>NGZP02000012.1:3768361-5024482 GCA_004353285.2 Xylaria grammica | reverse complement strand
TAGATAAAAGTAAAAAGATTATAAGGTTTTTTATTACTATAATATTTTTAACTGTTTTTAAAAAACTAAAACAAAGATAGAAATATTTTAAAAAAAAGGCTTTAAAATTTTTTAAGCAAATCTTTACTTTAAAAAAAAAAAAAAAAAAAAAACTTTTAAAAAAAGTTATTAATAATCCTAATAAACAAAAATACTAATTAAAATAAGCTAAAAAAGCTTTATATATAAAAGATAGCCTGCTATAATAATAAAAGTTTGCTAAAAAATATTATTAAAAAAGCTTTTATAAAAATATTTATAATATAATTAAATGCTGCCTTTAATACTAAAGATTATAAAATAAAAAGCAAGTAAAAAAATATAAAATAAACTATTTTTTAAACTTATTAGTTTTTTTAAGTAATAGATATTTAAACTATGCTAGCAAATAATAGCTATAAAGCTATAATTAAAGCTTATTATAAAATAATAGTATAGTTAAAAGCTAAATTATTAAAAAAAGTTAACTTTGCTATAGTTTTTAAGTTTTTAAAAAAAAAGATTATTTATTAATATAAAATACTTATAAAAATAAAGTATAATAATAGTATTAAATTCTTAAAAAAAGTAAAAGCAGCAGCAGCTTTTTAAAGATATAAACTAAACTATAAACTTATATATTACTTTTAGTTTTAAAGCTTTATTAAAAAAGTTTTATAAAATAATAATAAAACTAAAAAAAATTAGGTAAATTATTTAAATCTAATAATATTAGCAAACTAAATAGCTATTTAATATTATAGCTACTTTTTTTATAAACTAGTTTATAAAAGGCTTTTTATTATATTAGTTAAAAATGTTATTTTTATATAGCAAATTATAAAGTAAAATAAAATAAATAGCTATAAAAACTTAATTACAGCTTAAGTTAAATAGCTTAAGCGCTATAAATATAAATTTTAACAAGTTAAAAGTATTATAATAAAAAAAAAAAAAAATAACTAATATATATAATATTTAAAATAGCTATAAAGTTTTTATGCTTTTTACTAAAGGTAATTTAATACTTTTATATAATATTTTATTATTTATAAATATATTAAATGCTAAAAAGCTGCTTTATTAATAGCTAAGCTTTTTTAAAATAGCTAAAGCTTTAAACTATAAAAGATATAAACTAAAAGATTTAACTAAAGTTTTTTATAAAAAAATATTTTTAGCTAAATAATTAAAAGCTTTTATTAAAAATAAAGTAAGTTATTAAAAACTTAAAGATTTAAATTAAAACTTATAAATAATAAAAAAAACTACTGCTTAATATTAAAAAAAAATTAAACTAAGAAAAAATAAATAATTAAAGACTAAAGAAAAAAAATTACGTAAAAAGATAAGAAAATATAATAAATTATCTTTATATAAGTTAATATAAAAATAAAAAAAATTAATTTTTAATGTTATAAATAAACTTTTATTTTTATATTTACTTTTAAACTTTTAATTTAATTAAAAGAAAAGCTAAAGATTTTAAAAAAAAGGCATTTTCTATAAAAAAAGGCTTAAATATTACTATTAAAACAAAAAAAATATATAAACAATAAAATATAAACTTATTTTTTAATTATATTTGCTTTTAGTAGATATTTAAAAAAAAATAGTTAATTACTTTTATAAAGTTATAACTTTATTATTATATTTACTAAAAAGCTACTTTTAATAAAAAAGATTTTATATTTAAATATAAAAATTAGTTTTTATGCTTACTTTTACTTTAAATAAAAGATATTATAAAACTTAGTTTTAAAGTAGTTAGTTAATTTTTTTGCTAGCTTTTTTTTAGAAAAGTTTTTATTAATAGTATTATCTTTTAGTATAGCTATTAAGCATTTAAAAAAATTAAAAATTATAGGTTAATCTTAAAGCTAATATTAGTTTTTTTAATTATTATAAATGTTTTTATTATTATTTACGCTACTTTTTTTAAGTTTTTTTTCTAATATTTTTTAAGCATTAAAAAATACCTTTTTATTAATAACAGCAGTAATATTTATAATACTTTTAGTACTATTTATTTTATTTAAATTATATATTATAAAGGTTGCTATTATACTTATTAGTGTTATTTTTTATTAAACTTACTTTTATAATTAAGCTATTAACTAAAGCATATTAAAAGTAGTAAAAAAGCTTAATATAAATAGCTATAATATTAATATAAAAAAGCAGATTAAGTAAAAAAAAAAAAAAAATAAAAAAAAAAAAAGATAATATTAATAAAAGAAAAATATAAAGATAAAATAATATTAAAAAAAAGTAATAACAGTTATAAAAGCTAAATAATATAAAAACTAAGTTAATTAAACATAGAAAAATATAAGCTATATAGTTTTTTAATAACTATAAATTTTATTGTTTATTTTTTATTTTATTTAATAGTTAAAATAAATAAAAAAAAAAAAAAAAAAGTTAAATTTTTTTTAATTATAAAAAAAACTATAATTTAATATAAAACATTAAAATAAAATTAGCTATATATATATAATTAATATATTTTTTTTTTTTTTTTTTTTAGTATTATTATTTATTACTTTTTATCTTTTATTTCTAAATACTTTTTATTTAGTTTTATATTAATTCTTTTTTTTTATGCTTATTTTTATTTATAATTATATAATATCTATTATAATAACTAATAAAGTAAAGGTTTATAAAACTATATTTTTAGCAAAAATAAAAAAAAGAAATAGCTAGCTAAGCTAGTTTTAAAGATTAAAAATATAACTAAGCAAATATATTATATAAGGCCTTTAAAAAAATAAGTTAATATAAAAAAAGCAAAATAGCTAAAAAAAACTTATTAATTATATCTAAAAAAAGTTACTACTTTTTTTAATATTTTTAATAAATTGCTAGGAAATAATTTTAATAAAAGCATTAAGTAATAATATAATAATTAAAAGGGAGTTTTTTAATATAAAGTCTTTAAAAATATCTTTTATTAAAGAAAAGGTTTTAAAATAAATATTAAAGCTAGATTTAAAATTAAAAAAATAGTATTGCTTTTAAATATTAAAAATATAGTTAATATAAGTAAAAGTTAAATAGCTTAAAAAAAATAACATAAAAAAAAAGAATATATGCTAGTATAATTAAAAAAGTTTAAAAAAGTAAAAAGTAATTTACAATGCTTACAAAAAGTAGCATTTTAAGTTTTAAATAATTAAATAAATAAAGTAATAATATAACAATTATTTTAAAGTAAGCAAAATAAGTACTTTTTTTAAGGACTATTTTTTTTAGCTTTAATATATAACAGCTTAGCTAAAGGCTTTTTAGCTAAAAAAGATCTAAAGAACTTAATATAGCTTAAAATCTTTAAGCTAGCTTTAATTTTTATAAAAAAGTCTTAAGAGATTTTTTATTAAATATAATAACTTTTAGCATAACTTTTTAAAATATAAATCTATAACTTTTTTAAAGCTTATATAATTAGTAATTATAACAAAAAAATAGTTAAAAAGTTTACTTTTTTTACTTAATTTTATTTAAAAGTATATACTTTATTATTAATATAGCTATATTTGCAAATAACTTTTTATATAATATTTATATTATTAATTTAAGTAATAAACTATTAATTTTTAACTATAAAAAAAAAAGAAATATAGCTTTAATATTATGCTGCTATTTTAATAAGCAAAGTAATATAAATTGTTAAAACTTATAGTAATAAAATCTAACTATTAAAATAAAACTAGAAAAAAATAAAGTAATTACTTATAAAGTAAAAAAATAAACTATAAATAAAAAGAATAAAATAATAAAAAAAATTATAAAAGTAATAGTATAAGTAAAAAATAATAAAAAAACTTATATTTTTAATAGACTTAATAAAATAATAATAAATAAAAAAGTTATTTATTTACTATTGCTATATTTAATTATATTAATTATATTAACTATAATAAAAATATTAAAAATTTAATTAAAGAAATTATTTAATTATAAAAATATTAGTTTTTAAGTTGTTAAGCTTTATTTGTTATATAAGGTTTAATAGAAAAAAAGTATATAAATATTAGTAAAAATGCTTTTAAATTTAACTTTATACCTTTTTTTATTTGTTTTAAGTTTTTATACTTAACTTAATATAACCTTTTTACTATTAATACTATTATAACTACTATAATAATATAACTATATTATTTATTTACTAAATTAAATTATTAATAGTATTTTTAACTAATATAAACCTTTTTTAATAATATGCTTTTAGTTATTACTTTTTTTTAAACTTAATATAATTATTTTATACTATTATTTTTGCAAATATTATTATAAATAACTATTATTATAAATTTGCTAGTAAAAAATATTATTAATTAAATATTTAAGCATATTATAAACTTATGCTAAAACATTTATAATTAAAGGTTAAAAAATATTTTTATTAATAAGATAAGTAATTAAAAGAAAAAAAAATATATTAACTGCTTTATTTAAAAGCTAGTTTTTAAATATATTAAGACTTTTTTTACTAACCTGCTTTTTTTTATTAGATTAGCTAAAATAAAAAGCATTTTAAATACTTTTAATATTTTTACTTTATTATTATAATAACTATTTTTTAGTTTTTTAGGCAAAAGTATATAAAAAAAGTAGCTAAATAAGGTTTTTTCTGCTATAATTAATATGCTTTTTTATATTAAGGCTAAAAATAAGCTACTAACATAAAAAATAAATACTTTTGCTATACTATTTTTTAAGAACTTTTATAGTAAAATAACTTATAAATATAAGTTTACTAGCACTTTTAATTAAAATAAGTTTAAAATAATGTTTTTTAAAATAACTATATAAGATTTTTATTTAAATATTAAACTATTAATCTTTAAAAAGAATAAATTAATAAAAGATAGCAATTATTAGTTTGCAATTATTATTTATATTAGTTTATATATAGTTTACTTTTTTAATTTTTTTAAAACTAGCTTTGCAAAAAAGCATTACTATATAATATATAAGCATATTATTATAAAGTTATAGCTAAAAAACTTTACTAAAAAAAAATAAACTATCTTATATTTAAATAAAGCATTTTTTAGTTTATTTTTTAAATAAAAAAACAGCTAGCGCTATAAGCTTTTTATAATTATAGCTATATTTAATATAATTTAATACTTATATATAGTTAAAGCATATTTTTATAATTTATAAAACAAAAAAAAGCGCTTTAACTTTTTTAATAATAAATAAAATGCTTTTAATAAAAATATTTAACTTGTAATATATTATAAAGTACTAAAAGTATAAAAAGCTAGTAGATTATTTATAGCTAACTTAAATATTAAAGCAGTTATACTTAATACTAAAAAACTTATTATTAAAGAAATAGCTATATTATTAGCTTAGTTTAGTAATATATAAAAGTTTATATATTTTTTTAAGATTATATATTTTATAAGGCTAAATAAGTAAAATTTAAAGTTTAATCTTTTTTTATAAGCAAAAAAAAACTATATAGTTTAAAACTTTAATATAAAATACTTTAATTAAAGCTATACTAATAAAGCACTTAAAGGTTTTTATAACTTTAATATTACTTATTTTTTTAATGCTTAGAAAAATAATATTACAATATACTTAAAAAATACTTTAATTAAACTAAAAGCAAAAAAGTAGTTAAATAAATTAAAAGTTTTAGCTATACTAAAGTTTTTTTTAAGGCTTTACTTTAAATATAGCTTTTTACTTCTTAAAATTATTTTTAAAGATAAATATAATATACTTATAAAAAATTATAAAAAGTTAATATAAAATAAAGCATAAAATAATAAAGTAAAAAGTATTAAAAATTACTTTATTATTTTAAAATGCTAGTACTATAGTTATTAAATTATAATATTTATAGATTTATATAATTAACTAGCTTATTTATTTAATTTACTTTTTTTTAAAAAAAGCAGCATTAAAAAAATAATAAAATAACTATAAATCTTATAAAAGGCTAGGTTTAGCATAGCTATTATATTTACTTAACTAATTAGCTTGCTTATATATAACTAGTTTAATATATATATATATAAATACTTTAGCTTTTATATGCTATACTTAATATTTTGCTAGCTTAATAATATTATTATATATAAAAAAAAAAGCTAAAATAAAAAGCAGTTATTAGCTTAAATATATTATAAATAAATAGCAGTACTTATTAAAATATATGTTAATATTTAAATTAAAAAAAGTTTGCTATTTTTGCTTTTTAATTTTTATGCTATAAAAAAAGTTTATAATTAAAAAGCATAAGATTTAAAAGCATTAAAAAAAATAATAGATTTATTAGGACTTATATATAAAAATAACTAAAATATTTAAATCTAGTTATATAAAATGCCTTTTTAACTAAATAACTATTTAGCTTAGTTAAAAAAACTAAAGGAAAAGCTAATTAATAATGCTTAAATATTTGCTAACTATATTAACTTTAACTTTAATAATTTTAATATTAATTAGCTTATTTATTAGCAAATAATAATAGCTATATTGCTTATATAAAGCTTATATTAAAAATAGCAAAATAGCAAGTTATTTTTTTAAGATTTAAATATACTAGTTAAAACTTTTATAAGCCTTTATACTAGTGTTGCTAAATATGCTTTAAAGATTATAGTTAAGCTTATAATAGGAAATATTTTTATAAAAAGTAATATAATAATATTAATAGCATAAATAAATAAAAAATATACTATAAATATTATAATATTAAGCAAAAAAAAAGCTAATTTATAATAAAAGCTTATTTTAATATATACTTAATAAAAAATAATCTTTATATTTTATATAAAAGTTATTAATACTTAAAAAAGCTTTAATATAAAAAAGAAAATAATAGATATATAGCTATTAATACTGCTAGGTATAGCTAAACTTATAGCATTTTATATTATTATAACGTTTATTAACTAAAAAAGAGCTAAGTTTAAGTTTTTTAGCATATTTTTCTTATATTACTTATATTATATCCTTAAAGTATTACTAAAATATATGCAGAAAACCTAAAATTACTAATTAAAATAGCATATATAAAACTTATATAATAAAATAATACTATATTTAAAAATTAAGCTTAAAAAAGCTTTTATAAATAATATTTATATATTATTAAATAAGCTAAAAAAACTAAAACTTAAGGAATTATATAACTAAAGCAAAAATATTACTAAAAAGCTAGTTAAAAAAAAAGGCATTAAAAAAAAAAGCATAACTAATAAACTAACTTTATATAAACAAACCTAATAAACCTACTTTAAGGTATCTTTTAACTGTTTTTTACGCTTAAAATTATACTATAAATAATATAAAAATATACTAAATATAGCTAAATTTTCTTAAAATAATACCTTAAATAATGTTTTACTACTAAAGTTTTTTTAATTAAGTAATTTTTAGTAGTAAGCTTTTTAACTATAGTAGAAAAAAGTAGCCTTTTTATATAAATAGCCTAAAAATACTTAGTTTAATATTATATATAGACTTATTCTTTTATACTTAGATAGCTAAAAAGGATAAAATTAATATAACTAAAGTATTAAAGCATTAAAAAAAGCAAAACAAGCACTAAAAATATAAAAAACCTAAAAAAGTAAAAATAATCTTATAAAACTTAATAATAAAAGCAAAAAAGCTAAAAAGCTAATAAAAAAAATAAGAAAAAAAAGATAAATTAATTATATATATTACTAAATTAAAGCATTAAATTAATAATTAAGCTATATTAAAGTTAACTATATTTTAATTAAAAAAGATTAATGTAAAGCTTATTAAAAGAGTTAAATAAAAGATATAAGGAAAAAAAGGTTGTTTTAGCAGATTAAAAGCATAAAAAAAAGCAGAAAAAAATAATATCTACGTATAAAATTAACTTATTTGCTTTTACTAATATTTTTAAGCTATAATTAATTAATTTCTTATGCTATATTACATTTTAAACATATAAAAGTATAATGTTTAAATTATCTTTATATAATAGCTATATAAGCTTTTATTTACCTATTAACTTAAAGTAAAAAGTTAAAATAGCTGTTTTTACTATATATTTATAAAGTAGTATAAAATAGCTTAAAACTTTTTTTTAATATAAAAAAGCTTTAAGTTTAATTTTTTTTAGTATATATTTATAAAATAAATAATATTTTATGCTTTAAAAAGCTTTTATAGCGCTTTAATACTTTTTTGCTATTTAAAAGCTTTTTAATAATAAAATAACTGCTTTTAAATAGTTATAGCTTTGCTTATTTTATTTACTACTTTTTTTAAAGTATTTTATTTAGCGTTTTATTATTTACTTATTAGTTTTATTAATTTAAGGCTTTTTTTAGCATAAAAAATTTATTGCTAGGTTTTTTTTATTTTTAGCTTTATTATTTGCTTAGTTTTTCTTTATATAATAGCTTTATAATTCTTTTATAAGTAGCTTTTATTATTTTAATATAATAATATAATATTAGCTAACTTTTAAATATTATTGCTTTATTATTAAAATATAAGTTTAAAAATAAAATTTTTAATAATGCTTTAATATATTTTATAAAAATAGCTTTATATGCTTTTTTTAATTTATATAAGTAAGCTTTTTATACTTTTTTAAGCTATTAAATAATATTTTATAGTTTAATATTTTTAAAAAGTTTTTACTATATTATTATTTTATATATAAATATATTTTTTATTATAGCTATATATAGCTGCTTAACTTTAGTTATATTAGTTTTTTATATAAAGTTTTTAAATTTAGTAATAATATATTACTATATAATAAGCTTTTAATATAGCTTTAAAAAATATTCTTTTTATTTTAAATATTATTTAAAGTATATTTTTAAAAATCTAGCACTTTTTAAAAGTTTTATAATTACTTTTAAAAGTTTAATATAGTTTTTAGTTTTAATAGCATTTAAAAAGTATAATAAGTTACTTTTTTTAAAAGCAAACTTTATACTATATTTTTTAGCTTATTTTTTATAAGTTTTTTATATATTTTTAAATATTTTATAGTTTTTTTTTATATTTAAACTTGCTATTATAAAGTTAATATTATTAATAAAGCTAATAATAATAATTAATAAATACTTTATAAGTTTTTTATATAATATTAATATATATAATAAAAAAAGTAATAATAATAAAAATAACTTTTAAAAAACTTTTATATATAAAATTATAAGCTTAGCTTATTTATTATTAAATTAAAAAGTACTATATATTTTATTATAAAGCTTTTTATTTATAAAGCTATTTATAATAAAAAGCTTTTAATTTATAATATATAAATTAACTATTTATAGTTTATTATATTTAAAAGTAGTAAAAAAGCTATACTTTTTTATATAAGTACTTTATAAGCTTTTTTAATTATTATTTTAATAGTTATATTTATTAATTTTTACTTTTTATTATTTATTTAGCTTTTTAAAAAAAAAGCTATATAGTTTTACTACTTTTATAAGTTTTAAATATATTTTTTTTAAAAACCTTTTTTATAATACTAATAAAAAAATAAAATGCTATTTTTAGCTATAGTTTTAGCTTTTAAAAGCTTTTTAAGCTTTAAAATAACTATTTTATTACTTTTTTAAACTACTTAAAATAATAACTTATTATAAAGCTTGCTTAGTAAAGCTTTACTAGCTTATATTATAAAAAAGCATTATATGCTTTTAATAAGCTATTTAATAAAAGGTTATTTTTTAAAGCTTTTTATAAAAAAAGCTTATTTATTAAGTTTATTATATTTTTTGTTTTTTCTTTTAAAAATATTTTAAACTATTAATAGCTATTATACTTTTTAGTTTAGCTAAAAATATTATTAAAGTTAACTAAAAAAGCTAGAAAAAAATATTTAATAAGTTTTTAAGCTTTTTTTTAATAAGTTATAGCTATTACTAAGCTTTTTATATTATTTTATAGCAAGAAAATAAAAACTATACTTAATAATACTTTAAAAAAAGTTTTTATTTATTTTGCTAAGCTTTAAAAAGCTTTTAAATTTATAAATATTTTTGCTATTACTTTATACTAGCTATATTAGTAAGCTTTTTTAGCTTTATATTTTAAATTTAAATATATTTTAGTTAGTACTTTTTAAGCTTTTTTTATTTTATTTTAGTAAAACTTTTTATATAAATGCTTAGCTTTTATTTTTGCTTTTATTATTATATAAGTTAACTATAAAATTTTATAAATACTTTAGCTAAATATTTTTAAAAAAGTAAAAAGTTTTATTATTTTTATTAGTTATTTTATAAGTTTATTAAAAGTTATATTTAGCTTTTTTTTATTATTTAATACTTTTTTAAAGCTAATAATAGCTTTTACTTTTATAGCTATATATATTTTATTTATTTATAGCTAGTTTTATTTTTTTATTATATATAAATAGCTTTATAATATAGCTTTTAAGTTTATTAATATTTTAAATATTTTATAGTTTAAGCTTTTTTATTAAAAGTTACTTTAATATATAATTAATAAGCTTTTTAATGCTTATATTAACTTAATAGTAAAAATTTTTTATTTTTTTATAACTTTTATAAATTTTTTTATTAATATAGCTAGCAGTAAGCTTTAGCTTGCTATAAACTTTAATAGCTTTTTATTTTTATATAATATATACTTTAAAAGATTTTATATTAAATAATATAAGTTAAAATTTTTTATAAATAAATATCTGCTTATAAATAGTTTAAAAAACAGCTTTAAATAAAGCTAGTTTATTTTTTACTTATTAAGCTTAAAAAATAAATTAACTATATTATAATAGCATTTTATTTTAATTTTATTTAAAAGCTTACTTAATTTTTACTATTTTTTTATTAAATGTTTTTAATGCTATATATTTATTAATATATATAATAGCTTTACTGCTTTTTTATATTATATAATAGTTTTTTTTAAAGTAGTAAAAAGTTTTATTTTTAATAATTATTACTTTTTAAATAGCTATAAAATTATATTTTATTTTTTTTAATGCTTTTGCTATATTGTTTTATATTTTTTTTTTTATATTTTAGCATATTATTTTTATTATAGTTATAAAAAAAGTATTACCTAAGCTAAAAGCTATTTAATATATTTTTTTTTAGCTAATAAAAAGCTTTTATTTAATTTTTTAAATGCTAAGTTTAAAGCTTTTAATATTAAGATATTATTAGCTTATTAAACTATAATAATAGCTTTAGCTTTATTTTAAAAATAATATAAGCATATTATATAAGTAGTTTTAATATGCTTTTTTATTTTTTTATTTAATAAGCAAGCTTTTTTTTATACTTTATAATATCTGCTATAATTAATATATTTAAAAAATATATTAATAGTTTTTATAAAATAGTTTTTTTTGCTTTTAAAGTGCTTAAAGCTTATATAGCATTTATAATAAGCTGCTTTTTAGTAATAAATACTAATATAGCTATAGCTAAAATAATTAAAGCATTATTTTATTTTAGCTTTAATAATAAATAGCTTATAATTAAATAATTAAGCTTTTTATAATAAGCTATTTTTTATAAGTTGCTAAACTGCTATTAAAATATTTATATAAAATAAAATAGCTTTAGTTTTTATATTTATATTTTTTAAAAGCTTTTTTTTATACTTATTAAGCTTTAAGCAAGTTTTTTTAAGGTTTTTAAATAAGACTTTTTATTATAAATCTTTTTAAGCTTTGCTATAAAAATCTTTTTAGCTATAATAATAATTTCTTTTTTATATATCTTAATAATATTATTAAAAGCTATTATTATTTAATTATTTTTTTTAGTTTTTTTAAAAGTTTTTTTTTAAATATAACTATAATATTATTACTTAAAAGCTTTTTTACTACTATTGCTTTTATATTTAAAAGCGTTATATTTATTATAGTAATAATTATAATAAGCTTTTATCTTTTAAAAGCTAATGCTTATTTATTAGCTTTTATAATAACTTTTTTATTTTATTTTAATAATATTACTTTTATATTAAAAGCTTATTAAGGTTTTATTACTATTATTTTTATGCTTAGGTTTATATATTACTTTATATAATATTTTATGTTTTTATACTTTATATTGCTATTATATAGCATTTTAAAGGTTTTAGTAAATAATAAGTTTATTAAGGTTTTTGTTTTAATTTATAAAGTTAATACTAAGTTTTTTTACAAAGCTTATAAAATAGCTTGCTAATTGCTTTTTTTTTAGCATTTTATTATAAAAAAAGTTTTTAATTTACTTTTTTATTTTTTATTAATTAAAATATAAGCTTAATATATTTATTAAATAGCTTATATATAACTATAAGCTTATTAGTTTTTTTTAAAGGTAGTTTATTACTTTTTAAATATTTATTAATAAATATATTTTTAGTAAGTTATACTTTATAATTTATTAAAGTATTAATAAAAAAGTCTTTTATTAATATATTAATATCTTTTATATTATTTATTATTGCTACTATTAATATAACCTGCTTATTTAATAAGTTGTTTTAATATTTTTTAAGCAATTTTAATTATTAAACTATAGCTAACAAGCTTATAAAGTTATAAGCAAAAGTATTTAAAAAGCAAAAGTTTTTTATTTAATATTATTAATTTTAAATTATTTTTTAAACTATAAGTTTTATTTATTTTATTTTATTATATATATTAATATTAATATTTTATAAAAGATTTTATTATATATTAAAAAAATTTTATTTAAATTTACTTTTAAAACTATTTTATTAGCTTTTAATAATAAATTAAAAGCTATTTATTATTTAAAGCTAATATATAAAATAATAAAAGTTTTTTTATTATTTTTAATTTATAAACGTTAACTTTTTAAATTGCTTTTATAAGTGTTATTATTTACTTTATAAATATTAATTATAATTTAATTTAAAACTTAATTAAATTTAAATAAATAATAAATTATTATATAAGTTTAAATAATATAGCAGATAAAGAAATAAAATAGCTGGTTTTATATATAATAATTAGTTTTAAAAGTTTATATAGTTTAATAAATATTAAAGCTAAAGCTTAATAATTAATAGATTATTTTAATTATAACGCATTTTATAAGCAAATTACTACTATAATTAAATTAACATATTTTTTAATCTTTTATATATATAACTTTTAATCTTTTATACTTTTATAATATAATATAATTAGCATTTAAAAAAAATCTAATTTAATTTTTACCGCTTGTTTGCTTAAAAAAGATTTTATATTATGTTTTATAAAAGCAATAAAAGTTTTTAATATTTTTTATATAACTTTATACAACTAATAATATAGTTATAAAATATAACATAAAAAGTTTACTTATTATTAAAAACTTATTAAATTTAAAAAATAAGCTATTATATAATATATAATTAACTTAGTTTTATAATTATTTTCTTTTAAGCATTATAGTATTAAAAATATAGCTAATTAACTATTAATATTATAAAGTAAAAAGCCTATTAAAAAAAACTAAATATTAAACTTTATATAATAATAATTAAACCTTATAATATATTTTAACTAGCAGATTAATTACTAGCGTTATTTTAATAAAAGTTTAAGTAAATATTATATATAGTTTATTTTTATATAAAAAATAATAAATATACATAAAATCTAAAAAGAAAATTATTATAACTTTAATAAAACTAAATTTATAATAAGCAAAATTATATTTAAATTAGTTATAACTATATTTAATTATATAAATAAACTAAAAGTAGCAAAACTAAAAAATTATAAATAAGCTATAGTTATTTAACATATTTTATTATATAGTTATATTATTTTATTATATAATTATATTATTTTATTATATATTATTTTAGCTAAATAAAACTATTTATTTTTTTACTATAAAGATATTAATTTATTTAGTAATTAAAAAGTTAAAACTATAAAAAATAGCTAAATAATAAACAAATAACGTTTAAATTAAATTAAATATTTTAATAAATATATAAAAGGTTATATAAAAAGTATATATTACTTATTAATTTTTAATAGCTATAAAAGCTATTATTATTATTATTATTATTATTATTATTATTATTATTATTATTATTATTATTATTATTATTATTATTATTATTATTATTATTATTATTATTATTATTATTATTATTATTATTATTATTATTATTATTATTATTATTTAATTAATTTGTTATATTGTTTTATAGCATAGCTATTTTACTTATTTAATCCTGCAAGCAAAAACTATGCTAAAAAAGGCTTTTTACCTTTTTTAATTAAATAAAACGCTTATACGTTTAGCTATTAAACTATTATAGCATGCTTTTCTTTATATATTAGGTTTTAATACTTAGTTAATATAAAATAAAAAAATAAACTAAAAGTTTTAAAAAGCAAGCATTTTAAGCTTTTAATAATAACTTTATTAAACTTTTATATGCTATATATAAGCTTTAAATTATATAAGCTTTATAATAGCTATTTTAAAAAATATTTTTTGCTTGTTTATATGTTTTAAATAATATAGCTTTTTTTTTAAGCCTTTTATTTTTTTTATTAAGTTATATATTATTAGCTTGCTTATTTTAACAAGCTATTAAGCTATTTTTTTAATATTTGCTAGATTATTTATAGCTATTACTAGGTCTTTTTAGCTTTTTAAAGCTAATAAAGCTAGCTTATACTTAAAAGCTTTTTTTTTATTTTTTAGTAGTTTATAATAAAAAATAATATAAACTATTATTTTTTATTTAACTATATATTTATAAAGTAGTATAATATAGCCTATAACCTTTTTTTAATATAAAAAAGCTTTAAGTTTAATTTTTTAAATATATATTTATAAAATAAATAATATTTTATGCTTTAAAAAGCTTTTATAGCGCTTTAATACTTTTTTACTATTTAAAAGCTTTTTAGCAATAAAATAACCACTTTTAAATAGTTATAGCTTTGCTTACTTAGCTTATTATTTTTTTTAAAATGCTTTGTTTAATATTTTGCTATTTATTTATTAGTTTTATTAATTTAAAGCTTTTTTAGTATATATAGTTTATTGCTAGGTTTTTTTTACTTTTAGCTTTATTATTTGCTTAGTTTTTCCTTATATAATAGCTTTATAATCTTTTTATAGGTAGCTTTTATTATTTTAATATAAAAGCATAATATTAGCTAACTTTTAAATGCTATTACTTTATTATTAAAATATAAGTTTAAAAGTAAAATTTTTAACTTTGCTTTAATATATTTTATAAAAATATTTTTATATGCTTTTTTTGCTTTATATAAGCAAGCTTTTTATATTTTTTTAAATTATTAAGTAATATTTTATAGTTTATTATCTTTAAAAAGTTTATGCTATATTACTACTTTATATATAAATATACTTTTTATTATAGCTATATATAGCTGCTTAGCTTTAGCTATACTAGTTTTTTATATAAAGTCTTTTAGTTTAATAATAATATATTATTATATAGTAAGCTTTTAATATAGCTTTAAAAGATATGTTTTTTATTTTAAACGTTATTTAAAATATACTTTTAAAAACCTAGCATTTTTTAAAGGTTTTATAACCGCTTTTAAAAGTTTAACATAGTTTTAAGCCCTTTTAATAGCGCTTAAAAAGTATAACAGGTTTTTTTTTTTAAAGGCAAACTTTATGCTATACCTTTTAGCCTATTTTTTATAAGTTTTTTATACGCTTTTAAGTTTTTTATAGTTTTTTTCTACATTTAAACTAGCTATTATAAAGTTAATATTATTAGCAAAGCTAATAGTTATAATTTATAAGTGCTTTGCAAGTTTTTTATATAATATTAATATATATAGTAAGAAAAGTAGCAGTAATAAAAGTAACCTTTAAAAAACTTTTACGCGTAGCGTTATAAGCTTAGCTTATAAAAGCTATTACTTAATTAATTTTAAATTATATTATAATAATAATAATATTATTACCTTTTATATGTTAATATACTTTTTATATAAGCTTTAGCTTTTAAATATTAATTATTTTAATATATATTATAAGTAGCTTTAAATAATATTAAATATAATTACTATATATAGCATTTATAAAAATAATATTTATAACTTTAAAAAAATAAAATTTATAATAAATATAATATTATTAGATATAATTATAACTAGTATTAAATATTATAAAAGGCTTTATTAAATATAATAAAGCAATTAAAAATAGTTTATAGCTATTTAAGCTATTAATATAAATAGTTTTATTATATTTACTTATATTATTTTAGCTAAAAAAATTTATTTTATATTATAAACTTGTAATAACTTTTTATTTTTTAATTAGCAAATTATTATTTTAAATAATAGCTAAATAACTAAAAAAAAAAAAGTTTAAAATAAATAAAGTATTTTAATTTATATTTTAAAACTTAAATAAAAAGTATAAAATGCCTTTTTATTTTAAATAGTTATAAAAGCTATTATTTAATAAAATTTAATAAATATTTTAAATTTATTAATATAATTTTACTTTATATGCTTGCTTTTTTATTTTATAAGCTTTAGCTTTTAAATATTTTCTGCTTGTTTATTTTTAAAAAAGCATATAATAAGTTTATTAAAAAACTAATATGCTACTATTAAACTTATAGTATAAAAAAAGAATTTTTATATAGCTTTTATACTATATATTAAAAAGCTTTTTAGCTTAAAATTATATAGTTAAGTTTTAAAGCTATTAAACTTATTTTTTTTTAATTTTAAAAGTATAGTTTTAGCATTAAATATTAGTTATATTGCTAAAATGCTATTATTAAAGCTTAACTTACCTATTATTTTTTAAGTTTTTAAAATGCTTATTATTTTTAAAAAGGCTGCTTTTTAGTTTATTTATATTAAAAATAAATTTTTTAAGCATTTAAATAGCTTTTTAACATTTATTATTAAAGCTTACACTTAACTATTAAAAGCTATATATAAAGTAATATATAATGTAGCTATTAAAAAAAAAAAATAGCTAAGCTTTAACAAACTAATTATATATTTTTTAAATATTAAAAAACTAAAAATAAACGTTTATAGCATAAAAGATGATTTGCTATAGCTAAAAGCAATATTTTTTAAGCTAAGAAAAAAAGTAATAATAAAGTAGTTAAAAAAAAAAGCAAAGGTAGTCTTTAGCGTTATAGCATATATAATAACATTAAATATAATGCGCGCATTTATAAAGTAAATATAAAAAGCAATATAAAATAAGATTTTAATTACTTTTAATTAATTTTAATACGTTATAATTAATATAGTTTAATTAAATATAATTATATTAAAAAAGTACGTAAGTTAATTAAATAAATAACTTATTTATATAATATATTATTATTTTAGCATAAATATTTAATACTTTTAAATATTTAAACTTAAACTTAAATATTAAATATTAAACTTTAAATTAAACTTTTATAATTATAAAATTAATATAAATAAGCTGCTATTTAAAGTTAAGTTATTATTTTTTAAAATTATTAAATTATAAGTTTTTACTACTTTTTAATAATAAATTTGCTTTAATAAATAACTATTTAATATTATAAGTAAAAAATAGCTTAGCTATATAATAATTCTTTTATATTTTTTTCTTTTAAATATAAGCTTTAAAAAATATTTATGTTTCATTTTATTAAAAGGTTTAATAAAACTATTAGCTAAATTATTTTTTAATTTAATATAAATTAGTTTAATATAACTTGTAGCTACTTTTTAGTTAATATAATAAAATGTTATTTAAACATGCTTTTTTTATTTATTTATTGCTAAAATATTTATTTAACTTAAAGCTTTTATATTATTACTTAAAAATATAATTAGTTTTTTTAACATATAATTAAATCTATAAAAAAACGTTTAACTTAAGCTATATTATTTATAACTTTATATATAATAATATATTTATTTATTATTAAATGTTTTATTATAATATTTTATAGCTTTAAATGCTATAATATTAAATTTTTATTTATAAAAATAATATATTTTATTATTAACTTATTAGTTTTTAAATTAAAAGCAAATATAATATTAATTATAATAAATAAACTTAATTTACTATAAACTTTATATAAGTAGTTTATATTTAGCTTTTTTTAATATAAATTTAAATTTAATATTTTTTTAAAATATTTTATTAGTTTTTTTACTTTATTAAAATAAATTTTTAATAGGTTACTTATATAATATATTTATATTAATAATATAAAATTAATATTTAATTTAATAATTTATGCTAAATATGCTAACTTATTTAAAAAAAAAGCAAATTTAAAAAATTTATTTATATTTATTAAATTATTTTTTTTAGTACTTTCTTTTTTTTTTTACTGTTTATAAAAGTAATATATTTTTAAAAATTAGTTATTTTTAATAATTTAAATGCTTTTAAAATATATTAAAATTAATTTAATTTAATATTACTTTTTTAAGCATTTATAATAATTTTTATTTTAATAAACTAGTTTATATTTTTTAAATCTTTAGTTATTATATATAAATATAATATATTAAATACTTTAATTAAGTAATTTTTATTTATACTTAAAAATAAAAAGTTATTAATATATAATATAATAATTTTATTTAATATTTATTAATGCTTTTTTTTTAAAAATAAATATATTAAAATATTTTATTAATATTTTAAATTGCTTTATAAAAATATGCTAATATAGCTTTTTATTAAAAAATGCTATAATAAAGTTTACTTATAATATATACTACTTTTTTTTTATAGCTAATATTATAATAATTTTTTATATAATAGCTTTTATAATAAAAGTTAATATTTTTTTATAGTTTATATTTTTTTATTAAATAAACCTTTTTATATATATATAAGCTTTAAACTTATTTAGTTTTTTTATAAATAAATACTTTTTATATAATATTTATTTAATATTTATTAATATAAGCTTATTTATAACTATTTTATTTAATTAAATATAATATATAAAGATTATATTGCTATAAATATAAAAATTTAAAAAAAGAGTTATATATTATATATTATAAGTTTTATATATAAATTTATATATAGATTTTTTAAAGCAAAATATTTTATTTTTTTATTTTACTTTTAATATTATTATAAGTAAAAATATTAGTAAAACAGCTAATATATAATATATTAACATTTAATTTTATATAATAGCTAACATTTTATTATAATTTAAAGCAATTATAAAATTAATTAATTTTTTATTATATTTTTTAGTTAATATTTATTTATAAAAGCATTAGTAGTTATATAATATGTTTGCTAAAAAGCTTATAAATAAATATATACTTATAAATAAAAACTTATATAAAATAATAAACTATTAAAAAAAATAATTAAAGCACTTTAAAAAAAACTATTTATTTAGACTATTTATTTATTTAATAGTAAGTTAATATATAAATAAAGCTTAAGTTTAAATAATAATATATTAATAAGCTAAAAAATAACCTTAATATAAAATATAATACTTTAGTTAAATAAGTTAATAAAAAAAATAATATTATATAAGCTATATATAATAATATAAAAATATTAATGTTTAGTTATAAAGCTAAGTTTTAAAAAGCAAAAAAAATTTATTAATATAAAAAAAAAGTTATATATTATATATTATAAGTTTTATATATAAATTTATATATAAAATTATTAACGTAAAATATTTTATTTTTTTATTTTATTTTTATATTATTATAAATATAAATATTAATAAAATAGCTAATATATAATATATTAGCTTATAAAATTATTATTTAATTTATATAAAAATAATTAATTAATTTATTATTTTTTTATTTTAATTTAATTATTTTAGTTAGCTATAAAAATTAGCATAAACTAATATATTAATAGCAAACAAATAAGATTATAACCATTAATAAAGGCTTTTTCTTTACGCTTAACAATGTATTAACTTCTTTTTTTTTAATGTAGCTAGGAAACGCAGATGTGGATATAAGAGTAGAAACTAGAAACCAGTGGGCTTGAATCGAATTCACTTGTGGCGGCCATGAAACAGTGCTCACAAGCCACAGTACACAATATGTATATAGCAACTACCGCCACGAGTTGAATTGCAACGTGTGCTATACGTCACTTAGGATAGACGAGTAATAATTGTGCCTTCTATGCTCATTGTGCTAGCATACCCAGTCTATAATCCCCTGCCACTGCCCGTTCGGCCGTCGTAGAGCGCTCCGCGATCCCTATATCCTACCAAGATAGTCTATGGCCTTTCGCTATGTCTATTCCGAATCGAAATGACAGAGGGGAATGGTGGGTAAGAGACTCGGACAAAAATCGACCCATGCCATCTAAGTAATGCACGTGCAGGATTGCAACTGTCTATGACTCCTGCACATATGCGAAGTCGAAACTGAAGCACGACGTATCCACGACGCGAGATAGGTGTGGCTCGTTCTTGGCGTAGATGTATGCACTCGGCACGACGCCTGGAAGGAAGCGTAGAATTTAGCATTTGAGAGCCCCCAGGCGGTACGCGAGGGTTTCGGTTTGCTAGACGGTAGACCGGGGTCTCCGATACGACCCATCATCGACGATACGTTTCACCATTCAATAGCGTCTCGAGAAGTAATCTCTGGTTTTGATGAAGCTTCTAGTGGCGGTGCATCGTCCCGAGTAGAAGACTCGTTGCTCTCCAGGATAGGCAAGGCTTGATCGACGTGCCAGCTATGTGCCTCGTCGTGAGCAATCCGGCTCCACTTAGCGATGAGGGGGTGTTGGTCAGCGACATCGGGGCAAATGACCTCGCCGCTCTCGTCTGATGCTGTGACGGGGTAGGTCCACGTGCCGTCCGACGCCCAGAATTCGGAGGTGAAGAGGCTTTCGGGATTCAGCTCGGCGATGGCCTGAGATAGGAGATCGTCGGCACGGACAGGCTCACCGGCTTTAGCTAAGGCGGCACTGATACCCTCGAGGAGGCCGAGGATCTGACCGGCCCTGGTGCCGATGCTGGCGCCGAGCGTAAACCCCTGGTCGAACCCGGCTTGGATGCTACCGGCCTTGCCGGCGGTGATACCATCGCGGTAGCCGTCGGTGTTGTGCTGAGCCTGAAGCCTTCGCGTATCGAGCGATATGTCAGGATTGCCATGGGTTATCGATGCGCCTAGTCCGTTTGCTGGCGAATCTGGATCTGCGCCGAATATATCGTCCAGTGGGTTATACGCCGAGGGGCTTGCCGACGTCATTTGGAAGACGGGGGAGTCAAATTCGTCGCCGAAGGACTCGGGTGGCTGTGCTAGATGCATTGGGACCCAATTCTTTCCCTAGATCTCTCTCTCTCTTTTTTGTTATCTTGGCCAATATTTCCCTCATTCACTTTGCTTGCTTGCCTCTTCTCCCTCTTCTGTCTTCTGTTTGCTTATTCTATTTTCTCTCGTAAAATGTTTGCTCAAGTAACCATGATTATAATGTATGGAGTTGCGGTTGTGGATTGGATGGTTGTGACTAATCGCTTGTGGCGTCGCCACCTTAGCCAATAGACGTACTATGTTCATATACTGTACACAAACACTGTACGACATAACCTCCATCTTCGATCTTCACTGATATCAAGCTCACAAACTACCTATTATGCCACGTCTTATCTAGGGCCTATACGTGAGAAGTGCCTAAGATATCTCTATTCTAATCATGTGCTTCGTTCCAATCGTCAGGTATGGTAACACCCACCTTGCGTCTGATGCCATTCCATTAGTAACCCCCCTTTACTATGCCATAAATTTCTCTCGACGATGACCTTAAGTCATCTAAAATGGGCGAAATGCATTAAATAGTAGATCGAAGGCCCCTATTTTATAGAACAAAGCTTGTTCGTAATCGCGTGTTTGGCGGGTCACAGGGCCGAACTCCGTCATGTCACCAGCCCTCAACTCGATGCAGTCTAAATACGTCTGGTACGTCTAGCCATGGGAAGCGTGCGGCGGAGCTAAGTTTCCTAAGGCCTTTTCTGCTTATATATAGTGGAATTCGTAGTATCGTGCGTACAAAGCCACGGTGCCAATCTCTATCTCATCTACGGCCCACGATCTACCGGATCGCAGACGCTATGAGCCATCAATCAATCTAACAGGCCGCTCTAGCTAAATCACCAGCCCACATCCAGCCAAATTTATCAAGGCATTTTATATTTGCTCCTAATGTCCGAAAATGTGGCAGGACCTGCTGCAGAGGAAGGGAAATGACGAGAAAGGAAGGCTAGACAGAATAGCCAAGCAGCTTCCTTATCTTATGGTGTTCCCAGGTTATTCAGAAACTACGGCACTGTATGAGATAGATGCGGAATTCTAGGACTGTAGGGGAGGTGCGGACGGCGAGTCCCCATATATTATTAATAACCCTACCTGACAATGATCCCCCCTTCAGGTCGTCCTCCATCAATTCCACAACACCGATAAGTAGCATCACTCCAAGACTACAACAGTTCCATCGAATAGTGCCATCAAAGATGTCTAGCCATATCTACCGAAGCACTCTTTTCAAAGTTCCGAGCCCAGTGGACCAGCAGATTCTTATCGAGGCATACAGAGTGCTAGAAAGAGACCACCAGAAGGTGCGTTACCCGTGTCCCTGTTATCCCCAATCACGTCGACACGGGAGACCGCGAAACATCAAATCTGGCCCTCTCCATGCCTTTTTCAAATAATGCCTTCCCAACTCACCCAACGACCCCCAGCCTATACTTACTTCGATTCCCCGACAGGGAGATGGAAAGCCGTACATCCTATCCGTGAAGACGGGAGCCACGATGAAAGACCAAAGGTCGCGAGGCTGGACGGTAGTCAGCCAAGCCGAATTCGCCAGCGTCGAAGATATGCACTATTACGACAAAGAGTGCAAAGCCCATGCAGAGCTGAGAGGGACGTTGAATGCGCTCGGGCTCACGGCCGGGACTCGGAGGATCATGGTCGTGTCCTTTTCAGCTGATCCCGTCACGTTTGACCGGGACCGAATCTTTTAATCGCCGCATCACTTGATCCACCGGGGCTGGGGTGGGGAAGGAGGATACGGGGTTAGATCATGCGGTTTAAGCAGCTTGGTGATAGACGGTCATTCTCAAGGATAGGGTAAATCGAGGCCGAGAGAGTAATAGCCTGCGGCTACTGACAGGGGCTGCATCGTTTGCGAAGCTAGATCGCTATTTGAATACTCAAACATTTCTTAACGTGCCAAAGAGGACACCATGCTACCGTATCCCATCATCTAAATTTCTTACTAGCTTCGACGAAACTCATCCCCTTCTTGATCTCGACCGCCATCTTTTCATCCGCCTTGCCAGACACACATTCGTTAGCGAAACACGCTCCACTGAGTAGGTGATCTGTTGTATAAATTCTGCACATCCAGGCATCGTAACAGGGAAAGAGCAAAAGAAATCAAAATGTGCACACTGCCCCCCTCCACACCTCCCCTTTCCGATCGGCCCTTAGTAGGCAACATAAGCGAGCTTTAAAACTCACCTCAACCTGCTTCTGCATCAACGGCAGAGCTTTCTCCGCTAAATCGCTAGGCAAAACAACGACACCGTTGATATCAGCGATGAGATAGTCGCCAGGTCGGATCTCCATGTCCTGCTCGTCGGTCTGCAGCTTCACGGGCACGTTGACAGCGACGACCTTGAGTAATTCAGCCGGGGGTGCCGTTCCCACGTCTCGCGCAAAGACCTAGATCTCATATACTCGTTAATTGCCTTTATTACATAAACAATAACGGATAGTAAACGAGGGGCAGTTAGCTGGAGAGAGAAGGTGGGGGGGGGGGGGGTAGGGTTCTTCACCGGGTAAGCGAGGTCCCGCTGCTCCTGGACGTCACGGAATCTGCCGTCGATAATGGAGCCAACGGCGCCGAGAGCCTGGGCACGTGTCGACATTAGGCCGCCATAGACGGCATTGGGGGTTTTGGGAGGGCAGGAGACAAAGACTACGGCCCCCTCGGGCACGTGATCAATCTGAGACAAACGGAGTGGTCAGCAAAAGCGGAGTTTGAAAGCCGAGAGGGGGTGTGTGTGAGTGTGAGTGTAAGGTCGCAATGATCACTAATATAACGATGGGGGACGCACGTAATGTGTCGAGTGCTTCGGCGCCGGGTCGTCGAGGGGCACGTATTTGACCGTGTAAGCCGGGCCGACAATCTTGGTATCGCCGTCCTGGCGGAGCGGCGACCACATAGTCAAGCCCGAGAGGAAGCCGCCGTTCCTATATTTTAATTTACAAAGGGCGTCGGACACGTCACACCTAATGCGGGGGGAAACACCCCCCCGGTCCAAAGTCAGGCCGCGTGCGTTTGGTATGTATGGTATTATTATCCCGTTGGGCATGCCGACCTACGTCGTGTAGTTCTGGAGTGCCCTCACGATGGGATCCTTTGAGTGGGCCATTTTCGCGAATTGACGGCTGAATGGTCTGCTGTAGCCGCGCTGCACGGTCGAGATGTGGAAGAGCGGAGCGAGATTACTAGAGTATTGCGATTGTCGGCGGGAAAAGGAGCTTTTACAAAGATGAAAAGAGTTCATTGCGGCCCGGTGATGAGCCAGCCGGTGATGGGGAATGTTTCGATATCTCTGTCTCTCTGTCTCTCTGTACGTATGCATGCATGCTCCATCTACCGCAAGTATCATATGTCAATAGAGAGCACTCATCCTTCTGGCCGAGGACGATGACGTAATTTCAGAGACAGATTAAGATGCCCGCATTTATTGGCACAAGCTACCTAAAATTAGGTACAGGCGGGCTGAAAGCCTAGCGCTTGTTTACCTCGGCCCCATGTTGGCCCATTGTGTTTGTTCACCCGTCATCCACTATCTATCCATCCTGTGAGAGGCCTGGCGAACAATTATGAATAAAAGAAGAGAGCAGCCCCTTTTAAGCAAGTCTAGACTACGTAGAACCGCCCACAGGTAGTCATTAGCAAATTATCGGTATGGCTAGGTACATATTAGGCATACATTGTTAATGCAACCGACTTGGTAAGCGTTCCCTCGCCGTCTGCGTGGGTCTTTTTCCGCAGCATACTCAAACCCCCTTTTACCACGACGACACTGCCATCATCTCATTACACGCCTGAACACGGCCCCTGATGGGTTAGGAACCTACACTCACACTAGTAGCGCGTCTCCCACAAAGCGCCTTGTTCAGTGTATATCGTCGTAGAACATGGAGAGCTAGATCATGTACCTGCCACCCGGGTGGCCTAATATGCTGCAACTCCTGGCCCTCCATGCCATAACGTGGCCACCTAGGGCGTTGGGATATTGAGGGGTTTGGCCGAGACTCTTGGCATCGTGCCTCCTCCGACTTCGCATCCCTAACTCAAATCAAGCATGAATCAAGCATGTCTCACGATTGATGGGAAAACTCATCTAGCTCCGTCTCACTCTGCCCCGTCCCCAAGGCTTCCTTTGCCGCAGGGGTGCCGGGCATGGGTGGCGGATGCCTCTCATACGTAAAGGCGCTCGTGATGATGCCTACCACGGCGACCCCCATCACGAGCTTGATGTCGTCGGTAAAAACCTCGGCATACACCATCTTGACCATCAGCCGGAGTTCTTCAGGTAGCCATGACCCAATCGTCGGGTTGTGGTGCAGTGTCTCGAGGTCAGCAGCATCCATCTTATCGCTCAAGTCATGCGCCACTTTGGCATTGAATATGATGCTACAGATGGCAATGCCGATACTCCCACCGAAAACGCGTGCCTGTGCAACGATGCCCTGCGCCACGGCAAGATCGGCTTGCCCCGATTGAACCGAGGCCATGATGGTCGCTGCCCCGAGGGAGAGGCCGATACCCAGCCCGAGCAGCACCTGGAAGCCATATTGCGCCTTGATCTCCGTCGTGATATTGTGTAACATCAACATGAGGCCCGCGCCTAGGAGCTGGAAACAATGAGCGGCCAACAGTGTCCAAGACGTATTGTTGCGCCGACGGGAGACGGCCCCTGCAAAAAATGCACCCAGCGCCGTGGAACCCAGCATCGGGAGTAAGTGGATTCCCGAGTAAAGTGCATTATCACCGTTGACAATCTGGAAGCGCTCCGGGAGGATCACTAATATGACTAGATAGATAAAACCAGTACAGAACGTGCAGCTGTGCGTATTGTTAGCCTTGGGAATACATGTGAATGACGGGTATCTGGATAGTAGGGTCACGTACACGACACAGGCGGAATACGCTCGGGTCACGAGGCGAAGCGGTAGGATCGGCTCGATTCTAGTATTTCTTTTGGAGCCTAAGAACAGTTCCCAGGCCGCAAAGCCCAGCCAGCTGAGAACGGAGACGACCAAGGCTAGTACGATGACAGGGTGATTCCAAGTGAAGCTATAGGCTCCGGCCTCCTGAAGGGCAAATACGAGAAGCGTACAAGCGGCGATGATGAGAATGTTGCCCACAAAGTCAATCCGTCGGATGGCGCCGAATCCGCGTTGTTGACGGCCGATGCGGACTGGCCAGGCAAGATAAAGTCCAACGACGAGAACGACGCCAAATGGCACACTGGGGTGGTTAGTTAGCAGGAGACAGGAAGGGTGGCCTTTAAAAAAGGGGGTGGCTGTTCGCTCGCATACTTGATCCAGAAAATCCATCTCCAAGTGGCGGTTGAAGAAATGATACCTCCTAAAACGGGACCGAGCACATAGGATACAGCAAGGGTAAGACCGACCATGGCACCCATGAGACTCGGCTTGTGTGCTGGTCCGACTTCAAACAGAGCGATTTGTGCTAAGCTGTAAAGCCCAGAACCCCCCATACCCTGGAAAGCACGGCAGATGATACTGTGGATGGCTCATGTGTTAACAGATAGCTGCGGAAAGGATACAGGGCCTGCGTACAGCTGTTGCATCGTCCTCGCGGAAGCACATCCAATCGAAAAGCCAGCGAACAACACCCAAGCAGCGCATATTATGTCGCGGCGGCCGTAGATATCACTGAGCTTTGCAAAACCGATAGCCAGGCCCAGGTAAGCCAAAAGGTAAGCGAGCACGACCCAGGGAGCGTTGAGGAAGTCCTGGAGGTCGATCGAAATGGTGACCAATGACGTGGAGACGATGGAGGCATCCAAACTCGAAAATAGGAGCCCAAGCAGCAGACTGGGACACGGGACAAAGTTAGGATCTCCACGACAGGGACGGCGACGGGTCCGAAAGGGGGATAGGCGACTCACATTGCCACAAGTGTGGCCTGGCGCCAGCCACTGAGATGTTGATACGGCATGGCCGAGGACGGAGGTGAGGAGTGGCCAAGACGGAGCAGAAAGATAGTCACAGATGACAGTACAGAGCAAGTTGGAAGAAATAGAGACACAAATTCACAGCAGCCTTCGGTGTGATTTGTAGTTTTCCTGACCCTCGATCGTACGAGACGGAGATGGTTGGGTTAGCCACGGGTGAGTCTAAGGAGATTTCGGGAGGGGCTTGTATGCAATGGCCCGAATTTTAAGCACAGAAAAGTTCAGTGTCCTTGCGGGGAAGACTTGGACTGCAATGTCTGGGCAGCAATGCCTGGGTGGCAAGTGGTTAGTCAATGCTGGATCCTGAGTTGGTTATCTGGTTGCTCTTCACCCAGTGCATTGACGGCCGGCGACGATAGCGGTTGACATTGGCCGGGCGACTGCCTACAGCACATCTGACGCTTCCCCCGATACTTACCACAGGGGAAAGCAGTAGGCAGGTGTATAGCATTTGGTATACGCCTCCTTCACCCCCGACTGGACCGGCTGGGGATTGGCAAAGGACTCGACCTTACACCCGCCCCCGTCCTCTTTTGTCGGGTTGGGTTGAGCCTGAAGCACTTGCCTGTTCAGGAAAGCAGTTTGTCTGAGCCTATGTCTGAAGGCAAAACTGCATCGTGGGCACTGATTTGTTCACCAAGGACTGACGAAGACTCTTGGATGTGTGTGTGTAAGCTTGCTTGTTTGACTGACTGACTCTTATTATATTCATTACCAGGTTTCACGACAAGACATCCATTCTAAGTTTGCCAGACAGGCCAAGAGTATCTGGTATCTGGCTTACCGCCGGGACGGCCTTTTGAGGGTTAAACTAAATGTTCCTCGCCCATTTGTGCTGTCTCGGCCGCTTGCAGGTGGAAGAAAGGTAGAGCTGTTGCCGAATCTTGATGTGACACAAACACGGTAGGACGTGATGCTGCTCATTTACGAGATGAGTGTTACAGCGTAAACGGGGCGAGAAGCCTGTGTTTGCTAGGCCCTTATACCTGCCACCGACTGCTTGCGGCCGCTGATCTATAAGACCATGTCACAAGAAGTCTTGCTAGGCTACTGGGTTGGGCTGCTAGACGGTCTCGCCCGCGTTACCTGCGGCGAGGTTAGGGTTATTAGCAATACGCGAGTCGGTCACTTAGATGGTGCAGTAGGCTAGCCATATCGACTACTATTACAATGACCGAGAAGTGAACGTTAAGGCGACAGAGGGCGCTGAGAGGGAAGAAAATAGAACGGCACAATATAGAAGAAAGTAAGAGAGGACGAGAGACCCGTATAGAGACCCATATATTCTAGATCTCGTCCTACAAGATATACCTATGCGGAGTTGTTGTACGGCGATTCTCCGATGCTCTGTACCTCGGTAGGTAGAGGGAGCGGGAGGGGGAGACATGTTTGTGATGGGTACTTAAGCATGCCTCTCTATATAGATAGAGAGGCATGTACTCAAGAACAAGAAGATAAACGTTGCGTTGCTTGTCGAGAGAAAGAGAGAGACTACCAAAGGCTTCTCTTTTTTTTCTTTGTGTGAGGTATTGTAAGCTACTGTACTATGTAAGCTGAGGCACCTTACCTTACCTTATTCCATTGAGGTGTATGATGCGGCTGATATGGCCAAGACCGTCGGGCTGGGCCACCTGATGATGTTCAGGCAGGCGATGTTGCAGGTGGGCGTTGCGCATTTGCTCCAAGGTTTTTCCCAAGGCGGTACCGAGCAGTACACACAGCCTGGTCTGGCCCTGTCTACCTGGTCTAGGTACCTTGGCGAGTACCTACCTATAGGTACTGCCTCGGTAAACCCCTACCAGAAACCTAAGGAGGCTGCTCAGGCAGTGTTCGGGGTCTGTTTTAGGGGTACTGGTTTAGGTAGGCTAGGTTGGCACAGGCACTGCCCCGGAATAGGGCTTGGCGGGGGGCCTAAATTCGGGTAGATCGGCCATAAACGGCGCCATAATAGGGCCATCCCACTGTCCACTGTCCTTCTGTTCTGCTTCTGTAATCCAGTTGATCCAGTTGATCCACCAACATCACCAACAGCACTCTCCCGAAGTCTGGGCACCTTTTCTACTTTCGGTATAGACCTAATTTCAGCCGACTTAGCTCTTACTTAGGGGCTGTCTCTAAGGAAATTTAGCGTCTCGGCGCGATCCGCCGGCCACTTTTCTTTACCCAATCCGGTAGCTCTCTGCTAACAGTCTGGTTACCCGTGCCTAGGACTGCCTAGGTAGTGAGACAGTGAGACGAGCAGAGGTAGGACGAAGGTATCTATCTATCTGTACCTAGGTAGTACTCCGTACCTAGGTAGATGGAGGGAGCCGCCTTTCTGACTCCTTGGTCCCTCCTTTGCTCAATCCTTTTTTGCCTGTCGACTTGCATCTCGAACTTAGACTGTAAATACTGTACTTCTTTCGCTCGCTCGCTCGCTCACTTATTTCCCTTCTTCCTGTCCTTCTCGTTTCGCTGACGTTGTATAGCGTCGTGTTGCGTCGCGTTTCGTTTCGTTTCGCTACCCTCGTTCTTATTCTTGCTCTTGCCCTTGCCCTTGTTGTGCACTGCGACGTGACCAACCGAAGAAGACCTGTGTGTGATATCGATCCGTACGTTAGCCCATTTGTCTATATCTAGTCGGTCGTACGAATACGTACGTATCTTATAACATATACACGCGTACATTGAACACCGAACGCCGAACCACCCGAGGTCTCACTCCCCGTTTCACTTGAAGACCCCCCCCCCCCTTACGTCTCGTCTCGCCCAGCATGAGGGCCTCGTTGTCTCTCATCAGTCTCGGCGCCATTGCGACATCTGCCGTCGCTCAAAAGGTTGTCCCATTGGGCTTTTCGAGAGCTGGTCCCGCAACCACGAGTCTGCGTAAACGTGCCAGCGCTTATTCCCAAGAATTAAACAATAACCTGACCGGCGGTGGTTACTATGCCGACGTCGCCCTAGGCACGCCGCCTCAGCCCGTCACCCTCATCCTCGATACCGGGAGTAGCGATGTCTGGGTCTTAGACGCCGATGCCGATCTGTGCCAGTCACGGACCCTGCAGCTCTATTACGGTACCTGCCTCGCTACGTATGACCACACCAATAGCTCGACCTATGAAATCGTCGACCGAAACGCTTTCTCCATAAGCTATCTGGATGGCTCGGGCGCCGAGGGCGATTATATTAAGGATACTTTCCACATTGCCGGCACAAGCATCAAAGCATTGCAGGTTGGCCTCGCCGAAAACTCCACGATTAACTCGGGCCTGCTTGGGATAGGGTTCAACACGAACGTCGCCGCCGACGAACCCTACCGCAACATCATCGATCTTTTCGTGGACCAAAACCTCATCGATACTCAGGCCTACAGTCTGTACCTTGTATGTCCGGACTTCGTTCAAATCGCTCCCCTCCACCCTTTGATATAGTCGTCGTCTCAATACTAACCACTATCTCTTTAGGATGACCTCCGCGCCGAGACGGGCACAGTCTTGTTCGGAGGTATTGACACCAAGAAGTTTATCGGCCAGCTCAAATCTGTTGACATCCTCCGTGACTCCCAATCGGGAACCTACTCCTCTTTTACCGTCGCGCTGGAGTCTTTGAATGTCGGTTCTGGCTCTAACTCAGAAGAGTCAGACTTGCTCAGCTCAGAAACGCCCGTTATTCTTGATTCCGGTACTACGTTGACGTACCTCCCGCCACGCATCGCCCGGCAAATATACCGGAGATTCGATGCCGTAGATGACTCCGGTACTACTGGTACTGGTCTCGTGTACGCCAACTGCGATCTTCTGACCTCTGAGAAAGACACGACCCTCAACTTCCATTTCGGAGGCAGCGATGGACCCGTGATCAAGGTTCCTATAGATGAGTTGGTCCTCGACAACGTCAAAGGGTACATAGGCCTTGGGCTTGAAACACCAACTCTTCCTTTCGACAATGTATGCAGTTTCGGCATTCAGCCGCTTTCCGGCATCTATCTGCTCGGCGACACGTTCCTGCGCTCTGCTTACGTCGTGTACGATCTATCCCACAAGAAGATCGGTCTAGCACAGGCTAATCTGAATGCCACGGGGACCAACATCATGGAGATCACCGAGGCTTCTGGTATCCCTCTCGTGAGCGGTGTCGCAGCGCAGGAGACCAATACTAGTGGCGGTCGCCAAGACGACGCAGACAACACAGACGACGAAGAATCTGCTGCCCCCAGAGCCGTGTCAGCTCTCAACTGGGAAGTGGCTGCTGTAACACTTGTGGCAACCCTTTTCAGCGTCGCAGGCGCCGGTCTATTCGCCCTCTAAGCCCGCGATTACTACACTATCTATGCATTTTTGGCCCTCCCTTTGCGTTTTGCCTCCGGCCGCGTCTTAAACGTTGCACTATAGAATTTTGCATAGAGTATATACTTACGAGAAGAATGAACCCTTCGTTTGTATATATCGGCACTGAAGGTGCTGTGCCATCAGCTGTACATGATAATACAAGCGAAGACTGGTTCTGTCGCCTCCCATACGAATAGGCAATCATTCTGTAGATAATGAATATTATATAAAATCCAACACGAAAGGACATATTTATTAGACGAACATGATAGGATATACCACCAATCGTATTGAACGCATTGTGCAATTCACTGCATTTCCTGGGTCCGGTGCCTGTGACTGTACGCGAAGAGAGGGCCATAAACGCGTAAACCCGTTTTTTTGATAAGGAAAAGGAAGTTAAATAATGGGGTAGACAACAATAGGTACAAGATAGGAACTTGAAGATCATGATTATGGGTGCTATCAGGGGTAGCCGCGGCCTCACTCTACCTAGGTAGATTAAAAGGCCAACCTCACACAGTTACATAGATCGCGCGTAGAACTGCGTCAGCCCATCTCTACGTCCTAGGTTCCGGAATGTGGGAATAATCTCGGAGCCTCGGTGACACTATTTTCGCCCGTGTTTTTACCGACCACCGTCTTTGGTATCTTTCGTTTACCTCTTGCACCCTCTCGGACGCAGGGCAAAGTATAAGCTTAGGGAGCCGGGCCGACACCTTTTCATAGACGCGATGTATGCCATATCCGGCCGATTCGGTATTGCAGATTTGAAAAAAACAAAAACAAACAGAATGCGTATATAGTTGGCCTAGGCAAGTGCAGTTCGAATTGTCTCGCCTGAATAATTAGCAATATAAGTACATACTCAAGGCTAGAAATGTTGGTACAAGGCCCTCAGATATCGTACTAAGCCGACTCTTGAGCATATGACACAAAAGCAACCAAGGTTGGAAAATCCCGACGCGGTTATGACAGGAATTGCTAGCCCATTTTCTCATATCGTTCTCTTGCCTTGTCCTTGGCTTTGGAGACAAAGTCCGAGTAGTCGTTCTTCGTCGCACGAGCAGCTTCTTGCGCCGCGTCACCAATCTTGCCCCCTTCCGCCCCGAGGCCGACACCTGGTGCATATGCCATGGTTTCGATGATGTCGGTTCGTCCGCCGCCCTCAGCTCCCAATCCTTCGCCAGTGCTCCACCCCATCTTAGCAAGCAAGCCCGCACCCTTAGAGATAGTAGGTTTTGGCGGCAACTCTTTAGCAGAGTCGGCGTCCTTGTTAGTTGGTGGGGCTTTCCGAGGAAGGTGAAGCTTTGGTTTCATGGGTTGATTGTGAGCCAGCCGTCTTTCTTTAGCTCTGTCTCGGTAATTCGATGTCGGCTCTTTGCCTAGAGCTTTTAGGTCTTGTGTCGCTTTGGTAATGAGATGCTCGTCCTCGAGGTTTGTCTTATGCATGTCACTCGTCAGCTCGTGCCGACGAAGAGATGGCTCGTTTTTGAACTTGCGTCGACACAAAAGGCAGCACATTTGGTCGAGGTCAGCATATGACACCGAGGACAGGGCTGCGGTGGTGCTTTTGGTTACTCCCATAGCATTGGGGCCCGTAGCAAGGGGTGTATCGTCCAGGGAAGGGGGGGCGTCGGCGGATTCTTTCGACCCGTGTAGTTCTGCGTGCTTGCTTGCCCACATCTGTAGTTGGGGCGCCATGGCGATGACCTTCTTGCCAGTCGGTGCGGTTAGATCTTTATCGGCCTTCCGCTTCTTTGAGTCCTTCCCGGCTTGCGCATCCGGGCCCTGTTTGGCGTGCTCCGGTTTTTGATCCTTCTCTTCATAGAGGGATTCATCAAAGGTTAGGTGCTCACTCGCGTAGACAGAGGAATTCCAATAGCTCAGTCTGAGAGTTGGGTTGTGTGTTGCTGCAAAAGTAAATTTGCGATCCTGCTCCTGCATAGGATGTAAATAGGGGATAAAGACACCCGAGTGTATGAAGGCCACCGTGACGGGCTTAGAGGATATAGTGAACTGAGGATGGGCGTTATACTTTGCTACGGCAGCTCGAGCATCGTCAAGCGTTGAAAATTCAGCAAAGCCATAGTTACAGCTGATATCCGATGACTTATCCCGGACCATGAACACGCGGATGAGTGAGCCCGGTTTTGCACCAAGGCCGTGTGTGTTGCCAATGGGCGCAGTACTTCTGAGCTTTGCTGGCATACCCGAGGACTGCTTTGGTTCGTCTTCTTTTGCTATGTAGAGCTTCTTGACGCCGGCCGCCAGGATGGCCTCATTCGCGGATGAAGCTAGCCCGCGGATGACAACAAATTGCGACGGAGTCTGCTGAGGGCATTCGTCACTTTGGCCGTCAAGTCGCATCTCAACTGCATTTTCGGCTGGATCGCAAAAGAGTTAGGAAAGGGATGTAGTGAAGCCTGAGAGGTGCGAGTGTACTTACAAGACCGCGGTGCTTTGCACTGTTTGCACGTGGCTCGGCGGGAAAAGTTGTCAAAATGACACTGCTATTGGGTTGGCCTAGGTTCTCATTTGATTCGAGGTGGCCACGTTTATAACGCGGCAAACTCACCAATGTGCACGTCCAATCGTCCAAGTTAGGCGCCTGACGTCGCTCTCGACTATAATCTATGTATATGCGAGTAGGCGCGCCACTGTGGTCGTTAATATCGAGAGCCGGATAATACCGCTCAAGAAAATCCACAGCGTCGCTCTCATATTTGAATTCTGCGAAGGCGTAGCACCGGCGGCTTCCTACAGCAAGGGTTCGGGTTAGTCGTGGGAGGCGAAGGGAGAGCGAATGTGCAATGATAGCATACCAACACGATTGTCTAACTTTATGCGAACCTCAATAAGACCTCTTGCACCCATATCACGCATGGCATCGTCGATCTAATAAAGCATCATGTTAGCCGTTGGCAATGGGTATTAGGTCCGATGACGCGAATCGAACCACTCACCTCTTGGGGGCCCAACCAGTCCGGCACATCATCGAGCTTTAGTGTGTGGTAGGGTCGGCCAGGCGCATGTTGCTGGCTCGCATCGCGGTAGTGGCCGTCATCAGCAGAATGATAGGGCGACGAAGAGCCAGCAGATGCGGGGCGTCTCGGGCTATGGCCACAACCATGACTGCTTCTATTATCATTATCATAATCCTCGGGACCGTCATAGTCCCTGTAGTTATGGCGATCCGAGCGACGGCTGGGTGAATCCCTGCGACGGGAGGGCGTATCCTCAGAGGGATATCCCCTGCGGTCCCCATCGACATGGCTGCTGCTGTTGCTGTTGTTGTTTCTTCGGTAGGAGGGAGAGTGATGCCTGCGTGATCGAAATGAATCGTCGCCACGGGGACCTCTTGGTGGTGATCTGGAAGAGTCTTCCCTCGCAGGGAAAGTCAGCGCAGGCTCAACAATGACGAGGAGAACATAATGCTCCAGGCTTTATCATGTTTTACCGTGCCGCGAGCGATAATGGTGGTCCTTAGAGGAAGGAGGTCTAGATCTCGATCTGTGGTGATCGCGAGGATATTCGCGAGGATGATCGCGTGGACGGTGGTCGTAGTCGTCGTACATTGCGACTGCGACTGCGGCTGCGGCTGTGGTTACGATTGATTGTGGCAACGTGTTGCTTCCTCAGCCTGTACCTTGGAATGTACGCATGGAGGGGGACGGAAAGAAAAGAGAGACAAATAATGGCAAAGCGTGGTAGGTAGAGCCCTGCTCTGAAGCGTGAGACGATGTGGTCGTTTAGGGTAGATGTTGATGGTATCTGGAGGCTATCTAGGGATGGATGCTAGGGCCTAGAGGTCATTGGCATTCGCGGGATCTTATCTTATCGATCTGAGTGCTTTAGGTTAGATACCTCTAGACGGGCACCCTATATTACGTAATAAGAGGAGATACCTTGGCATATACAGGTAGGAGCCCTAGACTCGTGTCTACCACCAGTAAGCAAATAAATACAATTGTATTAATCGCTTCATATAACTATGCATATAAATTGAAGCAATTCCGTAGGCGTCATTCCTCCGCTTGGTGAAGGGATATCATCTAACTATCTGCTTTTACCTTATCTAGTGACAAGCCTCCGCAAGCTCAGGAAGAACCCAACCATAGGCCAAAGCTAAGGTAGCAGATCCATCCACCCACCCTATGTTAGATGAACTCACACTCACTCCCACCAGCATCTCTATATTTCTTATATATACATATTTCTAAGATTTCAGCGAGCAATAATCGAGGCCTGTGGTCCTCAGCATTTAAAAAGGTAGTCATCATGGAGCCTAATTTGACAGAGAGGAGTGGCGAGGGGTGCTACGTTGCCCTGACCCATGGACACCTACATGCCCAGGATATCATTGATCGTGTTCGGAGCCCTCAGGCCGGTGCCATAGTCCTTTTTGCCGGTGAGCCTGCTAACCCCTCTAATATCGCATCGGCTTTGGTGTGCTGAATGTCTCTTCCAGGCACCACGAGAGATAATTTTGCAGGAAAACCAGTCAAGGAGCTTCAGTACTCGGCATATAGTCCCATGGCTCTAAAGACAATGTTATCCATCTGTATAGATATTCGAGCTCGGCATAGCCTCGAGTCCATTGCCATGATCCATCGACTCGGGACCGTTCCTATTGGCGAAGAAAGTATCCTCATCGCCGTCTCGGCGCCTCATCGCCAGGCTGCCTGGAGGGCTGGTGAAGAAGCGCTCGAGGACTGTAAGAAGCACGTTGAGGTGTGGAAGAGAGAGGAATTCGAAGGCGAGGAAGGCGTTTGGAGAGCCAACCGCGATGGGCTTCTTGGCCAGAAAATCGCCGAAAAGGACGGAAAAAACTAATTTGTAATCCTGACGGCCTAGATCTCGGCCAACTTCCGTTGCCGCCGCTATTTCTATTCGCCCAACCTAAGGCCCAGGCGCCTTCCTCCGCCTAAATAAGGCGGTCATGAACTTGTGGTAGCAGCATGCTTCCGTCTACGGCCAAATTGCATATAAACTAGCTGCAAATGGAAGAGTGAGAGGTTCGCCGCTTCGTACGTACGCAAGAGCCTGCTTCCAATTGGGCACATAACCTTTACACACTTATTCTGAGTCCAGACTCTAACGAGTGTGGTTATGCCACGGCCATGGACGTCTTTTGAATCGTAAAGGGGTAAGGATGATTATTCGGAAAATGGGTTGCGCATTTTATTCACCAGTGTTGGCGGCCATTCGCTGCGTAGATAAACATCGGCTCATCTCTCGGTGTACCGACGGCGCATCAAAAATGGCTCTAAAGCGTGTCACAGTTAAGCCAACATGAGACATTTGTACTCACTTCAAGGGGGAGAGACCGCAAAAGGGCCTTTTCGCCATTTCGTCTAAAGGATCTCGATAGGTCTGTCGGGCTCTTACATCTCTGAGGCCACCTTTGAAGGTGACACAGAACTGCTAGGATACTCTTGTTATATGCAGACTAATCCACCGACCAAAATCAACCGTGTCTATTTTCGTCTCACGGAATCGCGGCCCCCCACCAGCAAAACGCAAGATATAGTTGATGTGCAGGTGCGTCTTCTGGCTAAATTGGCCCTGGCAGATCAATTTATGCTGCAGCGCATTAGTAGTACCAGAAGACGCGGCAGTCTAGATTGAGCATCCGTGCTTGGCTGGTACCGCAGCTCATCTGGAGCAAAATAATCGTCACCTATTCAATCCGCTGCTACAACCCCTCAGAGCCACAACACCTGGGGTAGCCGGGGGTATCACCTACCATGTAGCTACGCAACGTAGCATCGGGGCAACAAGACGCATCTCACGTAATTGATTGTTAGACAGGCCCCGTGAGATAACGTCTGGCCCTCCCTACCCTTGTTTGCCCGCCCCGCAACCGCATGGGGAAGGAAAACAGGTCATTCAGCCACCCGGCCAAAAAGGTTATCTTCGTCACACCTCATTGGCCGATATTGTGTTATATCCAACACGAGCTGTCTATTTCAAGAGGAAACGGCGAGTACAACGGACATGTCTTATCTTCGAGAAGCGGCGCGGTATTTTCCTGCATCCCTCGCAAGGCGAGACAACCACGGCCAGCGTTGAGTGATTTGAGTCCAGGGCAGCGGGCAGCTTTTCGCTGGAGTTCATGCTGAATCATAGCCAGCACGCTCGGACCGACGTCGTCCATAATATACAATGAAAGGGAATGCTACCTGGATTATACCACTATGGTAGCGATGATCTAGTCGACTTGGGTGTCTTGAAATTGGGGGTATCCAATTTAGGCATGTTAGTCCAACGGATACATTATCTCCATCATACCGACCCTAGCATACAATATCGGTACTGGCCAATCTACGGCCGTACCATCCGTCCTGAATCCCCATCACCATGAGTGCACGACATGGCCCTTATCTGCCATGTGACATCGATAATGTCTGTGGACAACAGTCCTTGTTTCCACCCCGTCCGCTTGCTGTACGGTTATGCCGACACATTAATACCAATGGCTACTCCACTTCCACCAATTCATCCCTTGTTTCTATAGCTTCTGATGTTAGCTTCTGTCTCTATATTCCACTTTCATAGACAGAGCTCTCGCCTTGCTGCGAATACAAATTAGACCGACTTCACCTCACGTGCCTCTACTAGCTCAAGCAACGAATGAAGTACTACCATGAATATGTTTCGTTTCCGTAGACGCGCTGGGGCTGAGGGAGATCTTACTCCGGAGGCGGAGTCGAGCGAGGGAGCTGAGGCCCTAGACACTCTCAAGCGTTTTGAGCACCAGCATCATCTCGACCCTAACTTACCCGCAGATGAGATTGAACTTGTTCAGGCGTCACTAGCTAGCGGCGACACCGAGAAGGCCATCAAGGTAGAAACCGCTTTGATAGAAGACGATAGTCCATATCCTGAGGTATGTTCCCCCTGTGCTCACGTAACTTTAGTTCAATTCTCACACTCTACTGCACAAAGGTCCGTGCCGCCGTACGGAATTACGATGTCGACTTACCAGCTAACACGATACGGGCATGGGTCATCGGCCTGATCTTGTGTACTGTCGGCTCAGCTGTTAACATGCTATTCTCCCTGCGAAACCCTTCCATCCAAGTCACGACTTATGTAATCCAACTCGTTGCGTACCCTATTGGCCTCGGCTGGGATCTGATATTTCCCGACCGTGTGTTTGAATTTATGGGCGTCAGGTTCAATTTCAAGCCAGGGAAATTCAACTTCAAGGAGCATGTTGTTATCGTTGCCATGTCCAATGTACGCTCGGCAGACCTTTTCCTTTTCTGGTGTTTTTTTCTAGCTAACATGGGTCCGTGACAACGCAGGCAGCATACGGTGGTGGTGTTCTATACGCCACAGACGTCTTAATTGCTCAGCAAGTTTTTTGTATGTTCAACCCCATCGCCGACGCACGTAGAAACTAAGAGATGAACCAAGACGGCCAGAACTTTGGGTGGGGTTTCCAGATATTGTTTGGCATCACCACCCTCTGCACAGGCTACGGCCTCGCAGGGCTAATGCGAAGATTTCTGGTATGGCCAGCTGCCATGATTTGGCCAGGCGACTTGGTGAATTCGACATTGTTCTATACTCTCCACGATGATAAGCCCACGGACCCAGCCAAAACGAACGGCTGGCGCATAGGCCGATACCGATGGTTTCTGTATGTCATGAGTGGAGGTTTTGTGAGTGACCCCCCTCGCAGTACATTCGTGAACTGCTATGGTGGCCTGTGACCGACACTGACTTATGAATTGCTTAGGTTTGGTATTTCTTCCCGGGTTGGAGTATGTGTCCCGGCTTGCGTCTTTGGGAGGAAAAAGGCCACCCCTATTCCTTTGTCAGAAGTGATATTCCCTTCACGTATTCGTCCACGAACATACTAGGATCGTAGATGGCTAACAACTTACATAGTTTTCCAGGGTTTGTCGTACTTCAATTTCATCTGCTGGGCGTTGCCTAACAACGTCGTCGTCAATAAACTCTTCGGAGGCTTGCACGGTTATGGTATCCTACCTACGACGCTGGATTGGACCGTAATATCCGGATATGCCTTGTCCCCTCTGATTCCGCCATTCCATGCCGTAGCCAACACGGTTGCGGGTGTTATCATCTTTTTTGTGTTTGTGTCGGCAGGCCTTCACTTTTCCGGGACTTGGTATGCCGACTATTTTGTCGTCCAGTCATCGGACGCCTTTGACAATACGGGGGCCAAATACAATGTCTCCCGCATTCTCAATGACAAACTTCTGCTTGACGAGGACGCGTACCACGCATACTCCCCTCTATATCTGAGCACACAGTTTGCTCTTTGTTACGGCCTCAGTTTTGCCGCGGTTGCCGCGGTCATAGTCCAGTATGCATTCTACAGTCTTCTCTCCCTTTCCTAGCATGTTTCGAACGTTGGTGCCGTTACATCCTCTCTGGGACCTCCTGTGGCCATTACGGTTGACCCCGGTTACTAATTTGCGAGTTCCGTACAGCGCCGTACTATACAACGGGCCTCAAATTAAAACTCAATATAAGCAAGCCCGCTCTCAAGAAGGTAACGAGCACACGGTGCCTCTATTCCTTAGCCCCATGACAGCTCTGCTTAGAGTTGGGATACAGCGGCAGCCATCAATTAAATAAAGACTAAATTGCAACTCACGAATTATGCTGATGTTATGGCACAGATGACGTTCATATGCGTCTCATGAAAAAGTACAAGGACTCGCCGGATTGGTGGTATCTAGTTCTATTCGTTATTATGATTGGACTATCTTTCGCAGTCTGTACCGCCGTGAGTAACTACTGAGGTGTTTTCCTTCCTTTGGCGCTTTTCCAGTATAAAGGCTCTTTTTCTCGGGCTATGATTTGGAAGCTACCCAAAGTTTCGAAACATCAACAGGTCACGCTAGACAACCATTACTAACCTCGGGCGTTGTAGTGGCCGACGCAGTTCCCTGCTTGGGCGTATGTTATTTGTATCCTGATTCCTATCATTTGGGTATGTGATTTCCACCCTCTTCCGGGTCTCTCTAATGACATGGAGGAATCGAAAATGCCCGATTAGACACTCTTGTCCTAAAAACCCCAACTAATGACATGTTGCTGATTCCTGGTCCTCAAAGACGATCCCCATTGGGATCATACAAGCTGTCAGTAATATCCAGCTTGGTCTCAACGTTTTGACCGAGTTCGTCGTCGGCTATTTACTACCGGGCCATCCTCTTGCCATGATGGTATGTCGTCACAGACCCCTTTTTTCGTAGCAATTTTCTGATACATGCGCTAATGGCTGTGTAGTATGTCTATCATGCCCTAGGTTCCTTCGGTCGTCCCTTACGACCCGAATGATGGACTATCCGCTCTACGGATAATCAGGCTGACTATCTCTAGGATGTTCAAGAACTACGGCTATATCGCGATGCAGCAGGCCCTTTATTTTACTCAGGACCTGAAACTAGGCCATTACATGAAAATACCGCCTCGGACCATGTTCTGGTCACAGCTTGTGGCCTCGGTGTGGTCAGCGGTCGTTCAGATCGCCGTCATGAACTGGGCCCTGGGCAGCATTCCCGAAATATGCACCGACCACCAGCCGGGCAGCTACACATGCCCTGGGGGCCGGGTGTTCTTCACCGCCTCCATCATCTGGGGTGCTATCGGGCCCGCTCGCATCTTCAGCGGTAAAGCCCTCTACGCATCATTGCAGTGGTTCTGGCTCGCGGGTGCCCTTACACCGGTTATAACGTGGTTCCTCGCTCGTCGATACCCCAAATCCATCGCGCGGTACATCAACATGCCCCTCGTGTTCGGCGGGTCAGGTGTAAGTACTTCTAGGTGTCACTCCTATCGCTTCCAAAACACTTCTTGGCCACATTGGTAACGATGATAACTAACTATCAGTGGATTCCACCCGCGACGGCTTACACGTACCTATGCTGGGGTAGCGTCGGGTTCTTCTTCAATTACCTGATCAAGCGGAGATTCAACGGCTGGTGGCTACGGTACAACTGTAAGTACACTCTATGCTCGCGTGTTCCAATATTTACCGCCTGCGTGTTGGCTCTAACCCTAATTCTGTGCCCAGACGCCACATCTGCCGCGCTCGACTGCGGCCTCGTGATTTCGACGATCCTGATCTTCTTCACGCTGTACCTCACCTCGGCCAATGCGCCGCAGTGGTACGGCAACTACGATATATACGAGACGCTGGACCAGCGCGGCTTGGCGATTAAGAGGTTCGTGGCGACGGGTGAGACGTTCGGCCCGACAAGTTGGCCGTGAGAAGGACCGGTTGATCCCAGTGGCACTGGGAGCGAAGTGTAATCGTAATCACGACTGGGGTTATATTCCTTGGGATGGACTGGATCTCTTTCTTAAGACGACGGATATCGCCTCGCTAGCAAAGGGGTAATGGAATGAATGGACGGGGCGCGATGATTTGGGCGTACACAATTGGCTTTGATCGTGATATGGTAATGTTGCTAGGGAGTCAAATGAGTGTTCCACCATTTACCTACTAATTTTCACCAATTTACGTTATCAAATGGAATCATACGATACGAGTAAGCTTTAGGTTCCTCACCTCACCATCACAGCGTCCTAGAGGTTCGACCAAGGCGTCACATGGCATCAGAACCATTCTCCATACAGTCACGCTATAAGATGACGAAAAATACATAAATCAATATGTTTCTCAGCAAGGCACTCTATGCCCATCTCTGTCCCGGATTACACGGCGCCTTGGCGGTAAAGAAACCGAGATGTCTCGAAGAAAAAGTACCACCCGTACTTGAATCGGGACGTAGGCACGAGAATTCAGTTTCCCGTAGAGCTTTATTTATTCACCCTTACGATAGTCGTAAGGCACTGGCTGACGCTAACAATACACCAGCCCCTATGATGCTAGTAGCTCCTACACGCCACAAGGCGACTTCCTCTCATAGCAACTCCTCTATCTATTCACCCCCGAGTTTCCGAGAATCGAGTTTTCGATTCAACCATAGTATTCGCATCCCCTCAGCGAACCACTCACGCAGCACATACATTCGCCTCGAAATGCCTGCGTATATCCCCGTACACCGTATCCGGGTCTCTATCGGCATCGATCTCCACAACAGGCACAGCAGCGTCCCTACACGCCCGCAACATCTCTCCGCTCTCGCGGATATTCCGCGCGACCCTTTCGCGGACCTTCTCCTCGTCCGCATCATCCGGCCGCCCAGAAGTCCCCGCGCGGCCCCGAATACGACGCACCAGAACCTCGCCGTCGCACCGCAGGAAAAAGGCACACCAAGCCTGGGGCATCAGGGCGGCGGCCCAAGCGTCCATGTGCGCCTTGGTCCGCGGGAAGCCGTCGACCAACCAGATGCGCTGGCGTCAGGGGCGGGCAGCACAGGGTTTCCGTCGAGGCCGTGGCGGCGCGGGAACGTGCTCACCCAGGAGGCCGGGATGGAGGCCGGGATGGAGGCCTGGTAGCGGAGCATCTCGCCGTACGAGAGGTGCGTCAGGCCGGGGAAATCGCGCCGCAGGCGCTTAGAATGTGTATCTTTCCCGGCGCCGGGGGGCCCGAGGATAAAGATGATGAGAGGCGGATTGTCTCCCCAATCCGTCGATCTGGAGGGGGAATCACTTGTCGTCTTCTTGGAGACGGCTAGAGACTTTGAAAAGAGTCGTGAGATCAGATCGTATAGCCCGACCTTAAAAATACCTTGTGAGCAAAATGCGTGCAGTAACTCCATAGCTTGCGATATTAGAGTAGAAATCGAATTGGTTTCCCTTGCGAGGTCGTCTTTTGTACGTATTTATGTCGAGTTGGAACGAGTCTAGTCACTATAGTAAGGTTACTGTGTCACGAATTTGAGGTGGCCTCATGATGGGATCCGGGGCCTCATTATATATGAGCAAGAAGAGTCCTCATGAAAAACCTAAGGACTGTTAGAATCGTGAAGCTACTAGATACCACGAATGTGTGAGTTGTTTGTCATGTGAGGCTGGAATAGGAAACGCATAACATTTGATCTGGACATCCTCTAAGTAGAAGCATCAAGCAGAATCGCATTCGAGTTTATGGCCATAGCCGATGGGATATTCGCTGTCTTACGTCGCGGATTCGAATCTGCTCTGGAACATACTTGTCGTCGTACTAAGACTACGGATTAGGCACGTTCCACGGGTGTGTTTTGACAATGCATCTATGCGGCGTATCGCGCAGGTTCATATCTTCGTATAATTCCCTCACGTAGTTGTATCACTACTGCCAACGACATTTTCGGGATCGGGCGGGTATACATCCGGGTCCTTTCCCGTGTAGCGTGGGAGCTCAAGCTCGACGAGCCAGGGCAAATGTGGTGACTGGCTACACAGATCTTCTACCGCAGCGTTGACAAACAGTGTCTGACGCCCAGGACAGATGGGGAGAATGTCTCGGCTCCCATGCTTCGTCTTCACACAGCCGCCTTCGCGTTCTGTCCACTCCCGAGACTTGGCTCGGAAGGTAGATAGGGTTTCGATCATAGTTGACCTATGATTATCGATATCTGTGAAATGGGTGGGGTTCTGGCTAAGGGTATCCCGCCAGCTGACTAGCCTTGCGCCCCAACCTTCGTGTATATGACCAAAACAATGCAGAAGGGGCTTGGACCGGGCAACGGCACCAAATAGGCTCGGACAGCCGGCTCTCACCCGCGCTTGAGTATAGTCACAAATACCGAGTGGCGGGCCGTGGGTGACGGCGATATGTGTACCTTCCGCTATGGCAAATTGATGACCTTGTTGAGGTGTATACTGGAACGCCCAGTCCCCCAGCGATGGAGTGAAGGGGCTAGCGTAGACCTTGAGCAGGGCACCATTGCCAAGGAAGAAGTCATGATTGCCTTCATCAAGGAAGACGATGCCGGCGTCCTTCGCCTCGTCAAAGAGTCGTCTCGCCTCACCGTATTCGCCATAGTCATGGGCGATGAGCTGGCGGCCTGTGCCTTGAAGCCGACGGGCGTCGTCCACCTTTTTCTGGAAAACAGGGGTGTCTAGGGTGAAATCATGGTTTCCCGCAATGACGAGCTTTAGAGGCGCATGGATAGAGCGCAAGAGGTCGATGGCGGTCTGGAACTCGGCTAGTTTGGATTCCCGAGTTAAGTCACCGCAGTGGATGGCGACGTCGGCGTCGAGGTTGGGGCCGATGGTTACGGGAGCACCGTGAGTATCTGAAATGATGAGCAACCGGGTCCTGACGGCATCGGGCTTGGCGCTATCGGCTGTATCGGGGGTATCCGAAGCGTCAGACCAACAAGCCATGGATGGTACCTAGAACGTGCACACGTTTGTTTTGTGTGTGTCGCGGCGTAGGCTTTTATCTGATATAGGATAGCCGATCTCATACTCACTTACTACTTACCTCTTACTTTGCTTGCTGTGTTAGTTTAGTACCTAATTTATATAATTCTATAAGTACGTAGGTATGAATATATATATATATATATATATATACTTTGCGATAAACACGATGCAATCAAACTTTATTTTCACCATGGTAACACTGCCCCGGTAGTACGGAGGGTATAGAATGTCTATTTATTGCATTGTTGAAGTGAATAAGATGGACGCGTCTCCGGTAAGATAGATCGATACAGAGAGGCGGAGAGAAAGGAGAGAAGGGAACCGAGGATGTATGTCATAAAATGTCCCTTGGTCCACTAGGCCGACCGGCTTCCGAGGGATAGACGCGGCATTCCCTCTCTCTCTCTCGGCTCGTTTACCCCACTACCCAATCTACCCAATCTACCCCAGCAGACTGCCCCAGTACCGCCTTTAGTAAGTACCTCTCGATAGCTTGAGAGGGGTTGAACTCTCTCGTCTCCGCATCCTTCTCCAGCTTCAACTCTGTTCGTAACTTACCCGACTTGTATTAGTGACAGTCGTGTTAGGTACTACCTCCCTAGTACTACCTCCCTATAGGTAGGTAGGCTTATAGGTAGGTAGTACCTAGGTAAGGTTACCTACCAGGACAAATGTAGTGTAGCATGTGGTGTACCCAAGTATGTAATGAATCTGCAGTCTGACGGAGCACGACTTTGTACGGAGCTACCCCGACCTACCTAGAGCCAATTGATTTAATCAATTGATTTCCCCTACCTTGTTTCCTTTATTGTCTCACACTCACCGTCTTGAACCTTTTTTTTTTTTTTTGTTGCTCTGCATTTCCTTTCGGTATATATATATTTCTTCTATATATATATATAGCATCCATTCCCCGGTCCCTCCTCTGGCTCCGACGGTTACACCTCCTTATCCGGGTTGTTGAGCACATAGCATTATGTCTCTCGTCAATCGGAGCATCCGAACGGCGTCGAGGTCGCTGCGACTCCGGTCGACCCCTCTAGCACTTACATCTACACGCACATTCGGCCCATCGTTAGCGTCCTCCTCCTCCTCTATAACCGCCGCTTCTCCCCTCCACCATCACCATAACAGCAGCTTTTCCACAACCACCGCCAGAATGTCTGCTCCTCCTGCGCCCACACAACAAAAGGGTTATGACCCCGAAATCGATGACATTGCCAAATATGTCACTCAACCTATCAACTCCGAATTAGCTGTAAGCTGTTGATTCTACCACCGCAGTTTTCTTTTTTGTTTTTGTTTTTGTTTTTTTTTTTTGTTCCCCTTCGGATAACCCCGCCGCGGCTAACCGGTGCCCTCTTTTGTGGTTTCGCGAATACAGTTCGACACAGCACGATGGGTCTTCTTAGATACTCTAGGTTGTGGTCTTGAGGGTTTGCGCTTCAAGGAGTGCACCAAACTTCTGGGGCCTATCGTTCCCGGAACCGTCGTCCCCAACGGCACCAAGGTCCCAGGCACCGACTTCGTCCTCGACCCCGTCAATGGCGCCTTTAACATTGGTGCCATGATCCGCTGGCTCGACTACAACGACTGCTGGCTTGCCGCCGAATGGGGGCATCCCTCCGATAACCTCGGCGCCATCTTGGCCGTCGCCGACTGGGTCAACCGGACTAACAAGGCCGGCGGTAACCTCGCCAACGGCAGGGTCTTCACCATCCGCGATGTCCTTGAGGGTATGATCAAGGCCCACGAGATCCAGGGCTGCCTGGCCCTCCTCAACTCGTACAACAAGGTCGGACTAGACCACGTCGTTCTGGTCAAGGTCGCCAGTACCGCAGTGGTCTCCCAAATGCTGGGCCTTAGCGACTCCCAGATCGCCGACGCCGTCACCCAAGCCTGGGTGGATGGCCAGAGCTTGCGCACCTACCGTCACTCTCCCAACACCATGTCGCGCAAGTCGTGGGCTGCCGGCGACGCCTGCCAGCGCGCCGTCAACCTAGCTCTAAAGGTCATGAAGGGGGAGCCCGGTATCCCCACCGTCCTGTCGGCCCCGGTCTGGGGTTTCTACGATGTCTTGTTCAAGGGCAACAAGTTCGAGTTCCAGCGCCCTTATGGTAGCTATGTCATGGAAAACGTCCTCTTCAAGGTTTCCTACCCTGGTATGTCTTAGTTATCCCGGCTTGTGCTATTGGTGAGCTTAATCCGCTAACCACGTATGCAGCGGAATTCCACTCGCAAACCGCTGTCGAGGCGTCATCTAAGATCTTCCAGAAGCTGAAGGATATTGGCAAGTCAGCGGCCGACATCAAGGGCGTCACATGCCGGACCCACGAAGCTTGCATCCGCATTATCGACAAGCAGTTCAAGCCTATGGACAACTTCGCAGACCGTGACCACTGCATTCAGTACATGTGCGCCGTGATGCTCGTATTCGGGCGACTCGAGGCGACGGACTACACGGACGGGGGTGAGGCGGCGACGTCGCCCCTCGTCGAGTCTCTGCGACAGAAGATCAAGTGTGTCGAGGACCCGCAGTTCACCAAGGACTACCATGACCCGGCCCTCCGCACTATCTCCAACGCGCTGACGGTGGAGCTCAACGACGGCACGGTCCTAGACGAGATCGTGGTAGAGGCGCCCCTCGGCCACCGACTCCGGAGAGAAGAGGCCAAGCCGCATATCCTAGCGAAATACCAGCGACACCTGTCGCCTCACTTCTCGGAGGCGAAGGTCAAGGAGCTCGTGGAGCTGGGCATGGACCCCAAGAAGCTCGAGGCCATGTCGGTGGATGAATATGTCGACAAGTACGCTGTCAAGGATAGCAAGTTTGTTTAAATTGATACCTATAAATGCGGCCGGGAGGGTTTATATAAATGTAGAATTTTTTACGGCTTTGATGTTTAGCATATTGCACCTGCATCATTTAGTACAGAATAAGTATTTATACGGAAATGAGTCATGCTATGAGGGGTTCGACCGATTGGTGTATGGCAACTCGAGATTGGCCAATTCGTATTCTGTTGCTTGTGAGCATGTTCACCAGCTTGGCTACCTAGATACACAGACGACTGTGTTACTTCATCGGCGGACTCTTATTGGTGCCTACTAACTAAATGCACACCCTCCCTGCTTTTGCTCAAGCTCGGTTGGTCCTATCTCCAGACAGCTGACTAACACCGCAGCCGTTCTCAGAGAACTACCTAGGTAGGTTTTGCCTAACCGAGTCTCTGATTCGTGCGCAGAATTTAAACAACCCTAGCCGATGACTAGATCTACTATACTCAGCATTCTCTTTATCGTCGTAATCCTCCGCTTCCTCCCTAGCTATTATCTGCTCAAATCTAATTGTTTTCAGCTGTGATTCAAGCCGGGCATGCCTGCTGTGGAAAGGACCTCTCGGAAAATCATATGCAACACGCGTAATGCCGGGCGTGGAAGGTTGCCTTTGTCTATCGTGGCGCGACGTTAAATACTTCATACTCCCACTCCAAACCATCCTATTTACTTCATTGTCTGAGCGAAGAAATATTCTCGACGCTCTTCAGGGCGTTTAGAGAGCACAAAATAACATTGCAGTCTTCTGGCTGCTGATATTCCCATCTAGGCGGGCTACGGGGTACCAAAGGTGGCCAGTCCAAAAGATGTTGTATTCCATGGGTTAAATGCTAAGCTAGCTGTACGTACAGGAGGTAGGTAGGTAACTGTACCTATCTAAGTAGACTGACTAAGTAGAAGTAGAGCCCCACCCAAGAGACCTGTGGCGGGGCTGTGGCGGGCGGGAAGGCGGGGTGTGGGAGGCCCTAGGCTAGGTACCTACTTAACCTCTATGTACTTACTTAGTACATGTACACTGTGCCTATCTACTACTAGTAGTAAGTACCTAGACCTTATCAGACCCCGGTTACCTCAGACCGACCGGGTCCTATCATCCTGCACGACATTCTACTTCCTTTCAACGACAACTTACGACAAAGTAATGCCAAACGAGACTGCGTGAAATCGATTCACTTGTTCCTACTACCGCAACCTCGCTTCAAAAGAAAAGAAAAGAAAAGAAAAATTCCTATTATCAGCCTCTACCTACCGAATATACGAATATAGTTTCTCCTCTAGCCAAGGCCACCGAAACCGACGAATCCTGTGTCACAACCGCCAACATGGTGACTCTCGACCGTCAAGATATTATCGCGAACAACAAGTCACTGCGCCTCATCAAGAATGTACTCACTCCTCCCTCCTCCACCTACGCACCTCTCCATCTCTCCATCCCATGTGCTAACAGCAACCCTCCTATCCTCCAGGAACTCGAGAACTTGCTAGAGAAAGGCGTCATAACCGACCATGTCTTCGATTCCATCTCACGCCAGCTCCCAGCCGAATCATCCCTCTCTGGCGCCCCGACCCCGGCATCGCGGAACTCGTCCGTCGTACCGCCCCCAGGCCCCCCGCCAACACACGCCATGGCCAATCTCGCCCTCCACCAGAACGCATCTCCGAGCCCGGCCCCTCCGGCCTACAACACCACAGGCCCGCCCGCTCTGCCCTCGCGCGGCAACCCGGCTCCGCCCCCGCCCCCACCAGCAAAGCCCGTCATTGCCCGCGCGAGGGCCTTGTATAAGTACCAAGCCGCCGATGACCGCGACCTGTCCTTCGAGCGGGATGACCAGATCGCCGTGCACGAGTACATGAACGATGACTGGTGGATGGGACGAAACCAGCGGACCGGCGCCGAGGGTATCTTCCCCAAGACATATGTGCAGATCGACCACAACGAGAAGGCCGGCTACTACGCCCCCGCCCAGCCCGCCTATGGCTCGCCAGCGCCCGTCGGTCCGAACGGCGGGTACCCGGCACCGCCCCAAACCCATAATCCCTACAACTCAAACGTCCCGCCCATGGCAGTCGCCGAGGAAGGCGGCCAGAACCAGGAGGGTGGTTCGGGCAAGGTGGGCGCGGCAGGCAAAAAAATCGGCAAGAAACTGGGTAACGCCGCTATTTTCGGTGCAGGTGCCACGCTCGGCGGTAATCTCGTTAACAGTATCTTTTAAATAATATGAGAAGGAGGGAAGGGGGCATTCTAGTTGGTCCGCATAATTTACGAGGTGGTACTGGCTCTTCAGGCATAGTTCAAGGGCGGCCCGGCTAGAAGCACCTGTACCATCATGATATCCGACAAGACCTGGGTATGGAATGGGGGAATTACCCATTCGACAAGGGGACGAATAGGCGGATAGACGCGACTATGGAGTAGTTTCTTGGGATTTCGCATCAATAGGTCTGGTCGGTTCGGTGTTTTTTGCATTTTCCTTTAATCTGATAAAACTTCAATCCGTTCACTTTCACTGATGATTTGCGAAGTACTGTGGCGTCACGCGGAAGATACGCTAGCTAAGTATGCAGCCACTTAGTTGAACGCCCTCGCACGTTCTTGACCCCTGGCGCCACGCTTTTTATCTATGCACATCGAGATAGAGAGCATTTGGCTATAATTCCCATAATTGAAACGGGCCGTATAATACAGCTAGCTAAGAGCTTTATTACGACTAGGTACGGGGAGTAGTATCTAAAAACACTGGCAATCTATAGTCAAATGGGTAACGGTGGTTTACACTCTCCGTGCTGTATCCATGTAGAACGGCCTTGCAAAACTGATTTAGGCCTAAGCTTATCCTGTGCTGGTAGCGGATTATGCATGTCTTGAACGTATGTTGAGATATTGTCTTGCGTACCTTGTAAGCCATCCTGGTCTAGCAGCCTGGTAGATAAGCTGGAAGAAGTGATGGACGACTGAGTTCACTGTGATTAAGGAGCCCATCTTTGACCTGTTTAAGCCACCAACTTTAAACCGCCAGCCATGCAGCCATGAATTCTACCTTCGACATTTCCTTCCGCCAACGATGAAGGGAATATATCTCGTTGCAAGTCGACGCCATGATCGTATTCCCTCCCTCGGGATAACTACTCAACATCCATCTGTAGCCCTCTCTTACCAGACGACCGCGCCTTTCACGAACCCTTTATCGACCAGCTCTCTCACATTCTTAACAAGGCACTTGAGCTTGAACGCATCAATTGGATACCCTTCGCCCAGGGTCTCCACGAAGTAGTCGAAATCCAGCTCCTCGAACGAGCGAGAGCATTTCTCCAGCACGCGCCTCAGCACCGCGGTCCTACACCTCGGGTCCCGAATCGCCGCGTCCAGCGTGAGTGCCAGGAGAGACTGTTTCGTTATATCCGCGGTATCGTCCGCATTGCTATTCTCACGATCTACATTCTCGTCGACACCACCAACACCCCCTCTTTCTCTAGTTCTCGTCCTTACGGTTTTCCTCTTATCGCTTCCCCTCGGTCCCCCCTTTAACTCCTTGACCACGCCCGCGTAAAACTCCCTAAGCTCCCTAAGCACCCAAGGCGGATCCTCAAAGCGATTCCCCTCCGGCGGGACATGGCCAGGGCGCCAAAAGTCGACCGCGGGCTTCCATCTCCAGACAAACGGGTCGAAGTCGCGCACAAGCCATCGCGGCAGCGCCTCGTTCCCGATACTCCGGGGCGCCGCCCGCGCTCCATCCCAGCCGAGGATAGCCTTGATAGTGGTGCCGTCTTCGGCGAGGAGGATATTACGCATGCTCAGATCCGGGTGGGTAAGGACGAATTTCTTCCTCCCCTTCATCTTTTTTCCTCCCTCCCCCCTGCCTCCTGTTGGTATATCCGGCCCTGGCCGCTCCTCACCAGGTTCTCGTACAAGACCCAGCAGCAGCCTCAGCAACCCGTCGACGCCGCGCTCGGCCACCGTATCCGGCGGGTAAGTATCCAGCCAAGCGGTATACATATCTTCAGTCCGCTCCCAGGGCCCCCCGCATCCATACAGCGGCGTAGACGCGCACTCCTCGTCGGCGAACCAGCGCAGGGCCATGGCCTGCACGTCGCGCTCGCACAGGGGCCCCGTGGCCGTGCGCACGAGTTCGCCATGGGATTGATCAAAGAGGAGGGCGCCGCCGGTGTCGAACTCGAACCTGCCCAGCTTCAACATAGCCCCGGCCACATTCCGCAAGATCTGCTCCCTCCCTGCTCCGCGCATCGGCTCCCTACCGTCCCGGTCAAACCAGACCTCCTCCAGCCGCCGGCCCTGCACAAACTCCATAAGCAACCAGGGCGCGCCGACCTCATTACCAGGCCGACAATCCGCGTCGATGACCTCGGGCACGGGCACGTCTTCCTGGCGCAGCAGATGCAGCAAGAACGCCTCGGAGCGGAGTCTCTCGCAGCACGACGGGTCCCACGTGCCGTCCTCAGCGGCCGCGGGTATCTTGACGAGCCACTGGACCCCTCGATCCTCTGCCCCGTCGCACGGGAACCGGATCACGTAGAAGACGTGCGCGCTGCCGAAGAACGGGTCGCCGATCGCAGGCAGCGGTACCGCGTCGGCCTCGCGCCTCACCTGGCGCTGCTCGAGGAGATCCCGCGCAAGATGCGCCAAGGCGAGCGTATCCACGCTCGCAAGCACCGGCGCAAAATCCCGCAGCTTCCGCTCGCACTCAGTATGTATGCGCTCTCTATGCGCCTCGCGCGTCTCGCCGTCGCGTTTGCGTCCGGGCGGGGACTGGAGCCGAACCGGCGCGGCGCGCGCCAGCGCATCCAGCCAACCCGCAGGCTGCCCAAGCACCGACAACCGCGCGGTCTCCTCTGCGGCGTTTCCGTCCCCCGCGCGCAAGAGGCGGGACCGCGCGTCGCTCCACAGCGAAGCCAGGGTCCCCCGCAGCCTGGCCGTGTCGAGGGCGCCCGTGAAGTCGACGTGGGCCTGGCGGCCCCGGACCCGCCACGAGAGCCCTACGATGACGGACATGTCGGCTTGGCGGTCCCGCGCCAGCGTGGCCAACTCGACCCGGCGGTCGTGGCGGGAGCGTTCGGCGTAGCTTGTGCCTGCGTGCTCTGCCATCTTTCTCCCTCACGCTAGCCGAGGAGAGAGAAAGGAAGGAGGGAATATAGTCAAGAGGTTCAACCGAGTGCGCTAGTAGGGGATGATGTCTATGCCGAGGCGGAGGAGGCGGCGCTAGGAACCGGGACAAAGACACTTACTCGCCCACAAGCTCATGAGGAATGCATTGGCAGACTGTCGAGATACCGTATCCGGATAGCGGGGGTAGCTAAACTCTTCAATGGCATCTTTCTACACAGGTCAATAGCCATAAAGAGAGAATTGAAGATACATTGTGGATAGAGATGCGTGCCCTTGGGTCATAATAAGCCTTTGTTATACAGCGGCAGACAAAGAAGCATAGAATAAGCCGACTCATACCAACACCTCGCCGATTCTATACTCTAAAAAAGAGTAGGGCCGCCCCTAATCAGTAGGCCGGTAAATTATTAACCATCTGTGACTACGTTTGATATTTGTTTACAATATGCTCTCTTACCAGTTTCCAACAGCAGAGACCGGTGTTACAAACTAATACTATTATTAAGTCATTTAACCTATTTTTAATTACCAACTCTTTTAAATATTTTTAAAGTTTTAGCTACAGCATTATATTTTATTGTTTAACTTTTGAAGAGGTAGTGTTTTTTCAAAGTCGCTTAAAACTTTTGCTTTGCCCTACCAGACGTAATTCATGCTAGTAAGCCAGGGTTAATCCGCCATAACAATTACGAACTGAAGACGGAGGCAATCTCGGCTTTAAGAATCGCCTTTGCCGGTGGTAATAGTATTTCGAAGCTTTTCCGTGGTTCCCAGCGGTGTCTTCGTTCGGAGCTGGCGGAGGGGGACAACTGGTATGGACGGCTACGGGACCGTCATAAACTCGATTAGACCATTAGTCCTTCATGTACGACCATACCCTCTGGAACACTCGGGATCCCGTCCGCTCTCCCATAGATAAGCCAGAGAGGGCCAAATCAGTAGTCGGGTCGGTGACGACCGGCGAATCCTTGGTGTTGTACATTCTACGTTATTTTTTTTTCTTCATTTTTATTACTTGCTAACTTGCCTCGTTCAAGAGCATTAGAGCTTTTTTGGATCTCATGTGAATTCGACTTCCAGATCTCCCATCGCGTGGGCCACTATGATCTCGGCCGCTTCATAGAATGAGCGAGCCTGTGTGAGCACTGACTCGGGACAAAGAGAGGCACAAAGATATCAGGGGGTGTTGGAGCAGAATGAGATCATCAGAAGTTGAAGTCAATGCGTAAATACCTAGCTACATAATTTAATTAATCGGCCGGAGAAATCAGCGAGCATCTTCTGTACCTGACCATGTAACACATGAGGAAAGAATTTGTTCCGAAAGCCTATCATAGTCCATGTCCGCTTGGAAGCTAAAATGCTTCATTCATCTAACCCTACGCCCTCTGTCATTTCCATGCCTGGTCTTCTCCGCATCTTTATCTCGAACCCAGACTGCCTGGGGAAGAGACTCGTACGGATAGTCCATTCCTTGTCGGGGTCCAACAGCTCGAACTCGTAGAGTGCCACCAAGGTCGCAACCGTCTTATACACCTCCAGAAGACCGATATTCTGGCCAATGCACTTGCGAAGCCCTCCCCCGAAAGACAAATCGTTATTATTCATTTCCGTTAGGCGCTCCCTGTACTCTCCCTCCGTCTCGCCGCCGGCCTCGTCCCGAAGCCATCGTTCAGGCCGAAACGCTTCGGCATCCTGTCCCCATGTGGTCGTATTGCGGTGCATGACCCATGCGTTGAAGCCTAGAAGCACGCCCTCTGGGACGAATGAACGATCCGGGAGCGTAATACCACCCGCGGGTACGTACCGCTCCATGGAAAAGCAGTTCCCGGGCCAAAGGCGCAGAGACTCGCGTACCACGGCCTCGAGATACGGCAGCGCGCGAGCCTGGGCAAAGGAAACGGGCAGGTCCATTGTACCCTGTTGCGCGAATGGGGCGCTCAAGACCTCGTTCTCGAGACGAGCCCAGGCGGCGGGGTGCCGTAGACAAAGGTAGAAGATAGTGCGAAGCGTGGCAGCAACCGTATCGGCACCCGCTGCCATATTGACAAGGAGGTAAGACAGGAGGCGATCGTCGTCAACAACATCCGGGTTCTCCGCCTTTGCTTTGATATATCTATCTAGGAAGTCGAGTTTACCATCATGTTGGTCCCCGCCGGTATATCGCCGCATAAGATGCTGCACGGAGAGATTGACCAATGACAGCATCGTAGGCGGACCGATCCTATAAAGATGATTCTTGTCTAGCAAGCTATCGAGTTTAGGCTGCATACCAATCGTAACTGCATAATCCACGGCTTTCTCGGCTTTACTTAGGGTGCCGTCGAAGTCGTAACCGTAGTCCAGGTATCCGATCCTCCGACCGTAAGTGACCTTCCCAACCATGTCCCATGCCACTATCCATCCACATACTGGTTAGTGAGAGGATTCTGGGAATAGCTCAGGTCTGGGCAGAGGTCGGGGGGGGGGGTAGTATCACATCGCCACTCACAATAATGCATCCATTTTCCGAAGTCGAAGATGCCCGTCTCTTCATCGCCCATACTGCCATATCTCTCGTCAATCTTTCGAACAAAATGAGCTAGCACACTATCAATGTGACGTTGGAAAGGAAGGACTGCGCTCGTAGAAAAATGCTTCGCAATAGGCTTCTTCATGCGGATGAATGCCGCTGAGTCTGTCTCGCTGAAGATGTTGTACGTGATCTTCCCATTGTGCAACACGCCAGTAACAGCGTAAAGCTCGCTCTTTCAACGTATTTAAGCTTGTTATTCATAATAAGGGGGGACCATGGGTTTGTCTCTACCTTCTTCCAGGCGCCGTTGCGATCGAAGCAGGTCTTGATCAAGGAGGAACAATCAATGTCGAGATAGTTAGGCCCCATTCGCACAACCGGTCCGTACTTGTTGTGCATTTCTTTTGTAATAACGTGCATCGACCCCTTGTATGCATGATACATGCGCCAGTAATTCGTCCACGCTGCTGCTGGTCAGCGTCTTACCCCTTTGAGAGATGCTGTACGACAGTTATGTTGTGCGACCCGTCCAACGAATGGAACGCTGGCGGTATGGATCATGTAGAGACGGGAGCTAACTAACCGGCAAGAGGTGGCCCGGGATACTTCTTCAACGGCGACTGAAAGTAGCTGACGATATACCATAGTATGACCGATACCACTGGAACCAAGGACAGCAAAGTCACTAGGTCCTGCGTGTAGGGAGTAATGTAAGTTGTCAACGCTTTTGCGAGGCTCTGCGTGTTCTTCATCGTCGGATTCATATTGTTGCCCTGCGAGGCTGCCGTGAAAGGTAATGACTAGGTTAACAGAGACGAAGAAGAGCTAGGACAACAGGATACGTTTGACGCCCGGAGAGATATCTGCTCTTTGTAACGCTCCGGAATACAGTCGGTGATAAGACACACTGACAGCCATGTCCGACCAGAGGAGCCATCAGGGGAGAGGAGAATTAAAGGAGGCCCAAGCCAGCCAAGTCATACATCAAGAGGCTCGTCTGCGAGAGGCTGGACCAGGAGAGTCAGACGCCGAAGGTGCCGTTCATAATGCCGCGTCGCTGACGATTGGCTCTGGGCATCAATCCATGATAGCTTTAGGAAGGGGGTTGATATCAAATGATTGGAAGGCGAGCAATGACGCTGTTCGATATTCGCTCTCCGCTTACCACATGACCAGGCACTGCTACCGCTTTGATCCATTACCCCGAAACTTTCGCTGCGTCATACGCCTTTCCCCCGTATAGCCTTCGTCACATTTGTTAATTTGCCCAGGTTTTCCTCCGTATCACCTTGGTGAATTAGTCCCTCATCTGGGCTCCCGTGATATAAACGATACTACCCGCTGTTCCAGAAGCAGTACCCTGCCGGAGTCGCGCGGCCCGAGTAGAGGGAATAGTAGATTGAGCAGAGTGAATATAGGGCAACATATGTCCTATTTAGCGCTTCCTTTCTTCCTGTACAGTAATCCATGTTAGTGTTGCAAGACGAGAAGACAGTAATACTGATCTGGGTAGCATGATCGTACCGTTGCTCTGGGGAGCGAGAACCGCGCCCGTCTACTGCTCTATGCTCATATTTCTGCCGATCATGGAAGTTATAAACTGAGTGTGCGTGGATTATGCGCTGGATCTTTATGCTGGGATACCCCCACGGACAATTCGCGGGTTTGTATCAATATCAATACAAGTCTTTCTTTTTTGGCACGGTGTTACATTCAAGTACCGAGATGGAAGGGAGGGGGCAGCGGCGCCCGCCACCGCATGTTGCCGGCCAAAGCGCGGGCCTCTTCGACTTCTTACATGATAAATATTGTATCGAGATCGGGAAGAAACTCACCCACTCGGTCGATCTGAGGCCCGTGGTCGCCCAGGCTCCTGCTTGGACCATAACGCAGAAGATCAGATACTGGGTAAGCCCTCTGACTTGACTCACCTCTCTCTGCTAGATGCCCAGTTACTGCCCAGTTACTGCCCAGTCTTAGATGGGGTCAATAGACTGCCAAACTACCACGATGAGGCAGTCGTAGGTTCAAAGTTTTGCTCAGTGCAACCCTCCGGCGGATCTTCATTAAACGTGGAAATGACTGGGGATTGTGAATAGGCTCGACTGAAAATGGTTCAAGCCTCTCGCGTTCCACATAGCGCACCGAAAAGGCTAGACTCGGAGCTGAATCAGTCTGTGAAACTATAACACAAGCTAAAGGGTGCGTAGTCATAGTGAACATGTGTATCCCCTAAACAACAATTAGGAACCCATATACGAGTACACGGCGTTGGATATTAAAACCGTATTGTTCTGGGTTCTATTACTGAGATTCATAATGAATCGACTAGGTTAAGAGTTGCTAAAAACCGCTTGGGAAGTTCTAAGAGTTGAGCTTGGCCGCGTGTGCTTCCCAATATTCGGATGGCCCATTATATTTGTGATTTGTGATACCAATATCGATTCTAATACCGACACTGACCAAGGATTGTCACCCGCCAAAGTTCCGGGTTTGCTGCTCATCGATAGCCACTGTCCCACGAAGAAGCCAAGATGTGGGGGATGAGGGTAATAATCTTGACATCCGCCCGCTCCCACGGTATTTTGATTTCCTTTTATAATATACCACGCAATATTATACCATTCGTCATACCATTTCAACGTGTTCTTTGCTATGAATGATTCTTGCTGTCTTCCTTGTGCAAAGGCCCTCATGACAATCTCAAGGGACGAAGTGTCAAACCTCTACTGCAGCGATGGAGGGTGTCGCCAGTAACGCATCGACGGCGCTGGTGACCCTATGGGCCTTAGCCGGCGTCACGTTGGTCTTCGTCTTACTGCGTCTCTACACGCGTATCGGAGTGCTTAAAATGTATGGCACAGACGACCATTGTTACAACGCAGCTTTCGTGAGTCACCGTCATCCATCATGCCATCCCTCGAACCCGAACCGTACCGCTAGCTCGGCGAGTATAAGTACCAACAGGGGTGCGGCTATACGAGAGCCACAGGCATTGCATCTAACTGACATGTCCACTCCATAGATGCTGTTCCTCATCTACAACATCCTACTTCAACTCTCCGCGGAATACGGCTTCGGCCGAGACATCTCCGACATAGACTCATTAGACGACGTGAACCGAGCTATACTCTACGAAATTATCGGTCAGACGCTGCTTATCATCGGGAACTTCTTCGCAAAGGTATCGATAGGATTTTTCCTGACTAGGCTGGTCGCTAAGAGAAGGCACAAGGTTGCCATTTGGACGCCAGTCATCATCTTCAGCTGCCTTCTCGTGGTTTCGACTTTGGTGTTTTGGCTCTCCTGCCAGCCGATAGCGTATCTTTGGAACCGACGTATCGATGGACACTGCAGTATCGATCCTGCCCCGGTGGCGGTGCTTGCGGGTGCTTCGAGTGTTTTTGTCGACCTTTGGTACTCAGGGTTCCCTTGGTATCTACTAGTAAGTGATGTCGAAAGCCCTTGGCAATGCTAGGCCTCTCAACTATCTAGCAGCTTCCTCCCGCCTGTGATAAGAAACAACGGAGAGGCGTTCACTAGGCTCTTAAGCTTTTCCTAGAGACGGATTGAAGCGTTGCATGGCTAATTGTACGGCTATAGTATTCGATTAATATGGCTCTAAGAGAGAAGATTGTCATCGGGTCAAGTATGAGTTTAGGGGTTGTGTAAGCCATCACTGAAATTAAAGAAATGTCATCGAGAGGATCAGCTACCAACCAAATTATTGTGGCTATAGGGCCGCGGCCTGTGGTACTAAGAGAGCCGTTGAGTTAGGCAAGATAGGGAGCCCAAACTATCCGAGTGAGTGACGTACGATTCAACAGCCTAATTGCAACCTTCTACCATCCAAGAGCCGGCAACCTAAGGTATCTAGGACTATGAAGACACGCTAATACGACTTGTTTAGAGGACACTGTTGGCCTAGTAGTCTGGCACGCCGCCGAACTTTCGGCGACCATGATCGGGATCGGCGTACCGATTTGCCTCCCCTTTTACAGAAGCACCATAGCTCGTGTGTTCTCCAGAGGGAGCCACCCCTGTTGTTCCAGCGAGCGGCATAAGTGCAAAAAAAGCGATGGCGAGATGGGCGTCTTCGGCAATTTCACAATTGGCGGCACACCCTACGCTTCCCACGGGCAGTCCAGTCCTACGGATGACAAGTTCGATAGGTCAGCACTTAATCCGAAGGGAAATAGAGCTGTCATGTGTGATTACCATTCGGCCGATCGTAGCATTTCCGATAGCGAAATTGCGGAGCTGGGACGAGACCTTGAGGTCCAGCAGTATTAGAAGCTACACGAAGGTGTGGCCAATAGGCACCAGGCGAGTCATTGAAATGGCGGTAATGTTTCTATCTACGCGCTGAGAGAGGCTGAAGTTCAAAATAACTAGACTTTGTCATTGATGTCTAAGATTCAAGAAAAACAGCGCGGGGCAACAGGGACAGAACTTTTCTTCCCACTCGTTGATATGTATCAAACTTCGGTATTTTAAAATATTATTTAATATAGAGTAAAGCGCTCGCATTATTTTCTTTAGAAGGGATGATGATTAGACTAGGCGCGAGTTGGGTGACTTGATGACGGTATTGGTCTTTCACCGACCTAGATGTTGAATTGTAGGTTGTACACCCCCTGGAGTGAGAGTAGAGTATATGTCGAGTGATACAAACACGTGACAATATATTATAAAGACGAGTAATCCAACTGTTGGTATATAATACACACTTCGTAATTGAATGAATGCCGCCCTAGAATCGCCTTCATCTAACACCTAGAACTCCCTATATCATCTCTCTGTCAAACGTGACACGCGAGACGCACTACTAGTAGAACGCGAGATTCGCTGGTCTTTGGTGTTATTACAAAGGGAGAGCGAGACCTCATTCAGCTGATTCAGCCCTTGCATGAAGTCCGAGACAACCAACGGAATAAGACCATTGTGGCAACATTAGGCGAACCGGAATAGTTGCCCACTGGTGTATATAGCCCCGGATTTGGTGCCATCCCAAAAAACCCCTGTAATAGCCGGCTAGGGGTCTTTCGCAACTTTGGAAGTTATTTATAATTCGAAGCCTATCAGTAACCCTTGTTATAAACTGGTGAGTGACTATAGCAAAGTAAGTAGAAAACCCAGGTAACTCCTTCGCTGTTATCCCATATTCGCCCATTGAAAAAAATTCCGGATATATCCAATTCTCGCAATCGAAAGGGTTATCGTTCATCGTAATCGAATGTGTCGGTCTGTCGCCCCCGACATTCACGGCTTTTCAACGGGCATGTGCCCAGCGTCGAGTTCGTGTACCTGAGATCCCGCTTCCATTTCGGAGAAGGTCGTGTGTGTGTGTTCGACCTCGGCGGGAGAATTAAGCGGCTTTTCGATTGGACTGCTCACGCTAGTGAATGTTACCGGCGCTTCGTCCTTGGGAGGAGGGGCAGGCGGCGTCTGACTTGACATTTGACGACGACGGTTGTGGGCATACAAGAAGAATCCCGCCGCCAACAGACCCAGAGCTGCTACGACGCCGACCACGATGCCAGCTATGGCACCTGGCGCGAGCGATGTGGACTCGGAGCCTCCGCCTTGGGCCTGTTTGTTGGTTAGAAGTGTTCGTGTATAAGAACTTTTCCCTAGCCGAGCTAAGATGTCTCACCGGAAGAGAGTTGGAAGTTGACATGACTATTCCATCGATGACATGCGCGTAATTTGCAAATCCCGACGTCGTGGCCGTGGCCAAGCTGAAACCGGACGAGGAGGCAGAGCCATACACTGCTACGTACGTCGAACTACTCAGAGGCCATTCATTGTAACATGTGCCTCCGTACGCTGGACGGTTTGGGTCCATTGGCGTTTCCGGCGGCGTGAGGCCGTAGCCACTTGTTGCAGGTCAGTTTCTCTCTTCGAGCATGAGACACCACAATGTGAGAGTTACCACGGGTGTGGTCGAGCGAAGATAACCATCTCGGGACTTACACTGGGCAGCATGCTTGATACTTGCCGCTCGTGAAGGGCGCATGCCATCCAAACGGACACACAAGAGGGCTCATTAGCGGTACTCGTGACCCCACGTTGGTTGGATTTATATGGTAGTTCGTATAGTACTGCATGAACTCGGGTGGGTAACAATCCGATATCGTGGTACCCGGAACCGGAACGGGTTCATTAAGCCAGAGGTAATACCCGGGCGAGGATAACTGGGTGTATTGTCCTTGATTACATGATTCCGGTGGTATAAATGTCGTGGTGAGTGGAACGGCATACGGTGTTGTCGTCGTCGTGGGTTGGTGACTCGCGGTTGTCGATGCTTGGTCTGTCCTCCGATAAATAGTTTTCAGCGCAACCTCTTCTCTTTCCTCGACGCTCGGCTTGTCTAGTTCCTTCGGTGGCGCTCGGTTTTCCCTCCCATCTAATTGGGCTATGGTGCCGGCGCAGAACAGCACCATGGCCGTCGGCGATATAAACCACGGCTGCATATCGTATAGGTTGCTTCGTCGCGAAGTCCTACAGATTTCAGTAGCCACAGGTCGCTACGGTGATGGTCCACGCATGGTGGGTGTATAGGTAATATATTCTAGGACTGAGAAAGGAAGCGTCACGTCGATCTACGGCATGGGATCAAGGGCCTTATGCTCATGGCTAGCTACACTATAGTTCGGTGAGGGCCATATTTTCTGCCAGGCTCTATCCCCGGGCTTGTCCTTCTCCTGGTACACTAAAGAACTGGGGGTTGTGTGTAGACTACGGTAGCTAGGTACCGCGCCGCATGTACTTGGATATCATACCATATAATGTTCCTGAAAAGGGACGGAAGCGACGAAAGGGGCCGAGATTGGACGAGGGGCGATAGCGTCAGCAAGGGCGTTATTGGTTACGAGAGTACAGGGCTCCTTCATTGCAACCACAACGCCGTCATCCTGCGTACTTCAGATGAAAGCTTCGCATACGTCAATAAGTAAGGTGGTAGTTCGCCTCTGCTTCTTCTTGCTCTACAGTAATCCGCGCGGGCTGAACTTGTTCGAGAATAGGTACATACACTAACTACCCGGACTATTCCTGTGCACCTACTCGTAGGCAGCGTAGTTTCGTCCTCGTCACAGAAGCCACGCCACGCCACGCCGCGACACCCCATGCCATTGGTACGGTACCTGAGCAGTGCTGCCTGAGCCTTAACGATGCTTTGGAGGTTCCTGGTGACGATCAAGGCTGATGCAACACGCTGCTCAATCTGAGACGAGGCCCCACGTACTAGTGTAGGTGCTATACACGGACTATGTCTGGGCGATATCTGGGCTTCTAGTTTGGGATCACCTACTGCCACACCATTGTCTCTTTGGAATAGATCACACCGGCGCCATGTCCTGACTATGTGTATATATGGGCATATATATATATATAGGAGGGGCAGGTCCCCGATTGCCCAGTTTCTGTCCAGTACCTGTAGTATGGTGGTTATGGTTCTATACCAATCCACACTACAATTTATAGTGTAGGTAATCAATGACCCTAATCTTTACAAAATGGCACTACACTACTAGTATGGCGATACTAGGGCTGTCGAGGGCTGGTTGTGGGCTCCATAATACGCCGACGTCCACCAGAAGTCCACCAGAAGTTCCACCCGCCTAGGTTAGGTAATTTGCCCACACTCAGTGTGACCTACGCAGGGTCCTCTGATATTGATCGAGTTTACGCTACCACCGCGTCGCGATGAGGATTCCGGCCGAGGATTCCCACCTGAGAGAATAGGTGTAACACAACAGCCTCGGAGTGCGGCCGAATCCCTCGGAAAGGTTGGGGTGAAGTTGTGCCACAGTCTTGCATGATCGCTCAGTTTGAAGGCCGTTGATACGAGTCGCGCCCCCCCTTACTTACTTTGTGAGTTGAACAACCGGTTTTTTTTTTTTCACGTTACCTAGTACTGTTTGTACGACAGGTCACTGCCTACTTATGGCAATAATGTTGTAATTCTTTTGCCGGACGCCGGAACCATGCCCGTAATGGAATTCACGATTACTGCTGGAATTATACTAAGTAGATATTTAAGCTAGTTAATGCTTACGTATGATAGATAGGTATTACTTAGTATTACACCTGCAATGGGCATTTCCGACGTGGTTCGTTTGCACTGAGCACTCCGCGACAAGAGTTGGGCTAGGGAGCACGACTGGGGAGATCGGCATACCTACATAATTTAACAGCCTGAATAGTCGGCACCTCTAATCATAACGAATGGGAAATTGCCTACGCTATCTAGACGCGTTGGATTTGTTAGAAAGTTCTGCCGACCTTGGTCGTAAATATTGGCCAATGAAGAGTTTTCAAGAAAGGGTCGCCGATCACTGACAATTCTGTAAGCGATCGTCGCGGCCTCGGCCGAGCTAGACCAAAGACGCCTCCGCCACACGCGGCTGAGGAGAGAAACCTTATTCTTCTTCCCGCTTTCCCCCGCTTTGAAAAGAAGATCTTCATGTTACAAAACCCGATGGGTAGGTAGGTAGTAGAGAGATTAAGCGGTGGAACACTCACTACGGGATTAGCTGGTGAATTTTACCACCGACAGACTCTCTCAACTTATCGGACAAGGATATGAGGCCTAGAAATTAATTATTCGCGATCTGACAACGCAGAGCAGCATGCTGACGGTCAGTTCGTTCAGCTGACTCGAATAACTAGGGATAGGGGACTAAAAGTAGTTAGTAAGCGTTATATCTTTATTTTTTTTTTTAACCCCCCTTTCTACTACTAGTAGAATATCCGATCATGGCGGGACGTTTTTGGGGGCCATGCTCGAGTACTCGTTTGAAGAGGTAGATCTACAGTGAGCTAGGCGTGATACGCTCAAAACTCTCCACGTTACTAGCATATATATAGGTCGCCGGAGAAAGGAAAAGACTAAGGGGTAGAAAGCAGGCGCGCGGCTGTCGCGCCAAGGGGTAGGAGGCTGGAGAAGGGAGAAAGGGCCTGTCTTGAGATGGAGACTCTCTCCATACAGTAGCAGTGTAGGAGTTAGGACGTTTGGGCCCTGATTTTCCTAAGGCTTCTACTCGCACCACTTACTGTACCTACCTACCTGGGGGGTTTCCTGCTTTGTTCTTGTGAGGACTGTGACATCACCTGCATGCATGCAGGCCTTGCTTCCCCCTTTCCTTACCAAATTCCCAATTCAGCCGGAATGTACTGTATCGTTGCGGGATATCCCTCTGGCTCGCATTCGCTTCGTAATGTAGATATGGCCGAAAGCGGCAGGTAAGACGAAGAGGAATCTAGACAAGGTCAGCTGGAATGCCAGGCTCGCTTGGCCTTGGCGGAGATGGTACGGTACGTACGGTACGTACGGTCAGCTCAATGGAAGCTCTTACACGAGCGATACCCAGTTTTAAAGGGCGCGCTGATCATGTGACCGATTGCTGGAGTAATCTATAAGGTAGGTAGGTCTTGGTAGTGAGGGTCTAGTGATCATTCTATTCACGTTGACACCAATCTCGAACGCTTCAGCCAGTTCAAAAGACAAATGTCGTCGGTGATGGTGGCAATACCACTATTCCCCTCCTCCCTTCCGCCGCCTGGTGCGACGTGCCGACTCCTTGTGACAACTTGTATACAGGCTTCTTTTGAAGGCCTGGCAACTTAGATGCTGATCGACATGCCATCTATCTATCTAGTACTGAGGTGAAGCGGACTAAGAGCGAAGCAAAGACAAAGGAGCAACGGTGCAGAATAATACCAACTGATGTCTCGGCTTGGATACCCACGTAATGCTCACCAACATCTGCCCACCTGTCTCCGGAGAATGATTGCGAGGTAGCACGGGTCGAGATGTCCTTGGCGTGATTTATAGGTATTCCGCATATCTAGAGGTGATGTAATGGGATATAGAATAAGAATACTACTAGATAGTAAATATACTAAGTACAGGGTTGGCGAACTGGGTTGAAATCTAGAACTTCGTGGTCTCCGATAAGGATCCCATAGAGCGAGCCTCAATCCAGATACACCAAGTAACATCCCTCTTACCTTAAGTACCTACTAGTAGTTTAGGTACCGACCTAAGAAACTAGGTACCTAACTAGGTGCATTTAGGCGGGAGTTAGTGGTTCTGAGATACATACCTAAGTACTACCTACCTAAGGTACATTATCTACATATGTATATATCTGAGTATCTACGTACCTAGGCGTCTCGGTATACAACAGACAGAGGCATAGTACATGTAATAAAAGGCCTGGTAAGAGGCGCGTGTTCTACGGCAACAGCCGTAACATTACATACCTGTTTCTTACCTAAGAGAGGTAGAGAGAGAGAGAGAGAGAGAGAGGTACAAGGCACTGAAGTAGGTACCTACCTACCCGGGTAGGTAGGCAGTAAGGCAACCTCAGCAATTACCGTACTGGTAGATACCTGGGTATACAGCTATGCCTCAAAGCTCTTCTGTGCCCGGAGGTTACCTACCTACATGTATGTAATGGAAGTTGGTCGCCTTACTTTTTAAATGACTGGAGGTAAGGTACCTAGGTAGGTTATTCATTCTGCAGCACAATGCATTCATTGCATTCCCAGGGGCTATTTTGCCAGTCATTTTAGACCACGAACCAACATGAATTCTTGGGGTTTGTCGCATGACTTAGGATTGATTCTGAAACCCTTTGGGCTGCAATGACACTTGGAAATTTCAGCCATCTACATAGGTGTATGTGTAGCATCGTGTTGCCAACGGGTTCGCAAATAGTTGCCGGCTTGTTGCCGACGAGGCAATACGGCAATGGCCTTCATCGTCTAGAATGTCTAGAATGTCTAGAATGTCTAGAATACTGGTAGAGGCACTAGGTTCAATGTTACCCCGGCGGTACCTAGTACTCTGGGTCATCAAGACTGGCAATTAGGACCAGCGATCCTGTGTGTCCGTGTATAGGCATTGCTATACTGATGTCTATAGATGTGATACCTTACTACTGCCTGTATACAGCTATAATTATACACCTATAGGTAGTCTGTCTACCCTACCTAGGTAGGTACCATAAATAGGCTACGAATCGAAGTATTACCGGGTAGGTCCTGTCAAAATAGATACACACATATAGTATGTATGGCCCATGGCTGGCTAGCTGTGGAAGGAGATTGAGTGAGTAAGTAAGTGAGGGAGTGAGCGAGCGAGCGAGTGTACTGTGTAGGTAGGCGTTGCGGAGTGCATGCAGATACGAATGCATCTGACATTGCGCTTTGTCACGGGAGAGCAAGCGGGAGCGGGAACGGCAGGAAACTGTGCTTGTATTGTCAACTCATCGTCGTTTGGGGCGCGCCCTTCCACGATTTGACCAAGCATTCTCGACTAAGCATTCGACCAAGCGGGCGGCAAGGAGAGAAAGAAGAAAGCAATCCAGGGAGGGAGGAACAAAGGCATTTTTATGGCACTATGGTAAAGGTTTAGTGGACCTGAGCCTGAATGCGTTGGTTGATGATGCGTTGCATTCAAGGCGATTGAATTGGAGCAAGGGAAAAGTGCTGATCAGGCGATTCTCTCTCTACCTTAGGTAGGTATATTAGGTACTTACGTAGTAGTATCTTAGGTACCTAGCTCCATACCTCTGTCTATGTACCTACCTACTTAGTAGGTACCTAGGTAGCATTCCAGTGTGCAAGTAGGTACGCTACCTAAGACAGGTCCCTGAGGTAGGTACCGAAGGAGACTGCCTGAGACAATGGCCTTGGAAGTTCCTTGTTCTGTGGCTGCCCAACCGTGCCACCTGTAGTCCTACCTGTACCTACCTAGGCTGTACCTTAGGTACCTGGTAATATACTAAGTACTTTGTTCGCGGCCCTCTGTCGTGCCTTGTCAGCGCCTTCTCTGCCTCCCGACAGTGTCTCCGGCAGTACCTGCCCCGACCCGACTAGACTGGCCCAGTGGCCAACCCCAGCTGCCGCGCCTAGGCAACCAAAATCTACCAGCTGTAGCTACAGCTGTAATCCTAGGTTAGGTACCTTCTCTCGTAGGTACCTACCTCTTAATAGGTACTACTAAGTACCTAGGTAGGTATGCACAACCTGCACCCCAAGCAGCAAGCAGCAACCCCGAGCAGCGATCAAGGCACGCAAGGCAACCTGGAAGCAAGGCGATCGACAGCAAAGCAAAAGAAGAAGAAGCAGAAGCAGAGCGAGCACCAACACAACACAACACAACACAACACAAGCACAAGCACAGGCAAAGCACCAAGCACCAAAGCAACCAAAGCAACCAAAGTAGGAAATCACAGAGAACCAAGCACACTTGTGGAGACAAGACCTTGGCCCTGACCTGACCTGACCTGACCTGACTTGACTTGACTTGACTTGACTTGACCGCCGTTGTACCTACTGTATGGCCTACATGTAGGTATGTACCTAATAGTCCGCCTCCCCTCTTCTTCCCTTTTTCCCTTCCTTTCCCATCCCTTCCAAAGTACCCTAGGTACCCCCCAGTACTAGATAGATACCATACCTCCAGCACTGGCCAGTGGCACTGCCCTACCTAAACCTCCCCTAACCTTCGCCCCCCCCCCCCTTATCTCCTAGAACCAAGTCTCTCTTCCACCCTCTCTCTCCTCTCTCCCGTCTCTTCCCTTTAACAATCCATACCACAACCACACCATCAATCGTCCTCTCTAGGGTGTCTGAAAGGCGTCGTCCAGAACGTGTCACGCCTTTCGCTTTTCTATCCCTCTCCACTTTGACTTCGTTTATTTCTCTTACCTGTCGGTATTTAGCAATCTGCTAGTACTGCGTTCAATAATCCGTTGACAATCCCTCTACCCATCCGGAACGACGGCTGACGACGACGAACTCTACGTCTTTTAGGTAGGAAGAGTCCCCTTGATCTTAAGCCTCCCCCGCCTCCTTGGCTTCCTCTCCCATCCCATCCCATTTATCTGAAATTGCAGTCACACTGGGCCGGGTCTAAATCCACAGTTTTCCCTTCTGATACCGCCTTTTCATTGTTGACATTGTTGACATTGTCTATTCACTCCTGTATTTCCCACTCCATTCTTACAACCATCAATAATCACCACCAACCCGCCTCTCTAATAAGGCTGTACGTCTGTATTGAATGGTATTCCCTTATCAACCTATTTGAAATGCTCACCTCACCATCACCCTCATTGCCTATCTCGTTCTACTTGAACACACCCCAAACGATCGATTGCTTGACTGATCCTGTTCCACTCCCTTCGAAGCACCCTGTCTATGCCAATCTACTCTGGCTCGTTTCATGCTAATTTGACCAAAATCTGTACAGATCGTTCGGAATTGTCCTCCCACTACCACGCCGTCTATAATTGCCTCGCTCGTAAATTCCTCACCGCCTAAATACATCGAGGTAGCTTTCAGCTCCACCCACCGTCAACATGACTACAATGGTATGTTTGTTCTTGATCACATACCTGTCTTTCGTGGTTACGTGCCTTCGGACCAGGCGGTGGGCAAGGTCCGAGTGTCGATGTCCGCGACCATGCACCCGTGCTCCGCATGCACCAACAATTGGCCTTGGCTAAATGGCCCTGCCTATATGGACATGTGCTGATGAACCTTATCTAGGATCTTCGTGTCGGCAACAAGTACCGCATCGGCCGCAAGATCGGCTCTGGTTCTTTTGGTGACATCTACCTCGGAACCAACATTATCTCGGGCGAAGAAATTGCCATCAAGCTGGAGTCTGTCAAGGCCAAGCACCCTCAACTTGAATATGAAGCTCGTGTCTATAAGTCCCTCGCTGGGGGTGTAGGCATTCCCTTCGTTCGATGGTTCGGCACTGAGTGTGACTACAATGCCATGGTTCTAGACCTGCTTGGCCCTAGCTTGGAGGATCTTTTCAACTTTTGCAACCGCAAGTTCTCACTGAAGACTGTACTCCTCTTGGCTGACCAGCTTATCTCTCGCATCGAGTACATTCATGCCAAGTCGTTTATCCATCGTGACATCAAGCCGGACAACTTCTTGATGGGTATCGGCAAGCGTGGCAATCAGGTCAATGTCATCGACTTCGGCTTAGCCAAGAAATACAGAGACCCCAAGACCCACTTTCACATCCCCTACCGTGAGAATAAGAACTTGACGGGCACAGCTCGTTACGCCTCTATCAACACACATTTAGGTGTCGGTAAGTTAGTTGATAATCACGAGTCTTTGGCTCTAGCTGTGCTTACCCATTTATAGAACAATCTCGTCGTGACGATATGGAGTCCCTCGGCTACGTCATGCTCTATTTCTGCCGTGGATCCCTTCCCTGGCAGGGCTTGAAGGCTGCAACTAAAAAGCAGAAGTACGACAGAATCATGGAGAAGAAGATGACTACACCTACCGAGGTCCTCTGCAGAGGCTTCCCCAATGAGTTCGCCATCTATCTTAACTACACTCGATCTCTCCGCTTCGACGACAAGCCCGACTATAGTTATCTCCGCAAGATCTTCCGAGATCTGTTTGTCCGAGAGGGCTTTCAGTACGATTACGTGTTCGATTGGACTGTGTACAAGTACCAGAAGAACGCACAGGCCATTGCCCAGGCTGCCGGCCAGGGTGCGGACGAGGAGGAGAAGCGTGCTCGTACGAATGCCAATATCGCTGGTGGAAATATTCAGGCTAACGCTGTCAAAGCGAATGCAACAGGCACTCGACGCAAGGTGATGGAGCGCGTTCCTCCAGGCGTTGACACTCCCGAAACCAACCGAGCCGTCGGGGGAAGCGACAGGATGTGAGTGTCTCGCCAACCCAGTCCAGTTCAAGCATTCCTAGTAAGGAATCATCTTTCCTTCGAGTTTGGTGTGATTCATAACGCTGGCCGGAGGAATTGCTGACATGATTGCTGACACTTCAGTCTACGGTAATAGGCTGCGATCAGCTTCCAAAGTCCAAGGAACCGGTTCCGGATATGCGTCTGGCTCTTACCGCCCTAAATGATCATTGACACTCGCCGCTCCCATGTCATAATTCCGCATTGTGGAGGTAGCGTTGACTACCTATGATCGCCCACAAGAACACTCCCTTCCCCGTGGTCGTCTCGCTGTTGCCCGTACGTATGGCACCGCTAGATCTACTTGTGGATCTTGGTCGCAGGTTGGGCAACGGAGATCCACGCACTATCCCCTTTCACAGTGTTTGGGTTGCTTTGGTTTCCGTTCTTCGATGACTCTCGGTTTACGACTCAATTCCATGGCTCGAACAGGTTAAGAGGCTCGCAGAGACACGATTTATCATCGGTTCGTCCGGTTTTACATCACGTCCCTTGTTGTGCATCCCTCCCCTGTTTGAACGGCACGTCCGGCACTCGGCAATTCGCAGGGTGTCGTTTTCCATGGTCCATGTCTATCGAGGCGAACTTCTGTCGATATGTGCTCGTCCACCAAGGAGCTACGTGTCATTTGTTGTCGCTCAACCAGAGATTGAGCATGTGGCATTGAGTGAAGTTCATTCTGCCCATGCGCCGTCGATGCGATTTCATCAACCTCACCGATATGGCTGGGCTGGAGGTTTCCTTAGTCTATTTAGCTTCTTTTTCCTTTCCTTTCCTTCTCTTTCCTTCAGCATGTTAATTTGATTTGCCACGTCATCATTACGCTAGAGGGAGAGAGTCCAAGTACCAAAGCACTATTCTTTCGGTAAATCGGGCACGTCAGACAAGAGTCTTTGCACGGTTCCGCCGCAGCACACGCCCACAGGTGGAGGCAGATGTGACTCGCGCCGCAAATTCACGACGGTGCCGAACGAGAGTGGACAACCATATTCCTAGCAGCATCCCTATTTCGCCACTTGTTTAGGGAGTCGCGATTTCCGGCCCAATCCCGGCATGTTCGTTCTACAGGTATCGCCGACTAGCTAGAGAAGTCACCCGAGAGCGAAGACGCCGGTTTTATTGTTCCCGCCGACTAGAGACGTTATCTGAGGATATTGCTCGCTGCTGTACGAGCCAAGGTCTTTCGACCAGGTTCGAAGGGCACGCTAGGCACATGAAGTCATTATAGTAAGCTCGTCCAAGGTCGAAGTAGCGCAAGAAGATGGACGGAGAAGGGGTCAAGGGAATAGTAATAGCCTGAGTCGATGGGTCCGAGACTCATGGCTACCACTAATCTCCCCTAGAAGGACAGTAGGACGAGCACGGAGAATACACGCTAGGTAGCATCAAGCAAATGATTTTTTTTTTTCAGCTATAAGTAAGTTTGGATAAGTCGACGTGACACGTGAGACAGTTGCCTAGCCGAGGGGAGCTCAAGGGTAAGATGATGAGTGGGTTGACTCATAGCGTGACAGGTCAACCATAAAGGTGAAAGGTAATGAATGGAGCAATGGAGCAATGGTGTATCGACGTATCGACGTATCCCCTTGCAGGAACCCCATGTAGAGATGGCCATGTAGGGATGCCGTGTAGGGGGATGCTCTTATTTCGTACTTGAGTGAATCCGAAGCATTACCTAGGTACTTACTACGCACAGAACCATGAAGGCTGTGTGGTAATGCCAGGCTGTGTGCGTCGTCACATGCTGCGCAATTGCTGTTTGCCGGTTAGTTGTGGCAAACGGGTGCCGTAGCTACCCTCTACGAGCAGGGGTGTTTATGCGTGCCTAGACTCCCTAGACTCACTAGACTTTCGTGCAGGTAAGATAATACGGGCTTTGGTGCGACGTCCGGAAGCACGTCTTGAAGAAGTGTAGATACCTCCAGGTAAGGCCTTGTATGCTACGTATGCTACGTATGCATAGTATCTACCTAGGTAGTATATATAAAGGAGGAGGGATTTCCCTCCCACCCGATTTGCTGATGGTAGGTAGGTGTGCAGGAGCACTGACTACTTACTTCACTTACCCAAGATAGATAGAGGTAACCACCCACTTCCAATCACATCACATCCTCACTATTATTATACCTTGGGTACTTACCTACTACATTCACTCACTCACTCACTCACTTACGTATTTACGTACTTACGTACTTACTTACTTACTTCCTTAGATTAGGTACATGCCTGCATGGTGACTATCGCCAGACTGAATATCGAGAATCATAATAACACAGAAAGAGAGAGTCGGGGTATGTATATATATATATATATATATATACTCTTTCTCCCTGCTTTGCTCTAACGCTTCAAGCAACTTAGGGCTCTCTCTACTGCCATCGTCATCATAATCATCATCATCGTCACCACCATCATCACCATCATCTACTCGTATTCTGTTCGTATTGCCTAGATACGCCGAAATACCTAACCTAGGTAGGTAAGGTAGCAGGCGGATACAGATCTGGTGCTGCGACATTCATCTATCTAAGATCTACAGTACGGGACCGGGGATAGCACGTTGTCATTTGCTGGCTGCCGGCCCCCAACCCCGCCTCCGCCCGTCCCGCATCAGCTGTACATAGTACTGTGCGTGTGCATACCTGGTACCCTCGAGATAACAGCCATGTCCGATGACGACGATAAGACCACGGCGTCCCTAGACGTCTTCATCCTGACTTTCAATGCTGCAAAGACACATATCGATACGTCCACCATCGCCTTTCATCTTCGAAATGCCTTTGATCACAATGCCACTGACCTGCCCGAGCTCGTCGTCATGTGAGTCTTCACCATGCCCTCTCTACCCCCTCTCTTCCCCCTCTCTACCTACCCCCGTCGCTTCTCCCGTCGTCTTTGCTAACAGTCATGTCCCCATTCCCATAGCTGCCTCCAAGAGATGGCGCCTCTCGCGCACAGCTTCATTGGCTCCTACATGATCAACCCCTACTTCCAAAGCTGGGTATCTGCCGTAAACCTCGCTGCCAGCCTTCCTCGCGGCAGTCCACTTCCGGATCAAGCAACGCAAGCCCTTGAATCTGAAAACGGATCCGAGGATGGGACCCAGGATGAAGCCCAGGACGAGGCCCGGGACGAGACCCGGGACGACTTATCATCATCTGCCCGGTCTACTCCCACCCGCGACTCGTCTCCTGATTCTATCGAGGACGAGCCTGGAGACTCTCCCTACACTCTTGTGGCCACTCGTCATGTTGGTATGACCGGCATTCTTCTTTTATCTAGAGACCCGTCTGCTCTAGATGACCTGAAGTCCACCGAGGTTGGCTTCGGAGCTGGGGACATGGGAAACAAGGGAGCCGTAGGCCTCCGCATGCTCTTCTCCAAAAATGATGCAAAAGGCCGGAAGAGGCAGACTGAACTGACCTTTGTGGGCGCCCACTTGGCCGCCCACGAGTGGAATTTGGACAAGAGGAACAGGAATTGGCAGAGTATCGTCTCCGGATTACGTGAGTCCCCACCTCCCCAGCATCCAAGTCGAGATAGCACCTACTCACTTCGCCTCGTCACAGTCTTCGAGGATCCTAAGAAGCTTCGGGGCGAGAAATCTACATGGCCCACCCCCGGAAGATTTGGCAGTACTGTCGAAGAGACGCAAGCTCTTCTTGCTCGCGACCCGAACGAGAAGGAAGTACACGACATCACAATCTACAAGCCCGGGTCTCATCTATTCGTTGCTGGCGATCTAAACTATCGAACCTCCAAAACGTCTCCCTCTCCCAACTCTGTGTTCCCCGACTTCGACCCAAAGAGCCCCCACTACTACCTCCGCTTCCTCGCCTTCGATCAGCTCATACTAGAACAAGCGGCAGGACGGACGTTGCACGGGCTAGGCGAATCCCAAATCGACTTCCCACCAACCTATAAACTTGACTATAAGGATGACGAGGCGACAGGAGCAGAGTTTCAGGCCCATCGTCGTGGTCTCCCGCCCGCCAATGATGTGGTATCTTGGATGTGGGCTACACATAGATGGCCCAGCTGGTGCGATCGTGTGCTCTACCTCAACGTTCCGCATTCTGTTGGGGAGGATGTGGCGATAGAGACTATCGCTTACGATGCACTGCCACCGGTTCGGACCAGCGACCACAGAGCTGTTTATCTCCGCCTGTCCGTTCCAGTACTCGAGCCTTCTATTCTAGCACCCTCCGCCGAGTTCCGTGCTTCGAATCGAGACGACCCTCGCGTGAAGCTTCCCTATGCTATTGATTTCGAGGCCTGGGACCACCGTGAGCGGGTCAAGAAGTGGGAGTGGATCATCGGCTGGTCGATGCTCATTTCGCAATCAAAGCGAGGCATCGCCTTCTTTACGACACTCGCTTTCCTCGGCATAGGAGCTTGGTGGCTTAGGTCGCGGTAGGACTCGACCCTTCAGTACCTTAGGCAGTGGCCATGGCCTATAGCAGCATAGGCTTGAGTAATTCTCTTTTTTTAATTCATATTATTAGTAAGGTTTACTAGGTTACTAAGGGTGGTAAGGTTAAGTCTATATTATATTATGATGGTTTTTAGAGAGAGAAGACTAGACTAGTTAATTGTAAAGCAATTAACATAAGTTTAATCTTTAATTAACCTAAGTATATAAGTAGTAATGTCTACTTTATAAATTTTATTTATTTGTATTAGTTATATTTATATTAGAAGAATCGGCATTTAGTTATGTGTTATATATATATAGGTGGTTAGACTAGGTAGCGTGATGCATAGTTATCAGGTAGATAGGACTGTAAGCCCCCTTGTTAATATATATCACAAACATATTCATTTTATTTGTTGTTAGCTCACTTTATCTCTTTATATATCAAGTAGATTGCTTTATATGTCTAAAGAAGGACAAAGATGTTGTTTTACCGGCCTTAAAGACCTAAAACAATTCATCCATTCTCTTCGCTAACAATAAGAATACCACCATAAATTTATAAATGCCTAACCAGTCCCTTTGTCCCCTGAGAATTCAAGCTCAGTTTTAACTCGTACCCTCTAGATCAACTACCTACCTACTTACGTGACCATGCATAATCTATCCTAACAATCCCCCCCCCCAGTCCCGAAGCTCGTTAAGAAATATGAGAAGTATGATCCCAGTGCCAGTATGGCGAGGCTCTGCTTTCCGAAACCCATTCTATACCGCCCCGGCATATTTAGCACCTCAGTATACCAAGCACGCCGCTTTAGAGGGAGAATTCCCGTTTTCCCCGGAAGAGTGGCACAATGTGAACCGCCGCATTATAGAGACGGTCAACATTGTCCTTCCGCACGGGTATCGAATCCGAGGGCCGGGGCCTAGGACGTACGAGCTTCACGCGAAGCTCGGCGTCGCGCTCGTGGCCGACATCGTCATCAGGCCCATCCGGCGCCCCTGCTCACTCGCCAACCCGGGCTTGCAACGGAAAATCCGGGATATGGCGAATGACCCGAGACGTCCCGACTTTCGACACACTTATCCGAAGGGTAAAGTTTGGTTTTTCTTTCGCATCATAGATGCTGATCTAGCTAGGCAACCGCTGGCAGATGATTGGATAGTAGAGGATAGGTTATATACGTGAAGAGAGATGATATTAACTGTTGATAAAGGAATTGGCCTATGACACCCCTGGAGGGTGGAAGTAGAGGAACGGGTGAGTTACACCACCGAGCGGAATAATGAATTTACATAATATTCTTAGGCCCTGGCTACACGCCGGAGGCTGCCATCTTCACTTGCTTCACAGTTGAGACTTAATGGTATTGCTAAAGATAGATAGAAAGAAAGCAGGCTAGATAGTATTAATGTTATTCTTTTTTATGAAACCAGTAAGGAATTAGGTAAGCCGTAGACACCGTCAGCAATTTATCGTAAGTGAATCCTCGGCGCCAGACGACTAATAACGCTAATCCAGCTCGCGGCGTCGAAGCCGGAGCCGGAGCTATACCCTCCACCCCTTGCTTCTAAACCGCCATGCTCCCATTCGTAATACTCTCTCCCTGCATACGGTGAGGGCCACCGCTTGCTTTCCAAGGAACCAGACTTGCCCGTATCGGATTCGACGGACTATGGACTCGACGGTGCAAAATGGAAAGCAAGTCCGTATATTATCATCCTACCGGACACTGTAACAGTCAAGTCAGCCACGCCACTGCCGTATTTTCTTTCTCTTCCTGTTCGACACCCGGAAACGCTTCGTGGATACATCCACACCAGCATCGAACCACCAGGCAGGCCCCTTTCCCAGATCAGGGGTTAAAATAGACACTACTACTACTACGAGGAACCAGAGCATAAAGGCACAAAACTCACTTCCGTCCTCGGCCATATCCTTCAGCCCCTCGGAGACGCCGGGCGCGGTGTGCTTGACGTGGTGCACGGACTGGTTGCCGGCGGACACGACGAGGACGACGCCGGTGGCCAGCTCGGCGCCGAGCTGCACGCTCGTCATGGCGTGCAGGTACTCGATCTCGAAGCCGTTGCGCAGGATGCGGTGCGCCGTGATCTCGCACAGCCGGTCCCACTCCGACTTGGAGTTGGCGCTCCCGGCGCGCGGCGTCGCCGGCGCCCTGGGCGTCCGGGGCGTGTGGTGGTGGTGGTGGTGATGGTGAGGCATGGTCGGTCGGGTGAGTAAGTAATTACCCACGCGATAAAAGCAGGGCTCGCCTGAGCAGATGCTAGATTGGTTGGTGCCTCTTTGGTGCTATTCCAAATGTACTAGATGGAGCCGGTCTCGACAATGCTGATACCGTACTGCGTTCCAGAGAGCCGAAGCGGGTGTGATCTGGGCTCAGGGGTCTCGTAACGTATCCGTCGTGGGCTTTCCTGCGTGGACTCGACGCAGCCTTACTCGGATACATGTGGAGTTCGCAAGCACGGGACGGCACGGCAGGGAGCATGATGGGTGTTCTTGTCCGTGGCTATATTCTCTTTGTTACTTTGGGCTAGGTACTTCTAGCTAGTACCTCTTCGAAGACGACGAGCGCTTTGTTAGGTGGAGGGTCTAGCGTTACCGCTCCCGGCTTTCGTGGAACAAAGAGAGACTCTCCGGGCAGGTCCTGATGTAGGCCGCACGCCCGACGCGAGAGTATTTCTTTTCTAGATGGGAAGGTGTTGGCAGCCAAGGCTACCATCGGCCTGGCCTACCCATAGTTTGAAATATGAATTCATTAAGTAGACGGGTGAATAGTTATAGTGTTTATGAATTGGCTTAGATATGTGTTCTGTCCTGGGGCCTCTACGGCACCAAGTACCTGAAAGATTTCAATGCCTAGTAGCAAAGCTGCGTTTAGAGGGAGAAGGGTATGGGAACGGATTTGCTCATCATCAAGAGAGCCGTAGGTGGTGTAGAGACCCTGCGGAGTGTAGCCCATGAATAATACTCTCAGCTACTCTAAACAGCCCGCTTTGTCATGATCCATTTTTGCACCAGCGCCGGTAACGTTTATACACCTCCTTTATCATATCCACCCAAAAGCAACAAACTCGACCCCGATGTAGAAAAAAAACGGGCGCCAAAAGCAAAAGCGGCCCGAGACTTTCGTGTCTCGTGTTGAACCAATAAGCGAGAATCAAAAGACCCAGTCTGTGAGACACGAGTTCGTAACCCGATCCTAATAAACGAGCTTCGTGGAACCCATGACAGCCTCGCGCAACACTTTAGGCCGCAGGGGCGGTAGATCAAGCAGAATCAACCCTGTGCAGCCAGAAGACTCATGTAGATACCCCAAGCGACGCCGGCGAGGCTAGCAACGAGATTGCGTCCCTCGATGCTCTTGACAAAGGCGAAGTTGATCAAGCTCACAAACGGCCAGAGCTTCCACCCGGCAGCCAGGATGGGTAAGAACTCCCGCTGGCTATTCGCGGCCACAGTGGCCCAGTCTACTTTTCCGTAGTCGATGGCCCCCCTCGTAAGCAGGTACTGCAGGCTCTTGTCGGGGTTGCTGAGCGGGGCACCTAGCGGCCGCGGCATGGCGGCCTGGATGGAGTGGATGAAGAGGCTGAAGAGAAAGGTGTTGACGGCGGCACCGACGGTCTGGTCCAGCACCAGCTTGATGATGGTGTTGGTGATGTTCAACTTGGGCTCGACCAACTTCCCCTCCTTGGCCTCCTTGTCCAGCTCCTTCTCGTCATTTGCAGCTGCTGACTTCACAGCGGCGCGCGTGGGCGATACGTGATAAGCTGGGAATGCCGATTCTAAGAATTCTTGCCTGCGAGAAGATCAGCGTGCTGACGCTATGCCGAAGAGAAAATGGGGCCGGCTTAGTTGGAAGCATGGATCATGCTTGATTGCTCATGGTATATATTATATACCTATAGGTACTAAATGTATGAAATACGACGCTACGTACCAGAGGAAGTTGGGTGGGACGTTGAGAAACGCATACAGGACGAATTGGAAAATGGGCACCAAGTCAAAGACTAGAGGTGTCTATCAAGCCGTGGTGGTCAGAAAGAATCTCGCATAACAGAGAGGGGCATGCTCAAAGGTCACACTACATAGGACGAAGTCATCGGGGACACTACATACATCGGTCTGGTAGGCTGTTAGGCACTGCGCCAATATGTTGGAAGTGGCGGCAAGAACAGCCGACTGTAAAGTAGCCGACACGATAGGAGGTAGCGCCATATTTCCTACTCTAAATAATGATGATGCGGCGAGAGAGATGGCTTAATAGATAGTGGTATAATGTAGCTACGCCCGTGTTGTGTGACGTCAGGCAAGCGCATCAATCCTGTGAACCCGGATGAAATGTCTATGAAGGATGGGGAAGTCTTTTAAGGTCATATAAGCCAGCTGAGCTGCCTTAGCTACCCAACCAAACATAGAGAAGGGGGAAAAGGTTAAGAAAAGTAATACAAAGTCAAGAAAGACGTGGCAGCTAATGCGGTGGTAGTTCTCTCGAGGTTGCGCACATTCACACAGCTGTCTCCAATCAAGGGGAAACTCAATTGACAAGAGTGGGAACACAGGTAGTACTGCAAGGGGAAAGACTGCCTCTAGGTAGGTTAGCAGAGTGGCAGAGAGACCATGCTTACAAATGAAGGGCTGGCCTGTCGGGTTGTCGCCAACGCGATTGGGACTTGTCAAAAATAGTAAAACGTGTTCAGATCACGCCAACCAAGCATTGCTGATGTATATATGCCATCGATGAATATACATCTTGGGATGTGTGGCTCGAGGTGGGGCTTGGAGAGGGATAGAGAGGGGCACTACCCTGCTTGCTTTCACTTGTAAGGGGGGGATACGATACGAGTGCCGCAGGGAGATAGAAAAGTGTCAAAAGTGTCAAAAGTACCTAGATGGATAGGCTCGCACTCGTAAGAATCCAAATTACCTAATTTACCTACCCATGGGCTATATGATCTGAAAGCGTACCTGAATACCGTCGTAGGTACCGCCATAGGTACGTTCTGCCCAAAACGCGTCGAAGCCGTCTTAGGTAAACGTGTGCACAGCAGGTGACCGAGAGATGCATCAATTTCCTTTTTTTTTTATTGGGGACATTGATGTACTAGCTAGCTGTGAGCTGTGAGGGACGAACGAAACGCCGTCCGTCTTCCTCTTCGCTCTAGCATAGTATGAACATGAACATCAACTGCACTAGATAGGAGTAGGCGAAAAGGAACTGTGTTCTTTGACTTCGTTTTGTCCTTGAATCCGTCTGCATAGGCCCCCTTGCATCGCTTCCCGTGCTTTCTGGGAGCAACACATATCGTAAAGATCGCATCTGATTAGAGGATTAGTGATACGGGCGCACTTGGGGATTTTCATCTTTAGGTATAGACATATATAAACTTACCAGGAAGAGGGAATTGGCGAGAAATGTGTAGAAAAAGACAGACCAGCCAATCCACCCCCCCGTGCCCTTGCCGCCATTGACAAGTTCTGCTATGGCCACCGTCACGATGATACCGACGAACTTGTAGCCCGAGTAAGCCACGAGGTCAAGCAGCTGGGATTCGTTGGATATGCTTAGGAAATAGCACCCAAGCTTAAGGAGGAGGATCTCGACTATCACGACCACGCCGGCCTTGGAGGCGGTGTACCCTAACAGCTCCGGTTGGAACTGTCCCCGGAGGCCGGCGAGGAGTGTCGATAGGAGAATGTATGTGACGAGGGCCATGACGGGGATGTACATGTCTGGGCTGTTGATGTCGTCTCTGGGGGGTAGGTACCATCCCTCCTGTCCACTGGGACCGACCGCTTGCTTCCGCGACCAGGGCTTGTGGCGCCAAGGGAACAGGACCAAGAACAGCTTATTGATGACGTAGCCGTTGGTAACGTTGAAGTAGTGCTTCAGGGCGGAGAAGTTGACCCATCGGTTGACGTTTTGCTCGACGTGCTTAAAGGCACTCTGACCGACCTGGCCGACAAACTGGGCGGCCATAGGATCGTTTATGAAGTTTCCATAAGCACCGAAGACATTGCCGGCGGCACCAGGGGCAGCACCAGGAGCTGCGGCGGCGGGGGTGCCTTGCTGATAGGGGTTTCCGTATGCGCCATGCTGCTGAGGCTGCGACGACGTCGGCGGCGGTGGTGAGCGCAGTTGTGGGACGGTAGAGACGTGCTGTGGTACGGGGTGGTGCAGTGGCGGTGACTGCGCATAGCTTGCTCTTTGCATTTTAAATGGAGGGAAGACGTGATCGCGCGCCGGTCAGGGACGTTGATGGTTCTATCTAGCTTAGTTGGTCTATTGGAGAAACCTTGTCGGATTCAAGAGAGTGTTACGAGTGACGCAAGCACGGGGGAGAAAGCAGCTTTTGTGAATTGTCGTGAGATCGAGATCGAGATCGAAGTGCGGGCGTGTGGTTTGATCGCCTGAAAGGTTAGGTACACGTAGACTTGAGATCTGCTCTTCTGTGTTCTATGCTGCAAGCGAAAAAGGTCCGAGATTTTGACCACCTGGCGCTTCCGATCCCACACAGATGGTTGAGGTGTTTCAGGCAGGTACTATGTCCTTATGTCCCTACCTCACGTACCCGAATTGCAATAAACCGTTGATCCAAGATTACCTAATCTGAATTGGAAATATCCCTTACCTTATGTACCTACATGGTAGGGTGGGTAGAAGAGGTACCTAGAGGTAGGACACCCATATACCTGCAGGTACCTAGTAGGCCCCTACCTGCTAAGTGGTGTGGGGTTGCAAATACGCAAGGGCATATAAGAATACCTAGGTAGGTACCTAGTGGGCTGGCATCATGGACCGTTCGAGCAACCTTGATACATTCATTCCATTGCCCTCCTAGGTAGTGGCGGGAAATTTGGTGTTAGTTGGCTCACCATGACAAGTACCCAAGTTCCATATCGCCATTTTTATAGTACCACCTATGCCTTTCCTAAGGGTCCTGTAAGTGGAATGAGTGTGTCTTGGTGTCTTCGCCGAACGTGGACAGTTGAGTATCTAGGATAGATTTGCGAACGGAACACGCGACAGTTCAGGACTTCTAATCCCGAAATAAGAGCTCCCTACTCTTCAAATATACCCAAGGATAAAAGGATCATGTATTAAGATCGCCGCTGTGGACGTATACTGTACACAATGATTTCGACTGCTCACGAGAGTCGCACTGAGGTCCGGATGATCAGAGGGCTAATTAACACATCCAAACTTTTTCTCTCTATTGCGCCAAGCATATGTTTCCTGATCTGCGTAATACTTAGTAGGTAGCAACTCGCTTCGTCCATTTGTTACAAGTATCTAGGTAGGATGAAACTCTCCCACAAGGAAATAGTACCGCCGATATTTGGATGGGTTTCGCAACATCTAACGAGTTTAATCAAGTAGACGTGGGTAAGTAAAAAGGTAGCAGGCAGCAGAAATTCAATTCGGCAGTAATGACAATCTACCTAGGTAGGTATTATGAAATTCTAGCGGCTGGACAGGATTCAAGGCTACTGTTTGCTTCATAGACGACAGCACCTTGCGGATAGCATGTGAATGGTACCACTCCTCGAAAGTGATGTCATCGCTGAAATTATACCTTCATCTATAGATATCGTCATACACGCTTTCAGGCCACTCTAGCCTAATTATCCCGCGACAGTGCTTTTATATTTGGAAAGCGGGTAATATTAGACCCTATTCCCCCCCTACTCCCCCCTATTTACTGGTAACTATAAGAATGTGTGGTGTAGTAAGTACTAGTAGATGTAATAAAAGTGGTAAATGTCTGCGCCGTAGCCGGAGGTCAGGAATCCCTCTAGGTACTGTAAGCCTCCGAGCAGAATCTGAGCAGTGTCTACTTAGGCAAGTGTCTAGGTACCTACAGGTCCCTTCTAGGCTAGACTAGATCTTATGCACCTCTTAAATCTGATGAAAATAATGGGGGCCGCATGTCTTAGTGGGCCGACATACCCAGTCGATAGGAGATACGTACCTAACCTACACTTGGTACGATACGATACATCTACTTGTCTTCAGACTTTCCGCCGATACCACCCTCCTGGATCACACCTTGTCGTGCGTTTGCTACCGTCCTCGATCACACCGTCCGACAAACTGCGTCTGCGAAGCACACGGTAATTTCTGCTCTGCATGCCGCAAGTATGTTAGACACTTTCGAAATTCTCACCACCTCGGGTGTGGTGCTATGGTCGCGAACCTATGCCCCCGTCAGCCCTACCATCATCAACCATTTCATCACCGACGTCTTTATCGAGGAGAAGGCCGCCTCTGCCGGCGCAAAGGACAACCAGCCTACTGCGAGCAATGCCCCATACAAATACGACCAGCATACTCTTAAGTGGACCTTTGTGAAGGAATTGGGCGTCATCTTTGTTGTACGTCGACCGCTGATATCTTTTCCACCCCCAATCCGGAATTTCACCGCTCATACTGTCACTCTAGGCTGTCTACCGCTCTCTCCTGCACCTGTCATGGATCGACAAGCTTGTCGATAATCTCAAGACCATCTTTATAGACTTGTACGGAGACCAACTGAAGAAGCCGAACACCACACTTGTACACTGCCACAAGTTTGACAAGTACTTCGACCAACAGTACCAAGAACTGGAGTCACAAGGTACTGCTAAGGGCGCACAAGCCGTAGACACGCCATTTCAATCCGAAGAAGGGGCCGTGTCCGGGAATCTTGGTGATGAACCGCCTCTTCCGCCGGGTCTCAAGCAAAGGACAAAGCCGAACGCCACCGTCAAGGATGCCTCCCCTCCCCCTGAACCCACTTCGATTGGGACCCCCAATACCTCCCGGCCCTCTACACCCGGCGGCAATCATTTGGTAGTCGGTAAAGGTGGCCCCATGACACGTATGTCTCGGAAAGCTAGGAAGATGCAGCACGGCCATTCGGCGCCCGCATCTTCAGGCGACGAGGCGCCATCGAGAAAGGGAAAGAAGGCGCCCAAGAAAGGCCGGAGGTGGGATGCTGATGGGTTTGCCGACGAGGACGATGACGTGCAGTTGGATTACTCTGTTACCCAAAATACATTGACGAGTGATAGTGAAGTTGAGGCAGCTGGTCGCTCGACGGCCGTCGAGGGTGTTGATTCTACGAGCTGGGGGACAACAACATCCAAGGGACAGTTTGTGCTGAAAGATTTAGGCGACGAAGTACACTCAATCTTAAAGTCAGCCGAGGAAAAGAATGCCACGTCGGGTACGACACCGAGGGGAGGGCTTGTTGGCTCGGGCCTGAGCACAATAGGTGGACTGTTCCGCAATGTGGTGGGTGGAAAAACTTTAACGAAAGATGATCTCGACAAAGCCATGAAAGGGATGGAGGATCATCTTCTCAAGAAGAACGTCGCTCGTGAAGCGGCCATCCGCCTTTGCGAAGGCGTGGAGAAGGAATTATTAGGTGTCAGAACGGGGAGCTTCGAGAGCATTAATGCGCGTATAGCTAAGGCTATGGAGGCATCGCTGACCAAGATGCTAACACCAACTTCATCGTTAGATCTCCTTCGCGAGATTGACGCTGTCACGAGACCATCAGCTACATCTATGCGCAAGCGTAGACCCTACGTCATGTCCATTGTGGGTGTCAATGGCGTAGGCAAATCCACTAACCTGTCCAAAATCTGCTTCTTCCTATTGCAAAACAAATACAAGGTTCTCATCGCTGCTGGAGACACATTCCGGTCCGGGGCCGTCGAACAACTGAAGGTTCACGTGCGAAATCTCAAGGAATTGACAGAACGAGAGGGTGGCAAGGTCGAGATCTTTGAGAAGGGATACGGCGGCGATGCAGCCACCGTGGCCAAGGATGCAGTACGAGAGGCTGCTAATGAAGGCTACGACGTTGTTCTTATCGACACCGCGGGACGCCGGCACAATGACCAACGTCTGATGTCGTCACTCGAGAAATTTGCCAAATTCGCTCAGCCGGATAAGATATTGATGGTTGGCGAGGTCAGCACCCCCTCCTATTTTCAGATCCTACGTTCCCTTGACTAACGGTGCATCACAGGCGCTTGTGGGAACAGACTCAGTCGCCCAAGCGAGGAACTTCAACTCGTCGTTCGGGCCTGGACGACACCTCGATGGGTTTATCATTTCTAAGTGCGACACGGTGGGTGACATGGTGGGAACACTAGTTAGCATCGTACACGCCACGAACGTCCCGGTCTTATTTGTTGGTGTCGGACAGCACTACTCGGATATCAGGAACTTCTCCGTCAAATGGGCTGTGGAGAAGTTACTGAGTAATAATTAAGTAGCTGGCATCCATGTCCATAAAGGAAACTTGTTGGCCATGCCTATTCTCAGCTTTGTCTCCCTTGGAGTCCGTATAATGCCTAGATAATTAATTAATGAGGCTTGTGTCCTGTAAACCTTGCATGCATTGCCTTGATTCTGCCAGATGAATTTGTACCCGTCTTACTGGTCCTAATCCCCCGGATCATTGGCACAAGTCATAGACGTACGTAGCCGAAAGCCGTGGTCCCTCAACATATCCACGTTAGCTGCGACCACTCTGTCACCGACAACGACAGAGAAAACGGCGCTGTCGTCGTACAGGCTTCTCACGTGCGGAGACTCATGTTCTCGAACACGGGGATCCTAGCCACACCTATTGCCGTGTTTGGCAGGTTCCTCCTGTACTTGAAGGGCCTTTCGACCACAGCCCATGAGCGCCTGTCGCCATCGCCACAGGTCGAGAAGCCGCTCATAGATGAGTCGAGTGAGTAGGCAATTTGCATGATGAGTTGATTGGTGCGTTTGTTGGCGATCTTTCTATCTGGTTTCTGTGGGATTAGAGGCATTGACCTACCATTTGGGGGGGGAGGGGTTTCCTTTGTGTAGTTATGGAGAACGAAGGGGAAAAGGAGGGGAAGGGACAGGTTGAATACCAATACTGAACCATTACTCATATTGGAGACGTCTCCCGGCTTGACTGCAATATATGGTTAACAACCGGGTATCTATCTGCTCAACCGTATTCGCCCTAAATCGAGGAAAATGTGTTGCAGGAGCAAATTATTCTACTTGCAACCGAAGCCAGTAAATGTCCATATATGAGATCGCCGGTTACTAGCTACACTACGCGGATACTCTAGGGCCGATAGCTCTATATACTCATTAACTACTACGTCCACATGGCCCCGGGAACTACCTATCTTTCACAAGCCACTCAATCCATGTCTGCGGCGTTCCGGTACTCGAGGCGCTCTGGCACAACGGCGAGATATCCCACCGTGTCTTGACACCGCCTATCACTGGGAGGTCGGTCCCCGCGATATGCCAATTGTTACACCCACCCAGCTAGTAGTAGCAGAGATGTTTAAGTTGCTAGGGCCATGTCCAGATGGCGGCGATGATGTGTAAGAACAAGAGCGGAGCACCCTTATACATTTACATTGTAACGTTTCTCGGTTGAAATCCATCTTCTCGTTACACGAGCTTTCAGGGCAAACATCGGTACAACGAAGAGCGCGGGGCGCCTTATGATGAATTAATCCGCCTTGCTCCGTCCGTCACCGCTCTCTATTTAAGACACTTCAGGATCGTACAGGCGCTGGTTTATATCAAAGACCATTTCGCCACCGCTAGAGTAGGCGGGTCGGTTACCGTGACGGCATGTTTTTTGTTTGTTGGGCAACCGGGCCGAATATATGTGTGCCGACCCCTCGTGAAACCATTTGACGGGTTTGGGATCTGGTCAAACTCATGTCGAATGAGTGGGCGAGTGCGAAAGTGACAATGATCCGTTTCTTAGCTTAACACTCAGGGCTGACGAAGGTTGGTTGCTCCTCTATTACAAAACAAAACCGCTCCCGGAGCCGCCTAGCGAAGCCATTGTGGTGTGCCCATATGCGGCTTTTATCTAGTAAGCAGACGAAGCCTTAAAGTCTATTATTCTATCTTGTAATAGCTGTTGTCACTTTAATTTTAAGAGCTCGTATATCCTAGGGGTTGCCTATAATTCTTATTATTGCTCCTTAGTATTAAGTATACCCTGTGTGTCCTTTTTCTCTCTTTTCTTTGTTTTTCTAATAGGAAAGGGGGGAAGCCTATGGAAACGAGTGCATCTCTCGGGTTGTCGTGATGATCGACACCTATGTTTAAATAATTCTCAAAGCTAATAGCACATTGTATCTCGCGACCTAGCATTTCCGTGGGAGGGGGGGGCGAAAACTTCCCTGGCAGACGATATCGCAGGTCGTCCTTTCAAAGGAGAACGCCAACTTCGGGCTCAGGCAACGATAACGCCGTTATAGCGCCGGCCGCTGGGGGCCTACGTACCACCGAACCACAACCCCAGCGTGAGGATCGGGTTTCTTTTGTTTCATCGGGTGGCCGGGTTATTAGGTCACTACCTGCTTATTAAAGTTTGAATTTGGAAACAGTCCCGGATACGGATTCGTATCTGGCTATGCTATTACAATAAGGTTCTGCGACTATGCATGTTCCCAGCCGAGGTACAATCTGGTAATGGCTCTCTTAACGCCCACCGGGCCGGTCCCGAAACCTTTGCTGAGGAGATACCAAAAAAGAAGAATAAAGGAGGGCAGCTACTCTAGTACGGAGGAATACGAGTTTCATTGCAAACTGGCCAACCGGCCAACCGGCCAACCGTAGACTCATTACATCTAGGCTAGGTGCTCATAGGCTTAAGTGTACAGATCTCGGGAATCTTGAAGACAAGGTTGAGGCCGCTTACATGAATGAGCCCGACTCTTCTCCACACCCTCGGACACGCGGCTCGATACTAGGGGTTTGATGGTGCCGTACAAGTTTAGGGGGCTGGTCGGTTCGTCTCAACGTTATGACGTATTCTAGGTTTGCCAATTAGAAAGATGTGTAGCGTAGTTTAAGGTCGGAGTAGTTTCTCTTCCTCCTATCCTGTTGATATCGCCACCAAAGGCACATTTTCACTCGCAACTTCGGATTCCAAGTGCTCCCCGTGTAACACGCTTGAAAATTGTGACTAGTTACTCGGTGATGTGAGGAGTTAACCTTCTGATTTCTCGGGGCGTAGGTAGACGGTACACCAATTTAGACAACCTCCCTCCAAAAATAAAGTAAAAAATGTGAGTGACAAAACTAGGCAAATAAAAGCGCGAGACAGTATCACGAGACATTTCGGAAAAGTACGACGTTTATCGAAGTGTGGAACGTAGCACATTATTACTATCACCTGGGACTCGGGCTTCGACCTGCTTTATCTTGGTATATTACTAAATATGTATTTCACTGTCTCGGTATCAGTGTAGAGGGATTTTATGCCGAGCGTTGTGTGACAATATATTGGCTGTGCCATCAGTCTGCTATCACCTTTTTGCACACCGCAAGTTCGCATGCCGACACATAGCTGTCCACGGAAGAAGCAGAGGGAAAAAGAGAAGCAGAGATAGAAATAGAAAGAAAAGCAGTTCACAGGGACTGTCTCATATGCCGGCTTGAAGCCCTTTACGTACTGCAACCCAACTAGATTCGGGCAATATCTATACATAGTAGAGTAGTAGGTAGGCAAGGGACTGTGAGAAGAGTTACTAGTAGTAAAGAGCATGGACTTAGGGTTGCATATCCCTACGCCCTGTACGCTCTGATGGGTAGTGCGATCTTCTGGTGGCGATGGAAGGGAAAGCAATGGAATTTATACACACCTTGGGTACCTACCTGGGCAGCCTCTTAGGCGTTGAACAAGTGAAGAAACGAAACAAACAGCCAAGCCCCCCGGGTCTTCTGCCCGGGCCTATGGAGGATCGGGGCCTATCTAGGAGGTACTTAGATACCTGGCTTAGGTACCTCTTGGGTAGGTAGGTAGGTAACAAGGCGGAACAGGCTCCACAAATGACGCTAATGTATCCGTGTTATCCACTGATCGCCCGTCGCCCTACGGTACACTAACCTACTTGGAACCACCTACCTGACTATACTACGTATAAGTGTTACCCATTAGGTGACCACGGTAATGATTATTAATTATCTACAATGCCGAATGATACCTAAATATATGTGGCTATTCCATGTTCCAAGGGCCTAGGGCACTCTCTACCTACCTAACCTAGGTATCTCATCCAAGCCTTGTGACGATACAATAACCCAAGTCAAAACATGCCAGTATACTGGCATGTACACTTGCATACCTTGGGTACATATGGTAGGTAGGTACCCACCTAGCTATGTTAGATAGCCCAGTACTACAACTTTCGAGGCTTCGACCCCTTTAGCTTGGTTGCCTCGAGGCAGAACCTGAGGCCGGGGTTACCGATTTCTGATTTGCGGCATCGGGTCGGCCTTTCACCGTCCAGATATCTATGGATGGGCCTAATGGTAACCTAGCGGTCAGATGCACACACAGGTGCATCCCAAACACACCGTTCTATCTGACCAACCGGGAGCAGTAGACGGGGATTAACAACTGATCAATTTTCTCTTGCCTTGCTCGTGTCCTTGTTGCAGAGGATCCGAGAGGTAGGGTACACTACTACATACATATACCTAAGGGCCACCACGCCACACTATACTACTACCTTTTAGTGGTAAGGAAGTACTGGCGGCATCACTACCCACAACAAACGAAAAAAAAAAACATACCATTTTCACCCAACCCTGTAGCCATTTTGTGTTGAAACATTGCAAGGAATGGACCGGGCTTTCAGAGTTTATTAAATCTGCCAAGTCAAGTCCGCTGAGGTCTGTTTGTGCAATACAATAAACAATTCCGTCGTCATCGATTTATCTCATCCCCACTCACGTGCACCCGTACGTAAGGTACGAGGTAGGTAGGTACTTAGGTACTTACCCAGGTACCTACCTATAGGTACTATACACACAACGCGCTAGGTACCCCCATCGGGCAATCCACCACCAGCCTGAGCTACTAGGTTACCTAGGCCTAAGTACCTTATGTACGTAACTAAGCCGCCCGTCCGCCCACGCTTCAGGGATTAGCTTAGGTAGGTACCTCCAGGTAGGTACCACCAGGTAGGTTAGGTTAGGTACCTAGAGGTAGGTAGCAGGGTTGTAGGAGGGCATACATAACTTCCATATAACATGTATACCTCTTTTCTGCCTCTTCTTACATAGGCTTACATAGGTATGCACAGATCTGGAAACTATCGTGGCCCCGCACTCTGCGCGCACCCTCACTCACGCACTCACGCACTCACGCACTCGCCCACTCGCCCACTCACTCACTCACTCCCTTGTAATAGCATAGCGTAGTGTCGGCAGTGTAGCGTTGTCTGTCTGGTATTCCCTGGCAGTGCCCTACCACCTTACCTTACCTTATCTTACCTTACCTACCTCTATCTACCTCTCGAATGTAGACCACCTAGGTACAGGTTAAGAGTATATACAGCGGTTGCGTTTCTCTCCCCCGGTCCACTCCAAGTCCACTCCTGTCCAACTGCACTAATCCGTGCTGCTGATCATCGGATGATGATTCAAGCTGTTTGAACTCACCCTGCTTGGGTTCTTTCCCTCTTTTTTTTCTCGTCTTCTTTTCCTTTCTTTCCTTTCGTTTGTCGTCTGTTGCCATGGCTCAGTCTCTCCGGACCTTCCCGTTCCCAGATCGGCCCCATGGTGTTGCCGACACTCTGCCTGAACTTAGAGACGTCGACTACCAGAACGAGGTGCTCCAACTGCCCACCCAACTGCCCACCGACGACCACGACGCTTATCTTGAGCGCCTCATCACGAGGGCGGCAAACCTCGGCATCTCCTTTTCCCGACCGCCCTCGGCCGCTTCGACGCCTGACAACCACGATAGCTCGGGCGCCGAGTCCAATGCGACTCTAGATACCACCCATGTGCGAACAATCTCAACCGGGTCTGGGGCGTCCGCGAGCACTACTAGAACTTCACATTCATCCAACAATGGGCACAGCCACACCGGCAATATCCTCACAAGAAGACGGTCGCGGGGCTTGACATTTGCGCAATACGAGACCTACATATCTCATATAAAGCCAACCCTTGGCCAGTCCAAATTCTCAACATCCCCACAAGTTGAGCCGACGCCGGGCCTTTTCAGCGTGGGGAGAAGGAAAAGCTATACTGTCATTCAACATAGTATCTCAAAATTACGGGGTAAGAGGAAGCCGGCGGCTCCGTCCGAGTCCTCGATCATGTGAGTTTACCCGGCGGTTAGAGGAGGGAGGGAGGAAGATTCCTAACGCTTGCCCTTTAGCTCCTGTAGCGCATGCCGAGAAGACGTACGACCTAATCAACAGTTGCAAAAATTACCTTGCGGCCACAGTTACTGTCCGACCTGCTTGCGGGTTATGATCAATCAAGCGACGGCCGAAGAATCCAATATGCCGCCGCGATGTTGCACGCAACCCATACCGAGCTCTGTTATCAAGCTGATACTCTCCCGAGAAGAGCAGACTAAGTTCTTGAAGGCGGTCCTTCAATTTAGCACTCCGTGGGAAACCCGTATCTTTTGCTCAAACCCATCATGTGGTGAATTTATCCCACCGCCGGCCAAAGTCGATCCGAAGCACCCGTTCAAAGTGGCATGCCGGAAGTGCCGGACGCGTGTGTGTGTTATGTGTAAGAGAGACGCACATCCTATTGGCCAAGACTGTCCAAATGATTGGGAGTTAGACGCCGTATTGAAGATAGGTGAGAAGTCGGGCTGGCGAAGGTGCTATAAGTGCCGCACCTTGGTTGAGCTCACTTATGGATGTACGCATATGACGTGTAGGTGCCGTGCTCAATTTTGTTACATTTGTGGCGCTGTCTGGGACCCCACGGTTGGGTGTCCTAATTTCTGTAACGGTGATGAGGAGATGGAACGGAGGAGGCAAGAAGAAGAGGCGCGTATCGCGGCGCTGGAGGCCGAAGAAGCGATCAAACAAGAGGCAGCGGCGAAGGAAGCAGCCGAGGAACTGGAAATCGAGGTGCGAACGCAAAACTCTGACGAGTTCAAGTCTTTACGTGCCGAGCAGGCCAAGGAGATGGAGCGCTTTGGAGCATTTGTGCAGAAATCAAGATGGCTCTTATGGACACGGCACGCACAGCAGAAGGTTGCTCTTGTCGAAAAGCACTCTGCAGCTATAGAGAAGATGCTTGAGCGTCATGCCAAGACATCTGCAAACTTGGAGGATCGACAAGTGGCTGCCGAGATGGAGTTACGATGTACGCTGGAACAAAGTGAGAGACACGTGCGAGTACGACTAAAGCACATGGAGGCCTATTGTGACGGATTGGGCCTCGATCCAGCTTCGGAGACGCCATCCCGGGTTGTAAGTGAAAGGGACCTGCGTGAACTTCGGCAACAGTATAACCTCGAGAGGAATATGAAGCAACTTCATCAGGCTAAGATTAATGTGATGCGAGATCGACAAGCAAAGGCTTTGGAGCAGCTGCTAGAGAGACAGGAATGCGAAGTGGAAAGGTTGATGGAGAAGAATGCTAAAGAGATAGAGCACCTTGAGTCAGATTTTGCGGATGAAGAAGACACTTTTGCCACGACTTTCAGTGCACGCCAATCGACGCTCGAGGCGCGCTGGAAACTGGAGATGGAGATCATACGTAAAGAACTGGAGAATGAGCGAGGTGTGAGATACAACTTGTTGCCCCCGTTGGAGTGGCCACAGGAGAAAGGGGGGTTTGAAGACGGCCTCGTTGCTATGGACGAGTGATGGCGGAAACTCGACTTCGACCGTGTTCACCAGAAGTGATGGGTTATTGTAGACCCGGTTGCATCACGACCATGGGTCTGGATTGTTGATCATATGCGCCACGGGACTGCGGACTTGAATTTGCTTTGATTTGTTTCCCACCAGCTCAAGGTCGCGGATATACCCAGGCGAGGCAAGGCGTTTATGTATTATAGAAGGCGTTGAGAGCATTTGTGGTTATGCATCGAACGCCCAGACCATCGTTCTGGTTTTGAGAAATGTTGTTAAGTAGAACCATCAAGGTCTACCAGGGGCGGTGGCCGAAGAACGTAACTTAGCATAATTAGCCGAACTATCTAGACGCTTGCTCTAGGTGTTAGCTATCTAGCCAAATCAACTCCTTGAAAAAATGACGAGATTGTGTTGTAAATAGACTAGAACTAAGGTGATTTTATAATTGGATAGGGATTGAACGTGGAGAGGCTTCAATGGACGGCCGAAATGAATACGATGATCATTTTTTTTTCTGCATTATTAACCACGTGTATATTACTTGTATTGACTATACGCAACCTAAACATGACTTGCGCATTCCATTACCAATGAACATGCGCTTCAGGCTGCATGCCTGTGATCATGTCGACAGGCTCGCAGAGAACCACGTCGGATCAAATAGTTAGGAACGACAACAAAGTTATCCCGCACGCGCATCTAACAGATATAACAAAACGCCTCGCCGAGCCCTCGAGAGGCGCAATCACTACTGCTAGGAGATTGACCTAAATACTGGTTAGCCGGGGTTCGACGTGAATGTTTCAATGATGATGGAAAACCAGGAGGCTGTCAGAATATGTAAGAAATAACTATCAGTTTTCTATCCGATATAGCAGCTCCGGCGAGAGCGCCATCGAAGTAGAATCAATCGCAAATTACCTCATCAGAAGCAAGTAGGGAAAAGGAGAAAAAGGTGATGTATGGGTTATGCTTACCTATGAAGAAATCAATGGTTGCTCAAGGCGAAAACACGCAGATAGCACGGCGAGAGAGCGAAACAGAATAGAATGTGCTGAGGAAAAGTTGGTGAACTGGTTCATTCAAGGACGTCGCCTTTTGTAGCTGTTGAAATATTTTCGGTGGAGCTAAATGAGAGAGTCCACCCTTTGGGATCCACAGAACCGCCTCTCTTTTGCGATTGGACCAATCGGACCGGGGGGACACGATTCGCTGGCAAGTGCCGCGGCCGGCGGATGGCAGCTGACAGCTCGGGTAACAGGTGGTCGCGCCTAGATTTGGTGCACACAGGAAATTTTGAGAAAGTGTGGACAAAAATCCATCATCCCGGAATCCCCTCCAACGACTGACTGCAAGACGACATCGATTGAGCCTCACATCGCGACATTCTTTACACACCACTCAATCTGTAAGTAGACCTACACGATCGCCCACCGAAAATACTCCTCCCCGTGGACGCCTTCTGCACATTCCGAACTAGCTCCAGTTCCAGTCCAATTTTGCACCATCGCAGCCCTGAATCCTTATTCGATAAACACATTACTACTGCACATCGCACATCTTGAACCTTGGGATTTCTACCACACCTTTACCAATTTATCCAGCGACAACCAACCGAAGACACTAGCATTACTCTTCTAACAGTCGACTACATAGAACTTTGTCACCATGTCCACGTCCATTGAGTCCCCGTCATGGCGAACCGTTGAGGTCGGCCGCCTCGTCCTCGTCAACAGCGGCCCCTACGCCGGCCGGATCGCTGCTATTGTCGAGATCATCTCCGAGAAGCGCGTAAGTGTTGCCTGGTGTTCGGAAAGTGACGATAGGGGTTATAGAAGGGAAAGAGAAGAAGAAGAATGATAATAATGAGCGGTGGTTAACTTGGTAATCTGCATCTAGGTTCTGGTTGATGGCCCCAGCTCCGACGAGAAGTACGTCGTCCCCAAGGGACCCATCGCTCTGTCCGATGTGTTCCTCACCGACCTGAGCCTCGAGATACCCCGTGCTCTCCGAACCGGCACATTGAAGAAGTTCTGGGAGAAGGCCGAGATCGACAAGAAGTGGCAGGAAAGCAAGTGGGCTCAGCGCAGCCAGCGGACAGAGCGCAGAAAAGCTCTTACCGACTTCCAACGCTTCCAGCTTCTTCGCGCCAAGAAGCAGCAGCGATACGAGGTCCGCAAGGCCCTCGCCAAGGTCAAGGCGGCGGCCTAAATTCGAGAGGGGTAGACGGGGGCGGCGCTCGATTCTGATGAAGGAAAAAGAGGCTCTCGCGACGGGAGCGGTTTCGGTCTGCATGGCACATGGGCACGGGGTTGACGGATTCCTTTTGCAGCATCGTCTGGCAAGACCTGTATGTCACACACAAAACTTATTTCTGAGGTGACCGGCGTCAATGATTACGGACCATTCACAAGCATTTCTAACGATGCGTTTTCTTCCATGGGTGCCTACGTTGCCTTCGTATTTTGTGTAGAATGGGACGGAAGACCATTGAGATGGATATCTACGGTTGTGCCATGCCCTTACGCAATACAGGTACTTAGATACCCAGTGTATGTCATGCAAGAGCCTATACCTCATCTCGAGTGAAGTTTGGTCGAACCGCTTGAAAAGAGCCAATTTAATATGATACAACTAATTCACCGCCCCTCTTGAACTATCCTACCCTTGATATGTACACTGTATCTATTACACGTGCTTCATACACATGTGATTTAAGTAGGGTTCTTCGAGACAGTAATTCTAGCCCAACCTTCGTATGGTGTAGGTCCTTGGTTGTATTTTAATGGCACATACATAATAGCAAGAAAAAGAGAGCCTAGGTAAATGCCAAAGTTTGAATATTATGTAGGCTGACTTGCAATAAATATAATGAGCAGATTAAAATCCACAAGGTGTTACTACCCAATCTTAGAGGCAGACAGATAGATGGCTAAAACTGCAAAAAGAACTGGATTGGTCACTATGAGGGTCGAACTCATGACTTTCGCATTACTAGTATATAATCTCTTATGATATTAGTACGACACTCTAACCAACTGAGTTAAGCGACCAGCTATGAAAGTTGAGGGCTGAAAACACCCCATGTGGTGGAGGTCCGTCGTGATCGGCGGTCTGAAGAGTTGAAGACTGAGGGCCCATCCGAGACGTCGTGCGACGGGTTTAGCTTAAGAGAAGCAGCGGGAATATATTCAGTAATGCATGTCTCGGCGCTGTTGTGTTCGCAGAAGTTGTCAGTGAATGCGGTGAATATGACCTCTTTGCGCTCGTGTATCATTGACTATTCATGCATTAGATTATTCTAGCGACCTATATACTAGTATGTGTGTGTGCTAATCGCCCGTCTACTTATGCTTTGTTACTTGAAAGTAGCATTCCGGAATCCTGTGTTGAAGATTACATGAACATTCCACGTAGTAGTACCGCACTCACCTACCTACTTACCTACCTACCTAGGCATTGGCGGGGTTGTTTCTAATGGGGCTCTCTCGATGAGGGGCTATCGCTATACACAGTGTACCTAGGTAGTCGATACACATGTACAGACCTAGCTTAAGGTACCTAACATAGCTGGGCAGGACGTTACCTAGGTAAGGTACCTCAGGTACTCTGCAGCTGTGGGTGTTGTTCGGGCCACCTGCTTTAACCCTAGCCAAACAATTGACCTTAATTTGTGAATCGGCGCAGTCAACTTTTCCTCGCCAAATTCCAGCTACGACCAGTGACAACTGATCCCCCGCTACATCTTCCCCGTAATAGCCTCCGGTTGTGACCTTTTTGTCTTTTTGTTGCTGCTTCAGCTGCTGCTTCAGGTGAGTGCGATTCCTATTGGAAACTCAAATTCCTCTTTTTGGAACTTTAACATCGAGTTGTTGGAGCTCTCTGCTGTCGGGCACCACAGTTGGTCTGTGTGTTCTGCCGACTTCATCCCACCCGTCATGTCGCCCTTCAACCTGCACTAGCCTCGCTTCCCATCCCAGCCTTCTCAGTCCGTGTACGCCTGAACTAATCATAGTCGGTCATGATAGTATAACCCACCTCTACCTCTACCTCTACCATGGCCAATCCGCGTGTCGAAGAGCTCCCCGATGAGGAGCCCCAGAAGGTCACCGTCGAAGAGCAGGAGGACGATGACAGCTCTGACTCTGAGATCGAGGCCGGCGAGAGTGGCCCAACCGGCTCTAGCGCCGTGATCCACTCCCGCAACGAGAAGAAGGCTCGCAAGGCCATCGAGAAGCTTCACCTCACCCGTGTCACTGGCATTACCCGTGTCACTCTCCGCCGCCCCAAGAATGTGAGTGGGAATATTTCGCTACGTTGCGGTGGGACATTGTACAGGGCCGGCGATTTGCGGAAGGGCGCTCGCATCAGCTTCAAGAAGACCCAGCTCCCTCTTCTGAACCTGTCTTTGTTGGAAGATTATACGGGGCTTTACTAATAGGCTGTCATCAGATCCTCTTCGTGATCAACAACCCCGAAGTATACAAGTCACCTAACAGCAACACTTATATGTGAGCAACCGGATAATTGGCGCAAAGCAACTTCATTGACTGATAATCAATCCAGTGTCTTCGGTGAGGCTAAGATCGAGGATCTCAACTCGGCCGCCCAGCAGGCTGCTGCCCAGTCGCTCGCTGCCCAGGGCGGAGAGCACGACCACGCTGGTCACGACCACAGCCACGGCGATGCTGGCAAGGCTGTCGAGAGCGCTGAAGACAAGAAGGATGATGATGACGATGATGAAGAGGTCGATGCCGATGGTCTGGAGGATAAAGATATTGAGCTGGTCATGACTCAAGCAAGCGTCTCCCGCACGAAGGCAATCAAGGCACTGAAGGAGAACGACAATGACATAGTAAATTCTATCATGGCGCTTAGCGTCTAAGAGTTGAAGACTAGGGGGGACTAAACCAGAATTTTCACCATAATCCCGGTCGACTAGGTGCATTGTGGCAGAATCATGATACATGAACGGGCCGCAAAAAGAAGCATTTACTGGATTTTGTCATGGTAACCGATACGATACCTTGTAATAAGGATTTCTGGGATCATCGTAGAGTTTTCTAGGCTACCTAGATATGCAACCAGTGGCATAGAATTTCACCACAATTCTTGCCTTTTCGCTATTTTCTTCTATTTTTCACACTGTTCTTAGACTCTACCCGCAACTCGTAGTACGCGACAACCTTCTCAATTATAATACTGCGAGTACAAGGGATAGATGTGCTGAAAGGAAGTATAACTATAAGGAGCGACTCGTTGAGAAATGATGGCTTGAGTTGTAGATATTCGGTGGTGCATAATACTGTACATAGTGTATCGCTAGGTCACGTGATGCGGGTCACGGGGTCGCGGGTCGGGGCGTGCTCCATTCCAAAACGCCGAGTCCTTCGGTAAAGACAAGCAACCTCTGCTGCGAATTGCTTCAGATCTCCACTCATTTCCATCCCCCCATCACATCGCAAACATGGCCGCACCCGCAGTAAGTGTCTTCCGGACCGTTGAACGGTATTTATAGCTTGGGATGCTATTTTCATGGATCTATATGCACGATTGATGCGCCAATGCCCCGCCGGTGATGCATTCACCTACGAACGGATGAGCTAATTTCCCTCTTCTCCCAATTTGTAGCGCAGCGCCGCCTTGAAGCTCGACTGGGCCAAGGTCACCTCCTCCCTTGGCCTCCGCGGCCAGACCGTTGCTTCCCTACAAGCTTTTAAGTCGCGAAACGAGAACGCTCGCCGAAAGGTCCAGGTTCTGTCCGAGCAGCCGACCACCGTCGACTTCGCCCACTACCGCTCCGTCCTCAAGAACCAGGCAGTTGTCGACGAGATCGAGAAGCGCTTCAGCGCCTTCCAGCCCGCCAAGTACGACGTTTCCCGCCAGCTCAAGGCTATCGAGGCCTTCGAGGTCGAGGCCGTCAAGAACGCCCAGGCAACCAAGGAGAAGGTCGACCTTGAGCTCCAGGACCTCGAAGCCACCCTGAAGAACATTGAAACGGCCCGGCCGTTCGACGAGCTCACTGTGGTATGTCTCCAAAACGCCTTGACCAGAGGGCTATGTTTAAAGACGAGATGGATGTTGACTTGGCCCATTACAGGACGAAGTTGCCGCTGCCGAGCCCTCAATCGACGAGAAGACTGCCAAGTTGGTTTCAAAGGGCCGCTGGTCCGTTCCCGGATACAAGGTACTGTTTCCACCCCATTCAATTTTTAAGCAAAGAGGCGAAGAGCGAAAGGGGAGGCAAATATCGGACCTCGTACTAACCTCCCTCTGCAGGAGAAATTCGGCGACCTTTCCGTACTATAGACAATATGATGCATTCCACCGCGTTCTTCCCTTTGTGTACTCTAGCATTGTAGATAGTCAGCCCGGAGTGGTCATGGCATAGGAATCACATCATTAATTCCCAAGGTCCATATATTCGAAGCCTCAATCACATCTTGCCGTGAGGATCTTTGGTTTTAACTACTCACAAGTGCACCTACCGCCGGCTCAGCATACATTTTCACACTAGGGCCCGAGTGTCTACCCGTCGTTGCCAACATACTACAGCACCAGTGTTAAGGGTAGGTAGACCATGACGGATACTATTAATCCTATCTAGCAAATATGCCCTCGCTCTTTGTACTTCACCGATTGTCGAAGCATTCTCATTCGAACCACATATTTACCGGTATCGGCCATAAAAAGAACCGAGCTAGTCTCAACGTTGTTCTAAAAGTGAGCGAGAGATAGCTGGGGGAGGGGTGAAACAACCGAAGGGGGGGAGAAAAAAAAAAGAAGAGGAATAGTTTTAAAAAGAAGCACCACTTCAACTCGAACTGGAGTGATAAAGGTTGCAAAAAAAGAATCGGCGGCTTAAGACAAGCTCAACATCCGCGGACCGGAAAACCCCTGAATGCCTATGGCCCTGCCTCTGACACAGGGGTTTGTCCTGCCGACTACTTTACCACTACACCACCGAGGTGGTCCTGTGGGAACGTCTTTTGTTACAGAGCTGCGCATGTATTGGCCCTTATAACCCCGCGTAGCTACCTTATACCGAAGACGCGTGTAATACGTGGAAGGGGTGAGTATGTACCTAGGTACCTGGGTACCAGCCACAGGACCAAGGGCCTCACCTCCCTGGATGGCTTTGGGGGTTTATGGAGAGTATTTAGGTACTCTCTCGATTTCGTCACACAGTTGATACCAAAGAGCGGTACGTTCGCGGTGACTTGTCATAACAAGCTGGCGTATGTACGATTTCTCTTTGAGAATGATAGAGAAACCCCCCTGATCCATAGACCGTGCGTTGACCCTTGATTCGATTTGTATACTAAGAGATGGGGGCCGTCATCGTAAATGAGAGATGTGACTCCTGTAAACCAGGAGCAGCATAATAGCTATCTCACCCTCAGATAGCTTAGTTCAGCCGAACCCAGGGAGCTGGTTAGGCTCTTGGGGAGACAGTTCGACCAAGATGTATAAGACGACTAGCTGCTCCGGTTTCCCTACCTCATCATAGAAGCCGTACACTTACACCCTAGAAGCATAAGGTCGGGGGGGGCAATGGGGAGTTTGAGGTTGATAGCTTCTCGTGCTCTAACCTTCGTATATTTGCTATTTAACACTTCCTACCGAGCGGCCATTTGAATCGGCGCCGCTGCTGCTGCTGCTGCTGCTGCTGAATCTGACTCTCTTCTCACCAGGTGTTTCACACGTGAAATAATGTACCTTCCGAGTCCTAAAATTCCATCAGTACATGTCACGTAGCTTTGGATGGGAACGGTAACCGGTTCTGCTCACTATCTATTAATTAGTACATCGCCAACTACTCTTGTTTTGCGTTAAATCAACACTTTCGCAGGTTTTACCTCATGGCCGGTTGGTCATTGGCTTTTTGTTACTTTATTTACAGAGAATACATGCAACCTACCTTGACGGCTTGAGAAATTACTTGAGTAAAAGCGCTTGGGGGCGTCATTTATCTCATAGGCGTTAAGACATTTGGATCTATACATTGTTATATGGTGAAGGTGCCTAGGTAGGATTATCGTGTGTACACGGTCGGGCTGAGTACAAGTACCTACCTAGGTACTACTTAGTAGTTAAATTCCAATATTACCTAGCGGCTGCACTATGTACCAGGTATCATCAAGGTACCTAAGGCAGGTAGTCAATCTACCTAATCCAGTACCTAGATATTCTGTCACTTTTCAGCTCTAAGCGACAAGGGGCGAAAAAGAAAAGGGTCCGTGCAACGGTATCGGGTGTACTACTACTATACGTACCTACCTCTATATTCCGAGGTCGACAATCCAAACGAACATTTACCGTCGTTGATGACTGGTTACCTAGGTACTTACTGTGTGAATGGATGCTCGAATCATATACGCGCCACCACGCTGAGCTCTGAGCGCAGAGCGCAGAGCGCACAGAACGAGGACGATAACGGTTTTCTCTATCTCCGCTCCCTCTGCTTTCTTATATCTACGTACCGAATCATCATCGTCACCACCACCACCATCATCATCGTCGTCGTCAAGATGGATAACGTACCGCCCGAAATTCTGTATCTTGTTTGCTCGCGCCTTGACCATACTGATGATATCCTCAATTTTCGTCTTGTCAATAGGCTATTCGCTGATATCGGCGCCGCCTACATGCTACCCTATGTTACCTTCTACATGCACCGGGAAGACCTTGCCCGTTTGGAGGCAATATCCTTGCATCCCATCTTCTCCAAGCATGTCCAAGAATTAGTCTATTTCGCCATAACTCTCGACCCCATCAAAGTTTCATGGCGCCAGTTTGTGCAGAATTACAAGGCGATGGCGAGGTGGAACGGCGCCCTGAGGAAACTGAATCTGACCCCCACTCAGTTAATGGCCGCATACGCAAAGTACAGTGATGCTGTAGACGAACAGGATGAGCTCGTCCGGCGGGAAGAGGATGCCGACCTGCTCAAGAGGGTTCTTCCCCGCTTCCCGAGGCTCGAGGCTCTGACCTTGACAACCACGACGACTGGCGGATTCTTCAACTACGGGGATTATCGGTCAAGGAGGGCTCTTGCTGACTACATCGATACCTACTTACACGGTGCTCATCCTGAAGGTAAACGCCCGCTTAACGCCCTGCTTGGGGCTAACGCCCATTCGCCTCGCGCCTTGACCACTCTTCGGGTAAACTCGGTGCATTGGAGATTCTTCAAGAGGAGTGAACGAGAGCTTACACGCATGTTCCAGCCCTTCGCCAACCTCACATTGTTCGAAATTAGTATTAGCGTGGGGTCTGCTGACGAGAGGGTACACGAGGGCGACTCACTGAGGAAATGCCAACGTGTCCTAGCGAAAGGCGCCTTGAGGAATATTCTCAAGTCCATGCCGCAACTAGAATCTCTAAGCGTCGATATCCTAGGCTTGGAATATACTACAGGGCCGGACAGAGGGGCGTCGTTGAGTGATATCATTCAGCCCAACTTTCACTGGCCGAAACTCACAGAGTTGCTCCTCAGTGGCTTTAAGGGTGACAGGGCAGAGATCATGAACATACTTTTATTACATAAGGACGGGCTTCAGAAGCTTTGTCTACGCGACATAGCCCTTTCTTCCACATCATGGTCCAAGCTTCTGCCAGACATTAGGAAACACCTCTGCCTTGAAGAGGCGTGTATCTGTGGTGATATCTACGGCGAATCTGAAGATGAAGCCGACGCGCAGTACTCGTCATGGGACGACCCTCTTGCAACGGGCAGCGAACAATACTGGGATTTGTCGATGCCCCTGCTTGGTCCACATGATATGCGAGAGTCGATCAATATGTATTGTCGGCAAGGCGGCCAGAATTACCCGGATGAGCTGCCTCTGGTAAGACGGGCGAACTTTTGCGCTTCCCTTCTAGCACCTCTCAACAGTGGGGAGGCTGTACAGTGGGGGACTTGATGGCCCCTTTCTGATACTACATGATCCCTATAATTATCGGGACTGACAACTACTAACTAATATGTCGTAATTTCATAGTCCGAGCTAGTAGTTGATAAGTACTATCATGAGTATGTCCAGCCTTTCTTCGAAAACTACGATAGCGATGTCGACCATGAGAATGATGACGATTCCGGCTTCGGGACCTGGGAAGGGGGGAACGATGAGTGGGAGGACGTCTCGGACGAGGAATTTGGAGTCAACGATGACGACGACGGCAGTGACAGTGACACCAGGAGCGAGTTGCTCGATCCCTTCCTGGGGCACGCGCTTCTACAGGTGATATTGGGGAACATGATGCCGGAGGACATCCTCGAGGCGCCCACCGGTATGGACTTCTACGGCGGTAATGACGATGTGGACATACCGAACGAATCGAACGAACATAATGATATAGACCCGTAAAGATACCAACCCCTTGGATATCGGCCCCGCCCTTGCGCGTCAACTCATTTACCGATAGTGCGGAGCGCGCCAATATTGGCACGTATAACGAGATTCTAGACCTAGTTCGTTAGTAAGAACTGGCTTCTTATTTTATGTATCGCGAGAAGGATAATTAGGAATGTAGACCTTAGACATGGCATGATGGTGGATGGGCACGCAGGGGGCATAAACAACAATAACGACTCTGGTATAAAATCAAAGCTGACCATGTAACTAATCCCGCGACATACCCACCGTCAACTATTATTCGGTCAGGCGATGACGTATCGTGACACATAATTGTATTTGACTTTGTATGCATCGGACCCTTTTTCCTTGTACTGTTCTGAGTTGAATATACTGCGACTAAGAGCTAGTATAGTCTTGTACGCAACACGGCTGCACAAAATCACCATCAATCCCAAGGCGTAACGACAACACTTACAGCGAAAAGTGCATCCTGGTGCTTCCATACATCAGAGTTACATGGTAACTGCGATGAGATTCGTCCCATATACCGAGACGGAAGCATTTAGAACGCAAACCGTTACGAGTGTGTCAGAGTATGAGTCAGGCCGTGGCGGACATACGGCATGTTTCAAACATATGTGCAAGATCCAGTCTGGTAGTGTATTGCTTCCACAATCAATGTCCATGAGGCCTACGGAGATCGCAACCAAGTACTACAAAGCCTCAAGGCTTGCGTTCAACGGTGAACATAATGCATACACCAACACTCTGAAAGAGACAAACTGCACCACGAACGGTACGTATCGAGTGACGACGTCATCGCCTCTGTAATGTAACGCCGGTGCACATACGTATTAGATGCAATATGGCTGTGCTTCTTATGACAGAGAGAAGCCGTGAAGACATTGCCTGTATCGGTTCTGCCGTGCGAGGTATTCCTCGTCCGAAGCATCCATCATATGTGAATGCCCAGCAGACACCCTCTTTGAGAGCATGACTGCAAAGTCCGTCGTATACTGTGGCCGAGCTCACACGGTCGCGCAGACAGATAGGTCGGCATGCTAAGCGTAACACTATATATAGTCTTATTCCACCGAATACGTCGTTGGAATTGCGAATGTGCTTGGCTCCCCCCGGACAGATTATCGAATAATGTGGCAGATATCATCGATACCTTCATCTATTTCGAGAATGACAGTATACGGCCAGTTGAACTTTGAGGCACCACGCGAAGCTATTGTCTTCGTGACGGCTAGGTTGTCTTCTATTATCCGTGTTCCTGCGAAGCTATGGTCGACCAACTGACCTAGTGAGTGAAGACAGCGACATGGTGTCGTTATATATATTTATTCATCGTATAACCCACATGTATGTACTCGAACTAGCATGTCGATCTTTGCGTGTGCAGCCACACCCGAGTAAAGATATGGCATTATAGCCTAGTACCCGAACTACCTGTTGCATTCAACTCTCTCAGAAATCCATCCATTGGTTCCGATTGTTAGCGTACAGTTGGTCTTGATTGGATGAAGTCCGACCCTACATATAATGGTGTCACTACCACCCATGTTAAGGCCAACGGTGAGAAAATTGTTAAGGCTGCAAACTTGATAAGGAACTCAACTCAAGGTTACGTTAGATGGCGCTATCAACGGTACGGGGTGGTCGCATTGGAACTATCGATGATTAGACATTCGTTTGATCCCAAACCGTTCCGGGCCGACGTGATGATATGTGTGGTTTCATTGGAAAGTGTAAGTAGTTCCATATCAACTAGTGGGAATGAATGAAACATTCTAGACTTCCAAGGTTATAAGGATGCTACATTTACACATGTGTACTTACTATTAGGCGGTTAGGTACCTAACCGCCTAGCCTAGGACAGTAAGAGGTAGGCATGTACTATAGGTAGACACTAGTGCCACTAGCAGCAGTTCATTGTTACCTAGGTACCTCTGTACAGGTAGTACTGGTAATTTACTTGGGCTTAGTTGACCTGCATCTACCCGCCTTGCCCGCTTCTTCTGCACTCATTATTCCACCTACATACCTGCCTAGAGTCACCTGTAGTCTACCGTCCGTCTACTACCTAACCTAACACTCCTTCGCCCACTCCCCGTCTAGAACCCGTCATGTACCTAAGGTAGGTAGGCTATAACGGTACCCGTAGCACCCTCTCCACTCTCACATCGCCCATTCCTGCGAGCTACCGTCCTTACCGCACACTGCTTACCGTCCCGAGGACTGACGATCCACCTGTTCCTCTCCACCAGGACCACCACAGCCCGGGATCAGCCATCACCATTCTACACTATCGCCGACGATACGACAATACAACAATACGACAATACTGCGTACTAGACACGACTGATACTGCTGCGAATAATCTACGGATAATCTACGAATAACCTGCGAATACCCCGCGAAACGAGATCAATCCAATCCCTCGATGGCTTCCCTCGCCACGGGGATAGTCGACCCCACCAAAGTCGGCAAGTATCGCGTTGTATTGAGCGATGCATTACTGGGAAAGGATCCCAAGGAAGTCTATACCGGCGTTAGATGTAAGCGCTCGCTTTTGCTGCTTCTGCTTTTGTTGCTGCTGCTACTACTCCCTACTACAGCCGCTTCATAGAGACAAGGCCGCGCGTCAACTTCGCTTCCCTCGACTAATAAAAACACACTAGATAACCATAAGCCGACCCTCTCCTCGTCTGCGGCGCCTCACCAGGCGCGCATACAACCCACCGGCTCCAACAATTCCTCTGCTTCTTACCACTTATCCTTCCAGGATGACGCCGGCCGCTACGCCTACCAGGGCTCCCGCGGCCAGGAGGATAACCAATATGTGCTCATTTTCGACCCCGAGAAGGAGGTCTTTGTCCTGCACCGCGTCGACTCCATGTTCAACATGAACCTAGTGCGGACGCCCAATAATAATGATGCCGAGGACCTACGACAGGCCTATCCGCAACTCGAAGCCCATCGCCCTCAAAGAACTAAGCCTACGAGCAAGCCCTCCTCCACTAAGCCTACGAAACCCAAGAAACCAGCACCTAAGGAGCCCAAGTCATCAAACGCCAAAAAGACAGAGCCGCCGACACGCGCGCCCGCCAAGTCGAATAAGGTACATCATGACTCGGAAGATGAGAGTTCCGACGACGATCTCTTAACCATCGAAGATCCGGGTGGTGCTGCGCCCACATCCAACCGTGATTTCTCTCCTGGATTCATAGACAAACCCCGGCGGTTCTCTGAATTCATAGAACAACACCACCGAGAGGAGGAAGAGGAAGACGAGGACGGGGAATTCGACGAGGTGGAAGTCTTGAATGACGCAGATGGCGAAGACGAGGAAGACGACGAGGACGACAACTTCAAGCTACCAAGTCCCATCCATCGCCAAATGATGGGCGGGAACATCAACGGCAATGGCGGTTACGGTAGCATCGGCAGCGCAACACGGAGCGCGCCAGCAGAGCAGGAATCAGACGAGGATGAAGAAGAAGAGATGGAGGACGTCGGCCAAGGAGGTGCCCTTACCGCGCAAGATGATACGGTGGAGGACTTGGAGGCCCTGCTCATGGCCGAGCTCCAGGAGAGGGGAAGTGAGGATAGCGATGTCAGTGAAGAAGAGTGAGAAATATTGCTTTTGGCGGTTACGTTTTTTGGGAGGTTATATAGATTTCGGCGCCGGATCAGCACACTCGCATTTTAGCCAACACTCTCTTAGCGACTTCTCGGATTATACAATGAAAGGGACATCTCGGGCCAGGCGAGAACCTCAGCATGGTTGATGGCGTTTTTTTGGATCAATGGATTATCACACTACCCGCCTTACCAGCGATGATCATCGTATTATAGACGAGTCTATCTCGCCCAGGCCGAGCAATAGAACTGGAAATTTGATTTTTCTCTTTGCCTCTTGAACTCGACGACTTAGTTTTCTCACCCTTTTATGCTGTAAAGGCAATCTTCGGACAACTTAGAGTGTCGTCGACTAGATGATCAGGACCCTCTTGAGCGCCGCCTAATGGGTGGCATGCATATTTATATTCGGCTACTATTCGAAGATGGAAGTATTCAACCAGCTGAAATATCTCTTGACAGAATCACATATCTTCCGACGGTGAGCTTGCTAATCAGCCCTACTCCGTGGGTGCGCGGCATCTTGATGGCTAGAATCCCTCGGCTTACCCTAGCGATCTATTGGGTTGCCTTGCCGGCCTTTCAACTCCGGTACAACTCCTAAACTCTCATAGACGGGGACACAAGTCACCGACATAAACTGGATTGGAGTTTCACGAGGACGCGGCTTGAGAGCTCTTAGAGGACACCGGCATGCCCACTCACAGCGCCCACGGATATGGGCTCTCTTTCTACCCCTCACAATTTAGCGAAATCGACGAGGACGTAGCTCAATGACGCGACCATCGCCACCCGAATAAACTGGCGTTTTGTTCACTAGAAGTAGGGCGAATGGGTGTAATACGGGTAGCGGCGCGCCCACGGCATCTTCTATCTCGGATGGTTTCATCTAGCGGACATGTACAAGCGGATAGAAAAACACATATTACATACTCCGTTTCTTTACGCCCAGACTCCTTCCCACCGGCGTTCCATCTCGCCATCTACGAAGCCCCCGAAAAGACGAGCTGTTCGTTCCCAGGCACAGGATTCAGCACGTTGACGTCCGTACCGGCGAGCAGGCCGTCGCCGCCCTGCACGACGGCCGCGAACGAATCCGCCATGAGCTGGACGCCGGAGACGAAGTCGCGCTCGTCGAACTCGCAGTGGCCGCCGTCGGGGGAGTTGTCGACGGTCTGGAGGGCCGCGATCTGCGGGACCGCGAGCCCGGCGCCCGCGACGACCTGCTCGTACGCCACGATCGCCTCCGGGATCGACGCCTGCAGGTCCGCCAGCTCGGCCTGCGTCGACTGGAAGTGGAGGCGCGTGTTGGCCAGCGCGGCCGCGGCGTCGGCCGACACGTCGACCTGCGGCGCCAGGGCGCCGCAGTTGAGCAGGACCTGGCTGACTTTCTGGCCCGTCGAGTTCGTCGCTCTAGCGAACGCCGCACGCACGCCCGCACGCGCGCCAGCCGCGGCAACGGGCGAAGCGAAATTCTGCATGAAGGCAGGCAGGAAGAAGCCCGAGAGGAGAAGCGACCCGCCGCTGACGCCCGTGAAGCTGACGCTGCCGGCGTCGAACGCGAGGACCTGCGGCAGGACGTCCCGGACGAGGTCGTTGACGATCTGGGCGTGCGCGACGCCGTCGGTGCGCTCGAGGCCGCTGCCGCCGCCCCAGAACAGGTTCGGGTCCGGCGCGAGGACGGCGACGCCCGCGAGGTTGTCCTGGACGGCCTGGTTCGGGAAGTCGAAGAACGACTGCCCGCCGTCGCCGTGCAGCAGGACGTTGAGGCCGAGCGTGCCCTGCGCGCCGGCCGCCTGCCCTGCGCCGGCGACGCCTGTGTCGGACACGAATTGGTCGGCGGGCGCGGAGACTTTGAACCGCACGTCTTGGCCGCTGGGAGGGTCGGTTAGCTAGCACTCTTGCCTACTCTTAGGTAGGTAGTTCCCAACGGTCGTGTGGGGGGGAGACGGCGGGCCGGACTCACTTCACCCGCGCCGTGGCGTCCAAGATCGTGCTACCGTCCGTAGCCGTCGAGACCCCCTGCGGTATCTGGTCGGCCTGCTCCTGCGCCGTCAAGCGCTGCGAGGCAGCGTCCCGTCCACCACCGCCGTTTCGATTCCGCGGCGCTGCCTCGACGGGGCATAGAGAGAGCCCTACGAGAAAAAGGGCGCGGAGGGTAAACATGGCGTGCTGATTTTTCGTATATAAATTCCCTCTAGCGTGTATGTACGTATCTATTGTATGATATGAATAGTGCCGGAACGTAGTAGGAGGAATAATACAGGGAAAAGCGACGGCAACCCAGCTGCCGACAGTGAAGCGAAATAAACGAGTCGAGCCCTTCAAGGGCCGAAGGGGGGAAAAGAAGAATGATAAGTAGGGAAAGGAAGGTGAGAAGCGATGAGTTGAGTCGATGAAATCAAAACCATATCTCGTCGCGGTTTTGCTCGTTTATTCTCCTTCGGTGAAACCAGGGACGGGCACCAGTTTTGACCTTTTTTTCCCCATACAGCCATCGTTTCGAATTCGGCTCCCTCTCCTCTCCACGCCGGCCGTGGGCTGAAGACGGACAGAAGCGGCGCCTCACTCTACGCGGGGTAGAAAAAAAAGGGCACTGCCGGCCATCATGCGCTGAGGGAATCTAGCTTTAATCCTTTGAATAAACTAGATATACTCTCGATGATTCATTTCCCTTCCTATAATTTTCAACGGGGTGGCTCGAGTGGACTAGCGGGATCGCAGTTGGGATCGCCGTATGCGATTGAAACAGATCCGAGACGACAAGACAACCCCAGGCCATCCCATCTCAATACCCCAAACCTCACATTTTAGGGGGCGGGGGACAAGCTTAATAACCGGCAGTGACGAGCAAATACAACAGAATCTTGGTTGTCGTATCGTCTCTCTAACTGTCGTCCGTATTCGCACTCTCGGGAGTAGAGGAAGGCGAAGGCAGCCATTTCTTTATATGCCATACGGTCTTTCAAACTAGTGATGGCTGCAAACATTATTTATTCTCGCTATTCATCGAAACGAAGGTCTTCTAAACATTCCCCCCTTCTTAATATATCAGGACATATCACCATTCAGCCAACCTAGTTTTCAAGAACAACTCAACGACGATTTTATTGCCACCCTCGTCAAGGAAGTTTTCACGGCGTGCCCTAACAGAATAAGTGAAATATAACGCCCCAAATAGTACCTGGGCGTGATTGCGCCTAGCGGTAAATATACCTAAACCTCTGATCAGTTGCCCGATCTCTTCGGACATGACCAACTTATATAGCACGCCTCCTCATGCGAAGCAAGGACCCATAGAGATTTTTACTCCCAATTCCTAATAACATATAAAGCCCAATAATCATTCGCTTGCTTCCCACGCCTTTATACAATAGATGAAACTTGGAGGGGGAAATGATCGAAAGAAGATGGAGAGGGTGAACGAGGTGCTGGAAAGCCATTTAGAGGAAGTGACGTAGGAGGTTTGGTGTGAAGCAAATTCCGTATCCTCACGTGGTCATCTCTTTCCGAAAGTCAGAGTAGTCATACAGGGGGAAAGAACCGGTGTAGTCAAATGTCATGCAGATGACAGTTCCATTCTATCGAAGTCTTGCTGCGTGGATCCATGTTTCTTGATCATGTGTCGTCGCCAGTTGTCCTTCCGGGGGAAAGATTTGCCGCCTTTGAACCATGCACACGTAGGTTCCGTACAGTGGTATGCCTTTAGCTTTAGATGCCTGTCATTGATATGACGGTCGAGATGTGTCTTGGTACCGAACTTTCTATCACAACCTTCATATGTACATTCATGCGTGCGATCGTGATAACGCTTATGATGATTGAGCTTGTGAATCTGATCGAACTCTCGGCTACACTCCGGGCATACATATGCGTTGGACGAAGGTGATAGTTTCGACGAGTTGGGCGAGAAACTAGGATCCGAATTTACCTTGCCATGCTCGGGAATAGTAGGGAACGGGGATGGGGAAACTGTAGGCCGCGTATCGGGTGTCCTTCCACTTGACTCAGCTATCGAGCTCTGCCCGGGGGTGGAAGGGTATTCGTACGAGTCAATGGACCGACGATGCTCATCATCACTAGGAAGGTCGAGGTACATGTCGGCGAAGTCATCTTCCTTGAGGGGTTGAGGGTCGGCAACAACCTCCTGTGTCGGCTGCTGTGTGACGATCTCGGGGGCGGGCGGTGGCATAGCGGGCGGTGATGCAGAGTGTTTGATCTGGTATATGGTATAAGCCGCCTGCTCGGCAGGGTTGGTGGGGGGTAAGATAGCCATGGGATTTATGGTGAAGGAATCTGGAGGGGACAGCTGAGGAGACTGCGATGGTCGAAATGGAGAATGACCGTTAGTCTCGGGTTGAGGGCCATCGATATGCATAGGCTCTGGGATCTCAGGGCTCTTAAGGCGTTCCCGTTGTTCAATGGGACTGTGTGGCTGAGGTCCTGGAGGCAACCCATAAGTGGAGCCGATGGTTAGGACGGATGATGGAAGTGCGGGATCTCCTTCTGTTGTTTCCCGAACAGTCGAGTCAATACGACCGGGAAACCCAGAATACTGGGAATCTTGTGTCTGACGCTCGTGTCTTCCATATTGCGATGGTAGATGTTGTTCACCTACCGACCCTAGGCCCTGGCCATGAGGATCCGGATTCACCGCACCCTCAGTAATCTGTTCTGGTTCTTCGACAAAGTTCGGGGCGATACCTTGCCACTGAACGGCCCCAGACAATTCTTGGACAGGTTCTTGCTTTATCGACGCAGGCCCTGTAGATGAACTTCCAAACTGCTGTTGTGATGAGGGAGACTGAGCGCCGGAGCCAACCGTCCCTTTCGAGTTGCGTGTTGACTGCCGCGTGATGGAATTCCAAATTCGCTTGTGCATGGAGCTGCTTCTCCGGTATTCCTCGGCCTCTCTTAATTGTGCTTTGTACATCTCGTTCATCTGCATCGAGGGAGGTGTGATGTCCTGAACTGGGTCAGAGTCCATAGATATTCTCGTGTCATAGTAGCTAGAATTGGCAGCCTCAGGCGCCGTCGAGGCATGATTCAGAGGGGTAGTGAGCGTCTGCTCTGCCGCAATGGGAAAGGTTTGCTGACGTGGAGGTAGCGAAAAATTTATATCCTCAGGCAGGGTATCGTAGCCAACATAGGCTTGGTTATTTCTCATCCAGTCTTCTCCGTAAAGTGATGTCGGCGAGCGTTGTGTACCTGGGTCTACAGAGAGAACTGGGACAGTGCCGTCGGGCCTTTCATCTTTGAGGCCCACAAGGGCGCTATGTTGTAAGGCCAGGCTAGGCCAGGGTGCCGTGCTGGGTTGGTGCAGTGCCTCTTCTGCCTGGGCTAACTTACACTTCCGCCTATAACGAAAGTATAAAAAGCCTAGGACTATGAGAAAAGTGCTGCCTCCCAGGACACTGCCGATAACGGCGCCAGCAATGGCTCCTGGGGATAGGCCATGGCTGCGCGGGACAATGGCTGTCCTTGAGACGACCGTGGCGGGCATCATAGGGGCAAGCTTAAGCTTAGAGCGAGTCAATGCCGGCAAGCGCAGAGGAGAAGGAGGCCCGCGCGATGTTGATGCGGCTAACTCAAAGAGTATTGTCGGATCCTGTGAAAAGGTACCTTCGCCCCAGAGCAACTAGAGTGTGCGGTTGCCTAGCTCGCCGGGCAATTTGAAGACTAAACCGGTGAACGAGGCTTGAGAATGAAGGAACCGAGCGAGATTTGGACGTCACTAGGCTAACTACACAGGTGTGACTCCCCGTATGACATGCGCGTCAGTGAGGGCCGCCGGGTCGCGTAGGCGGCCAACAGGGAAGTGAGGCGTTTTTTTAGTTTTTTTTTTTAGTGATTTTTGTTTCAGGTCTCGGTCACCTATTATTCCCTCTAGAGAGGGAGAATGAGGAAAACTGACGATGGTAGCCGGCGGCCTCGGTCTCTCCGATATGAGATGAGGACGGGATGATGAGTGTGACGGCGGCGGCGGCGGCGACGACTGATGGTCACAGCTCACCCGGGACTCCTAGTGATGAAGGGCCTGCAAAAGGCTGGCCGCAGGCATGATGGGATGAAGAGTGAGTTGTGGATGAGACGACGTTGAACTCTGGGGTTTGGTTCGACGAAAGCTCTTCAGCCTCATCAGCGACGCGGGTCCTGCTTGCTAGCTAGGTACCTACCTAAGGTAGGTAGGTGTTCGGTGTTAGGTATTGTTTAGGTAATAAACCAATAGTAATATATAATAATATATAAAAATATAGGTTTAAAATAATTGTATCTAGGTTAGGATAATAAGCATAATAATTAGGGGAAAATCCAGACTGGGAAAATACTGGAGGCCGGGTGAGGTATGAGAGCCGCGGCGTGCTGTCGCTCAAGGATCCATCGGGGGGGCCATTCATCTACCACTGGGTACGAGAGGTGCGGTGCTGTAGGTATGTATCCAATGTATCCAATGTATCCGATGTATCCATCCAATGTAATCATGATATACTAAGTATGAATGGGGTGCTGGGGTTTTGTGGCTTACGCTGACACTACCTTGACCTACCTACCTCCCTCCTCGCTCCTCGCTCCTCGCTCCTTAGGGTCCTCCCTCCAAGGTTCCTCCCTCCCAGATCGATAGGAGGTACCCTTCCTGGGCCTCGTATGATAGGCTGTATCTACTAATTCTGCACTAATTCGGTACTAATACTGATAATTTTTCAGCTGGTATTTCGTATTTTCAGCGGTTCAGTGGTTGGCCCCAGCGACCGGTCCAGTGATTCAGTGGGATCCCTCAAAATTGATTGGCGCGTGCTACCCTCAAGGGCATAGTCTATACGCTTAATGTGCGTAGGTAGGTCTAACCCCTTTTTAGATGCAACGCTACCCAGTTCTGCCCGAGTAGACTGCTGCTACCCTTCCGAAGATCCGCTCGCAGCAAGCTGCTAGTGCACAGCTAGTACACACTAGGTTAAGCATTAATTTAGGTACCTACTACTACCTAGGTAGGTAGAGAGGTGTAGTGGAGGTACTAGTAGTAGCGGAGGTAGTACTCGGGTACTGCTCGGGATATGTCCGGGAGGCATCCTATCCTATGGCCCAGGTGGTGCTGCGCTCTTCTGCTGCAGAAAGCCAACAACAGAGTACAAGCCACATTCTCCCCGGGAGGGCTTAGAACTGAGGGCCATCGCTATGAGTCCTGCCGAGCCACACACTTTGTCTTGGGCGGTGCCGATTGATCCCTCCATCAACGAACCCCGTATGTAACCTGACAGGGGAGCGGCTCGTCGGGCTCGACGGCGATGCCGAAAATCAACCCTCTACACCCCGAATGACATCGTTCTATTTCCACTGCGACACGTGCAACCGAATCGATTCTGAGTTATATGCGCAGAGGCTATGCACTTTCGCTGCTGTTTCACTCCCCAGTATGGACGTTTGGTTGCCTCAGTTTGCGGATTCCAACTCAGTTCCCAAAAGTTCGTCGCCACTTGATTTACCTACTAATGTATGTACCTAGTCAGTGAGTAAGGATTGAGGCGCCCGGCCGAATCACATAGTGATAATAAGCACGACCTCCATGTCACGGATTTCGCTAGCTTATCCGGTTACCGAACACAAAGATGCTCACAACTAGAAATGATAGATTGTAGATTGGGACACGATGAGTTTGGCCTTAACTGCCTACCTACCTAACCAGGCCATTCGAAAGAGTTCTCGGTAGACTACTAAACATTGAGGCCCCTTGTGCTCGATGATTATAACAATTGGCTCTTTCTAGCCTTTCGTATTGATTGGCGTGGAGACCCAAGCAATCCAAATTGCGCCGCGTAAGACGCGCGAGATTCTAGGGAAAGAAAGAGAGCGCGATTTGCTAGGCAAGAAAGAGCGATGTCATAACGCAGAGACGCTCGACGTCATTTGACTTAAGCGTGGCCATTGGAGATGAGTTTCTGCTTCAAATTAATCATTAATCGTAGCACATTGTGCTGGGTACTTAGGCAGTGCTTAGGAACAGAATCTCCAGACCAGTCAGAGATCTAGACCCCTCCGATCCACATATTCCTAGCTGCAACGGGTGTTAGGCTACTTAGTATATAGCTATCTAGACTCTTCGCGTCAGCCGCACGCGATTTCTAAACGAAGTATCAATAAGCTACGTTTTGCGTCGACAAGGTAAATCTGAATGTCCAGTACCCCTTATCTGGGCGTTATAAATTCGCGACTATCTATCTATGCCGCGATCCTCACATTCGTCTAAGGGCCATCGTAGAGCGAAGCATGGTGTAGGAGTAGAGATGGGACTGTTTGCCCTCGAGCCTAACACGTTAGCCAAGTCCGGATGCCGCAGTGCCGGGAAACATCTGCTAGCTCAAATGCCGGCACTGCAAGTATGTATGGATAATGGAGAGGAGACCTAGCATGGGAGATGGCGACGGGCGCCAACCAGTTGCTAGTATCTCTTTGTCGGAAAATGACCTGTCAGTGATGGGGTGTTTTCATGAGCCGCCACACACAACCTCAATTGCACATTTACCTCATGAACGAAGCTCGGAAATATACACTACTTACCGGTGAGTAGCTCATGTTCCGGCCTCACTGGTCCGAACGAGATGCTCGGCCAGACCACCGTGATCATGGAGGGTGTTTAGGGGGGAGGGGAATGAACGAAGGTGAGCTCTCACTCACTCACGTGTGATAGAGGAACGACATACGTACACTAAGTTCTGTTATATACTAAAGAAAGAAGTACGTATATGGATGGCGTTTGTCTAGACTCTGCTAGTGTTGCCGCCGTGCAGCTGCACAGTACTGTCGGCACTTTGTAGATAACATGCGTGTAACGTACTGTACATAACCTAGACGACGGAGTACGCTCACTCATACACTATGTCCAATGCGCATCCGCATCTGCGTTCTATACAGTACCTAGGTTAGTGTACTAACCTAGTCTTCAGGTAGTAAGGTATGTCAGGTATACTACCTCCTAACCTAGTATGTATTGATTAGTGCACTTGGCGTAAACTAAAAAGTCCCTGCATGATGCATCCAATATTAGACTGGATTAGGTAGACTAACCTACATAGTACATAGTACCTACTTTTGCAGACAGACAGATATTACCTTACTATGAGCATTACCGTGCATTACCATACTCGATTCCCATGTCTCGCTAATTTGTCGATTGACACAGACCGGATTTGGCAACCACAGGCTTCTGCACAGGCAACCGACACGTGATGAAGTGTGCCTGTAACAAACCCTGTACCACCAAGCTTCGGCATAAAGCCACAAGGTGTGCTAGCCACAAACGCTCGATAGAACAACCCAGACCACCTGGGCAAGTATACTATACGCAAGGGATAAAAATTGATAAAATAGTACTACTATACATATAAGTGCCCCCGTACAGGGGGTGATGAACAGACGAGAAGTATATAAACCTCCATGGATGTAAACATGTAGTCAGATGAATAATAGATGCGAGGTATATACTAGTTAGACGAGTGTGGAAGGAGAGCAGGTACCCCCGGCAGAAAACCGGTAGGTCACGCTCGGGTCGACGTGACGCCCAACAGCGGCACATTTGGGCACATTTGGGAGGCATGGTTACCTACACTCTACCTACGACCGACGTCACAATCGACAGGGTTTGTTTTCAAAATGCTATTTTATGGGGCCCCTCCCGATCTCGACGCTGCCGGATCGCATCGCAAATCGGCCCTCTAAAATACCCAGGACACTATACAACAGCCGCTTCTTATATGGCCTTTTCTACCCGTCGACCGACTACAAAGATGGCGGCATCTCAGAGAGCGAAGCAGGGCCGCCCGAGGAAACGAGGGAAAATCAAAATAGCCAATTTTTAGCCGTATTTGCTTGCGTTGAGCGTTCTTTCTACCTTCATCAGCCCGTCGTGCAGCAACCACCGGCTCGCACCGCCCACATCCTGGATATGCGCATCGCACCGCACATATACCTGGCATCGCGTATAAGGCGTCTCGACTGCCATCACGAGCAAAGACACGAGACTAGGTCATTATCGAGTCACTGAGACCATCGACACGTTCTTACCTGTCTATTTGTCTTAATATATACTTTCTTGATAGTTTCGCTGCCGCAATATTAGCTCAGCGGCCGTGGCCGCCTACCATAACTACGCTCGTGAGACTCTCATTTTTTTCCTCTCGCAATTAGATTTTCGGCCAGAAAGCGATAGCGAGCGGCCTATATAAGTTTCTCATGGGACTCCTAACCATACGCTACCCATCTATGAAAAAAATTAACCTTTCATCCAGCGACCGTACGCCCATCTTGCAATATATATATGTTGCTTGCCGTCACTTTGATGCACATCTATTGAAGCCGCAAGAACCACAGCTCCAGTCTATCAGACGGTACAATCCTCCACTTACTCGACCGTGAGCTCCGATTTTTAGCTCTATTTTCATTACACAGGCCTAGTTATCCTGCCTTGCACAATACGCTTTTCCGGAAGGGTCATTCCCTCACTGCTTCGCCCAAGCACAAGTTTGTCTTTGGCCGCTATTAGAGGGCCAGCGTTCGTTTGCAGGTTTAGCCATTCGCATCGCCCGTCTTTTGCCGACGTGTTTTGCTTTTACCAGTCGCTCGTTCCCAGTCGAAATCGAGTTTTACAGGGTGGCTCAGTCGACGCCCCTTCACCACCAGACAGCATGGAGAGCTCTAATGTCGTGATATACTTGATGCAGCACGATTTGCGCGTTGCAGACAACCCTATCCTTGACCATCTCGCGACATCAGCCAACCATAACTTTACACATCTTCTCCCTGTGTATATTATTCCCCCTCACCAAATCGAGGTGTCTGGCTTTCTTCAGGATGGCACAGAATCTCCTTTTCCAGAAGCCAGAAGTGAAACCGCCCACTTCTGGAGATGTGGGCCGCACAGGGCTCGGTTCATATCTCAATCGCTCTGGAATTTGAAGCAGAACCTCGCCAAGCTGGGGCACGATTTAACTATACGTATCGGAAAGCCTGGCGAGATATTGACGCGTCTAGTCGAAGGACTCAAAACCCATCAAAAAAAGGTAAGCGCAGTCTGGATGATTGGGGAAGAAGGTTACGAAGAGGAGAAGGACAAAAAGAGTGTGGCTGACGCCTGCTCGGCTCTCGGTATCGAACATAAAGTATGGGTAGATGAGAAATATTTCATCGATGAGTAGGTGCAAATCATTCGCCTTGTATGCCCTGCGGTAGTAGTGCTAATGTGCCCCCCTTTAGTCGGGATCTGATATTAGAGAGCCCCGAACATCTCCCAGATGTGTTTACCACATACCGCAAGTTGAACGAGCCGCTAAAGGAACGTCCGCGGCCAACTAGGCCCCGACCGTTAGATGGGTCCCTTCCCAAGCCGATCGAGGCATCTGAGATACCAAGTCAATCGGATCCTTTTGAGATACCAACGTCGTCTGAAGCGTTTGAGGCAGCCCTGCTTCGTCCTATTGAGAAAGACATTCCAGAAGTCGCCCCGGTAGACGAGAGTACGTCCGCCCATCCTTTCCGTGGAGGCGAGGATCATGCATTAGACCGGCTGTATTATTTAATCAAGTCGGGCAATGCTTCGCAGTACAAGTCTTCACGCAATGGGTTACTAGGGGTAGACTACAGCACTAAACTGTCAGGCTACCTTGCGCAAGGGTGTATCACCGCTCGCCAAGTCCACGAAGAGCTCTTGCATTTCGAGACGGGGTCCGATCAGAAGTATGCAGACACGGATGGATATGGCGAGGGAGAAAACGAAGGTACCCAAGCCATTCGTTTTGAACTGCTTTGGCGTGACTATATGCGGCTTTGTACCCGGAAATTCCAAGCCAAGCTTTTTTATCGCTCGGGTTTCCGAAATGACCATTCCCACAAGTGGAAAACGGGGTGCACCATTGACACGGACACGGGTCTCCCATCACAATCATCCGAAGCCGTCTCCGCCATTATGAAACGGGTTCTCGAGGGTACAACCGGGCAAAGCCTCATTGATGCGTCCTCGCGAGAATTGATACATACGGGATACACATCTAATCGGGCCAGGCAGAACGTCGCTAGTTTCCTCGCGAAGCATCTCAACATTGACTGGCGTTATGGCGCCGAGTGGTATGAATTCATGCTGGTCGACTACGACGTCAATTCGAATTGGTCAAACTGGCAGTATGTCGCCGGAGTAGGGAATGATCCCCGTGGCGAAGCCCGTATCTTTAACCCTGTCAAACAAGCCTTCGACTACGACAAGGATGGGGCATATGTTCGATGCTGGGTACCTGAAATCCGGAAGATCGAGAAGCTCGAGAATTTGTTTCAGCCATGGACGACGCCGACAGAAGACTGGGAGCGATTCGGCCTGACTGGGCTTGCCCTGGCGGAGGATCCCGTGAAAAAAATCGACTTCTCCGTCGAAGGAAAACCAAAATCCTCGCGGCGGCCTTTCGTTCGTAAACGCGGCCAAGGGCGAGGCGACCCATCCAGTTCTACCAACCCTAAATCGACACCCTCGGAGGATGCCAAAAGTAGCAACGACAAATCGCATGTGCCAAATGGAACCTCTTCGGTAACCTCTTCAGTAAGAGATCTGTCGATTAATCCCCGAAGTAACTATCGTGGAGGTGGAGGTGGAGGTGGACGAGGACCCTGGGGAGCCCCCCGCGTACGTGGCCACGGAGGGCCAAGAAGAGGACAACAAGGTCGGGGATGGCAGCCGCCACATACCCGGGTAAATGGAACGAATGGAACCACGCCTCTACACTCATGGCCGCGTATTGGATCCCCGCAGTAGGATGGAATTGCGGGCTATGCTTTTCCAACTTGGCCTTTGTGTTGGACGGTGGTTTTGGGGATCTTTAGTCTGCGAGACTAAAAGTCAAGAGAACAATGGTTAATGAGTGTGTTTCTGAATTTCTACTACATTTTTATCAGTTCAGCGTCGTAGACTACTACAGGATATTATTAGTACAGGGAAAAACCCAAAAAATCATCAATGAACCAATTTCAACGGACTAGACCGATTCCTATAATACTGACCCGGCTCTTATGGCGTCGGATTTGTTAAACGTTCTGTAGGCAATATATTGGCGTACGTAGAATAGATAACTGCGCCCAAAGTACGCCGCTGAACCATTCCGACTTAATACGCAAGAATATCCATGTCGGTATAAACGATATCATCCCATGCCTACACTCGATAAACCTTTGCTCCCGATTTTTTTTTAGGTCAATGAGAAGCTAGATGCCAAAATTCCCGGACGCCATTAGATGCCAATGCCGCGCTCGCTATTGAACCCCCACCCCTAGCCCGAACACACATACACCTACTTCCTCTCTGTAAACGCGGCAAACCCATAGTCTACTCTACAGCCTTAGTCTCGAATCGCACATATTAACCCGGCCCATGGCGTTAGATCCGCCAGGGCGCCCTCTCGGCCTAGAACTCTTCGACGAGCGGGCGCAGCTTGTACGCCTTGGGGACGACGAACAGACCCCTGGCATGAACAGCGACATTGCCGCTCTCGGTCTCGAGGGTGCCGTAGACCCAGAGCTTGCGGTCGCCCTTCCTGACGCCGTCGGCGCCGACGAGGTCATCGTCCAAAGAAGGAAGGGGCGTCGCGCGGACGACGTAGAAGTTGTGGGCCAGGGTCGGGGTGCGGTACTGCGTCGCGAGGTGGGCGGTGACGCCGGTGCGGCCCGGGAAGCGGAGGATGGCGCAGCGGCCGAGCGACTCGTCGAGCACGGTCGCCAGCGCGCCGCCGTGCACGATGCCCGGCCAGCTGGTCAGCCCCGCGCCGAAGTACACGACCGTCACGACCTCGCCCGTCGCCGCGTTGTGGAAGACGCGCTGGAACGCGAGCCCCGACGACCCGGACATGGGGCCTGAGGTCAGCCGCGACTGCGCCGCGGGCGCGCCCCGCGCGTCCGCGACCCCGGCGTACGCGTCCCAGGACGTCCAGGCCGGGTCGGCGGAGAGCTGCTGGACGATGGGGAGCGCGGCGCCCTTGGCTTGGATGCGGGCCTGTCGGTAGATGTCTTGCTCGGAGCCCGCGGTTGGGAGCGGCGGGGGCGCGATGGCGATGCGGAATAGCGACCCCGTTGCTGTGCCGAGGAAGAGGAAGAGGGCGGCGTAGATGAAGCCGCGTCGTGAGCGCTTCGGTTTAGGTGGTGGAGGTGGTGGTGGTGGTGGTACATAATGGGGATATATGTTTGCAGCTAGCAGAGTGGTTGAGGCCCGTTCTTGCGGCGATGGTTTGGGGGGTTCGGCGAGCCGTGGGTGGGATGTCGTGAAGTACCTCGGCTGGGGATTCCGGGGGAGAAAGGCGCGGGAGGGGCGAAGCCGTGATTGTATTGTTGCGCGCCCACGGCACGATGAAGCGGTCTCGTGTGATTTGGGCCGGCCAATTGGCCTGGCGACGACCCGGCGGCACGCCTGCTGCGATGACCGAAGCATGTTCAAGGTTGGCCAACAGCTGCCCACCTGTGTGTGTTCTGGAGTTGCGATCTTCCCAGGTTCCAAGCTCCCGGTGGCCGTGGCCGGAAGTATCCGTTAGCAGAGCCACGCGAACGTTGGTAGAGTCAAAATTATGACGCTAAAACATATTATGAGGTAATTGCATCTGGACGTGTGGAGTAACTGTTAGGTGTATGTATGTATATACTAAGTATATATATCTATGTACACATGTACCTACCGATGTAGCTTCAAGGTGAGGTAGAGTGAACGAATGCGCCTCTTGATTACATGGAGGCACCTGCACATGTCCTACGCAACTGTATAAGACGAAGTACTCCGTATATATAATAACATTTACCGTCGATAGCCGTATTTTCCAGGTCCCGAGCTTTTAACTATAACTATATCCGAGGGGAGCGTCATAAAATAAAGGATCTTAGCTCCAGGTACCTACGGTAGACGGCAAACCCAGTTACCTGAAATTCTCTAAAACTAGACGGAAGAAAAGAACACAGTTGGGAACAATAATAGATAGATGGACGATACTCGGTTTCTAAGCTTACTTAGTAAATTCCCTACTTACTCTGACGCTTTCCCGTTCTCCCCACCGGTGCGGTGCCACGTTGACGATGTCTCAATAACAACACCGAGACATGCACACACAGAAGATTGGCTCTATTCTTGTCACTTGAGTGAGGGCCAAATGGTTTTACTATGGTTTGGGTATAGCCGACACTATCATACAGCCTCGAGTTCGGTGAACAGAGTGAGTGCCGCCTCTGTCCGGGTTTTCGGTTCCGCGTAGCCGGAGAAGTCCGAAAATGCACGACGGCACTTCTGTACTCCTCCAACTTCATCATTACAACCGCTTGACACTCCCTCCCCATACAACTAAAACTTAACCTCGCATGGAGTCTCTCCAAGACCCGTTAATACACCCCTACGGAGGAGTGGCAATAGTAGAATCGCATTTCATATATGTTCCCGTCGTGGGCCAACTTCTAAGCATTCCGAGCGTTGCCGGCATGTCTGGGCATGTGAGCTCGTCCCAAGCCATCTACCAAGCATGTTTTACTAATACGCACGCTCATGAACATCGGTCCCGAGTCTAGAGGCTCACTATTCCCAGTACCTAACCTTATAGATCAGTTTACGGGATACGCTAAAAGCAATACTAATAAGCAAGAGCCGGGATAGTGGAGGTGTTGGATGCGGACAGCTCGGAGAGGAGTTGAAGAGATAAACATCGACGTCGATGTGACTACTCATATTTATATCGTATGTATGATTGGCTACATGAGAACGCCTTGTAAGTATACATCACCGAAACCCAACAGCCTGCTGCCAGCCCATCATATTTACACCGGCGAGGCGTTGTATCGCTCGCATTTCGCTAGCCAAGACATTTTGAGCCCCGGTGCGGGTATTGTAAATATGCGCTCCTGAATGTGTGGTCCTACTTAGTAAGTCGGCTACTGTCTCACCTCGCAGCCGTACGTTATCTCTAGGAGGCGTATTCCCGTTATCATCATACATATCAACCTAAGAATGGAATGATGTTTAGATTGGATTGGTGTACCCTTTATCTCAGGTTAGGTATTTAGTACCTAGCCCAAATCGAAAACCATTAGACTAACAGCCACACTGCGGACCGTGCAAGACCCGGCATGCCATAGCCGACCTTGGCAAGGCGTTCAGGAAGTCTATTGTGTAGTGTAGTAGGAGACCATATGCAAGAACGGACACTGTACGGGCCGAGCATGTCGGAGATAACAACTCCATGATCTCATGATATGCGAAGTTCAAAGACGCTATCATGCTAACTATATATGGCAAAGATGGCAAAGACCTCTTGATTGAGGCGTTCAGACCTTCGCTAGAAGAGGGGACCAAGCGACGGGACGGAATCTAAATGCGATCGGTGGCTATGGCGAAATTCCGGGAATGGATCGATATTGTATGATGCGTACTTCGTTTGTCTCATTACCTCTCGTTTATCTAAACCTTATTATAAACACACGCCACTCCACCAAATGTAAACCTTAGCCGAGGAGCTCCCCCTTCATCTTGCTATTACAGAGTCAAATCGTCCTCCCTCCTTGGGACGACACCTGCTTCCCCTGCCATGGCTTATGAGTACGCCCTTGTGTAAGCCGGCCCCCAGTCATATTCACTTGACGTGTGATACGAATAGTAATTCCAACGTCGATAACTGATATTGTCTACTAGACACCTTACATATACCATCCCACTTGCTGGTATCTTGACAATCGTCTTGAGACCTCTCCTTACCCGGCTAGATGTGTATAAGACATTGGTTCTGATCCTGATAGCGTTCTTTGCGACCTTGCCCTGGGACTCCTATTTGATACGCCACGGTATCTGGACGTACCCTCCTGACGCCATTCTTGGACCACGATTATTTGCGATTCCCGCGGAAGAGCTGTTCTTTTTCGTCATCCAAACTTACATCACATCACTTCTCTACATTTTGTTAAATAAACCTGTATTACATGCTCAGTTTGTCACGAATCATGAAGATGCCTCATCCAGAATTCGACACATCAGGGAGTTTTGTCAGCTTTCACTGTTTGTTGCTATTCCCATAGGCGGCGTTCTGGTGAAACAAGGAGGAGAAGGGACTTATCTTGGCCTCATATTAGTTTGGGCCTGTCCCTTTCTCCTTCTAGCTTCGACGCTCTCCGGCTACTTCTTGGTCAGGCTTCCTTTCGCCTGCATCGCGGTCCCGATTTGTCTGCCTACGCTTTACCTATGGGTAGTCGATGAGCTCGCCCTGGGACAGGGAACATGGGTTATTGCGTCAGGAACCAAACTTGGTTGGTGTCTATGGGGAAGCCTTGAGCTGGAAGAAGCTGTATTCTTCCTGGTAACCAACGTTATGATAGTTATCGGCCTCGTGGCCTTTGACAAGAATATGGCAGTTCTCGACACATTCCCCGAAATGTTCCCTGCAGCTCCCGAGCACATGTCTTTCAATTCGCTTACGAAAGTGATCATCATGGATCCTGCGAATTATGACATGAATCGGGTCAGAGGTATAAGGGAAGCTGTTAGCACACTTCGGAAGAAAAGCCGTAGTTTCTATCTTGCTAGCTCCGTGTTTCCTGGGCGCCTTCGCATCGATTTGATTTTACTGTGAGCCTACTAACCCAAGAAAATTTACGGCCAGAGCTAATGGCGTACCAGATACTCATTCTGCCGGGTTGCAGACGATCTTGTGGACGAGTCTAGCACCGAGGCTGAAGCACGATCGTGGATACAGAAGCTTTCTGGATATCTTGATCGGGCGTATGGTGCTACGGGCGAAAAATCACGCTCTGCGGCCGACCTCGCTAGTTACGCCGAGAAAAACTTTCCCATACACATACGATCGGCCTTGACACTTTTGCCCTCTAAGCATCTTCCAAGTGGACCGCTCTACGATTTACTAAAAGGATTTGAAATGGATATGGCATTCTCCAACGGAGTTTTCCCAATCGAGAACGAGGCCGATCTCCAGATTTACGCTAGCCGAGTCGCCAGCACTGTTGGTGAGTTATGTCTCTGGTTAGTGTTCTATCATAGCTCGATAAAACTACCCGAAGACGAAAAGTCGAGGCTCAGACAGGCTGCCATCACCATGGGGTACGCACTTCAGTATATCAACATCGCGCGTGATATCCAGGTTGACGCCGAGATGGGCCGCGTCTATTTACCTACGGACTGGCTCAGAGAGGAAGGCTTAACCCCCCGGGACATCTTAGACAATCCCAAGCAAGCAAATGTAGAGACGCTGAGGCAGAGACTTCTGGACCTTGCATTCGAGGAGTACCAGAAGTCGCGGCCTATAATGAACTTGCTACCTGACGAGATTCGAGGCCCTCTTATAGTGGCCGTGGAAAGCTACATGGAAATTGGCCGCGTTCTTCGAGAGAAGAGCAGTGTCCCATCTAAGACGAAAAGAGGGCGGGCAACAGTTCCCCGTTCTAGGCGAATCTGGGTTGCTTGGAAGAACCTGTCGACATCATGAGCGCGCAATCTTGAGTATCGGAAGAATATCTATTAGTTTCTACTAAAGCTATGGTAATATTATCACGAAGACATTGACTTGGAATTTCAACTTTTAATTAGCTCTGCATAAAACTGTAAAATCGAATGAAATGTATGACTGGACTTTCGTATGATATTGCGTATAAGTTGAATCATGTCCGCAGGACGTCATACGCTCAAAGTGAACAGGGTAACCTAGCACGCCGAACAAGTCAAGGTAGAAGATAGCGAACACTTGCTTCCTTCCTCCTTTTTTCCTTTTCCCTTATCAAAAGAAACGCCAATAAGAGGCGAGTCATAAAATAACAAAACTCGACTTTGTAATCCGGTACCTTCTAAGCCTTTCTAGGAACTCCGGGTGGCGGGGAGGCAAACCACGCCCGACTTAGCCGGGTGTACCGATGAATCATCAAGCTTGGATACGAGCCACCTACTCAAATCATCTGCGGCCGGAGTATATGCAGCTAGTTGAAATGATGAGACAATATTACCACCTGATAACCTCGGAGCCAAAAATAAGGTCTCGGTGAGGGATCTTGGCGCACTATTCGATCGTGGCTTTTGATTACTATCAAGGAGATCGCTGTATTTCTTGTAATTAACGAGCGAGAGCATGGTTTAATCTCACTTGGGAAAGACACTTCCCGCGAACATCATGACATACGGAATGCGTGTTCTGGATTCCCGGGCTTCGTCTCGCCGAAAGCATGTCTACCGACCTCTTTTGGTCTCACCTTAAAGTCTTACTTTTATATTCACCACCTTACGACAGAGAACACTCTCTACCAGCCAGATAGTGAATCGTGGCCATGGAGAAAATACAACGGAAAAGGGCAGTCGTCATCGGTAAGAGCCCATGCCTAAACCTAGCAAATCGCCCGATGAGAAAATGTGGCGTGGCGCTGGCGTCCGCTGTCCAATATGCTGACCAAAAGGTGAATAGGCGCCGGTGCCGGCGGCATCGCTACAGCGGCACGGCTAGCGAAAGCTGGGTTTTGCGTCACGGTGCTCGAGAAAAACTCATTCGTAGGTGGCCGCTGCAGCCTCCTCATACACGAGGGCCACCGTTTCGACCAGGGGCCGTCGCTGCTCCTGCTGCCCAAGCTCTTCCGGGAGGTCTTCTTCGACCTGGACACGACGTTGGAGGCCGAGGGCGTCGAGCTGCTGCGGTGCCCGACCAACTACAACGTCTGGTTTTCCGACGGCGAGACCTTCGAGCCGACGACGGACCTGGCGCGCATGAAGACGCAGGTCGAGCGATGGGAGGGCAAAGACGGGTTCGTCCGGTATCTACGCTGGCTCCAGGAAGCCCACGAGCACTATGAGGTCAGCGTGGCCAAGGTGCTGAGCCGCAATTTCACCGGCCTGTGGCAGCTCGCGGCGCCCGGGTTCGTGCTCGCGGGACTGCGGCTCCACCCGCTTCATACCATCTGGGACAGGGCGAGCCGGTACTTCTGGTCGGAGAGGCTGCGCCGCGTCTTTACGTTTGCGACCATGTATATGGGCATGAGCCCCTTTGATGCGCCGGCTACGTACTCGCTGCTTCAATACACCGAGCTCGCTGAGGGCATCTGGTACCCTCGCGGCGGGTTCCAGACCGTGCTCGCAGCGCTCCAGCGAGTAGGCGAGCGATTAGGCGTCCAATACCGGCTCAACACGCCCGTGAAGCAGATCTTGACGCACCCAGACGGCAAGACGGCGCGTGGCGTCGCACTGGAAAGCGGCGAGGTAGTCGAGGCGGACGTAGTGGTCGTGAATGCGGACCTGGTATACGCCTACAGCAACCTCTTTCCGCAGACGGCGCCGCAAGCGCAAAGATACAGCAAGCAGCTCCGCCGCAGGGACGGGTCCTGCAGCTCCATTTCGTTCTACTGGAGCCTGGACCGCAAGGTCCCCGAGCTGCAGACGCACAACATCTTCCTCGCGGACGAGTACCGCGAGTCGTTCGACGCCATCTTCGACCGCCAGACCCTGCCCGACGAGCCGAGCTTCTACGTGAACGTGCCGAGCCGCATCGACGAGAGCGCCGCGCCCGAGGGCCGCGACTCCGTCATCGCGCTCGTGCCCGTGGGCCACCTGCTGGCATCCAAGGGGTTCGGAGACGGCGAGGTCCCGCGGGAGCAAGACTGGAGCGCGCTCGTGTCGCGGGCGCGGCGGGCGGTGCTCTCGACCATCGCGGCGCGAACGGGGTGCGCGCGCCTCGAGGAATCCATCACGCACGAGATCGTCAACGACCCGTTCGCCTGGGAGGCGAAATTCAACCTCGACAAGGGCTCCATACTGGGGCTGAGCCACAGCTTTTTCAACGTGCTGGCGTTCCGCCCGAGGACGCGGGCGCGGGGCTTCCGGAACGCGTACTTCGTGGGCGCCAGCACGTACCCCGGCACCGGCGTGCCCGTCGTGCTCGCGGGCTCCAAGATCACGGCCGAGCAGATCCTCGACGATATGCGGATTGCCGTCCCGTGGCGAGGTCGCCCGAGCTTGATCCGCGACCAGGGTATGCCGCAGAACTCGGCGACGGGAGAGTTGGACAGGATACGGGCTCCGTTTTGGGATTCGATTTTTTGGGTGGCACTAATGCCCGTCTGGGGTATAATATTGTATCTGTTGGCGTTATCTATTGGCCTCTTATCGTCCCGACGGGCTGTGCCTTACATATAACTACCTAGGTAGTACTTAGTAGGCTATATAATATTCTAGCGTAATAGGTGAGAAATCGAGCCTGCGTATTGATGAAGGATAATTAGAAATTGGATTCAAATATGGTATATGCCCATGACTTACACTACAATAATGTTTGCGTTGCTTTTAAGTTAATTGTGAATCGAACTAGGCGGCCCTGTTAGAGCTAAAGCACATTATTTATTACTGGGGGTGGTAAGCGTGCAACTTGTAGAACGGCTTCGCGTTACCGTACTCGAACAGAATTGACATCGCTTGAGCTGGAGCTTTAGAATATGATAGATAACTCTAGAGCTAGGTCTCGTAGTAAGTACGAGCATAACGCTTCAATGCAATTTTGACCGAAACACGATCTAGATAAGCCAGCCAGCCCAGTGCTCAACTATCAAGCCACCAACTTGTCTATCCCCCATCCATCGTGGGCCACTCACACGTCGGGTCTTTCACGCTGTCTCATTACGATCCCTTCCTCTCGTGGCGATTAAGTAGGTATTCGTTCCCGAGGCGCTTGGAAAGAGGCAGAAAGATCCAAGAACATAAAAAAAGGAAAGAGGAGATTCATTTCAACGCCCGCCAGCATCCAAGAAACGTCCCGCTCCCTCTCTACTCCCGTCTCCGGCTTCTGCTCCGCTCCCGGCTCCGGCTGTGGTCCCGGTGCTTAGAGTCCTTGACGACCAGCAGCCCGTCGCTGCTCCTATGGCTATGGTGGTGTCTCCCCCTGTCCTTCTCCTTCTCCTTCTCCTTCCTCCTCTCCTCCCGCTCCCTCTCCTTCTGCCTCTCGTATTCGCGATCCATCTCCCGCTCCCGCTCGCGGACCCTCTCCTCGCGATCGCGCACGCGGTCTTCGTGCTCGCGGACCCGCGACTCGGCGACCTTCTCGACGGCCTCGAAGCGCTTGACTTCGTCGGGCATGCGCGTGACGACGAGCTGCTCGCAGAACAGGCCCCACTGGCCGCTCGTGCCCTCGCGCACCGCGTCCGCGAGGTCCTCGTGGTAGCGCTCGCGGTACGCCTTCTTGATGGCCGCGAGGTGTCGCCGGTCCCAGTGGAACCGCACGAGGCGGCTGATGAGCAGCTCGCGGCGCAGGCCGTCCTTCCTGGACGCCGTCAGCGCGTGGTGTAGGAGCAGAGCATCTCGGACGGGCTTATTGATGATGCCGTTGAGGATGTGTGCTAGTAGCTCGCCCTGGGAAGAAGTGATGGTCAGCCTCGATGATTACCTCGTATCGTTGTGCTGTTGCATGCCTAATGACATCATAGAGCATTGCAGCGATGAATCAATCTAACCCCCGAAGCAGTGTGGAACTTACGACTAGATTTCCGCTCTTTTGTAGCGCGTCTCGCGCGAAATTGCTACTGCACACCTTCTCGTACAGTTTAAGCACTTCGCGTAAATGTCCGTCGCTTCGGAGTAGCACGATCTGAATCATGGCGCTCTCGCCTCCTTTCTCAGCGCGGACGGCTTTATACAAGGCCTCGACATCATCCTCGACCAATCGGCGATCGAGGGGCAACGGCCGCCCGTACGCGTCGCGGTCCTCCATGCGGCGCTCCTCCAAAACGAGCAAGACGGCCTTCTTGAACTTGTCCTCCTTGAGCTCCGTTTTCATGCACTGCACGAGCGAGTCCTTGTACTTCTTATCGGAGAACGCGTCCTTGATGTGGCGGATCTCGTCGTTGGTGCGGCCCATGAGACTCTCGATGAGGAGCTCGCGGCGCGTCTTGTCGCCCTGGTACCAGAAGTTGGCCCAGTACGCGTCCGACTCCCACTTTCCGAGGGCGGTGGCGTAGCACGCCTTCATGAGCACGGGGTCCTCGTCCTTGAGGCGGAGCCGGATGTGCTTCGCGATGTTGACGCCGCGCTTGTCCGGCCCGATCTTGACGAGTTTCTTGTACTGCGACCGCAGTTCCATCACCTGATCGTGCGTCAGCCCCGGCAGGATCTCGATCAGCGTCTCCGTCTTGGGTGCCCGGTGCTCGCCCTTAAGAGCCTGCGACAGATGCTCCGCGTCGTCTTCGGGGTCGTAGAAACGGGCACGCCGTCGCGTCTTCTTCTCCCCGCTATCACCGTCAGAGAGGCCGGGGGAGAGCGGTTCGATCACGTCAATCCCACTGGTCCTCGGGCTGTGCGAGGCAAGAAGCAGCGGAGAAGGCATCGGCGACGATTGCTGGTACGTCCCATGGTATGACTCTAGAAGAGGAGACGCGGGTGGCGCGCCGCTGCTGCTACTGTAGGATAACGAGGCCGAATGGTGGCCCGTATTCACGCTGAGCGAGGACATACGGTGGGTCGGAGGGTTAGCCGAATGATCCCGACGACTGCCATAGCTCGAGGGTTGATTGACGCTTAGTATATTGGGTGCCGAGGACCGAGGATCTGCACCGTAAGAATTACGGTGACTATGTGTCGGAGGAGGAGCATTGGCGCTCGAATAGGAGGGCTTCTCGTCGGGCTTATCGTAAACCCACTGCCCCGGCATAGCATAATTCTGCGTCGACTGGGGTGGTGGAGGCCCATGGCTGCTGGTGTTGGTTTTGGTGTCAGCCCGGGATGGAACGCTACCGTAAGCCAAGTGTTCTTCTTCTTTTTCCTTCTTCCGGCTCTTCTTCTCGCGACTAGGGTCCGGGGTTTGTGGCTTGGATGTGTATTTGGCGGGCAAAAAGGCGTCGGCACCGCGCCGGAGCGTACTTTGCACGGCTTCCACTACGTCCACGTCTCCCTTGGATCTGCGAGGTTCCTGGATGCTGGGCTGGGGATACCGTGTGTCTACGTCGGGCATCGTGGGCATGTCCACACCCTCGTGACTGCGACTATAGTATAGCGACTCCTGGGTAGGTGAAGCTACGCGGTATGAGTCTCGGTGGCCATTACGATTGTAGTCGTAGGCAGACCGACGCGGACCGGCGTCGTCGTAGCTGAAGCCGGCGGGAGGAGACGGCATGCGGACGGCATCCAGGACAGAAGGTGACCCGGAGACGCGGTGCCGGTCACGATCACGATCGTGACCGGTAGAGGACCGTGAGCGCCCACGCCCCCCATCGTCGCTGACGTGCAAAGACATACTAGCAATATGTGGCACACGGGTTCCCACCAGGTGACTAGTTGTTGAGGCTCGTGACCACTGACTTAGTCGAGAGAGCTGGATAGTTAACAGTGAGCTATCTCGAATTGGTTCCTGGGAAGAAAAGACAGAGTCTAGCGAATGAGATTAAATACTGCGGGGTAACAGACTGTAGGGCTGGACTTGTGTCGTAGGATTCCCACAGCGGTGGATCTCGCCGGGAGCTTGTAGCTTGAATGACGGCGGTGGGTGCCCCACGATGCCCCCCTGGTCACGGCGATGCCGAGTTGTGGTGTAGGTGCTTCCTGGGTAGCAAGCGGTCACCGTGTGTTACCACAAAAATCGGCGTCGGTCACAATCGGCGTTCCTGACCTTGTAATACCATACAAGACCTACACTACTTGAGGGTGAGAGAGAGAAAGAGAGAGGGAGGGAGAAGAGCGGCAGAGGACTAATATATAAGAGATCTGCCATTCAGTTCCCGTTCTGACTAAGAAGCACCCCGGAATTCCCAACAAACAGACGGCAGTAGATATATATCAGCTACCTAGTATGTTATGGTAGTGGATTGGAGAAGCCGTGAGGCGCAGGATTCAAGTGCCTCTCCCTTGCTAGCAGTTCTTATCCTCTCAAGCTCGAGGGAGGCAGCTGGTTGGTTAGTTGAGACGAGCTCCATCGAGACTAAACAGTCTCTTGCATATGGGGCACTCTGCCAAGCCATGATTTCTGCAAGGCCCATTTTGGGGGCCAAATCCAAGGTGCTGCCCAGGTTTCGCCCACGGTAGAAGACGGATTGTTGCTCCATGCATGAACCGGCTCGTTGGTGCATTTACGAGCAATACATCGAGGCTGTAGGAATAGGAAGGTAGTGTAAAGTGGTCTGAGCGATGTAGACGTGTAGCTAGGTCGATGACGCTTTGCTGACCAGGCCCGGCCTAGGCTCATTCTAGCCGAGCAAGGAGAAACGATTAGCCTCGTTCATGGCAAACTGCCTGTCAGCTTTGCCTCAATGTCGGTGTATGTCGGCTGAAGAGTGACAAGGCCGAAATGATGACTTCAGTCGAGGGGACGGGGCAGCCAGTCGGCCATTACGTGATTCCTCTCAATTGGATCTCAAAGGAGAGCTCGCGCATGACATACTATAATGAATGCAGATTGCCAATGCAAGCAATCATGGCGTACAGACCGAGGGTTGGGCTACGTGGAGGCGCGCACACGTACGACATTTCTAGGATACATGAGAAGCAATGACCGCTCTGGCGCCCTGTTAGACGTGGTCCGTCGTTGCATTCCAGTCGGAGTCAACAAACAATTGGAGTCTACAACACCACTACCGGGTTGTTCGCCATTCGGATGGTGTGCGTGCTTGGAAGTGGACCTTGTATACGGCACTCGTGATTATAAATACTATCATGAAAGACGTGCGTGAAACGTGCATGAATCTGCTTCGCTCGTCGACTTGGCGGTGGACCTAAAACAATATAGCGGTACGTTCATCCAAATGCACATTGATGGCATGTTGAGGTTATGATCCATTCGCGAGGGCCGCTTCATTCTTTCTGTTTTCCCTGTTACCCACATCGGAAGACACGCGTCGTCAAGGGACCGTCGTACTGCTAATCAAGCTTGCCATGATGCCAATCACTGCCTACGGGATGATAAACACTGTTCGTTCTCCTCGACGTGCGTTGGCCACGGCTATGCGCATCATGTCCTCAATGCCAAGAAAACCTCGGTGCTTTTCTATCAAATCATGTTGTTATTTGTCTTGGCCGGGTGCAAATGAAAACAACCACCCACGCGAAAATGCTAGCTCAGAACCTCGAACGCCAGCCCATAAAACCTACAGCTCCTTGGATGTACAGCAATCGCTTCGCCACCGTCATTACCGTGTCGTCGCCATCTCGACCTTGTCAACCTCTCTCTTGCTCTCAGTAATTGCTTCGACCGTCGGTCCGTAGGTCATGCAAGGTTTCCGCGCCAAATTCTCTACGCCCGTCGCTTCGTCAATCCTCAGATAGATCGGGCCGTGGCCAGATCGGAGGCGGCGAATTCTGACGACCAAGGTTAGCCCTTTCAACTCAAATATGTATATGCAGTGCTGGGTGCGGTCTCTTTCGCGGTAGCCTTACCTTGCTGCGACGGGTTTCCATAACTCGATGACAAGTATGACGGCGATAAAACTGAGCACTAGGCTCACCACGAGCATATCCGTATTTACTCGCACACGATGATAGTGTAGAGTCTTGTCAGTCGTGAAGCAGGGCAGCCAGATGGTGGCCTCTCGCGATGCCTTGGTCTCCCACTCCACAATGGTCGCTTCCGGTTCCCAATCCCCCGTGCTAGCCCTCGTTTCCTCTCTTACGATGCTCGAGTCGGAAAATGGCGACTTATTTGTCAAGCGATGGGCTAATGAGGCAAGATAAGACTTGGGTTTCTTGGGTTTCTGAGAAGACTTCTTCGACGATGACTTTGCGGCGCCATCTGGCGACAGTCGACGTTGATCGTTGCTTAGTTGTATTCCCTGTGACTTCAATCCTTTCTTCCCGGCCACCTTGCTCGACTGTGCGATTGGGGTCTTGATTGGCAACTTGATGCTTGGCTCCTGTCGCGGGCCGGAGTTGGACAGGTCAGCTCGGCCGGGGACTTTGTCTAGGCCCGTGGATATCGGGGCAGCGATAGCACATGACGAGCATGCCAAGAAGTAGAGAGCTGCTGAGAATTTCATGACGGGCGGTTCTCCCGTTTTCTGAACGATGAAAGAATACAGCCCAATGTGTCGTCGGAAAAGAAGGAAGAATTATAAAGAGTGGGTGGAGCGAAATGAGGGTCAAGGTAAAGCGTAACGTTGGTTCCAAGTGCAGCTGTTTCTCGTATCTGGGGGGCCGAGGTATGAATGAGTAATGAGTAGTAAGTGAAAATGAGTGAGGGTGAAACCGTAATAGGTAATGTGTATACGCCGCGCAGATGCTTAGAAGCAAAGCAGCTGAAATGTGCAACCCCCCTTTCGTTGTGTACGGGTAATTGTGATTCACTGTGTGGCGGTCGCAGACACAGAGCGTAGGTGGGAGCGCAGAAACGGAAAGGCGGTTAAAATACCGATAGACAGGAGAGCTGCTAGATGAGCCCGTACACTACTCTAAGTAGTGTAAGTAGTGTAGATGGCGTGGGTGGTCGATTGAGCTGGGTGGGTTAGGATGGCATGGGCATGGGCATGGGCATGGGCATGGGATGGTGATGTGCTGGATCTGCCGGTTGGTGCTATATGCTGGAGCTCGAGGGACACATCCGAAGTCCCCCAAAGTGCCGGCGAGTTTAAGCGAAATGGGCGAGTGGTGTGGAAGGTGAAAAAGGTGTAGAAGAGATAGATTGGTGGTCAGGAGAAGGATATTGAGAGATATGGTGTGCAGGATGGTAGAGGTTGGCCTGCTGGCTGGTTGGTTAGTCGGTTGGTTGGTTTGTCGGTTTGTCGGTTGATTCGGGTTAGACAAAGACAAGACAAGGACAAGATGAGAAGACAAGACGAGACAAGACACGAGATAGGACAGGATAGGATAGGATAGATGATGGTATGGAGGATGGTATGGCATGGATGATGGTACGGGACGATGATACGGGCGATGGGTATAATGGTATATGGATGGATGACTTAAACATGTATCATATATGAGGGCTTACCTTGGGTACTATACACTACATGTCTACATGTAGGCAGGCGGGCAGGCAGGCAGAATGGATGCTGCAGCAGATATGAACGCATAAATGAGTATATGTAGAGATAGGCTAGGTACATATAGGTCAGGTTCCGTAGGGCAGTAGTAGGCAAGAAAGAGGGTATGCACGTGTACGTAGTATGCACCTTTACACCAAACTACTACTACATAGTAGTAAGTACATGTCATGTAGTGATGGGCAGACTTTATTTTTTTTTTAGTTGTTTGCTCGACTCGTTTTCCCCCTTGCCTCTTTTTTTTTATTTTTTATTTTTATTTTTTTAAATTTCTCCTCGTATAACCTGCCGAAGACTATCTACTACCCAATCTACACCTAGTAGGAACTAGGAATCTGACGCAATGGCGAGGGGAAAGGGGACGACGCAAATAACGGTTTACGCTACACTAGTCTGGCACCATTCCATACCAATGATACCATACACTGACCATACATTGACCATACATTGACCATACACTAATTCAAACAGGTACCGTCACGTAACTGAGTAACCCAGACTGGAATGGACAGTCTAGATTGTGAGACTATAGAGTGCCACAACGACCCCCAGTCACCTCGGGTCTAGACTACCCTACTGTACATACCAACACTGCCGGTACCTTGCTCCGAGATTTCTGTCTACTACTAGTATGTACTCCGTACTACTATATAAAATAAAAGGGCAAAAGGGTTCGAGGTGCCTGATCAGACGGCTGCTTATATTATTATAGTATACATAGGTAGTACCTAGCACAGTAGCGTAATAGCATACCCAGAGGAGGTTATAGGTACCTCGGGCGGTAGCAGAAGCGGTAAAGGTTAATTGCCCAAAGGTCGTGCCCAAGAGGAGAGAGGACCGAACATCACGGCACCCCCCCCCCATCCCTGGGCACTTCTCAGTCAGTCAGTCTGCTGCTCCTGGAGATGATGCGCGCGCGCGCGCGCTAACGTCAAGTTCGAAATCGATTTGCTGGTAGGTACCTTTTGCATCACGGTTTCAGGAGGGTGGATCAAATATCCTGTCCTCAGACGGTTCCCGTCCAGTGAGCGAGCAGTGTGAGCGAGCTCTGCCTAGTAACTCCGTACCTCAGCTATCTTCGGTCTTCTGCTCGGTCTCTCGCCCGGCCTCTTCTCTGCTTCTCTGTCCACTAGCAGCATTCCTATCTCCTCACTGCATATGGTTAATTTACTCACTCTCGGCCGCGGTGGGAAAGAAGCTGGGGTGTCAGCGGCACATGCATCCCTCCCTGTGTACCGCGATGCTGCTGTTAGCTTAGGTATTTTACCGATCCGATTCCGCCCTTGTCACTGTATTTTAGTTTTATTTTTATAGTATTTTAGAGTTGCGATGCCTGTCATCAAACCTAATCGCCCAGGTTTATACTAGTATAGATATTCATTCCATGCGCCGCTGTGTAGCGTGGATAGAAGGCATCTCGTGTATATACAGCACCGAATATAGTTCAAGCCCATTAGGTAGGAGGTACTTATCAGCTATACAGGCAGTGTGTGTATGGGTTGGCTTGGACCCCTCCATCTCTCGGCGCCATCTGCCATGTGGTGTACATATGTCGATTACCCCATCACATATCGAGATGGCGTCTTGGCTCCCGTCGCTCAGTCGTTATTAATATCCGATGCATCTATCGAAACAGACTCCTACTTATACTACTTACTTACTCTAGGTAGCATACCTGTGTCGACGCAACTGTCTTGAATTCGCCCGTTCCTTGCGCCCCTGCGATTGGCACCAGCCAGGAGCAGATATCGCAACGTTGAACACAGCTGCCCAACTATTGTCCGCTACGCTACGGATATGCGGCACATGTTGAAACGGGGACGCAACATTGTAGCGAGGTGAAGAAAGGTACAGCTATCTAGTGCAGGACTAGGTGATGAGGTAGCCAAGCAGGTGGACTAGCGTCGGTAATGGGGGGGATTTTGCTCGTATCCGGCAAGCCCCGTAAGGCACAGCCTCCTTGGCACAGCAGACCCAGCAGCCCCAGCAGGCATAGCCGCAGGGCTGGGGCAGGTATGTCGCGGCGAGCTACCGTTGGTGGTGATTCTGCAGTGATTCTGCAGTGATTCTGGTAGTGTTCTCCATCTCTGCGAGACTAATGGGCCTGCCAGAAGGTCTGCCTCTGCTAATTTGTTTACTAAGATCTTAACGTCCGACTATCTTTCTACTAAGTACACTAAGTACGGAGTATCGTGCATCTTTATACGCAGAGACTGTTTGAGTAAAGCGCGACGTTGACTAGCACCTACTAGTACTATCGCTTACCACCTGGCTACTGCCTCGTAGAGAGAAATTAGGGGTAGAGGCAGTATCACCAGATTCGGTAAATAGTCCCAAAACCTAACCTCTCGTGTAGACAGATTCTACTAAGTAGATATAGGCTATTTTCATTTTGGTATGGGCCACGGAGCCAGCCCACTTGCACATCTCTATTCTACCCTCCTAGGGTACTGCCTAGGGGGTATCGTAGTCCAAGCAGAATCCAAGCAAGAATCCAAGCTTCTGTCCAAGCTCTGTCCAAGCTGAAGATCCCAGGTCACATGCGCTTCTGTACACGCAGACATTGTGGCTGGTCAGTACTAGTAGAATGGACGGGGTAGCAAGACGGGTAGAAGGACGGGTGAGGGAAATACATGTACAATTGTGGGCCCCGATCGTCATCCTTACGTACTTGGGTGGTAGTACGTACGTGATCTACACGTGCATCTCTCTATGCAATATGAAAAGCTACGATATGAGATGACGACTACGTGTATGTAGATAGTCACTATAGTGGTCTGTTAGCCAAGAACGGAAACACGTTATACCCACTTAACGAACCATGTTGCCATGATGGACGCGAATTGCAACATGGGATCTGATCCCCCTCACTTGCGCTACTGGGTGTGTTGTCGCAACTTGCCCGCCGTACTGCCGCCAGTCAAGGGCATTGATTGGCTCTCTTATGTCGTCGGTTTAGTTGATTGTAAGTTCGCGCGTCTATGTTTGAGACAAATCGAAGCCCTCGGTCCACCTCGGTATCTGACTCAATTGATTGACTAATTGTATGAACAACTAGCTAACCTATAGACAGTTATTTTGCGTGAATGCGACAGCTGCTGTGTTAATTCGTCTATTATGCCTGGAAGCTTGCTGCTTCTCCGACCATCTCCACTACGACGTTGTCGATCGGCACCACCCAATCCCTATAATATAAGGAAGTTTCTATATAACGTTGTTGAACTTGTTTCAAGTAGATAGCTATACAACGAGGTGCTGATCGCAACCCGATCACTAACTCTTTTGTGTTTGTCACAACGGCGTGCGTTGTCCGAGTTACCAATTCAAGGGTCCTCTAGCGATACTCTAAGCAGTGTTAATTAAACTAATTAACTAGTTGCTCTATACTCGCGAGTCATTACACTGGATATTCTATATACCCGGCTCTTCACTACCTTTTCAAGCTTGCGTAACGGATGGTAACGGATGGGGTTGTCTATTCCCAAGCTTGCGCGTCCGTAACAAGGCGAGGTTTGGTCTGTTAGTAATAGCTCCAATGTCGTGGTTGCTGCTTGCGTAGTCTTGGTGGTGAAGCAGAAGTGAAGGAAGACTATGCTTGTAAATCTTAGTAGAGCCTACCTAGGTATAGTGCAGATCCAGTATAGTCCGCGACATATTTACTATAATACCGTGAGTGCGTCCTCTGTTCCAGGGATGTTCGAACATTCGCTTGTTTATTCGTGTTGATCACTATACTAAACAGGTGATTATTCCAGAGAACCATGCCTCTCTTCATTTTTAATTGAGTAGGTATTCGCTATTCAACCTTGCTACGCTACAACACTAGCAGGCCTTCCATGCTGCCTACGCCGGGCAGTAACCAGGTACCTAGGTAGTCTACATTATACTACGTATTAACTAAGCCATTGATAATCGAGGCTCGGGCAGTTCCCAAGCAATGCCTAAGGCATACCCATTAAGGTATACCTATGCCTTGGCATGATATCACTATGTGCTTGAAGGATCTGGGGAGAACGTCTCGTCGGACAGTTGGTCGGGGGGTTCCCACAGATCTGCTAGGTACCTGGGCAGCCTGATATAGGCTAAATGTACAAATACCTACATATGTAGGTAGGTGGGCGGCCCCCACTACCACCCCTTTAGACAGGTACGGATTACAGCCAGGCACTGCACCTACAGCGGTGCCTACAGTAGGTACCTACACTACGGCCTTGACACTGGCTAGGTACCCTATCGACGATACGCCAAGCCTTTTCGCACGCTTCTGGTACCTTAACCCACCTAGACTAGTACGTAGTAAGTATCTACCTAAAATGGGTGCTCTCGGGTCTTCAGATATTCTACCTTTTTCTACTAGTATCACGACCTACAGTAACTATGGATGACCTAGTAATGGATACCGAACGTGATGAATGTAGCATGTAGTGGGAAGGAAACATGGCTGATGGTTCACTTCCTGCACGCGATGGGCCGTACTCGAGCTTGACGCGCTCTGCCACGGCCCCTATCGAGTTGCCGTCTCCGCGGTTAGCACGCTCGCACCTCGCCCCCGAAGACGCTTTCACTTCCCAGCTGTCCCCACGCCGCGATCGTGGCGCCGTAGTTCACGACTCGGGAAATGAACTGGGACCGAGGACTACAAGATCCAAGCTCGGGAGCCGGAGCCGGAGTCGGAGGAGGAAGCGCAATTGGAAGAAACTGCTTTGGGTGAAGCAGTCCTGTATGTCTTGCCTGTTTTCTTTCTCCTACCCACCGTCTCCGTCTTGATCTCTACCCCTTGTCACCGTCAGCCACTCTCGTATCGTCACTTATACCGTCGCTAATATCCCAAAACCTTGCAGACCCGGACAACTATACAGACCAGGCAACATTCCTCGAAAACCTCCAACGAAACCCCCGTCTCCAACCGTATGAGTTCTGGCCCCTCGTCGCCGATATCAGCGTCATCCTACAACAAGTCTGCTCCGTTACCATATTTGTCGTTTGCTTCGTCGGGATTTTCCAAGAACGCGTTTCGCCTGTCTCAGTCGTCGGCTGGGGCAGCTTCGCGACATTCGTCGGCTGGCTGATATGGGATAACTGGGTCGGCTTAGAAGATGAGGATGAGGTGTTGCAGAGGCGCCGCAGTAACCGCAACCGTGCCGCGAGGGAGCAACCAAGTCGACGCGATCGGCCCCCGTCTTCCGTCATCGGCCTCTCCCCATCCGCCACCGCTTCTGTGACCAATCTTGCGGCCGCTGAGCGTGCCTATCCTCAGATAGCCATCCATCATTCACACTCCGCTTCGGCCGTCTCTCTTCAGTCAGGCCTATCGCAGGCAAGCAACACAGCCCGGCCTCCTAACGACCTATCTGACGAACCCAAACACCGGTCTTCGTCCCCCGCCCCAAGTGGCCGGACAGCTATGCGTCTAGGTACTATTAAGTCAGCTGTGCTTATCTACTCTACTCTCCTGGGTCTGTCGCCTATTCTTAAGTCACTCACGCGCTCGACCTCGTCCGACAGCATCTGGGCCATGTCCTTCTGGTTACTAGCCATAAACATTTTCTTTTATGACTATTCTGGCGGTGTAGGCGTCAAGTTCCCCGCCTCCCTTTCCACAAATGCCGCCCTCATGGCGTCAACCGTGTTAGCTTCACGGCTTCCTTCCACCGGACAAGTGTTCAGTCTCACGCTTTTCAGCATTGAAGTCTTCGGGCTCTTCCCCGTATTTAGACGGTATGCTAGGCACCAGAGCTGGAGATACCACGTTACTCTTTCTGTCTTGCTGGTTATAGGAGCCGGTGCCGGGGTAGGAATGATACTAGGCGGCGAGAAAGACAACGTCTCACCACTGAAAAGCGGCTTATTAGGTGTGCTTGTCGCCACCCTCATCGCCATAGTGGCCATAGGCGGCTGCAGCTGGTGGCTCATTTCGCTACAGAAGTACAAAAACGCCATCAATGGGCCCTGGGACCAGGCACGGCCCATCATCATCAGTCGCAGGCTGTGGGATGATGATTAACGAATGATATGATAATAGAATAAATCAAGGCTATCACTTACTTGGTCTCCTCGGCTACCTATTAACTCGTCTGACCCCCCTCCTAACGTAAATTACCCCGGTGTTTGAGCTCGACCTTCACAACGGCAGTGCCCGTTTTTGCTAGGAACTAACTTGAGAGAGAATGGTCTGACTGTTAAAAAACGTAGTTCTGACCATGACATCCAGGTGTGATTCATAGCTATGCGAAGTGTGTCCCATTTCACACCTGGTGTAGCAGGCTCACCTCTCAACCCATCACGTAGGCAGCGGGGGCCTCAAGTTCACGTAGCCATAACCGGTATGAGAACAACCCATAACGATGTGCCTGTCCTAGCTGTGAAGCTTCCTCGCGTTGATTACCGTTTACATCACCTAGTCTCGCCGCTAGGATAAGGGGTGTCTAGTAGGAGGGAGTAGCGTCAAGTAATTGTTTTTACCTCACCTCACACTTGTCAATCCCGATATGGGGGCGGCGCTGTCTGACTGGAAAGAATTTAAGCCAGGTTTCAAACTCGCCTCATCGTCTCGGTAGGAGTTTACGGTAGGCAGAATGTAAAAATATGTATAGATGGTTTCTGCTGGCGCCAAATCACCATCTCATTCGGATCGGCTTGCGGCTCATGTTCAAATGTCGAGAGGCTATACTGGCTTTACGTGGCGGAGCGCTGTATTCGTGAGTCAATGCGTTTCTGAGGCCAGTTGAGTCTTCATAACATCTTCGTGTAGAGCTTTTCGTCGAGGTACCTTGTGCGTCACTATCCTGTCCATAGCGCGCACACAGTTCGCGAGAAAGATGTAATATGTTTCCCGTCGTCCGTGTCTAGATGTCTCGAGATGTGCCTGGCCTTCTATAGCTCTGGTGTATAACCACACGCCATGATTAAGAGGATATATACATGCCTATATAGCTAGGATTCGTTCTTGTCATATATTGTAGACAAACGTATTCCAATTCTGGTATCTCCTTAGATGATATCCACGGCTTCCACACTCCAAGCCCGTCCTATTCTCTTCTAGGGGCATCTGTCACAGGACAATCCTCAATTTTACACCACGTATTAAGGCCTTTTTTGTGGTCCATCGTCTCGGGACAACTTGTTGACTGTCGGGGGCGGCAGTAGGATGAAGGGGGAGAACCCCCTACGTAGCACAATTAGGGGGTGGACGAGAAACATGCCATTAAGCTCTGCCAGTCAACCGCCTAGAGCAAGCAACCCAGCGCCACTCTTTTCTATCTGACGTCCCAGAAGCGCTTAGGTCCCCAAGTGGTATCTTAGGCACCCCAGCCGGGAGGAGCCACATCACGACGATGTCATACTCGCTCGAGAAACGGACTACGGTTAGATATTCGTACGGTATCCCGAGAGTGCGTTGATACCCTTAGTTACCATGAGTATCCGTCAAGGCTACAAAACGCTACAGACCGAAGCGTGGTGATCCAGACGTGAAGGAGTAGAAAAGGGGCTACAGCATCCCCTTTGATGGATGCCCTTGAGGTTTTCCTGTGCCCTGCGCCCTGCTAACTAGAGAGTTCTATTCTGCTCTAAGAGTTGTATCCGTTACGAAACGCTTCCGCTTGGCTGATCTCTACCCTAGCGTCTAATATCGAACGGTCTATGAGAGCACATATAGAATAGCAGTATACCGCTCTGCTATTGAGTTTATATACTATCAAGACATTCCTTCTTACCTTTTTTCCTTGCCACAAAGCGCACTGCCTTTAGAATCTCCTCTCCTCGCATACAGCCAAAGGCACAGGGTCTGGGTAATACAATTCGTGGCGGTTGGTTTAATACAGTCGGCAATACTATCAAGATACGTCACAATCACTATCCCCCGAAGCAAAATTCAACCCGCTTGACGAAGTCTCTGTCGATACTGAAGGTGGATAATATCGGGAGTATAGGCCCTCAGTGTAGGTTTTCAAGTCTTCTTACTATTAGGACGGTCGAGTATTCGCAAATACGTCCTACTACTAACCTACTGATAGATTAATCTAGGCAGGCTCTAAAGACATATAAGTTCTCTCAGTGAGACACTCCTCGTGACGAATATATCTATTAATACAGCTCGATCACCCAAGCGATAATCCAAGAGCGTAGAATACAAGCGACACGAGCGCTTCACAGCTCGGGTGCCTGGAAAGCAGCTATCGTCGTCAGCACACGTCGCCGTTTCCCCAAATCGGCAGCCCTCTCCAACACCATATGTATATCTATTTACACGCCAACGTGTGTTGTTATACCTGGTTCATGTCTATGTGCCAGCGGGCCGCTGTTGTTTCGTCCCAGCCTGCATTTGACTCTTGTCTGGGACTGGGTACGGCGCGCGAGTCTTAGACATGCAGTCAAAGAACCCGCGCAAGACGACCGCGGCATGCAATGAATTCGCATTGTCTCGAGGTAGTGTCTCGGGACACCGGCAGCGCCTGGAATCCCCTACCACTGGGTTCTGTGTTACTTTCCTGCCTACCCGTTCCTTCTCATCGTCTTCAGCAGTGAATATTCCTGATAAAAACTACTTCGCTATGCGATTGGTAGGTAACGGGATCCCTGTTATGGTTGAGCAAGCACCCTCATCCACACGAGGATGGTAGTAGGGTATTTTAGATTCGCTCCATGCTGGTAAGTGTATATAGTGGACTCGGTGCGAACCGAGAAACAAGACATATCGGCGCCTAGCAGTTCCAATTTACATAGGCACCAGGTAGCTCGCAACGCTCTTTGGGATCTCATGGCCCAAGGCACGCATATCCCCAGTAAGCACTGTGATGTGATGATCCCATGCAAATGCTGGAGAGCAGGCTCGCTTCCCCCAAAAAGGAATCGGAGGTTTGCGGGCTATCCGATATGGAGCATCGGTGGTTCTGCATTGGAGATTGTATACTAACTAGGTAAGTTGTTTCTCGAAATCGCCGACAAACGTCACTCGCGGGTCGTGATGGGGGTCGTTGATGGGACTTTGGGTTGATCGACGAGGCATCCCCCCAAGCATTGGCCCCCCCCGTCCAATGTTCCAGATTGTGGAGTCTCAGATCTGGGGCCTTTTCGTTCTCGGAACCCTTACCGAAAGCCATAAGCAGCCATAAAACCGTTTCGGAAGTTTTGGAGGAGCGGGCTTGATTGAGGCTCCCCTTGTGCCCTACGGTCTGCTGCCACACACACACACACACACACAAGACTCATGCTGTGCGCCAACCGAATTGCGACCCGACACTGTGGACGAGGACCTGCAGCATGACAACAACGGATATTAGACTGACCAAGAATTACTAGTATTCGTTGCCCCCTCCCCAAAACGAGAGCTTCCCAGGGTCTCCAAGTTGCTTCACCTACTTACTTAGTAGACTACACTACTAACTAGTACACCAGGTCGGCTGCTATACCCTTCTTAGAAAAAGTCTATCTACCCGAGCTATGATCGGCACGGCGCTGCAAAGCACAATCAGTAGGGTATAGCGAGCGTACAACACTGCTAGTCTCGTATATGGTATTCCACGACCGAAAGGGAACAGGGAAATATTGGGACAGTAGGGTCCAAAAACTGATAGGTGCCACAACCCCTGACGGGATGCAGGAGAGGTATTTGTCATGATCTCTTGTGAGCCGGGTACTACTCTATTTCGGTACGAAAAGCGACAATGGGTATTATTGTTGGCCTGGGACATCTGCTTGGAGAATAGGCTGTAATGGGTACCTGCCACCTGTCGAGATCGTCTAGGTAGGTACCTGACCTGTGTGTTCATACTAAGTAAGATGGTGAGTGAATCCGTAATGGTCGGCGGGATCCATGCCCAGTGTAAGGTTGCATCGTTCACGAGCCATGCGACGGCGGCTCCTGCAGCCACATCTGGTCTTCGGGTCTGGTGGCTTGCTGTTAGATCGCCGGCGCTATCTAGACTTCGGGCGGGTTGGGGGAACTTTAGATCTTATTTTAGTCGCGTTAACTAGTATTAGCATTAGTGCCTAGTGTATGTATATACATCGGCGATGCTATATTGACGACGACCCGGTCCTCAATCTCGTAGACCAGGAACAAAAATGCTCCAATTGAGGTGTGACGAGGGGCGGGCCAGCCAACCGGCCGGCCGACTTACAGTACTGACTGACTGACCGTCCGTCATATGTTGATCGAGTCATCGAGCTAGATAGGGAACGAAGGCGGTAGATTCCCATGCCGCCAATCAATCCTACACTACCTGCTATTTCGGTACCGGCAAGGACCAGCAGGAAGTGACCATGCGTGCTGACTGACCGTACCAGTTACACAGTATTCATGCAGGATTGCCAAAGAGGGATGGAAATCAGGCGCTTCGTATTGTTCCGAGTAGCACGGGTGGTACCGAAAATTTATGACATTATTGGTGATTCGGGCCAGGTGCGTGGAAAGCTCAAACTCCCTCGACGCAGCCTTGGCGGTGTTACCTTTGCCTATCACTGACAGTATCCTCTCCGTCCGTCTGTCTGTTCTAGACACCACGGTAGTTGCCGTTCACAACCTACCTAGGTAGTCTACTACTAGTCTACCGGTTTAGTAGCCATACGGTTTAGCCCCCGAGGGATCAGTAACGGACGGAGAGATGAGAGAGACGTCAAGAGACGTAAGTAAGTAAGTAGGTAGGTAGGTAGTCCATTGGCTCCCCAGCACTCGGCCGGGCCAGGGAATATTCGACGGTTTTCGAGGTGATGTACAGTAATAGCGCTGGCGTACGACCGCAGTACCGGTACCATGTAGACGGAGGTACACCATCTCCAGACTACAGTAGATAATATACTGTACAGTATACCAAGACTCAGTAGACAGACAGAAGACAGACTCCACTCGGGAAGCTCTCCTTTTCAGCCAAGCGTCGCAGGAAGTCTAGACTCTGAGAGTGGATGCGTTCGTGGGGCCCCTGCACTAGACTAAGCGGTCGGGTCCCTATTCGTAAGGGCGGCTTAGTCTAATATGGTGGTGCTGGGTCCAGTGCTGGGTTCAGTACTGGGTCAGTCGAGCACTGGGATACTGCTGGGACTGGGAGTGGTGAAGAGAGGAGAGGTGTGTGACGTGGGGAAAGTGGTTGTTGTGATGGACTAGGTTAACCCAGTACATACATAATACACACTACCTACGTCAGGTAGTGTACAGAGTGGCGGTCTCAGCGGGCATCGTTACCATATTGACACATACTTACTTACACTATGCGGCGTTGTCGAATAACAAGCACCCTCTCTACCTACCTAATAATGAAGAGTGAAGTGGTGATTAGGCCGCATCAACCGGGTTCGGCTCGCCACGGCGCCGGAAGACTTGTCGAAGTCTGCATCTTCCCGAGACATGCAAGACAGTGACATGTCTGCATTGTTCCGAGCAAATCAATTCATCTCAGCGTCGGGTTCCCCAATCGCGGGACAACAACGCGGGCACTTCCATTCCTGGGACCTGCTCCCTCGAGGTCGACGACGGATGGACGATGCACTCCGGTTACCGGCATTGCCTAGCGGCACCTACTTACGCTCCGATTCTCGACTACCAATGCTGTTGCTGCTGCTGCTGCTGCTGCTGCTGTAGTGGTTGGATCCTGGCCACTTGACACTGGGACCAGGGTATTGAATTAGCCAAAAGAGAGGGCCATGTCGCGCAAAAGCTCGTACTACTACTACTCCTACTACTACCACTACTACTACTATACTAAGTACTTAGCCCGAGTAGGTAGAGTGGACAATAACGGCAGCGCAGAGAGAGAGACAGAGAGAGGCATCTGCTCATGGCGGCAAGCATATAGACAGACGCTCTATCTATGCCTTGCCGTAGTATCTCAATTAACCTTACAGTAGTTTATGCCATGCAGCCGCCTACACTACACTACTAATAGAGTAGACAGCCCAAAGCTACGCCAAGGTTCTAGGGCTATAGCCTCCAAGTCCCAGGTAGGGTAGACGCCACGCATGGGCGCACACATGGCATCGTACAATACCTACTTAGTAGTGTACACTATAGATCTGGTGGTCTCCATAGACAGGGGATGGTGCCCAAGATGTACATATATGGCCTTCACCAAGTCGTTTTATTAATATTATTATTATTATCATTTATGTATTATTATTATGTGCTGTTGGGATGAATGCTATGAAAGAAACAAAACAAAAAAAACGTGGTTACAGCAGCGTATACTGTAAAACCCCCCGGCGTTCTTCGGAATCCTTTCGCCTGTCAGCTTTTGATTGACGGTGTAAATCGGTGTCACACGATGCTTATTTTTATTCTTACTCCTTTTTTTTGTTCTGCCACCGCACCACATGACAATCGCTTGACAAGCAAGCTCTGCTGAGGCCTGAAATTACAGTAGGTAGCACAGCAAGAGAAAGAATGCTCTAAAATTGGACCTTCCAGCTACTGGGCGTGAGCATGATGACAGTGATGAGAGCACCGAAGTGTCATCTTCTGGCCTATGCCAATTCAGACACGACGAACGGTCAGACTCGGCCGGTGAGCAAAACAGTAGGACTATTGATCGATTATTCGAGACCGAAGCCGGCGTAGCAAAGACATGTTTTTTCTTCTTCTTGTTCTGCTTCCTCTTCCTCTAGACTGAGGGAATAGGCGAACCAATGAGCGAATACAAGACCACAAGCGCAGCGTGCTCGTTGGAAAAACCACCGAGGTACTACTATGTATGTATAGTATGTATATACGGAGGTATTAGGCCTGGACAACCTGGACAACCTGGACAAGGCTCACTAATCACTTGTGTGGTCTTGTAGGCAGACCGACTTGTTACCGTATGGGCGCCTATCTTCCGCCCCAGCTTCGAGCTTCTCATCGAGCTAACCTCTCTCCCAACGTATCCAACGTATCCAACGTATCCAACGTATCCAATGTATCCAATGTATCCAATGTATGTACTGCCCAACGCCTACCCTGGTAGTGTACACTACACTACACTACTGCCCTAGTACTGCCCTAGATTAAAAAGAACCACGCATTCATGACCGAGGCTATCCAATCGCCTTGTAGCGACCAGGAAAAGAAAATACAAAAAATCTGGAAGATGATCAATGATCAATGATCAATGTCTCACCGGCTCCATTGGATAACAGCCCGTCACACATACACATACCTACTATATGTACATACTTACACACTAAGTCACTGACTAGGTACTGTGCTCTCGCTGGTCCCTAGTCTCTAGTCTAGTCTCTAGTCTAGTGTCTCTCTCTCTTTCTCTCTCTCTCGCATGTTGCAACTTGTCGAAACTGATGTTATGCCATGCCATGCCATGTCATGTCATGCGGGGGATCTATCTTATCGGCGCGTGTGTGTCGTTGTGTGTACTAACCTAGTAAAATTCCACCTGTCTTTGTATCAATCCATCCATCCATCCATCCATCCATCCGTACCGTATCGTCCTGTATCGTACTGTACTGTACCGGTAACTGCTGTATCAATCTGTACGTAGTATGTAGTGTACACTCTCGAGGGCTCAAGTGACCAGACCCATGTTCGGAAAATGAACTGCAGCGCAGCATGCAGCAACCCTTCCGAAATTTCAATCAATGGCCTGCCTCCGTTTTTACAGCACCGCACTAGAAGCCGCACAAGAAGCCGCACAGCGCAACAACGGATTCTGAACGGATGCAAGCCCCTACAGTACACTACTCCTACTACTACTAGTACTGCTGCTGCTGCTGCTGCTGCTGCTGCTATAGTACTAGTAGTAGTATGTAAGTACTTGGTACTGTATCCGCAGGGCCAGGGCTGGATGGATCATTCAATCTATCTACCTAGTACTGCTATGTACTAGCAGCGACCTACTCCAGTATAGCGTGGTTAGTGGCAGTGGGTGCACTACTAATACCTGTAGTCTAGTGTAGTCTAGTGCACGCTAGGTTAGTGTTAACCGTCGCAAGATGCTGGTCTTGTCACTCCTCCGTCTGTCCACCACTTCGTTCATTCGTCCCGACAATCACAGCGGTCCTCTAACATAGTACCAAGTATATCATTATCGCCTGCGCTACCACTACCTCTGTCTAATTTATCCAGTTGTGTGTGTGTGTGTGTCTCTCTCTCTCTCTCTCTTCATACATATATATATATACACACACACACACAGAGAGAGAGAGAGAGAGACGTTTGTGCGTCAAATACTAGACAGACTGGAGTGAGGCCACACAGCACTCTCAAGGACAGACAGTATATATAGTATGCCCTTAGGTAGCGAACAGGTAAGTACTTGCACTCACCAGTAAGCAGGGTTCTTACTACAGCTCTCATGGTCCCCAAGACGTCCCGAAGCGGACAGGAGGTGGTGCCGGGGCACCCTTGCTCTCTGGACCCTGTTGCATTTGAGGGCCTCATACCACATCTGTCTTCGAGATCAGCATTATGTTGTGACTTGACACCCAGAAATGCCAGATACCTACTTACATTACCTAGTAGACACAGTAAGTACCGGTATGACTTGAAAGGGACACCACAGCCTTACTCCCCCCTCCCCCTTCATAAAAGGCGTGCGCAAAAAACCAACTTCCTTGAGTACACCTTGGCGGCTGCTGGACCGACAGCGTTGTCATTGTGACGAAGCGATCGGTGTGAGCTGAAAACATGGTTGCTAGCAGATGGACTGCTGAGGGAAGCTCAAGATGCGATAGGTCAAAACATCACCTAATGAACACGGGTGCATTGTCGAGTGCTGAGCTCATTCGCCCCAGTCTTCGCCACGGCCGACCGGTGAATTCCTACAAATTGGTTTAGTACGTGTAGAGGGTGGTTTTTCTTTGGTTTTTTTTTTTTTTGGTTTTTTTGGTTTTTTTTTTGGTGTCTCTTCTTCTTTTGTGCGTCCCTTATATGTATAGTAGAAGAATCAATAGCAAGAGAAAAAAACACCCCCCCAAAAAAACACGGTTAGAGTGAAGATAATATCTCTCTCATCGAATAACGCGAACCGATACCCCGAAACCAGGGCCCCCCGGTACCGATCATTGCTATACCTAGTAGGCGACTGCAACCGTCATGCCCCTCCGAAAGAACCAAAAAGTCGGAGACCAGAGCGTGCTGAAGCAGATCCAGCCGCAATCGACAGACTCCGCTCCAGCTGGGCGAAGCTAAGCTCGCATCGGATGGCACAATCGCTGATCACACGCCAAGACAATAAGTCGAGAAGTATGTTCTTGCGACTAGTACTAGTCGTCTACATTCTAGTGGCAGAAGAAATGCAGATCGTCTGGTACCCAGAGAGCAGCGGTATTCGTCTACATAGTATGCTTGATGCTTCGTGCTTCGTGCTTTTCATGTTTCATGGCAGAGAGGCGACGAGCGACAGAACGTCTTCTACTCGCCATAGTAATTCGAGTATTAAACGAGTACTAAACTAGACTAGCCACTTGCCACTTGCTGTACTTATGAAGAACCTACAAGGATGGTCCAACAAAAGCTGTGAACAATGGTAGGCGCCGGCCCCCATTTTCTCTAGCTACACCACTAACCAAGTACACTCTGCTCCGGGTCCATTCTCAATTTCAGACCAGGGTCAGTTGCGGACATCAGCCAAGCGATCAAGATCCTTGTCAAATGCATATTTGATGACAGGGGGAGAGGTACGAAACCCTGGTCGACCATCCCATCGGGGATTTGCGCAGCTAACTAATTTCCAAATCTCTCTGCTCACTAGGTACGCATCACTACACGTTCGATGTGGGATACTACCGATGGATGTCCAGCTTCACTCTCCATAAGCACGAGAAATTATGATCATGATCGTGGACTTGTCTGGGAGGGGAATAGTGGCCATAATTCAAAGTCAAGATGATATGAACAAAAAATAAGACGAAAACTCATGTATATGTTGCGAGCATTTTAGAGCACGATACCCAATTGTGGCAACATATATTCAATATTCAATGAAGTAGCATATCTGCATGAGATCGTCAATCTCCCTAAGCCTAACCCGCCTTACCTGTATAATACACCAGTTATACTACTACCTAGGCACGTAAACAGGCATGTGGTATGTACTGCAGTGCCGTTGAACGTAGGTATTATTATTATAGGGACGGTTGTTGTTACTTGGGTCATCATGCTAGCTAGCAGCGCCTATACTCATCATCATACTATCTATTCTATTTATGCCACCACGGACCTTAGTGCCCAGATGCACCCAGGATATTGGGAATATGGAGCCCTGGAGTGGGTATCGGAGAGGATGCGCAAGGGTTTCTAGCCTTGCCTCTCCTCTCACATCTCACTAAGGCCTGGGAGCCAAGCTATTGACCCTTCGTTAGACCTATCAGGTTGGTTTCTCTCTTCGCAAAGATCTCCCACCTAGCTAGCTATTCCTTGTAAATCCTTGCGCAGGAATGGTATGTGTATGTGCGCGCGTAAGAGAGAGGAAGAAAGAAAGAAAGAAAGAAAGAAAGAAAGAGAGAGAGAGAGAGAGTGAGTGTGTGTGTGTGTGTGTGTGGTGTGTGTGAGTAAGAGCGAGAGAGACAGAGGAAGTAAGACATCCATCCATCCATCCGTCCATTAGCACACTCAACTCCGATCCTCTTACCTTCTTCCACAACTGAGGGATTCCCCGTCATCACTTCGATAGCTGGTTGCTCGACCTGGACTTTTCATATGCCCTTCTTCCTTCATCCTTCGTCCTGGTTGCTGGCTGCTGGCTGCTGGCCTTGTCTCACAACCTGCATCGGGCTGGCAAAGTCACGCATCCTAGATCCGCCTGCAGCGTTGGTGTGATCCGCGTTATTGATTCACACCTGTCCCGAAGCCGCGTTGCAATCCCGCTCTTTCGGTTCGTCCCTATAGCATACTTAACACTTCACATTATCAATCCGTCTCCGGGGCTAGGATATCAATGATCAGACTTTATTCATTATATACGGTAATACATCTCCCCTGCTTTTCCCCGGTAGTGTTAGTGGACGCCTGCGCGCACGCGCTTGTTGCCGCCGGCCTAGACCGCGCGGAGATTCCCTGCCCTAACAAGTCTCTGGCTGCAGGAATGCCTCGAGTTTAAGCCCGATCTGGAAAAAGAGAATAAGACACACAAGACAGAGTTTCGAGGATATGAACTTTAATGCCCACTGGGAGTTACCCCTCTGGGTATAGGTGTATAGGTAGCTTAAGGCTAGGTATGTTCGAGCTTCGCTCTGCGAAACATCTGTGCTGTATTGCCTGTATGTAAGGCACAAAACTTGGGTGTATGGATCTAGCTTACATGATCTCAGTTGCTTGTCTCTGAAAAAAAGACGAACGGCAAGCAGCAAGAAGAAGAGAAGGTACCTAGGTAGAGATCGGGCATATCACAGTGAGTAGACCCCCTTCTCTGCCGGCCCCCCCCCCCCTCTCTCCCCCCTGGAATTTTCTAAGGGTTTTTTCGTTTTTGTTTTTGTTTTTATTTTTATTTTTCGTCCTATAAAGTTCCGTCATTACATGAGAGTCCCAGGGAACCCCCAGCTGTCAACATATCAAAATATCATCTGTACTTTTTGACTAGGTACCGTAATTCTAATTAAAGAGGAGGGTGACCAAGCTATACCACGGGAGACTAAGCCAACTAGCGAACTCAGCTTGACGAAGCTAGTCCGGGGTCGCATATCCTTTTCTTCCCCGGTCCCTGGGCTAGGCCACCCACTCCCGCAAGGGGCGTTTCAGTTTCGTAGACTTCCTAAAGCACCGTTGTCAGCTGCAAAGACCAAGTATTCGCTACAATATACGACACGTGCCACGAGATAACCTTCTGCTAGCCGGTACGCGCGGTACAACCAAGACGCCTCTCGCTCGTTCTCTACTGGGTACATGTGGTACGTTTGTTAATAGGTCAGATGGACCACCTACACTACACTAGAAGACGAGACATCAGACTAACCCAGCGAAGAACGTAAAAAGCACAGAGGCTACAGAACTCACGTCTACAGTAGGACTGCTACCTACCGTACCAAGGGCCCGTACCAAGCAGTAGGGACTAGCCACTACATACATACACCGGCCAGCCTAACACCAAAACCGTACACGTACATTGTACACTACAGAGGTTCCCACGGCCCATGCAAGCCCGGGACCATATATTACGACAGGCGCCTCCCGATGATCGACGTCTCCACAACCCACCTATAAGTATATCAAGTTCAAGTTGTATCCATCTAACCAAGGTATCCGTTCCACTTGTAAGCTTGCGAACCAGCCCGCTTGCAGGTGTATAAGCAGGAAATACCACACAGCCCGTGGCCACTGGATACATGATATAAGCCGCGCCTCGGTCTGTGTCCTTAACTACTACTGGCAGCTCTAGTGGGAGTTGGTTAGCGCCCAGAGGCAGAGACAGCATCAGCGCCTTTATCCGTTCCATTGCTTCGGTTCGTCTACCACACTTACACCAGAGTCTAATCCGGCACTTAGACCGTCGCGGCGACGTAGCGGCGCCCTATACGTGTAGTTTGCATCAATCCGTCACGCCCAGCAAAGATCAAAATACCCCCATTCTTCCAAGGACAGCAACATTGGATATACGTTGCGCACAGCGGGGGTCGGCAACCGACTTTGGAAGCCGTGGGAGAGTGAATAGGAGGTGGCAGCTATACCATCCTTAAGATACACGAAGACGGTGGACGTTGGATTCTCTCTGGCGAATATCACGACTTTATATCGATTCGATTGAAGCACATAGGTCTAGGACTGACATCTCTGCTGCAGAAAATCAGTCTGCCACACAGCCTATTACCGACGTACTGTGGCAACCTTACCTAGACCTTTCTTTCTCTTTGCCAACAGAGAGCATTCGCGTGGAAGAAGGATAGATACCGGGAAGTGTGAGTGGCGTGGGACCGGGAGCACGAGAGAGAGAGATAGAGAGGTAAAGAGAGGAAGGACGGTGTGGATTGAAAAGAAGCATGGAATCCGCCACCACGCAGAGCATACTCTCTCGTCGACCAGCAGCTGGCGGTCTTCCTCAGTTCCACCTCCCTCCGCCTAACACGTCCTTGGACTCTCAAATACCGAGTATGGCAGCTCCTCGTCGCTCTCCCCATGACCCTCCACTCCCTCCTACCTCTTCCACTTCCGGCCCCATTCAAGAGACCCCTTCGCCGTACACACAACACCCTCTCCCGCAAGTCCTTGGTAGCAATCATCTAACTTTATCGTCAGGAGTGAGTGACAGTATAACACCACCCTCGTCGAGTCTCAACAGCAGCAGCTCGCACAGCCCCCATACAGGTATTACACAATATAGTAACCATCACAACTGGTCTATGCCGAATAACTCCTCGTATACATACGGCTCGATAGCTCCGGGGGCGCAGTCTAGCGTGATGTCATCAAATTATAGCCGTCATCTGTACTCGCCGAGCGCACCAGGCGCGCCAGGGGCGCCACCCCAGCCAGGCTATGGCGCCAGGAGCTCCCAATCGCCAGCAACGGCAGATGGGTTAGCATCAGCATATGATAACGTCAACCACACGTTCCCGATGCCCATCCCAGGAAACACAGCAAGCCATTCGAGCTTTCCTCCGCAGCCCTCACATTCACAGCACCTACAGCACGCGATTCTGGGTTCTCAAACGTCACAATCATCGACACCCGCCGTGACTGCGCCGTCCGAAAACTATTCAAGACCACCCCCAACGCCTAGTTATTATACAGCGGCATCGTCCACACCACAGCAACCATCATTTCCGCCGTTTACTCCGCCACACCCCTCACCCACACAGCTATCACCAACCACAACGGGAGGGCCGGGGAGAGCGATCCCGGCCCTGAGTTCACAGCATCATGCTCCTATGGGGTCCCTTCCGCCTTATGGGAACCGGCACTACAGCTATTCAAACGTCTCTGCCTTAGGACCTATGGTTCTATCGAATATGGGTAACCCGGGAGGCCAGATGCACATCGTGGGTTCCGCTAATCCCATGGGCGGCTACCACCAAGCGGGGCATGCGCTCCCTCACCATGGCCTCTATGCTGGGGCTCCAAATTCGCAACAAGACCGTCCTTACAGATGTGACATATGTCCCCAGTCATTCAATAGAAACCACGATTTAAAGAGGCACAAGCGAATACATCTTGCGGTCAAACCCTACCCCTGTGAGTATTGTGATAAGGCATTTTCTCGCAAAGACGCCTTGAAGGTAAGTGAAAATCCATGTTGTTACATAATCACCACTGATAAAAATCAGCGCCATCGGTTGGTGAAGGGCTGTGGAAATAACGGGAAGACGTCGCCGAAAAGTGGAAACGGAGGATCCCCCGAAGACGATACGAAAAGAGACGGAGAGGGGCCATCGGGCCCGTCTGGGGCGATAAAGCCCGAGCCGGCCTAGGGCATTCTAAGGACACTTTCTGCGGACGAGACCGAACTGGGCTTTTCTTTCTCGCATTGCTTGGTAACGGGAAGCGTTGAACATCAGCATTATCAGAGCGACGATATCACCACCACAATAGGACGGAAAAGGGACAGGAACGGAGTATTTGGTTTTTCAAACACACCGCAACCATGATTGATTCAGAAGGATACCACAACGGCAGTGCTCATTGGACTAATACAGGAGGCCATGTTCATAATTCACGGTCGGGGCGTTTTTTTGCGCGATTTGGCGGAGCATTCAGGGGCTGACTTAGATTTTGGTTTCTTCTCTTTATTTACTATAGGATCCGGGCTGGACTTGCACTTACGAGGCCATTAGAGATATAGGATCACTTGGTTACAGCGCTATTCCCAGTTTCGAGCAGAGGCGAATCGCTACAATTAGTCAGTCGGTTGACAAAACTTTTGAGAAATCATATTATAGCTCCCCGCTTTTGTCACGCTCTAATAGCAAAATATTACAAAGCCGAAATTTGGATAATCCCTTCTGCAGGTGCGTACGGAGCTTGACATCCTCATCGCTGGAGTATTTTGTAATAATCACCTCGGCTTGGATAGGATAGGTAGCTCAAAGCTAAACCCTGGGTCATAATTGGTTGTCTGACAGTGTGGAAACAATTTCGTCAACCATCTAGCCTCATGTTTGCAGTATTATCTTAGCCATAGAACGCGTGTACAGTCTTATTTACTAGTACTATCACGTCTCACAGCCATGTATTTACATATGGACCCGGAGACAAAACCAGGCCCTGCATGGGCCATGTAGGGGACTGCAGAACCCATTATACAGCACTAGATAGAAATAAATATAACGCTCAGCTCGACCTCGGGGTTTCCCGACTCAATAGCAATACCACAAGTGCGGTATACCTTCTACTATAGGCAGTGTAGGCGGGCCCATGCCGGAGAAAACAAGAGCGGACGGTACAAAAATAGTCCAGGCATCTACTGAGTAACAAACCACCGATCCCTTTAGTGTTGAAACGTAACACCAAAAAGATCTCAAAAGCAACGCTAGACTGACGTCGATCGGACCTATGGTAGACGAGAAAATGGACGGAGCTATTTTATGAGCCATCCAAACTTATTCTTTTTATCGAAGTTAATCACTAGCACGCTATGGGCATGAACGTTGTATGCTAGCCTAGCGTGTACCGTCTACTATTTAATATTATGACCTAGTATTAATATAAGTATAAGTATACAACTATATGTATATATGTATCTGCGCATATACCCATAATAAAGGGGAAATTCGAAGGAGCAAACATGATAAATATGCAATTGCTGCGTGGATCACCAAGGGCCTAGCCGCACCGTATTAGTTGCTGTCGATCGCAAGGGACAAGTGCTAGCCACTGAGGCAATTCATATAATTCATATTCATTTCACGTTATTCGCCCCATGTAAGCTGTAAGCATCAACCATAAGCCCTCGAGACAGCTACGAGATGTAGTGTAAGCCAGACCACGCGGAATACGCATGGGGGGGGGGGGTGGTCAAGGTACCCACGCTTATCTCTCCCGGTACCTTTGTTTTTTTTTTTTTTAACCCTTTGCCGTCTCGTCTTCTCTTTCTAATTTCCAGCTAGCCTTATCCCAAACGAGGCATTTTCCCGGACGAAGCCGAGGTCTGGAATCGTCAAGTCTCACCGGTCGGTCCAAGATATCTACGGCGGCCCTAGGTACATGTGGCCTAGGCGTTCGCTATGAATAGTCTTGTAGCTGGTTTTGCATTTTGGGACCTTTTTTCCTGTTTGTTTGTCGTATCTCTTGCATACACTATTTAATGTTTGCATTACTCTATCTATTAAGAGTCAACCGTCTCCGTTATCCAAAGGGAGACGACGTCGGCTATCGTGACATTTTACACAGTATGCTGGCTCTCCCCCCGAGAACTGGCATCTTCGTTTCAACGTTCCAGTACAGCGACAGTGGCGACAATGGCGGCAGGCAACCAAAAAGGAGGGGTGGCATGTCATGTACTGTATACTGTACAAACAAGTCAGTCAGCCAAGACCTTAGGAATTTGTGGCGTGCGAATAATCTGGCCCCCTCTTCCCCGAAGTCCAATGTCCAATCCATGAGCACTTTGGCCTAGGTACTGTTACCTCGTACCACACCTCGCTTCATGTTGCCGCGTGGGGTGGCTTTTAGCTTCTCCTCGCTCTCATGCATTTCCGAGCTGTCTCCCACCCATCGAGTCCAGAAGGGGGTTGAGAGAAAGACGGGCATCACGCTCCCGCGATTCCCCGGTAGTCTGACCTCCCTGGCACTGTCTACATGCGAGGCTGAAAAGATGGCGTTTCGGCGATTTGTGCTACGGCACACACTAAACTTATCTACGCTCTAGTGTATTAATTACTTAGTACATGACTTGACTTCCGTCTGGACGCCGGGATCCAGGATCCAAGCGTTGTCTCTTGTGACCGATATGGCAATGCGCAATTCGGTCAAACCACTCGTTAGGCCAACAGGCACCACATCACGTATGAGCACATAATGTATCCTCCTCTCCTCTCCTCTTAGTGTACATGCCAGACATCTGTTGAATTGGCTGTCACTGCGCTAGCGCCCGCGTTAGGTCGAGGACGCAGATTAAATACAACAGCTGAAACAACACATGTGAATCCCGAAACGGAGGGAGCAGAAAAAAGCAAGTCGACGCAACGTCGATCCTAGTCGCCAGCGGCTTGGGTATGGCGCACCCTTCTCCGATAGACGGTACAAAATGCCTACATAAATAATGCACAAATGCACTACACTAACACAATCGGGGTTGGTACAACGGCCATTTGGCAGCTTTCCTTCAACCATCTGGGATACGTTGATGCCTATCACTTACTAGTAAGTTCGCCCACAGTAACGGGAACGGCACCCAATTCGAACTCAGACCGCGCCGCTGGCCCCCAGCATCTGTGCTACTAATAATATCGTCTTTTCCCACTTCCCTTGTTGTGGTAGCGTTAGTAGAGCCAGCCACTAGGTAGCAGGATAAGTAGGTAGTAAGCACATATTATTTGAAGCAGCTAGTTCATGCCGTTCCTCACCAGCTCGACGCCGGCTTGGATCTACTCGCTCTTTTCTCTAGAAAGCTATTACACAAACGGGGGGTGACGTTCTCTTCACCGTAGAGCTTCATCGGGCACGCTGTCGCCGATCTAACATAGAACCAGTACGCCCATTATCCATGTAGTGCCGTATTAGTGTAAAAGACATGATTCCATCTATCACGAAAACCAGCGCAAACAATCTATTCAAGGTAACAAGGCGGTCAAGTCTCGGACGAGATAGCCAGACTTACGAATTAATAATCACTTTGCAGTCAAACTCGCGTTGCCAACCAACATAGATGGGCAGCAGTACTATACCGGAGAGATATTACATGCACGTCAGTGCAAAGTACATGATCTAATGTGGTGAACCATCAGATGTGTGCGACAAAAGGATGCTTACTTTCTACTGGTTTCTCGTCCCTTTGATGCCTTTGTGTACACAGAATGTTCCCCGCTAGCTCTTGTGTAATCGGCGAGATTTACTTCTGTCTTGTGTGCCACACTCCGTCGTCACAGACAGACTATCTATTATATACATGTGCATATGATAGGTTCGGGCCGTCCACATGTACTTGTTGTTTATACTAGCATCTGCCCATACAGGGAAGCCGTGACTAGGAGAGGAGTTTGGCTAGCTACTCTGCTGATACTATTAGGTGATCATTTTCTGTCGTTACCTGAACAAGGACATGGTAGATACAACAACCCATTAACCAGCCTTGCTGAGCAACTGCGTAGGCCAAAAATAATAATGACAAGTCGTACCTAGGCCGGGCGGCTAGATAGCTAAGTACCAGATCGAAAGGTAGGTGTGGAAGCGTGTGATTTCTACTAAGGAACTATATTCGTTTAGAAGTATCGCTCCCTTTTGTCCGCAAACCGATGATAACTCTCTACACTATGTGCGGTCTCCCATTCGTTGAAAATTTCACGATTAGCACCTTCATTTAGGGCTACTAATTCCATCAACTACAAACGCTGTTGCTGTATTATCATTATTAATCTTTGAACTTATCGAAAGGGGTTGCCGTGAGCAGGTGACGATCATGATCATCGCCATCCGCGTCCGCGTCCGCATTACCAACCTTCGTATGTAGCTTTCTAGTATCTTTCTGGGCTTTCCGGTACGCATCACGGATACGAAAGTGCGTTATCCTATCTAAGGAGTAGGTAACTTCCTCTCAACCCTGTAATGGCCCATTGGAAAGCCCGTGATGCCGAGAAAGGGGCCAAAATACGGCCGTACCTGTCAGATTATATTTCAGGATAGGCAATAGCGGCAAGATTTGTCCTTGGGACCGGCCACATACCCCTACTTGGCAAGGACGTCAAACCCGCCTAACAGGAATATGAGATGATTTGAAGGCTTATTCACACTAATAGCACAAGAACTTACATAGTGATATTGTTAAGGTCAATAAAATAAAAGCTATTAGCCTTGGATCTTTAATAAATAATTTTGTACCTAATTATATTATTCTTTACTTGGGTTTCTTCTTCCCTTTCCTCTCCTCTCCTATTTCCCTTCGATATGCCTCGTTTCATAACTCATCTAAGTGCTTGGTAGCCTATCACGACGCACCTCGAGCAAAATCACGCGTCAAGGAACGCCGTGCTACCTAATACCTGGACAGACTCAATAGCCCTTATCATAAAACGCCACGATATAGGGGCGTCTCACTGCTGTCTTAGCTGTATTAGCTGTATGGTAGCAATATTGTGACGGTGATACCACGCTTTTCCCGCCCCTCTTTTTCATTGCACGATGCCCTCGGATGCCACGCTTCCCGTCAATATCATAAACGGATATGACCCTATACCGAGGCCACATGCACTCGGTAGGTTCACTGCGAGGGGGGTTGGAAGCAAGGATTCCCTGAGTTACCTTCCTCCTCTTCCCCTCCCTATAAACCTAAACTCCGAGGCGAGACAAGCACTGTACTTACGTGGCACACCGATTTTGGGGAAAGATAATCCATCCAGCCCTGCCTGTCTCTCATATTCTCCGTAGGAACGCGGGACAAAAGTGGTGCTCACGCGGTCTCTGCTACAACATGCCCCCCTTTCTCTCTTCCTAGAGGCGGATCGCTCCAGCAATCGGCAAACAGCGCGTGGGACAAACACCAATAGCACCGAATCGGAGTAGATAGACGGTAAGACACTTCGAAAGGTGATGTCCATGCCTAGATAATTCAGCCCATTAGGCCGAAGGTCTAGATCGTGACAAATAATCATAGTGGGTAGCATATGTATAGTATCCTAATGGCCCGGGCAGCTGTGTAAGGTTACTAGCCTCGGAATAAAGCCCTGTCTTATGGAATCATCTTTATTTAGGTAGGTACTGGGGATGTCGAAATATGGGCACCGCTATCAACTGAGCCCTACGAGACACATTCTTGTATAATACTTGATTATACCAGCCTTAGGAGGGGTTTCCTATTGCATCCCAGAAGCCTTTCGAGGTAGCATGTTTGGTGGCTTAGGTCCGGTGGTACTTTGGTTGCTTTGACGGCTAAGAGGATTGGTTAGGACTATAGTGGCTGACAGGCGCCACGACCTACTATCTCTTCAACCAGCTTTGCTGTTTAAGTCCGCAATGCTATTTGCAGGCCATTTTGTGGTGGATGAGGGAGTTTGTTGTTTTGATAGCACTCTGAGGGGGGGTTTTCCGTTAATATTGTCAAATTTCCCTGTACTCTTGATGTGGTATGGTACGCAGTCATATTCCGTGGCAATTATATGGCTATCGTAAGCATTATATACCGGCAACTTGATATCTGATAGCTGCGATTCACCTGATGTGCGTTTTAGTATGGTCTCTACCATAGGAAGCTTCTAATATAATTAGCATTTACAAGTCTAGCTTTCGGAAGTAATTATATGTAAGGTGAGCCGTTACTTCTGGGACGTTTGAAGGCTGCCCTAGTAGCTAAAACATATCCTAAAGAAAGAAATCCGTGTCCTTAGCTCCGGCCATTCCACATGAATAGGTTCGGATTTTCCGTCTTATCGTACCAAACCGTCGTCATATTAACCCCTTTCTAATTATAACGTCCCCATTTGTCGAAATTGTAACAGTATTCATGACTTCTAATAGCTTTCATAACTTGGTTTCGTAAACGTTTGAAGGAAAGAAACAATGAATCTCTCGGTTTGATGGTTGTAGGAACAACTACTCCCTATCATATTTAGATGCTACTTGAGCATCGTATGATGTGGCCGGGCCATGACTCCCGAAAGACCTATCTATGCAAAGACGGCGATGAAAAGCCTCGTCCCAGTGGATATTACTTAGGAAATATAATAAGATGATAGGGGCAAGATATGTAAATACTATTATGTGTACAAATATTTTGGGTATGAGGAGATGCGGCCTTGCCTACTTTGTAGAATGCGAACCACTTCCGCGGTAGCAGGTTGTTAGGACTGCTATCTTCTCCCTACTTCAATATCTTACCGTAGCGGTGTTTGGTTCGGTATATTACTACGTGTGGCGCTATAAAAAATATCGATACAATTCTCAATACCGTTAAATCGCCTCCTTCCCTTCTCGCCTATATCAGGCATGCTGTATGTACACTTCTAAATCGAGGTCCAGTTTCTTGAGCATATTCTACTAATTACTAACATTTCACCTAGTTTCGGTATCGATTAGACTAGCTAAAGGGTACCTAAAGTGGTTAAAACATCTATATGAGGAGCTTCGGTCTTGAGAACCTCAACCGTTTCATTCCAGATTCCGGTCTCCGCCTGGCCGCCTTCGCGGGATAGCACAAGTGAAGACGGCCCGCGTCAACTTATTAAGTCCTAGATAATTACGTGTCGAGAGACCGATGAATTCACGGCTTTGCCTACTGTTCGCCGATGTAGACCCCATGGCGATCACCATGTAAAGTAACAGCGTCCATCAGGCAGCGACCTCCTTGAACTGCCGTCCACGCAAGCGGTTTTATAGCCTTGCTAGCCGTCGGGTCGGCCTTATGCAAGGGACTAGCGCGGAAGCCCGGGTTAGCCGTGTTGATGAGAATGTGCATTTCGAGCTTTATAGTTCTCGCACTTAGCTCGCGCATCCACAGTACATTTAGCAGCTTGCTTGTGCTATATCACTCGCTGTTTGTCTTGTCGAGGCCTGTAAAACAAGCACGATAAGCGCCGAGCTCTTTGAGTACATTCGCTATCTCTTTAAACTTGGCCTAGAAGTAGTTTTCAGATGAAAAGATGGTTCGTCGGCCGGGGACACCGTTGTCTTCGGCCGTTCTATTCGGCGGGCCAGCATATGGAGCGATAGCAGAGCTGTAGTGGGATGGTTGACCTAGATGTCTATTAGTTCCCACCCATTGCCAACGAAGTTTACAAGAGATGGTACCTGAATATGGGATTCGTGTCCCATTTTAGACTGCAAATAATCCACGTTCTCGACGTCAGCGTTGAGAATGACAGGGTCCAGGCGATCCAACTTAGCAGCACGCTTCCTAAACAATAAGAACTCGTCGATGCTGAGGGGGGGCATTCTTGACCAAACAGCCAGACGAGCACCTGGATTCCCGGGCTCTGAGAAAGAATCTCCTCACGCGCGGCCTCACCTTTCTGAATGTTGCGCACGCCAAGGGTGACCCGAGCTAGGCCACGGGCTGCCATCTCCTTGGTGGCCTCAAGCCCGAGTCCCAGGCTAGCGTCCGTTATGATGGCTGTCTTGCAATCTAGCCGAACATCTTTGTCAAGAAGTTTGGGTTTTATCGTCAACTGGCGATAGATCCAGTCTGCGTAGGTACCCATGCTGGGTATTTACTGAGTAGGGGTTGCTTGTTGCTTGGCTAACGAAAAGGCATGATAAAGCCATTTTATGGGCGGAGGTCTTTATGTTCTCGGCGGTGCACCATCGAACGTACAACACATCTCGGCCGAAGTCACGCCCGTGCCACCCCGACGGTACTAATATGCTTGCCCGTTCCCGGAGCTAGGCATGCATTAATTGGTGGTGCGAAAACGGTGATGCCCCCCTCACCCCCCCCGGCTTCTACCCTGGTCGGTCCGGACAACATGTGCCGCTAACGTATCGCCCGGGGCTCGGACCGGACATGTATCAACAATACAAATACGAAAGCGACGTGCTCCCTCGAAACACATACATGTTGTTAAGTGTCTTTGATTTTCTTTCACATAGTATGGCTTTTCTCTCTACCCTATCTCGTCGTCACCACATTTCCTAGTAACCATAGACTATAAAGACAGACGCATCATCATTTGCACTTCATATATAATTATACCAAGCCACAGAGGTCCAAGGTTAACAACGGCGAGCTCTTCCTACCATGGTATCAAATTATCAAGCTAGGAGCCCTAAGTATAACCCACTTCGAAGTAGTTATCTATACTTTTGGTAATAATGTTGTGTATGGTGCTGTAATTCCATTCCATGGCAGGTTGATATAGGCACACCTACTATTACCCGAATAGTTCCTCCTCCTTCGATGGGACATGGGTGAGCGAATAATGATTTAGAAGTTTAGAATCATTCAATACTTATAACTTCTGACATTACATCGCTACCTTAGCCTGTTATCTTTATAGGCCGCACTCTTCGAAACCTAGTCGTAGCTCAGCACCTCTAGGAGAATGAATCAACGCTAGGCGTTAAATAGTGCTATTTTCCATGATTACATGAAGAGCTGATAAAGCAGCTAAATAGTGATCCTCTCCCCTAGGTCGGCTTGGTTCGGCTAGCCCCTATTCAGCTAATGTGGATAATTATATGTATCAGGTCCGACACCGACTCTAGGTTTCCAAGACTTATGTTTAATCCCATGCCAGAGATAATATACCAATATACACGGATGGCCCATACAGGTCACAACTATTTCCGTACGATAATTATCACACTCAGCTATGTCGCTATTCAACACCTTAAGATTGGAGGAGGGTTCATACGGAAAATCTCTGCCCACTTCAAGAAAACGGTCTTGGTAAATTACACGGGTGCGTACATGAAGTCACCGCAAATCAACTACACAATAATATCAAGCCAAATAGTCATACAACCATATGTCAGCATGAATCAACCCTTAACAGATATATGAACAATACTATTGCACAACAAGGGGAGTTCCATTTGTGACTACCGTAATATACAGACTATCTCTTTGCTCATGGTGTTTCGCCTCTTATACACAATATGCTAGGCAAACTAGTGTGTTTTAATTGGAAGAGCCCTCATGTGCCATACGAACCTAGGTCCTTTTAACGTGAGCGCGAAAAGGCTACCGAGTTTCCTAACCCAGCCATACCGCAGTGGATTAGAGCAGGACGACAGCACCGAGAAGACCACCAATGGCCACCGCGCCGAGGAGTGCCCCAGTGGGCCGCGCAGCAGCAGCAGTGGGAACCAAAGACGCTGAGCCGGTAGGGCTGGGAATAGAACCAGTACCTACGGGGGTACGCGTGGTTGGGTAATATGTGCCGTTGGACGGGCCGGCAGGGGTAACCGTGGGTGTGGTCGGGCAAACCAGTTCGCCTGTGCGGGAGATCATCTCATGGTACTCGCTGGTTATCTTCGCGGCCGCCTCTCCCGTAGTGACGCAGTCGGTGATGTAGGCGTCATACTGGCTAATATGGACGCTGGCGTGGCTAAGAAGCCCCGAGCCGTAGCTCCGGAAATCGGAAACAAGAGACTCGGGGATCCCGGCGGCGACGACGCTGCAGAAGAATTCGGTAGAGTCGAGAGGATTCTCCAGGGGCCGTTGTGGGGGCGCCGTGGTCTGGCCTGGCGCGCTATAGGAGCCAGCACCTACGGAGCTCACGCCGACGGCGGTCCCCAGCCACGAAGCTAATGCGGGAGCCGGCGTGGGAACGCCCTTGCCCAACTCAGTCAACTTGGAGAGGCAGGTCGGGTCTAAAGTACTTGGACTCTGGGCTACTGAAGTACCGACAAGGGTAACCACGGATAGGAGGACCTTGGCGCTGTACATGGCTTTTGCTGGTTCCGGTAGTTTCAATCTTGGGGTTTTGCTCGGTTTGAGGACGTGTGAGGACGTGTAAGGATGTAAGGTTAGACGTATAGGCTAGCTAGATGCATACGCCAGGGAGACTACTTTTATATTCATAGTTTGAATCGAGGAGAGAGATGGTAACAAACATCTAGGACTTAGATCAATACGAATACTAGTTAGCAAGGGCAGTTAGGCTATTGTTTCCGGATCTTTCGGCCTGGCCGGTATGTTGGAGTTCCTGGTTCCCTCTCTTGAATTGCCTCAGGAGCATGAGTTTGCCTAATCAGGAGGTTCCCGTTCCTGTTACTCCTATTATATGGCCCCGAAACCCTTTCTAAAGATTACCATAAATGGCAAATACCAACACCAGATTCTTGAATAATAAGAACGCCTCGGTCAGCGAGGAATCTGGTTTGTTCTATTAACCGGGTTATTTAAGTTTAGATTTGGTATTTGCTGGTGGCTCCTCGCAAGGCGACCCTTCTACTGGTTGGGCGGGAATGTGCTCAGGATTCACTACCTTGCGCGGATGGCGTGGCCGAACAAAGGTACAAGCCGTACAACAAAAGTACCGTAAAATTGTCGTACTATTACTAGCATACCCCATCTTTACGAAGGTCACTTAGTAAGGCTGTTATTGCTATTTGAATAGTTGACCAAGGCGCGGGATTGAAGTCCTGCAGAGGGAATTCGGCTACGGTCCAAAGGTTAGGCCAGCTATTAGGACACCTTCGGATCGTTCGCCCTGAATAGAACACCTCGGGCTTCCACGATGCCGATTATGCCGACGAATGATTTCGGGGACCCAATCATGCTCCTAATATTCCGTACATAATACGATTAAGAACTAAAGGCTCTGGTGTCACTTACGTAGTATGTAGAGCCAAGGTTGTCCCATAATCCATTTTGGCCTAGGAAACTTCCTACTTCTCCCCCGGTTACCAATGCCTTGTTACCAATACGTCATCCTCTGCAACTAGGATTCAGCCGCAGGGCAAAAAGTCGGAGCCCCGCAGCTAGAATTCAGCTACAAGCTCAGCTACAAGCACTTACTAAGATTGGTGTTATCCATGTGTATCGGAGGAATTATCCCCGAGGGCATTACTCGTGCCTCGGGCATTCTTTGCGTAGGTATCTTAGATGCCTTTCTAGGCCCACCCTATCAGGCTTTTCAGGAAACTTACGACCCGGTTTGCCAGTATATAATGGCAAATCTTAAGACTAGGGGTCAAAACCAAAGGCTATTTAATAAGTCGGAAAGGGTAGAGTGGGTGCGGCCCCCATGCCGTCACGGTAAGTCAACAGACAACTTCACTCTGACTCGGTTCTTTTAGGAGGTAATTAGGTATTATTAGGAACAGAATGTTTCGCAGTTGAGGCGCTCTTCCATATATAGTATCACAATATTTTGCTGATAGGAGCTTTATGAACGAACGCATTCCTAGATCAGACCCCCAATAAAACATTCCTCGGCGACCAGAGTTGGGGTTCTTTTATTATTCTTCAATATCGTCCATATTATTTAGCTTCGACCGTCTTCGCTGTCGTATTTATTTCTCTTCCTTCAACAACCGGCAAACGAGATGATCCTAATTGATCGTTCCCTTCTACTTCCACCACACCAAGTTTCGGAGTTTTTATATCTAAGTACTTTTACTTATTGTCAATAGGCTATAAGCTCTTATGTCTGACCAGATTATAGCACTCCATCAATTTTTGTATGGCTTATTGTGGCCAGCGGGCTAGCATCGAGGCGATTCTTGAGATATTATTATAATTATTTAAAACTTAGGCTACGGAATTACTCTTTTTAAATACGTAAATCATGTAGCTAGCCTTTTCAATGCCCTTCATGGATGTTTTGTTCCGAGTAGTTGAGTTATGACGCGCCGTTTGCGGCTTAGTCCCTGCTTTGTTACAAACCCGAGAAAATATCGGCTACGGATGTATTGAACACCAGCAGGAATCTCAAAGAAAGCACTTTGACGAGAGCAGAAGGAAGTTTATTTTACTTGAGTCTCGTGTTTCAGCCCTGAGAAATCCACACCTTCGGTTCAGCTTCTATCAATTTCCTAGCCGGCTACACAGACCCTTTCCGTTTGCTGCATATGAGCACATCATGAGTGACATTGGCGACATATTCGGTACATTGGATGTGAGAACGCGGCCTAGACGGCAGAGAGGCACGGAAGATCCGGGTGATGGCTCTCTGTCCCCTTGGGGGCAGCGCTACGGCGTATTGCAGGAAATTAATCCCATCCTAAAAGAGGGCGAAGTACAGCATTCGGGTTACATTACGGGACATCCGCGATTAGACCCCAAGTTTTTCGGCGACGTAATACCTCCACAGGAATTAAATACCTGTGGGTATTTTCGTCACCCGAATGACATAGCTCGGTTTTTCTACATCGAGGCTCACTTGCATCATTACTGGAGCTTCAGACCATGGTGGCAAGCTGCCTTGAGTCAATATGTCCTTTTTTCTCCACGAGGATTAATTCCCGGGGGAAACCGGAAAGCTGAGGTCCGATTTACCACATACACCATGCCCTCATCTATTAGACTAACTCCTGAAGTATAAGTCATACGGAGAAGCAAGCCCTGAAAAGATAGTATCCTCAACCGATGCCCTAGCATTGGATGAGGGCATAATTCAGGTTGACGAAAATACCTGGTTTCCTTTTTTCCGAAGGCACAGATGGTACGATTCAGGGAGTAATAGCTTCCAGCCTGGTGAGACGGTGAGTACGGCTAAATTAGTATCTAGGGGATGGATGTAGCGTGCCCGCTCTCTAAGCTTGGTGAAGCTCGCGTCCCCATTATTGATTAAACGGTCCTCATAACTGACTTTTTGTTCAAGGTAATCCTGGATGACCCTAAGCTGTGGAAGCCGTTGAGCCTGGCGATAGAATTGGCGAATAGAAGTGAGTAACGTCTAATTTCGGTCGACCTCTTCGCCCCCCTGGACACAGTCCTCTCTGAATTTATGTATTATGTCATGACACCGAAGTCGTCTTGTACCCGAAAATCCCAGTCGTCTAAGTTTCGTAAGCGAGGAAACTCCCAGAAAATTCTGCAAAGATCAATAATTAACTCTAGACACGTTTGAAGTACTCATTGCCTTGATCAACGATCAACACCCAGGGTAAGTCGTAGTGCAGACATTCTCCACGAACTACTTTTGTTAAATACCAACACTAGCTTGCACACCTTGCTGTTTGGAAAGCTTGCGTACTGGAAAGACCTCGCTACGCTACAGCCCTGCCCAGAACCGTATCCCCTTGCTAAGGTTCTTTTGTCATACGAGAAGTTCAAATCCTTTTGCGACGCCAACAACCAGCCGTGCCCGCTTGATGAACCATCAGCGTACACGCCAGCGGATTGGCGCCGGACACTGATGGAATTTTGCAGCGACTTAAAGGTAAATCCTCCAGCCCACGCTTCGTCCATGTTAGTTTCAAAGAGAACGAAGGCTAACTCCTTCAGTGGGGAGTCGTCCCCCTTCGGATCATGGCTCAAACATTCACGAAGCATTCTGTTATTGTTTTACGATCTGAACAACTAAAACTGTTGAGTGGAAGCGACGTTACGCTAGCTGAGCAATGTTACATAACATTGAACATTGCGGAGGAGGTAAATCAACCCCCAGCATAGCCAGAAGGTTGCTTCTTCATAAGGTCAACGTACTAATAATAACCAATTACGTACAGATTATACACGAACTATCGCATGCTATTTCGCATAGCCGGCTCGCGGTCGAGTTCCCCCCTACGAGCACACGAGGTTACCAATATGACGAACCTGTAAGCTGACCGCTATCACGATCACCCAAGCATCAAAATTCGGAGTGGAATCTCAGGGCTAATGATGTCTTACCCTTCACACAGTTTATAGATTTTGGCCCGATAGCCGAAATGGGCTTCGATATAACACAACGCATATTTGGCGGCATTGGCCTAAACGTTGGTCACAGTAAGACGGCCCCGTATCTTCCAATACTTCTTGCCAAACCACAATTGCTAGAAATGCCCTTGCGGTAATTCCCTAACGTAAGAGGGTAGAACACAGCTGCTAACCACGATGCAGGCGGGACGAAAAGTTATCCAATAGGAGCATACCTCACCACCTGGCCACCGAGATCAACGAGCGACGGGATGAGTAATTGGGGCTATAAAATAAGGAATCACCCATCTTTGGCCGAAGGCAAGACCCGAGAAATTTTCATGCAACCACTGCCGGCGCTGCATAGTGCAAAGATGCTCTCTAAATATTTCTGGGAGGATCCGGCGATCCTACGAAAAAGCGATAATTTCTTTCATAGGAATGTATTATTTTCAAGCAACACTTTCTATCGTATAGGGGATCGCTCCTTCTATGAACCTGTCCGGGTTTCTACACTGTCAGATGTTGTACTAGCGCCCGGGGAGCGCGAAGTGGGTAAGTAATCGTCAATGTTGTTAACCGGTTCGCCTTGGCTAGTTCTGGGCAATATTCATCTCCCGTTCCAGCTGCGCCAGTGGTCCCATAACTTACCATAGCCTCTTTTGAGATGAAACCACTAACCTTGAATCTTAACGAAGTGGAGTCTTGGCAAATCTGGAGTTCAGTCTGGGAAAGCACGCGGAGCGGCGTAAGCCATCACCAGTAACATCCTCTTCATAATTGTTTTCAATAGCAAACTCGGAGTCGTACAGGCTCCTTTCTCCGCCGGCATGTCGCGGAAGCTTCTCACGATTCCGGAGCGTAGAGGCCACGCTTCTAATAAGGATTGCTACTGACCTCGGGCGTTACAGTGGTATTCCGATGCTAGGAGAAAGTGGCAAGACTCACCGGTTAGTCAGATGGGTTTTCTCGATACAATTCTACGTGCTTGGTTGACCACAGCTTTGCTAATACCATTGAGAAACAGTGGAGGGACATGAACTACATGATCGCAGTGTTTTCTTTCGAGGACTATTTTCGTAATGCGGATGAGGTCAACTGTGCGGCTGTATCCGAAGACCTCGCTCAATTGATACCAACTTCGGGTCTAACTAGGGAGCAGTACAGGGACAATCTCTTAAAGACCAAACACGTCTGGATATGGCATTGTCTTGGTATGGGCTTCTGAACCTAATATCCGCTCGAGGCGGGATTTACTAAATACGTTATCACCTCAGGTTTACTTATGAGTATGTCCCCGAGACTCTGGACTCGTTGCACCTGCACAAATCTATGATACCAGTAAGAATAACGCTATTGTTTACGAAATTACTAAACGGTCGACCTTGAACAGTGGCAGCAATACCTATTCGACGAGGAGTCAGAGTCAGGCGTCAGAGAAAGATCGATTTAACCATACAGCTTATCCCAGGTAAAAATAATCCAGGGCTACAGGCTTTGAAGATCGACCATACCGAAAAACCGAAAACCAGAGCAGAACGTTATGGCGAGAGTAAACTATACATCCCTGGACGAGGGGAGATTAATACGGCCTTATTAGAACAGACTTATCATCTTCAGCAAGTGCGCGAAGTGTTGAAAATTCTAGAAGAAGAGCGGGCGGTGATCTCGAGACCATGGCTCTTAGAGATCATGAGACTCCATAATAGGTTAGAAAGCCAGAGAAGAGAGATAAAGAATGTCAGTATTCTCTCCTATTCTATCCCACTTTCCACTTTCGCCAGGCCCGGAAGAGGTGAGAGAGAGCAGAGCCGCAAAGTGAAAGGCGGAATTCTCTATTCGGATTAACAAGGCCCTCGAAGCTCCCCCATCATCCCACATCCTTCTAGAAGGGCGATCGCTAAATCTTGGTTCCTGGATAGGAAATCCCTGGCCACAGTCTCGCATGGGCCCAAGACTGGGATTTCAAACTACCTGACTACGATCTAGAGCGAGTCTATTGGGAGCGCAGTGAAAACCGATGGAGAACTATGGCGAACAATTAGCGGCATTGGACATATCCCGTCATGTCGCTATGACAATATTATCATTATCATTATCATACATATACATATACTACCTAGATACTTCAGTTTCACGTCCCGTCCACAACTAAAATAACATGTACCGGTACTTGAGAGACGGGTGGGCTCGACAGCGATCCACACCCAGAAATTGCCAAATCTGGACGAGCTTACAAGGGCCCCAGCCACTCACAGGCAGCAGGGTTTAGCGGGATCGAAGGTTGCTTTTTGCTGCCAAGTTGCCAGTCCGCAAGAAGCCTATTTTACATGTACAATAGTACCTACTGTACATTACACACTTACTCACCTACTCACTTATAGATATATATGTATGTATGTATGTATGTATGTATGTATGTATGTAGGTACCTAAGGTAGTGTGATGACAATAAGCCTGATTTAAGTAGGTACCTAGGTAGGTTAGGTAAGGTAAGAGGTATGTACTGTGTATGTACGTAGCATGAAGTGTAGGTGTAGGTGTAGGGTAAGGCTAATGAGTGAGCGAATTTGAGCAAGAAAAACACACACACAGAAGAAGGTACAAAGGGCCTTGTGTGTGTGTGTGTGTCCGTATCCGTGTTCCATCTCTTTATTTAAATATTTATACCGTAGATAACAATACCTACCTACCTCCAGGTAGCCTACCTAACCTACTCTCCCGCCTTGCGTAATCCCCCTTCCTCCCTCTCTCTCTGTCTCTCTCTTACCCGGCTACTATCTACTATCTACTATCTTGGACTCTCGGGAATACTGCTCTTAGGCCTCGTCAAAGACCCTCCCTCCCCCCTCCGGCCTCCCCCCAATCTACCTCCACTCCCCCTCGGCTTGTCTACTTAGATACTATCCTCCCTAGTATCGACATATAACCACCTGTTCCCATCCGAGTACTGCTATACTTGATTCGAACACAGAAACCTACCAACCGAACATCCATCATCCCATCGTAATTAGTGTGTGTCCGTCTATCCAAGACCAAAAAAAAGCCTCCCGGCTTCAACCCTCAAAAGAAAGCTTCCTATACCCCATAATCTTGACAGTGGCCGTGGACACAAACGGATCTGTGTCCGGCAACATCGCAACATCGGCAGCGTAATTACCAAGCACGTCCACCCATAATCCAGCATCCGGTACATATTCTATATACTATTTCTTTTTTTTTTGCTAAAGAGAAGGGAAAAAAAAACACTATCACACAACCGAAACAATGTCGCACAACCACGACGACATGGACATGGGCTCGTCGTCATCGTCGCATGACTCGATGCACATGTCCGTCTTCAATAACGACATGATGACGGCCCTCTACTCCGAGGCCTGGACACCGTCGACAGCAGGCGCTTACGCCGGCACCATCATATTCCTGATCTTCCTCGCCGCCCTCTTCCGATTCCTGCTGGCAGCCAAGGCCATGGCGGAGGCGCGGTGGCTAGACGCCGAGATGAAGCGCCGCTACGTCGTCGTGCAGGGCAAGCTACCCTTCTCGGAGCAGGTCTCCCGCGACGATCTCTCCAAGCGGGCGACGCTCACCGAGAACGGAGTCGAGGAGAACGTCTTTGTCGTCCAGCGCAGAGAGCAGATCCACCGTCCCTTCAGACTGTCCGTCGACCCCTTACGCGCCGCCTTCGATACTCTGATCACAGGCGTTGGATATCTACTGTGAGAGCGCTCTCCTATCATAGCCCCTTTGTGTGGCCCCCGAGGTTGTGTGTCGCGCTAACTGCGTCCGTGTAGCATGTTGGCTGTCATGACGGTGAACGTGGGTTATTTCCTGGCCGTGCTGGGTGGCACGTTCCTCGGCAGCCTACTGGTGGGCAGATTTTACGGCATAGTTAGCGAGCATTAGGTAGGGCAGTGCGATCAAACATCACTTGCACAACCCGAGGAGCGGCAGCTCCCCCGTCCGAGCAAGGTGCATGTGTCAGGCGAGAAATACGAGCGCCAACTACGACTACTCAGCAAATCGCCCGCAGCGACTATTCGTGAGGGAAGCGGGATGAGAAACCCAGAACACTTGTTCGACGAGTATTCGGCCGGGCTATGCACCAAGAAATAGACGGGGGGAGCGCGGGATGGACGACGGCGCTACTATAGAGTGGTGCCAGACGTTCTCATGGACGGACCCTAACAGGTGAAGCCATACACGGCGTTGGTATCGGCGTTGGCATTAGCGTTGCTTATCTACCTAGGTTAATGATGACGAGACATGGCTCTTAATCCACCTGACAGATATTCGAGCTCGGTACGCGAAGGTCCCCCAAACTTCATTATTTCCAACCGGCCGGCCTGACTACCTCAACCCCAGGCTTCTGCCCAGGTAGCATTGCATTGTTGGATGTGACATGTACCGGTACCTGCTGTGCAGGGTTCGCTAGCACGTGCATAAACCTTCTCAAACCCGCTCATCTGGTGGGGACCCCGACTAATTACCCCGCCTCACTGCTCTCATGCTCTCGTGCTCTCATACTCAACCTTCTGCTCACCTTCACACATCTTATATATATCTCATTCGAACCGCATCTACGGCATCTCATACCGCCAGCCGGAACAACTTGGTCTTTTTTTTCGTTTACTCTCAAGCCATGTCATCATCCCGTGTACCCGCCGCATACAGCGAGACATGAGGCCCAGAACTGTATAAGTCTGTTAACTAGCCAATCATAATGAAGTATCGAAAGCTGGTTGTTTGCCACCATATCTTCGGCAGGGTGCTACGTACAACATAAAAAGTCCGGTCTCTCAAAGTCCTTCGTTCACTTTTACTTGTGCATCTCACCCTCCAACGCGTTCAACTGGCTATGCGCCGTAAGCTAGAATCCCGCCAGCTCCTTGTCGTAGCACCACTTAAACGGCCGATTCTCCGGGGCCGGAGCACCAAAGCGTACCTCACCATCTTATCAATTCGTAGACGGCGGGGAATCCTATTTGAAGAACCGTTTCCGTAGCTAGTAGTATGTATATGAAGTTATAGGCTAGATAGAGCAAAAGAGTAGCGTGCCGACTAACCTTTCTGTTCGGGCCCAGCGACTTTCATAACTCTCTTTGATATGGTTGTAAATCTCACATCCCGCTCGATCCTTTAGCATCGCTTATTAAACCCCGTGAAAGTGAATGACGTGCCGTCATATAAGACTTACAATGCTAAATGAACTCTTCCTTTCATTGAGTATACAATATACCTACACTTCTTCGAGCTTAGTGATATAGGTATATATCCTAGGAAGCTAGTAAGCCACTGCTTATGTCAAGACTGGTTGGCGGTAACTTAATAAGTTAATTATATACCCAACATGTTAGGCTGTGCAAGCTCATCTCATCTGTGGCGAAAAGCGATACAGAGGTATTCAAAATCTCTTGCCGGGCCAATCTATGCGGGAAGAAATGGATGACCACCCCCTCTCCGCGAGCATGTGAATAGACTCATTCAGAAGATGCATATTACGTCAACGCGGATGAGAGTGTCAAGCTCTGCGCAAACCCCTCCATGTCCATCAAATGATTAATCCTGTAAAAGGCCTTCATCACAACCAGGCGGTTTTATGAGCAGCGCTCATATAATTCCATCCGATCACGTCTTTGTCGTCGAAATCGGAGCGCAACATGGGGGTCTCTAACCACACTCAGGGAGTCAGCAAAGCGTAGCAACTTATGAGTAGGTAATGACTTGGAATGAGAGGTATTCCCGGCTCTCGCGCTTCGGCCGACAGTGAATGAGTGATGACACCCTGCCCAAAGAAGGGCGCCGCTCACCGGATCATTCAGGAGTTGATTCTCGTTGCTCGTGCTCCACGTTATACCTCTCTTCGTCTCAATTACGGCTGGGAAGGGGCGAGGAGTCGTTGGCACCCGCGGCAGAGAATCCAGGTATAACATTTCGATCAAGATCGCGTAGTGAGCCCCTAATGATGGGCCCTGGATGCACACCCCCGTGCTACCCTCACCCGCGAGAGGGATCTGTCGTTGGTTGGAATCGTATGCGATTATAATTACACTCTGTCAAGATCATCTAGGTACCGTAGAACCAGATCTTGAAAACAGATGACGCTGACGGCCTTTTTCATTTCTTCGAAACGCCCCGCCTCTCTCTCATTTGTAGTGAAGCCAAGAGAGACAGACCTACCTACCCAAGAATCAGGAACGGTTCCTGTCCCCGACGTGGTCGTCGCGATCGCCTGCCCGTGTTTCCCAGAGGTCTTAACCCTGACAATAGAGCCAGCCCTACTACCACAGATAGCGAACGGCCGTTCGGTCTGCCCAACACCGAGCTTGCATATCGGGATATTTCCTACGACGTCTCCGTACAAGCGATTCCATACTGATAGAACCTCGTATTTTACCAGGGTCTCCAGCGAAGCGACTTGACCAGGAAGCTTCCCGGGGAATCAATACTCAGCCCACCCTCCCCTCATCCAGGATGAAGAAAGCACATAAAAACACCGCCCCCCTTTCAGAGCAAATACAGAACCATAGATAATATAGCCTCTAAATAATCCAACTCCTCCGTATATCACATACCCGGCCCAGCCACCCAAAGAATAACCCAGTGCACTCACTCGCCCACCACACAGCAAGAAACCATCCACACATGACCAGACAAGCATCCGAGACACTTACCCTATCAACAAACCAGACCCAGGCTCAAGCAGCGACGAAGACTACAGCACACAAGAAGCGATAGCATTCAAGCTACTACCCCATAGAGCTAGATCTGAACGCTCTCACACCGCGCGACTATTCCCGTCTCACTCTCGCTTTCGCGGCCGAGGCCCCATTTGAGAAACCTCGATTCGCCCACGTTCTTTTTGTAAGACCCGCCACGAGAACGTGCTTAGATACCCCCGGCTGGGCCGTGGTAGTAAATAGCTAAGCTTCTATTCCGTTGACGAGAAACTGTTGCCTTGACTAAAATTCGCACCCGTGAGGATTATTTTCTTCCTTGCCCTTCTCCTTTTTGTTGCAATACGTGATCAATAGTGTGGTGTCACTTGAAATGAATATGTAAGCTTGATTATTAAGTCTTCTGGGGATCATCGTCACACGGGTTTGGAAAATGGCGTGGGACCGGTATTACCGTCTTCGTGAACAACTTCATCGACAAGTCGCCTTGACGGTTAGCCGTAGCGATTACAGGGCAAAAGCTCTTAATTTTTTCCCGTTGAGATACGAAGCTCAATTACTACTTGGTCTTGATGGTGGTCTAATGGAAGGATGATGCTATGATACAAATCAACTCCAGGCTGACCTGCTCTCCACACCCAGGCAACAACACAGATGTGTTAGTCTAGAAAACCCCACGTTTCTCGTCACATCTGCCGTCGGATCGCATGTTCCGAATTTAGTAGACTAGATTTCGCTAGTCAAGAGGATGATGTAAGAGCCACGAAAGTGTACGGCAATCCACCTAGGGCTCATTACTCGCTGGCTATGATCTGTAGACGAATGAATTGCCCAATAACCTAAGGTCTCATCTGTCTAGATCAATTTGTCACAATATGCGAGCCTCTGGTAGCGTCACGGCTTTGAACGGTAGACCATTGCGAGGCGGCCGTAGTCAAAAAGCAGGGTTGAACACAACTAGGAGGAGATCATGACCTTTGGAACTGACTTGGTTAATGGGAAGGGATGTGTATATAGAAGGGGCTGGTAGATGAGATGAATTGTTATCGATTTTATGGTCATTGTGTTCCGTCGACGTCGTAAGAACTCGTGAGCCTTCCAAGAATAATGCATGTTGATCGTGAACTACGCGGCCGAGGCCTACATTCGCCGCCGCCATGTAGTCATCGGGCGATAACGCATAATTCCCTTCTATTAAGAGGAACACGAGTTAGGATGTTACCGTTGTGCCAAGCGAGCCAATTCATTGAGCCCGATATACGAAATTCTCAGCCGTTCAAGAGTGAATTTCGAGTGCTTCAACGAGATGCTCACATTCCCTTAAGAATGTAGCTAACACCGCCATACGGGCGATGAAGTATTGCATGTTCGCTACTTCATCAAAAAATAATCCCCGCTATTACGCTCGAAGATCTTCGACTCTGTTGGTCTCTAAGGTAGACCATGAATTACCCCTGATAATCCAGTACCGTATCAACCGCGAAGTGAGAGACATGGACGTGACGCTGAAGCAAATAGGAGGTGAAGATCGGTGACTTTATAGATCACCAACGTTGATAGCATAATTCGTCATCAATACGAAATTGCCTTTCTCGCTTGGTAGATTCCTGGCTGGAAGTTGCCGCGAGTAGCTGCCACATGGCCCCGAGTCGAAACGAGGGAAAATATCATGGCATTAAGGGCCACCACAAGTGCTGCGAAATGAATGAGTCGAAATGGATTGATATTCCTTCCAATCGAGCTTGTCATTGCCAAGTCACGGGGGTAGACGTGGGGGGTCACTAGATGGCAACGCCATTTTCCAGTGCTCATAGCAGGGAGATCCCGGGGTAGACCACGGAACAGAGAGCAAAATTCAAGAACAAAAAGTTAAAAGTATGAAAAGATGGGATTGGAAATCGGACGAGAAAACTAATTTGACATTGCGGAGAAGTCACGATGACCAAACAACGCCGGGCCACCGTAGCCTCACAATTATAGTTTGTATCAAGGATGCCTGAGTAGAAAGAGAGCCTCATGAATGCATTATATTCGGGGTATCAGCGCAAGGCGGGAAGTCACCGGTAAGGCGACAATTAGGACTGGTGAGCGGAGTGTTGAGGCATGCCAGACTGTGGAGGCATGCCGTAAGGAGGAGCGCCGCGAACATAGCCTTGGTAAGCCATGGCTTGAGGATCCATGGGCACGTTGGGCATGTAACTCGCTGGCATGTGGGGGTTCTGAGGCATTCCCGGCCGGCTCGTCTGGGGGGGAAGGTGTGAGTTGGGTGGTTCTTCGGGCGATTCAACCTGGTTTCCATCATCGACGCCGTTCTCGTTGCCAGGGTTGGGTTCCGGTGCGTTTAAGCAAGCCTAGAGTGACCCAGTTAGCTACTTGCAGTTGCGATGCATCGGTGCAATACTAGGGTGTGCTAACCTGAATTAGATTCTTGCCTTCTGCCTTCGTGACCAGAGGCTGAAGCTTTGGCGTGGTGAATGTGTATACAAGACCAGTTTCTGAGACGACGAGAAGTAGTACTTGTGTGCCAGTCAGGACGGAAAGTTCGTATGCCTGGTTCACCTACAGTTAGTGCCTGTTGCGCGACGATGCTGCACCGATCAATTACGATGCAAGAACGCGTTCGACGCGAACGTTACGTGACGGGAGTATGTTGAGCAAGTGTCGGCGACATACCTTCTTCATAATACCGGCTTTGCGCTTGGAAAAGGTGATGTGGCGACGCGATTTATCGCTGATGAACTTTATTTCAATCTTGCGCCGTTCGCGCCCGCCCTTCTCATCGTCGTCATCATCGTCATCGGCAATACTGTTGCGCGGACGCTTAACGCCGCGATTCTCGGGGGCGGCGGCATTGCCATTGCCCACATGGCTGTCGTCCAACTCCTGGGGAGTGGTCTGCTCGTGCTGGTCGGTGATGTCTGCCATTGCTAAATGGGTGCTGGATGGTATCACGAACGAAACATGCAACAAATGGTGGAGATGCTGTTTTGGTCGTGGTGCCGACGGCCTATACTGGATCTGGCGTTGAGCGGAGAGGCTCTGTTGTCGTAGGCTGGAATCTTGTCGCAGAAACCTGGTTTGGGGCGCCTGCTGTATCGAGTCTGGTGTGAGTGCTAGGCGGAATAAGACTGGAAGCGAGTGCCGAAGAAGATCCCAGACACTTGGCTGGTGGTGGCACTATCGCTTTGTTTGGGGTATGATTGATTACCAAGGCAAGGCGAGGCAAGGTAGACTTTACTTCCTCGAGACTTGGGGGAACAGGTGGCTCTAGGCCAGGAAGTATTGATTGCAGGATGGGCGCACAATTGCTGCTGTATGGCCCAATTTTGTCAGATACCACAGGCCGGTACTGATTGTGTTATTGTACTGCAGTGGAGCGGGTAGGAAGGGTTGGTAGAAGAGGTAAGTCATAAGTATAAGTATATACTGTACGGCATGGGCGCATGACCCTTGTTTGTCGATTTGTCGAACAAACCAAATCGAGTGAAATAGGACAGGAAGGGAAAGCAAGGATAGATGGAATAGGACAAGACACTACAGGATGGGACGAGACTAGGCTCGAATGATAGAAATCGATTACAAGAGTATAACATGCAGCATGAAATGGCAATTTTGGGAAGACCGACAATACTAGTAGAATAGAAACAATAGGGGGGAACAGGAAGATTAGGATAATAATAGTATGAATAAGATGGTAGCATACGTACCTATTGTGAGTGAATGAATAGGCGAAGATAATAGGTCAAACGTAAGAGGTGTTTGCCTTGTACGGTAGGTTCCCAGTCCGGTAGGTAGGGCAGGATGGGTTGGAGAGACGAGCTCTGGAGCTGGCTCTAGGGTGTTGGTATTATTGTACTGTAGATGGTTGGTTTAGCGGGCTGACCTTGTCCTAAAGAGCGATAGGTGGGAAAAGAGCGAGTGAGCGAGTGAGCGAAACGAGCGAACGAACGAACGAACGACGGCCCGAACGAACTATACACTACGACACGACGCGCGATGCGATGCGATGCGACACGACACACGACACGACACGATGCAATCGAACCGTTCAATTTGTTGTTTCGCTCGCTCACCTTTTTTTCACTTGTCCTCTGGCCCCTTGTCCCTCTACTCCTCCCCCTTCTCTCTTGCTTGATGATGGGTGCGCGTACCTGGTAGGGCCGTCTGGACTTTACTTGGCCGGGTAGGTCTTTGATAAGACGGAATCAGTCCAAAGTCAAAAAAAACACACAGAAGGCCTCAGCGTTACCAAACAAAGGTTGGAGAGGTCAGGCAGGCAGGCAGGCGGTAGGCAGTAGGCGGTAGGCGGTAGGCGGTTAGGCGTAAGGGTAGGCGTAAGGGCCCTTGATTTGTGCCTTGATTGCAGCTTGATTGAAGGACACTTTCCCCTGTAGAGGAAAAGCCCAAAAGTCTGCTCGGGTGTCAGGTGTCGAGCCTTTCCCTTTTCTTATCGGATTTGGGTTTGGGTGATTGATCAGGAAAGGTGAATGCGGGATGGTTGAAAAGAGGATAGCGAGGTGGTAATTAAGGTAGCACACGGGCTTTTTGGGCTTTTTTTGTGACGCACCTTAAACTTGCCAGACAGCTGTAAAGCCCGCTAGGAGGACCAGGAAGCTACGGGCGGGGGAACAGTGGATGCCAGTGCCGGAGGTGTGGATGCATGGGTGGATGCATGAAAATGGAGGTTGACTTTAGCACCTTACCTACCTTACCTAGGTTCTGCCTGGGTTCTGCCTAGGTACACCACTAGGTACACCACTAGGTACACCACTACCTAGGTAGGTACCATACTAGCACGGATAGTGTGTGTTTTGCCGCACTGTGACATGGTACAAGCCTTATGGTGCGGGTACCTAGGTAGTGTGTACGGTATTCCCGGGAGAAGGAAGGAAGGAGGAGAGAAGAAAAAAAAAAAAGAAGTAAGTCAATAGTACTACCCATACTACACTACACTATACACTACTTAGGTATGTAAGAAAAAAAATAAAATAAGATATAAACGAAATGGCAGGACAAAGGAAACCCGCGGAATGAATGTGTGAGAAGGGGGGCCGTGGATGAAGGAGTGAGCAACCACTAGCGTACAGTTGTACACTAACTATACTTACTCCTAGGAGGCGACTGAGGTAGACTCAGGTATACTATATTACCTATAACTACAAACTACTATGTATGTTTCCATGTACATACATATGTCTCTATGTATGCCTAGATACTTTAGGGATTGTACAGAAAGGAACGAGCGAAACGCGAACTGGCGCACATAACTTACTAGTAGTACTTACCTAGGTATGTAGGTATGTACACAGCAGCCCCAAAACACACTGGGCTGTGGGTACAAGTACGTACTACTAAGTAGGTCTACTTAATGTAGTACCTTAGATAGTAGTGAACCTGGAACCGTGGATGCTCACCTCGTCAGTAGCGTTAGCTATGTCGACCCCGTCTCAGTAGCCTGTCTTTAGTGTAGTCCAGATGCACAGAATGAACACCACACGCCATCGAATCTGGCCAATCATCGGGTCTAGCTTCGCAGCTGCATCAACTACTGCACATGCTAGTTACTAGCGATGCTACTTTAACTCAGTAGTGAGGGTGAATGATTTGCTACCGCCGAAACAAGATTAACGAGTCCTCCTTTCTTGAACACTGTGCGTGCCTGTGCGTGTATATGTAGTGTGGTGTATATACTTACATATATGTTGTGTGTGTGTGTGTGGGTGTCGGTATGGGTGTGGTGGTGCACCTCATTCATCCGCGCTCCAACCCGACGATCCCATAGACGACCGACTACCTAGGTAGCTCACGAAGTCTATACTTACTCCCTACCAATCTACGATAACATCCTGGTATACTGCACCACCGACCCGTACCTAACCCATCGCTCTTCATAGGCAGGTACCTTACTAGTATGTCCTTGATAGACGAAGTGATACGGATATAGGAGTCGTATGCTCTCCGGGAGCAGATGTGGGCGTCAGCAAGTGCGTATATCTTATAAATACAACTACTACTACACTAGATAAAGCCGGTTCAACCGAGCATTTCCGTTTAAAAGGTAATCGCATACCTGATTTTGTCAGGCTGTTTTCTCATGATAGGCCAGGCTACCTAGTGTACCTAATAGTACTAGTAGTGTACACTACCTAAGGCAAGAGGTAATTAACAAGGTACATTGGTTAGTTAGGTAGGCATGTACCCACGCTTCTGCACCAAAAGTTCCTCTCATCAAGGTTGTTCTTCTAGTGAACCTGACAAGATGTACTGTAGAACTTTAGTATGCTTGTGGCAAGCGCCGCCCCCAGAAGGACTGGATGCCCGGCCAGTCAAGTCACGAATCTTGCCCAATCAAGGCAAGACACATTGTCTTGGATTCTACTCTTACATTCTTACTTAAGAAATTTGAGTTGGCTTGACAAATCCTGTGGAGTTATCGACACTGTGTACTTTTCAGGATCCGCTTACGTCCGCCAGCTGTCAGAGTCAACCTCTCAGCACAAATCGCCAGCTCGAGGACAAGCTCGAGGCCGAGCATCTCTATAGTATAGTATAGTATAGTATAGTATAGTATAGTATAGACTAATTATATAATGGCACTCGAGATTCTACTATATTAGTATGTTGTTAATTTACCCTATTCTATCTACACCATGTATAACATTTCATTTTAGCTCTTCACAGAAGAGGACGGTTTATTGGTTACTTTTGCTTACGTACTGTAGTAATATGGCTTTGCATTGTCAGCAAACGTGGAGAATATGCGACTGGATGTGTTACGCGACAATGATAGTATCATACGGATATAGACGAAGGTACTATCTCTTAGGTTGGGGTTATACGGGTTTAAACCTTTGGTTTCCTAAGTAGAAGGCTGAGATTTGCATTTTAGCACACGTTAAAAGGAGGATGTATGAGTAGCTAGTATTAGGATTTCGGCTTGCTTAAGACGTCGTGACTAGTATCTGTGCCTTGGGTACTGACTTGGTGTGTATTTCCGTCCTTCCATGTACTTTGGGCTTACTTCCGTCTTCAACAAGCTGGCATGGCGGCATCTAGCTCTTCCTTTTTTTTTTTTCAAGGTTACGATGTAGTTAATGGTGGCATGCTCTATAGGCCGGGCTTTAGTGTTGTGTGATGCAACAGCCATCTAGAGCCACCGATTAGAGGTAGATAGCTAGATAGGGCTTAGACCTTGAGGTTATTTATTAATTAGTGACCGGATTCGGTACCTATATTTGAACGGCCGTAAGAAAGCCAGCATTCGACAAGTGATGGATCATTAACGCCATCTTCAAGTACAACATCTGCTGTTAGCCTTCACCGGGACGAATGGGATGCGGGGGCGGGGCAGTTGCTCGCCAGGTGAATTGTATGAATCTCCAACAACCGTCCGTATAGTACGACTGTATACTGCACTGTGGGAACTCGAGCGCAAATTCCAAGGGACCATAGCTGCATACCTAACCACCTAGTAGTTGTACTATGGTAGGTAGTGTGGTATAGTGTGCAACATGGAGATCATACAGTGCAGTTAATCTAGTGCCGACCTCTCGCAGAACCTCTACTACTATACTACTACTAAGTAAGTAGTCGTGTAGGTACCTGTAGATAGGCATGTAAGTAGGTAGTGTAGTGTTGCCATGTAAGAACATCTGATGTGGATTTGGAATGAGGCCAAGATATAAGTTGCTAGCGCTGACAGATGCTTGATTGATAGAGGCTTGGCTCCTATCTTTACGGAGCAACAACAAAGCGAGGTACACTTACAGTCCTAACCTAGGTACGTACTATAGGATACTACTATACTCCGTACTACATAGTATGTATTATGTAGATATAAGTATATCATGTAGTGTACACTGGGGAACATCATAGTGATCAGTGCAATAATAGTAAATACGCCGATCGACAATCACTATCGTGTGGAAGACATGTGTTCTGGCATGTGGTATACAGTAGGCTCCCCATGGTCTGCCCATGTCACCATACACTCGGTAGTGGCATCTAGTGTACATAGCAGTTGTGCGAAAGCGATGAAAGCGAGGAGAGCGTGATTTATCATCGCAAAATACTGTGCCAAGCTAACCGACCAAAAGCCGACTTATGCTTGTCACAGTAATCGTACCCCACACAGTAAAGTTGGACTACATCCGTGTCTCACTTATTAGTCTTCGTCAACTACACTACGCTACACCACACGGTACATCAAGCGGCTTGCAGCATGGGTCAGCAGGGGGACGGAAGCACTAGGGTAATATTTGTTTGTCCAATCATAGTAAAGCTGGTCGACCCTTTGGGAGTGTATCCAGATTGGGACTTTCAAGGGCCGTTTCCCTGAGCCATCGCAGCTTGGTTAGATAAGTCAAAGCAACTGTGAGCCTCCAAGCAGTACCATTTACGGTACACGACGGGAAGTCGGATAAGGGGAGAAGAGAGGCAGTGTAGAGAATATCAGACCAACCGCTCGCGAAAGCTATATACTATATAATATGTAGTGTAAAGTATGAGCACTCCTGTGGCTCTGATTACACCAACACGACCGGCCTGTCGAGTTAACATAGGATGCATACCAAGTCCCGCCCCTGCTCACCGACCAAACCAAACGGCGAGCTCTGGTCGTATCTTCTGAGTAGCCGCCACTACAGTACACTACACTACGATAATGGTAGGTACTGACAACAGGATATTGGGACGATATCATGCAGTAGTGACATTGATTTTGCCTCAGACTGGTTAGGGTATAGCGAAACGAAACGCGCCTTGTGGACCATTCTGCAGTTGACTTCAACACTAGTGGATATATCTCTCTACTAAGTACTTAGTAGTGCCCATATGAAATCAATGAAATCTGTGACCTCTTTGTGGTGTGCGATTGGGTCCAGTCCAAGTGAGCGTGGCGGGTATCAAGACCTTATTGGCCCAGGGCGGCGGCGGATAAGCTGTGAAGTGCGAACCAAGCCTATTGCTACACCTCGCACACCTTGAACGACCTAGACACTAGGGCCTGTGGAAATATTGGAGAGGTTGGATGCGTCGAAGGGAAGCACAGGATGGTCCCCTCATGCAACAGGACCTCGGGAGTGTCAATGCGGAACAAGGGGAGGCCGTCACCTGCATCATGTACCCTGGTATTGCCCTAGGTACTGTGGAGGCGATGTTGGGGGACCTGCTCCCTGAGGTTACATTTTGATGACTGTTCCGACCCTTTTGTTGGGGAGGACTTCAGGACTTGGGTGATAGTAGATAGTATAGCAGCATGGTTATCCATCAAGCATCTCCTTTCGAATTAAACTACTAAGTATTCCCATCCGCCTACTATACATAATGCGGTATGGGTAGTTATATTCTCATTGGCCTGCCTTTTTATTGATTTCAAGTTGGTAGAGGTGGAAGATGGCCTGTGATGGAACGGTGAAGCAATCTTTGCAAAACAAAAGTAAAAATAAAATAAAAAATAGGGCCGACCCCTATTTCTTGCTTCCTGAGTCCCAGGCCAGTCCCAGGCCATTCCCAGGCCATCACCGTAGTCTAATGCGACATTCAATAACACACACTGCTTATTGGAGTGTGCCTAATGAAATTCGAGATTGACGGTTGATCCCATCCCTGGGAGGTAAGGCGTCGAATGTTTCCCCAGGATTTAGCGGTTAAAGAAACTTGCCAACCTTGGTTTGGCGCAGTGCGGCAGATTGACAGACAGCCTGTGTCTCGTTCCAGCATGGCGGAATTGTCCAACCAAGATAGGCTGAAGAATTGATTTGCAAACTCTTCCCAGTAGCGCACTCTGTCTAGCACTCTTCCTAGCACTCTTCCTAGTCTTCCTCGTTCAGCTGCATCCATCGCTTGACTTGAGAAATTACGAACCAAGTTTGCGCCCTGTCCACTGCCTGTCCACTGCCTGTCCACTGCCTGTCTACGAGCGTGCGAAGGATCGTGGAAGCAGGGCAGTCATTTTGAAGCCCCCAAATCTATCCAGACAACAGCCATTACGACTGGATCATCACGCTGCATGGTTTTCCCGTCATCACGCTCTCGAGACTGGCGGTGAGAGAGTCCTTTGCCGCCTGTACACGAGTTGAGTACGGAGTACTGTCTGTCTGTCTGTCTGTCTGTACCGCAGCCCTAAGGGCTAAGATTAGTACAACTACTATTCCCATGGGACCATGCAGGTAGGGTATACAATCTACACTACCTACTCACTCACCTACCTACATAGGCTACACTCATTCACTACCCATTTCAGTCTCCATTACGCTACGCTACACTACACGTACGCGATGACTGCCTGCCTGCCTAGACGTCGTACCCATAAGTCATCTCCACATATAAATATGGGCGATCAATTGGTGTAAAAACAAGTGCATCACGTTGGAAATGCTGGTGCTTGCATAAGTATAGCATATACTGTGCAGTGGTCTACTTAGCACAACGCCCATCACAGGAAGCAAACTAGATTCACGGGAACTCTTGCGGCACGTCGGATGCCGATAGGGCTTGTACGCTCCGCGGTGGCCCGTCTAGATGCCCTCCCTTACTGGGCGATCAATCGCTGGGGAGGCACCTAGACGTTTGCCACGGCCGGTGGATCGCATCTTCGAGGCAGGCGAGGTTCTGTGATAAGTGACTAACCTAGACCGTTAGACGAACCCAGGGTTGGTTACATTAGCTACTCGCCATGCACATCAAAACGCAGCGGAGCGCAGTCGTATATACAAACCCGAAGTCTCGGAACGCAACCGCATAAAGCTGTTTGCCGTGAGAAGCCCATGTCCGATCCCGCTCCGATCACCATTCCAATCTCCGCCTCGTGTTACGCAATCTACGATATGCAAAAGGTAGAATACACCACTCCGCTCTGGGGGAACATCCGTCGGCTCGCGGGCGGCTCGCTTCCGAGGCACATACTCGTCAAGATGAACTAGATGGCGGAGTTCCCACAGTACTTATTCAAACAAACTACAAACTACCTATTGGCTATTGGCCATATTTCCGTCGATAATTTAGTCCCTACCCTTCTCGATACCTTCCCTATCATGGCCTATCTATCTAACGTACCATCACTTGCATCTCTACCAGCGTATGCCTCGGTACCACTGAAACACACACTTGAAAGGTATTTCGAACGTAATACTCCCCAGGGAGCCTTTCCTACTGTTATTTTTAACCTTGCCGCTCTTTGCCTCGGATTGAAGACTCTATGTGGCATGACAGAGGATGTGACAGGAGAGACAAACAGTAGAGAATAAGGCCACGATGATGCTCCACAAGCGCGTAGAACTCGGACTTACAATCCCTCCTAAACATTTACCTACAAAAATCTGGAAAGGCAGCGTTAATCAGGCTTCAGCCTTAAAACATATCAAGATCTCCGCGTCAGATCGCTATAATCTAGTATCATACCGCATACTGCAGAATTGTAGACCACGCTTCAGTCGACCCACCTACCTACCTATCAGGTACTATGTCACCGTTTTTTTTTGAAGTTACCCATCGTTTCAGCTATTGGTAACGGCGAGGCGGCCTATTTATAGCCCAAGGGGGTTTGTATAGTATATACTCGATCTCTCTCTGTCTCGAACGCACTATATTCTAATCCCTATATGAGATTTCAGAGTTTACCAGTTAATGAATCATAGGTAATCGCAGTATATAGCAAGGCGTTCAATTCATCGCCTTGACTTTGTTAGGTTAGGAGGTATGTACTTATGCCCTTGATTTCCCCTTAGTAGAGTACGCGAAGAGGTTTGATTGGTTGACCCTACCGATAGACCGCTATACCGACCTCTCTGGCCTTTAACCGTATGCGCCGCATGCCCACCTGCTAAGTAGAACTGAAGAAGATACCTACCTAGGGACCCCGGCCCGACCAGCATCACATCGTCGCATCTACCCGTATGTTGCCTCAGAATGGGCTACGGCCCCCCCTGACTAACACCACTTTGAAACCACAATTGTCTTGAGTTGCGCATCACGGCCCTCAAATTCAAGCCATGCCTCAGAGACCATCATCATCATCATCAATCATACTGGAGTCGCATTGCGGCGGGTGTGCCCATTCGCTTGTGGGAAGCATGTTTCTGCCAAGGTACCGTACGTAGGCCATCAGGCCATCACCCCCCCTCTCACTGAGCTGTTTGAGATGCCTGTAAATATAGTAGCATGAAATAGGTACGTGTACGTGTATGTACTTGGTATGTGTAGATGGCAAAAAGGGAGTTGTGGAGTGTTGGTGTTTCTGAGCCTGCCCGGCGCTTGCATCCTCGTATCATTTCCCGTCCCATGAGCCTCCCTTCTCGCATTCTCTCTCTACTGTCACACCCGCCTTATTCACTTCTTTTCTCTCCTACCCATTCCGCGTTTTTGATCGGGACTATTATTCTATCGCCGCTCTTTTTGTCGATTGATCTTCGACGCTACGTTCTTTCTGTCGCTGGCTCGCCACTGAATTATTTTTTATTCTTCTTCTTATTGCCATACCGATAATCAACGGGAATCTTCAATTCGTAGAAGACGCCGGTCGTCGTATTTTCTTTAATCGCAGTATATCTAGAGAGGTGGGAAGGACGCATCGGAGGAAATAGAGACCCGACCGACACCAGGATCGCCCGAGGAGAAACGAAAAGGAGGTGCAACTCGGAGCTGTTATCGTCTCGATCTGGATTAAGGACGAGGTCTTCTTCACCTCTTTGCTGTTTTTCAAGATGGTCAACAAAGTGCTTGCGGCTTTCATAGGCTTCGACGCCCTCTTCGTCATCACCGGCGCCATAATCGTGGGCTTCTCCGTCATCGTTCGGAATACATGCTTCAACCCGCCCGTCGACGGCAATGAGGCGGCCCGCGATCTACTATACCAGCAATTTCCGCTATCAGGTAAGCCGTGAGATTCGAATATGAATGAGGCAGAGGCTTCCGAGAGACTAACGTTTTTCTCTTGGCAGCTGGGATCGGCAATGGCATCTTCACATTCGTCGCCTTCATCTGCACCCTGCCGGCATTGGCGACCAATAGTCGTAGCTGGCTGAAAGCCGCCATCTTTTTGATTGTCGTCGATGCTCTATTCAGCTTAGTTATCGGCCTGGAATTGTGGATTCTCACGCTGCGCATCAAGGAAACCTTCTCCTCCCTGTGGAATGCGCAGACTCCAGAGGTCCAGGGCTTCATGCAAGAGGCCGTAAGTGAAGGCCCGAGGAATCCAACGCTTGCACGCCTATTCTAACCATGCCTTTAGTTCAATTGCTGTGGCTACTTTAACAGCACTTCGCCAGCGTTCCACACGGACTCCACTTGTCCCAGCCCGGCTACGGCAGCGCTCATGACAGGTTGCGCGACGCCTTTATCGCGATTCAGTAACACTTTCATCGACAATATCTTCACGGCCTTATTCGGTGTTGTTGGTGTAGACGCTGTGCTCATCGTTGCCGCCCTCTGCCTGCTGAAGGAACGAAAAGAGATGGAACGCTACCGACATATCGACGAGAAGACCGGGGCTCGAGGCACGTTTTAGGCAATTGGCTCCTCGATTTGGCTATGTGCGGGCCGGCTACCCTTTATTTTCATTCCCATAGCCTTGGGCAACTAGTTTCTAGTATGTCTACTGCTCGCGGCCACGTCGGCCATGATTCTGGGATGGACAAAGAAAGAGGGCGCCAGTTTACTGCGGATCTATCCCCGCTCAATCAATGATCCTTCTCTCAACAAGCCTTCGACATCTTCGATTCTTTGATTTAAGCGTTTTGTTGGATTCGGCTCGTTTCTCGCACGTACAGGTTAAGATGTAGACGATAATAGAATATGAGGATATTTATACGCATATATAAGACGTAGTCTACTCAAGCGCATAGCACTTTACTGGAAATCCGTTCATAGAGGTCTCCACGCCCGAGAGCAAAACATGTTGGGGCTATGTGATAAATAACATGCGCAAATAGGGGACATATTAAGGTCGTATATTTTGTAAAGAAACGCACGTTCCTTCTGCAAAGCCTACGTGGGAAAATACGACAGACGGAGTGGCCCATGAAACGAACCTGCAGAATATATATCGTTTGACTCTCCGCTTCGGTCCTCTACCATATCGGCTAGGGAAACTAGCGGCTTGATGATAAATCGTTTGAAACCGGTACGAGAATCTGGCCATTCAACCTACGAAATTCTACCGGGATTCATCTATTTAGCAGTAACTTAAACTCAGCCATCAGTGACGTTCACTCTTTAGATGCATGCCACAAATTCGAATCATGCTAGTATTATTATATGCGTGCCTTGCTTAGCCTGCTGAGACATGACGCCTTTTAGAAGGCCGGCTGAGCTACAGTCACTATGCGGGATGATGACCAACATTCATCGGGAAAGCAATTGAATTGTATTGAAATAAGAAGTGACCATCTATGGGATCGAATGCGCTCGCGAGCCAGCGTTCCCAAGATTGGGAGACGCCGTTCGGAACCTTGACCACGATCTTGCTAACGATGTCGACAGTGGCCACTTGATGAAAAGCTACCGAACCAGCTCCATGCTCTACATGTTATCAGTGCTGCCCTCATGTGTGTTACCAATAGGCGGGCAGAAAAGAAGACACCGAGAAAGAAATCTGAAACCCAACTGTCATCGCCTGCGCCTCGCTTGCTGAGGAACAGGGAATGGAACGCCGAGCCTCAAAAATATGATACAAAGTGAACGGTGATTTATCAAGTGTAACCACTTGAATAGATCCGAATCCTCATGACATCGTGATATTCGTGAAGTTGGTAACAATCTGGCCTCCTCCTCATATCAAAATTTCCCAATGTGCTTTTTTGTTGTTTTTGTTTTGAGTCGATTAGAGGAAATGGACGGTTCGTGTACAGCCCCTTCCGGCGCCCGACACATGTGGCTAGAGTTTTGGAAGCTAGCGACAGCTCGACGGCGTAGGGAACGGAAGGGGAGGAGAATGAGAAAAGTAAACCCTCGCCTTCCCAGCCCGCAGGCGCTTCCGGCAGAACCGACTGATCATCCCCGGAGAGAACCGAGATCGATCGAAATTAAGGCCGGGGGTTCGCAACAGCGGAGAAGACACGTCGCCCCATGGCGGGCGATATAAAACAATTCAAGGCCGGGACGTCGTCGCATTTCGCACGACAGATGCGACTCTCTCTAGCGTCTTCCGAAATTATTCTCCAAGAGCGCAGAGCGCATCAATCAGAAAGCTGAAAATCGAAAGGAAGAAAAAAGGATCGTGTCGCGGAGAGCAAAGCAATATCCTCGGGCCGAACGGCGACTATCAAGCCCAGGCGCGCGGGGTTCGCGTCTTCGTCGACGCCGGCAAACGCACACACGAAGCACTCTGTTTTCGAGACCCCTACCGTCTCGGTCCGGAGGCGTCGAGAACGCGGAAGCGGCGCTGTGCGGCGGGAAGACGAGGGGTGCCACCGTGGGAAGGGAGCGCTTCGTCGAGATCAGATTGCGTCGATCGAGTGTTGCTGAGCTGTACTCGGGATGGGAGCGGCGAAAGAAACAATGCTCAAGACCGCCGAGGCGGCCGAGCGTGCTCTCGTCGCTCCCGATATTTGACATGGAGCGGAGCGTGGTGAGCTGGGCTCCGCTGGATGTTCGGATACGGCTCGAAGCACCTCTCGAGATCAATCGATCGGTCGACGAGTGCATCGACACTTCACGCTACGGCGGCCAGGAGCCGGAGCAAATTCGAGACGGCTAGACCACGAGATGATGATCTGGCGTCGATCGAGAAGCTTCACGGCTCAGGGGACTGGTGTCCGTGGCCCGAACGGGGGTGCTCTGGGGTTTGCCGTCTTGGGTCATGAAGAGGAGCGAGGCGAAGTGGTCGCCCCATCGCTCGACTCTTGATCCTATCATGGAGACTATCCGTACTGCCACGACGGGAGCCAACCGCCTGCCCGACCTCCGGCGTAATGGAGGGAGATGGGGTTTGCAGATGACTGCCTCGGCAAGCACACCGAGGGGAGAAAGGGAAGGGGGAATACCAGGGCGAGAGGGGGAGGGGATACAATGCATTGATTAAATATGACTGTTGGTTAAAGTTTACGTCAGGCTGGACAGGGATGAATGACCAACTAAGATTCAAAGGGTCTACGTAGTGCCTAAAGTAGCTTTCCGCCATAGTTTAGATCGTACCTAATTGTATGAGCCGGTCTAAAGGCTCGATACACACCCAAAAGAACCGGTTTGACCCCCAAGCTACCATCTCAACTTAATGGCTTCTACTGTACGAATACGATCTTACCCAGTGCTGTAACGTGAAGGGGCTATACCGTCTCTCTCTTGTTAGGGTATCTATCTCTCTAGATACACATCGGACAATACTCAACCGGAGACTAGCTTTGACCTTGTCGGGCATTTGTCGTAGGCTCATACGTCATATCAAGGTAATTATAATTATCACCTACAGCATAAGTACTACCCAAGTAGGTAGTAAGTATCGTGTTCCGATAATAAAATCAGGTTTCTGGCTTCGCCTATCGAACCTACCCCACCCACCATTACGCCACATATCATACTGCTTGTGTACATCGATCCATACTAGTAGATCTCACCAGGTTCGCGGTGAAGGTGGCTTGTTCTCTTCCTTCTATTGTGTCCCTGCTTTCGCCAAGAACAATATATAACGCCACATCATGATGACATCGTACTTAGCGCACCGCTAGCGTACACCACTATCTAGACTACCTAGGTAGACAGAAAGAACCTGCACTGTCTGCTGCTTGTCTCACCACTAGAACACCACCTCCCGGACTATTTGCACCGGTCGATTTCTATAGCGGCTGTATCCATACCAGACACCAGACACGGGAAAGGAAAAAGAAGAGCATGTGAGATGTTCTAGATCGCGATCCCTGGTCCCACCACCGCTACCCCTCCATAAATAAATAAAAACGTTCCGGAGACTACTATGTATGCCGTGCTGCCCTAAAGTACAGCTAGGCGCCTATACTCGCTTGACAAAGCTTATGACGTCGATTTACACCTTGGACATCGATCCGCGAACGAACGCCTCGGAGCGCGTCACAGCAGCTCCTCTTTCGTAGCCGCTGTTGCACGCCACCGTCGCATGCCACCTTCGTTTCTGCCTGGATAGTAGCCGTCATAACGGGGACGACTACCTCCATCCCATCCCCAAACCGCATTGGGCAGATAAATCTATGACCTAATTGTCCCGCGGCCAGAGCTCGGGTCGCTGTACACCAATAGCTTGGCTCGGATTGGGGTCTCGACGAGACTCCGGGAGCTCTGTCCGAGTCAAATTGTATACTACGTAGTCGATTTCTACCGGGCGAACTTTTGCCATTCGCATACGGGACTGGTACTGCATTGTGCCTTTGCGAATTTTGAATTGTGTGTGTGTCTCAAACCACGTACCTACATGTCAGTGCACATGTCATGCGTGGCGATCGTGGTCTCCTCTGATACGCCCTTTGGCCTTCCCGTTTCGGGCCACCAACGGTAAGGAGGTTTTGGTTGAAGCTTGACAGCTCGAACGTTGTATGAGCCGATTGGTATAATACGTCAGAGCTTACCTGTAGACAAATATATATATATATATATATATATAGCAAGGTCGGAATGACTCGTTCAAGGTTTCCCCTTGTATCTGTATCTCTCTCATATCATCTGTCACACCTACTTACTTACCTACGATCGCAAACACACACTTTGTCAACACACCATCTATTCTAGCGTACAAGACCATCGAAACCAACACACCCACAACTAAACCATAACCACTGTTTATATTATTAACTCTACGCCGTCGCCGACCGCCAAACCAAATTATTCAAAATGGGTGCCGTAGTCAGCTGCGTAAGTTCCCGCCCCTGCCCCTGCAGCACCCTATCCTTACTCCTGCCCCGGCCCCAAACTAACATGAACCGTGGGCGGACAGATCGAAAGCATCTTCCGCACAATCGGCAGCGTGCTCATGGCCATCGTCAACGGCGTCGGCAGCATCCTGCAAGCCATCATCAGCGGCATCGTCTCCTTCCTCGACATCATCATCAGCTTCTTCACCTGCGGCTACTGCGGCCGCCGTCGGCGCATGGGCGGCACTACTCGGGGCAGACGCCACCATACGACCACGACGAGCCGGATTTGAAAAAAACCAAAACCAAAACCAAAAAAAAAACAAAAAACCAAAAGAAAGTCTCCGGGAAGTGGAAATTATGAAATGTATGGCCTGGTGAAAGGAGAATGAGGGATGGGGATGCGTGAGAGAGAGGTAAAGAGAGAAGGAAAGCAAGCGAATGTTGGAACTTGACCCGATGATGGCGTTACGATATCACGATACCCATACCCCACACCTTTTGGACTAGATGCTTAGTCCTGTCTCTTCAGCATGAATACACATGTATAAATTGTACAACACGCATATCTTTACTGGCGATGTTGATTTTAAAATAAGTAATCGAATATTCAAAAATTGAAATACCTAGCTATCCCGTAATTCGTTATATTCAAATTGCGGAATACCATCTTTTCTTTTCTAGCCTAGGAAGTGAAAATACGTACAGACTTATATCCCGTATATTCACTGTAGAGTCAGGTAGTCAATCTTAGGTAGGTGGAGCTACTCTACGTGAGATTACATGTCTAGATCTATTAGATTCCGGTTGAAGAAGCCATGGACTTTCTTTGCGGCCTCTCTCCCGATGAGAGGGTTTAGCTCCTCAATGGTCATATTCGCAACCTCTCGCACGTTCTCCGTTTCTAAAGTAAGATTCTTGAGGTTTTTGGGTGTAACACCGGGAACGACACCCAACATTTCATGAGGCTCAAGATTAAACGCTTGATCTTCCGCCTTCATATCCTTGTCAAGCCCCGCGCGCACCGCAGCAATAGGGTTGGGCTCGGGCTCTTGCGTCTTGAGATTCTCAAAGATCTCGGCCGTCTGGTAGGGGCTGCTGCTCCAGATAATGCGGAGGCGCGGGAATGCCAGAGTGAGAAGTACGATTTTCGACTGGAGGTCTGAGGGCGCCTCGTTCGGGTTGACAGACCGCATGTTGCCAGATAGGTCCGCGAATGGTTCAAGCGTGAACGATTTGTTCTGGTCGAATTCGATCAACAGCATTGGGTTCTTGTAGTGAAGGAACATCGTCTCCGCTTGGTTGTACAACCGCCCATCCTTAAACGAGCTGATGAGATCACTGATGGACTTACGCTCAATACAAATGTTAGGTGATAGAATGTAGTCCCCAACGGTCAGCATGCAAGGTATGACGTTCAGGTTGCGACCATGCAATAGGGATGGTAGCGAAGAGCGGAACTCTCGCACGTCAACGACAACTCTCGGCTGTTCTGCCGTGGCAGTTAAGCGCCCACCACCTGCTATTCGGGTATTGACTGTCCGTAGGAATGCTTCTTGGGGGTCCTCTACACCGTGTGCATCGGTTGTCATAACGATAGACATGCTCGCACGTTCTTTGATCAGTTTTGTGAAGCAATCCTTCTCGCGCCGAACCGAAGCTAAGTATCGTTGTTCCTCGACAGAACTGCCATAGAACATAAAATATACCCGTACGTTTCGGTCGTTGTGCGAAGATCGATAAACCTCGACTCGCCGTATAAACGAAGCATCCGGCTCGTACATGATGATGTAACGGGGTCTAATCTCTTCGAGGATATGTTCGTCTTGGTCGCCTTCGTAAGCGTGAATTACAACAAGATCTTGCATATCATAGAGTTCGAAGTAGTCGTCCATATCCTCGAGCGGATCGGCGACTATATCCGCCTTCTGATTTGCCTCTTCTTCTAACATCTGGACTTCTTCCATGAGATCCGCTACCTCGGCTGGCTTCTCGAAATATTGTGCAACGCTACCGTCGGCCGTCCTGCCAGATATAGTGGCACCCACTGTACCGCCACCTCGTACCCTCCGTCTCTTATTCGCCGGGGCCTTCCCTCTATAGGACCCTCGGGCTAGTCTTGGATCGACGGCGCCCTCCAAAGCCTTCTGATTCTCGGAAAACAATTCATTGTTTACCTTGGCGAATTCGCGTTTCCAATTAAGATAATTGCGAAGCCTTCTCCTCATCATGAAGGAAGCGGAGGGTCTGTGATCCTCTTTCTTCGGATTCGGATTTTCATCCGTTTTGGGTTGCACATGCATGGTCTGCAGATAATCTCTGAGTTGGCGGCAGGTTGCTGTATCCGAGCACATGATGAGAATTGTTTGATTGGAGTCGCCCTGTATAGCGGGCTCAAAGTAGAGGTCTCTATCAATCTCCTCAAGAATCTCGGCTAAGAGAGCCCATTTCGGTTGCTCTTCGAGGACAGGACGAAGGGAGTCAACCGAGCTCTGGGGATTTAAATTCGCTTTCCTGGCAGCGTATACTCGCTGTTTGGCTGTACCAAAAATAGTATTTGCAGCGTCGAGGAAGAGCCAGGGCGACTGGTTTTGCCTTGTAGAGCCAGGTTGCGGGGAATGCGCGGCATGAATGGTATCTAACTGTTGGAGGAAGGAGACAGCATCGAGGGCTAGTACGGAGTGTAGCAAGCCTCGAAGGACAGTCAGATCACCGACAATCTGCTTCGTCTTCCAGCTGACCCGATGCCAATTGGGATCTAGTTGCCGCCGGACCATGACGTCGAAGTTCTTCAGCAAGGCGCTGTCGAGGTTCCAGTCATCCATCTCTAGGCCGCTATTGCCTTTCTTAAGTTCATGAATGCTCACTTCAACACACTCCATGATTGCTTGTTGAATTGTATTCATATCATCAGTCATGGGGACTTCGAGCTCAATTACTTCAGCCTTCTTCTTCCCCTCGAGGGAATTGGCGACAGTCACATGGAAACGGGGCCATAGGGATGCCTTGCGCAAAAACATGTTTCTCATCATGGTAGCTAACGGAGAGAACCCAATGGTAAACGGGTCGGGGTTGTCTGAAAAGGCTTTGAGGAAGCCTGTCTTATTTTTCTGACGATATATGCGGAGAATGAAGGCTTCTAGAGAGGTAGCGACGACTTTGTCGGCATGCAATAGTATGACGCCAGTGATACTATCCGTCCTAAGTAGGCTGGTCAACAGGTCGACGACGAGGATCCGCGAAGTAATGCTGTAGACGCCGCCTTTGGCATACATCTTTTCCCGTGCAGCAACGCTAGTGAAGTCGGTGTTGACGATGGTTAGGCCCCGAGCTCTGGGAGCCATGCTGATGGCGGCATGTTCGGCCAGCGCCTCTCCAATCCAAGCATTCTCCCTATCTTCGGCACCGATGATTATAACAAGGTTATTACCGGCGGCGTCGTAGCTATGGAGGAGATTCGTAACCAGGCGCATAAGGCCGAGGCCCTTCGCGATAACGACGAGTTCATCTTCAGCACGGAGCTCTTGGAATAGATGTTGTTGGTATTCCTAACATCGATAGTAGTTCGTTAGTGTGCTGGCGGCTACGCCTGTAAGATGACGTTGACGCTTTGGTACGAATGAACGAACATACCAAGGGCAGTGATAGCCTCACTGGTTGAGGAGCATTGTTCGCAGACATGCGGGGCGCGTCTCTGTCGAAGAGAGAGGCGCGGCGGTATCGAGATTCAGGGAATCACGCGCATATTGGAGGAAGTGCCTCGACAGATTGGTGGTACGTGTTACCGAGACTAGACTAGCCTAGGCGTGCCTTGTTGCACCACAGCTCAAGAGATTGATTTTGGACCAACAGCACCTTAGAACGGCGTGGCGTGATGGTGGGAGGTGCCGGGCATTCGATATTACCTCCCCAAGCAAGTACTTCAGGCACCTACTAATTGTAATACTGCCTGCAATATATCTGTAAGATCGGTAGGATCTGTAGGGATGGGTTGCACAGGAGGGTTGGCGGGGACCCGAAACCAAGGAAAATGGAACCCGGGGTTCACGCATCGCATCATCCGGGGGTCTTAGCTGCCGCCACTTCGACGCCGAATCACGGGACTTGCCTATAGGACCGTATGGGATACGTCATCGTCGACGCAACCTGTATGACAGCCCAACAAGATTAAGGCAGCCGCTTTGGGTATGTACATATAAAGACCACTAAGACAGACAATCAATCTCTGCTGACATTCCATCTTTCACTCCTAAAAGAGCCACACATTTCCCATCACTCGTTGTCAAGATAGACGAAAGAAAACAACACCAGAAAATCTAGATAAGTGCATCTACGCTCAATCGTCAAAATGCCCGAGAACAACCCTGCTCAGGTACGTTTTGCTCCTTTACAATGGCCCTTTAAATTTTGAGTAGTGAATCTAACGGTTCATATAGCAGACTAAGTCTGATGCCAACACACACGGGAACCCGGTGGGCGAAGCAGCCGAGAAGGCGAAGCAGTTCGCTGCTCATAAAGCAGCCCCAGGCCCTGCTATTCCTCAAAATATGCCTGAGCAAGAGGGCACCAAGGAGGAACGGCAAGCAAAGGCTAAGGCATTGAACGAATAAGAAGTACGGGTTGCAGCAGATCATGGTCAGAGAGAAGCCTGTGCGGTGGCAGTTGGAAGAGGGTCCTCCACAGAGATATGATACTACCTATGATAATATCTTACTTAGACGACCGATACGACTGCCATGAATAAGAAATGAATTGAGAAATGAATTGCCAAGTGCAGAATGAATGCTGCCTGTAATGGCAAACTTTAGACATTTAGGAAACAGTCCAAGTATCAATATCGAATGCATACGTAGTTGATGCAATTGAGCCAGGGGACCTGCCGGACCTGCCTGACCTCTCTTAGTATGATTCATTTAGGCAGCGGTATTTGATGCGGTATCTAGGTAGTAGACATGTAGCAAGGTATATATGTATATATATACCTGGGTATGTAGAGCCAATAGGTTGTTACGCGCGTCGTGACTAAATGATAAAGTGTAACCGAGAGTGAACTCGTCATCTGTGTACCTTTGAGTGAGTACTTCTAGGTACTTAGGTACATATGTAGGCAGCTACCATCGAAGAGAGTCGTACAAGGCAGGCATAAAGTTAGGTAGCAATAATTTACATGTATCGGTCGTAACAGTCGCAACGCAGCATACCTAGGTACTATAAAAATATCGGACATAAAGGTCAAAGTGGAGGAAGGAGTTTTTAAGGTGTTGAAGTGCGCCTAAATTACCTACCGTATGTACCTACCTACCTAGGTACCTTACCTTACGTACCTGGGGTATACCTGAGTTGCTATAGCGCCTATAGTTACCTACCTGGGGTACGTGACCTTCTATATCTCTACTTAATCTCCCTGACTAATACCGCTACTTTCGACCTCCCTAACCTTACCTAGGCAAATGTAGGTACCTGGGACTAAAACTAAAACTACTACTAATATGGTGGCGTGGCGGTGCAGGCGGGTGTCACAGTTGGTGGGGTAAAACGTGGCTTCTCCTGCCCTTGGCACAAGATTGGATTTGAATTGTTGGATGCCTTCTACAACGGTTCATTGATTGGCGATAACCGGTTGGTTGGATTCATGTAGTCCACAGTAGTGTGCTACCCCCCCATTCATCTACAGTAGCTCGTTAAAATACAGGTAGAGGTAGTATACATCTCTACATCTCTACGTCCAACGTAAAAGTCGCTGTATACTCGGAACTCGATACTCGATATACACACCCATACACCGCAATACACCGCAATACACCGACCGCTACGTGATATCTTCGCCGCCGACTGGGGTTTCAGTAGTCCGCCATTACTGTACCCTCGTCAGGTAAGGGAGTCCTAGTCCGGCCTACACCGGCTCCCCGTCATACCCGACATTTCCCCATCAACACCCATCTTCGATACACTATTCTTGTGCGTGATACTGTGCGTGTGCCTCCAAAAAACCGCTTTGCTCCTGACCATCACCGGTCGCTCTAGCACTCCGAGTGCCTATCATTGCTGGAGACGTCGCCTACTCGAGGGTAGTGTGAGGGAAACCTGTCTTTACCGTCTCCTACAACGTCTCAAGACTCAAGTTTCTCATGAAAGCCGAATACCGACTCCAAGTAGCGCCTCACACGACTCTTCTCCCGTTGTTGACATCAACTGAGCGGGCCCGATCTCCAACTCTTCCCGCCCTCGATAAGAATGCCCTCCATCCTTAACGAGGAGGACAAGGAGACCGTCAAGCGAGTCGTCCCCAAGCAGACCAACAAGATCCAAGCCGTTGCTGTCGCCAGACTCTATGTCGCGTACCCAAATAGGCAAAAATGGACGTACACAGGATTACAGGGCGCCGCCGTCCTCGCCAACGACCTGGTGGGGAACACATATTGGGTGAAGCTGGTAGATATATCGGTGAGTATTTGGTAATCACGAACTCTTCGCACGTGTGCTAATCATATCGTAGCCTGCTAGTCGAGGTGTCATATGGGATCAAGAGCTATTCGAAACCTGGTCTTACAATGCTGATCGGACCTTCTTCCACACCTTCGAGCTTGAGGAATGCTGGGCCGGTCTATCATTTGTCGACGAGAAAGAGGCAAAACAGTTCAAGAAGAAGATGGACGATAGGGAAAAGAACGCTTCGAAAGCCACCAAGAACACCCCCTTCGGTGGAACAGTGCAGCAGCATCACAAGTCTGGCGGATTCTTAAGCGGCCTCTTTGGGGGCCATAGGCATGCCTCTAATCCGACACCGCCTGAGTCACCGCGAAACAGTCTTCCACTACTACAGCCCCATGCGAGAACATCTTCGTTAAACCTCAGTACCTATCTCAAGCCAACCTCTGAATTTGCCAAGCTGGAGGCATATGATCCCAACTGGCGGGAAAACTTTGGAAACTTCTTATCTGAGCAGGGACTTGCAGACGATTTCATTAAGGAAAATCAGGATTTTATCGTCGAGTTTTTGAAAGAAGAAAATGCCAAGAAGGCCGCCACTGCGACCCCGGTATTGCCCCCTCCTCCTATGCCACCTGTGAATGGAAGTACTGGAAGCGTTGTGAGTACTGGTAGTTCTGGGCATGGGCGAGCTCCACCTCCACCGCCGCCCCCTCCTGCAGCGCGGCCGGCGTCCGATAGCATTTCTTCATCCTCCGGCTCTCGTCGGGGAGTGCCCCCGCCTCCCCCCGCACCACGGAGATCAGGAGGCAAACTAGAGACTGTACAGCGCGAGCCAACGCCTCCCCAAGAACCTACCCCGCCTCGTCCTCGCTTCAACGCGCCTCCCGCTCTTCCCGACGCTGGGAAATACGCACAGGTAGATCCTCGCGCCGGACCCGCAGCGCCGCCTCCGCCTCCCCGTCCCCCAAAGACGCCGATCAGCGAGAAGGAGACGACCACAGCTGCTCACAAAGTTCCCCCCGCCTTCACCGGCCAGAGACTGAGCAGTGGACCGCCTCCACCGCCTCCACCGCGCGAACAGCCCCAAGCTGTACCTCCCCCACCTCCGCGTCCATCGCTTCCCCCGAAGACACCGATTTCCAACGGCCCTTCACCACCGCCTGTCCCGACTGCTTCGAGACCAATACCTGCGCCTCCTCCAAGGAATACCCCACCGCCACCTCTACCACTATCAACGGCACCGCCACCTCCCCCGCCCCCTCCAGCACCACCTCTTCCCTCGAATCCCGGAGTTCCACCCCCTCCTCCTCCTCCGGGTCCGGGAGTGCCACCACCACCTCCACCACCACCGCCATCTTCCGTCCCTGGAGCACCTCCGCCGCCCCCACCTCCCCCGGACCGGGATTCCGGTTATTCCTCTGCCGCGCCACCATTGCCTGGAGCAAACTCAGGGCGTTCCGCTATGTTGGAAGGCATCCAGAAAGCTGGAGGTATCGGGTCACTCAAGAAAGTGGATAGGACCCAAATCAGAGATAGGAGTGCGGCCACAGTTGGAGGATCCGATACGGGCCCTCACGGTAGTGGACTTCCGCCAGCTGGCGTCACCCCCGCAGGGCCAGGGGGTAGTATGGCCGACGCATTGGCGGAGGCTTTGAACAAGCGGAAAACTAGAGTTCGCGACAGCGGTAAGTGACGGCTTTCAGATATACGATGGTAGACTTCTTGCTAATGATGCATTGCAGATGACGAACAGAGCGACGACGAATGGTAGAGTCTAGTCGAGGTTGCTCGTTTGCGGCAGTGTAAGAACGAGGAGCCAAACTAGTGGAAGCTAACTTCAGTTTGAACATGACAAGGGGACATAGGGACTGGGGGTGCATTTTCCGATTAGGCGGCATCATTTATCAACAAGAAGATTCATTTACCTTGTTTGTGTGTGCCCTGTCTGACATCCGGCAGGTCTAGATACTCACGGATGATAACACGATTACACAATAGGGTACCTCAGTATCTCCATCCGCAACGAACAACTTTTTATAGTCATGTTATAAGAATTACCTGAGTTCCCAAGATCCACGATTTCTACTCCGTTCAAAGAACCACTCATGGTTAATTGAGAATGATACCCGGACTGAGGTACAATACCCTTGAACTTGAAGGATTCCAAAGGCCTAAATCAATACCTTGGAATAGGCTCAGCGATAACCCATGGCTTATATATATTAAATGATGATGAATTAGTCTAGAGCAAAAGACAGAAGATCCCTTAGGTCCAAATTATGCACCTGTCGTGCTAAACGCATTATTTATCATATAGTGGCGAGTATGCTGGAGAATGGAAATTAGATGGCGAAGCGTAGTGCTAGGCATGTTATCGGAGTATTAAGTCATCGTGCGTTGTTTTTTTTTCTCTCTTCTTCTGGGCTCTTGTTTTTCAAATATAGCAATACAGATTAAGAGAAACTAGGTTGGGAAGTAGGCTTCGATGTGAAAATTGCATGAACATTGCGAATATGCTTTCCTGGTAGCCATACTGAAGCCTTCCAGGCCTTTAAAGTACCGAGTTTGGACTAAGCATACGGTGGTGATATAAATCTTCTTCTCTCGAGTCATTAGCTTATATTAATTATTATGCCCCCATCTGTTAGGGACCAAGGCTGAGGGTTCGAGATGCGTGTGCACATTGTGAATTCGATTCTCTCTATAATTCTCTATACACAACATTTTTGGGAAGACGTTTTCAAATTCATGACTACCAACATAACAAATACGAATGAAAATCGATATGACATGTAGAAAAAGACGATGGCGAGTCCGATGACGTCTCTCCCACCATGGACTCGATTTCCCTCACATTACACGCGTTAAAGCGACTCCAATCAAACGCCTATACCGTCTAAATTGCTGTCGGGGTACCCACGCGACGGTTGTCGTGTGGGTTAGAGAGAGAAGACAGGCTTGAGGTTTCCCGGGATACCCCAGCCGAGGAGTATCGTAATAGAAAATCCCTCGGCCGGATGGGAAGATCCAGACGGTGGCCCCCGTGTTACCTGCAATACCTCCCGCCGCTCTATCTTCGTTTCGTGGATTTCTTGGCGGCCATCAACACTGTAAACTGGAGAGCGCTATGTAGGACACAGGAACGATACTCGTAGCATCAGGACATGATCTTGGTTCTTGCAACTCGACACTGGGTGGGTGGTGATACTGGGGCAAAAGGTATACACAGTAGTGGCGCAGAGGGGTGAAAGTAGGCAAATTAAATGTCGTCGATCTCGATCTCCTTGTTGTTGCCAGAGTCGGACTCCTCGTCTGAGTCTTGGTCATCGGCGAAATCGAAGTTGCATTCGCCCTCGTCACCGGGACCGTACGTATCGGTCTCGTTGATTCTGGCGCTCTCCGGAAGTTCACCGTATTGCTGCAGCATGAATTGTTAGTATATACCCTGTGGTTGTCTTCGTGAGGAGTGTAATGGGTGGATGAATGGCATACCTTTAGGGATCGAGCTTCGTCGGCCGTGTACTTGATGAGGACATCGCCCTTGTCGTCTTGGTAATCACGGAGCGAGAGAAGTATGATCTATTCATGCGGTTAGCAGCCTGCTACAGTGGTGGTCTAGGGTGTGTGGGTGATTCATCTGCTTACATCGCCGTTGTTGATCCACACCTTCTTGCGGAGCTTGCCACGAATGTGGGCGAGGCGTGTCTGTCCGTCGAAGCAAGAGCAAGAGAGACGCCCGCTGCCGAGCATCTTGACTACTTGGGCATATTCCTGGCCTTCCTCCTTGAAGCTATAATACGACGTGGTTAGTCTAAAAGGTGCCGGGTCCGACAATGACGGGGTTGGACGTTTTCAGGGCTACGTACACAAGCTCACGCTTCTCTTTGTCGCTCTCGTTCTTACCCCTTCTTCGGTTCTTTCCTCCCTGTACGGATGAAGTATGTCAGTTCATCGTCCTTAGAAACATTGGAGATGTTGTTGGTGTTGATCCGGTGTCGATAAAAGAGAATAGCAGCAGCAGCAGCAGCGGTGGCGGCAGTAGTAGTAATAGTAGGAGCGGCGGTTGGTGGCGGGACTGAAGGGGGGGGCGTGGGGACTCATGCGTACCTTTCCCTTGTTCTTAGGCATGTTGGCGAGAAGCGCTGTCGCAGGCGATGACTATTCGATGAGGTTTGGTTGATTTGTTATGTCCAGGTTGTCCAGGTTGGTGAGATAAAATGTGCGGTGTTCGGCTTTTCGAAAAATGTCGAAAAGGCGTGGCAGGGCGTGCGGATGGATGGATGGATGGATGGATGGATGGATAGAATGTGTAGTGATGGATGATGTGCGGCGGTGCGGCGGTTTGGCGGTTTGGTGTGGATTTAAATGTGAATGGTGGGATGTTTTGTGGTGACGAGGGGCTTTTTGTTATCAGAAAATCCTGGTTTGAGGCCAATGAGTAACAGTTGGTGGGGGGGAACGTGGGGCTGTCCGCGCTGGGTGGGTTCGGGCGCTGGTTCCAGGCGTACATGCGGCGTTAGTGGGGCACATCACCCACCTGAGTCTTTTGTCCTTTTTTTTTTTCTTCCCCCTTCAGTGCCTTCTCAACGTCTGTGCCTACTACTGCCACGCTAGTGAGGTAGCGTGGCTGTGGTGTTCCTCCCTATTCCTCTAGGTACTTACTTAGTACTATACCTAGGTGGCTGGCTTACCTACTGTGTACGTCAAAATTCAGGTACCTATAGCTTGTGGGCTATAGTAGACCGACACCACCTAGAGAGCGCCAAGACAGATTAGATACTCTTCGGTATCTCCAAGTAGCTAACTATATACCTACTTGGTAATCCAAAATTCTCCATTCCTCCCATCCAAACCTTACCAAGACTCACTCTTAAGTTTATTTATCGCGGTTAGACTTACTTCTGTTCTCTTTCTAGTCTCTTTTCAGTCTCTTCCCAGGCGAGGTGAGGTTAGTTGAAGAGCTTGGGACACCGATCTACAAAGCATGGGCTGCTGGCGGCTCGAACCCCCCCATATGCCCCGGCCACGACCATGAGAAGAACTATACAGCGACTGGCGCGTCTAAGCCCTCCGTACCCCCGCGTGCAACCCCGATCCGCGCCCGTCCATGTCAGCAAACCAGCCTGGGAGGACCCGACTGTCGATATCGAGCCGAGTCAGAATGTCACTTCTATGTACAGACAGCATGGAATCATCTTCCCATACCAGCTCCGCCCCCTGAAAGGCATCTTTTCTGGGAATAATCCATACCATTTAGGCGTGTCCTACTCCCAGGAACACTGCGTCCTGCATCAGTCTATGAAGTTCTTCGACAGGATCGAACACCCCTTTATGAGACCCTTGCTAGATATCTACGTCGAAAAGAACAAAGAGCCGCTGTGGTTCTCTGGTTTTGCGCATGGAGCGGGGGCATTTCCTAATAAGACGGCTTCAAAGAAGATTACCCATGCATTGCGAGACGCCCTAGCAGAAGCAGGCTACGACCGTTTCGGTCGGAAGGTGCTCGTCGATGGCAAATCGAGCGCTGTAGCCGACTTATACGGAACGCTACGTGTCATGACCAATAAACCTCTGGTCGTGTGCAATGCTAACTTCACGGAGCTCCTAGAGTGCGCAAAAGCAATCGTAGCCCGTGCCGAAAAAGAACTTCAGAGAGACAAGAACGGTCGTCGCGTCGAGGGGCCGCAATGGCAACATTACCCACCAAGACATAGCGCACAGCGGGGTCAGAAGCGGCAGCATAATAACCAGCGAGTGCGACGTTCGTACTAAGGCCCTCGCGTTTCCCCGGGAAGATCGTCGTCGTGGTTTGTTATAACAGCGTCGTAACGAACTCGAGGCTAGCTACTCGCAAGCGCCAGCATGAGAAGTCAAAAGGCGAGCCCATCATACCTCGACAAAGCGCGAGGATGGTGTCGCCTCGGTGCTGCTGCGGTGAGCACCCAGGTGGGTCGGCACACCTAATTCTCCGTGCCTTGATATGTAGATTATACCATACTTGCGTACGTATGTATACTCTAATGCATGAAGATCTCCCGTCCAGTTTCGTGTGTATTGGCCTGTGGATAATGGATATAAGAGCTCTGGTGTAGGCAGGTGGGCGCATACTTTGGGACCGACTTTGTGAAGTGCCTAAGGAAAGACGATATGATATGTCTAAAAATCTAGAAAGATATCCTCACTCGACTAGAATCCCATTTTGCCAAAAAGCCTGAGAGACATATACAGTACGGGATCAATGGCTATGTAGCTTGTCAGTACCATACTAGATGCACAGGGTTAGGTAGGTACTTAGCTAGGTACTAGGTAAGCATCTACTAGTAGCTATACATGTGCATGTACTACCTAGGTACTTACATATAGTAGGGTTCCACATGCCTACGCGACAAGGCCATTCATTATAGGTACAAGGTCATTACAGAGGTCACTACTACCTGGTAGGTACCTAGACAGAATGCCAGAATGCGGGTACGCTACAAGAAAGGAGCGCCCAGTTTGCCGGAAGCTAAGCTTGGCCAAATAGGGAAATAGGGACTTGCACCTACGAAGGCGAAGGCGAAGGCGAAGGCAGGCAACGGAACGACACATGTTAAACAACAACTTCGTTCAACAACCTCGAGCCGGCGCAACACACGAATTACAACAGTAATAACTAACAACGATAACAACGATAGCAAAGAACTGTTCGCAACAACAACTTGATTTATCCCCGCTCCGCTCATCCCGTCTTTCCGCCTATTGATCTATTGATATCCCCGAAGCCCCCAGCAGAAAAGCAAAAAAAAAAAAAAAAAAAACACAAGCCGACAGCTCAATTCACTCGGAAACCCCCCGTCTTTTAAATTTACTATTCCTAATTGTCTATTTGTCCCACCAACAAATCCTCTTCGATATGCTCGTGTCCCTCACTGTCGGCAAAGTCGATGCCGGCGTGACGGTACTCCTGACTCCAGACAAACGCCTTGTACGTAATAACAACAACGATCATGATAATCCACCTCCTCAAGTCAAGCTCCTATAGCTATGGCCAGCCTTGCGCACAGCTACATCTGAGGGGAGAGCGAGCGAGCGAGCGCGCCTGCGCGAGAGACAGAGAGATGGAGTAAACTGATGGCTGAACCCCAGATCGAATTCCCCTCCATCCTCCTCCCACCCAACATCGTGTCGGGCTCCATAGTAGACATCACCGTCGCCCGCAACCACGTCTCCGAGTCCGAGTCCGACAAGCAGTTCGCCGCCCTCCAAGACCAAATCTTATCCGCCTTCGGCGCCTCCGAGCCCAGCACGCCCATCCTCCGCTGCCGCAATGCCACCCAGACCTCCGTGGTCCTCGAATGGGACCCCATCGAGCTGGCCACCGCTAACCTCATCTCCTTGTCGCTGTACCGCAACGGCCAGAAGGTCGGCAACATCCCCCAGCCGCTACATATGTACAGCACCAAAATCAGTGGTCTCGCTGTCGACACCGAGTACACCTTCCACCTGGTGCTGAGGACTACCGCCGGCACCATGAGCTCCAAGCAGGTCGTCGTACGTACGCACAAGATGACCGATCTCAGCGGTGTTACTATAACTATTGGTATCCTACCGGCTCAGATGCGCGAAAGCCTAGCGGCCGCCGTCGAACGCATCGGCGCTAAGGTTGTCGATAGCGTCCGCATTGACACCACACACTTCGTCACCACCGAGGGTCGCGGTGTCGCGTGGGAGAAGGCCGTGGAAAACAACATTCCCGTCGTACGGCCCGAGTGGGTTACCGCCTGTGAAGAGAGCGGGCGCATTCTGGGTGTCACCAAGTTCTACCTCGATGCTCTCCGCCCAGGGCCGCCGAGCGATGCTTCTAGACCCAGTAACACCACCCCCGCCGCCGCACCGCAGACACAGAAGGATCTCCCTACGGCACCCTCATCGGCCCAGAATGGCGTGACTAAAGACGCTCCAGCGAAGGGGGAAGAGAAGGAGACAGGGGAAGACGGCAGTGATGAAGGAGAAGACGACAAGGACGAAAAGAGCAGTCAAACGGAGGAGAAAGCTAAGGCGAAATCTACCGACGAACAGAAGATGAGACTAGAGGACAAAGAGGAGCAGAAAGTCGCCCTGCGACCTAGCAAGCAAGCCACGGTAGAAGACGATGATAGCACCGACGATGAGAAGCAACCTGCGCCGTCACCTGGCGATGGGGCGTCGTTCCAGGATGTGGCTCTGTGATAATTGCGTTGGCGTATGGGAAATATTGTTTGATGTCGCATGGAGTTTGTTCAAGACTGGTCGAAAAAGCTGCAGTGTACCGAGTTACCCCCCTTTGATGCCACCTCGCCCGCTTGCCGGTTGTTGAGGTGATTCCAAACTGTACGATACCGCGTGTGCGTTATACGCTTTTGTGCTGTTGTAGCATGCTTCTTTTACCCGCCTTGAGCCTACCGTAGACTTGGGTGGAATAATAAAGACTTCCGTTCTAAGAGTAATCCACTAAATGATATTCTCGCATGTGAGGTTTGAGGCTGGTGTTTACTTACCATCAACTAGGGATGCCTGTATAATATTGCGTTTCGGTTGGGCTATTCGTTTGTATCGATTCCAGTAGAATCGCGCACGACTTAACGAATTACGTTACTAGCTATTATCTCGTGCTACCCGGCCGTCCAGGGTCGTCGAAGCCCGTAGGTGATAAGCAGGCAGCGTGCTACGCGAGTTTTTCTTGAGGAATCTATCTATCTATTTGCCGGAACAATGCAGGTGACGCCGGGGAAAGGATATCTTTGATGCAATCTCACCCGGGGTGGTCGTTTTCTTCATCTCGACTCAAGTTGCATATAATTGATACCGCTACAATATATATCCCTTATTCACAACTATGCCACAACCGAATATGCGTATTCTCCTCTGGATACTTCTGTAAGGGCGTATAGCCAACGTCATGGTCCACTCCGTCTACTCCAAATACGCCCCGAGGCCATCTTGTTCGCAGGCTAGTCGTGTGAATGGCGTGCGAATGCCTCGGGCATTCTTGAGACGAAATACGTTTTCCGCCGACTTAGACACTACCTAGAAGGCAGAAAGGGTGACATAGATCTCAACCAGGCCCGGTTTAACTAAGAAAGAGAAGGAGCACGGGGGCTCGTATGAGCACGGCTCCCTCCTAGCCCGGTCATTCACAAGAATACCACACGTAACCCCGACTCGAAGAAGACGGTGACGGCGAGGTTAAGCGGCTGCTAGGTAGGGTGTAAGCTTGGGATAGCGGCGAACGAAGAAAGCAGAGATTTGACGGAACATACTTCATATACCACTCTCCTACCAAGGTTCTTGTAATCAGACGCAGCCATGTGCATTATTGTTACCCCCGCTTGTGTTGATAGCACCCGTGGGCTTGATGAGGATTGAAATCACATGGTGCTAACTCGCGGTTGGATGGACCGTCAGCAATCTAGTGCGGAGGGTGATACCGGGTATCTACACGCCCACCCATAGAGCGCATTGGATTCTAGTACAGATGTGCCTCTCACTAGAAGAGCGAAGGGCGAAGCAGTCTATTCCTCTCTCAAGGACATACTAAATGGAAGCCATGTAGACTCACGGCCAGGAAACTTATAACCCCAGAGTGAGCCCACCACACAGTCCCCCCATCCCATCTCACGGCGGGACCTCCTCGCCCCTCCAATCCCAACACTTCCCGCCGTCCCGCACCGTCCTGCTCGCGACAACCTCCAGCATCTTGCGCACCGCAAACCCGGGACTGAACAGCTCGTCCTCCGCCACGCGGCCCCAGAACTCGCGGCTCAGGCCCGTCCTCACCGTGCCGGGGTGGTACGCCACGGCCACCGCGTTCCCGGCGCTCCGCGCCCGGAGATGCAGGTCGAAGGTCTTGGTGATGCTGTTCACGCCCGCCTTGGACGCGCGGTAGCTGTACCACCCGCCGAGCCGGTTGTCCCCCGTGGAGCCCACGCGCGCCGAGTTCGTGAGCCACGTGGCGTGCGCGGGGAGGCGGAATCGCTGGCCCAAACTATCATCAGCGTCGGCTTCGGCTTCGCCGGCCTGCGCCTTCACGTACGACATGTCCGTTCCCTTGCGCGGCAGCAGCTCCCCGAACCACTTCATCAGCATCAGGGGCCCGAGGGTGTTGGTCTGCAGCGTGGCGAGCGCGGCGTCGTACGCGATGCGCCGCGGCTGTTTCTCCGGGTGCAGGATCCCCGGCAGGGCGAAGGCGAGGTGCAGATGGTGCGACGACGGCGGGAAGAGCGACGCCGCCATTTGCGACGCTGCTTCTATGCTCGACTCATCCGTCACGTCCAGATGCGTCACGAGCAGCCGGGACGCGTCGACTTCGCGGCTCCTGGGGTTGGCTGATGCCGTCGCCGTGGACGCAGCCACGAGGGACTCCTTCACGCCGGCTAGATCGGAGCGCGCGGTCGCGAGGATGGGCAGTGTGGTGGAGCGGAGCAGATGCGCTGCCAGAGCATGCCCGATGCCGCGGTTTGCTGGCGAGATGAAGATCCATGGCTTCGACATATAGGACTGATTGTTTTGTTCATTGCCGTCTCCCGATCAGCGCTGATTGGTCCGGGTAGGCTGGAGGATACCAAAGAGGGTAATTCTTAGATAGGTAGGACGAATGCGACGACGACTTAGGTCTAGTCTAGATAGGTAAGGCTTAGGAACGCACATTAAATCACACGGTATAGACTAGTTGTATGAAGTCGAGCTCGTTGATCATTGAATTGATTGTTTGGGCTTCGCGGGGCCCGAGTCGGCATGCCGCCTTTTCTCTATAATAGGGTCCTTGATAATGATGATTCATCATAGTCATTGCTGATCCGAGACACTTTCAACCAACGCCGCCAACTATCGGCTATTTTCAAGATATTATCTTACCTTTAACTTGATTTATTCACGCTTAAAATTCCCAGCACCATGTGAGAACCCGAGAAACCGCCCGATGAATTGCGTCGGGAGAATGTGATCCTAAGTACTCCATGCTGGTCTACGAACTTCTGGTGTATTGAAATTTTGAATTTTGCCAATAGGGGCACAATAGTAGCTAGATGTCTTACTCGTATTGGGCTGAAATTGCTAGGGGAGCGCGAATAACATCGAGGTAGTGCCCTTCTCTTCCGTATGATTTGACCATATTTCAAGAGCCTCAGACACATCTTCCCAGCTCTTCTCGAGTAATCAGCGCCCGCCATCACCATCTTATTCCGCAATCCGACCCTAGATATCGCATAACCCTCGAGATATCACTCCGCCTCATAGGCCTGGTTGATAGACTCACGGCCAAAGAGGATTGCAGTGGAGCGGAGTCGTCGGGCCGTGGCGTCTGACGTGAAAGTAGGTTTTGAGACTTCGGCGTAGCTCATACATACGCCTCGAACAAATGCTTCGATAACCGTAAGTGCCTTGCGGATGTCACTCGCTCTGGTAGCCGTCTCCGTGGAATTCGAGCGAGGCACAACCTAGTTACCGTACCTGTCGCTCTGGCGAGTCCAACCGTAGCAACGAAGGGCGGCGCATACTTGAGAATAAGGCTGTGAGCCCCCGGGGGGATTGCCCCGACCTCGCGCCGTTGTTTTCGAGGCTCGAACTGTCAGATTTACTAGTCCGCCTGAGAGCTTTGCGACGTCGTAACTACATGCGGGATCGACTGATTTGAGGTACGATTTGAAATCAAATGAAGCCATCTCATCTCCAGCTCTTTGGACTTGGCGAGCAAATTTCGGATTGTGCAAACTCTATATAGATGTGATCTTGTGAACGGCTAAGTAAATATTTTTATTTTACCAATGCTCGAGAATATCCGCGCGTGCACGTCCAAATCGCACTTTCTATTCTGCGCGAGCGTGCGCTGCCAAGCTTGGTGACCGCTATAGGTTCTCGGCCATGACTGAAATACGAAATACGTTCTGGCATTGGCCGTCGTTGAATCGACCTAAACGCCCATGTGTGGAAGGGATAGCATATTCAAATTTATAGTTACGAATCAAAGCTAGTAAGATGTAAATGTGATATGATAGCCACTGCTAATATTTATGCGGATAGAGTGTGTCAGTCGATTTGCCTAACCTGGGCTTTTATGCTACATAATCGCTACACCTCATCACGATAGTGGTGACGGATTAGGCGAAAGAGTTGGGGTCGAGGAGGAACCAGAACCGTCATGTAATATCCCTTCCGCAGCGGTACTCTTCCCTTAACTCATCAGTCCATGTAATAACATCCTGCAACCCGAAGCAGATTCTATTCACCCACGTGGTTTCACCAAGTAAATAAATGGACAGAGATGGAATGCTACAATTCAATGTCGGATGACGACATCATGTGGTTGATTTTAAGTTGCTCCCACGCTACTACTCATGACTCGACAGGGCATTCATGACTCAGTGAATGTGAATACGGGATAGGCTTATTCGATACTGCGAAGACACTTCGTGCCTTTTTCCGTCCGAAATGGGCTCTCGTCTCATTCCTATCTCATTTGTCCATTACATTCAAGTTATGCGACGAGGAAAGCGTAACTTAGTGTTATAGGATGTGAACTGATTCACGATCAGCATATTGCCAAGACGAGCCTGAGCCTTCTCAACAGGAACCTCAGTGATGCGCCGCCGTCGCTGATTCCTAGGACCATCAAAAAAGATCATTGGATGATCTATTTTGGTGCATCTTAGAGCTAGATAGTCCCAAACTAACCTGTTGCCTTTGATATTTCTTGGTTCGTCTCCCTCTCGTTTGAGTAGCCGTTTACAACTCTTATTCCCGTCCAGCCACTAAGAGGAGGCCCAGGTAACATAGAACGGTGAGGGGATGGGGGAAAGAGGGGGAAAAACCAAAAACCAAAAAACCCTGCTTTCGGCACAAATTACGGGATAGTGACTCTTGAAACCGCATCGATTTCGTCTGCTTTCGCGATATCAACACGGAGCCCCGAGGATGCAACTCCATGACGGTGAAGCTCCTTACCCCAGCAATAACCAACCACCAGGCTAGCTCTTGAACTTAACCAGCATCATAACTTTAAAAGCCCTTTAGTGCATGGGATCAGATAATTGTGAGTTTAAGTCGCCGATAGCTGTAGTCGACCCAGCGTAGCCGTGCGTGCCGTCTGATAGCGACCTGCCGGCAGAGGTGCAAGGACAGGGGCACATCAGGTTTTCGACGATTGTCGCAACAAAACCTGGCTGTTCGCGGTTTCATGTGTGCGCTCATTTTGTATCCTACGTAGCGACACGCTACATGCCGCGGTCTTCCGTCTTTCGTAGCAGAACATGGTCGGATACTCCTCAGGTTTGCTAGGGCCTAGCCGAGCGCACCTCTTTCTCTTGTGCGGCCTCGATAACTCGGGTTTAGAAAGAGCGTGAAGCTCGTGAGTCGAGGCGACATACGAGCTGATGCGCGAACTACCTTAGATCTAACTAGTCATCCTGACAAGAGCTAGACCGCAGGGCCGCAATATAAGCTTTTCGAGATCCCTCGTGCAGCCCTTCATTCTAACGTACCCCCCTAGAACCGGGAAGGAAAAATTAAATAAGATAAACCTGTATGTTCTACTCGCTGTCTCGTGTATGGCTGATGATAACGAGATGGCGTCGCATATAGATTACGATGCGAATAGATAACTAACTTAGCCGCGTCCCTTCTCCGTCGAGTCACCGCGTCGCTAAATGTCTAGCACACGATCCGGAGGCAAGCCGGCTGGGCAGCGAGAAGGGGGCGGAGGCGCCTCGCGACGACCACAACACCATAGCTACTACTCTCGACCTACGGTCCCGAGCGTTGAAGATTTTGGAGACATGGTCTATGATAATAACCCAGACGCCGGCATCAAGGACCTCATTCAGTTCTTGACGACGACACCGCCTCCCCCGACTAACTACATGTCCATACCCGACGATTTCGGCAGCAGCTCCGAAGACGACAAGTGGGACAAGTTCAAGAGAAAAGTATTTCGACACCGCCGCAAAGCCCGCAAGCGGCGACCGCCCGTCATCGTGTTACCCGACTCGGCCGTTTCGGCGAGAACTACGGGGGGGCATCGGTACATCGCCATTTCCATCCCCGTGCAGCACTCGCCTCTGGCGCCGCTCCCTAACTCCCAGTACCCCGTGTACGATTCAATAGAAGCAGCGTTCCACCGTGAGGTAAACTCCATGTTCGGCATGTGGAAGAAGTCGCCCGCCAACCGTCTGGTCACAGTGCTCAACCCTGTCGCCGAGGATCACGAGTCGACGCCATCAAGCTCGCCGGCGCCAACGGTGCCCGAACTGTTGGATCAACCAACGGTGCTATCGAGTCCTTCGAGGAGAGCGAGATCCCAATCCCTCTCTCTCTTACCTAGCCAGGAGCAACGCTATACGCTACGAAAAGGGAGAGACCTGTCCAGGGGCAGGTCGGTTGAAAGTGCCCGCTTAATCCCTCCGACCTCCGACCCTGCTCCGATAACGCGAAGCAGTGAAGAGAAGCATGCTTCTGTGCCGGCGCCGGCCGAGTCGAGTGCATTGGAGCCAAGCAGCAAGGACGTCCCCGCTAGCCCTACTTCAAAAGTCACAGATGTAGCGGAACCTAGCACTAGCCGTATCCTCGAGAAGCCAATAATCACGTTGACGCTCCCAGCGCGGAAGTCGAGTAGAAGAGGAAAGGGGTTGGAACCAACGCCGCCCGAAACGCTGGAGAGTGTCATCAGCCCTCGTATGGACTCTCCGACTTTCCATGACACCGACGGAAACGGCGATGGCAACGGCGGTGGTCTCAGCAGCGGAGACCGGGGGCGCGGCTCCTTCGCCGCAAGCATAGACACCACGGGATCCTCTCCGCAGCTCCTCAAGGCGCAAACCGCCACAGCGTACCAATCAGTGCCCATCATAGTCCGACCATCAGGCGTCGAGCTCGAGTCGCCTCTAGACCTCAACACTTCTGCACTTCCGGCTGGGGAAAAGGGGGTCGACCACTCATTTCGGAGATCACCACCAGCGGGACCACCGCCATTACTGTCTGCTGCTGTGGAGTGGCCCCAGGGTAGGAAAAGGAGAGTGCGCGAGAGGAAACAACGAGACACGGAAAACATGAGGGCGCAAATAGAGCATAAAGGAAAGGGGAAGGAGAAGGAACCGGAATTAGAGCCGTTTACACCCGACATGCCGGCAACTTCCCCGAAAACGCTGCAAGGCCCTGCTCCGTATCACCACCAGCAAGCAGACGCCAGTTCCACTCCCACGTCCTCTTCGCTGTCTTCCCGAGCCACGTCTTCGGGCTCGACCCGCGAGCGCGGGGCCCAGCCGTATGTGCGTCGGAAGGAGGGGCGAGAGGAGCGCGAGGCGCGGTACATCGCCAAGGCCCTCGCGGAAGAGAAGGAGACGCTCGAGAGCCTGCCGCGCGCCGAGTTGATACAACGGTACGAGGCGATGCGGGAGCAGCGCGCCTACGAAAGAGAGAAGCGGCTGCGCAGGCTCGAGCGCAGCCGCGACACGTGGATCCGCGCCGTCCCGATACTGCTTGAGGATTTGAACGGGTTGTTGCGTGAGCAGCGCCGGATCCTCGAGAACACGAGGTTGGCGTATGCATTCCCTACGCCGGAACAGCAGCGCGAGCATCACCGCCCTCAGCGATCTCGCTCCGTCGAAGTATCATCCGGCTCCTTGTCGTCTGATCGCGGCGCCGATCCGCTCATGGCTCGACGATCCCGCAGCCTCCATACTAGCGGCGAACCTCACCCAGGGCATCGGTCGTCGGGGTTGCGCTCTGGCTAAAGATATCCCCCGTTCACTTTACGTTTCCCTTTCCACTCCCTCTCACGGTATAGCATTATTAATATGTAGGGTCCATGATGCTTAGTCCCGCTACGAATAGCAACTAACGTACGCATCAAAAGGGAGATATTGACTTTCTATCCGTGTTGGTGATGGTGCAGAAGAGTAGCTGGCTTGCTAGGTACTATAGCTACATGCATATAGTGGCCTCCAAGGGCAACTCTGAAATCGAACATGATATATACTCGAGGTCTACGTGCAGTCACATGTAAGGAAATAGTCAGCACTGTGGTCTGCCTACCCGAGGCCGCTCCCTTGAGGCATTGGTGAAGTGTATTCGGCCGACGGGCTTCAGTTGTAATGCGAATCAAAGGACCCAAGTAACAAAAGAGTCAGATGGAGGTAGTAAGAGCTGTGAGGGCTTTGGCCTTAGCATGGTGAAGACGTAAACATACTACGGTCGCTACCGATTTGCGGGCGGTTTGTTCGACTGGGCAGACGCAACTACTTCCACCGAACGCTTCACTCTATAATACAAGCCATGAGGCCGAGAGCGGGAGAGCGCTCAACTTACCCTGGCAGTCAATTTACTCATCGGCGGCGAGATAAGTCTACTCTGCGCCACCAGGATGTTATTCCCGAAGACGGCTGCCCCGTACCTTGGTAGACGGGTACACATGTCTCTACCTATATAACTATCTACGTACCTGTTTCCGATTCAGTAGAACATTGGTTAAATGTTGAAACGTTAACTGCAATGTGCAACCCCCGCGATTCTAGATGCAGGCTATCACAAAACCTGTCTTTATACTCATACATTGAACGCCGTACCAATGCATTTCCGTCTTCACGGTGTCCTCGAATAGCATCCGTGATTGTCTATAGATACAGGGGAAAGGGGTATACTGAATATAGGTATTAACGAGGTTTATTCGGCTTTCGCTTGATGAATGGGTCAGGAGGATTCTTCTTCTTCGGTGGCGGTACTGTAGGTTTAGGTGGTCGGGAAATCGAGGGCCCCTTGTGATGATGGTAAGCTTGGTGTTCTCTATATTTCATTGGTCACAAACCTTAGGTGCATCAAGGGGCGCCTTGCTCGAACTAGAATACGAGTGGGATTGTATCCCAAGAACGGCCATAGCTGCCGGATCTTGCGGTCGTCGTGGCATTGCGCGAGGACCGGCCGGAGGTATATTACCAGCGACGTCCTTAGCAACCTAAAGATTCAGGTTCAGTCATAGGTTATAAAGTGCTTAGTGAATCACTGCCTTACTCTCTTAACCGACTTCCCCCCATCGGCATCTTCTCTGTGCCGCTTTAGGCCAGACTCGTGGATGACAGGGCGCTCTGATGTCGATCTTGGCACGATGGCTGGCTCACCGCGTTCATTGAGTCCGCCAAATCCCGAGGGTGTAGGCTTCATATCCCGATTCCGTTCGATGAGGGTGTACGTTTCTGGCAGTTGGTGGGTTTTGAATTTGTTGGGGATCACTGGTTTTGTAGGAGGTGCGTCCTCCATGATCACATCCTCAATCTGATGCTCACTTGAGGGCCGCGAGAAAGAACCCTCATAGGGCTCCGTTACTGTGCCGGGACCGTAGGTATTGGGGGGTAGAGGTGACGACAACGCAATTCCCTGTGCCGGGAGGTTCGCATTCGGAGGTAATTTAGCGCCTGGTTTCTTCAGCATGCTTAAAACATCCCCAGCACTGTAGCGATTCCTGGCCTTAGAGTCCTCGATCAACTTATTCCAGAATTCTCCCTGTACGAGAGCCCGGGAATCGCCCAGGATCCAAAGCGACGATTTCGCACGCGTCAGACCAACGTTCATACGTCTGATATCCGTCATGAAACCAATGCCGCCAGTAGGGCTAGCACGAACACAAGAAAAGATAATAATCTCGCATTCTCGACCCTGAAACGCATCCGTAGTGTTAAACTCGACATACTCGGTAATTTTTTCTCCGTATCGGCGGGTAAACCTATCACGCAGCTCATAAAGCTGCGCCTTGTATGGAGTGATGATACCGATCTTACCCTTCAGGTCGACCTGTGGATAGTCAAGAGTGAATCTTTCATAAAGTTGCATGGCAACTTTTAGTTCCTGTATATTAACCAATGACTGGCCACTATAGCCTCTCTCCTGGATACCTTTGACATCAAAGAAGCGATAGGGTCCGAGAAGCTCACTTTGATGCCATGGTTGGTGGCGGAGCTTGGCCATATCACCACCATCTATGAGCCGCCGTTCGTAGAACTCCTGACTGGGGAATAAGCTAATCTCGGGGTGCATACGGTATTGAGTATCCAGAAGGTGAACTTCGCCGGGGAAGTTATGCTGCATCCGAACAAAAAGACTCTGGTCATAGCCATAACGAGCCGCAGATTGCGAAAGCACGGTAGGCGGCAGTTGTTTTGGATCTCCGACTAGAATACACTTGGAACATCCGTACTTCAACGGAATCAGTGCACTAAGCTCAACGCACTGGGCTGCCTCATCGATAATGACCGTTTCGAATTCCACGGCTAGGTTCTTGAACATATCATGGCCACTACCGCTGAGGGTAGCACATAGAACCTGAGCAGAGTTGAGGATCTCCTGTTGTATCTGCCGACGGCGAATTTCACTCTCACGGGCAGCTGTGTTCCCGCTGTCCTTGTCGGCATTAATCTTCGCACCAATCTGGACCTGACGCCGCTTGAGCTCGTCGAACTTCCTTTGTAGTCTGTTAGTTTCGTCGCGATCTCCCGTTTCTCGCGCTGCTTCTAGTTGAGGACGGAGGTCGGCGAGCTCCTTCTTGATTTGGCCAGCTTCTTGGTGTATCAGGTCCCTTGAACTAGGGCCGGGATTCTCTTTTTCCGTCGCTCGGACGCGAGCTTTAACTAACTCATCCAAGGTCACATCTCGAACCGCTACGTTGACAGCATCACTACGACCAAGTCGCAGGACGTTAATCTTGCGGAAGGTACCGTTCATAGACTTTACACCTGCTTTTAGACGTAGGACTATTTCATCAACGGCGGCATTACTGGGTGCGCACACCAATAGCTTCTTAGCGACCCCTTGGTTGCCTGCAGGGGCTAGCCCATCAGGTCGCTTGATTGCAGTGCCCATCGAAGGAGCGGGTTGAGCTCCGCCTAATAATGCACCAACCATAGCCACGATAGTCTTTGTCTTTCCGGTTCCAGGGGGCCTGGTTTATGTCAGCAAGTAACAGAAACTTTCCATCAAAAACACACATACCCTTGGACGAGCGTAAAGGCATCATTCTCTTTTGCATTTAAAATGGCTTTGGCTTGACCTGGGTTTAAGTGGTAATTTTTCATAGCCTTCTCGACGGCTTCTTCGCTAAAAGAGAGCATGGGGGAGGGTTTAGCCTCCAGAATCTCAGGTGCCAAGTCGTAGTATTGCAGGCTCTCCAAAGCCGCGTATTCGCGCTCAATTGTTGTCATATTGGTAATTTTGATCCCGTAGAACTCCGACTGGGGCATCAGAGTCGCTAGCATAGGCCCAGCATCTCTGCTTAGGCGATACTGGACCGCGATGTTGCCGTGCTTGAATTCCATCCGCCAGACCCGAGCGAGACAATGCAATTCATCCCTTGCCTCCAAAGGGTTTGGCGCATGCGAGAATAGCACAATGTCGCCTTCAGAGGGGTATTTATCTTTGTTATCAGCAATAGGCATGGATGTGCTCACTTCAACGAATTTGTCAACATTCATCCGAGTAACCACTTTAGCCTCAAAGGGCATCGAAGTTGCCTCATCCTTAGCCGTTACAAATGACCGCCATGCTTCGTTAATCAGTAACGGGAGAAAGGTTTTTTTATACTGTTGCGGATCATTGTACGCATCAGCTACCCGGGAGCATGTTATGCCGTTGGGAGGATCACTTCCTTCATGAAAAATATCCCACTCAAGAATAGCTTGGTGCAATATGTCCATAGGAGGGATGAGCCTAGCGCGCATATCCTTTGCGGATCGTATCAGTTTCGTCTTCTTCACCGGGCCCCGAGGGTTCAGCTTCATTGGCTGTATGCGATTCTGTGCATCGTTATTATTCTTCGGAGCAGTTCCCGTACGCTCGAGGAACTCCGCTTCGCCTTCCGAATCATCCTCATCTTCAGATGATGAATTTACCATGATTTCGCTCTTTTGAGCTGGAGCATAGTCTTTACCTTGAACGCCCGAGAGGCCCTGAAGGCCAGAGCCTTCACCAGCTACGGTTTGCTTCGGAGCGCGAAGGGCTTTAGCCCTGGCAATAGCTTCAGCGTCACGTTTACGCTTTTCTTCGGCTTCCTTGGCCCGTTTCTCTCTAATAGAGGGTATGGAAACAACGGCAGGGGCCTTAGGGAGACTTTTTGGGAGAGTCTTTGGGGTGCTTTTGGAGACAGCCTGTCGAGCCCTCATCTGTTCAAGAATAGAGCGGTTCTTCTCGGAAGATGATGCCTTCAACAACTCGCGCACGTCATCCTTGCCCGATTTGATGACTGGTTTTGATGCTGACGAGGCACCTGGTGATTCGCTGCCCGTCTTGGACCATGCATCGAGCTTGGTTTGCTTCTTGGTACCATCGACCTTTTTAACAGAAAGAATTTCGACATCATCCTTGGTATCCTCTTCGCCGAGAGCTTTAATTAGTTCAGCACGCTGCCTCTCATTCATGTTTGTCATGGTTCTGTAGCGGCCGTTTTCGGCCCTAATACAAGTATCCTTTATATACGCCAATGGCGCTGCAGGTACTTCCATACTGAACTCACGGAGACGTTTGAGGAGCTTGCCCAAGACATTGACGATAACGCTAACAAGGTAATAGTCCTTAAGCCGAAGCATCTTGCAGAGTCCCATGCAGTTAATGCGCGGCTTCTCTAGAACGTCTCTCATCGATTTACTCGAGGCATCGCTGCCGATACTTGAGGTAGCATGAGCCGATTTAGAACTTAATGCTGAGGCCAAGAGTCCGTCTTGGGCAAGCAGGGCATCGGCATGCTCCATGACTTCTCGGCAGAAATTCTTCATTGTTTCCATTTCCACCTTTCGGCTCCAAGCATCTGTCTGATGCAAGGCATTCTCTAGAAACACCCACTGGGAGCTCCACCAATTTCCTAGAACATCTTGTTCGGGAATGGTTAAGTCCCTAGACCTTAGAATTCCGGTTGGATTGCAAAGACTATCGAGAATCTCGCCTGAATAACGAAGTATGTTGCATTGCGGAGACCAGAGCGATTTCTTCAACGTAATATCATTCACGACCTTGGTATATGCTGACAATACGGGCATAAAGTGCATCCCAAGCAGCTTAAGAACTGCATCTGAGCGTCTATCTTCACCCGTAATTGCATTAATGAAGGATGATCCCGCCTGGTTGATAGGCTCCTCGCCGTGTACAAGTGTCGCAACGATGGGGTACATAGTCGTAGGTTCCAAGCATAGTTGGCCTATAGCAGCCTGATTAAAGTCTTCCAGGCGCCCTACCACGCGTCCAATGATCTCTGCTGTCTTCTGAAATTCCGAGTTGAAGTCAATCTTAATCTGCGACAACTTCGCGTTTTTAAGAGGACGGAAGATCTCCACGGATATTAGTGGCGCAAAAGCTAGCAACATCGCCTTAGCAAGCCCGTAGGCGCCTGGCTGGAGGATCTCGAGGAATGCCTCCCATAAACCCGCAGAGTCTCTTGTCACCTCTCTCTGCACATGATTTTCGTTCTCTTGGAGAGCATTGCACTCTTCTGCGGTGATTCGCGAGTCGAGTGCCAGAGCAGACTCAATCACAGCCAACGCCGCCTTAGACATTGAAGATTGCTGTAAAGTAGAAGGAGGGAGCTCCGCTAGTTGAACAATAAGATCCTTATACTTTAGTGTGAGATTCAACAATGCATTAGTATGAATCGTGGACGAGCCGGCGTGAAGTCGATACTTGGGAGACACGAATCCTGCTAATGACGAGGAAAGAGCTTCTGTAGCACCACGATAGCATGCAAATTTGCCTTCGGAGGACATATTTGGGTCGTTGGCGAAGTCACCAAGAAGATGGTGAACCAACTTGTCACAAACATCCGTCTTTTGATTTGGAGAAATCGAGTCTATCAATGGCTTTACCCAAGAAATAGCTGCAGGCCCATCGGGAGTCATATCATGCTCGCCAGATTGTACCAATAACGGGCGGAAGGCAGGGCTTCGGATAATCTGCTCTAGAATTGAAGGCGGTGACATATGGCTGTAGGCATCCCAAAAAGCTTTGGGAGACTTGTGGATGAGACCACAGAAAGCCTTGAGAACAGCCCTCAAAACGGGGGCCGATTGGAGCTCCGGCATCTGGGATATTATTAACACATAGATGCTTGGCTGTACAGTCATGCCCCGCAAACATTCCATGACCATATTTTCTTCGAGGATATTGAGGATGTATAGAAAGCCTTCCCAAATGCGCTGAAGGGTACCGTCATCAGTGCTTCTACTATTCGCCTTGAGGATGGCGTCTGTCAGGCTGTCGTTTATGGCCCAATCAAAATCTGACCTAGTGACTGCTGGCTTCCGTTCGAAGGTCTGCACGGCGAAGTCTCTGCGAATCTGATCCTCTACAAAGAGGAAATGGGTGGTAGTGGGTAGTACCTCGTGTAACTTTAACGGCTTTCGTTTCTGGATTGTCGTAAAGACGAAGTTAAAGTGTTTACGGTTGTCCGGCGTGCTCAGATACGCTATGCAGCACAGTGACTCGTAGATGGAAACTAAGAGGTCTGATTTCCCTTCTTTGATGAAAGTGCTTTGGGTAACGATGCTTTCGCGTGCCAGTATAAATTCTTCAGCAGCTGCGAGACCACGGTTGATTCGGTCGAAATCGAACTGGTTTAGACGGTTCCTCATCTCTTCTATTACAGAGTCTTCGTAGATCCTTGGGGTTTAGTTAGTATAACAGCATCATAGGCGCCAGAGCAGCTAGCACGTACTGGGTTATGTCCTTGAGAAAGGCGGCGCGGCCCTTGTGCCAATTGCGCACACAGCCCGCGCATGTTTTCAGGAAAGCGTTGCATCGGGAATCAAAATCGAGACGATGGTTGCCAGCAGCTTCCAAATCAAGGCCGAGGATTAAAGAACAATTGTACATCAAATCCAGCCTCGCTTGGCCATCTTCGATCCTCTGCTGTTTCTCGCCGGGGCTGATGCTGGTGACAGCATCGGGATCTTCGTAGATCTCGTCGTCGTCTGCCGAAATTCTCGGACAGAAGAGATGGAGATCGTCTGCGATATCTCGCAGCTTCGCAAAGCCCTTATCTAGCACATTGTGTACACCAGCCATAATGGCTCCGTATGTGCATGTCGGTCGTCGAGGAAGGAGGGATACAGAGGGTAGGGGTAGAGGGCTCAATGTGATCAAGCTTCGGCGACCAACTGGCCCTCTTCGGTACCGGGTCGCCCGTAGGCAGAACCCGATCTTCGCGACGAAGGCGAAAATCAACGAGTGAGAGGGAAGAAATCGGAGGTTTGGGTTAAGGGCTGGCAGACGCGCGGAGGTGAGAAGCTAAAATGAAAAAAAAAAGGTTAGTTATAGGTTTCGAAAGAGAAGGAGCCATGAACAAAATCTAGGTAGGAACAATTAGGGACAAGGCCAGGGACACGGCCAGGGAAAGGTTGTGTAAAACGCCTGCACTACAACTGTAAAAGAGAACCCGCGAAAAGAGACCTTGCTCGGCGTACCATGCAACCTACAGAAAGCGGAGCTATTAAAAGAACCACAGTAGCCAGGTACTATTAAAGCCATACAAAAACGACAAATAGTGCCTACACTGTTTCCATGTAGCACCTACTAATCTACACCGTAATCGTAATCTGCAGGACCTCTGGGAGTGTGGTGCCTCTTTTAGCGGTAGAAGAGAAGAGAAGAGAAGATGATGCGAGGAATTGAGGAATTGGTGTTGTTCATTTCCTCATAGATATCTGCGCGTTGTCGCCTATGAGACGGATTAAAGTTTAAGTGCGTGCAGCTGTCGGGCTAGCTCTGCCAACTGCCCCTCTATCAAAGCCAGGTATGTACCAATGTACCTACCTAGTAGGTACCTTACCTAGGGGTAGGTGTAAGCTGCTACCTACGGTAACCTACCCAAAGTCTGTGCCTTCATACCTTATTTACTAATCATTCTTCACTCGCGTACATCATGACGATGACTTCAAATAGGGTAAAGCACATATTCCATTACCTGAGTGGGTATCTCATATGTAGATACGCGCCCAGTACTAACTACCTTATAGGTTAGCTAAAGGGGACTTGGCCCTCTTAGGTACCTAGGTAGACTGCCTGAGTAAGCTAAGCTAGATTTGCCCATTCTTCTGTAAATACCACCGCGAAGCCTGATATCTAGATACTTGAGTACCTAATTGTATCCCTTTTACCTATCCGAGCAACTTTCGCATATACATGTAGACTGTAGATAGATGGAGTAAAAGCAAGCTTTCCATCAAGCGTGCTTAACTGCTTCTCCCATATCGCCGTATCGCCGTATCGCCAGAAATCAGAGTCCAAAGCAATTGTTGTTCCGCCTCTCAACATACTAATCTTCAGTTGAACTGCTCATCGTCGAAGATTGCATCATCAACCTCTGAAAGCTCCGAATCCGACTCATCCTTCTGAGGATTAGCCTTCTTTCTGTCGGCCTTGGTCTTCTTTTGAACCTTCGTCGCCTTCTTGCCGCGGACAAGCAGGTGCTCGATAGGACAAACAATGGTATCCCAACCCTTGGTTCCCTCCACAGTGGATCCTTTGCATCTACCGCATTGCTTTCCGTGATGGATGAATAGCTGGTGCAACCCGTATTTGAGATGGTCGGGGCAACGGACTTCTAGATGGCTAAACGTGTCGTTCTCATCAGCTTTGGCAGGAGCCCAACCTAGCCATCTGGAGAACCTGTGAACATGCGTGTCGACCGCAAAGCACGGTCGTTGAAGGCAGAAGAGGATGACGCAGGCAGATGTTTTCACGCCGATACCAGGGAACTTTGTGAACTGCTTCATTGCCTCATCGACGGATAGCCCGTGCAGGTGATCAAGTGAGAGGATATTGCGTTCCGTCTTCAAAATCTCTAGATCCTTCTGGCTTTGCGTCTTCTCTGCCGCGCCATAGACGTTGGCTGGTACACCAGTTGCTTTCTCCGCCAGGTACGCTTCGCGTCGATCTATGTTGTCTTGATACACCATATCAAGGATACCTTTGATGGCTGTGGACTTTCTGTTGGCCAGTCCACCTATGCGAATCGTGTCCTCTAGCTCCTCCATAGTGGCCAGTCGAATTTTGTTCCAGTTAATAGAACCCTTTGCAAGTTCGTCATCAAGAGCACCGTATTTTTGAGCAATAGCTTTCATCATATTGTCCGCACCATCAAAGGTCACGGCACCACTCAGGAGGGTCCTTAGAAGGGCATCCAAGACAGAGGGCACCTCTCCACAACCTGCAACCTCGAGTGAAGGCGCCGGGATTGTGGCCGGTTGTGTGACCTCGCCATGCCGGTCTGCAAGAAGCCGATACACTTCTTCGCATTGCGCTGCGCTAGGTGCCTGCCAGTCAGGGAAGGGGCTTCTTCCCGGAGTTAACCCGTATGGATTGTCTTTCGTCTTGCGGGGTATTCGTTTCGGCTTCTCCAGCGAATCTCCAGGGCTTACAGCATCAGCATTAGCTTTTGCTTTCTTGTGTGTTGACTTAGCCCTCTTGGGAGGAGGAGCCTCTTGCTTTTCGCCGTTATTTTCATCACCTTTGGCTTGGGCTTGTATTCGCTTTGATCGCCTCAACGTAGTCACCTCCTTTAAACTTTCGACGACACTCTTGATCACTTGAGCCTCACACTTGGGGTTTTGGGATGTAGTAGTATCTAAGGAATCTTTGGTTGCATCCTGGACCACGCTGACAGAGTCGTCGTTCAGCTTCGGCTCATCGATGGGATTAACAACTGGGATTAGAGTTTCGTTAATCTCTCCCTTAGGTTTATCGGGATCGGACTCGTGAGCGACATCTTCGTTGTCGGTACTCTTCAAGCTTGAAGTTTCGTGCTTGGGGGTTACTTGGATAGCTGGCTGGTTGCTGGAAGTAGGGAGGACGCCCATGCCATGCGGCAGGATATCCCATCTGCCTTGAACAGGTACTGCATTGCGTTTGATCCGAGTACTTCGTCTTTCCATGTTGACCAAAGCCCTAACTGGAGACCAACAATATGGTGTTACCAATCGCCACCGGACTGATCACTAACGGCCTCACTATTACAAGTGAATAACAGGTAATAACTATAGTCTATAGCTAGGTGGCCGGCAATGCCGAGCATGTTAGTGAATTGAGACTCTGATAGTATAATGCCTACCTAGGTAGGTATTATTGGGCGATATACAGCAGGGTGCCTGTACTAACCTAATCGATAAGTCTCGACGAAATGCGATGTGCAGATTTGTAGACAATGGCATCTGTAAAGGAATGCTTGTACGTACGAAGGCTATGAAGGGTAAAGGGTGAAATGTGAAGAGTGAAGAGTGAAGGGTAAAGGGGAAAGGGGAAAGGGGGAGGGCAGAGTGTGAAAGTAGAGGGAGCCCAGTAGGTTCCTTTCCAATGTGGGGCTGGCTAATGGTAACTTCCTCAGAGACAACGATATTGGCAAGCCCCTGAGAAATCGGTGCCTTCACTCGGACTCTACCTAAAGGTAGGTAGGTAGGTAGGTAAGGCGGGGTATCGTTATAGGCAAATATCTACATACACGTGATTAAGAGAAGAGGCCTCAGGCGGATAGAGGACCAATAATCCAAGCTGGAGAGGAGGTGTGTGACTAGGAATATATCGTATACACACAAGAGTTATTGAAAGAGTCCTTGGGTGTTGCTTAACGCGGTAGCAACGGATCAAAGATGTAACTCTCTCCTGACTTATAATAAGAGTTGAGAAAGAAAGGAGGCGAGAGTCGTTACAAGATGCTGAAGCTGTGCAACTTGGTGAGATCGTTCGAGAAAAAGAAGGTAGTCAAATAACTATATCACCTCAACCTGTTTTCGGTGGTACCTATACGTCCGGTGAGATGAGGATGGTGAAAGTGTGATGTTGAGATTTGGGATTGAAATGCCTCTATACGCGTAGATAGGAGAACAGGGCACCGGGAACAAGACTGTAGCTACAGATCTATATATACCCATAGCTGCTCAGCTAAGGTCGTCTAGCCGCCGTGGCAAACAGGCAATGAATGCAAAAGAAGCGCATGAACTATGTTTGCTGCGCGTGAATGGTTTGCAAACATATACACCATTACCGACACCCGAGCTACAAACATTGGAGGAGGTAGTGTGCGTGCTAAGTCTCCTCGTTGGGTTCGGTGTCAACCTTCGAGTGTGTGGCATTGGCCTTAAGAAATATGCCTTGGGACAGCATTGATTAAAGTCGAGGGTCTCTAATTTTCATTGTGTGTGCAGATGCAAAGAATGCCCTTAAGCAAATGAATGGGGGGCGACAACACGACTACTAGAGCATTACTCTGACATCACACCGAAAGAGGTTCTAAAATATGGAAGATTCAAGCTAGTGGTGTTCTATACACGTTTAAATGGCATAATATGATGTTTCTGAATAATGCTACGACCTGGTAAAGTGTTCTCTATCTAGCATTTCATGCCTACCTTAGGGTCCCCTACTCAGCTTCTTTGCTCTACATCACAGGTAACGAACGGGACCATTCCTTAGCAGCCAAAATGCCTTTTTTTTCTTTGCTTTTACCTTGATGGCATTGTTTTCTTCTTGCTCCTCTATATTTGAATCTTAATTGTCTATTTATTATCACCCCCAAGTTCTCTTACACCTAGTCGCCACAAAGGCTTGCAGCTAGATGATATCTCGTGGCTAGCTGGGGGCTGTCTGATTTAGCCTTCTGTGTGTGTGGTTGTGTCTAGGGGGACATTGAAAACAGTGTAGATCATGTGGCTACGCTTAGGCACACCCCAGCATGGTGTGGGTGTGGTGAATCGTCCCTCAAGCCAGCACGACTAACTCCTATTTCTTAAAGCACCAGTTTTGTGAGACTGCAAATAGCAGTTAAAGCGTAGGACTAGCTGTGTCCTTAATTAACGGGTTTACACCCTTTATTGGGAGCTTCGACAGGCATCTCCTTTTGCTACTCTTACGTACCTACAATTGCCGCAAGACCAAGCTGTCCAACTAGGGCAAAGAGCAAGCTAGTTCCGAGTACTGTATTCTGTAGAGATGTAATCACATGTAACTGGGCTCTGAGCAGCCTTAAGACTTATTGGCTGAAGCATGCGAAGTGGCCTTTGTCTAATTACTACACTGCGGGGATAGACGTCGCAAATGTTACAATCTAATAAAAGGCGAGGCTACAGAGAATATGAATACTTTGTGGCTGACACAGTCAAGTTGTTGGTTTGATATATGTTCGTTGCTGACTCCTCCCTATTAGTGCATTTAACTATAGTAGGTGATGCGCCTCTAGATTGCGTTTAGAAGGATAATTCACGAACCTTCGCGTATAATAACGTGTGCAGTATATCACAGAAGAAAAACTTATGCAGCTTTTTAAAAAGTAATACCGTTTTTGCCTTGATTACGCTTGCTCTAAGTGAGACAACAATAGAAAAGATAAAAAGTAAAGAATGTTAGTAGTAGGTATAAAACAGGGCAGAACTAGTGATTTCGTTAGGTAGCTCTAGCTTTAAAAATATGCTTACACTATTAATGCCATTAGGCATATGCATAAGGGTTGGGCCATCAATAATAAATAAACATAACCTCACCAGAATAACTAGTATCTATTCAAAGCTTTATAATATAAGAACAGAACTTGAATGAAAGTTAAGCTAATCACGCCCTACGTGAAGCGCTATAACTACCAATGTATGTGCTATCATGAGTGCTGCATTATTCTAGGCCAGAGAACAAACAACCGAAAATATCGACGCTCAGCAGAAATGGGCTGTTTGGGTATTTTTATACAAGACCGCCGGCACCAGGAATCAAGTGCTGGGTAAGCTTGCAGGGAAAGATGCGGGTTCTAAGATCCATGTCAGTAATAGCTCTCGACAATTCACCGACAAAGGAGTGTAGGAGTTATAGTGTTATCAGAGTAGATGTATCCTCATTGATGATCAGAAGTCGAACATTTAAAAAAGAAAAACTCATCATATAACAATCGGACGGACGTTGTGATGAAGACAACCACCACTAGCTGAAAAGAGTGCCAGTGCGGTTTCATCTCGGGGTTGGAAGGATGAAACGGAGAGAAAGTAGACAATGAACTTACACGTATTTCAAATCGCGTATATTTACGTTATATCCCTATACGCTTACACTAGACCTATATGCCAAATTGGTGAAAACAGCATGTGTGGGTGATGCCAGGCAGAGCTTGGATTCTTTCTAGATGGCGAGGTGGAAAAAGAAGAACAGAGAATGGCAATAAATTTTTTTGCCAGTAGCAGTGGAGCCAAGCTTAGCTAATAGCACCGCCTCCTTGCCCCCTCGGTTGGTTTCCGGCAGTGTGGATCAAACCTGCTCTCTGGGCATGCAGTTGTACTTAGGTACCTACGGCTTAAGGCCTGGCTTAGGTTCTATATAGGTATGTACCAAAAGCCAAGTATGCAACAAACAAGGCTTAGCGCTCTTGCCGCTTTTTCTCAGGCTGGACTCAGCCAGCTATCAGTCAGGTCCACTCCAGGGCTGACTGTGAAACGGCCATTGTGCATTTATGCATTGCTTTATGCAGTCCGCCACCTCGTTATCTGCTTAACTCGTCCTTGGTATAGGTTATCCACAGATTTATTCATTTCGCTTACATAAAAGTTGTGCGCAGCTCAGGCAGGCTCGGGCTGGGCTCCAGGCTAGAAGCGGCGTGGCTCAGTCCATGAACCTTATGAATGAAGACGGGGCTCACTCAGCATCATTCAGCATGGCCCCACCCATCTGTAATCGCTGACTTATATGTAGACGGTTGGCCTATTAGTGTAGTAGAAGTACCTAGGTTAGGTACTCCGCTATGGTATCTTTCGTACTGCTTTTCCGGTGATTATGATGGCGAACTTGACGAGACAAGAGAACTTCATAAGCAGATAGAGACACGTCCCTTGAATGAATAAGTATTACCCAAGCCTGTCCCTATCTCAGCCAACTCGTGTCAATTAGTATAATCTGCCCGCTGAAAAGGGTCATCAATACCTCTGTGAATGAAGCCTGCGCAGCGCATCAGCCAATCTAGCACTTTCCCGAAGTGCACCATAAACAAGTATATATGAAGCGGTTCGTTCTCGCCCTATCGATTTTGGTTGCTTCACTTTCAACCATCATCTACAATTCCGATACCATCAAGAGTTTCTTCCGAGGAACAGTCTCTGCTATATACTACCAACCACCAACTGTTACCACATCCCAAGAAGCGCGTATAGCCTCGGGTCTCCCTATTTCATCTTCTGTCAACTCACCTCAACATATGAATACCATCAAGAGCGCCATGTCAAAAGCACTTTCGCACGCCAAAATCACACCACACCGCTCAGCGACCCGCGGGCACTCCGACCATGGCTGGTTGAATACCTACCATAGTTTTTCCTTCGCCGACTGGTTCAACCCCAACTTCTCACATTTCGGGTCCTTGCGCGTGCTGAACGAAGATCGTGTAGCGCCCAACACAGGGTTCCCCACCCATCCGCACCGGGACTTTGAGATCTTCAGCTACATCATCTCGGGCGAATTGACGCACCGGGATAGCATGCTCAAGAAGGGCGCCGAAGGCGCCCAGTCTGACAAGTTCTACCGCATGCACCGGGGCGATGTCCAATTCACGACGGGTGGGACCGGTATCGCGCACTCGGAGCAGAACGAGCACAACAAAGACACGGTCCACTTCCTGCAGATCTGGGCGATCCCGTGGAAGCGCGGGCTCACGCCTCGGTATCACACGCGCCACTTCGGCGACGACGAGAAGAGACTGGGCTTCGTCCCGATTCTGAGCCCCTTGAAAGGCGGTCCCGACGCCACACATCAACAGGAGCAGGCCGCCGAACCCGCCATTGACGGAACCATACCTATTCACGCTGACTTTGTCATGAGCGCTGGTATCATTGCGCCGCAGAAGAAGTTTGAGTGGGTGGTCGGCGCCAATGCCACTGAGAATCCTAAGAGGAAGGTGTACATCCATCTTCCCATGACCAAGAAAGGGAAAGCGAAAATCCGCTTGGACGGACGGGAAGAAGTGTACAACGAGGGCGATGGCGCATTTATAGATGACGTGCGTGCAGGCGATAAACTGTCTGTTGAGAGTGTGGGTGAAGCAGAGGCTGAAGTCGTCCTTCTCGACACAGCATAAATAGGTGAACGGGGTCCCATGAGTGGTTGATACGGTAATCGCGACTATATATTTATTGTATATACATTATGTCCTTGAAGTTGCCTAGATGTATTTGTTTCGTGTCTCTTGTAACTTTACCGTCGTGAATGCATAATTTGGTCTTTGTGGACTATTAAGCCAGGGTAGCATCGAGTGCAACAACCTCGTCGGTCTCTATAATGATTTTGTGAGAAAGACGTCACGACCCCCTGAGTCGCGTATGCACTGAGTACCTAGCCTCAAAAAGCAAGGCGTCTCTCCATCAAGAAATCAGCATCAGTGGTTTAGTGGTAAAATCCATCGTTGCCATCGATGGGCCCCGTGTTCGATTCACGGCTGATGCATCTATCAATCAAGTTGCACGTCAATTTTTTGTTTCTTTTTTTTCTGTATCGACGCAGTCTATTCATTATGCCTACGACACAATATATATCTTCCCTCTCTTCCTCTTCGCGCGTGCAGCAAATACCGGCAGAACAAGGATAAAATGGCGATAATAATCACTCCCCATATTACGTATCACGTTTGTATCTGTATGCTGCCAGGTAGCTGGCTGGCTGGCTGGCCGGATCCCGACGACATAATGGCAATCACACTACCACCAGGAGTGCTTTCTAAAACGGTAGATGAGTACGTTTCGGAATGTTCCAAATATAGACAAGTCGTATTGAGTCTAGATATTAAAACATTATTTGGTACTCCGTACACCCTACGAACAATATGTAATATGATCAAACTTTGCGCTGTTTCGCATAGATCAAGCAGCAAACTTCAACTTCAATAACACCATTTTTAAATTACTATAGCTCTAGCATTCAGTTCTTGTGACCATCAGATTAGTAGTTGAGTCGGTGACGACCTCTTTTGTCGCCTCTCTAGGCTCCTATATCACTAGCTAGACCGTCCCTTCACCGTTATCCTGATATACAATCAAACCCTGCTAGGTCCGAAGTGTCAAAGTTTGAGCATACCCACTGAGACTTGCCCTTAGGTGATGTGATGGAAACATTCTTCGCATGGAAGTTATAACATTGCTGTAGGCGTGTCAGTCAATATCGCATCACGGGTGAATGGAAAGGGGATCTTACCTCGGGCGATGAGCAGACTAGTGTGCCGACCTTGGGATCATATTTCGACGATGTTGTCCCCCACATGTCAATGAAATAGATATCGGATATAGTCATGTTAGAAGGATACAATTCGCAGAGCGTTTTGTTCGACTGGCCGTAGCATTGGTTGACCTCAATCGCCCAGTCATTGTTGATGCTTTCGTATCTCTCGTACGTGATATTCTTCACGTACCCGGAGCCGCCGCCGCCGGAGAGAATCGGCTCGAGTTCGGAGTGAACACCGGGCCAGACCTTGATCCTAGCCGCGTCGCTCGCATTCGACATGGTATTGTTGTAGATGTGAACATTCTCGACAATGTCGTATTGATCGATGTACTGGCCTAGAGAGCCCACGGAGATCCCGTGAGATCCATTGCACGTGAGGCCCTGCACGACGATGTTTGTGCTGTTGGGCTTAAACGAGACGCAATCATCCGTGTTGTCAATCACCGAGTTTTGGATGACGACGTGGTCTGAGCGATACGTATCCCAGCCGTCAGAGTTTTTCACCGGATTGGAATTTGCAGACTTGGCCGTGAGCACCATGTCGCTAACGAGGATATCCGAGCTGTTCGCGATAAGGTTGAACCACTACCGCATGTTAGCTTTTAATTCAGCCCCCTCCGTTTCACTTGTGTTGCGCTCACGTTGGGTGAATTGATCATGCGTATCCCCGTCATAGAGCCTCCTTGAAGCCCATCAATGACTAGAGAGATGGGCCGCAATAGAGAGGAATTTGACGCGAACCCGTCCCACCACGGCTGCCCCTGGCCATCTATGACGCCCACACCACCGCCGTAGATATTGACGTCCCTTCCACCGATTTTCCAGAACGCCGTCGAGGATTGGAAGTCGTACCGGAAGGCGTTGGCTAGCCAGTAGTCGATATCAGGCTTGAATGCGATTGATCCCGAGAGCGCGACATCGACGCCATCTAGGAACGTCAAATCCAATGCGGTGGCGATGGTGTAGTTCCCATCTAAGACAACCGTGCCGCCATTATTGCACTCGTGGAATGCGTCAAGGATCTGGGGCGCGTCGTCTTCCCCGCCACCAAGTGGCGTCACGGAACATGACTTTGTTCGAAGCGGTGAGAACGGTTGGGGCCGACCGCTGTTATAAGGGAATGGCTTGGTATTCGGCCGCGATAGAACAGCTTCGTGTATATTCGTGTCTGCTACTGGCGTTGCAGCCGCCAAGGTGGCCAGGACGGCGACGGCTGTAGCTTCTGTGACTTTCCTAAACATCCTATCGACCACGCTTCAGCGTATCAAACACATAAGTGATTTTGAGATTAATCTTGCTAGAGCATTGTCTAGGTAACAACCATATAGCAGCCGGTGTGCATCTTTAAGGGCTAGCCTCCTGGGCGGCCCAACGAGTTGGTAGCTTGCAGCGACTTTTGTTTTTTCCATGTCGGCTAAGCGATCTTGGTGGACTATGATAGATATCCACCTTGCAAGGTGAAGGTATTTTTTCCGTCACTCACAGATCAGTATGGGTCAGGTCTAATATACTATACCCCAGTACCACGCAGCTTCGTTGGGGAAGCTGGGGTAGCAGCTTGGGGTAAGTGGGGTATCAAGAATGAATTGAGCTTGTAGTTTCCCCCGCACTATCGTGATCAGCATGGGGTTTAACTAGATGGAGTCGTAAGATGTAGATGCGCTACAAGGCATTTCTCCGCACGGCGTGCTCATGGATATTTGTCGAAGAGTACATGTGTTATCCACTATCTACGGTTAGGTTACTTCTTCTGGTCAATAGAATGCAAACGGAATCTTCCACCACTCACACCACATCAATGGGTAGAACTCAACACGGTGCTACTCCACCAAGCTGCCTCGGGGCATTGGAAGCGCTCAAATATGGAGGATTCTTTAGCCGTCATGACGGATATCTGTCTATCATGGGACTAGAATAAAAAGATAATGTCGGCGGTGGACTAGAGGCGTCTGCTGATACATAACGTTCCATTCGGCTCGAGTAGATCTACTGCCGTCGATTGCTGAGAACCGTTGATGTTCCGTCACCGTCCACATTCCACATGGCTTGGCTTAGGCATATTTTGCTTCTAACACTAGGATTCGGCGATGCCATCGCCGGTACTACGAGAACTATCCCGGCTCAGACTTACAGGCAATGCCAAAAGCGAACTGCTAATCCTCTCGACGGCTGTCCTTCCGGGACTATCTATGTGAGCCAGACGGACAAGAGAGCCGGATTCCAAACGATCCAAAGCGCTATTTCTTCCCTCCCCAACGACACCACTCCATACGTCATATTGATAGCACCCGGTATATACACGGAACAGCTCAATGTAACGCGGCAAGGGCCGCTCACACTCTTGGGCGCCTCAGATCGCCCATCCCGTGGAACACCTTATGCAGACATTGCTTACGACTCGGCGCATGAGAACGACGTCCAGGTTTATTGGAACTCAGCGAACCACGACGCTATTTTCTCAGATAACGTGTATACTGGGGTTCTCACCGTCGGGCCTAATCTGAATGCCACACTGACTGGGTCTGGTCCGACCGGCTTCCCCGTGCCGGACGACACGCCTTTTGGGTGCACTGATTTCCGGGCATACAACATTGACTTTCGCAATGAGTACACTCCCTACTCTAACGGCCCAGCGCATGCCGTAGGCGTCAGCCGTGCGAACGCTGGATTTTACTCGTGTGGTTTTTACAGTTGGCAGGATACAGTTGGTGGCCCCTGTTCCCCAACAGCTAGCGCATCGTGATTAACCCGAGGGTGCAGGTATATATCGGCAAGTTAGGCAACGCGTACTTCTACGACACCGTAGTGGCAGGCCAAACGGATTTCCTGTACGGCTTCGGGACGCTGTTCATTGAGCGATCGAGTCTGTCGTTGCGCAATTGCGGGGGCGGCATTACGGCCTGGAAGGGCACCAACACAACGTTCGCCAACAAGTACGGTGTGTATATCGCCAATTCGCAGCTTTTGGCGGCGAACGGCACCGTCGCGCCCGTCATCGCAGATAAGTGTTCGCTCGGTAGGCCGTGGAATGACCTACACCGTAGCTTGTTCATGAATACCTACTTTGACGCGAGCGTCTTGCCCGCGGGCTATACCGAGTGGGCGGGGGAGCCGAATGGGAGAATTGGCGCTAATACTACGATGGCCGTCTACAAAGTGTTCGGGCCCGGGTACGACGCCGGAGCCGAGAAAGCAAGTAACATTACGAAGGTCTTCGCAAAGAAGGAGGCGGACCCTTTCAGTAGACCAGTTGATGTCTTTATGACACCCGAGGGGAAGAAGCCGAATATTGACTGGATAGATGCTTCTGTATTGTTATCATACATATAAAGCGAGATATGAATGAAAAGGATTCCCACTTCTTGAGACATATTGCTTCGTTATCAGACTAGACTTGTATAATCACTACAGTTTGGTTATTATTGACGGCGCTGATGACATTTCTCCGAGAATCTGGGGGTTTTAACATTGTTATCTCGCCTGAATACATCACGTATTGGCGAGGACTTTGACATCTTAAGAGTATATATATGAGCGAACCGAATTAGCGCCCGCCCCGTATCTCTCAAATACCCGAGCGATGCCCTTTTAAGCCTGCATGTCCAATTCATACGGCGGCCCTAGGCTAGAGAATATAAGACATTCACGGACCTTTCATGTTCTCGGCGATGGGCCTCATCTCGTGAACTCGCAAGGGAAATAGGCTACACTTATTTGACCTTTTAAACGCCAAGGCACGACATAGGATCTATTCTATTCAACACTGGTCGGGCTAAGTCTGATTGGGGGCTTGGCTGAGGCTTTTCAGTTCTCGGTAATAATTGGCGGTTAGCGTCGAGAGTCGATCATTGATTGTCGGTCGTTCTATTAATCCTTACATGTGCAGTAGCCCCGAGACGATTACCAGAAATTGTTCGGGCAAAGTGAGGCATCACGGAGCCTGACAGGATGGCGAGATGAATAAGCCCGATGTAGCATGGAGGCTTGGAGCCTATTGAACACGACCTATCATTCGCAAATGTAGTAATGCTGTTCTGATTCAATTTGTCTCATTCTGCTAACACGATAATACGATAAATGATAAATACAAACATCATCAATTTTGCTCACAATGCGGAACAGGTACCTATATCTTCGCGCTTACATAAATCTGCATACAGCTGTAAACCCCTCCAGCGGGATGCAGGGGCTTGCATAGCACTGTCTCTTCCCGAGCCGTGAATCACGAAGCAACTTCCCCTCCTTAGTAATTAAACCCGCTCATCTCGCTATTCCTACAACCTCTGCTTCGCCCACGTCAATAGCCATGACGTCCCAACAAGGCAAGCGAATCGTGTTCACTGGTGGCAGCGGGAAAGCTGGTAGACACGTCTTGCCGGAACTTCTCAAGAGAGGCCATAAGATCCTGAACCTGGATTTAGTACCGCTGCCTAACCCCGATGGAAACGGGCTGAATCCAGACATCTGCACTCTGAAGACCGACATCACCGACTCGGGCCAAGTATTCAATGCTCTGACGAGTCACTTCAACTTCGACGGTCTCAACGACGGCAAGCCGCCGGGGCCGCCCGACGTAGTCATCCATTTTGCTGCCTATCCTCGGATTCTGCTGGTCCCGGACAATGAATGTTACAAAGCGAACGTCGTCTCGACCTACAATGTGATTGAGGCGGCGTCTAAGCTCGGGGTGCAGAAGATCATTATTGCGTCGAGCGAGACGGTCTACGGCGTTTGCTTTGGCGAGGGCGACATCGAGTATGAGCACTTTCCTCTGTCGGAAGACGATGACGTCAACCCTATGGACTCATATGCCATTTCTAAACTCTGTGGCGAGCGAGTGGCTCGAGGATTCGCGCGCCGGTTTGGCAATGATATCTATGCGTTGCGCATTGGGAATGTCGTCGAGCCGCACGAGTACGCGCGTGACTTCCCCCGGCACGTTGGGCAGCCGGAGACGAGGAAGCGGAATGCCTGGAGCTACATCGATGCGAGGGATTTGGGGCAGATATGTGATCTATGTATTCGACGGGATGGGTTGGGATTTCAGGTGTTCAATGCTACTAACGACACCATCACTACAACGGAGCCGACGTTGAAGTTTCTGGGCAAGACGGCCCCGGGAACCAGCATAATAAGGGAGATGGGGGAGTTTGAGGCACCACTGTCAAACAAGAAGATTCGGGATGTGCTTGGGTTCAAAGAAGAACATAATTGGCGTTCGTATTATTCACCATGAGATAGGTGATGGGGGGAGAAAGAAGCTTGGAAGCCCAGGTTTCTGTCAGAAGGTACCTAGGTAGGTTAGAACGTCTGAATATGTAGGTTGTTCGAAAGCTACCTCAAGGGAATTTGTAGATACCTAGGTACCTACCTTATTATTATCTACCTCTTTTTCTTCGGGGAATTCTCAGGTGGTTGGGATTTAATGAATCATGGCAATGGCAATCCAAGTACCTAACTCCCTCCATCTTCACAACCTTGTCACCGCCCGCCTCTTTGACCACGCCTGGCTTCTTCGAGCGTCTCTACACACATCTCTCTCTCTCTCTAATATTTCACACACACCAACCATCTCACAACCCTCCTTCACATTATTCTCCAGTGTTCTCTCAACAAGAATATCATCTTGAATGCTTCCTGTCTAAAACTTGAGCGACCCTTGTAGCACTGCATTTTCACATCTGTCTTCGACATTTCACACACGCCCCCATGGTGCCCGTCACCTTTGCCCCGCAATCGCTTAGCTATTACGAAGGTATGTACACTCTGTTTCTATTCTGACAGCACTTATTGTTTTACCGTCCCGATATTTCTAGTTAAGGTCTTGCCTACGTTTATTCAGGTCAATAATATGAAGCACGCAGTGTCAGTAATTACAGTAGAACGTCTAGACCATTGCTAACCCATAAGCCTCAAGCAGGTATACTCTGTCGGAGACTTTATCAACTATTTTTTGAGGCGGTCTACGGTAACATTCAATGTCTCAATCCTGAACATCTGAACTATGTCTTACAACCGTTGCCTAAACGATAATAAGATTATCGTGGTCGAGGAGGATGATTGTAATGATGAAGAGCTCTCTTATTTGGAGCGAGGCTTACGCCGCCTCCGCAATGCTCGACAGAGTGGCCAGAGCATACCGTATATCGACTTAACCCAAGGCGAAGACGAACAAAGGGTGATTCTCGAATACGAAGCACAGATTATGACCCAACTAGGCCCGACGCACCGTCGCCGGCCGGCGCTGCCATTACGCAACCCTTCGATACCAAGACGTTCGCGAATGTCATCCTTTCGCCATGAAAACTTCCTGATAAAGCAGGGAACGGTTGTCCAAGTACGCGAGAGACCTCAAAATGAATACTCTTGGGAATTTGTCCGCGTTTCCGAGATTTACGTCGACAACTCTTCCCGCAATGCCGTTCTTCATGGCATAAGACTTACGCGGCATCGTAACTTGCGTGGAATGTTACTAAAAATGAAGAACGAGGTTTGCGCATTGTACGATATCGATCAAGGAGACAGCCGTCCCGAACATTTACAAGCTACAGTGGAAATTCCAGTTACTGAAGTGATTAAAACCCGCGCATTCTGTCAAACAAACGCCGCCGCCCCTGCGCACAGGTTTGATCCTGGACAGTGGAAGAGCATTGAAGAAATAGAAAGCAAGGGCGTCCTGGTTCAGCGTTGGAAGTTCTGCCGGTACTGGCCTACATCCGGCGCGATGAAAACGAAGAAGTCCGTCAAAGGCGCGTTTATTCGATTACGATCCGCCGACATCGAAGACGAGTATTTTCGTGTAGATGATGCCAAGCTCAGGAATAAATTCCGCGGTGGAATCATACGTGGAGGGTCATTTAGGGGCGGCCAGGCCTGCATACCAGCCGTTAACCTCGATATGGCTGAGGATGACCCGAGTACCGTAGCAACCTTAGGCCATCAGCAAATGTACACGGCCGATGACATGTGTTGTGGCGCTGGAGGAGTTTCATGGTAAGAAATCCTTAGAGCTATTCTCTTTTATTTTATTTTCTCGCTTTGGTGACTGCTAACCCGGCGTTGTAGTGGCCTTCGACGGGGAGGCTTGCGCATAAGTATAGCTTGCGATCAGGACGAAATGGCTTGTATGACGTACCGAATAAATTTCCCAGAAGCGACGCTCAAGCAGATGGACATTGCCCAGTTAAACAAAGAGTCGGAATCTTCGACGCCTCATCCAGATTTCGTACATATAAGCCCGCCGTGTCAAGTGTGGTCCCCCGCCCACACCCGCGTTGGCAAGAATGACGAGGCCAATGCTGCTGTCCTCCTCGCTTGTGAAGATATCCTCAGAACTAGCCGGCCAAGGTTGTCTACCGGCGAGCAGACCTTTGGCCTTCTCTTTGATCGAAACGAAGAATACTTCAACGCTCTCGTGGGCCAATATACTAGACTGGGATACTCGTTCTCGTGGGATATACTACAATTCAAGGAGTATGGGATACCTTCGACCAGGAAGCGGTTAATATGGATTGCGTCTTGCCCGGGAGAAGCGCTTCCGCCATTTCCTATGCCTACGCACGGCGGGAACGACGGCAGTCTACCCGCTCCAGTTACCGTACGCGACGTATTAGCTAGCATCAAGCCGAGTATTCGGAATCCGGATCCTCTCCATGACGTTAAAGGCATGCTCTTGAGGGCTAAAAAAAGTGCAAAATTCCCTAGGACGGCCTGGAACGACAGGTGCCAAATCGGTACGATAACAACCTCGGGCTCCGAATGGGCACACCCTTCTGGAGAGAGAAATTTTACACTGAGGGAGCTAGCGTGTCTCCAGGGATTTCCGAATGATTATCAGTTTGCTAGGAGCATGACACAGATCAGCCGCCAGATCGGAAACGCATTCCCGCCTGTTGTGGTTGAAATACTATACAGCCATCTCAGGAATTGGTTATTATGTCAAGATCTTGTTGTGTTTAGAGAGCACCAAAAGCCACAAGATATTATAGTTATTGATCCTATTGAGGACACGGTGGTTGCGCCGCGGCCCGCCGGGCCTAGAAATCTCATTACAATCGATAATGACGACGGACAACGATACCGTGACCAAGGGGGCAGCGAACAACGAACCGGAGGTCGTATTAAAGATGCAATCTTGGTTGATGGCCCTGAGGATATGGACATGACGGACGTTGTTGATAATCACCTCAACTTCTCCCGCGCAAGCTCGGGAACCCTTTCGGCGGAAAGCCTTCCATCTCTCGTGGAAGTAGATATGACGGACGCCATTGATGATTACCGCAGTTTCTCTCGCGCGAGCTCGAGGACGCTATCGGCAGAAAGCCTTCCATCCCTCATGGAAATGGAGATAGACACAAACGAGGAGGTTAGAGTACGTCCTTGCGCCCCACCCTATCGAAACCGATGAGTGACTTTTGTATTCATCAACATCCTTGTCTTACAAACCGCCATTCTGTCAGGGCCGCCGGGTACGAAGAAATTATGTCGGAACGAGAGCATTGTGGAAATAGTGGTTACTAGGAAAATGTTATTTCTGTCGGGGAGACTAGAGAAACAATACGCGTCTTGGAGCAGGCACAAAGAATCTGCGCTTATTATCATTTTGCTTTTAGATTTCGCAGGATATTTCAGCTATGAAACAATACGGATTTTGACAGCTTGTTTTGCACAATAGACTATTCTTAAAAACACGCTATGTTTTCTAATAGCTGTGGTAACCTACCTTACTCAAACATGATTGAAACCAGATGTTTGTGACATCCTGCTTTGTGTGTATGTTGGTTTCCACCGCGTCACATCTTAGATCAATGAAGTAGGCGTATGTTTTCGGTCGATAACGGGCCACATGAAGAGAGGAGGAAAAGATGAAAGACCAAAAAGAAACGAACCCATCAATTGATGATGGAAGAGAAAAATAATTGCTTGATTTCGCCCGGACTTGAACCGGAGACCTTCAGTGTGTTAGACTGACGTGATAACCAACTACACCACGAAACCCTGGGAACTGACTCAGTTGAGATAATTTGGGATGGAGTGAGCATATCAATAGGGTCCCAATCGTTCACATGGCTTCTTCTGATACCCTCTCTAATGACATACACATGAGCCTATTCTAGTATCTTTCTATTTTATTTTTAAACCTAATAATCATAGGGCAATTAATATAATGTTGCAAAAGCATATTGTAAATGCGTAAAATTTAGATTTTTACTGTTGGTGCAGCTTACTTTAGCATACATGTGCACACATACATGCCTCTCAGGTAATCACATTGCCTACTAAAGTATTGTCCGATTACACTACCTAGGGGCATCAATCCCATTATTCATCAGGTAGGTTAAGGTAGTGTAATGTAATAAAGTATTACCTTCCTTAATACCTTGGCGGTATACCGTCGATGATCTTAACTTCTGAGCAATCTGGGTAGGTTATTGGGTGATGCGCCACTTGATGCCTAGCCCGCCCTCATCAGGCCACTCTCTCACCCACCCACTCTCTGTGCATAAGAACATAAAAGCTGCTGTGCTTCGTTGGGTGTCCACGGAGTTATAAGTTATAATCGACGAGAGTCGGACGGAGATCTAGACACTTGGCCATGGTCATACATAGGTAGCAGTGTACGTCCAGGCATTTACACATGCACACACGCACATATATATAGTATATAAAGATTCTCGGATGAAACAAACTAGCATCCAGTTTCCTGGGGGCCCAGTAGCTGCGATGCAGCAAGATCTGGGTTGAACATGCTGCGACCACCCGCCAGGGATCAAGGGTTACTTAAAATCATGCAGTTGGGATCAGCAAGGTTCGGGTCTCTGCTCTGGGTAGGGTGACAGGAAGCTTGCTGCACTGCAGTAGCGAGACGTGGCCGATGACGACTTGACGTCCACTCATTGAACACGTTTTTGGGGACTAGTCTAGATAGCATATGCGCCATTGGGACATATTGGTGCGGCGCCCCATCCCATCATTGGCCACCAGCTGTGAACTTGTGTTATGCGCAGTAGTGTACGTGCGGTATTGTACATCAAAGCCACCGGGTATCCGGGTTGGTTGTGAGGTGAATCCCATGCGTCGCAGCTTGATATCACCTATCTCTCGACTACGTACAGATCTGTACAGGGCGAGGTTAGGTAGGGAAGAAGTTCACAAACTTCCGACCACGGGGGATGTGCCGAGGGCCAGCGCTACACTACCTGGGTAGGTACCTACCTAATCACCTACTAGAGGTAGCTATAGGTACCGGCCGAAGGTACCCAAGTGTCGTTCTACTGGGTTCTGAATTCGGCTGGTTGCGAAAGAACAGCGCTAATGACAGAGAACTAAGCTTATATAGGAAAAGAGCTATGGGTAGTCTAGCGGTGGCTTGTCGTCAGTGTCGTCATTGCGGCCCGCACATTGAAGTGGGTACACCGACAGACAATATTTGCGGTAGGGTATTTCAAAGACTCTAAGTGAACTCGGCTTCATATAGCCTCCATCAGGCACACCAACACCTTCTCTTTATTCGTCCCGTCGTCGCATTGTTCATCCTGCCCGTCCCCTGCCCTATACCATACCATACCGTACCGTACCGTACCGTACCGTACACTACGTAATAATAATAATACCGCAGCTCCTAGACCAGAGCAAGCAAACAACCCGCCTAGGACCTAGGTCTGAAAGAGATCCTTGATCGAGTCAACAAAGAGCTGGAGTCTGGGCTGAGACAATTCAAGCCTCCTAGGACACCATAGTCAACCTACTAAGGTAGGTCTTCTCACGCTCCCCCCCCCACCATCATTATCGCCTTAAAACAATTTCTTGGTTGCCCGGTCAAAGCCCTCACTCAATCAGAGCCCCTTGATCTCACGAATGCGCTGCGAATATAATTATTGACCGTTCTATACAGCATCGCCGACTCCGTCGCTAGACCTGCCAATTCTACCACTGGGAATAATAAATAATTCATCATCAAGATGGCGCGATCAAGTAAGTTGTGTTTTCCTACCCGTTCCACCCGCCCGACTAACAACCACCTCTCTCTCGCAGACCTCGCTCTCGCGCCGCTATCCCTCATCTTCCTCGCTGGTGCGACCGTGCTTCTATTTTTCGTCATTCTATCCGGCATAACGAGAACAACACCGCTGCGACAGACGTATTTCCTAGCCGCCGACACCTCGGGTATCAGCGGAGCACGTTCCGTCTCCCAATGGACGTATTTCCGCATCTGTGGCGAAGGTAACGCAGACTGCAGCCATGCTTGGCCCGACCCCCCCGTAGGCTGGGCGTGGTCCGGAAACCCGGGAGGGACGAACCTACCAGAACGCCTCATCGGGTCGTACGGCGGCGGCACGACGAGCGAAACATATTTCTACCTGTGGCGATTCGGCTGGGTATTCTACCTGCTCGCCTTACTCTTCACCATCCTGGCTTTCTTCACTGGATTTGTGGCCTGCTTCGGACGTCTGGGTTCTGCTATTGCCGGCTTGATGTCATCCGTCGCGCTCTTTTTCCACACCGTCGCCGCATCTCTCATGACGGCTACCTTCGTTAAAATGCGTGATCAATTCAACTTGGCGGGTCGCGATGCGCATATTGGCCAATACGCCTTCGGCTTCACCTGGGGAGCATGGGCCGCGCTCTTCATCGCTACTACACTCTTCTGTGTTGGTATTCGCGGCAGGAAGGATGATTTTGCTACCGGTGGCTCACGTTGGGGCCGGAGAAAGAGGAGCGTGCGCAGCCGACGAAGCTACGATATGGGGAGCCGCCGAGTCAAGGAAGACTACGCCTAATTCATAAATCTCGAGCAAACAGCCCTAGCTCGCCTAATATCCCTTCCCCCAGAAAAACTTGAATCACATTTAAGATCACAGGGGCCCCCGAACCGCCGCCTACCGATGTTGGTCAGATACTCATCACAGATCACAAATAAAGTAAATTTTAGATAATAATATGAACAACTTTGTTTATGAAAAGCGCGCCGCGTTTATAATTTTCTCTTCACATACAGTCAAGGGCACGGGGCCCAGCCGATACAATTAGTGACAGTGTGTTTAATGCAGTCGGGAATAACACGACCAAATTTCTATTCATACCAAGTTCGTGGTCCAGCCACGTCTATCTTACGTACTCTATGCATCCTTATACACCGACGTCCATCCGCACGGCACTATCCCGTAGGGAGAGATTTGCACTTACCGCAACGCACGTGGAGGCATTCTGTACACTCCATCTCATCGGCATATGTGCGAGTGGCCGATCCACAAGCGTGGCATAGCCATTGTAACTTGGGGCCCTTTGGTACACAGACGTCTAGGCATCTCTCACAGAAGGACGCCCCGACGGCCGTCTCTGCGCACTGGTGCTTAGGACATTGGCATGGGTTCCAGGTCAAGACGGAAGGGCCCCGAAGGGCGTTGCAATCGACACAACGCCAAGCGAGCTGCTTCTTTCGGCTGCTACACTTGTTGCACTGGTACGGCTTGGTAAGACAGGTCGACCCGCAGGAATCTTCTAGGTCGGGCGGCACGTTCTGCCTTGTGCTCCCGCTGCAGGGGCCCCCGTGTTGGCCGAGCCGGAGCAGATTCGCGGCTTTGACTTTGTTGCATAGTTCCCATCGCGACTTGGTATGCCCGCACGGGTACACCGAGAAGTACCCGATGCACATGATTAGTCTGATGAATCAAGCCGGAGATGAGAACTAAGAGTCACTTGAAAAGCCTTGTAGTTAAGGTGGTCGGATATAGACGATTAGTATGTATGTTTAATCAACTTCAAATGCATCAGGAGACTTCAAGCTGCTCGGTGCTGGGTTTATATGCAGACTAGAACCCCTTTGTGACTATTGACAAGAATGCCGTTGTAGTTTAGGACACTGCGGAACAAGGCAACTAAGACCATGTATTGTTGCATACGCTTTGATTGATTACTGAACGAAACAGACTCTTTATTAAAAGCCTACACCATCTGCCCCTGAACCTCAACAAAGGGAAACCTGTTGGTGGTGTGCTTGTAACCATCGATCATGACCGCATGATCTCGTGGCGACGCAAGATCGCTAGCTTAACCTTCCAATTTCTTGATACTGTTCAAATTGTCCGCGATACTATCTTCTAACGTCGCCCAGCCGCGTCCATTGAGAGCGCGTACCAGACTCTCGGCCCTCTGGTTGGGGACCTCGTTCTGGTCCCACCCGTCGTCCGCCATCACCGGTATTTTCCTCTCAGGCTCAAGCGCCTGCAGGATCTGTGCGATTTTGGCAAAGTTGAACTTGCTGCCGAATGCGAAGAGGCGCTCGCCATCTACGCCCGGCGTCGTGAGAGCTGCCACGTACAGCAGCCCGAGATCCTGCGTGTCGATGTACCGCTGAGCGCGCACACTCGCGATCATACCCAAGTTGGCTCCCTCTCGGAGCCACTTGACCATGCCGCAGGTGCTCTGGATACCCTGGTGCTCCGGGCTTAGCGTCGCGCCGAAGACGGTTTCGGGGAGGATCGTGTTGAACGTGTACGACGGCTTCTCCGCGCGGACCCAGTCCCAGATCCGCCGTTCGAGGAGCGCCTTGAAGGCCATGTACCCGATTCCCTTCCACCCACTTGACGCATCATCGCGCATGGCGCGAACCGCCTCGTCGTTGTACGACCACTCGTGGAGTACCGTCTTCTTGCTCGGGTCAGGCGTCCACGCAGCCCACGCGGAACTGGTGAAGACGACGGACTTGACGCTGGGCTCGTCCTTGGCCGCCTTCAAGAGACCTGTGACGAACGGGAACTCCAGGTCCAAGGCGGCGTCTATGTCCACAAGGTCCAGGCCTGCCTGTCCGGCCACCCCAGCGATGCCGGCGACGCCCCGAACCGGCTCGTCCCACGCCCCCGGCGCGCCAAAGTCCGACACTTCTACGGCTTCGAAGCGGCCCGGGCCGTACCGGTCGGCGAAGAAAGGCTCCATCCAAGAACACCGAGAGATGCTGCGTACGGTCCCGCGCACCCGGTACCCCGCCTCGAGGAACTTGTCGACGGCCCAGGACGCGATGAGTCCGTTAGCGCCGGTGACGAGGATGGTAGAGCCTAGCGGGATTGTCGGATTGCTAAGAGTGAGTTTCGCCATTTTGCTTCTTTTCTTTTTTTGGCTCTGCTACGAGTATATAGGGTTCGATCGAAAATTCTTAGGGATTCCCTTCTAAGGATGTACTGTCGATTGAGAGTAGAGACTTCGGACTAGAGGCGCGTACGAAACCTTAAATGCTCGTACTGTCCTCTCTCTACGCCATGGCGCCTGCATTGTGATGGCCCTTGTCTCCTCCGGCTGATTAATATATCGGCGGCCGCGCGCGCGGAATAAACCACACATATAGCCTTTGAAGAACAAGGCAGACGGCCTCGCTACCTAGCTTTCGAGGGCGGGTAACTGGTTCCCTGCCCATACGGATCTATTATTAGTCCAGGAACCTTAGCGCCTTGGAAGACTATCGAACTCCATCACAGAGCCGTCGATTAGTCGCTCGCCTAGGATAGTTCGATCGTGAAATCTACGGTTCCCGAGCGATCCCGTCTCGTTTGCGAATATCATACCGCACCTAGTCTTGGGTTGCGCCTCGACATAACTTTTCTTCAATATCCCCGACTCCAGTATTTGGTTATTTAGCGCTTACTTCGAAACAAGACATACAGCTGTTGAAGATGACCGTATGTTCTCTCAGCATGGCGAGTGGGTACCCGATCACAGATGGTGCATAAGCGAAGATCGCATCATCGGGGCCTACATATCTCTTACGCTGGCGATCCAGTAAAGAGCAGGAGACGAAGCATCTTGATAGCTTACCCGCGCTTCATGAAGACAATATGGTCCAGTCAGCCTAGATGCTCTGTGCGATGATACCTACTTGGGTACCGTGTAGGGAGTAAGGATGTAAGCGCCGAAAGCGACGTTGGAGTAAGAGACTCAACCATCTGTCTATTCTACCCCTATGCATCTAACACCTCCTCTGGCATAACTAGCCTGTAAATACGGGGTTTGTCACGAGTATAACTAAGCCCTTTCTGCCGCGCTCTACCTACTTCCTTCGGTATACTAGTTAGTAACTGACTGCTTCGGCAAACCGGTGAAAACGAGTCCTTATGTCCGCTCTCGACCGATGCCAAGTCGCGAGCTCCGGCGTCTTACAGCTTAGTAAGTAGCAGACCCCCCAGTGTTATCCGTCACCAGCGGACCCCGCAACGGACAGATTGGGATGCTCGGAGACCGCGAGGCCAATTGAACAAAATTCCCGTGGTTAGATTTATAATAGAGTAAAAACCGTAGATATCTCCTGGACGGGCTCGCTCTCGGATTTAATCGTCGCTGCCTCGAGCGTTCTGCCACCCCTTGGGTCACGCATAATGAGGGGAATTCTACCTAACACAGACGGGGGCTAGCCCTAGCCAATGACATCATCTACCTAGGTATCCTATATCATTAACTCCCTTGCGAGGTTATTCGTGTAATAACACGGCATCTGGTACCCCTCATAGAGTATCTGTGCTTGGGAGTCTAAGTACCTATATAAGTTCATCGTGCCCTCGTGACCGTGTCTTAGATTTACCGAGCACATGTCCAATCACCTCTTTACAACGTGAACCCGACTTCATCATGGCGACAGATAAGAAGATACTTCTGATTACCGGCGGTTAGTATCGCGTGCTTAACACTTCAAATTAGGTTAACCGTCGATGTAGGAAACACTGGTCTTGGCTTGGAGGCAGTCAAGGCTCTCTGCCAGAGCCCAAATGCCTACGAGATTATCATAGGGTGTCGTACGGTGTCGAAGGGCGACGATGCTAGTGAGTGGCTCACAAGATCTCTTGCCTCCCGCCTGAGGCACCCCTGAGAACGATCAGTCTCCTTCTTCAGCATAAGATGTTGAGAGGGAGAAACATAACGTGCCGTTCATCTCCTCGACATGCTACGTAAAAGACCAAGACCAAGCCCTAACCCCAAGCGTTTCAGTCACGGAAGTAAAGAAGCAGGTTCCGCAGACGGCCTCAACGCTGAGCACATTACAAGTCGACCTAGAGTCCGACGAGTCGCTCGAGAAGGCCGTGGCGGACATCTCCTCCAAGCACGGGCGTCTCGACGTGCTGATCAACAACGGCGGCGCAAGCTTCGACTACGACATCCTCAACGGCAAGATGTCTCTGCGCGAGGGCTTCAACGCCTCGTGGAACGTCAACGTCACCGGCACCCACATCCTGACGACGCTGGCCGTGCCCCTGCTGCTCAAGTCGCCCGACCCGCGCCTCATCTTCATAGCGAGCGGCACGGCCACGCTCGCCGAGACGGAGCGGACCGACGCGCCCGCGCTGCAGCGGATCAACGCGTCCCCGCCCGCCGGCTGGCCCAAGGAGGCCACCGGCATGGCTACGACGGCGTACCGCAGCTCGAAGACCGGGCTCAACATGCTCATGCGCGAGTGGCGCCGGACGCTCCTCAACGACGGCGTGAAAGTCTGGGCGGTCTCGCCCGGGTTCCTGGCTACTGGTCTCGCGGGGATTGGGGCGGAGAGGTTGAAGCAGGTGAGTACGCGGAGCTGACGGGGGATGCTGGGGTTGCTGACAGAATCGCAGATGGGCGCGCTAGACCCTTCTATCGGTGGGAATTTCCTTAAGGATGTCGTTGAGGGCAAGCGGGATCATGATGAGGGTAAGGTTATCAGGAAGGATATGATTCAGCCGTACTGATTGGGGTTGCGGGACTTGGGTTACATACACTTATGTGTGTGTGTCGGCATTAGTAGACTGGCGTATTGGGCAATTATAGATAGCGAATAAAGGAAAAATAAGTCTGTTAGGAACAACTAACTTGTATACGTTGAGCGTAAGGTGAGGGATTGGCTTCTTGAGGCTAGGGGCATGCGGACTGCTAGGCTTACACCACGATAGTCAAGGTAGGCAACTTTGAGGCGTCACTTTGCTTTACATACCTAAATAGTCGGAACTCTCCCGCGCCGACTTCGAGAGGAACAACTATTTCTCCCTCAAATTATCCTTTTCTTGCTCACCTTGAATTTGTTGACTTTCATGCGCTGCTAAATGCTATTGATACCCTAAGTGGTGCAAAGCCTCCTTTTTCGCTCCTCAAACAGTGGTGCGCTTATCCGCAGCTCTTCCAGGGTAACCCTCCACGAACAAGGGACGTCAATCCTACGCCAATTCCAGCGTGGAGGCACACGACGCTCTAGAGCACGCAAGGGAATGGGCTGTCTGTAGCAAGACTACTTGTAAAGTCGTCTATGACACACGTTCTAGGATGAAGAAGGTGCTCTGCTGTATCATATACTAGGGGATTCTAGAATAATTAGTGCATGTCGTACTCTATAGATACTTCCGGATCATCTACGCCTCCGGAACAAAGGAGCGTTATGTACACAGCAGAAATCCCTAGGATATTTAGTGCAGGCTCTTTGTGCAACAATCCCTCGAATCACTTGCGGGAATGGGGGCGTATCCAAACCTACATAGGCCAAAAGAATGTGTAAGGCACGGTAATCCTAAGAATAGTAGACACGAAGTTACTACCTTGCGAACCCTGGAGGAAAGAATATGGCTCCTGAAGCGGCGTTATATATCTAGAATTAGATAGCGGACGACTTACCACGTCTCGGTGCTCTTAGGTGGCTTGGGGCGTTGGTACACAGCACGCCCTCATAATGCTGAACACTGTCTGCCACGCCTCCAGAACAAAGAAGTGTCCTGTATATTAGTAATTACATTTGGCATGGGTACTATAGGCTCTCCGCGCAGCAACAAGTGTTCATCACACCCCTATACTAGAGATTATGGCATTGTCAACCAATCAATCAACTTATTCTAGGGCCCAGGGAGTTCATAAATAGACCAATTTGCTTTCAAGTCTTTACTCAGGATGAAGGATGCGATAAGAATCAAGCGCTATTAAACAAGCCGACCACGCCCATATAAAAGGATTGGCCACGATATGTATTTTCTTTTGCCATGTCACTTAGTAATCTATGGTTTAGATAAGGTTGACAGACAATAATGCCATTTCACTTATGCTCCAGGAGCAATTAGGACCTCGAAACATGCCATTCTAAAACAAGAAGAGAAATGCAAAGGCATTATGATACTCAACTCGGTCAAACGAGCTGACAAATCGAAATGCCCGAAACTGAACAAGGTGACCATATCCAAAAAGGCGGCGTGGATGCCATTCACATGACGCGTGTCCTACGGCAGCTCGTGCGCAACTCTAAATCCGAGGCCGTAGATCACGGAAGAAGCACGTTTCAAGTATAGTTTTGATGACGGCGGTATGGCGGTATTCCTATGTCACTCGGTGAATTCACGGGCGGCTACCTAAATTTTATGATCAGCGGCTCACTGTACTACAGTATAGACTAGAAGGGTTGAAGGCTTTTCAACCTCAAATAGCTAGGATTCATAGATGTCTTTGGAGATCTTCATGTAAATACTACCTACCTAAATTGGTTGTAGGGCTCGATTGTGCCTCATATAGTGACCATGCTATTATATGGCTTGCTTAAAGGCAAGATACTTATTTCAAGATAGATCACCGGCCGTATACTGTTTGGGTATAATACCTATTATCAGCTGCAGCACTAGGTGGCTTTGTTCGTTGTCTTGTTTGGATGTTCGCCGCGATCGCTTCATTAGTAGCGCCACTATTTCTTATCGCAAGGAAGGTATTCATGGTTTTACAAGTCCGCCGATCTTCTGGCCTTAATATGTTAACAGTCCAAAGAAGTGGGTTGTCATAAGCCTGTCCTTTAGCATGGCTAAACAGACGATGCGGAGAGAGGCCGTCCGCGCTCGTTATTGGAGTTTTGTTTGTACTGTAGTGGAACTGCAGATAGTACCGTTAATTCTCCCCTGAATAGACCTCAAAAGGGAATCTGGAAGGAAAGGTGTCGGCGTTTTGCGGATTTTTGTAGATCTCTGGGATTGAACTTGCTCGACGACGATCTTCAGGGTGCATTGGCTAAAAAGAGGAACTGATTACGGCAAATGTTGCAATCGTCAACGCTGGTGTTGCAATACCGTCCGATCATCATTTTTCGGGACTAAAAAGTGTCCCACATCCCAAACAACGATTCCCATTTATTCTGCATAGCCACTTGCTGGTTTCTCCTGCAATGACAGATAGGCAATCGCCTCGTGCCAATAATCTCTCTATTGGAACAGAGAGCCTTTTAGCGCCGGTGTGGGCCGGTGTGATATAGAATGATGATGACGACGAGGAGCATACAGAAGTTAAAAAATCTCAACTGGGACTGGGATCAACGCGGCCGGCCGAACGCTGTCCGGGTGTTGATAACAAGTGATTACGCGGCTTGGCTCAATTCTGTACTCAAAACTCGGTCGATGCGTATGACTAAAAAAAAAATTAAAAAAACTCACACTAGGTAGAGGTATTATACTGCTGCGACTAGCATAGAGAACGCGCAGTAGGAGTCGCCTTAATATGAGAGAAACTAACTACTAAACTAGGGCAATAGTTATAGTATAGCAGGTATTTCTGTACAATTTTATGTTTTCTCGTCGTCTTCGATATCTTTCTGAATGATATATACTGTACATAAATGCCTACCTTATGCATACCTGTACGACAGGGATCAGCTTGGCATCTATAACTTTAAGCTCCAGGGTTCCTGTTTCAGTGTTTCGGTGTTTAGGTGTGCAAAGAAGAGTTGTATATCACACTACTGATCAAGGCCTTAGACACTGTGCAATATACCGCTTTGTACTTTAAGCGAGATCTGCGCCGTGATCCTGGACTCAACGGGGAGTGTCGACGGCTCGAGGAAATAGAAATTAGTGCTGCCGCGTCACTAGGGGTCTTAGTGAAATTCCCAACGGTAGGAGTGGAGTGCACGACAACCAACAACGTCGACGGACAGTCGACGGAGGGAAAAGGGAGCAGTGTAGTAATAGCACTAACTGGATTCAAACCGGGTTCAAGCCGGGTTCAAACCCCTACCATCTGCCCAACTAAGCAGACTTACTGCTAACTAACGGGAGTGCCAAGCACCCGGGTTCCATCTAACTCCATCTAACCCCATCTAACAGACTTACTTCGTACACCAAACTCACTTCATGTTACGAAGTCGGTAGTGTTGCCATCGGCCAAAGTCGTCCACATGCTTGGACATGATTCAGGGCTATACCCGTTTGAATAAGGGCATAAACGGTACTGCGAGGGAAGGCTAAAGGAGGTTTTATGCAGATGTCCCTCCGATTGGTGACCTCAGGGTGCCCGTCCTACACTACACTACACTACACTACACTACACTATACTACGTCGCATGCTCTCACACACGCACACGCACACATACATACGTCTTCCTCGTGGCAAGTTTCCAGGGGGGGGCATATCCAATCCAACGGGTTCGGCTTGCACTGACGCAGGGCGGCACTCAAAGTCATCTGAAACAACTCCACAACCTCCTCCATAGTAGGTATTCCAACGTGGCTTTGCGTAGTTCCTGATGGATAATAGACTATACTGTGGCGTAGACTGTACTGGTACACGTTCGATCCCCGGACACACGAAAGACGTAGGTAGTAGCGCAACTTAGTAAGGATTTTCATCTTCTGGGCATGCAATTGTACGGCTCAGGGATGGGGATAGGTAAAGTACACTATTACTGGGAACATCTTGGTGTTCTTGGGCGCTTTCTACTTGTATAACATCCCTCCCTGTGAACTCATCTGTATATTTCCCGCTCCTTTCCTCCCCCTTCATATATTCGTTGATCTCTTATATCAACTGTCGCTCATTAGCAACTTACCGCGGGAGTACTTTTGCATATACATATACCCCTACCAGCCTCCCGTTCACATATTTGTTCTTGACATTGTCCTTATAACCTACCCAATTCAGGTTCTGTTCGGATTAGCATAACACTTTCTTTCCGAGCTCTCCTTTTCACTGCTTATATACAACATTTCTTTGGCCCAACATGTCACATGCGGATACGTACACCAAAAAGCCTGTCACGGACATCTTCACCAATGACACGGATATCGACCGCCGGCAATGCACCCGAACGGTGCCCATGAAAGCCCTGCTCCTCGCACCTGGACGCACGGGAACTGCTTGTACGTAAATCACCCGCGGGATATTTGACATAGATGGAGGCACAGTTGCGGCACGGGTTCCAACCGACTGTGCCGTTTCGTAACCAACTCGGTTCTTGTGCTGATACATCTCGGCACAGCTATGCGAGCGGCCATGAAGCAGCTTGGCTATATCGATACTTATCATATGATGAACTGCTCGATAGAGAACCCGCCGGACGCCCTGCTTTGGATGGACGCCCTCAAAGCCAAGTATGACGGAGTGGGCGAATTCACCCGAAAGGATTGGGACAAGCTACTTGGCGGGTCCCAAGCGGTTTGTGACTGGCCCGCGTGCGCCTTCGCCAAGGAACTCATCGAGGCCTACCCAGAGGCCAAGGTCGTCATGACCACCCGGGAGGTCGACTCCTGGCACGCCTCGACCATGAAGACGGTCTACTGGCGGGTGACGGACCCGGAGCTCCGCATGCTGTCCAACTTCAGCTGGGCGGCCAAGATGTACTACCCCATGCTCAAGAAGTTCTTCGACACGTTTTTCGAGGGCGACTTCCCCAACCGCGGCAAGGACGTCTTCACGCAGCACTATGCCGAGGTCCGGAAGCTGGTGCCGCCCGAGAGACTGCTCGAGTACCGCGTCCAGGACGGCTGGGAGCCGCTGTGCAAGTTCCTCGATGTCCCGGTGCCCAAGGACGTGCCGTTCCCCAACGTCAACGATAACTCGGACTTCGTCTCCCGGTCCCGCCGGAGGAACCGCGCCCAGATGTACAACGTGGCGGCACAGTGGTTGGAGATTCTGGGCTTGACCCTGCTGGTGCTCTATTTAATCTTTTACGTTCAAAGCTCGATGTTCTCATGATTTTTTCCTCTCTCTCTCTTTCGAAAACGGGACGATGCTCTCTAGAAAGGCTACTGTGCTGCTTGGCTATGGCGTTCCGGTAAATGGGTGGCAAATGTTTGGGTTTGAGGCCGGAGCCACGTATTACCATCATCATGGTTTCATGGTATATGTTGATGGCGGCTCTTAAACAACAATAATATTATTCGCGAGCGCCTATCTTGGCGTGCATGCACAAATAAATAAACTTGGTTATACATGTATATTATGCTCTATTACACCGCTCAATCGTCATGGTGAAAGCGGCCTCATTTACAGCGCCGGGATGATGTATAGATGATGACAAACGAATCCCAAGAGACGTGGAAGTCTGCCTATGCCATGTTGAACCTAAGCAATGATTATTTCGTCCAATAGTGCAGATACGGGCGGCGTCTATGTTCTAGTGCAGGTACGATGTTCTAGCTGTGAAGTGTAAAAGGCGACATGCCACATGCGGTGTCACCCTGCCGATCTATGCAGGTGATGCGCTAATGGCTCCCTCCCCTTGTCGTCTCTATTCTACTCGATAGTGCATACTGGCATGTACCTACCTAATTGGCAAAGTATACAGTCGTGAAGTGATCGTGCCGTCGATCGCTCACGGGTAAAAACCCTTATTATTTGGTTATCCACGAATCAATCAGGTCGTCGCCACGGAGCAACCCTTATATCTAGACATATGGGCTAAGGATCGGCTCCTAGATCAGTGCGCCCGGCCGCGTTCGATCAACATGCGCTCTAGCACCGATAATAAAACCGTCAGTACGGTCCGAATATAGTAGGTAGGGATGCGGAATAACAATCTCGGTCGGTGGCTTTTCACTGACCCAGCGCGCGAGTCATTTGGTGGTGCTAGATTCATCTAAGTGATACTTGGAGTAACCGGGTTGCCATGCTGGATACCCTTCAAGCCCTACGTCATTTTCGCATGTGTTAGAAACTATCGGGTAAATAGAAGATGTGGGTGTCGCTCATGTCGGACTGCATTCGCCCACCGGGTATCGCTGGCAGGCGTATCATGGCAGTCATAACAACCTGGGTAGATGGGCATGAGATTATCTCTATCTTATCATTCGCAGATGACTAGGTTAGGTAGTCCTGTATAGCAAGGATCGCCAGGTCAATAACCACGAGTTAACTGTGTAGTTAGTTTACTCCATGTCAGAGAGTCAAACAGACTCTGTCCAGGCAAGTCTAGATTTGACACTCAGCGATAATGCCTTTTTCTTCTTTTTCATTAAACCAAGTAGAACTGAATAGGTGAACAGTAGACGAAGATTTTCCATTTTGCATTCTATGGGTTCCGTACGGGTGATTGGTGATCGTCATTTAGCGTAGGTAGGTACCAAAGTTGCGTCCGGGTTGGAACGTAGTTGGCGAAGGGGGCCGTGCCGGTCACCAATGGCGACCGAGAGCCGTAGGGCTGGGACGGTAGTCGGCACCAAACGACGATCAGTTAGACCGACCGCCGCTGTCATGCAGCCATTTAATGCAAATTCCCCAGTAAGCAGCGCCAAGATGCGAGGTACTAGGGCCTATATGTATAGAACGAGCTTCAATATCTACATTTCCACCCTTACCCGAGCCGCGACCTGGCCGCGAGGATACAGACTGACCCACCACGAAACCCATTTTACACCGCCGTAGCTGTCAACTCCCGCCGACAACAGCAGCGTGGGATAGGAGTCTAGGTTTGTCGATCGTACTGATACTCAAAATCGGCGGTTACCTATTCGGAAATAACCTTCCACTATCTAGAGACGGACGAGCCCAACCCAGATCCGAATACATACAGTATCGTTTCCGAATAACCTATGTTAGCCAACTTAAATATTGTAGATCTGTACGACTACGTCAAGTTAGATACACCATCTCGCTATACGAATTCGTCTGGTTTATTTGCTCAGGCATTCCTGGCACATCGCTGAGGCGGCCCGCTGCTCCTCGACCGAGCCGCAGTATGGCCACCCGTGTTTTCCAAAGCTGGCGCTCGAGGGCATTGAGCAGGCCTCACTCCTCACCGTGATCTACTGTAATGACGCACTATCGGACCGACATAACTTTTATGTTCGATGATCTAAGTTCACAAAAGAGATGCCCGCTCCGATATCGATTCGGGAAAGCAGATACTCGGAGCACACCGTCATGGGCCGGTCGTACCGTAAACGTAGGCACATCGCAATCGGGTTCGCATTTTTATTCCCAACATACAGCAAACTAATCTCTGAACAACTAAGTACATTATCTTAGTCCTCGCTCACTGCCTTTCCTGTTTGGTGGATACCGCCGTAGAATGCGCGGCTCCGAAACGGCTGGATACGCGTAACCAACAATTCCCTACCTGGGCAGTACCTGGGTGGCATTGGCTCTTCCTTCAAATCTAAGTAGTCCGGTTAGTGTGGGTGACCCGGTACACTAAGCTGAATGAATAAATATGCAAGGGTGGAACAGAACGTGGGAGGTTCTTCTGGTCGGCGGGTTGCCAACAGGGATATTGGCCGGCCTCTTCTTGTATGTATACCGTATCCCTATACTGTATGGCCGCATGGGCTGGACTAACCCTAGTCGTTTTGAAATCCGTACGGTACCCCTACGTGTAAGTTGACGTCCACTCGTGGCTTTGTCGATTAATGCTCTAGTCGCGATCAACACTCCATCTCCACGCTGTTGGCCGGTACATGTTCCTCGCCTGCTCTAGACGTTTGAAGGGCCAGCCGCGAATCATGACGACGCGGCGAGCCCATTTTAATGCGGAGCTGGGCCTAGCATTTGGGTAAAGGCACAAGGCCCTTGGCGCCGACAATGCAAAAGGGTTCGTCGGCCGGTCGAGGGACCCGGTTCTATGCTTGTTATACTAGAGTTGTACATGACTATGTAGGAGACCAAGTTCTTGGCAAAGAGCTCTCTTGGCTCTTAGAGTCCTCAGCGTGAAACCACTTCGGATTGGAGGGCGGAGGGTTAGCTACCTACTATAAGCTATCGTATGGTAGTAGTTGTGGACATGCAAACGAAATATCTGGCGTCGTGACAAGTAAGTCCGGTCGAAACGTTTCCTTTGAAGATATATTCACTTATTCCGTTTCAGATCTGCTTTATCAAAATACATTTTTAGATCAGAAGAGACGCGTGGTCGGCTCGTGGCGTCTTCCCTGCTAAGAGCTTCGCTCCGTCTCGCTTGCCGTCGTCATCAGCTAAGCTGGCTTACTGCGCCGTTGCCGCGCTCCTGAGTGCTCTCTATCCGTTTCTGCCATATATTTCTGCATCACATGTTTCATATACGTAGATCAAGGCCTCATTCGTCGTTTCGCCGCCTTTTCGCCGTGTCTCCTATTGCCTAAAATGGCCAGGACATCAACGTCGACGACAAAAAGGCACGCGAGGACCACATCGCTTCAGCTACACGGCACTGACATACCACTGCCATCACCCGAGGACTTCGAACAGATGGGTGTAGCGCAGCATGATGTCGAGGTTCAGACACCTCCCACAACGCCTCCGAAGAAGAAGAGTGATGGACCAGTGACGTGGATGTCGCTACCCCGAAAAGACCAGTTGGTGATCTTGTTTCTGTCTCGACTTGTCGACTTCTTGCAGGTTGCGTCGTTGCAGGCCTACGTCTTTTATCAACTCAAGAGTTTCGACGACACTCTCTCCGACGCGCAGATCTCAAGCCAGGCAGGGCTTCTGCAGGGCGCATTTACGGGAGCGCAGGTCTTGACGGCGTTCCTGTGGGGGAAGGCGGCGGATGCGAGTTGGTGCGGTCGAAAGAACGTGCTTATTATTGGGCTGTTTGGCACCGCCATATCATGTATTGGATACGGCTTTGCGACCAGCTTCTGGACGGCCGCTTTCTGGCGAGCTGCGGGTGGTGGTATCAATGGGACGGTTGGAATAATGTCAGTATGGCCTAGCAATGGTCTCCCCACCGGCCTCGAAGAACAAAAGGTAGCTAATATGTTTTGTCACTCACCAGCCGAACCATGATTGCTGAGATAACGGTCGAGAGGAAGTACCAATCCAGAGCGTTCTTGATATTGCCTATTAGCTTTAGTGTAGCCGCTACGTTGGGTCCTTGTGAGTCTCAATTATTACTAATACTTGCCGGAATGAGTGTGAATACTGACTAATTTCTAGTAATGGGTGGTTTGCTGGCCGACCCTGTATTGACATTGCCGGGACTCTTCGGTGAGAGTGCTATCTGGGGGTTCGATTGGGTCTTCAAATATCCCTATGCCCTCCCCAGCTTAATCAATACAGTAACTCTGGCCATTACGGGACTTATCGTGTTCTTGGGGCTTGAAGAGGTATGGATTTAGTATACCCAGCACGCCTCCCAGCGCTAACAATCCTCAGACATCAAGCAAAAGGCGCAACAAGCCCGACCTGGGTTTATACCTTGCTCGCCGATTAAAGGCTTTCATCTTACGAAAGCCGATGGGCGATGGATACTATACGTTGGAGACCTTCGATGCGCCCGACTCACCGTTAATGAACGGCGACCAGGAGAAAACGGCCATCGCAGCTCCGGATCTAACGCGGACAAGGAGATCCCTCCCGTTCAGCCGTGTCTGGACCCGAAATGTGATCTTCACGCTAGTCACCGAGGCACTGTTCGACTTCCAGCTCGGCGCCTTCACGAATCTATGGACGCTCTTCCTCTCCAGCCCACGTTCGACGCCCGAAGAAACAGCCGTGCGGTCCTTGCCGTGGGTCTTCACAGGCGGGTTAGGCATGCCGGCCGCCACCGTCGGCCTCGCTACCTCCATATTGGGCATCATAGGCATGGTTCTCCAGATCTTCGCCTACCCCCCGGTGCACGCGCGCCTGGGGACATTGCGCGGGTTCCGCTATTTCATGGCCCTCTTCCCCGTCGCGTATTTCCTCGCCCCGTACCTCGCCGTCCTGCCCTCGGCCACCGAAGCCCCGGAGCCGGCCTCCGGCATTATCATCTGGATGTTTATGACCGTGGTGCAGGTATTCCAGGTCATGGCGCGCACCGTCACGCTCCCCGCGAGCATCATCCTGCTCAACAACTGCAGCCCCCATCCGAGCGTTCTCGGACTGGTGCACGGCCTGGGACAGAGCGTCTCGGCGGGATTCCGGACCGTCGGCCCCGTCGTCGGCGGCTGGTGGTACGGTGCGAGTCTGGAGGCTGGCGTTGTCGGTGCCGGTTGGTGGGGGGTCGCTGGTGTTGCGGCTTTGGGCTGCGCCTCGTCCTTCTTCATCTATGAAGGGAGTGGTCACGAGATCATTCTAGAAGGGGAAGAGGACGAGAAGCTCATGAGCTAGAGTAAGGACGCCTAGAACTGGGCTTTTTATAAGATTTGTAGATATAGAATAAAATGTACATGAAGATAAGCGGTCCGTATCCATTAAAACTCGTTGAATATTGGCATATGGCGTACTAGGATCGCATTCTGGCGGGCTAAGAATAAGAGGGAGCGCATCCCTCATTAAAAAGAGTGTCGGGAACGGATATCTGATCCGAGTAACGGTATAGATGGCCACAGTCCTTACGCGCTTACTTACGGAGGCTGAAGCTAGGGCAGTGACATCGATGGATGATTGAGACTTGTTAAACATTATGGTTTCACTAGCTGATAGTGATATGTCGATTCTGAAATAAGCTTCGGCTAGTCAGAAGGTTCCTATTGATTGCTGCCAAACTCGGCGTTATTCACGCTGATAGTACTTGGGAGAAACAAAGGGGGCGACCAGTACTAGCGAGGAGTGAAGTATGGAGAAAAGGGGAAGAATAGGGGCTGTTAATTCCCGCGAATGCTTCAATATACGGTCACGGTAGTAAAAGATTTGAATAGTTCGTACTCTGCCTATCGGATCTGAAAACAACTTGACAAACCGCAGTGGTTGGATACCACTGTCTTGTTGCCGTCACAGCTACGATACCTAGGTCTGTGATCCAGATCTATAGTGAGGACCAGCGGCCTGACTATCGAGTGCCCGCCACGTCGGCCGCGTTAAAGTCTGTTTCGAGTAACGACTTTAAATGATTGAGTCGCTTCTCGACCTTGATTAATAAGTCTTGCTACGCCCAACATTGGCCTTCGTCGTCGTTTGACCAAACCGGTCCACTGTCGTCAGCATTCATAGACCGAAAAGTACGCCGAACGAACTTCCAATATACGACCAGCTGTGTCTTACACGGAAATCATAATTTCTAGCCTTTGGACGATGTCATGGATCTCCCGTTCGAGATCACCTTCGGCATACTTTGAGATAACTGACAGCTTCACTTCAGGCGAGATTAATGGATTTGGTTGAGATATACATATTGCGATTATGATTACCACCCACCAACTCAATGTCCCCAATCCAGGATCAGCCGTGGGTGAAGGGGCCCCTCGGCAAAGAAATATTTCAATAGTTGCGCACCCCTTCGTACAGTTGTGTTGTGTTAAGAAGATATCGACCCAAGGGATGTTTTATTTCAGAATTGTTTGACCTCGGGGCCAACTGGTTCGGGCTTTCTCTACCAATTTCCAACGGTAGCCCTACTAGAGCGTGCTGGCCATAAAGTGTGTCGCTTCAAGCGCCTTTTCCGTCTCCTCTTTCCGAATGTGCTTGCGCCGCCGACAGCTTGCATTAGAGGCTATTTGTCCTTCAATTTTTATGCGTGATTAAGACTAACTGCTTAAGGGCTTCCCAATCGAGGAACAAGGCGTAGTTACGCGTATGTCAGCTCCTACTGTTCAGTGTGTGTAGTATAACATGGCTGGTGTGATACTCACCAACAGGACGTCTATCTCAGATTCTATGTGACTGGGGCCGCCGCCATACTGCTACCCCATCCGGAAATATTCTCGCGGGAGCCTTATAGCTCGTGAGGCTTCGTCAATATGGCGCGCTTGATTTCCGCTTGGCCGCTGCTCTCCATAGTAACGTGCTATAGCCTCATATTTTGATCGCCATATCATTTGGTCCCATGTTGGATTTTTCAACAGATTGATGGCACCGATTTTCGTCGATGGAAAGAGCGCCGACTATAAGCGACATACACCGAATCTCACCAGAACAAATATTACGATGTAAATTTCCCTTGTTGGCTACTGCGGCTTCCGTCGTAGAGCGATGAGTCCCCGATTTCACATCCCCTTTGACCCCGCCGGCTCAGTCCGGCGATGCTAACAGGCCTTAAGATATCTGAAGTAATGTAAGGCAGGGCCCGCACTGCTATTACCGTGAGAGCCAACATCCAGGTAGAAGGATTTGGCCGTGAGGCTCAATGGCGCCTAGGCAACCTTTAATGTGTAAATATAAACCCGCTCCTTCGTGGTAGTCGTGGAAGTCTAGGCTAATGAGAGTGTCGGGAACCTGGGTACGGGCCGTCTCACTCATAGCGAGTATACATTACTTCATGACGGAGAGCTAGATAGGCCTTCTCCGTTAACAATATTCGAGAACCTCTTTTCAAAGTGACTAACCGTTAAGCCGACTTTGATGAATCGGGTAGCCTAGGTTTTGGGTACATTACATGATGCGTTGGGTATAGCCGGCTTGATCTCACTATTAGTTCTCACCGTAGAGGATCACTAAAATCTGGCGATAACCGTGATACCCTCTAGCGACACTAAAAGTATAGTTTCTAAACTCCTGCCGAGAACTGACATTGTATGGATTAAGCTGCTGTTTCTACCTCATCTTAGATTATGCGGCAGCCCGAAACCTAGCCTACATGGTCGGTTTCCCAAACCAGCAGGTGACCGAACTCCGCGCAGCTTATCTTAACTAAAACAATGGGGTACATAGGCTGAGTAAACAATTCTGCCGACTGCATGTCTTCAAAATCGCTTTGAATGGCTAATACATTTACAATAATCCTATCGCTAGATTGATCAAATAAATACAAACTCGAATCAGCAGGATGCGGGCTTCGGGACTGTCAGGTCTCGCCACCGTGCTCGTGGCTGCATACTACGTGGGTGAGACATTCGCAGTGGGGGTCTCCAAAACAACGCCTCATACTCAAACCCTGCCGCCTCTACAAGAGCAAGCCGACATTGTGAACGCATGGACCGAGGAACGCAAAGCCCTGATCCCAGGTCTGCTTCGCAAATATAATGTCGATGCATGGCTGGTTGGTGACCCTTCTCACTAGAAAACTCACTGAGATTGACATGACATCGCTATAGATGAGCCAACGCGAATACGCGGAGGATACGGTATTTTGGGCCCTGAAAGATGCGGTGCAGTTCTCGGCGCGACGGCGGACGACACATCTCTTCCTTGCCTCGCCCAAGAACGGCGCGCCGAGTTCGTACTCATGGATCGACAACACGGCAGCTGTCTGGGACGACCTGCGGACCCTCTTCGCGGAGCAGCAGGTCAGTATTTCGGCGGCATTCATAATCCCCTTTGACACGTCTTAGACGTGTCAGTTGCATAGCGGAGGCTTTTCCACACCTGTTGCTTCTGCAAGCTCCCGAGACATGTCATGTTCTCGACTGTGAACCGCAATTACTAACTCACAATCTTCAAAAGCCGCGCTCTATAGCCCTTAATACTCACCCTGAGATCGCGTTCGCATCGGGGTTGCACGCCGGCGAACTAGACACGATCTCGGACGCGCTCGGTGAGGAGTGGACGGACCGCTTTGTCCTAGAGCCTATGCTCCCCGTCGAGGTAGTAGCTACTATGGTGCCCAGCAGGTTCCCTTGGTACCGTCGCATGCAGGAAACAGCGTGGGCAATCATCGAGGAGGCGTTTAGTGAGAAAGTCATTGTGCCTGGAAAAACGACGCCTTTGGTGAGTTTTTGTGCTTTGGTTATTCTCACCCTCGCGATCTACAAAGACGAACTAAGACGATGTGATACCTCTGCTAGGACCTCGAATGGTGGATGCGTGAGAGGATACAATCTCTCAACTACACAACTTGGTTTCAACCGGGCGTCTACGTCCTCACGGAAGAAGGCTTCCCTACGAAGGAGCCGGCGGCTGCTAAGCGCGATTTGCGTGTCTCAGCGGATCGGCCCATTCAATATGGCGACCTCATCCATACCGACTTCGGCGTGACGGCACTGGGACTCAACACGGACACCCAACATTTGGGCTACGTGCTGTACCCCGGGGAAACAGAGGCCGATATCCCGCAGGGGATGATCGAGGGTCTGAAGAAGGCCAACCGCATGCAGGACATTATCAGGGAGAACATGAAGATTGGCTTGACGGGCAACCAGATCCTAAAAGCCTCGCTGGATCAGATGCACGGCGAGGGCATCGAAGGCAAGATATATTGCCATCCTACGGGCGAATGGGGCCACTCGGCCGGCACCGTGATAGGCATGTCCCTCCCCCCTCTTCCCCCTCTTCCCCCATCCGAAACACGGGTCTAACGTAGTTTCTAGGCATGACGAATCTCCAAGACGGCGTCCCGGTCCTCGGCGACATGCCCTTGCTGAAGGACACGTACTACAGCATCGAGCTCTTCGCGGAGCATTTCGTTCCCGAGCGGAACCGGACGCTGGATTTCCCGCAGGAAGAAGACGTGTATTGGGATGCGGATACGGAGTCCTGGGAGTGGGTGTACGGAAGACAGGAGGAGTACCTTCTCATCAGGACACCGGCCGATGATGTGTTGGACGGCTCGGGCGAGCTCTAGGATGTATTCGTGGTAGAAGGCTAGATATTGGACCGCGTCTTCTGGTATTCCTACTTCCGTGCAAGCCCCGGATTACTTGGTATCACGAGTCGACGATGGTCTGTAGATTACAAATAAGGTCTTGTTATATTACCTATTAGCTGCTCTCACATATCGAGACCATTGCCACAACATGAACCCTAGCGGGAGATGTTTTATTTTGCCTTCGCTGCAAACTTGGCTCTCAGCCCTGTCTCGCATTTTGTTTCCTTCTCTTTTTTTTTGGTCTTAAAACGGAAAAAAGAAAGAAAAACAACAAGACGAGGCGGGGCAGTGTCCGAGTTTCCCGAACATTCGGTACTCGTTAGGTATACTCTTAACCGGGCAGTGGCCGGGCGGGGGCTTGGCTATATGGGCAGAATATGGGGTTGTGAGATCAGATGTACACCACACTACCGCTAGGTTACCTATGTCGCGTCTCTCTCGGTTATGCTAAGCCGAACCGGTCGGGAGGGGCTGTGTTGTGGAGATGCTATGATGCAATCGTAAATCCACATTCCCATTGTTTTCTCATGGTAGAGCGGGGGTTGTCTGGTCAATGGTCACTGAGTTGAGTAGGTTGATGCCGCTTTTTTTTTTCTTCCAAGATTCCTAAAGGTATGTTTACCGGCTCCTGCGGTTGATGGGGGCAGCTCTGTAGCTGCATAGTGTCGTCACCCTGACAAAATTTGTGTTAGGACATTTCCATAGACGTGGTGTTAAAACTAGGCTATTATTGCTGCGAGCGACCCGAGGATAAGCAAGATTGACGAGCGGGACGATCCAGGTGGGCTAATACTATGTACTATGTACGTAGTAAGTTGTAGCATAGCCACGCAGCAGCAGAACCGGTGCTCGCTTGGCAGACCGGTGAATGATTATTCCACAAGGCACCGAAGGGCGCACTACAGCACCACAGCTCACTCCATCATCGTGCACATCGACGTCACCTGTTACTCCAGTACTTAATGTACTAAGTAGGCAATACTTACTATGCTATTCCAGAAGTGGTATTCTGGTGGGATGCTGGTGGGAGTACCTAAGACTAGATAAGGCAAGGTACCTACGAGGTAGCAAGTAGAGTAGCAGCGAACGATGGATAGCGCATCTATAAATACCTAGGTACCCTCTAAGCCCGTCTCGGATTGCCCAATCAGGATAGAGGGGAGCAGGAGAGAGACACGGCGCGGGATGGTATCGTTACCACGCTTAAATACCTACTTACTAAGTAGTAGGTAGGAGAACCCGGCCTGTTTGAACGCGTACCTTAGGTATCATGTAGCTTATTTTCTATATGATTGATTCGTCGGTAGGCTACCTGGGTACTTGGGTTACGACTAATACATACCTGAGTGGTAGGTAGTTGAGGAGGGCGACACATACCTAACCGAGATTATAGATTACCTATACCTACTTCCCAGGTAGTAGACGTCCGGATGGAAATACAATACTTGGGTACGTACCTATCTAACGTACGTATACTACGTATACCACGTATATTGTTATACTATTATTGTGTGTATTGGTTGAGTTGGACCAATTAACTCCCCACTGCATCTGACATGGTGTCTCGTCTCATAGTATAGCTTATACCTTAAATTTATCCTTCCTAATTCGAGGTACGCTATGATGTTTTAAAATTGATCCCAGCCAATATTGATTTAGGGGGTGGTAACAGCAACCTATCAAGACTTGAAAGGAGACACGATACTCCTGTCAGAGATCTCCGGCTTCGTGGGATGTCTCTACTCGGTAGATACACTTAGGTCTTATGGTGAATTGTGTAAACTCACACCTAGGTAGGTATCTAAGACCGCTATCAGTTCGGCAATCTTATTAGGATACTCCGTAACCCCACTGGTAAGGCTAATTCATCATGGGTAGGTACCTCTAACCTTTAAAACACCTCCCTACCTACCTACCTACCTACCTACCTACCTACCTAGGTAGCTTAGGTGCTGGGCAGTGCTGTGTCTTAGCTAAGTGTCGCCTATCACAGGTAGGTAGCCTCCGTCAGTCCAACGAGCGTGGTGTGTGTATAGCGCATAGATGTATAGTACCTAGAGGTATTGATTGTAGGCGTCTGGTGGGTAAGTAAGAGGGTACTTACTATATGGTGCTTGTCGTGGGGCTTATCACCAGACAGACTTCCGACCAAAAGCCGTGAGGTTGAGATGAGGTGAGGTTTCCCGTTCAGTCCCGTCCAGCCCAGCCCAATCGCACATGACATGAATTTCATCTCTACTAGGTTCTACGGTTACTTATCCAGTGATCTCTTTCCCCTTCTCCCAGCCCCCATTCTCCTCTTCCAAGCACTATCTACCCGGGTATCTAGATGTGAGGGACAGTTGACGGATAGATATTTATCTACCTGGGTGGAGAGGTGGTTTGGCTCGTTCTCTTTTTCACCCCCCCTTCCTATGTCGGAATCTGCTTCCCTCGTTCGCATTTTCTGCATGACTCCGGCGTTTTGCTCCTGATCGTTGCATCCTCGTTTCTATTGCTCGCTTGTTATCGTATAGGGAAGAAAAGGCAGGGTAGCATCGTCATTATCAGCCTCTATCTGACGTTCGAAATATTGTTGCATTGACCAAACGCACACACTCTCTCTCTCCGTCGTTTGTCGTCTCAAGCATTGCGACTCTAGTACATCTTGCATGTGCATACACATATATATGCTCGTTCCATACTCTACATACCTCTACACTATACACCACGACCAATATACATAGCTTATGCAGGAAACAAGCTCATTGTCCTGAGACAAACCGGCACATCCACCCCTCCCAAGCTAACTTCCGCCGTTGCGCCGCCACTCGCTTCCCACCAGTGCTTTTGACTACCTAGGTAGTGTTGGGAATCAACCCCAGTCATCGGTCTGTCTAGATCTAGATACGTATAGATAGATGCTGGCTATGTTAACGCACACTTCCAATCCCACCCACACTCACACTCGCACCCGCACCCGCACTCGCACTGCTTTCGATCTGCTTGTTGATGTTGGCTCGAAGATGCGAGACTAAACAAGCAAGAGAACAACCGGGTAGGCAAGCAAGCCAGGGCTCACTCGATACGATCATATATCGCCGAATCCATACCCATCGATATTCAACCTAGCAAAGTTGTTATCCACTTTTTCGACCTTACAGTACCTAGCTTTATGCTGCTATTATACACTCACTACCTTCCTATCTGACTAAGAGAGGTACCAGACTGTATATTTGTACAAGTACTATCTATCTCCTATCCCTAGTACTAGTATAGTCTGCCTGTATACATACTCCCTGTATACTGCGTCACACACGGTCACTACACGGTGACAAACACACGCGCACACCACTACTAGGACGCCTATTGTTGTAGTGTACCTACATTTTGCGATCATCCCTTGCCGCCACCTCGGTCTCCATACTAAGAGATCCCTCTCGGCGGCGCATTCACAATACTTGACGCGGCATATTACGGCTTTCTATAATAGCCAAACCCGCCCACCATTGCGCATCTGCAGAACCGTTCGTCTCGTGCTGCTCTTCAACAAGGACCCCAGCCACCAACCCATTCTGGTATCACGCTAGTATCGAGTCTCGAAACCTCGAGTATTTCTAAGAAAAAATTATACAAGACTAAAAAAGAAAACAGCGTGGTCCCGCGTGTCTCTCCCTCGTAAAGCGTTGGCATAGGAACTCATCAGCGAGAAAAAAAAAACAAAACCAAATACCACCTTGAGTTTCGTCTGGCGCAAGGTTGCAAAGATGAACAGCGCAAAGGATGCAACAAACTCCAACCCTGTGCCCGCACCCGCGCCCGCCACTATTACCGCGTCAAAATCAGCGGCGACGGCCGGAGTCGACGCCATTAACGCTGCTGCCACACCCCCGACTGCACAATCGAGTACGGTTCCTCTGATGGCCGGCGCGAATGGGAGCGGTACTAGCTCAGCTTCCGGGACTACTACTACGAGTAACTCTATAAACAAAAAGAGGAAGAAGGACGGCCCCAAGCCCATCATCACAACAGAGGGCCCAGCTCCGATGTAGGTGGTTCTCACTCTTTGTCTTCTGTACCTTGCCCCTATCCCCTATCCCCTATCTATCCGTTTTTGTTCACGCGCGCGAGCGCGCAGCTATGCACGCAATAAGCCTTTTTCCCGACACTTACTGCTTGCTCCGTCGCTCTTCGCAGCCCTGCATCCACGGTAAGTAGAGAAGGGCCAAACCCCCAGAAAACCCCCAGAAAATCCGAGGCGCGAACTTGGCAGGAGCAGGCCATTGTTGGCAGGGCTTAATAATTTGGCCTTCTCTGGCTGGTGGTTCTACTTAGTATCGTGGATTAAGAGCCAGCCATTGACGCAATTGTATTGCGCGCTCCGCTCGGCGTTCCGGATTGTGCTTGTCACGAAATCTTGGATTGGCGGGGTCGAGTGGCCACCCCTGACTAGATTTCTGAAGAAGCGCCAAGGCGAGACAAACCTAGCACGTCCCCGGCACAACATTGACCTTTGACCGGGGCGGGGAACGGGGGTTGGAGAGAAGGAGAGCGAGAGCGAGAGAGGGAGACAGACTCGAGTTACCTGCAGTGCCGCCAGCACTCGGCTCTGAATTACAGTGCCTGAATTACAGTGCTTTCAGTGCTTTCAGTGCTTTCAGTGCTGTGGTGCCCTCGCTATCCCCTTCGCTATCCCCTCGTTATCTGTAAAAGATCCAAGACCCAGACCCCCCCACCCTCACAAGCTGCCCTCCCTTGCGCCGCCGCTGCTCCGGCAACTCAGGCACCTCAGGCAACTCATTCTAGAAATGGAGTGAAATCAAAACAGCCAGTCATTAGATCCCAAGTTTTTCACAAAAAGCCCAAACAAACGCAGAGCGCGACTACGAGTCGAATGCAGTAAAAATAGCCGGGAAAGGCCTTAATGAGACAGAGCAGTGTCAGATCATCGCCGGCTTGTCTCCCTATCGTTCGCTATCGTTTGCTATCGTTACCTCTCTCCGAGGCTTGCAGCACCCTCTCGTCTCGAGGGTCCTCCCCCCCCAAGCAGAATAGCACCGACGCATTGACAGCTGGCTGGCCGGCTGCTAGCTAGTGAACTGGCCCGGCCCTGCTGTTTGGGCCCTTCCCTTCCTCAACACAGCTGGTACCCATCTCCACGTCCTCTCAATATTTACGCTCACACTCCTCTCAGCCCATTGTTTTCCTTCCTACACTCCTCGTTCAGTGTATTGTTATTTTTTTGTTTTTGTTTTTTTCCTCGTCTCTGCCGTCTATATACTAGTCTGCTGGTATTCCGCCAGCCCGCCAAGCGCCGGCTACAATTATGGCTACCACCATGGCGAAGAAAAGGTGATTGATTGATTTCACCAATTACGTCCCTCCCTCCGTCTTGATGCCCCTCCAAGGAAGACCAAGCGCACATCAGACCCCCTCCCGTCTGCTGTGTTCCCGCCCCCACCATTTTACCAGAAGAGGCGCACACAAAGAGAATCACCTGGCTAGTCCACTGGCTGAGATGTCTTTGGGTGCCATTCCAATCTTGTTTCGGGCTGCCATAGCATCGGCCTAGGGCTGCCAGTTTGCCGCCGGCCAATTTGCTTCTTGCTCCCTTGCATCCATTACTATTTGTCTGCTTGCTTGCCAACCTTCTGCGCTGTGCGCGACTTACTATTTCTATTATTTTTCGGTCCATGCTGTGTGCAGCTTCGGACTTTCCTTCGTACTACCTATCTATCTCTATGCGACCGTCTTTGCGCCCGCTTACGTAGAGCTGACATCCCTGTGATCCAGACCACCGCATCTATCCACCAACATGAACCAACATTCTCCGACATCGTCCTCTGGGCCCGAAGACGCCGCCGAGAACACAGCCGATGAAGAAGACTCTGAAGATTATTGTAAGGGTGGCTACCATCCGGTGCAGATCGGCGAGAAGTTCAAGGACGGCAAGTATACGGTGGTGAGAAAGCTGGGCTGGGGTCACTTCTCTACGGTGTGGCTGTCGCGGGATAATTCCAATGGCAAGCATGTCGCCCTCAAAGTTGTACGGTCGGCAAGCCACTACACCGAGACCGCTATAGACGAAGTCAAATTATTGCAGAAGATTGTCCAGGCGAACCCTAACCACCCGGGTCGTAAATACGTTGTCAGCCTCCTCGACTCTTTCGAACACAAGGGACCCAACGGTGTACACGTATGCATGGTATTTGAGGTGTTGGGCGAAAACCTATTGGGCCTCATCAAGAAATGGCAACACCGGGGCATACCTCGAGAGCTTGTCATGCAGATTACGAAGCAAGTATTGATGGGGTTAGATTATCTACACAGGGAGTGTGGCATCATTCACACAGATCTCAAACCGGAAAACGTCTTAATAGAGATCGGCGATGTGGAACAAGTCGTACAAAAGGTGGTTAAGAACGAAACTTCGGATAAAGAGAACAATCGCAATGGACGCCGTCGGCGCAGAACCCTCATCACAGGTAGTCAACCACTCCCTTCGCCGCTTAATGCTACGTTCAACCGCGACAACCTGTTTCCATCGCCCAAATCGCATTCGAGTCTCAATGCGCTTTTACATGACAGTGAGTGAACCTTGAGCTACGCGAACTACCCCAGGGCTTGTCGGCCACCAAGCGCGAGACGCGATTCCACCGCCGTCATCGTTATGGCGCGTCCCCCTCCTGTCAAGGTACTAACATATCCTAGACACAACTCCTACAGCAACACCGAATGAGAAACAGGGACAGCGGGAGAAGACTGCGTAAGCCTCGAACATGCTTAAATACGGCCGTACTAGTTCTATGCTGACATTGTTGGGCGCCTAGCGATATTCTTACTAAGGAGGTCTCAGGCATCTCCCTCGACAAGCCCACTGGCCTTGCAGGTCCAACTACCGAAAAAAAGAAGAGAAAGAGGGGGGGCCCGATTATCAATGTCAAGATTGCCGATTTAGGAAATGCCTGCTGGGTGTCGCACCACTTCACAAACGACATCCAAACCCGCCAATACCGCTCACCTGAGGTTATTTTGGGTGCAAAATGGGGCGCCAGCACCGACGTATGGAGCATGGCTGCTATGGTATGACTAGCCCCTTTGCACAAGCATTTTTTGGTCGCCTCATGGAATATGTTAGCGTGATCGCTTAATGACGTGGGTAAATGCTAACCGATATGCTCAAGGTGTTCGAACTAATCACTGGCGATTATTTGTTCGACCCGCAATCTGGCACGAAGTATGGTAAAGACGACGATCATATCGCACAAATTATAGAACTTCTCGGCAACTTTCCTAAAGAGTTATGGAAAACCGGTCGCTGGTCCCAGGAGATTTTCAACAAGAGAGGAGAACTTCGCAATATTCACCGCCTACGCCACTGGGCGCTACCCGACGTGCTTAGAGAGAAATATCATTTCAAAGATCCCAAGGAGCTCACCCAGAAGGAACGGGAAGAGAAGGCTAAGGCAACTAGAGAACGAGCGGAGGCTAAGGTGAAAGCCAAGATGGAGGCGAGAAAGGCTGGCCAAGATGAAGGGGCGGTTGAAGAGATGTACGCCGAGGATGAGCCGCCACTCGAATATCATCCCGCCGAGGTCTCTGATTTCTTAACACCCATGCTCGAATTGCTGCCCGAGAAACGGGCCAATGCCGGCGGAATGGCCAACCATCCGTGGCTCGACAACACGCCAGGTATGGAGAACGTCAAACTCGACAGTCTGGTACCCGGGTCTAAGGGCGAAGGCATAGAAGGGTGGGCTACCGAGATCAAGAAGCGGTAGTACCAGGAGGGTCTGTTGGTGAAGTCGCTGTTTTGATTTACTCTGCCACGATCAGATTTATCGTTGTCTAGAGAGCGCTGTCAGCGAATAAGAGAGGGACACCATTCTGGAAAACAGGACTGACGAGGAGGAAACAAAACGTGTCACGAGTTTCGTGTCAGAAAGAAGCGAACCAACCACAGGAACGGGGGGGCCTTGTTCATTCGCGAGTCTTTCCCCGTTCTTGTTTTTGGTCTCTGTATTTTGTTTCTCATTTGCTCATACACCCCAAGACTACATCATTATAATGGAAATAGCGAGGGATGCAAGCATGGCGTTATTTGTTGCGAAGATCACAATGTCTTGACTCGTTCGTTCTGGTCGTTACTTGTTTCGTCTCATGCGCCTTGGTGATGTGCGTGATATAGACTGGAGTTATATACGGTTTGGCTGGCTGGCTGCTTTCTACTTGACTAGGGATACATCTCATGCACGAGTCTGGTCCCGCGGGACTTTTCTTTCTGGGTCTTAATACTTTAGTTCGGATGGTTTGTGTTTGGGTGGTTGGCTCCGCGAAGTAGACTGTCGTGGTACCGACCTTGCCCTCCATGTATGCCAGTTCATTCATATAGGTAGGTAGCCATATCACGTAGGTAGGCAGAATGATATTTGTCAAGACTTGAGCAATTTTAGAGCTAATCTCCTTATTTCTAGTCGACTTAGCATTCCGCATTGAGCAGGGAGGTGGAAAGGGTGCGGTGCGACGTGTTTTGATAGCTGTTCTCTGGCGAATATGGTATATACCGTAGTCAAGAAAAGAGCACTAGACGGGGCGAAATATAAACGAACACGAACAACCGCCTGGAGAGGCTCGCTGATTTGCCTACGCGACCCCTGCGGGCTGATTACGGCTCTATCGTACAAAGGCACGGGTGTATTGCGCTTCTAACCTAACTCGTTCCTGTCCTCGTCGTGGATCTAGGACCGGGACTGGAGCGCCTTATTGCACTGCTCCTGAGAATAAATATAGCATGACATTACGCCGAAACGCCGCAGCGTACACCTGATGAGATGTTTTCCCAACCCGTTCCTAGCAATTCCCTGCAAACGTCTCTTCAACTCAGGAGAAGAGCACTTGTGTCCGCAGAGAGGTCACAAGCAAATAGCAGTGCTTCTATTTCTTCTTCTTGGCAACGATCTTCTTGAAAGAGTCGAATCCGCTGACGCCGATGGGCTTGAACTCTGGGCCCTGTGATGGGTTGAAGGTGCTTCGTGGTGCAATGGTGTAGGCTTGCGGTAGGCCGGATAGACGAGCTCGGTTGCTCTGGTTTGCGGGGGCCAAGGCTCGCTCGCGCTCGGCGTCTCGTGATGCGGCTGGGCGCTGAGGGAGCGATCTTTGGCTGTCCTGGACCTGGCGCCGTTTGGCTGCCCTGTTGTTTTGTGTTAATATTAATGGACAGTAGTAGAGGGCGGAGATAACCCGGGTGAATGGAAACGTACTCATAATCGTAATCACGCGTCTCCACGAAACGCTTCTTGTAGTCGTGCGTGCGGTTGAGGATAGGTCTGCTCCATTCACCTAGCAGCCGCTCGGCCATACGCTTGATTCCAATCTCGGGTCTTTTCGACTTGGTATAGAACAAAATAATCTTGCCGATGCCGCTCATGCGTAGGGACTCCTTTTCAATAGGTAGGTTGAGTAAAGCTTGGAAGATATCGCGCTGGATATTGTACGCGGGAAGAGAGCCGTCGTTGAGCGGCTCCAGGAAGAACCTGACGTGCTGGAGAAAGTTCGTGTCCGGATCCACTACGATATTTTGTAGCGCTCTGCTGGTTAATAGCGATGTGACTTCGGGTAAGAGCTTAAGTTTATGAAGAGCTGGTTGGCCGGTCTCTCGGGCTGCATTGTCAGCTTCGCAGGCTTTCTCCATCCGGACTTTGAGATCGGCAATCTTGTCGTCCATCTCATCTTCCAAATCCTAAAGTAGCAAACATATTAGCGATGTGAAACAGTGGCAACAAATACTATAGGGAGAAAATGCGAGAAGCACATACGTCCTCATCCTTCCTCTTACGCCTTTTTGTCTTGGGTTTCTCCTTGGCAGCAGCACGTTCGATGGCCCTTCGCCGTCGCTCCTCAGGCGTCAAGTTTTCTTCGTTTTCGGGCTCCGGGGTTTCTTTCCGACTCTCGCTACCGCCCGTCTTGCGGATCCGCTTTGTGGTGAGAACTTCGCCGTCGGCTTCGTCATCACGATCGCGCGCACGCTTCTTCTCACGACGACCTTCTTTCGGCTTCTTGGTCGCGGTGCCCTTTCGCTTCGAAGCTTTCAAGGTCCGCGCAACATCCTCGTCAATCTCAACGGGTCGCTCTTCGATACGGACGGCGGACGGATCGTAGTCCTCGAACTGGTCTTCATCGATCTCGGATAGCGCGTCTGACTCTTTATCCGAATCGGCGCCGGCCGCTACGTCATCCTTCGGTGATGCATCGTCGTGTGGGGTGTCTTCGTGAAGGGCCTCGTCCCTTGCGGGAGAGCCCGCAGGCGACCCGGAGTCCGACATAGCTGTCGATGAGGACTCTTAATACTTAAGGATGGAGGGTTTGGGGCAAGTCTGCGGGCGATCGCGACAGAATACGAGATTTGCGGGTTCGTCAATGTGGTTAATTAAGCCGATATGGGAAATAGCAGGATTCGAGGTTTCAGAAAGAAGCAACTGCAACGGGAGGTTTTAGAGAAGGAAAATGGTTGTTGGCTGGAGGAATTTATGGGAGAAGTAGTAAATACAGTAGATGTACCCAAGAAGGGGTACAAGCTTTGAGATGATTGGCGCTGATAGGCACGTAGATGGGATTCAGGCTTGAGTGCATTATGGCTAGGGAGCGAGTGTGGCGGTGCACAGTTGAAATCTGCTTAAGCACCTACCTAGGTACCTACCTACGGTACCTACATTAATCTGAGATACCTACTATGCCTAAGGTATCTACCTAGCCTAGTACCTACCTTAAGGTAGATAAGGTCCAGGTGGGAGGTACCTCTAACCGCAACCGGGTTTTGCTGCATTGTGGCGCATTGATTTGTTTACTTTGCGACCACCAACCAAGACCTGTTGTTAACCATCTATTTATTATCCCCACCGGGTAAGACTTGCAAGAGTTGTTGTCGCACGATGATGATACCTCTCTAGGCCTTCTACCCACTCACTTTCTACCACCCGAACACTGTCCGTTGCCCGTTGCCTGTTGCCTGTTGCCTGGGCCCCTTCCAGAACGATCACTTGCTCTCTACTGCTTCAGTAGCTGTTTAGACTAGACTACTAGGTAGAGCTATCCTTCTGCTGCCCATTCTAAAACTTTGCATTTGGTATTTCGTAGATTGCAAACTCGGCAATGGACCAGCGAACCTATGAATCCCCCATGGAATGGGAGTATCAGGATGCTGGCCCGATGGATCATACAAGTCCTTTTGTTACTCAGTCTTCAAAGACAACACAGCGTCAAGGTCAGCCTATCCGTCCACTAAAATGAATAACCAGACAATAAACACTAACTCGTCGAGCCTAGGCACCTTTGGTACCTCTTCCGGTAACGCTTCCGGTTCTAGCATATTCAGCCAGAATGGATTCGGTCGCACGCCGATGACCCCCTCGAAGCCTCTACCTCCTACGCCTATGCCTATGCTCCCGCCGTCGTCCTCCATATTTACCAGCTCCCACGCAAAAACTACTCCGGCGGCACCGTCCTTCCGCAACCCTGCTTTTACCACACCACGCAAACCCTTCGATATAGATGCCATGTCGGAAATATCCCCTCCCGAATCAAGTCCAGCCGCTACGGACGGCTCTGACTTCCCAGAGACACCGGATCACGACCAGTCCCTAGTTGTGTCCGACATAACCGCCACACCGGCATCTATAAGCGCGTACAAATCGCCATTTGCAAAGAAGGCGAGCGGGAAAGGCGAGATCTCCAAGGCGCTTTTCCCACCCAGAGACAGGATCCGCAAGCGCAAACGGCATGCCACGGACAAGGACTTAGGCCGGTATCGGTTGCCCTACATACAACCGGGTGAAGGCGACGGTTCAGACTATGACTCTGATGAGAGTACAACTCAACTAAATAGGTCGCAGAGTAGGCACAAGAGGCGCAAGGAGGATGGGTGGTTTGGCAGTTTCTTAGCCGCCATTCAACGACACCCGTATGCGCCGAGCATCCTCGGATATTGGCTCAATTTTAGTTTCAGCCTCATTTGTGTGACAGGGACAGTATGGATCGTATGGTCCGTCATAGCCGGACTGCATGCGGACTTTGCGGTCGCTCGATCCTTAGTTCGCGATGGGATCCTCGACGAAATGTCTAAGTGCCGCTCTGACTATATAGACAACAAATGCTCTCCGATAGAGCAACGGTTACCAGCAATGTACCAGTTATGCGAACAGTGGTATGCTTGCATGAATAAGAATCCGGATAACCTCAAGAAGATCCAGCTTGGAGCTAAAAGCATTGTGGAGATTATCAACGAGATTGTTGACACCATGTCATATAAGACCATCGTACGTGATTTATTTTCCTTCGACATATCGGCTCTTGAGAGGCTGAAATCTTACTGACAAACCATCATAGGGTTTATTAATTATTTTGTTAGCCGTCTTTCTCTTTAGCGGGCGATCCCTCTACAAAACCGCACATGATTACCCAGACCTCACAAGACCCGCGCCGGCCTACAACCAACCACACCCCGGCGAACATGCGGCGCCTCAACATGTGTACTGGGAGGCGTTACAGCCGCGAACGCCTCGCCACGCTCTACGCCATTTCCCAGCGAATGACGAAACGCCAGAGAGTGATGTATCACCGCCCAAGTTTAAAGCTCTCCCAGCACCCGAGACACCTTCGATAAGACGAAGTCCCTCCAAGACGGAAAGGGGAAGAAGTCCGATGAAGAGTCGCAGTCCAACCAAACGGTATTAAGGAATAGAAAAATGAATATTTTAGGAAGGCACGGGAAGACAGGTACTTATCGGGGTCCGAGGTTGAACCCAGGGCATAGGGCATGGTCATCTTTTTACAGCATACAACTAGAAGCGCTAACTACATACCGAATGCATCACACTATTTTGTCATCGTGTTTTTGGGGGGCTCTTAGTCACGCTCTCCGTCGCCATGTCCACTAATTCCACCTAAACAGATAGGTCAGTAAGTGATGGTGCTTCAAAACGTCGAGAGGAAACTCTAGGTTGTCTAGAGCACGCACTGAGTCGAGAGTTTCCATGGATTGAAAACACCTACAAGAACCAATCGTACGGCGCGACCCTCGGTTTTGACCAGACAATTTAGAAGTCTGTCTCGAAGGCTCTTAGCTGTCTGTAAGGCGTTTACACTACATGAAATAAGACCCAAGAGTCCCTTTAGAAGTGCTATCTTACTTGGGCTTCGAGCGTTTAGATTTGATAAGTAAAGTTCTGGACTGTAAGTGCCTTAGTACATATAATTATGGAGTCCCACTACTACCTAGGTAGTATAAATATTCACCTACATACAACGTGATATTTCAGTACATAATTGTACATGTAATGCAGTATTACTCCGCGGGTATTTCTATTCGACCTGTCAGGTTTCCTCTGTGCCTTTTATTTACTAATTTTTTTATTTTTATTTTTATTTTATTTTTATTTTAAAAAAAATTTTTCTTCACCTCCTTCAAGGTGGCAATACCTTCAAAGCCCCTACTTGCCCAACGGTCAAGACCACATAACCTTGTCTTTTGCATTGGCGCTAATAGGGCATTAGGCCAATTATACGGTGACTTCTACTCTTGGCAAGCATGAAAGAGATCGGATTTACCCTCTGGCATCGACATTCCAGAGTGGGGATCAATGGGAAATAAGCAAAATACATGCATACCTAGATGCTGCGTGTGAGCGGGGAGCTAGCTATCTACGTCTATGTGCCTATGTAGATACTAGAGGTGCCTAAAATATCTAAAATATGATGAGCACCATATATAAAAGCCTAGGTAACCTTCAAATGCATTCTAGGTTGATGGCTAATATTGTATTATAAATTTCATCTCTTGTCACGTATATATGTCCCAGGTATTCTCGCTAGCCGCCTGTAAGTAGCTATATGTAGGTATAGCCTATGCTGGTTCTACTAGTATAGCCGCGACTAGGACTTAGGTACAGTACATCCTACTAAGTAATTCTTCTACTCCACCATGAGGTAATCGTGACAGTCGATATAAGCAGAACAATCGTCAACATGACATATAACGCCTACCAATCAATTTAGAGCCGCGGCACTTGTAACCCCGCCTGGCTTATTGACAGTCCCTACTGACAGTTAATTTGCAGTAAAGACCTTGAAACATGCGAAACACGATTCCTGTTATTCCATATTCGCTTGGTGAGAGTCATGTCTATAGCAGGTACATGTCGTGAAAGATGTCGAGGGGAGCTTTCGCTCCTATGGCCCCACGTGAGGTCTAGCCCAATACCTAGGTACCTAGGTATACTATACGGTTCCTTACAACCCAATCAATCAACATGAGTGGTTGATGGGGACCCAGCTAGGTGGTAAAAGTTTCTCCCATCAAGTCCCTAAGCTACATGTAGAGGTTGTATAGGATGAACAAATTACAGTGCTATCTACCTAATCAAAGGTACCTCGAATCAATGAAGAATATAGGCATGTCTTAGTACATACTATACCTAGTAGATGAAGTTAGTGTGGGTAGGATCTATAGTATGTGTGAAAGTATCTTGCATATACAGGTACCGAGCTACCAGGTACCATACCTAGGTACATATGTACCTAGGTATTACCCCAGGCAACTGTATTTTCTTTTCCCCTTCAAATGCTCAGGGTTTCCTACATCCATATATGTAGGATATCTAAATGCACACATAAAAAGAATAGTAACACCACATAGCTACTTAAGCACCAAGATGTACGTGCCTGTACAGAGTATACTATACTATACTAGGAGAGGTAAATACCGAAAACCAATGCTGTCTGCATTGATGGATACGCATATTCCTGTGTACCCTCCAGGCACTAGGGTACTTCTTAGGGTACTTCTTAGGATACTTCTATAGGTACTTCTTCCCACCTCCCTACCTGGGTAGGTACCTATCCGAGCAGGTAGCTACCTCCCCACCAGTTGTTCTCTCCCACTACTACTTCCCTACATGTACCTAGTGTACCTATACCTGAACAACCACGGCATCCGCATGAATTTGACCACAACTTGAAGTGTTTACTCATCAACAAGAGCCTCACCAAGGTCACGAAGCCCGTTATCGTTTATCAGGAGTTGTCAGTCTTGACATCTATTCTCTATTGCCCCCCTCATTCTTCTCAGTTATGTGTCGTTTTTCATAGGTAAGCGGCACAGCCAAGCAAGTAAGCGAGCAACCGAGCAAACAAGCAACCCCCCATACCTTGTGCATAGCATCTTTCATGAAGTTCAATTGATTATGAAGCAATCCCACCAACTTCAGCGCCCCTCTTGTCCAATCGTGCTATTTTCTCCTATTTTGTGCTTCTCGTATTACCCGGGTAGCTATAGATGGGCTTCACACAATAAACTGCATATGATAGTCGCCACTGGCGGGCTAGGAATATTCTAGAACCTCGTCGTCTTCGATCATGGTGAAGCTCGATCCTGTGCGCGAATCATGTCTTTTGACACACACACACACACACCCTCTCGCCCTACGCCACTTCTCACTCCCCAGTTGACCACCTTCTTGATTTTTCAGGCTCCAAAGTGCTAACAAGAGAACAGATAATAACTTATGCCCGAACCTCCCCTCACGCGCGCGCGCCTCAAGCTCACCAATCTCGGCACTCCCCATCGCATTGTGTGTTGATTTGCACTACGTCCTAGATAAGCGAACGATTGCGAAAGGTCATATATTATTCTCGTAGCCGTGTGCGCCGGTGCGCTCCGCGATTACATAGGCCACTTAGACTCGTTATTCTTCAAACCGTACACGTGCTGTCTCTCAGCGCTTTGCTTGCTCATCCTATTGTTTTCATAACTGCGGTGCGAATATCGCAGTTGAACTTCGAGAGCATGCCCCACCGACCCTGAAAAAAATACCGCCATGGAGGAGGAACAAGGTCGTGGGACATCGGTAGAACGAACCTCGACCTCGTCTAAGTCTCAAAAGAACGATGCGCCTTCAACTTCTGCCGGAACGGGCCCCGCTAGTGCGCTTTCTTCGAGGCGTAGACGGGGTTTGGGCATTGTTACGCCCAACGCCTGTACCGAGTGTAGGAAGAAGCGTGCTAAAGTATGTGAACCCGTATTATTATTGAAGATTTTATTGCCATATCACTCCTACACGTCGTCTCTATCCACTCCTGTATTCGCAACTACCACGCCGAGTAGGTCACAAATGCGACCAATCAAGCCGATATTAACATACGCTTAGTGTGACGGTCAAAAACCTTGTGGTCGGTGTAAATCCCAGAAAGACGTTGAATGTATTTACGAGATACCTGTACGCCAATCCAAGGAGAATCTTCGCCATGAAATTGAGCTTTTGCGGAAGCAGAAGCAGCAAAGCCAGAATATATTCTCTGCCCTCGTCCAGCCCGAACTATGGGAAGACGTCCTTCAGAGGCTACGAAATGGCCAACCAATCGAGGTCATATCGGAGTGGCTAGGCGGTATTATGCCTTCTGGCTCTAACGCCTTGCCTAGTTATGCACGGCCAGCCGAGCTCAGGTCTGGCATGCCATTGTACACAGGGACTATGGCAGGCCCAGTTAGTTACGGAACTGGTGGAATGGGTCAACCCATTCCCCAAGGTGCTGGCATGAAACAGGACTTTGATGCGAACAGCCCTTGGAACTTCTCATCGCAAAGTCAGTCCTTGTCACAGCCCAGCACCCATCCCGACGAGATGCAATGGACCTTGCAAGGGCCGCCACGGTCCCGCGTAGGACTATGGCTTCAAGAACAAGATCAGTCAGGAGAGAATATTCCATATCGAGGGGTCGACCAGGTACTGGCACCTTTGGAGTCTCCCGAAATTAAGGTTCCCCCTAGCACTTGGACTAGTATCACGAATGATTCGGGTCTTGTTCAGCACTTACTTGCATTATATTTCTGCTGGGAATATCCTACCTTTGCTTCGTTGAGCAAGGAACATTTCATGAGAGATTACGGACATGGCCGACACCGATACTGCTCCCCGATTCTAATCAACGCCTTGTTGTCTCTGGGCTGTCGTTTCTCCACCAAACCCGATTCACGAGCAAACCCAAACGATCCGAAAACTTCCGGCGACCATTTCTTCAAGGAGGCTTTACGGCTACTATCTAGAGAGCCAAATAATCATACTTTGACAACTATTCAAGCTTTGGGGATAATGTCCATCCGAGAGGCGAGTTGCGGAAGGGATTCGGAATCGTGGTACTACGCAGGCCAGAGTGTGCGACTTGCCATCGAAATGGGCTTACACCGCATTAATGACGATGGTGACGAAGACGAGCTTGCCGTCCAAGCAGCAACCTTTTGGGGTGCTTTTGCTCTTGACCAGTTAGTCTGTCTCAACTCTATCATATAATATCTCTTTTGAAATAACCAACCTTGATTAAGTGCGTGGTCGCTGGCAACCGGCTCCCTACCGCAATGCTCATGGTTCCTCCAACTGCCACCAAAACCCGCCATAATTGATGGTATCGAGGCTTCCTTGTGGATACCGTACACAGATGATGGTAAGTGGAAGAAGACCTTGATCCAAAAAACAACTATGATATTTCTGAATGGCTAAGGCGTGACCAAGGAGCCCCGCTTCAGCGTTCGTGTGAGCAGCCGTCGAACGTGCGGTCTGTGTACAAATGTTTTTGTGAACTTAGCGAACTAGTCCACCAATCCCTCTACGTTTTACACTCGCCTGGAAGACCACTTTCGAGCCGAGACCTACTCAGTATATACACGCAATATCTGAACTGGTATGATAGTATTCCTGAAGTTCTACGATTGGGACATAATTTCACGCCCGCCGTCCTTTTTGCTCAGTGAGTGTGCTTCTATACGTTTATTCTCCTTCCCATCGACTGTGATACTAATTTCATCTCAGCATGTACTACCATTTCGCCATCCTACTCCTCTTTAGGCCGCTTATAAAATTACGAATCATCGGCTCCGCAATACTCCCACGGGATGTCTGCTCCCAGGCTGCAGATGCCATCCAAGGACTCCTACGTTCCTACTCCCAGCTCTATACCCTTCGTCGGACACCTTCGTTTGTGCCATATTTCCTCTTAACATCATCCATCATGCACCTTGCGGTCGGAGCAACCCTCTCCGAATCGGCATCCCCGACTACCCATTCGACCACATCCACTGCAAGGCCTAGTCATCACCAAACAAGCTCGGGCCATGCGGCATCCTCACCGTTCACAAGTGGCGGTGACGAGCCAAGTTCATCACCATTGAGTCCAATGACAGCAAAACTCAGTCCAAAGGTTGCTTCTGCTATCAAGCAGGGGATTGCTGATTTGGCAGAGATGGCTCCTTGCCACCACTTTGCGGAACAGGCCCTTAATATCTTACGGTTTCTAGCCAAGAAATGGAATATTGACGTCGACGTTCCGCATCAAGAAGTCCAGGAGGAAGTGGATAAACTAGTCCGCCCGTCAACAAACAGCCTCAATTTCTTTGTGCCTAATGTTTCCGTAGAGGACTTCAGGTCTAGTTGGCCCGAGCGGAGGCAGCAACGCCCTGCTCCTAGGCCCCCGTATGAAGATGGTGATACAGAACGGATGGAGGGTGTCATCATAGAGGAACAATCTAACCCTGAGAGGCAACCCGGCCCACTGGCAGCCGTAGGACACGGAGGGGGCGCTAGTTATATTGCTGAGAATCCCTTATTTTGGCCCTTTCCCATGCAGGGCCGGCCAATGCTTCCAGAAGGTCCCCAACTCGAAGAAGCGGGATTTGCCCTGCTGTAGTAGGGATCAGATCAGGCTTTTCACATTGTCGGCCGATTAACCTGCCGACACTGGAGCCGGGTCACTCTTGGAACATGGATCCATGGTGTCGATGTCCTCATCCCCGGGTTTGTGTAGAAGTTAGCGTAAGATACCCCTTGAAATAGACGCAACTTGTAGTAGTTAAGCTTAAGTCAACGATTTCACTGAGAAAGAACTATGGGGCGTCTGTCATCTGTAGACATCCGGATCCGTGGCTTGGAGGTTCTAGCGGAAATCACGATAGCGTTGCAAACATAGAAAGGTGTCTAGAGCGCTGGCAACTGTTTCGGCGGTTAAAACCCGAACATGGGAGCACAGGTAATCGGAGGGGCGACTCCGGTATGCAGCACACCGGACACCTGGGCCAGAGATACGGGGTTTGTGCAACATGGCGACAAACATATCTCACGGGCCGGTCTCCAAATGCCGCGATACGTATTAGCACACGAGCGCCTCATCATGTCACAATCGCTCCAATGTATTCCGCAATTGCCGGAATGGCTTGATGGTTAGTAGACTTGTATAAGAATACCAAATTCAGAGTAGCAAAGACGTGCAGCACAGGAATCCGAGGAGCCTAAGGAATCTGAGGAATCTCGGGCATCGTCCGTTATAAACGCCTGACCAATAACAGCCACAGCGAACCCCGGCCCATGTTGAAACGAGTTGGACAAGACAGCCTTGTCAGCATGAGCAGCAAAGAGCAGCAAAGAGCAGCAAAGAGCAGCAAAGAGCAGCAAGAGGAGCAGAGCCAAGCCTATGGCAACTAAATTTAACCGATCGCTGGCCGGAGACGAGGATCTCATTGGCGGCTGCAACCCCCCATCGGGCGTGTTTCGAAACGCCAAAGCGGAATCAATCATGTGCTGACGAGCGCGGCGATCTCCTGGAGTGTTTCAGGTTGAGCCCACCAGCGATCGAGGATGGCAGAAAGCGGTTTAGCCCGGAGGAGAGGACCCTGTGAGGACCCCGGTCGGTCGGTAGGGATTGTCAAGACAAGCCCCAGAGGACGAGAGACAGACAGCGCGGGCGGGTTTCTGGGCGGGTTCTGGGCGGGCAGACTGACTGACTGACAGCCAGACAGAACACACAAGAGAGACAAGGGACTAGAGTGGACATGACTACAGTACTGACGGGATACCTCACCCAACTCACGAAGGGACGTGGGACGTGGGGATCGCCCGCCCGCCTAGGGCTAGTACGGTAAGTACTTACAGTACACTGAGTGGTACTAGAGTACTACCTAGGTAGAGTACTAGGCTATCTATCTAGGCTACCTAGGGCCAATTCAGGGGTCACGGACAGCCTGCGAGAATCGAAACGAACCGTTGCGCCTTGCGCGCCCAATAAAACAAGCCATGTCAGCCATGCAACAGTGGTACCGTACCTAGCCAGCTCTTGTCGTGTCCGTCTTTTTGCAGTTCTTTCGGAGGGCATTACTCAGTAGAGAGAGTCGTAGAGCAGAGCAGAGCAGAGCAGGCCAGGCCAGACAACCCAAGACTACATACACATACATGTATGTATGTAGTAGTAATGCAGGGCAGCAGGACACACAATACATACACATAGTACATACACACGCTGCACACGCTACTACTACACACGACTGCTACACACACATAAACACACTACCGTACCGTACCGTACCGGAGTACCAAGCAGCGGGCGACAGTTTGGACAGTTTGGCAGCTTTTGCCCATGAAACCCCGGTCCCGACGACACAAACGAAACATGGAGTAGTACACTAAGTCAGTCGACGAGCAATTACCGACTACTTATATCAATCACCCAAATGACAGCCGCCTGCGCGCGCTTGGCCTCGATCCTCCGACCTGGTATTGCTGCTCTTTGCCGATCGAATCCAGCAGCCACCACGCTGGACAATCAATCCTCTTCTTCGCCCGCCGTCTCTCGTTACCTAAACCATTACTGTTGCTAGATCTCCAACCTCTCGTTATTTTCTCTCGCTTCCTTTCTCCTTCCCTCCTTCCCCCCCTCTCTCCCCACCTACGTCGAACGGGAGCCACAAACAAGCTATTGACCCCTCAAGTGCATGCGACCGGTTAGGCCAGATGGACGATCCGTCGAGGATATTAGCCCAGGCGAGGCAGCAGCTCGAGGCGTTGAAGCAAGCCGGTCTCAGTAAAAATGATTTATTGGCTCTGCTGGAAGAGGAGCCCCAGCAACTGCCCCAGCACATGACGCCCGTGACACCTGATGGTATGAACCTCTCTCTCCAGACCATTGATGACCATAGCGCCCACATTGACCGTACTCAATCAGCCTCCACACTGCAAAACTTTAGCTACCACGATATCAATGCTTCATTTAGGCCGCAGCCTCAATACAGGTCATCCATATCTACCGTCTCTAGCAGCTCGAGCGGCGACAGCTGCTTCTCGGCCGCCTCGGTCCGCAGTTCCGTCTCCTCCACGTCGAACCCCTCGAACGAGTCCAAGTTTTGGTGCACGTCTTGTAACAAGACATTTAAGCGCAAGTTTGACTGGAAGCGACATGAAGAGGAGTTCCACGATCGCTCGCGCAAATACCCCTGCGATAGCTGCAATCAGAGCTTCTGGGGCCCGAACACCTTCAACCAGCACCACAAGTCCGCCCATGGCTGCCAGACATGCCCCCATGCCGAGATGGTCATGAAGCCCATGAAGAAGAGAAGGGCGTATGGCTGCGGGTTTTGTGCGGCGCTGCACGGCCAGTTCGAGCGACACATCGACCATGTAGCGACACATTTCGAGAACGGCATGACGAAGCAGGATTGGTCACATTCGAATGTCATTTACGGGTTACTCCACCAACACGGAATCATCGAGGCCTGGAAGGCCCTGGTCGCGAGCAAGCACCAACGATTCAACGACCGCCAGCCTATGTTCGGTTGGTCGCCGGAATCGACAGGTAGGGCGCACGGATTTGTCGAGAACGAGAACCCGGGCCAGCTGCAGGACCTCCTCGAGTTCTTCGATGGCTCCAAGGAGAGCGCGAAAAAGATCGTGCAGCTCGCCGAGACGTGCGTACACGTCGTCTTGCGGCCCAAGTCGCCATCGTCGAGCCCGGCCACGAGCACCGATTCCATCCCACCTCCATCTAGCATGGCCAATGGCTCACACCGACAATCCGTCTCGCGTAACACGGTACGGGAACCTAGGCGGTCTGCATCGGCATCAGCGATAGCGAAAGCAAATAAGGCGGTCCGACGGACAGCATCTAGCTCCACCGCCTTCGAGACACAGCCTCCCAAGACAGCGCTCACGTCCGTCCCCTCTATGACATTACCCTCGTCAACAGCACAGCCACACCAACCATTAGGTTCTACAAACAACGTATATCCCAGCTACATGCAGACTCCTAACACGACCGCCCATCCCCAAACCCAGCTCACCCCCATATCCACAAATACAAGTACATATGCCGATAAAGCGTTACCTCCTCCGCCATTAGACCCCGTGTCGCCAATGGCGGTCGACTTTCCACCCTTCCCAGAGGCACATCACATGGGAGCGGCCCCGCAAACGCAGAGTTTCCTTCCCGAAGTCGACTTTACGACGAGCGACTGGCAAAGCTTCACGAGTACGCTCGTAGGCGGAGTCGGCGATGAACAGCAGCAGCATCCACACCCGCATCAACCACAGCAACAGGTGATGACGGCGTTTTCACCACAGGGATTTCCGATAAGCTGGGAGGATCTAGGGCATTTCTCCGGGACACCAGGACCGTGACATACATTAGATGAGATGAAGATGACAGGGTAAATTGGCGGGAAGGCCCGGCCACCGGATGCAAGGGATTAATGATGACGCTACGGTTTAGGGGGTGGGCGGGCGGTTACAATTGTATAAATGGTTTCTTTGTTACGCTTTTTTGTTCCTTTTTTGTGTTTTTTTTTTTTTACCTCTGCGTATGTGTTAAAAAAGATGACGACGGAATCTAGGAGGAGAGAGTATGGAAGGGAAACATATATGCACCGAGGACGCAGAAAACCAAACGTCAAACATTTTGAAAAAAATCTCGGCTGGACATGCATAATGTTTATATAGAGAGCGAGCGAGCGCGAGACAGAGACAGAGACAGAGATCAGATGAGATGAGATGCAGTAATACTGAATTGAGTGTATCAAGAGCAACAAAAACCCGTCAGGCGCATTATACATTGAACTGAGAGCCTATTGCTATCTACTCACTACCTAATACCCTTGGGAAAATCCCTCCCGAAATCAATAGGCTTTGTATTTGCAGGTTGGCGGCTTACGGGGAAGAGCCAATTGACGTATCTACGTTCAGACGAACATACAATTGTCTGCCATATGGCAAGGCGAGACAAAGCGAGACGAGACGAGACAAGGCCGTTGAACGTAGCGCGAGACACTGACAAGACAAGGCAAGACAAGACAGGCGAGCACAGCACTTACACCAGACCAGGTACACTAAGACCACCGATACAAAAAATGTGAGTGAGATGGAATGAGCGAATGGATGGATGAATGGTACAATACCACGGTTAGTACCTAAACGAAACGACAACGCCTCGTGTATTATGTCTATCATTATGATCTACATATAGTGTGCTGAGCGAGGGAGCTAGTCTGCCTACCGACCTACCTAAGTCTGCCTAGGTACGTAGAGTTTTTTCTCTTCTACGTAGCGTACTAATACTATCCTATCTACATTAGATAGATAGATAGATAGATAGTAGTAAGTAAGTAGGTCATGTAGATGAACCGCATATGCCGATTGATATTCATGTATCTTGTCTTGTCTGGTCTATACTACTAGTAGTAGGTTACGCATTAGGTACTTTACTCTCTGGAATCGACGGCCGCGATCCCGTCGGTGGTTGTATCCCTTCCGCCGAATCGCTTGGCAATGTTACGATCTTCGATCTAGAGTCGCGTGGAAGAACCCCCTTCTTGTTTTCTTTCTTTCTTTCCTTTTTTTTGGTTGGTGATTGTTGTTGTTGTCGTTCGTTCGTTCGTTCGTTCATTGATCGGCTGAGCCGCGCCGGGCTGGCCTTAGGTACTTAGTGTAGGCTCGGGACTAGGAGGTACCCTAGGTACACTTACTTAGTACACTTACACTGCCTTTTCGGGGTTCCGGGGGGTTGGGGTTGGTTTCGGCACCTGAAACCGACTGGGGGTGGTTTGTTTCGTGGGAATTGTGTACCTATGCTGCTAGTGGCGTAGTGTACTTACTAGTAGTGTACCTAACTAACTTAGCCACTAACTTACTTAGCTTAGTGTATATTGCCGAGATAGGTACCTACTATATAGCGGCCCACCTACGTTAGCCGCCTATGCTGCCTACGGGGGCTGCCTACCTACTTAGTTTTATTACAAGTAGCCCTACTACTAAAAATAAGTATAGCTTTAACAGTAGGTTAAATCTATATAATATATCTTTCTTACTTAGTATATTTTAAAAAACTAATAGCAGCTATATAATTAAAGCATTTTTTTTAGCTAGTTAATAATTATTATAGCTTTTTTAAATATTATAAAAGTAATTATTTAAAAGGTTTTATTATATTTTAAAGCATTTTAAAGCATTTTATATAATAATATAAACTTAAATATTAACTTTAAAAAACTATTAAGTTAGCTAATTTTTTAAGTTTAAAACTTTATATTATAATATAAATAATATTTAATTTATATAGCAAATATATTTAGCTTAAAAAAATAAGCATTAATATTATTTTTAGCTTTTTTAAATAAGTAATTTATGTTTATATTATATTATAAATTTTTTTTTAACTTTTTATAGCTTTTTTTTAACCTTTTTAAACTTTTTTTTTAAACTTTTTTTTTAAGCTTTTTTATAACTAGTTTAAATATAATATTAATATTATTTAAAAGTTTTTAAATATATTTTATAGCTATATTATTATTAATAAAGCTATTTTTAATACTAATATTATATAAAATAATATTATATTTTTATTAACTTTTTTTTATATTTTTATAATATTTTAATAATTTTTAATATTATAAGCATTTTTAATATTTACTTTATAATAAAATAATTTATTAAAGTTAATAATTATTTAAAGCTTATAAATAATGCTTTTTTTTTATAAGTAAATTTTTTTATAAAAAAATATTTAGTAGCTTTTATTTTAAATATACTTTAAATGCTTATATATTTTATTATTATTAATATATACTTTTATATATAATTTATAATTTTAAAGCTAAAAATAATACCTTTTATAAAATATAAAGTTATATATTAATAATAAAGCATTAATTTTTACTTTATTATTAAGCTATTATTAATAGTTAAAATTTTGCTTTTTTAGCTTTTTATTTTTAATAATATAAAAATAAAACTTATTTTAAAAGCTTTTAGCTTAATAAATTATTTAATTATATATAAAATGCTAATATAAAATGCTTTTTTACTATATAAAGCTTTTTATATAGTTTATAATTTTTATTACTACTTTTTTTTTAAAAGTATTAATAGTAAAGTTATATTGCTAATATATTTTATTAAAAGCTTTTTAGCTTATTTTATAATATAGCTAAAAGTTTTTAAACATGCTTTTTATAAATTTTTATAAGTTTATTTGCTATTATTATTTACTTAGCTTAATTTTATAGTTTTTTTATTTATTTTTATTTAGCTTTATAATAGCTTTAACTAATATTAAAAAATTTAATTTTATATTATTAAAATAGCTTTAAACTTAAGTATATACTAATTTTAATGCTAAAAAAGCATATACTTTAAAGTTATAATTATTTTTTATATATATAAAGCATTACTTGCTTTAAAACTTTATATATATTAACCTAAAATAATTAATAATTTTTAGCTAATTAAAAAACTTTTATTAAAAGTTTTTTTAATATTTTTTAACTTTATTTATATATTTTATATATATTATATGCTTTTAAAACATTAAAATATTATTAAAATTATTATTAATAGCTAACTTACTTTTATAAAAACAGTATTTAATATATTTAATTTTTTTAAAGGTATAAATAATAATATTATTTTTATAAAAGTTTAAATTTAATATAATAATAGTTTTTTTAGCTATATTATATATAATAAAAGCTATATTAATAAGTAATAATAAAAATTAAATTAAAAAAAAACTTAAATTTTAAGTTAAGCTTTTTTTACTATTTATTATATATATTATATTTAATATTTTTTATAATATATTAAATATAAAGCTATTATTAAGTTAGCAGCTAAATAATATTAATAGCGTTTTTTTTAAAAGTTTAAAAGTTTATAACTATTATAAAAAGTACTTATAATATATAAAAGCGCTTATAAAGCTTTTTATAACACTTTAATATTTAAGTTATTATTTTAGTTTTTTTATTTAATATTATTATATATATTATATTAAAATAAGTGCTTACTTTTATTATACTAATAATTTAAAAAAGTAACAGCTTATATTTATTTATAGTATATATAAAGTTAATTATTATAACCTAAAAATATTATTATTATATATGTTAAAACTATTTAATTACTTAAATTAAGCTTTTTAAAACCTTGCTATATAATATAACTTAATATTATATATTAAAGTAATTTTAAAACATTATAAAAAAATTAAAAGCATTACTAATAGCTTATCTTAAAAATTATTAATATTTAATAATATAATTATTAACATTTTTATAAGTAAAAAAGCAGTTAAAGTTAGCAATTTAAAAGTTTTTAAAAATATTTTTTATATTTTATTTATAATTTATATTTTATTTAATAATCTTATAATATAACTTACTTTTTATATAAAATACTTTATAATTTTTTTAGTAGCTAAATAGCTAATAGTTATATTTACTATTAATAACTTAAAAATAATAGCATTTATTATATAATTAAATATATACTTAAAACTAATAGTTTATTTTTTTTAATTTAATATTTTTTTTTTTTATAATAGCTTTTAAAATAAACGTTTTAAATTAATCGCAAAAAATCTTATATTATATATATATTTTTTTTAGTATTTTTTTTCTTTAATTTAGCTTAAATAATATAGCTATAAATAATAATATATTATTATATGCTAATTATATACTTATGCTATAAAAAGTAAATATAAAGTTTTAAAAGTATAAAAAACATTATATTAGCAAAATTTATAGCTTATATTATTTTATATAAAAAAATAACTAAAAAAAAGCTAAAAGTAAAATAAATCTTAAAATATAATTTTTTTAATATAAATATATATATAAGTTATATTATAATTAAAGTAAATAGCAAGTATATAAAAAAAAAAAATATAAATAATAATAATATATATTATTTAAGCTGTTATAATTGCTATAATTAACTTAAAAAGCTAAAAAAAAAGTATAGCTTTTATAAAAATAGTAAATATTTTATTTATATATAAATTTACTAATAAACTTAATATATATAATATATTATATAAATAGCTACCTTTTTTTTGCTTTTTTTTTTAATTGTTAACATTTATATTAACTTTTTTACCTACTTTTTTTTATTTATTTACTTTTTTATATCTACTTTTTTTAATATTTTTATATTATATTTTTAAGCTTTATTTATTTATTTACTTTTAAAAGCTTTTACTTTTTACTTTTTATTATTATTTTTAGCCTTTAAAATAAAAGATTATAAAATTATTATTATTTGCTTATCTTTTATAATAGTTATTATAGTTGCCTTTTTTTATATATATAATAAAAAAGAAAAAACATTTTTAAAGCTAAAAAATATTAATATATAGCTTTAGCTTTTTTTAAAACTAAGTTAGTTAAAAAAAGCTTTTTTTTTTTATTAATGCTTTTTTTACTGCTTTTTTTTCTGCTGCTTTTTTTACTGCTACCTTTTAAACTGCTGCTTTTTAAACTATTACTTTTTAAACTGCTACCTTTTAAACTGCTTTTTTTTCTTTAACCTTTTATTAGCTTATTAGCTTATCTACTAAAAACTTTAAGTTTAAACTTTAAAAAAGCAAATAATAACATAATAAGTTACTTTTTAACCTTTATAAATAAACTATTAAAGCTATATATAAATAAAAATAAAAATAGCAAAAAAAGCTAGCTTTATTTTACTTTAAAATAATAATACTTTTTAAAGCTACTTAAAAATATGCTTAAAAAGCAAGCTAAAAAATAAGCTAAAAAAAAAGCTAAAAAAAAGCTTAATAAATAATATTTATTACTTTTATAGCTTAATGCTATATAAAGCAGCCTTTTTATAATAGCTTTATTAATGCTTTTTATAATAGCTTTATTTAATATAAACTTTAAGTAATAGCTTTTTTTTAAACTTATTATTATTTTATCTTTTTATAATAGCTTTATTTAATAAGCACTTTAAATAATAATAAAGTTTTAAACTTATTATTATTAGCTTTTATAATAACTTAATATAAAGCTTATATTTAATAATATAAGTTAGCATATAAATATAAGCTTTAAAAAAAAACTAAAACTAGCTAAATATTAGCTTTTTTATAATAGTATTATTACTTTTTATAATAACTTAATATAAAGCTTATATTTAGCAATATAAGTTAGCATATAAATATAAGCTTTAAAAAAAAACTAGCTAAGCATTTTTTATATTAATAATTTTTTTTATTTTGCTTAGCCTTATAATAATATTATTTACTTGCTTTTTAACTTTTTATAATAATAAATATATAAAAAGTAATAATAAAAAAAGTTTTTAAAAAGTTTTTAAAAGCTTATATTATTAACTTTATTATTATTTACTAGTTTATAACCTAGTTTATAACCTAGCAATAAAAAAAATAGTAAAAAAAAAGCTTTTTTATGTTTATTATAAAAAGCATAGTAAAAAAAAAGCTTTTTTATGCTTGCAATAAAAAGCATAGTAAAAAAAAAGCTTTTACTAAGCAAATAATAATATTAAGCAAAAGCTAAAATTTAAGGCTTAATAAATAATAAAGTAAATAGCTTTTAAAATCTTTTAAAGGTAGTAAACATATAAAGTAAAAAGCTAAAATTTAAAGCTTAATTATAAAAATAAAAATTTTATTAAATAAAATAAAGCATTTTATATAAAGTTATTGCTTATATATTTAACTAATTTAAAGTAAATTTAGTTAATTTTAAATAATTTAAAAGCTTTAGTTATTATTATAATATAACTATATGCTTAACTAATTAAAAGTAAATTTAAGCAATTTAAAATAAATTTAATTAATTTAAAGTTAATTTAATTAATTTTAAATAATTTAAAAGCTTTAATTATTATTATAATATGCTTAACTAATTAAAAGTAAATTTAAATAATTTAAAGTAAATTTAATTAATTTAAAGTTAATTTAGTTAATTTAATTAATTTTAAGTAATTTAAAAGCTTTAGTTATTATTATAATATTAAAAAACAGTTAATATAAAAAATATCCTACTATTTTAAGCCTTATAAACAGCTATTTTAAACAAAGATATATTAAATAAAAAAGGTATATCGTATAGATTTAACTTACTGTTAAAGCTATACCTATTTTTAGTAGTAGGGCTACTTGTAATAAAACTAAGTGGGTAGGCGGCCACCGTAGGCAGCATGGGCGGCCAACGTAGGTAGCCCCCTATATAGATACTAGTCGGTGGTCCTGCTTAGTGTATTTTTTGGTCTTTCGTCTTTTTTCCTCTTCTAGAGAAATCTTTTCATTGGTCTTCTTTTTTTAGTTTAATAAAGGGTGGCTTTGCTCTATTGGTCTGCTGGCGTAGCATGTGGACGTGGATGCGAGTAGCAGGTGGTTACATTTTGCCTCGTTTTTTTTTGGGTTTCGGATTGGCACCCAGGTCAGCGTAGGTAGGTGAAGTTACGGATAGGTTGAAGGGTACATGATAGCTGGATTCTCAGAGGCTGCTGCACTAGGTGCAGGTGGGTTAGAGGTAGGTTAGTTGGGGCGTAGTAGAGGGGACAGAAGGGATTGGCTGTGTTTGGCGGGGTAGCAATGCGTAACGGGCGCTGGAAATAGCGTACCCGGGTTTAGGTAGGTTTAGGTACCTAGGTAGTCTTGTAGGTACTGTATGTACGTAGTAGGTATGACGGACATGGGAAGAACAAGCCGAAGGGGTTGTAATAATGGCTTTTGTTATTGTGTTTATCTTTTTTTTCGTCACTGGCCATTGGCCATTGGCGAGTTTTATCCCTTTGGGCTGCCTTGGTAGGTCAATTGAATACGACAAGATTATATTGTGCTGTCTCATCCCCCTGCTGCTCTGTCCATCCCATAGTAAGCGACCCATGTTGAGGTCACAGCAGAAGCCACAGCAGAAGTCACAGGTTGAGTGCCGTGGTGTGTTGTGTGCTGTGTGTTGTGTACTAACTGGTATGTGTGTGTGTGTGTGCGGTCGCCAGCGATGCCAGATGCTCACTGCCGCAGGGCAGGTCATCCGATTATGGGATGTCAGTCATGGGACTGAGCCCTACTCAGACGATTGATTACCCCGGACGATTACTTTGGACGCCTGCTTAGCATTCTGGCTCGATGCTGGGAATCCCCAAGTCCTACGACTCCTGGTCTAGGTACGGAGTACTTACTCTGTATCTGTACTCTGGAAACCCGGCTCCTCCGACCAGTATCTCCGAACACGCGACTCGAATTCGTTCCACAATGGATAAGAACACGAATTAAGGCACGTACCGTCTAGGATCATTGATTACTTATCTTATGACGAGATCCACGAGCGAAGATCCTCGTCGGTACCGAGAGCAGGCGGCGAGAATCGCCGGCTTCTGGGCAGGGCCCAGGGCAGTACCAGGGGATCTTCGACTATCCCGTCGAGCCACGTGTGTACCCGTGCAAATGCAGCAAGACATGAAGATTCAATCTTCATTCAATCGTGAAGACGCCGTTTTGCGACTCCGTTCGCCGGCGCCGCGTACACGCCCGACATTGACCGTGCGACCATCTCGAGCTAGTTAGAGAGCCTGAGCCGGCGCCGTTTTGGCGGTGCCATGACGCACTACCATGACCCGGCTACATGACTTGCACAAAGCCTTCTAGGACCCCCAATTCCCTCCACATACCCATAGTACGCAAGTTATCCACGTACGCCGACGCGGAAACATGGGGGCACGAAATGACCTAGCATACACTAGAAGAGAGGTCCCTGACTCGCAAGTGATATTCTTCCACTAAACGTGAGCCCCTGAGATAAACCGGGGGCTTAGATCCTATCTATTCATCATCGTTGGTTGCGGCGTCGGTGCACTACTTCAAATTCCCAAAATTATACACCTGAGGCACTAAATTATCCCACTCGCCCAGCCTTACCAAGAACCATTTCAGCTGTTGTGTGGAGGCTTTATGACAGCGCCACATGCTGTTGGACGCGCGGCGCTCGTACATTAGACCTAAAAGGTCAATATTCGCGGTTTTTTTGGCTCGTCGTCATGACTTCCCTCTTCTTGGCATATACATTAACACTTGGCCCCGGCTCATTGATTTCCGAGAGATGGAGAGAAATAGGGGATTAAAATGTCTGGGTAGGTCGAGTTGAAAAACGATGGCGGTCCTCTTTAATGCCACATGGCTCTGTAAATCTGTATGCACTCCATCGTCTCATGAGAAATGAAATCGCGTCGTATATCGGTTAATAAATCATGACGCGCATCTTACCCTGGCTACTGCTCACTACCATTGCTTTCGATGCGCCGGCTTGGGCATATGACGTCTTTAGTTCCGCCTACCTGTATGAATTAGGATTTTACGGCTGTTAGTGGCAACCTTTTCCTTCTTTTTTTTTTCCCTTGCATTTCTTCCCCGTATACCACTAGTCGGTGGCAATGACCCTTGTGTTTGGTTTCATCAGTCCCATCTCTGGCGTATTACCCGAAGGATGAAGATCGCCGAGCTGACTGAATGTGACGGGTAGTATATCCGACTACGAGTTTCAAATCATCCGAACTCACCCCACCGCTCTTGAACTTTCCTCGATGGGACGAGCAGAAGTGTAACGATGGATATTATGTGATAGCACAAAAGGGAAAGCTAGTCTCGGATCCCGGCTCGACAATCTTTGACTCGAGAGGTGAACTAGTTTGGGCCGACAACACATATGGAGTCGTATTCAATTTACAGATCCAGACATACCAGGGTGAAAACTACTTGACCTTTTGGGCTAGTCCCGACGGCAGTTCGCACGGTTATGGGCGCGGAACTTACTACATGCTGGATTCGTCGTACCAGCTATTCAAAAAGTTCGAGCCCGCGGGCGAAGGTTTGCTGGGCGATCTTCACGAGTTCCAGATCACCGAACGTGGAACGGCCCTGGTGACCGTTTATAACCCGGTTCCGGCCGATCTGACATCCATCGGCGGCCCCGAGCAAGGCTGGGCATTGGACTGCTTGTTCCAAGAGATCGATATTGCTACAGGCGATCTACTGTTCGAATGGAGCGCTATTGAGCACGTCGCCATAAGTGACGTGATCCGCTACTTCGCTGGCGAAGACGACGGTACAACGCCGGACACGGCGTTTGACTTCTTCCATATTAATAGTGTTGACGTAGACGCCGAAGGGAACTACGTCGTTTCGGGACGGCACACGTCGACGATCCTATGCATCAGCCCACAAGGCGAGATACTATGGACGCTCGGCGGCAACGCGAATGATTTCCGCGATTTGTCAGATGGGCACGCGACGAGTTTCATGTACCAACATCATGCGCAGCTCCACGCGAACCACACGCTCAGCATATTCGACAACGCGGGGTCGGAGCGCGCGGGCCCAGCCTCGAAAGAGGGATACAGCCGCGGCATGCTCGTGCAGCTGGATACGACGAATATGACCGTCACGCTCCTGCACGAGTACTTCGACCCCGGGAACCCGACGACGGCGGTCTCGCAGGGCTCGATGCAGGTGATGGACGACCGCGTCGTCCTCGGATACGGCTGGCTGCCTTTCGTCACCGATTTCGCGTTCGACGGGTCCGTGCTCTGCGCCGTCGAGCTCGCGCCCTGGGTCGCGGCGCGCTGGGGCCTCGTGAACTCGTACCGCGCGTTCAAGGCGCGGACCTGGGTCGGGAAACCCGCGGATCCGCCTTCCGTCTACCTCCACCCTCCTGAACGCCAGGTCTTCGTTTCGTGGAACGGCGCCACGGAGGTCGAGCGGTGGGTGTTGCAGGGCGCAGAGTGGGCGGATCTGCAGTCGAAAAGGGAAGGGGGAGAGGAAACCAAATTCGTGGACCTCGATATCGTGGAGAAGGTCTCGTTTGAGACGGCCTTCAACCTCGTGGACGATATGCCGCAGTACATCCGTGTCGTGGCGGTCGATAAGCACGGGCAGGTCCTGACGCGTTCGCAGATCGTAGACCGACACGTCGGGAACGCACCCCGGAATTTGGTCTACAATGTCTTGGTTTGCGGGGCCGTCTTCGTCGCCTTGATAGGTGCCAGTCTGCTCGTTATCGGCAGGAGAGGACGCAAGGCTATCCTGGGGAATTGCTCGCGCGGCTGTGATACGCTCGCGCGTGCTGCGGGCGCGTGGAAGGACAGCGTGATGGGGTCGGATGGCATCTCCGAGCGCTATCCGTCGAGGACGTGGTGGCGAGATTGGGGCGGTGCTAAGCCGCATGAGTTACAGTCTATATACCATGAGTAGGCAGGCCGAGAAGGGTCTGTAGTTAATAGATTATACCCCCGAGGGCTTGTATTCCTTGAATTTCATGAAATTGGTTATGTCTTCATTTCTTCTTTTTCGTTACGTCTCCAAGAGAGACCAGAGCCGAACTGACTTGGAGGAAGAGACCATGTGAAATTAACGGCATATGGAACATACAGTCGTCGAGGAAACGTCTACAGTATTAACCGCACACTTGAACTATCCATCTGTGCGGGTGATAGTACTGATTAGCAGCGTATGGAAAATTATATGTGGATAATGGCGACCAGTGGGCTCTTCGGTCGCCCCGTGTAGCCTTCATCCAAAGCTCACTTTCTCGAAAAGAGTTTACACTAGGATATGATATTATAATGAACGGATGAAGCCCCCTTCCAAGACACCGCTCAATCGTCACGCTACTGGGAAAGGTAAATTGGTTGACGGGGCTGGCATTTGGTTGCCTGCGATGGTGTATACGTACGCTTGCCGCCAGAACTACCATGAAGCCTAGCCACAAACTCACCGTCAACACGGTTCGTTGCTAAGTTAGGTTGATCTCCTTTTCAGCTCTAGAAGCAAGAAAACTCGTTTCGGTTTGTGAATATTTTAGAGGAGTAGAGCGGTGAGCTACCAAGCCCTATAGATCAAAGAGTAATTATAAAATATACTAACTACTCAGACTGCGCCTCCTTGTGGCTCGGGCTCGCCGTTATAATGCCCGCGTAGTCTCGAGCGCTTTTACCTTGACAGTTATAGTTTACACCAAACGTGTGTCCAGCCAAGCGTTGGTTGAAATTGTGTCTGAGATATTTCAAATATACTCCTGAGAAGTTGAATTATAGCAAGTGAATAGTGTAGCAGGTATTTAGTGTACAGCATAACTAAAAAAAAAACCTTTTCAACCCAAAGATATGAGTGAAAATGAGTTATTGGCAAGTTTCTCTAGGGCTTTTGTGAGACAGTCAGTCACCCTATATTCAGTGCAACATTTGCATACTCATGATATATGTCTAATTGTATAAGACATCTTTAACTACAATACTGTATTGAGGATAGACACTTTAGAGAGCTACTTAAGCGGTACTACCGGAAGGGCTGGGCGGGCCCAAGTGTGACACCTTCTAGAATAAAGAAAATATTGCGTATATAGCAGTAAACCCTGAAACAGTTCATATAGGCTCCCTGTGCAACAACGAGTATACTATTCATCACACCCCTATACCGAAGATCCCGACATGAAGTCCGCCTCTATATTATGATGGGCAAATTAAATAGCTGCCCTAAGAGCCCCGTTTTCAAATCTGGTAGAACGGCTACTAGTATCACAGATTAGCGAGCTTCACTCTGTCTGCCCATCATCTTACCATATTGCCCTAATTAACCCATCATCTTAGACTAACCTGGTGAACTCATATTGGCGTACTTGAGCTCGCAAAGGCGCTAAGGAATACTAATAAACCCCAGGTTATTATTTGCAAGGAAAGTATTTACCTACTTCAAGCCGAGGTATATACTGGGTATCACATCCCCGTTAATACTCTAGGTTAGAAGATTAATGGAAGATCCAAGAAGCAACTTCAATTTTTTTATGAGGCTTTCACATACCACAATTCATTATACTATATGGAGCCTTCAAATAGAAAACTTTATTACTTGGCTTTCGTCCTTCCGTCCTACTAATACAAGTTCTACGGCGGGTGCCTACGTATGTGGCGGCATTCAGCTAAGAGATATCCAACGGCGAGAATTATGATCGTCTCGCAACACCATGTTCAGTAGGCAAATTGTTCGGACAATAAAATGAGCTTAACATTGCCATGACGTAGACGGCTCAGGGTATCCATGCTTACGTGGAATTTAGTAACCGTATCTCCGCAGGTAGAAACTTCAATAGCTCACGTCTATCCGTAGATTCCTGGGCTGAAGAGGTTATTGATGGACATATACACCAGGTAGCCATACGGAGGAGCTAGGCATCGCACAGGACTAAGCTAGATACCCTGTTGTCTCTTGTCGCCCCCGTCACACTCCCGGCCTCTCGCACACGACTTGAATGGGTAAATTACGAATTATTTCCCCGGAAAGCAGGGCTTCTCCATGTCGTTCGTAATTTGTCGCCAGCGGTCATTACGCAGCACCTGTGGAACACGGAAGTAGCATGTACATTGACGAGAAACGGGGGGGAAATCAAAAACAAAAGACAGGAAAGAAATATCCCTTCGGGCCACAATACCTATCAATTCGAACCCATACCTATAACACACCGTTCCTAACCCTCACCCATGTCCCCTTACCCACCAATTGGCACTGGTACGGCGCCAATACTCGATAATCTGCGAGAGTACAGCACCAAACGAGCTAGAAAGCCCGAGATTGTTCGAATAGCCTCTGCGGAGGTATCTGCGAATGCAGCAAAGCTCGAGGCGGCGGCAGGAACGGCCGAGCCAGAACACGACCCCAACCATCGTGACCTGAACACGCCCCCCCCCCCCCCGGCTCTTCCCCCGGCACTTCTCTCGGTACGGCCGCGGCCTATAGTGCGAGCGTACCTAGTGTAACGCAATTGACGATGCCTGGCATGCGACGCTGCTCCTTCGATGGGACGGATCTACAGCCTCAGGGAACACCTCTCGTTATCGGGGAGGCGTGCGTCATATCGTGGGGAATGTCGTGATTATTGACTCCTAGTGCCGCAATGAATATTCCGCGTGGCATTCTTATCATCTTAAACGGGTTTGTTCGTCATACCCAGGTAGGTAGTGTAGTGTGCGAGCTCCCACCACTGGGGAGAGAATCCGATAAGGAGGAAGAGCCGGCGCGAGACAGACAGAGGGAGGGTATGTATGTAGGTATGCATGCGTGCATGCCTGTGTCCGTGCTGTGCTGTACCGTCCGTGCCCGTGCCCAGCGAGCTGGATCTGGATCTCTCTCTCTCTCTCCCTCCTCCGGCTACGGCTTCCCATGTGACTCATTTTTCTCCCAAAGCTTGTTGGCACGCAATGAACCCTAAACCTAAAAAGCTTGCGTGATATATATAATCAGTTAACGCAATTGTTTTCTAACAGCTAGCTAGCTCAGTGGAAGAGCGCCGGGCTCATAACCCGGAGGTCGATTGATCGAAACAATCGCTAGCTATTATTTTTCTAATTTTTTTGCATTCTCATTTCATTTCATTACGTTTTTTCACCCTTCTCTTTTTTTTTTTCACCTCTTCGCCTAATCTTTCTTTCTTTTCTCCCCTTAGCCTCTTTTTGTTCAAGAGTAGATGTGGATCTACACTACGGTATCTATTTCCGTTGGGCTACTTACGTACTCCACGTGTTCGTTCTTCGCGCACGCGCTACGAATTTCCTAGATGGGAATTGTCCATCTCCCCTCGTCCCCCCTTCTATATAGTACAAGCAGGCATATTACTTATAAGCATTCCGTACATGGAACTAGTGACTTGGTAATTGGAGAAGGGTTGGGTTCGCTTCGCTTAAGCGGTGACCGTCCCGAGCTTTCGTCACACGACGATCAGCTTTCGTTTCCGCGGCGCGGTTCGCTGCGAAGTCGGTAAGAAGGAAAAGAACATGGGCGCAGAAATACGCCAACAACCCCGGCGAATGCGACGGTAGAAAAAAACCAACTGGGAATGTGGGTGCAGGGTTTATCCTACGAGATAAGCGACGTCTTTTGTACATGTGGTCTGATGATAAGTGGGTGAACCCAGGCGGTGCCCAGGTAGTGCCTAGGTAGGATGTCTATAATTGTCCCGTCGGTAATATCTCAACCTTGAACCGAACCGGACGCTGGATGCTGAATGCTCGTATACTGCTCGTACATATAGAGAGAGCAGGTAGACGGGCACAAGGTATTAATTAGGTCTTACTTTTTTTTCTCTCTAGTACAGGTACCCATGTTATATGGGCAGCTGTAGTATGGGCGGACATGGGTAAATAAATTCCGAATCCTAGTGTCTGCTAGTGTATAACGGACCGTTGAGGAATGCTTTACGAATGCTTCACCATGGGTAATAGTGTAATTTACTAGCACATCTTCTGCATATCACACTACCACCACCACTCCGGCTGGGTTCCAGGATACGTCATCGCCGTTATCATGTTACATTCTGGCACTCGGTAGACTGCTCGGTAGACTGCTCGGTCAGCACTCGGGAGCACAGGTTATAGCTAGCCACCGTTCAGTGCCACCTACGTACCTGAATATATTGTACGCGGGGACACGTGTATACCTCTTCCCCCCACCTTTTGGACTGATCTCACACTCTTTTGGTCTTGCACACAGAAAGATCTCCGTTGGTGGCCAAGATGAATAACCGAGGGCTACTGATTGGTGTTGTTGTCTAATCCCGAAGTCCCTGCATTTCAATTTCACCGTTGACGCCGCGGAACCTGCCGTGTGGCGTTTCCTTTTTTTTTTTTTTTGCCTTTACCGTTTCTTTTCCCTTACTTAGCACGTACTAGTACTCGCAGTAGTGTATACTATAGCACTAACCACCTGGGCAGAATACCGATACATATAGGTAGCTAGGTAGGTAGTATAGTATGTAGGGCGGGAAAAAGGAACGGCCAAAGCAAATACCCAGAGTGCTTACCCCCCGCCAGAACATCTCCATCCACGGAAGCAAAGGAAGCCAGAGGAAGGAAAAGAAGAAGGCCCAAATCTTGATCCAACCTCCACATACAATCTGCCAAGACCATGTTCATATCTTGGTTGGGAAGGTGTTCCCGGGATGCAACGACAGCTGGAACGGTTATTTCTTCCGATTACTGGTACAGCCAGGGCGGCCCCAGGCGCAGTCTCCAGGTACTGTCTAGGGTTCCGGAGATGGCCAGAATTCCGATAGGGGACCCTGGCGACATACTACGTAGTGTACATGTACCACAGCAGTCAGTTCCCACAAGGTCGTTCCCATAGGCGGGGTCGTTCACATATATAGTGCATGTAGTGCATATAGCACGTATTAGGTAGTTAGTAGGTACATACCTAGGTACCTTAGTTACCGCCTTACAGCAGGTACTCAGGCAGTGTAGGCAGTGTAGTAGCAGGAGGTGGGGAATCCTGTTAGTGCTGGAGGGTAGGGTACACACTACTGAACTTTAAATCATACAATAAATGCACAATTGAGGATCTACCATCAAATCCTTCCATTACATTAGGTAGTTCCTAGGGTTTCCTGCTAGTAGGTAATGGGGACGTATACATTACCGCGAAGTATGTAATACCTACGTAGAGACGTCTTATACTAGTATATACTAGTATATACTAAATAGATAGATGCGTGTCATTGACAACGGAAGCAGCTAGGTTAGACATATACGTATTCAATAGTGTCCTAGCTAGGTAGAATGACAGAAGAGCCATAAAGGCGGATAAGAGGTACCTATCTACTATAACAACCTTGTAACCTAAGGTAGGCATTAATTATGATGACTGATCTTTCTTTATTTCCTTTTTTTTTTTTTTTTTTTGCCGTAGCCTTTTTCTTTCTTGCTTTATCATGACACACGTTCCTTACTCGCCTTGGGTACAGTAAGTGAGGGGACATAAGAACTTTATACGGAATACCTACCTTCCTTACCTACTTCTTCCTACTGTGTAAGTAAGGTACCGGCTAGAGATACCGTAGGGAGAACAACAAAAAAAAGAGTAGGGGGATGGCCGGTTCCTCCCGTCTTTGTACAACTGTCTGCCTTATAGTATCGAATCCGCGGGTTCCTGAAATAGCGTCATCGCTTGCCTCTACGCTATGCTGCATACATAGTACGTAGACACTGCTCGTACCAAGGTATTCATCCATATGTACTTACACATGCAATGTTGTAGTTGTACCAGCACTTTACACACATCCTTGCCACACCACACCTACATACACGCCTACTATACCTCCTCGCTACTTACACTACACCTAACACCACCACCACAACTTGCCGGTAATAGTACCTTGCCTTCTTGTACCTCATTACCGCTGCCCATCCTCGCCCATCTCCATCTTCCGCCCTTCCCCCCTCCCCCCTCCCCTCCCCTCCGTCTTTCTCGCGTGGCCTAGTACTGAGATAGTATACACTCTAGCATCCTCTTAGCATCTCGTGGTATCCCATAGTATACTGTACAACCTGAGTGACCCTGGCTAGAACCACTGCTACGAGCCGACATCATGCCAGATAGCCGTCACATCAGGCCATTCACATCCCCATGACCAAACCTTGCATCTAGGCAAACAGAACGCCGGTAATTGGGTGGACAGGTACTGTTATACTCTGACCAGGTATTTTGTTCTAGAAGATGGGTAAATATAATATAATATACATTGTAAATATAATAACCGCCAGGGAACAAGAGGCGAGAAAAGAAGAAAAAGAAAAAGAAGAAAATAATTAGGGACAATTGATGACATGGTATTTCGACTTCACACTCGTCTCGTCTCGTCTCGTCTCATCATCGCACAAATTTGACTTTTGACTTTTGACTTTTTTTGCGCTTGTGGCCGTTCTTGCCTGCATTCTGTCCAATCCGTCCAATCCAATTTAACCCAAATTCGGCCCAATCCAACTCATCCCACCTCGGCTACTAAATAGCCTGCCTGCCTTACCTTGCCTTACCTCACCTTACCTTACCTTACCTTACGTACCCGACCTACGCCATAGTTTCTCATCTCTGCATATTCTCACGTACTCACGTATTCACGTATTCGCGTCAATCCTCATCCCTTCGTTCACATACGCAAAGACGGAAAACTAGAGCACCCGGCGGAATAGAGAGCAACCACTATAACCCACCATGCTTACACGGCGGGAAGCCGAGCTGGTCAACGAGACGATTCCGGCTCTGCGACAACATGGCGAGCACATCTCCACCGTCTTCTACAAGAGCATGTTGCGTGACCACCCCGAGCTCAACCATTACTTCAACAGCGTCAACATGCACACCGGTCGACAGCCCCGCGCCTTGACCGCTCTCATTCTAGCCTTCGCTTCCAACATCGTCAATATTAGTGAACTTACCGACAAACTCGAGCGGGTTGCTCAGAAACACGCCTCTCTCGTCATCCACCCCGAACACTACGAGATCGTCGCCAAGTATTTGATCCGCGCCTTCTCTGCCGTCCTCGGCCCTGCCATGACCCCCGAGGTCAATGTGGCCTGGACCAAGGCGTACTGGATGATGGCCAAGAGTAAGACTCTCCTCCCTCTATCTGTTCTTGACCCCCTCTCCTTTACCGAAGATGAGAGCTAGTCCGCTGATCTATCGCTGATGTGTTGTAGTGCTCACTGGTCGCGAACAGATCATATATAAGGACTTCGGAGCTTGGGCGGACTGGCGCCCCTTCACTATCTCCGCGAAAACGGCGGAAACGAGTGAGGGCGACATCGTTTCCTTCACCCTCACACCCGTCGATGACCAGCCATTACCCCCATTCAAGCCTGGCCAATACGTTACCGTGCGCTTGAAGGTCAAAGGACACAAGTACTACCAGCTTCGCCAGTACTCCCTGAGCGATGCCCCGCGTCCAGACAGCTACCGTGTCACGGTCAAGAGAGATATTGGCGCCAGCCCAGAGACACTCCCCGATCCAAGACAGTTCACGTCTTTCGACGACGGCCCCCCAATCTCGTCTGCGGCGAGTAGTGCATCTGATAGCAGCATCGGCAGCGTGCGACCACACCGACCGGGCCTTGTATCAAATGTACTTATCGACGATTTCCAGGTGGGCGACGGCGTCGAGTTAACCCACCCTGCCGGCGAGTTTTTCCTCGATACCAATGACCCCAATACGAGTCCCGTCATCCTCATCTCTGCGGGCGTGGGCGCCGCCCCCTTGTACCCTATGCTCAAGGCGGTGTCAGAGCAAGGGTACGGCAGACCGGTATCCTGGATTCAAGCATCACGCCACGACGCACCCTTCCGTGAGAAAGTCGAGAAGATCGCCGCGCTGGATCCCAATGTCAAAGTCAAATTCTTCCGCTCGCGGCTTGCCGATGGTGATGTCATATCGTTGACATCCCGCTTCCAAGAAGACTTCAGCCGCCTCAACTGGGAGGACCTGTGGCTGACGAACAATTTGGCGCAGTACTTCGTCTGCGGACCTGAAAAATTCATGAACGAGATAGGAAATCACCTCCAGAAGAACCGGGTTGATCCCTCGAGGATACGATATGAGCTATACAGTGTAGGCAGTTTCGAGATGAAGAGATAAACCATGGAAGAAACGAAGAAATGAATGACCAATAGACGGGGTACAGAAGTGGAAAAAGGCATAGAGATACCAACTCCATTCAACAGTTAGCTAGCTTTCTTTGCCAGGGTTCGGGTTTCGGGTTTCGGGACGGAAAACGGTATAGACGGTGTCGACGGCGGCGTCAGGCACCCGGAAACAGACACTTGCTCTATGAGGTCAGCATATGACTATGTAGCAACATCACCATAATAAAAAGACCATTATACTTAGTATCTCGGACGGCCGGCCTACTCTTGATACCCTGCGGGCGAACTTGGGAGAGACAAGAAAGGGAACCGATGGGGACCGATGGGGACTGCACTCGGAGAATCATGCCACTTTCTCGCGACCCCTAGGCCGACAGACGCTCCTGTGCTGGTAGCGCGCTTGGCCTCGTGATTACCTTATGTGGACCCCCATCGTCTTTTTCGCATCGCAGTCGGATGACTCAGGAAGACTAGACGTCGTCGTGGTGACGTACTATTCGTTCCATAGCCCCAGCGGAGGATCAGCTGAAAAACCGAAAAAAATTTCGTGATCGACGCTTCTATTTGACGACGTGGGGTCGGAATAACGTTGACAGTGATGGATCACTTTCCTCGATGTTTGCTATTCCCGGGACTTTGGGACTGGGGACGGGGAGAGGGGGGACAAGCTTTATTTTTTTTTATGGTGGCGCATATTTCCTTTTTTTATTTTAATTTTTTTTTTTGTCTTTTCGCTCGGGATCCTTGTGTTCCGGCTCTGTGGAATGCGACCTTCCTAATGCAATGCATTGCGACGCGGTGCGGTGCGGTCTGTGCTCGGGGTCCTGGGTCTTTGGTGCTGAAACGGATGGAGGGACGGGAGCGGTGAGGTGAGGTGAGCTGAGGGGAGGGAGGGATCCTCTGGTATGCCTGGAAAATACTGTGGATGGCGAGGCTGCCTTGCTCTGTCTGGTGTGCGTTGTGCTCGAAGGTTAGTGCGGAGGGGTGTAATGTTTGGGGATGCCCTCGTTTGATACGCTGTGGTGTAGAGTGGGTGGTTCTGCCTTTCTGGAGCTATCATGTTATGAAGGAGGAATCGTGGGTTGGTAGGACTCCTGGTGAACTTGCTATATTGCTTAAGTGGCACTGCTGCTGTAGAAATCACCCCGAGCTTCACAGAGAAAGAAAAAAAAGAAAGAGTAAAGAAAGATAAGGACGTCAAGTTAGAATTAGTAGCCAATCCGGCGATTCCCCGTAGGCGTTCCCGCCTAAATGGGGGGGATGATATATTAAAAAAACAATAATAGTACAGGTGTATACGTTTTTTGCCAGCTTTTTCTTTTCCTCTTCTGCTTCTCGAAGCCCCTTGTGTGTCCCGAACGCCCGCGCCTATGCATGCATGCCCTTTTTTTTTTTTTTATCCCCGCGTGGATGCTGATGATGGTGGTGCGGTGGTGGCAGGAAATCTGCAAGTCTCATCTCGCTGATCCCCCATGCTGTTTTATTGCCCGAATCAGGTGTGTCGTTTAGACCATAGCTCTCCGGCGTTTGAAATGCAATTAGCCAATCCCATCTTTTCCTCTCCCTTTTTTTCATTTCCATTTTTCATTTTTTTTTTTTTACAATGCCTTTTTCTTTCGTTTAGGGGTCCAGCGCGGGCGCGGGCAGCGGGCCGCTGAAGTTCCTCGGCTCCTGCGCCCAGCCGACGAGCGGCCAGCCCTGCGGGAGCGACGAGTACGGCGGGAGTACGTAGCGCCCGTCGCACGAGTCGTCCTTGCAGGGGATGTCGCAGAGCCCGAAGACGTTGCAGTAGCAGGCGGAGGCGGAGGGGCAGTGCACGGCTTCTTTGCCGAAGATGACTGAGGGAGAAGAGATGGCTGGTTAGAAATAGGGGTCGTGCGGGTAAGGGAGGGAGGAGGACATGGTGGTGATCGGGCGGGATTGGGAAGGGAGGGGACAAAGTAGGTAAGTTTCTGTATGAGAGGTGGGATTCAACTCACTGTGCCACGCGAACTCGAAGACGCGCCCGTTCAAGGCGTCGTCTAATGGCGTCGCGAGAAGCCACTCTCGGTACCGGATGTAATCGGCCTTAGGCCGGCTGCGGATTACCTCCCTCGTGACGCCGAACTGCGAGCAACAGCTCACGGCGACGACCTCGGGGACTTCGGAGATCTCGGGGAGGAGCTCCTCAAAGGCCTCCTTGTAGATGTGCTTCGCCTGGATCTTCTCAGCGCTGTCTTTCTGCGCGGCGTCTTGCGCGGGCCGGATCTCGCCCGGACACCCGATCACCCAGACGCACCGCAGGTTCACGTAACCCACCGCGCGCAGGTAGGGCAGCCGGAAGTTCCGCAGCGTGGGCAGGGCGTCGTAGTCCGGGTCGTCGTTGTGCCACGCGAAGCGCGAGGCGTGGACGAAGAGGACGGTCTCGGGGAGGGTGTCGTAGCGGTCGATCATGTAGGTCAGGTAGACCATGGCCTCGCGGCCCTTGTTGGCGGGAACGGTGAGCGGCGCCGCCGGCTCGTCGGCCACGTAGATGTTCTTGTGCCACGAGGGCAGATACGTGTGGAACCATGCCGTGTCTTCGGCCTTCACGCTCGCGACTACGAGCTCGAGCTCGCGGTTCTCGGGCTTTTCTGCCGCCGCTGCCGCCGCTGCTGATGCTGCGGCACGGTCATTTTCGGGCTGCAGGAGGGTGGCGAATGGCTGGGTACCACGCTGGTGGAACGTCAGGAGCAGGAAGAGTGATGTCACGAGGATTGTCGCGACGAGCACTCTCCTTGGACTGCGCAGCGACGCGACCATGTCGGCTGGTTGTGTGGGAGAAGGAGATGGCTCGACTCGGCGCCTGGCGCGGTCGCTGGATCGAGGCGGTTTGATCAACGCATCTGCGAGCGAACTCTGGGTTCTGCTCGGGGGACGGCTAGATCGTGTAGATCGATCTGTAGCTATCTATCTAGATAGATAGTGTACGTGTGACGTGCCTATAACACACTATCCCTCCCTACGTAGAGGTATCCCTTTCTTAGCCCTGGAGAGACCCCTGGGTTACACTACATGGTGTCTGCGTTACGTCGCTTCGCCCTTGGAACGCCCCAAAAGGGCGCTGAGTGGCTCGGGTCAGGGGTTTGCATGTGGCTTGGGGGTAAGCCGGAATGCCCCTAAGACAAGGGTAGGAATGGTGTGGTCCCTCGCTTTCTTCCCTCGCCTCGTATTCCCGGTGTGGTCTGTGGGGTAAGAAAAATGAATGGAACCTGTCAGCCTCTTTTAAAGTTAAAGTGAAAATACATGGGTCGGCGCCAAGCACGCCTGTCAAGCAAGGAGAAGCCTGTATGCCATCCGCGCTGATTTGTCGTGTGCAACTTATTTTGAGCTTAATTACGGGGTGTTTCCGAGGACCGCGGAAATGTATTCGAAGAGAGGGCAAGGAGAAAGCACCCCTGGAGAGGCGGTTCGTTCCCGAGTCTGAAATCATGATCTATCTATCTGTCTTGGCTCAAGAGCTGAAAATATCCATCTCGAAATTGTCTAGTCAATACGTCACGTCACGTACGGTAACCGGAGCAAGTAGTGTCATTCAGTTCCCTGGCATATCCGTTCAATTACCGTCGTCAAACCTGTTGTCTCTATAACCAGCTTGCGCACAAACTCTACACGTTCTGTCACTTGTAGATCGAAATACCTTTGAATGCCGGACTCGAACGTACAATAGGGTTGTGCATCATGAATAGCGGCTACAATGATTTCCAGTGTCCTTTGACACTCGCCTCTCCCAATATTAGTAACCTTGAAAACAATGCTACTCAACTCGGCACAGGCTTAATCAATCTTGAAGCGTGAGTGTATGAGGAGTCGGGATTTTCTGGTTGACGATCTGTCATTTTTCGAACAAGAAGTGGTGTATTTCATCGGAGGAGGAAGCGAGTACATACAATAACTTAATTCACTGGCTACGTTAGCCACGCCGCTTTGTCGAGTACACCCTTTGTCTCACCGAACCCTTCACTATTCCGTCGATGCTTTCGTCTCTACGAAAGGCCTGCCATATGATAAAGCAATAGGCCTATCACTGAAGATAAGGTGTTGTGTAGCGAAACGACATGCCTTTCTCGGTCAATCAATGCCATTCGATAAGGGTTTGTTCAATGGTGACAATATGAATCTTTTCGCGGTATTTATAACCTCTAGACCGAACGGTAAGCCGATGCGATATCAATAGTCGAAGCATTAAGCACACGCATACGCATCACATCACAATAATAGCACGAACACCAGACATTCCTAACAGCATCTGAATCAGCAAACATGGCGGATCTAGCCCAAAACCAACCAACAGAGATGAAAAATGGGGAGAAGAAAAGCCCAAAGAAATCTGTGGCGAAGAAGATCAGAAAAACACCCAACCCAAACCAAAAAAGAGGGCAGCCCACAGCCGCAGCGCGTCTGATGAGTTCTCCTTATATAAAATTTGGATGGCACAAGCCGCTGAGCGGTGAGGTCAAAGAGGCGATTCAGGCTGTGAGTTCCATTGCAGATTCAATGTACATGCTACAGTTAGAGCGAAACCGGCCAATTGAATCACTCTCACTTCGCAATGGGATATTCTGGGAGCACAGGCAGCTGAGGAATACAATGCTAGTCTCAACACCATCGGTTGATCATCTTGACCTATTCCCGGTAGAGGACGAAGCCTTCGAAGACTCTCTTCGGAAGATAGCCCCAAAGCGTGACGGCTTGTCCAATTTTGCCGCGCATTACTTGTTCGCCGTGATAAGGTCTCGAGAATTCCTGGTTTTGCCTGCGGAGATTGAGGGTTGCTGGACAACGATTATCGCCAGGTTTCAGCCCAAGCAAAACCCGGGCTTTCAAGGTTCTGAAGTGGATTATGTTGATATGGAGATCACCGACGTCGCCATCGTCGACGCCCTGCCGGCGGAGGTCCGCGACTCCCGCGTGGAACTGATAACCGCTCGGCTTCGCCGAATTCTTGAGGTAGGATGTATCGAGTGGCCAGAGGACATCAACTGCCGGGAAATCACCGTGCCGGCAATAGAAGAAGCAACGCTAACACCAAAATGGCAAACTGGATTGATCGCCTACGCCGTCTCGCGAGAGTTCCTACGCCGCCTTAAGGTGCTCCAGTATCGACGAGATCGACAAGAGAGCCCCGACAGCGATGTTGACCGAGAGTTTCTGTGGGCACCGTTCGAAGAGCATCACAACTTCGACGCCTACCGTCAAGCCTTGATGGCCGCGTGCGCCCACCAGTGTATCGAGGGTTCGGGATATACCGTACGATTAGCCCTCGAGGTCCCGAGCGAGGACTCGAATTATCACTGCGAAAACCTCCGTCCGCTTGCGGGCGAGGCAAATTGTCTTGCTTCTGATGAGAAATGGGATATTTTTGAAGAGAAAACCCATACGCACGCTATACACATCCAAACCGGACCTCGTTCGCTGGGCGCGCCCTCCAGTACCTACAGCGCTATCGCTTGTGCCTTGCCGCCGTTTAATGTCCCCTCGCCTAAACACAGTCCTGCCTCGCCCAAATCCAGTCCTGGGATACCCAACCCAAACACCGACATGGATACCCACGAAAACGCGCTCGTTGGTCCAACGGAGATACCTCTGGTTCTAAGCTCGATTGGCGAGCAGACAATGGACACCTTAGAGGGCGCGGTGGAGAATCCTCAATCTCGCGAGGGTACCCCGTATACGCCAACAGGCGGCCAGTCGTCCCAGGGGGAGATGGATGTAGATATTGTTCCGACGGAAATGGAATTAGAAGAGGAGTCGGAGCAGTCGTCAGACTCGGCGACTCTCGGCGCCTCAGAGCCAAGTTCTTCGCGGAAGCGGGCCTTATCTGACGATGAGGAAGCGCCGTCGCCGAAAAGGGCCCATACTGACCATGAGTTGTCTTAAGTGCGACCCCGTCCACTCTGCTATTGTTACCCACCCTTTGACAGGGCCATAGATGCGTAGAGCGCTGCTTTTTTTTGTGTTTATATAGTTGCTTGTTTATAGATTGTTCATAGAGAAATACCATACGATGCTCGCCATCTGCAATGGCATCTTGTTATAAGATTCCCCCTTCGTCGTGGCTCTGGTGCCATCGTGTTCGTAGCGACCTCGACCGTTCTAGGTAGTGAAATGGCTGGAGTCCAGGTAGTTAAATTGGTGTAGAAATGTTCCTCACTGGCACAGTGGACTCGTATCAAGTCAAGAAATACGGTTCTTATTCATCAACCCGTGCCGGCCCAGGTCCCTCAATCTAATGTTGGGGCTGGCAAGACCTTTATATTCGTCCTACACAGACCATGTTCATTCAACCATTTTGTCTCGGTGGGAACTGTGTTTCCATGAACGGCAGGTTCAGAATATCCCAAGTCGAGTCATTCCAATACTGGTCTGAGAATATCATGTCCACGGCCCACGGATCTAGAGTCTCATTCATGACTGGATTCAGGTTGGGGTCCAAGGGGAACGACTGTCCGGTAGGTGGGATAGGGGGCTCGGCATTGGGATTCGTGGAATCACCAGATTCCGCTGCGGCTAATCGCATGGTTTTTATGAGGACCCTCGTTCTGTCTCCGGGTGCTACTCGTCGTGGATCCATGGGCATCGGTCCACGTTGGCATAGTTCCTCAAAGATCGCCGCAACCCGACCAAACTCGTCGTTAGCATAAGTCGAACATGATTTGAAAATGGCGTGGGACAAAGCCACATGGTTTGCGGCGAGCTGTTGTTCCTCTGCCGACGCCGTCGTGTTGAGACTGAAATATCTGAGTAGAAAGGCGGTTGTGAAACCAAGTCCCCTATAATAAGCCTTGGGCAGCACCCCGTATTGCCGTAGCTCTCGCACGCCGTGACTCTCACGCAAGTCATCCTCGTTTCGCATATTGGCGAGGCTAATGATGCGGAGAGCTGTGGAGAACGACAGCTTGAGCAGTATATCCCGGGCCGTATTGCCCATACCATCTCTTGAGATCACCACTGAATACATGTGTAATTTGGCAACCAGAGTGTTGTATTCCAGCATGCGCGGCCACTGATCGGGATACAACGACCTCAGGCTATCAAGTTCCCGATCGAGGAGATGGAGGATAGATGAGTCGCTCGCGCCATCGTTGGCAGTATGTGAGAGGACGTTGTCAAAGTCGGCGATGACGCCCTGCAATTTGATCTCACTCGCAAACTCGCGCGGGATAGGGTACGTTTGCAGACATGCGTTAATTCTCGATAACTCCGACGAGCTATCCAACATGGGCCGAAAACCAAAGTTCATGCTTAAGCTAGATGCTATCGGTTAGAATTATGTGGCGCACAAACGCATCGCAGTTGAGGTACGTACGAGCCGCTCACATAGAAGCATCCGAGCCAAGCCATGACTCTCTCAACAGTGCTTTCTGGCGGGCTGCTTTTGTCGCGAGACGACGGACCAGCACGATGTAGGCCCAAGTACAAAGCGGAATTTACAGTTATACCGGAGTAAAGCCAACTCGGATCTTTCGGCTGCGTGGTAATGGCATGTCAGCTAATGACTCTTGAGGACAGTACTCGTACGTCGGGATGGGTACACATGCACGTAGAACCTCCGAAACTAGGAGTACTGACCTGTGAATCCACAGGCATTGGCCACATGCATAACAATAATAAGGCCTGGATCCTTTGTAGAGGCAGGGGCGCTTGTAAGGCTTCGTTTCGCACCATGTCGAGGAATGGCCCTGCTATCTGATTGAACAGCTCCTGCGACACAGGTGACAAGGTGTGTGAAGAAACGATACTGATGATGGTCCAAAAAAGAAGCTGTGAGGAATGATAGATAGTGGTGATGTTAATCGACAGAAGCACAGGAAGCCTGTGATGGAAAAGGGTCGCAAATCTAAGATTTGGTGTCAACGAGTCTCGCTTTGCACGAGTGTGGAAGGGACAAGAGTCTTTCTTCATCACGCGGAACCTGGTTACCTACGTCTTGAAGGCTTCAACTGCTGTCTCCGCGTTAATGACAACGCCACCAATCTGCACCGTGTCGACAGATAGGTTGAAATCATGTGGTGGTATGGTGAATGACGAGTTCCCTGCTATGTCGGGCGAGGAGCCAGAGTCGTCGGTGTTGGTGGTTCCAGGCTTAAGCCCCTGGCTTCGAAGTTCGTTGAGCTCCTTCGACATGGCCTCTATCCGCCTTTAAACCGAAAATCGCCCAAGTTAGTGAAAGCCCACAATAGGATATACTGAATATCATACTTTCTCGTCGGCATCCGTCGGAAGGACGGATCCACGACACATTGCAACCCTCTAGACTGACATCGGCTACAGGGGTTTGGGAAGCGTTCCCGAGAATCGCAGCGCAACTATCGTGACATCTTAGCATCCCATCCTCCATCCAACATATATCGGAACGGGCCAAGCACACTTTAGACTGCTTACACTCGGTACAAGTCCGTACCGCTCTCGAGCCAGGCCAATTCGATACCGCCGTCGTGGCCATTGTGAATGTCATTTGCCCCGGGTATTCGAACACCCCATCAAATATCTCTATAATATTGTAGGAAGCCTGGAGCAATAGTCATCGAATCTCGATGGATTACTTATACAGTGGGTTCGATTGCTTATGTCGTTTGAGAGCGGCACATCTACCCGCACCGGAGTTAACAACAGCTGCTATTTGTTGCTATTTGTTGCATAAGTGTTGCCTACCTTGTGGGGTGCAGCGACAGGGCCTCAGGGGTTACAGCCACAAAATAGGTCACTAAGATAGGGGGGCCAGCTTGGCGTGTTGACGTCTCAAACTAGCAGAAACCAAAAATGCCGTTCGAGAGGGAGAATCAATTGGTTCCTTTACGCTTGGATGGGCTTGTGTAGCTAGGCTCCCCGAATAGAAACCGTAATAATGTGTATATGGTTTGGAACGAAGGGGAGAATAGCAGTATACTACGTAGTATACTACGTAGTATATCTAACCATGCTTTTTACCCACTTACTTCTGATAATCTTAAGTAAGCAGAGCCATTGCAGAGGGGGACTAATTAGCATGAATTTAAGGGAATCGATTATGCTGACTATGAATGAGATCATGAGTAAGTAACTATCACCATCACCTCTGGTTCTGCTTACACGTCCTTACATGAATAACAGCGTGAACTTAATGGGTTGATCTACTATGTATAAGAATAGCAATGCAAAATTTCAAGATTCGTATTCACCGTGGCTGAGGTCCGAGCCGCTGAGCTAAATCCGAGGATTTCCCGTTGCTGCAACCTCCGGAACCAGACTTGCACCCTTGTCATATGGCTTGGCAGACTAATGGGGGACATCCGCTTGGTGGGCCCGAAATAGAAAGGAAATACTGATTACTAAAGGTGTCCAATTACTGCCGTTTCGGAACGCGACTCCAGGTTGTTCCCCGGGCTCCGGGAAAGCATTGGACGAGACGCCCGTTGAGCCCGAGCTCATGTCGTCAGTGTGGTAACGGAGCTAAGAGCGAATGTAGAAAGTTACATCTCAACCGCCTCTATTACAGGGTTTGTCACGATGATACTGATGCAGGTTGAATGGTCTGTTAACTTCTAGTTGCCATCTTTCTCACGCTAATAATATCAGGCCATATATATAGCCCGCCTTACCAGGGGTTACTATGTTAATAGGTGAGTTGCGCCACGTTTTAAGTCAGAAAATGGTCACGTTTCGATATAGAATGAGTCGAGTTTGATAGAAAGGGAATCTCGAAAAATTCAAAGTACCAGAGCACCGCTATCAACTATCCAATACGAGAGCCGCAGGCAATTAAGTGCTGCCATAGAGTTAAAATAAAGGAATCTAGTCTCTGAGCACATAATTTTCCATATGAGAGCTCCAGGAGATGAAGGTAGTTTGAGTTATGTCGGCCAACTTGGTCCCCCATCCAAATTTCAGGGGCCTTGTCGACATGTTAGAATACGTTCATGCCGGGCATATACCCAAATTGGACATACACTAACTCTACCCCATTTCCCCCTCCATAAAACCTGAAGATTGCCTAGCTGTCATGCTGGGTGACATATAGCACCCTGTAACTCTCCTGATTCCGTCACGAACAGGATATATTCGTGTTTGTGAGAACGGTTGAACTTGACTTGGGCCCCTACGACGTAATACATGATAATCGTACTTAATATTCTAAATACAATTAGCATGTAGGCACGAGTTTCGAGAAAAGGATAACCTCACACAAGCAAAACCCATGACAAGGCCGCCAATAGAAGGTTTCGCATAATAACCTTGGAGTAGTATGCACCGCTCATCTTCCAGGGGCCATATCTGAAGTAGTAATTGACTTCGTTTATATGTGGATAGATATCTGAATAAAACTTGACCACCAACGATACGTCAAAGGATAGTAGGGCGAGTAGGGCGGCAAATAGTATGCCGTCAGACACGACGGAGATGCTAGAAGAACTGCTATGGCCGCCGATGGGGTCTATCACTCCACTCAAGTCTCGTAGTATCACACATATTATCTGTGAAATTTATAAGCATTACTGCGATGGATTAAGCGGGGTATCATACGGTCAGAATGTCAAACAAAAACAAGTCGTCTCTTTCTAGATCTACATTAATGTAGATGATAGAAGATAATTTCAGGATAGCGAGGATACATCTTGTCCATCGGCGAAACTCAACCGCTGTAACCGAAGAGAGTGCACTCGATAGCGCCGTGCGCTTCTAGTTGTAGTATGGGCTGATCTATCCGTAGGCTCGGGGCTAAAGGAAACCGAACCTTCTAGTTGAGTAGTCTCGTTTCCATCTTGTCTTGACGGGGCCCGCGATGAATTGTCATAACACTCTTCTATGGTAATTGTTGGCAATTCATGTTCCTCCTGGGGTGTATTGGGAATTTGCGTGCCCATATGGCAAAACGAGCCAGAGGACCCAGAAGGAAGGCTCTGAAGGCGACCTTTCGTAACTTTGGTTGATTTTTGTGGGCATGCTCCTGAATCCATGGCTAATGTATCAACCGTTGGCACGCGATCTTGAGTATTAAGAGGATGAAGAGATGTGTAGCTGTTCTGGGTGGGCTAGAGAATATGAAGTCTGACGAGGAGGAATCCTACATGGCCAAGGCTTGTATCATCTATTTCAGGTACATGCGGGTGATCTAATAGCAAGAGGATCACAACAACAATAGGTATTCCCAATCGGGCGAAACACTCGCCCCCAAACCAGTCGCGCGACAATCGTCTCAGCACGGCCCCCAAAATCCATCGACTTCAGCTTGACCCCTATCGTCTGACTCAGACTATCGTTTAAAGAGACTAGAGGCTAGCCATTGTTTATGAGGTTTGTTATTCTGTTCAGTCTCTATCAACTAGGCACGGCACCATAATCTCTTCCCATGAGAGGCACCAAAATCCCCGCTCTGGTAGCCCAACCCGGCTGGCGGCGGACCGGCTCCATAAATATTCTCTTGATATTCATATGTTCCACGGCCCTATTCATATTCTTCTCTATCAGAATTTCGAGGTCTCGCGTATTGAACGAGGCCGATATCTTATACGAAGGGGACTCCCGAAGTACGCAACGCATAAATCTCATTCTCCACGTGCTTCTCAACCTTCTCTCGACGGTAGTAGCAGCCTCGTCCGGTTTCTTCATGCAAATATTGGGCTCGCCCTCTCGTAAAGAGGTTGACGACGCTCATCGAAACCTTCATTCGCTGGATATAGGTGTGCCATCTATAAAAAATCTGGATTTCGTGTCCCCATTGAAGCGATTTCTCTGGTTCTCACTGCTTATTATTTCCCTACCAATTCATCTGTTTTTCAACAGCGCGGTATTTGTAACGGGATACCTGGGCGCATACTATAACATCACTATCGCAGCTGAATCATTCGTCCGCGGGGCAAACTACTCCTTGCCAGGGGCAAGTTCCGCTCTTCCGTGGAACCCTAGCATTCAAGCTACCAATTACGAAGGCCTTGGCTCTGGTATTTATATCAATGGTGATTCAAGCGCCGAGGCAGATACTAGGAAACGATTGGATACAACCCAAACATCTGCGAACAATTGGGATCGACTGAGCCCACAACGCTGTCGAGATGAGTACCAGACTGGCAAAGCTAAGCAAAAATACCGGGATGTTGTCATTATCGTCGACCCCGGGGCCAACAATGGTACGGGGTGGTTAGAAGTAGATGATTCCTACCACAGGTCGGCCTCTATGATTAATTCTCTCTGGTTCTCGGCTCGATGCGCGAACTGGAAGTCTTTCGAGACACGCAGATTGGACAACAGGAATACGTGTGCCGGCCTCCTCGGTCTACAACATTTATATGGGTGGATTGATCTTGATTGGTAGCTTTACCAAAGTGGGGGAAATAAGGCTCCGAACACCCCAGGATGGATATTGCATACAAATGTTGAGGTGTTGGTATGGAAGCCTCAAGGACTGGAAGTTCTGGCATCCGGAAATGGAGTCCCCCATACGGGCCATACCACATTCGCCCCACATGCCAAGAGAACTTCAAATGAGCCACACCCCACGAAACCTGAGCACGTTCATCCATTCCAGTCCTTACGCAGCAATTGCCACATGATCAAGATATTAAATGATGCAAAATTGAATAGCATGTTTAACTAAATCAATTGATATTAATGTCTTTACATTTGACTCCCTAAAACAGGAATAAAGTGATAGAATGCGAGCATCTACTATTAATAGAAGACGATGAGTGTGGCGCGAGGTATGGGAGCGAAACGGAAGATTACGGTCGGAAATGGTCAATACGGTCGCACTATCCATGTTAAACGGATAAAATGCAGCTGCAACCCTTAGGGGGCGTACCTAGCAGCACCAATAGGATATACTCTGGTTTTTTAAAAAACAGAAATCGTTTCCCCCTCACGATGGAAATGCCTGAGCTAATTAAAGCTAGCCAACAGTTTTAACCCTAACTTTATTGCTATAGAACCAGATCGTGTAGTCTTTATAGCTAGACAACAATCAACTGTTATAGATATTACTAATCTATAAGAATAGAGAGTTGCTGTTGTTTAATTCTAGCACACAATTAATAATAAAGCCATTGCAATCTTTTCTCTCTACGATTAACCATGCTGTTATTACCTTAGGATACGCTAATTTCCGAAGAGCAATGAAACATATTCCCCTATTAATGACGGTTATCTCTAGTATAATACCGTATATTAGGCTCGAAGATAAGTCTACTGATATAGCTGTGTCACGAAAATACGGGCAGGTGTGCCCAAGTATACGTAGTTAGTGGATCACAACACAGCCTATCATTAGCTTCTACAGGTGCAACTCGTGACAAGCAGGTAGGTTTGTATTATAGTAGCTCTCCCCCCTGACATAGTTTGTCTAAGGCAGACTTAGCAAAGCCACAACAAATGTGAATGCCTAAACTAACTTTCAAAGCAGGGATGGAAACATGGATCTGGTGCCTCCTGGCTCTAATCGGCGTCTCAAAGGCACGAGACTAGCTAGACATACTCTCCGGCGCTTATATCTCCTCATTTTCTAGAATCACCAAGAGCCAATGAAAATAACAAGGTAATTTGCCTTTCTAAGCCTAGTGCTCCTTAAGGAAGGACTAAAACGCCTTATAGCCGGATAATTAAACCTATTAACTAAATTAATAATAGTTTAAAGCTAAGTTTACGGTAAAATAAAGCCTTTTTACTTTTAAGCTATTTTAATAATATTTTTTATTTTTTATAAGCTTTAACATTTAATTTAATTTTAAGTAATAATATATAAAGCACTTTTAGTAATAAATAATAAAATTATTATTTTATAAAAAAAAGCTTATTTAATTAACTATATTTTTTTTAATTTTAAATAGCTAGGTTTATAGCTTTAAAAAGCTTATAATAAAATTTTTTATTTATTAAAAGTTAAATAATTTATAAAATAAATTTATTTTTAATAATAAGTATAATTATTTTTAAAATATACTTTTATAAAAAATAATATTAATATAAATTTTAGCTAAGCGTAATAATATAATAGTTAAATATAATAATATAATAATTAAACGTGATAATATAATAATTATACGTTTAATTACTTTTTATAAGTATACGCTTTTTACGTATATATATAAAAAGTTATTAGTTTAAATTTAGCTTATATTATAAAAAATATAGTTTAAAAGCTAAGCTTTAGCTATTAGCTACTATTATACCTATTTTTTAAGACTTTTTTATTGCATTTACCTTTTATAATAAAAATAAAGGCTATATTTATATAAACTTTAATAAAAAAAATGCTTGCTTTGCTAGCTTTAAGCAATATAAATAAGCTTACTTTTAACTTTTTAAAGGTAAAATAAAAAAACTATTACTTTTACTTTTTTTAATATTAAAATAAATAAAAATATTTAATTTTATTAAAAGTAATAACTTTAATAAGCTTATTATAATTAATAAAATATTAAGCGCTTATTAATATATAATAAAAAAAAATAATAGCTATATATTAATAAGCTAGCTAATATATTTACTTAAATAATATATAAAAAAATAATTAGTTAAAAGCTATAACTATAATAAATAATAAGCTTATATATAAAAAAAATATAACTTTAAGTTATAAATAGTAAAACTACGTAATTTTAAAAAGAAAAAAAGCTTTAAAATTATAATGCTTAAAGGTTTTATTTAATAAAACTAATATTTTAAGCAAGTTTAAAAAAAAACAGTTTTTTTTAAAAAAGTTAAAATAAATAAAATAACTATATAGCTTAAAGCTATATAGCAAATTAATTTAATAATAATAATAATAATAATAATAATAATAATAATAATAATAATAATAATAATAATAATAATAATAATAATAATAATAATAATAATAATAATAATAATAATAATAATAATAATAATAAATTTTAGCTAATATATATTATTTTTTTAGCTAAAAAAACTTTTTTATATAGTTTTATCGTTTTATTAGTTTTTATTTAAAAAAAAGTAATATAACTAGCTTAGCTACTTTAAAAAAACGTATTATAAAATAATAATAAGTAAATAATCTTTTATATAAACAAATTAACATATAAGCAACTAATTTTAAATAGCTTAAAAGTTATTTTATATGTTATTTTTAGCATAAATTATTATATGCTTTAATAAAATGCTATAGCATATAAAGATTAAAAAAGTAAAAAAAAGCTACTATTAATTAATTTAGTTTTTCTTTTAAAAATAAAGCTAATTATTATATAGTTAAGTTTTTAAAGTTAAGTTTTTAAGTTTATATTTTAAATTAATTACCTTTAAATAAAAATAATAAAAAGCTATAAGCTATTTTATTAAAGTTAAAAAATAAATAAATATTTACTGCTATAACCTTTTTTTTTTAGTTTATTTATATTTTATTTGTTTAACTTTTTTTATATTTTATAAAACTTTAACTTTTTAAATAAACTTTAATGTTAAAAGCATTAATATTAACTATATTTAAAAGCATTTAAAAGCTTTAGTATATAATATTATTTTTATATATAATAATGTTTATTTTTTTATTTTTTTAGCTTTATATGCTAGTAAAAGTTTTTATATTAAATAAAAACTTTGCTTATATAAAAGCTTTTTTTTTTTTTTTAGTTAAAACATTTAATATTATTATTATTAAATTAATTTGCTATATTATTTTATAGTATAGCTATTTTATTTATTTAATCTTATAAGCAAAAACTATGCTAAAAAAGGCTTTTTATTTTTTTTATTTAAATAAAATAGCTATATATTAAGCTATTAAACTATTATAGCATGCTTTTTTTTATATATTAAGTTTTAATATCTAGTTAATATAAAGTAAAAAAATAAACTAAAAGTTTTAAAAAGTAAATATTTTAAGTTTTTAATTATAACTTTATTTAACTATTATATATTATATATAAACTTTATAGTAGCTATTTAAAAAAAATATTTTTTATTTGTTTATATTTTTTAAATAATATAGCTTTTTTTATAAGCTTTTTATTTTTTTTACTAAATTATATATTATTAGCTTGCTTATTTTAATAAGCGATTAAGCTATTTTTTTAATATTTACTAAGTTATATATAGCTATTAATAAGTTTTTTTAGCTTTTTAAAGCTAGCTTTGCTAGCTTATACTTAAAAGCTTTTTTTTTATTTTTTAGTAGTTTATAATAAAAAATAATATAAACTATTATTTTTTATTTAATTATATATTTATAAAGTAATATAAAATAGCTTAAAACTTTTTTTTAATATAAAAAAGCTTTAAGTTTAATTTTTTTAATATATATTTATAATATAAATAATATTTTATACTTTAAAAAGCTTTTATAACGCTTTAATATTTTTTTATTATTTAAAAGCTTTTTAATAATAAAATAATTACTTTTAAATAGTTATAGCTTTGCTTATTTTACTTATTACTTTTTTTAAAATATTTTATTTAGCATTTTATTATTTATTTATTAGTTTTATTAAGTTAAAACTTTTTTTAATATAAATAGTTTATTATTAGGTTTTTTTTATTTTTAGCTTTATTATTTACTTAGTTTTTTTTTATATAATAGCTTTGCAATTTTTTTATAAGTAGTTTTTATTATTTTAATATAAAAGTATAATATTAGCTAACTTTTAAACGCTATTATTTTATTATTAAAATATAAGTTTAAAAATAAATTTTTTAATTTTGCTTTAATATATTTTATAAAAGTAGCTTTATATACTTTTTTTATTTTATATAAGCAAGCTTTTTATATTTTTTTAAGCTATTAAATAATATTTTATAGTTTATTACTTTTAAAAAGTTTATATTATATTATTACTTTATATATAAATATACTTTTTATTATAGCTATATATAGCTATTTAGCTTTTATTTACTTTACTTTATATACGATTATATAAAGCTTATTTAATATTAATTAATAGTTATAAAATATATTATAAATTAAAAAAAATAAAAATAAAGCTTACTTATATAATTTAATATATAGGTTTTTATATTATACTTTAACTTGCTTTGCTATATAAAGCTATTTTAGCTTTATATAACGATTATATTTATATAGTATTTTTTATTTGCAAGGCTAAAAAAAAAAATCGACTTTATTATTATATAATATTAAGTTAAGCTTAAAACTTAAAAACTAAGCCTTTAATATTATATAATAAAAAAGAAAATAATATATAATTATATTAAATAAACTATTATATAAAAGTAAAATAATATGTTTATTATATAATAATTATTAAAATAAATGCTTTTATATTTTATAATGTAAAAAAGCTAGCAAAACTATTAAACTAGCCTATAAGCTTTTAATTATATAACTTTAATATATATAAAAATATAGCTAAAAAGATAAAAATTAGCATAAACATTATATAAAACTATATTAATATAATATAATAAAATAAATAAATTAACTTTAATAATATAAATAAAAAATAGCTTAATATTTAAATAGCTTATTAAGTTATTTATTATTATTATATAAAATATACTAGCAATATAGCTTATTAAATATATATTAAAAACTTTAAAAGCTAAATAATAAAACATTTTAAATAAATATATTATATAACTTATAAAAAACTATATAAAACCTTTAAATAATAAAACGTTTTTATATAATTAAAAAACTAAAAGAAATTAACTATAATAAATAATTTTATAAAAATACTTAAAAGAAACTATATTATAAAAAATAGCTAACTAAGTTTTTTAATAATAAATAACTTTATAAGCACTATATAAAATATATTAGCTTTGCTTATATTAAGCTAATAATTTTAGTTAAACTTTTAAAACATATTAACTTTTTAAAGTTTTATATAATAAAAAAACTTATACTTTAAAACAGCTAATAATATATAATTTTAAATACTAAAAGTTTAATATATTTAAAGCTTTATATAATTAATTATAAAGTTTTAATTAAAACTTATATATAAGTATATTTTAAAGCTAAGCTATAAGCTAAACTTTTAATTTATATATAAATATTTTATTATATATTACCTTTTTTAACTTTTAAAATAATATAAATATATATATATAATATTAAAACCTGCTTTAATAAACTTAATATTAAACCTATTTTTTATTAAAAACATATAAAATAAAATAATATTACCTAAAAAATATACGCTATTTTAAAAAACTTAAAAGCATAAGTAAAACTATTTAAATAAGCTATATAACTTTTTATATAATAAAGTATAGCTATTTATTAATATATACTAAAAACTTAAAATTATAAAAAATTAATATTATATAATGTTTTTAACTATTTTATAAAGTTATATAAAAAATTATTATATTTATTATATTAGCTTTAATAAAATTTAAAGTAAAATTTATTATATAATAAATATTTATTTTAATATAAATATAAATTATAGTTACTATTAAGTTAACTAAATTATAATTACTTTTATATAAATAAAAGAAAAAAATTTAAACTTAATATTGCATAAAATATTAAATTTAATAATTAATAAGCTTATAAAAATATAATAAATATTTAGCGTAAGTTATTAAAAAGAAATATAATTAAATATAACTATTATATAAACATATAATAAAGTAATAAAGCTAAATATAGCTTTTATACTTTAAAAGCTATTATATAAAAGCTTTTTTATTAACTTATAAGCTTGCTTTTATATAATAAAAAATATATTATTAAAAAACTTTATATAAAAAAATAACAATATATATTTTAGTAATAAATAGTATATTTAAAGCAATTATATAAAAAGCTATAAACTAAAGTTTTAACTAAAGTATAAAAACTAGTTTAATATATAATAAAAGTAGCTATAAATATAAAAATAAAGCTTTTATTTTTATATAAATAAAACTTGCTTTATATACTAAAAAAAAGTTACTAGTTAATTAAATATATTTTATAAAAATAAGCGTATATAAAAAACTAATATTTTAATTTATATAAAATAATTAATAGCTTATAACTTATATTTAATAAACTTTTATTATTTTTAATAAAATATAAAAAATATTTTAAGTTAAATAAAAGTAATAAAAATATTAATAAAAAAATTAAAAGATAATTTATTTAATTTTTTATAAATAACTTATTTTTTTATTATATAACTAAAGAAAATATTTAAAATTATAATATAAACATTTTAAGCAATTAATTTATTTTAAATAATTAGTATTATATAAAGTATTAAGGTAAACTTTAAAATATAAGCGCTTTAAACTATTTAATAGTAAAAAAAGCATAATTAAAAGCATATTTTAAGATTTACTTTTATATAAAAGTTAGCTAAACTTTAAAAACTATAAATATTAAGTTTAAAAAAAATAATATTATTATAGCTATAAATATTATTATATCTTATATTTTAAATAGCTTTATACTTTTTTTTTATTAAAAAATATTAACTAATTATAAGCATATTATAATAATATAAAAAATATAATTATATAAAAAAATAAAAAAAACTATATTTATTATATAAAAGTAAAAATATTTATTTTTTAATATTAGCTTATATAAAGCTAATATTTACTTTATAAAAATAAAGTTATAATAGCTATACTATTATTTTAATTACTTTTATATAAAAAGATTATATAATATAAACTATTTTACTTTAAAAAAAATTTAAAAGTTTTATTATTATTATTAATTATATAATTAAACATTATAAAAGTTTAAATTTTTAATTAAAAATAACTATAACTTTAACTATAAAGTAATTATAAATATTATATAACTAAAAAATAGCTAGACTTTTTATATAATTAATATTATAATATTATTTTAAGTAGTAATATTTTTTAAATTTATATTTATATAAAATATATAAAAAGCATTATATAAATATTAAATTAATATATATTAAAAACTTTTTAACTATATTATATATAACTTAAAAATAAATTTTTTATTTAAAAAGTTTTAAAACTAAGCAAAAATTATAAGTATATAATATTATATAATGCTTATAAAAGTATATTAAGTAATTAATAAAATTAAATAAGCTTAAAAACTATTTTATTATATATATAATATCTTTAAAGCTAAAATTAACTATTATATAAAAAAAAAGTTAATTTTAATAATAGTAATAAAAGCATTAAATAATATTGCTAAACTAAATAGCTTTATATTAATATTATTAGTTTTTAAACTTTACTTTAAAGTTAACTAAAACTTTTTTTTTTATTAAATATTATATAAAAAGCTAAAGTAATTAAAAAGGCTATAAAAATATTATATAATAAAAAAGCTAAAGTTAAAATTAATTATATAATTAACTAATATAATAAGCTTATTTTATATAATATACTATTTTTACTTTTTTAAAGTAAAGTTTTTATATAATAAAAACAGTTATTTTATTTTTTGCTTTAAGTTAATAAGTAAGCAAAAGCTTATATAGCTATTATATAAAAATAGTTTAAACATTATACTTTTATATATTTAAAATATAATATAATATAAACAATTAATTAATTATAGCTTAAAAATATTAGTAAAAGCAAATAAATTAATTTTATATATAAATATTATTTTATTTTGCTTTTTTTTATGCTTTTAATTTATTAAAACAATTTTTTTTCTTTTATATTTTTTATTTAACTTTTTTAATAAGCTTTACTTTAATTTTCTTTAATTAAAATATAGTTAACTTTAATATAGCTTAATTATTAATTTAATGCTTTAACTTAATAATATATATACTTAATTTTTTTTTTTTTTTTTACTTTTTTTTTATTAACTTTTTAGCTTTTTTACTTTTATTATTAAGTTTTATAAGATTATTTTTGCTTTCTTTAGTTTTTTATACTTTTAATGCTTATTTTACTTTTTTTAATGCTTTAATATTATAGTTATATTAATTTTTTTTTTTTTTAGCTATTTAAATATAAAAAATAAGTTTATATATAATATTAAACTAAGTATTTTTAGGTTATTTATATAAAAAAGCTATTTTCTTTTATTATAGTTAAAAAGCTTACTATTAAAGATTACTTAATTAAAAAAACTTTAATAATAAAATATTATTTAAGGTATTATTTTAAAAAGATTTAGTTATATTTTATATATTTTTATATTATTTATAATATAACTTTAAATATAAAAAAAAGTTAAAAAATACTTTAAAATAAGTTTATTAAGTTTATTAATATAAAATTAGTTTATTAGTTATGCTTTTTTTTTAATACTTTTTTTTAACTAGCTTTTTAGTAATATTTTTACTTTTATTATATAATTTCTTAAGTTTTAGTTTTTTTAGCTTATTTAATAATATATAAATATTATTTATAAAAGCTTTTTTAAGCTTAATTTTTAAATATAGCATTATTTTATTATATAAGTTTTTTATATATTATTTTAATTAATAGTTTTAAGTTTTTTTTATATATTTTAATAATATTTTAAAAGTATAATATAAATAATATAAAAAAAGTATGCTAAAAAACTTAAACTTAGCTTTTATTTAGTTAGTAAATATTATAATAATATAAAATGTTATAAGTTTAGCTATATTTAATAGTATTAATAGCTATATATTTATTATTTTTTTTTATATTAAAGCTTTTTTAAATATTAATAACTTTTATATAAAATATAAAAATTATTTTTTATTAAATATATATTAAAATAAGCTTTTATTATAAATTAAGTTTTTTTTTACTTAATATTATTATATTTATAGTATATTTTTTATTTATTTATATTATTAATATTATTATATTAGTTTTTATAAAAATATTTTTTATTATAAGCTTAACTATAATCTTTAAAGTATATTTAATAATATTAATATAAAAGCTTATAAAAGTTTTAATTAATATATTTAAATCTTAAAAAAATAACTTACTATTTTATTATTTTTAATATAAGCTTTATATAAGCAATATAGCTATTATTATTTGCTAATAAATAAGCTAATTAGCATTAAAATTATTAAAGTTAAAGTTAATATAATTAGTAAATATTTAAATATTATTAATTAGCTTTTTTTTTAGTTTTTTTAATTAAGCTAAATAATTATTTAGCTAAAAAAGCATTTTATATAACTAAACTTAAATATTTTAATTATTTTTATATATAAGTTTTAATAAATTTATTATTTTTTTTAATATTTTTAAATTTTATATTTTTTAATTATAAACTTTTTTTATAATATAAAAATTAAAAAGCAAAAATAATAAACTTTTTTTAATTTAAATATTAATATATATTTTAATAAATGCTATTATTTATTTATTATATATTTAAGCTAATAATTACTTTTTATTTTAGCTTTTTTTTTATATATAATAATATTATTAAGCTAGCAAAATATTAAATATAATATATAAAAGCTAAAATATTTATATATATATTTATTAAATTAGTTATATATAAGCAAACTAATTAGTTAAATAAATATAATAGCTATATTAAATTTAGCTTTTTATAAAGTTTATAGTTATTTTATTATTTTTTAATGCTATTTTTTTTTAAAAAAAAGTAAATTAAATAAATAAGCTAGTTAATTATATAAATCTATAAATATTATAATTTAATAACTATAGTAATAATATTTTAAAATAATAAAGTAAGCTTTAATATTTTTTACTTTATTATTTTATATTTTATTTTATATTAACTTTTTATAATTTTTTATAAGTATATTATATTTATTTTTAAAAATAATTTTAAAAAGTAAAAACTTATATTTAAAGTAAACCTTTAAAAAAAACTTTAATATAGCTAAAACTTTTAATTTATTTAACTATTTTTTACTTTTAGTTTAATTAAAGTATTTTTTAAGTATATAATAATATTACTTTTTTAAAAATTAAAAAAAAAAGTAATATTAAAGTTATAAAAATCTTTAAATATTTTATTAATATAGCTTTAATTAAAGTATTTTATATTAAAGTTTTAAACTATATAATTTTTTTTTACTTATAAAAAAAACTTAACTTTAAATTTTATTTATTTAGCTTTATAAAATATATAATTTTAAAAAAATATATAAATTTTTATATATTATTAAATTAAGCTAATAATATAGCTACTTTTTTTATAATAAGTTTTTTAATATTAAATATAACTATTTTAATATTTAAGTTAGCTATAAGTAATTTTTTAGCTTTTTATATTTTTAATATTTTATAATATATTATAAGTTAAATATTTTTATTAAAAAAGCTTTATATATTATTAAAAAAGTTAAAGTATTTTTTTTTATTTTATAAATTATAAAAATATATTTTAATTATATATAAATATTAAATTATATTAAATATAAATATAATTATAAAAAGCTTATAATGCTAGCTGTTTTTTTATTTAAAAAATATATTAAAAAATATTTTATTTAAATATAAAATAGTTTATTTTTTTTTAATAAAGTTCTTTAGCTATAACTTTATAATAATATGCTTATAAATTATATAATAATATTTTTTAATAAAATTAGCTTTAAAAAAATTAAAAAAGTAAACTATATATAAACTAATATTAATAATAATTATAAATTAATAACTGCTTTTTTTTATTAATTTATTTCTTTTATAAATTAATAGCTTAATATTTAAATAAATATTTTATATAGTTATTTTAAATAGTATTATTTTAAACTTATTTTAATTAAAAATAATAGTAAACTTATATTTATAAATTACTTTTTTATAGAAGTTTTTAAAAAATAATATAATAAAAATATTTATTTTTTATATTAATAATTTATTTTTAGCTTTAATATAAAAAAGTATATTAATTATAATAGAAAAAACTTTATTTATTTATTTTTTTATTATATTTTAGCTTAAAAAACTAAGAAATAATTATTATAATATTAAAGAAAAAATATTAAAAGTATTTAAAATGTTTTTTATTTTAGCTAATCTAATAAAAAAAAGTAAGTTATTAAAAAAAATTTTAATATATTTAAAAATTAGCTTTTAAATAAAATAGTTAATATGCTTTTTTTTTTAATTGCTTATTTTATTAATAAAAATATTTTTAAACTTTAATTATAAATATTTTAATATAAGTTTATAATATATTTAAATATTAAATTAATAAAACCTTTTATTTATAAATTTATAATAATAATTATTTATAATAATATTTATAAATATAATAATATAAAGTAATTATATTAAGTTTAAAAAAAATAATAACTAAAAATATATTATTAAAAAAAGTTTATATTAATTAAAAGTATTTAATAATAATTTAATTTAATAAATAAATAATATAGCTATATTATTATTGTTATAATTATTAAAGGCTAGTTTATAGCTTTATTAATACTATAAACGAAGATTTTAAGCTAAAAAAAAAAAAAAGGAAAAAAAAAAACTAGCATATATAAAAGCTAGTAATATATTATATATATAAGTCTTTTTAGTTATTAATAGTTTTATTAATAAAAAGTTAAATTAAAAACTATTACGTTAATAATTATTATAACCGTTACACTTTTTTTTATTAAAACTAAAATATAATTATAAACTTTATTAAAATCATTTATATTATTTAATCTTTATAGCAAAGCCTGCTTTTTCAGCTAAATTATCATTTAAATAGTCTTTTGCTTATATATTTTTAGCTATTACTTTTATTTAATATTAAAGTTTTACTAAAAAACCTAATGCCTTTTAATGCTACTTATAAAATTTTTCTAGCTATATTAATAAGTTCTTAAAGTTTTTAGTAAAATATTATATATTATTAAGGTTATATTTTTATTATGCTATTTAATATTATAGCATTTTATATTTTTTATATAGTTTAAATTATAATATTTTTTTTACTTTAAATTTTATTTTACTATTAATTTCTTTTACTTTAAGTAATAGTTATACTTATTATAATAGCAGGTTATTTATAGCTTTTTATAGTTTATTAGCATAAAACAGGTTAATTATTTTATAAAAGTTTAAAAAATTTAAAACATAGCTATGCTTTTATATTTATAATATTTTAAATAGCTTTGCTTATTATAAGTTTAACCTAGTTATTAGCGCTTAAATTATAAAGCTTTTTTTTTTTAAAAATATATAATTATTAACTATAAAGTTTACTAGTTTTTGCTTATAGTTAGCTTATGTTTATTATTATTTTTACGTTTTAAATGCTATTTTATAAGTATATTATTAAACTTTTTATGCTTATTACACTAGCTTAAGCGCTTGTTTTTTTAATTTATTATCTGCTTTTACGTTAAATAGCAGCAATAATAATAAGTTATAAACATTAGTTTTTATAGCTACTTTTAATAAAGCTATATCTATTAATAAATGCTATAAAAAGTTATATATAAAATTTAAAGCAAGCAAATAAACATTTTAATTATTTTAATATTTATTAATATAAAATCTTAATTATTAATTTAGCTTTTAGTTTATAAGCTTTATAGCACTTTAAGTTTATAAATAAAATATACTGCTATAATAATATTTTATATTAGTTAATTTATTAATTTTAGTTATAAAGCTTAAAATAAATAGTTTTATATTATTAAATATTTAAACTTTTAGTATGCTAAATAATTAATAAATATATTAGTAATATTTTAAAGTTATATTTTTTATAGTATTAATTTTATAAGCTAAAATATTAACTAAAAAATAGCTAAATTTATTAATAAATGCTTAAATATAGTTATATTTATATTAATTTTTAAGTATAAATTTTTTATTAACTATTATATATTTTTAAACTAAAGTTAATATTAATAGCAAGTATAATAAGCTTAAGGTTTTATTTTATAGTACTTTATTTTTTTTATAATTATAATAATTTTATATATATTTTTTAATATCTCTTTTAAAGTAAAGCTAATAGTAGTTTTATTTTAATGCTTTTATAGTTTTATTTTGCTTTAGGTAGGCTATAATAACTAAGTAATAAGCTTTTTTTATTAAAGCTATTTATAAAAAGATTAATTTATTAGTTATAATTGTTAAAACTTTTAAGTAATATTTTTTTATATTTAGCTATTAAAGTTTATTTTCTTTTTTAATAAAATTTATTAAGTTTGCTTTTTTTAAAGGTATTATAATTAGTTTTATTAAAGCAACTAGTATAACTATTTTTATAAGGTTAATTAATTTTATGTTTTACTTTTTAGCTTTTTATACTTTAATAGTAAATAAGTTTACTATTTTTTATAAAAATATATTAGTAACTATATTTTGCTAGCTTAAATAATATTAAAATATAATATTAAAATTAAATAAAAAGTTAGCTTATTATATTTATTATATTAATAATATCTTTTTAATTAAAAAATAAACTAAAGCTTAATAGTTAATAACTATAAAAAACTTTATTTCTAGTAGTTTTAAACAATAATATTTTAGCGTTTATACTATTATTAAAAGTTTATAATTTTATATAAAGTATACTTTTTTATATAATATTATTAGTTTTAAAAAGTATTTAATAAGTTTTTATTAGCTATTAAATTGCTATTACTAAATAATATCTTTAATAATATTATATAAAGCATTTATTTTTACTTTAATAAATACTTTAGATTTAAAAAAAGCAAGCATTAGTAACTAATAAGCTAATTGTTTTATAGCTTTAAAAGCTTTTTTTTATTTTAAGCTTTTTTTAAAAAGCGTATTTTTTTTAAGCAATTAATTAAAAGGTTTAGCTATATTACTTATATAATAAGTAAATATATAAATAAAGTTATAAAGCTTTAAAAAAAATTAAACTGCTTATATTTTATTAAAGTTTTTAAATTTTTAATTAATAATAGCTTTAATTTTAGCTAAGTTTACTTTAACGCTTATTTTAGCCTTTAATATTATATTTAAATAGTTTATTTTTATTATATTAAACTATAACTTTTTAATATTGCTTTATAAGTTTACTTTATATAATTTATAAATAACTTTTTTATAATAAGTTTAATATTTTTTTTTAGTATTAAAATATACTAAAATATTATTAGCATATATGCTTATAAACTTATTTAGTAATTTTTATAGCTATATATTAATAAAAATTTATTATTAAGCTAGTTTTACTTTAAGTTTAAAAAATAAAACTAGCTATTAAAAAATATTTTGCTAAGTTTTAAAAGTAATAAGATATTTTAATTTTAATGCTATTTTTATTTTATAAAAAGCTTTAATAATATTAAATTTAAAGTATTTTTTAGCTTAATAGCTATTAAAAATAATATTAAATAAGTTTAAAGCAAAAATAATATAATCTTTTAAATATTTATTTTTTTATTAATAATTAATATAAAATTATTATTTTTATAAATAAAGCTTTAAAGTAAATAAAATAAAAGCTATATTAACTTTTATATATAGCTTAATAAAGCTTAAAGCTAGCAATTAGTTAATAACTTTTTTTTTTAATAAAAAATATTAAATTAAAATATAATATTTTAAAAGTAAGTTAGTAAGCTTTTTATTAATAAGTTTTAGCATTATATTAAAACTAGGTTAAAAAAATGCTATAATATTTACTTTAAATCTTAAAAAAAAAGCCTTTTAAATAAGCTAATAGTTTTAATAATATCTTATAAACTAATACTATATATTTTAAATCTTTATTAAATAAAAAAAAAATATACTTTTTATTAAATGTTTTTTATAATTTTATACTTTTTATTTATTTTATTAATATAATTAACTTTATTAATATAAATTATTTTAAAGCTTTTTTAGCTAGCTAAGCTTATTATTATTTATTTAAGTTTTAATTAATTTACTATATAATATTTATAACTACTTTAAAGTTATTATTAGTATTACTTAACGTTTTTTGTTAAAATATTTAGTATTATTTTTTTATTGCTTAATTTTAGCAATTAGCATTTCTTTAAACAATAAAGTTAACTTAATATTTTAAAGCTTTTATTTATAAGATTTTTATTGTTAGTAAAAACTTTGCAAAAAGTAATAAGTTATTAAGCTATACTAGCTTTTTATTAGTATAGTTTAAAAAGATTTAATATTTTACTAGCTAGTTTAAGCTAATTATAATATTTAGCTTTATATTAATAACTTAAAAAAGTTAATCTTTAAATCTTTTTTTATTAATTTTAAAAATAGCATATAAATATTATTTTATATTTTTTATAGTTTTTTTTTATAATTAAAAAAAGTTTATTTTTATATTAGTATTATTAATTTAGCTTTTAGCTATTAATATACTTATTAAGCTAACTTTAAGCTTATTATTAAAAAAACTTAAGCTTTAATATTATATAAATAATAGCTTTTATTTAATATTATTTACTTATAACTAAAATAATATTATAAAAAAAAAAGTTTTTTTTATTATTTATTTTAGCTAAAAATAATAACTTAAACTATTATAAAAACTTTTTATAGTTTTATTAGTTTTTTTAAGTTAAAAACTTATTAGTTAAATCTTTTTATTTTTTTAACTTTTTTTATAGGTTATATTTTTTTATAACCTTTTAAGTTTAAGCTTATTAAAGCACTTAATAATATAATATTTTAAATTTTCATATAAATAAAACATATATTATTAGCTTTAATAAACCTTTTTTTATTTTTATTTAAAAGCTTTTTTTAGCTATTTTAAAGTTTTTTATAACATTTAATTTTAATATTATATTAAGCAGCTAAAGTTTTATTAACAGTAAGCTTAATTTGCTAGTGTTTTAGTTATATTTTTTAATAACGTTAATAGTTATACTTATAGTTATATATATTTTTAATATTTATTATATAAAAGTATTTATAGCTTATATATAAGTTTATATTAGCTTTAAAATTTTATTTTTAGACTAAATTAAAATTTATATACTTTTAAAGATTTAAAACTATTTTAATTTAAAAAACTTACCTTTTAACGCTAAAATATTAAATTAAGCAATAAATTAATAAATATTTATTTAGCTTTATAATAATATTTATTTAGCTTATTATAAGCTTTAGCTAACTAATTTAAGTTATAATAAATAGTTTTTAAAGCTTAAATTATTTTAGCTATATTATTATATAATATTTTATTTATTTAGCTTTATAAGATATATAGTCTAAAAAGATATGCAAATTTTTGCGTGCTGCTAAACTAAGCTAATAAGTTATAGCTGCCTTTTTATAACAGTTTTTTTAAGTACTAAAGCATATTGCTTTATATTTAAGTTAGCTATAAATAGTTTATTAGCCTTTTATACCTTTAGTACTTTATAGCATATTATAAGTTAAATATTTTTATTAAAAGCGTTTTATATATTATTAAAAAAGTTAAGGCGTCCTTTTTTATCTTGCAAATTATAAAGATATGCTTTAACTATATACAAGTGTTAAATTATGTTAAATATAGCTATAATTATAAAAGGCTTATAGCGCTAGCTGTTTTTTGTTTAAAAAAACGTATTAAAAAATGCTTTGTTTAAATATAAAATAGTTTATTTTTTTTTTAGTAAAGTTTTTAGCTATAACTTTATAATAATATACTTATAGATTATATAATAATGTTTTTTAGCAAAACTAGCTTTAAAGAAATTAAAAAAGTAAACTATATATAAACTAATATAAATAATAATTATAAACTAATAGCTGCTTTTTTTTATTAATTTATTTCTTTTAAAGATTAATAGTTTAATATTTAAATAAATATTTTATATAGTTATTTTAAGTAGTATTATTTTAAACTTATTTTAATTAAAGGTAGTAGCAAACTTATGTTTATAGGTTACTTTTTTATAAAAGTTCTTAAAAAATAGTGCAGCAAAAGCATTTATTTCTTATATTAGTAGCTTATCTTTAGCTTTAATATAAAAAAGTATATTAATTAAAGTAAAAAAAACCTTATTTAGCTATTTTTTTTTTATATTTTTGCTTAAAAAACTAAAGAATAGTTATTGCAATAATAAGCTAAAAACATTAAAGGTATTTAAAATGCTTTTTATTTTAGCTAACCTAATAAAAAAAAGCAGGTTAATAAAAAAAGTCTTAATATATTTAAAAACTAGCTTTTAAACAAGGCAGTTAGTATATTTTTCTTTTTTTTAATTGCTTATTTTATTAGTAATAGCATTTTTTAATTTTTAATTATAAATGTTTTAGCATAGGTTTATAAATATGCTAAGCATTAAAATTAGTTAATTTTTACTAGCAAATCTATAGTAATAGTTATATATAATAATATTTATAAGAATAATAGTATAAAGTAATTATATTAGGTTTAAAAAAAGGTAATAATTAAAAATATATTATTAAAAGGGATTTATATTAGTTAAAAGTATTTAGTAGTAATTTAATCTAGTAAACAAATAATATAGCTATATTATTATAGTAGTTATAGTAGTACTAGTAGTAAAAAAGTTATATTAAGTTAAATATAAAGACTTAAAACAAATAAAAAAAGTATAAAGTTAAGTTTAAAAGCATTTTTACTAATATTTATACACTTTTTTTTTATTAAATCTTATTTAAAGAATATAGCCTAACAACTTAAAAACTAGTGTTTTTATAATTAAATAATTCTTTTAATTAAACTTTTAACATTTTTATTATAGTTAGTATAATTAATATAGTTAAGTATAGCAATAGCAAGTAAGTAACTTTTTTACTTGTTATTATTTTATTAGGTCTGCTAAAAGTATAGGTTTTTTTGCTATCTTTTATTTATATTATTACTTTTATAATCTTTTTTGCAATTTTATTTTTTTTATTTATAGTTTATTTTTTTACTTTATAAGTAATTGTTTTATTTTTTTTTAGTTTTATTTTAATAATTAGATTTTATTACTATAAGTTCTAATAATTTTTGCTGTTTTGCTTATTAAAATAGTAATATAATATTAAAGCTATATTTTTCTTTTTTTTCTATAGTTAAAGATTAATAGTTTATTATTTAAATTAATAATATAAATATTATATAAAGAGTTATTTGCAAATATAGCTATATTAATAATAAAGTATATACTTTTAAATAAAATTAAATAAAAAAAGCAAACCTTTTAGCTATACTTTTATTATAATTACTAACTATATAAGCTTTAAAAAAGTTGCAGATTTATATTTTAAAAAGTTATATTAAAAGTTGTTATATTTAGTAAGAGATTTTCTAAGACTTTTTTATAAAAATTAAAGCTAGCTTAAAAATCTTAAGCTATATTAAGTTTTTTAGATCTTTTTTAGCTAAAAGGCCTTTAGCTAAGCCGCTATATATTAAAGCTAAAAAAGGTAGTCCTTAGGAAAAGTACTTATTTTATCTGCTTTAAAATAATTATTATATTATTACTTTATTTATTTAATTGTTTAAAACTTAAAATGCTGCTTTTTGCAGGCGTTATAAATTACTTTTTACTTTTTTAGACTTTTTTAATTATATTAGCATGCATTTTTTCTTTTTATGTTATTTTTTTCTAAGCTATTTAACTTTTGCTTATACTAACTATGTTTTTAATATTTAAAGGCAATACTGTTTTTTTAATTCTAGATTTAGCTTTAATATTTATTTTAAAACTTTTCTTTTAATAAAAAATATTTTTAAAGATCTTATACTAAAGAACTTTTTTTTAATTATTATATTATTGCCTAATGCCTTTATTAAAATTATCTTTTAGCAATCTATTAAAACTATTAAAAGAAATAATAACTTTTTTTAAGTATAATTAATAAGTTTTTTCTAGCTATTTGTATTTTTTTTATTGCTAACTTGTTTTTAAAGGCTTTATATATAATATCTGCTTAGTTATATATTTTAGTTTTTAAAAACTAGCTTAGCTAGCTACTTTTTTTTTTTTACTTTTGCTAAAAGCATAGTTTTATAAACTTTTACCTTATTAATTATTATAATAAATGTTATATAATTATAAATAAAAATAGTTAAAAAAAAAAAAGAAATTAATAAAAACTAGTTAAAAAATATCTAAAAATAAAAATAAAAAGTAATAAGTAGTAATATTAAAAAAAAGTAAAAAAAAAATATGTTAATTATATATGCATAGCTAATTTTTAATTTAATGTTTTATATTAAATTGTAGTTTTTTTTTATAATTAAAGAAAATTTAACTTTTTTTTTTATTTTTTAGCTACCTTAACTATTAAATAAAATAAAAAAATAAATAATAAATTTATAGTTATTAAAAAACTATATAGCTTATATTTTTTTATGCTTAATTAACTTAGTTTTTTATATTATTTAGCTTTTATAACTGTTATTACTTTTTTTTTAATATTATTTTGTTTTTATATTTTTTTTTTTTTAATGTTATCTTTTTTTTTTTATTATCTTTAATTTTTTTGCTTATTTTGCTCTTTTATATTAGCATTGCAGCCGTTTATATTAAGCTTTTTTACTGCTTTTAGTATGCTTTAATTAGTAGCTTAATCGCAAAAGTAAGTTTAATAGAAAATAATGCTAATAAGCATAGTAGCAACTTTTATAGTATATAATTTAAATAAAATAAATAGTACTAAAAGCATTATAAATGTTACTACTGCTATTAATAAAAGGGCGTTTTTTAATGCTTAGAAAATATTAGAAAAAAACTTAAGAAAGGTAGTATAAATAGCAATAAAAACGTTTATAATAATTAAAAAAACTAGTATTAGCTTTAAGATTAACTTGCAATTTTTATTTTCTTTAAACGTTTAGTAGCTATGCTAAAAGATAGTATTGCTAACAAAAACCTTTTTAAAAAAAAGCTAGCAAAAAAATTAACTAACTGCTTTAAAACTAAGTTTTATAATATTTTTTATTTAAAGTAAAAGTAAGCATAAAAACTAACTTTTATGCTTAAATATAAAATCTTTTTTACTAAAAGTAGCTTTTTAGTAAATATAATAATAAAGTTATAACTTTATAAAAGTAATTAACTATTTTTTTTTAAATGTTTACTAAAAGTAAATATAATTAAAAAATAAGTTTATATTTTATTGTTTATATTTTTTTTTTGTTTTAATAATAATATTTAAGCTTTTTTTATAGAAAATGCCTTTTTTTTAAAGTTTTTAGCTTTTTTTTTAATTAAATTAAAAGTTTAAAAATAAATATAAAAATAAGGGTCTATTTATAGCATTAAAAATTAATTTTTTTTGTTTTTATATTAACTTATTTAAAGGTAATTTATTATATTTTTTTATTTTCTTGCGCAATTTTTTTTTTTTAGTTTTTAATTATTTATTTTTTTTTAGTTTAATTTTTTTTTAATATTAAGCAGTAGTTTTCTTATTGTTTATAAGTTTTAATTTAAATCTTTAAGTTTTTAATAACTTACTTTATTTTTAACAAAAGCTTTTAACTGCTTAGCTAGAAATATTTTTTTATATAGGACTTTAATTAAGTTTTTTAGTTTATATTTTTTATAGTTTAAAGCTTTAGCTATTTTAAAAAAGCTTAGCTATTAGTAAAGTAGCTTTTTAGCATTTAATATATTTGTAGATAGTAGAATATTATATAAGAATATTAGATTACTTTTAGCAAAAAGTGCAAAAATTTTGTAGCTATTTTAAATATTGCGTATATTAGTTATTTTTTTTCTTTTTTTTATTATAATGTTTTTAACTTTTTAGATATTTATATTATAGCGCTTAAGCTGCTTAACTTAAGCTATAATTAGATTTTTATAGCTGTTTATTTTGTTTTATTTTATAATTTACTATATAGGAATAACATTTTTAACTAATATAATAAAAAGCTTTTATAAACTAGTTTATAAAGGAAATAGCTATAATGTTAAATAGCTATTTAATCTGCTAGTATTATTAGATTTAAATAACTTACTTAATTTTTTTTAGTTTTATTTATTATTTTTATAAAGCTTTTTTTAATTAGCTAATAGCTTTTTTTAATAAAGCCTTAAGACTAAAGGTAATATATAGGTTTATAGTTTAATTTATATTTTAAAAGAGCTACTACTGCTTTTATTTTTTTTAGGAATTTAATACTATTATTGCACTTTATTTTTATAAGCATTTTATATTAATAAATGATTTTTTTTTTTAAAAACTTAAAAACTATAATAAAGTTAACTTTTTTTAGTAATTTAGCTTTTAACTATGCTATTATTTTATAATAAGCTTTAATTATAGCTTTATAGCTATTATTTGCTAGCATAGTTTAAATATTTACTACTTAAAAGACTAACAGGTTTAAAAAATAGTTTATTTTATGCTTTTTTGCTTGCTTTTTATTTTATAATCTTTAGTATTAAAGGTAGCATTTAATTATATTATAGATATTTTTATAAAAGCTTTTCTAATAATATTTTTAGCAGACTTTTGCTATTATAGCAAGCTATTTTTTATGTATAAAGCTTTTATAGCTTATTTTAATTAGTGTTTTTTTTTTATTAGGGTTGTTAACGACTTTTTTTAGAAGTTTTTTTTTTTTTGTTTTTTTTTAAAGCAAAGATTTGCTTAAAAAAAATTTTAAGGCTTTCTTTTTAAAGTATTTTTATTTTGTTTTAGTTTTTAAACAGTTAAAGATATTGCTAGTAATAAAAAACCTTATAATCTTTTTACTTTTGTTTAACTATATTAATTTTAAGGTAAAACTAGCTTTTTTAAAGGGTTTTTGTTTAGTTATTGCATTTATTGTAATAGCTATTACATATAATTAAAAGTTAATAAAGTTTTTTATATTTTTTTTTTATTTAGCATTTAACTTATTAAATAGCTTAAAAGGTTTTTTTAATAGTTTATTAGCTATAGTATGCTTTTTTTTTAGTATATAGTAAAGTTTAAAGTTAAATAGTTTAATAAAAGCTACTTATTTTATAAGTTATATATTTAAAAAGGCTAAGAACTTGTTATTTAGCTAGGCAATTAATACTTTAGCATTTGTTTTAAAATAGAATTTAATGCTATATAAGTAATTTTTTAGCTTTTAAAGTGTTTTTATAATAGTTAAGCACTTTTATTTTATAGCATTATAATTTAACTCTGCTTTTTTTTATGCTTTTAACTTATATTATAAAGGCTTTACTTAGCTATTTATTTTTTAATATAATAAAGCTTTTTAGCTAGTTTTTAATATATTTACTTTAAGCTATATAGCATTTTTTTTATAGTTAAGCATAACTAAAATTAATAGTAACATTAAAGCAGCTTTTAAGGTTTTTATAGCATTAAGCTAAGGTTTAAAAAATTAAAACAGCTTATTTTTTTATAGTAAAATAGTTAATAATATTATAATTAATATATACTTTTTAATTTAAATATAATAATATATAATAAGGTTAAAAAAAGCTTTAACTTTTATAATATTATTATATAATAGCTACTTAATTATTTTAATAATTTTAGCATATACTAAAAGTTTTTTATTAGTTTTATATATATATTTTATTATTTAAGCTAACTGCTTATATTAGTTACTTTTTATAATATTAGTAGTTACTTTAGTAAGCTTAAAGTTTAGCAAAGTAGCATTTAAATTTTTAAAATATTTAAGAATATACTGCTTAACTTTTAAAGTAACTTTATAATTATTATATATTATAATTAGTTTTTTAACTTTAATATTATTAAAGAATAGCTTATACTTTATTAGCAATATATTATATAAAACTTATAATATTACTTTTAAAAATTAAGCTATAAAGTTAGTAGCACTTTAAAGAAAAGCAGTTATTTAAAGCGCTTTAAAAAAAGTAGCAAATATAATTATAGCTTAACTAAACTTAAAAAAAAAAACTTAGTTATATCTAAAAAATAGGTTAACTATTAATAGCATTTTATATATTATAAAATCTTTAGCAAACTTATTGCAACTTAAAAAAAGGTTAGCATTTTTAATAGTAACTTTATTTAGTTAAGTTGCTAAATTAATTAAATAAACTTTTTTATTTTTTTTTTTAATTAGAAACTAAGTATTACGATATGCTAAGTAAGCTTTTTTTAAAAAGCTATTTTTAAGTTTTATTTTAAGAACTTTAATAATAACTTTTTTTAAAAGCCTTAATATTAAGATACTTTTAACTTGCTAAGCAGTATAAAAGATTGTTTTAATTTTATATAAAGAAAATATTTGTTTATTAATTTAGCTAATTTTTAAAAAATCTTAAAAAAGTGCTATCTTTTTTTAAAATAATATTTTAATAAAGATTTTAGTTTTAGCTTTTGTTAGATCTATATTTATAATAGATTTTTTAACTAGTTAAAGTTTTTCTTTAGTTAACTTAGTTTTTTTTAATGCTTTTGTAAATCTTAGGTATATGTTTTTATATACTTTTTTTTAATTAGAAAGTTTTTTGCTTTTAAAGTTTTAAAAAGCTAATTTAAAAGCTTTATATTTTTAATTATAAGTTTTTAAAAGAATAGTCTTATTAAAAGGAACATTATTCCTTAGCAGTACTTTTTTATTTTTTTTTTTATATATTATATTAATAAAAAGGACTTATTTTTGCTTTTTTTATGTATTTAGGCTATTTTTAGCTATTATGTAAGGACTTTTTACTAGTAAAACAGGTTAAAACTTTAATTTTACGTAGCGCTTAACTTTTTTAAGCTGCTTTTGCTAGCTTTAGTTTAAAGCAGTTATAATAACTACCTAAAGTAAAAAAATAAACTAATTATTATTAAAGACTGCTTTTACTTTTTTATTAGGTTTAAATATATATACCTTAAAAAGTATAATATTTACTTTTTTTAACTTTAGGTTAAATAGCAAAAGATATAAATTTAAGTTTTTTTATTAAATTTAACTACTAATTTTAGCGCTTTTATAAGGATGTTTTTAATTATTAACTTTTTTTTTATTTGCAAAAGGTATAAAAAGCTTTAAAATGCTATTTATATGCTTTTGTAGTAAGTAAATAGCGTTTAGTTTTTTAATAAGTTTTTAACTACTTTTTTAATTAAGCAGTTTTTTTTTTTTTTTAAGTAGTAACTAGTACTACTATTTTATAGCTTTTAAAGTTTATTTTTACTATTATATATTTGTTTTAATAATAAAAAGCTATCTAGGATTTTATAATAAAATTTATTTTTAGCAGCAATAAAAAGGATATAATTTTGTTTTTTATTATATAAATAAAAAGATCTAGCAATTGTTTAGCAATTTATATAATAGTTTTTAAACATTTAATATAGTATATAAAAGTAGCTTATAAATAAAAGCTTTTTTAAGTTACTATAATGTTTTATATTAAAAGTTAATGCTTATTAACAAAGCTATTTATTATAATATTAGCTTAAGCGCTAGTATTAATAATACTAGTAATAGTACTTTTGCTTTTTTATAATCTTATATAAACAGTAAAACAAAAGCTAGTTTTAATATAGTTTTTAACTTTATTTATATTAGTTAAAACTAAAAAGGCATAAAGCTACTTTTTTAAATTAGCTAATATTAAATATATATTTAGTAAAACTAACTAATTAAGCTTATTATTACTATTACTTTTGCAATTATTAGTTAGTTTATATATTAATATAAAAGTATAAAAAGTATAGTTTTTATAAGACTTTTTACTATTATTTTTATTTTTATTTTTATTATAATTAAACTTATAAAACTTTATATAAGCAGATTAGTTTTTTAGCAACTAAGTTTTATAATTATTTACTTTTTTATTAGTTATTATGTTTAAGGTAATTTTTAAAGATAAAAAATCTAATAATAAAAGCAATAATAGTTTATAGGTATTAGTACTTTTGTAAACAATAGTAAAAAGTTTTTTTTTAGTTTTTAAACTGTTATTATAAGTAATTAAAAATAAAACTATTTTTTAAAAGTGTTATATAAGCGTATATATATAAATAAAAACCTTATTTTTAAATTTAGTTTTAATTTAGCTAGCTAATATATCCTTTTATTTTTGTTTTAAAATAGCAAGGCTTTTAGCCTAGGCTACAGTAATGCTAATATTTAAGAACAAAAGCATATGTTTAATTAAAGTTAAATTATTGTTTTGCTTTTAGGTATTTTTAAAATGTTTTTATTTTTTGTTAAGCTAAGTTAATAAGTTTTGCTTTTATGTTTTAAGGCTAGATTATCTTTAGCTTAATCTTAGGTATTTTTTATTTTAATAGCTATTATTTATAGCTTTTTTAAGGTTTTTATTAATTATAAGCTTTTAGTTAGCTAAAAAAATAAGCTATAAGTCTTTATTAACTTTAAATACTTATAAGGTGTTAATGCTTAACTATACTAGGTTTATAGCTTTATTACTAGTTATAAGTTTAAGCAAAAAGCTAAAAGTAAACTAAAAAACTTTGTTAATATTAATAAAAGCTTATGTTTTAACTTAAATAATAGCTTATATAAAGGTTTTAAAATACTTAAATATTTTTACTATTAACTTTTTAAAGGTTATATTAGCTTTTTTATTTAGTAACTTCTTTGTTTTTTTTGCTTATATTTAGTTTTTTTTAAGTTTTTTTTTTTAAACTTTAGCTTTTTTTCTAGTTGCTAAGTAATTTAGTAGCTTATATTGCTTATAGGTATTATTATAATTAGTTATACTTTTATTAAGCTTGCTTTTAAAAAGTAAATCTTTATTATTTTTAGTTTTAAGTATTTTTATTAGCTTTTTTAATGCTTAAAGTTTAGTTAAATAAAAAGTAGCTTTTTTATAGGCTTTTTTTTTCTAATTAACTGCTAAAATATTAATAGTAAAGTTTTTATTTTTAAGTATAAAGCTTTAAAAAGTTTTATTTTTATTTAAATTAATAATAATATTTTAAATAAAATTTTAAATCTAGTTTTTATTAATAAACTTATTATTATATTATTTTATTAAAAGTTTATTGCTATAAGTATTATATATTTTTATTACTTTTATATTATATATTTTTAAAATAAGGTTTTTTTTAGTTTTTAAGTTAGCTAAAAGATTGCTTTAATTATTTTAGTTACTTTTTTTAGCTATAGTTTTAGTAGCAGTCCTAAAAGAAAACGCATTTTAGGAAGCTTTAATTTTTTTATTTTTAAAAATAGCGTTTTTTTTTTAAAGTTAATAGTATATTTTATAGCAAAGGTTTTTATTTTTTCTTAGGATATAATTATATATTTACTATAAGGTTTTTATTATAACGCTATTATTAGCTTAGCTAGCTTTTATTACTTTTTTAAGCACTTTAATATATTTAAAAAAATTTAAAGATAAAAAGCCTTTAAAATATTACTGCTTATTTTAATGTAATATTTTTTTTTAACTTATTTTATTAAATAGGTTGCACTTATTAATAAAATAATTATTTTGCTTGCATTTTTAACATATAATACTTTTAGCTGCATATAGGTCTTTAAAGTACTGTTAACAAAAAGGGTTTAGCATTTTTTTTTTTTTTTTTTGCTTTTTTAAAAGTATTTTCCTTTTTAAAAAGGCTTAACAAAGTTTATATTTAAGTTTAAAAAAGCTATAGCTTAAAAGACTATAAATTTATAATACTAAAGATTTTATAGATTTAGCTTACTTAAAGCTATATATAAGTTGCTAACTTTTTTTAGTATAAACTTTAGTTTATTTTTAGTTAATATAATTTTTTTTTGCTTTATTTTAAGCTTTTTAATATATTCTGTTAATTTATTTACTTTATTAAAAGCTTAAGCTTTTTAAGCTAGTTTTATAGTTTAGCTGTTTACTTAAACTTTTTTTTTGCTAAGCAAAGCTATTAAGCTAGTTATAAATTTGCAATTTATATATGCTTTATATAAATATAGCAGCTAGTTTAGCTTTTAATTATAAAAATAATTAAGTTGTTTTTATGCTATAGCAGCTTTTTTATTGCATTAAAAGTAAAGTTTTAGCTTAAACTTAGTATTAACTTATTTATTTAAAGTTTTATATAAGTTATTATAATTTATAATCTAAAGTTTATTATAAGTTTTTTAAGCAGCTTTTATAATTTTATTAATAACTTTTTTTCTTAAGCTTTTTAAAAGCTTAAATATAAACTAAATCAAAGCATAAAGCTTTTTACTTTTTTTTATATCTTTAATATAAACTTTATGCTAAAAGAAATAAGCTTTTAAGTTTATTAAATTAAAAAGTTTAAGCTAAGTTTTAAAGTCTTAAAAAATAATAACTGCAAAGCAATTTAGCTAAAAGTTTTTAAGTTTAAACTTAGCTTTTAATTAATTATAAGCTTTGCTTTAGTTTTTGCAATCTTTTAAAACTATTTTTATAATATGCTTAATTTAAAAGGTAATAGTATAAGTAAAAGCTTACTAAATCTTGTTTGCATTTTTTATTTATTTAGTATAAAAAGTAGCATTTAAATTATTTATTTATTTATTAACTTTTAACTTATTAAATAATAAATAAAGGTTAATTTAAAGGTTAAAAGCTATAAAAGCTATACTATAGCGCTTTTTTAAGCTGCTTTTAAAAATGCTTTAATTTAGCTTAGCTTTTTTTATATTAGCTAATAAGCTATTTATTAAACTAAATATATAAAGATTTTAGTCTAAAGATTTTATACTTGTTGCTATTTTATTAGGTAAAAAATAAAGGTTATTATAATTAAGCTAAATATAATATGCTAAGTTTATTATATTATAGTAGTTATTTTAATAGCTTTTTATAATTTATAATAAAAGTATATTAGCTTGCTTTTTAAAAAGCTAATCTATTTTTAAAGAAAAAAAGTTATAAAAGCTATAAATATGCTAGTATTTCTAGTTTTTTTATTTTTTTTTCTTTTTATTTCTTATTATTAATACCTTTTAATTTATATACGTTTATAATAGCTGCTAGCTTTAACTATAAAGCCTTAAGCTATTTTTTAAATGTTTGTTTTTAGTATTTTTTTTAACTTATATATAGCTTTATATAACCTTTAGCTATTTATAGGCTTGCTAAATTATATTTTTTAGGCTTTTTTAATTATTTAGTATTTTTGTTATTACTAATAGCTTTAAATTTTTTTTATATGTTTTAATATAGTATTAAGTTTTTTTTTTTTTAAAGCAATATTTTCTAACTTATTGCAAGATTATTTTAGCAGTATTTTATAATCTTTAAAAAACTTACATAAGTTTTGCAGCTTATTAAAATAAGGTTTTTTTTACTAGTACTTTATATTTTAGTTTTTTAAACAGGCATATATAAGCTATTATTATTTTAATACTTAGTTTATTTTTTTGCAATAAAAAGTATATAATTTAGCAACAATTGCTAGCATAGCAATGCAAAAAATTTTAATTACAAAAAACTTTTTTTTTTTTAAAGCAAAAAGGCAAAACTTTAGTAGTTAAAAAAGCTTTTTATAGCTATCTTAAAAGTTAACTTAACTTTTACTTTTTTTATTATCTTAGATTTTTTTTAATTGCTTTAATTTTTATGTTTTAAAAGAAAAGTATAGCACTAATAAAAGGGAAACTTTTAATTAAAGCATTATAAATCCTTTTAATAAAGCTGCTTTTTTTAAAAGAAAAAAAAAAAACGCTTTACTTAAGATTACTATTAACACTACTACTTATAATAGCAAAATAAAAAATGCTAAAAAAACTTAAAATACTGTTAGAGTTACATAAATAAAAAAAAAGCTTTACTTAAAATATTATAAAAAACAGCTATTTAATTTTTTGCTTTAAGTTAATAAGTAAGTAAAAGCTTATATAGCTACTATATAAAAATAGTTTAAACATTATACTTTTATATATTTAAAATATAATATAGCATAAGAAATTAATTAATTATAGCTTAAAGATATTAGTAAAAGCAAATAAGTTAATTTTGCACGTAGATATTGTTTTGTTTTGCATTTTTTTATGCCTTTAATTTGCTAAAACAACCTTTTTTTCTTTATATCTTTTATTTAACTCTTTTAATAAGCTTTACTTTAATATATAAATATTTTAGCTTTTATATGCTATATTTAATATTTTGCTAGCTTAATAATATTATTATATATAAAAAAAAAAGCTAAAATAAAAAGTAGTTATTAGCTTAAATATATTATAAATAAATAATAGTACTTATTAAAATATATATTAGTATTTAAATTAAAAAAAGTTTATTATTTTTACTTTTTAATTTTTATGCTATAAAAAAAGTTTATAATTAAAAAGCATAAAACTTAAAAGTATTAAAAAAAGTAGTAAATTTATTAAAGCTTATATATAAAAATAATTAAAATATTTAAGCTTAGTTATATAAAATGCTTTTTTAGCTAAATAATTGCTTAGCTTAATTAAAAAAGCTAAAAAAAAAAGCTAATTAATAATACTTAAATATTTACTAACTATATTAATTTTAACTTTAATAATTTTAATGCTAATTAGCTTATTTATTAATAAATAATAATAGCTATATTATTTATATAAAGCTTATATTAAAAATAATAAAATAGCAAGTTATTTTTTTAAGATTTAAGTATACTAATTAAAACTTTTATAAGCTTTTATATTAATATTATTAAATATGCTTTAAAGATTATAGTTAAGCCTATAATAAAAAATATTTTTATAAAAAATAATATAATAATATTAATAATATAAATAAATAAAAAATATATTATAAATATAATAATATTAAGCAAAAAAAAGCTAATTTATAATAAAAGCTTATTTTAATATATATTTAATAAAAAATAGTTTTTATATTTTATATAAAAGTTGTTAATATTTAAAAAAGCTTTAATATAAAAAAGAAAATAATAAATATATAGCTATTAATACTGCTTAATATAGCTAAACTTATAATATTTTATATTATTATAACATTTATTAACTAAAAAAAAGCTAAATTTAAATTTTTTAGCATACTTTTTTTATATTATTTATATTATACTTTTAAAATATTACTAAAATATATATAAAAAACTTAAAACTATTAGTTAAAATAACATATAAAAAACTTATATAATAAAATAATACTATATTTAAAAATTAAGCTTAAAAAAGCTTTTATAAATAATATTTATATATTATTAAGTAAGCTAAAAAAACTAAAACTTAAAAAATTATATAATTAAAGCAAAAATATTACTAAAAAGCTAAGTAAAAAAAAAAGCATTAAAAAAAAAATATAACTAGTAAACTAACTTTATATAAATAAATTTAATATATATACTTTAAAATATTTTTTAATCTTTTTTTATACTTAAAATTATATTATAAACAATATAAAAACATATTAAATATAGCTAAGTTTTTTTAAAATAATACTTTAAATAATATTTTGCTATTAAAGGTTTTTTAATTAAGCAATTTTTAGTAGCAAGCCTTTTAATTATAGCAAGAAAAAATAGCCTTTTTATATAAATAGCTTAAAAATACTTAGTTTAATATTATATATAAATTTACTCTTTTATATTTAAATAGCTAAAAAAAATAAAATTAGTATAACTAAAGTATTAAAGCATTAAAAAAAGTAAAACAAGCATTAAAGGTGCAAAAAACTAGAAAAAGCAAAAATAATCTTATAAAACTTAATAATAAAAGCAAAAAAGCTAAAAAGCTAATTAAAAAAAAAAAAAAAAAAAAAAATTAATTATATATATTATTAAGTTAAAGCATTAAATTAATAATTAAGCTATATTAAAGTTAATTATATTTTAATTAAAGAAAATTAAAGTAAAGCTTATTAAAAAAGTTAAATAAAAGATATAAGGAAAAAAAGGTTAGTTTAGCAAATTAAAAGCATAAAAAAACATAAAATAAAATAATATTTATATGCAAAATTAACTTATTTGCTTTTATTAATATCTTTAAGCTATAATTAATTAATTTTTTATGCTATATTATATTTTAAACATATAAAAGTATAATGTTTAAACTATTTTTATATAACGGCTATATAAGCCTTTGCTTATTTATTAACTTAAAGTAAAAAATTAAATAGTTATTTTTAATATAAAAAAAAAAATTAAATATATAATTATTAATATTATTTAATATAATTAAACTTATAATATTTTATTTTATTATAATATTTACTAACTAAAAAAAAGCTAAGTTTAAATTTTTAGCATATTTTTTTTATATTATTTATATTATACTTTTAAAATATAGCTAATGTATTTTATAAGCAGATTATTATTATACCTAGATTAATATATTTTTTAATCTTTTATATCTTTATAACATAATATAGTTAGCATTTAAAAAGAATTTAATTTAATTTTTGCTTTTTATACGCTTAAAAAAAACTTTATATTACATCTTATAAAAGCAATAAAAGTTTTTAATATTTTTTGTACGACCTTATGCAACTAATAACGTAGTTATAAAGCACAACGCAAAAAGTCCGCTAATTATTAAAAACTTACTAAATTTAAAGAACAAGCTATTATATAATATATAATTAACTTAGTTTTGCAATTATTTTTTTTTAAACATTATAATATTAAAAATATAGCTAATTAATTATTAGTATTATAAGATAAAAAGCTTGTTAAAAAAAACTAGATATTAAACTTTATATAATAATAACTAAACGTTGTAACATGTTTTAACTAATAGATTAATTACTAGCATATCTTTAACAAAAATCTAATTAAATATTTTATATAGTTTATTTTTATATAAAAAATAATAAATATAAATAAAATTTAAGAAAAAAATATTTATAACTTTAATAAAACTAAATTTATAATAAGTAAGATTATATTTAAATTAGTTATAACTATATTTAATTATATAAAAAAACTAAAAGTAATAAAACTAAGAAATTATAAATAAGCTATAGTTATTTAAGCTATTTTATTATATAGCTATATTATTTTATTATATATTATTTTAGCTAAATAAAACTATTTACTTTTTTAATATAAAAATATTAATTTACTTAGCAATTAGCAGGTTAAAACTATAAAAAATAACTAAACAATAAACAAATAAAGTTTAAATTAAATTAAGCATTTTAATAAATATATAAAAGGTTATATAAAAAGTATATATTACTTATTTATTTTTAATAGCTATAAAAGCTATTATTTAACTAATTTTAATTTATATTATAAAAATAATAATATTATTACTTTTTATATGCTAGCATATTTTTTATATAAGCTTTAGCTTTTAAATATTAATTATTTTAGTTTTTTAAAATAGTTATATAATAAAAAAATTAAACATTAAATATAAGCATATATTTTATATATTAAAAAAGAAGATTTTTAAGCTGCGTTTTTTTATGTGTTTAATGCGTTAATTATATTATAAAATATATGAAAAGCTTTTAAAAAAGCAGGTTTAATACTATATAACCTAGAATATATTATTTTATAACTAAATTTCTAGCTAATTACTTTTACAGTTAAAAGTTTTTTGCTTTTACTATTAGCTTAATAATAAACTACTTTAAATAACCTGCTTAAAGCTAAATTATAGTTTTAATATCTTTAAAATTAAATTATATAATATTAAAATAGCTTATTAATATATATTTTTAAAAGCATTTAATAAATTATATATAATATAACTATAGTTATATATTAACTTATATTATTAAAAAAAAAGGTTATAACTTTTTAAAAAGCAAATAATAAGCTTAGTTAATATTACTATATAAAAAGAACTAGATTATAAAATAAAAGGTTATTTATTATATAAAAAGCAAAAGACTTATAAGCTATAAAAGTTGCTGCTAATTAGCAAAAGATAAAAAATTATAAAGGTAGTTATTATATAAAAAAGTAAAAAATATATATATAATAATATAAAGTTTATAGTAAGATTAAATATAATGCGCGTATTTATTAAAACAATATAAAAACGTTTAATAAATTAAATTTTAAGTAATTTTAATTAATTTTTTATTATATAGTTAAGTTATTTAAGTTGCGTATATAAAGGTTTTAAAAAAGTATTAATTTAGTTATAATAGCAATCTACTTATAAAATATATTAAAATATATATAAAAAACGTAAAAATTACTAATTAAAATAATATATAAAAAACTTATATAATAAAATAATATTATATTTAAAGATTAACCTTAAAAAAGCTTTTATAAATAATATTTATATATTATTAAAAAAGCTAAAAAAACTAAAACTTAAAAAATTATATAATTAAAGTAAAAATGTTTTTAAAAAATAATTAAAAAAAAAAGTATTAAAAAAAACATAACTAAAAAATTAACTTTATAAAAATAAACTTAATAAATTTACTTTAAAGTATTTTTTAACTTTTTTTTATTTTTAAAATTATATTATAAATAATATGAAAATATATTAAATATAATTAAATTTTTTTAAAATAACTTTTTAAATAATATTTTACTATTAAAGTTTTTTTAATTAAATAATTTTTAATAGCAAGCCTTTTAATTATAACAAAAAAAAATAGCTTTTCTATATAAATAACTTAAAAATATTTAGTTTAATATTATATATAAACTTATTCTTTTATATTTAAAAGCTAAAAAAAATAAAATTAATATTATTAAAATATTAATATATTAAAAAAAGCAAAATAAGCATTAAAAATATAAAAAACTAAAAAAAGTAAAAATAATTTTATAAAACTTAATAATAAAAATATAAAAGCGAAAATACTAGTTAAAAAAATAAAAAAAAAATAAAAAATAAAAAATAAATTAATTATATATACTATTAAATTAAAGCATTAAATTAATAATTAAAGTATATTAAAATTAATTATATTTTAATTAAAAAAAGTTAAAAAAAAGCTTATTAAATAAGTTAAATAAAAAATATATAAAAAGAAAAATTATTTTAATAAATTAAAAGTAAAAATAAAAGCAAAATAAAATAATATATATATATAAAATTAACTTATTTATTTTTATTAATATTTTTAAGCTATAATTAATTAATTTTTTATATTATATTATATATAAAACATATAAAAATATAATATATAAACTATTTTTATATAGTAATTATATAAGCTTTTAGTTTATTTATTAACTTAAAATAAAAAATAAAATAGTTATTTTTAATATATTTTTTTTATTAAAACGTATTTAAAAAAATATAGCTTAATACCTTAAAAACTAATATTTTTATAATTAAATAATTTTTTTAATTAAATTTTTAATATTTTTCTTATAATTAATATAATTAATATAATTAATATAATTAAATATAATAATAATAAATAAATAATTTTTTTATTTATTATTATTTTATTAAGTTTATTAATAATATAAAATTTTTTTAATATAGTTTTTTTTTTAGTTTTATTTAATAATTAAACTTTATTATTATAAATATTAATAATTTATATTATTTTACTTATTAAAATAATAATATAATATTAAAGCTATATTTTTTTATAGTTAAAAATTAATAATTTATTATTTAAATTAATAATATTAATATTATATAATAATTTATTTATAAATATAATTATATTAATAATAAAATATATATTTTTAAATAAAATTAAATAAAAAAAGCAAATTTTATTATTATTTTTTTATTATAATTATTAATTATATAAAATTTAAAAAAAGTAATAAATTTATATTTTAAAAAGTTATATTAAAAGTTATTATATTTAATAAAAAAGTTTTTAAAACCTTTTTATAAAAATTAAAGCTAAGTTAAAAATTTTAAGTTATATTAATTATTTTAAAATTTTTTTAGCTAAAAATTTTTTAATTAAGCTATTATAAATTAAAGCTAAAAAAATAGTTTTTAAAAAAAGTATTTTTTTTATTTACTTTAAAATAATTATTATATTATTATTTTATTTATTTAATTATTTAAAACTTAAATTATTACTTTTTATAAATATTATAAATTATTTTTTATTTTTTTAAACTTTTTTAATTATATTAGCATATTTTCATTTTATATTATTTTTTTAAGCTATTTAACTTTTATTTATATTAATTATATTTTAAAATTTAAAAATAAAATTAAAAAGTATTTTATAATTTTAATAAAGCTAAATAACTTATTAGTTATAATTAGCTATTAGCTATAAGTAAATATAATAATATTAATAGTAACTAATATCTTTTAAATATAAATAATACTATTTAAATATATAAGCTTATAATAAAAACAAATATATTAAATCTTTTAAATAATTAAAACTTTACATTAAAATATATAGTAAATAAAAAGTTTAAAGTTAAATTTAATTATTAATTTGCTTTTTTATTTAACTTAATTATTTTTTATAAAAAATAGCGTTAATAAACTATAAAATAATATTTTAATATTATATTTACTTAATAAATAATTAGCTATTTTATTAACTTTAAAATTACTAGTTAACTTTATAGTTTTTAATAATAAATTATATATATTAGCCTTATAACTTATATAATTAAACTTATATTAGCTATAATTTACTTTTTACTTTTTACTTACATAAAAATATAAATTAACTTTTTTTAAAACTTTAAGTTTTAATTTAATATTATTATTATATATTTTAAAACTATAACTTTAAAAACGTATTAGCATTTTATAACTATTATTTATTTTAAGTTTTTTTTAAAAACTTAATTTTTATAACTTTTTTATACTAAAAAAATTTAAATTAAACATAAAATCTATTTTTTTAATATATTTAAAATATAATTTAAAACTTATATTATTTTTAATTAAGTTAAAGAATTTTTAGTTTAATTATTTTTACGTAATATAAAAGCTATATAAAAACAAGTTTTTTTATTATTATATAATTAAAAAGTAAAATTAAAAAAAATAATTTAAAAATATTTATATATTTAATATTAATTACTTTTACTTTAATATTAGCTTTATTTAAAACTAACTAGCTATATAAAAATACCTTTATAAAAAAAGTATAAAATATATTAATAATAATATAAAACAGCTATATAAGTACTAAAAAAAAGTTTAATAAAACTTTTAAGTAAAAGTAGTGCTAATTTTTACGCAAGAAAAATTTTTTTTGCAGTTTAAAGCAATTAACCTTTAAAACTTAATTTTCTATTACTTTAATATCTATATATACATAAAAAATACTTTTAAAAAGATAGCACTAAAATATAAGTTATTTAAGTTATATAAAAAATAATTATTACTAATATTAATTTAAAACTAAATTAAAAATTATCTTAAAACTAACTTATATAAATATACTAACATTAATATTAACTTTAATATTATATATAAATATTATATAAATATAATTATAAAAGCTAACTTTAACTTTTAACTAACTTTAATTTTAACTTTAACTTTAACTTTAAACTAACATTAATATTAGCTTTAACTTTAACTTTAACTTAACTTTAATCTTAGGCTATACTACTTATTTTATAAATTTAATATTAAATTTATATAGTATAACTTAAGTTATTATACTTATATAGCAAAATAAAACTATATAAAATAATATAAGCTTAATTATTTAAGCTTTATTATTATATAAGCAGATATTAAAATATAACACTATTAAAATTAAATAAAAAATATATAATAATTAATAATATCTTACTAAATAATAAAAATATGCTACGCTACTATAAATAAATGCTAAAATATTAAAATTACTTTTTAATTACTAATAAATATATAAAAAAAATATATTTAGCAAAGTAAAAGCTATTATATATATATTTAGCTAATTAAAACCTATATAATTATATAAAGGTTAATAAAAAATAATTAAAAAGAAATTGTAAATTTATTAAAATAATAAAGCTATTATTTTATTTAAAACTAAACATATAAAAAATAATATTAATAATAAATTAATTTATAAATAACTTAAAAGCAAATAATAATTTTAAATAAAAAATTTATTAACTAATTTATTTTTGCTAAAAATTAACTTTTTTATATTTATTAGTTTTAAATAGTTTTTTATTTTTAGTTTAATATATAATAATAAATATATTTTTAACCTTTAAAGCTAAAAAAATAATACCTAGCTTTTTTAATGTTAACTTTCCTGCTATCTTAAAAATATTTAATAATAGTTTTATCTTAAAATAAAAAGTAAATATAGCTTTATATTTTTGCTTACGCAATAAATTAAACTTATTATCTTAAAAGTTTAAAATCTTTAAAGTAAAGCATGCTTTAGCTTTACTTTTACCTTTAAAAGCCTTTTTATTAATACTTTTTATTTTTATATCTAAATTAAATATATTATATATAAAAAATAAAATACTATTATAAATAAACTATTTAGCTATAAATAAAAAAATATATATTAAAACTATAATATATATATTATATTTTATTAATATTTTTTTCTTAATATAATAAAGCTTATTAGCATTATTATTACAACCTTATAATCTTTTAAAAATTAAAACTTATATTTAAAGTAAATAAAATTATAACTTTGCTTTAACATTAAAATTATATACTTTATTTATTACTATAAACTATTATTGCTTAAGATTTATAAACTAAAAAAAAGCTAAGCAATAATTGCTTAGTAAAAATAAAATGTTATTTTTTTAAAACGTAAAAAAACTAACACTATTATTAATATTTAATATACTATTAAACCTAGCACTATTAAAACTAAAACTTAACATAAAAGCTTATAGGTTATTTTTAACCTTTTTAACCTAAAAGATTAAGTAGGTTTAAATAATAATGCTTTATTAAACTAAAAATTACATATTATATAACTAAAATATATAAAATTTTAAATTAAAGCTTAGCTTTTTAATATAAACTTTATTACTTAAATAATATATATTTTAAAGTTAATAAATATATTATTTTTATTATTTTTACTTATAATATTAACTTTTTTATAAAACTTACGCTATAATATAAGTTTTAATTATTTAACTAATTAATATTACTAATAATTTAGCTAAAAGTGCTAGCTATACCTTTTATAATATTTATAAAACATTTTATAAAAATAAACTTAATTTTTTTATAAAGCTAAAGCTTATATAATAAGTTATTTATATAGTTATATAATTATAAGTTTAATAAAAAATATATATTTTAATAATAATATATATAGCAGATCTTTTTTAGCTTAATATTTTTACTTTTTTTATATATATAATAAAAGCTGCTTTATAATAAATAATAACATTATTACACTTAAAAAACTAACTTTATTTTTTAGCTTTATTTACTTTTATAGCAATAACTAATAGTTAACATATAATAATACTATAAGTTAAAATTAATAATAAGTTAGTTTTGCTAAATAGCTTAAAAAAAAAAAATAAGTTTATTTAATAAAATAATTTTATAATAAAAAGCGAAATAAGTTTAATTAAAATGCTTTTAATAATAATATAGTTTTAAACTTAATAACGCTTATAATATTAACGTTAATAACTTATATATTTAATAATAAACTATAGCGCTTAATGCTTTAAAAAGCAATAAAACTTAAAATGCCTTTAATATTTATAGCTATAATATATACTAAATTAAAGCTAATAGCAGCTATAAAATAAGTTAAATATTACTTATAATTAGCTAGTTAATAAACTTTAAATTTAACTAAAGTATAAAAAAATTTATTATTAATATAAAGTAAGTTATTATTTACTTTTTTACTTTTTATATAACCTTTAAATTAAGCTTAAGTTTTACTAAAATAATAATAAATTAAATATTATATATTATATATAGCTTTAAAAAAAACTAATAAATTATAATAAGTAAAAAAAAAAAAAGCATTAAAAAAAAAGTTATAAAATATAAACATATTAGTTTTTATAAATAATATTAAATATAAAAGCTATAATTAAAGTATTAATAATAATTAAAAATATTAAGTTTATATAAAAATAAACTAAAATTAGCATTTTATATAGTTTATTTAGTAATATTACTTTAATATTTAATTAGCTAACATTATATTTATATATAAAAAATATAACTATATAATATACTATTATATAATAATAAAATAACTAATAAAATGATATAATAATATATTATAATATAAGTATAATATAAACTAATAAAAATAATAATAATATAATATGCTTATATTAATTAAAACTATTAATTAAAAATTAACGTTATTTTATATTAAATAAAATAAAATTTAAGTAACTATTAAAATATTAATAATTAAGCTATAAGTAAAAAATCTTATAATATTTATATATTATTATAAATTATATTATATAATAATATTAAAGTTTTATTAAAATATAACTTAAAAAACTTTAAAAAAAGTAAAAACTAAACATTACCTTTAAAAAAACCTTAAAATCTAAGGTTTTTATTAATATAAATAATATAATATAAAAAAAAAAACATTAAAACATTAAAATTATAAAAACTAATATTATATTTATAACTTTAAATTTAGTTTTAATATTTATTTTAAATTTTTTTTTTTTTAATTATTATATTATTATTTAATAACTTTATTAAAATTATTTTTTATTAATTTATTAAAAATATTAAAAAAAGTAATAACTTTTTTTAAATATAATTAATAACTTTTTTTAAATATTTTATTTTTTTAATATTAATTTTTTTTTAAAAGCTTTATATATTTATTTATTTTATATATTTTTAATTTTTAAAACTAGCTTAACTAATTTTTTTTTTTTTTTTACTTTTATTAAAAATATAATTATATAAAGTTTTTATATTATAAATTATTATAATAAAAATTATATAATTATAAATAAAAATAAATATAATAAAGAAAATTAATATAAAACTAAATATAAAATAAAAAATAATAAGTAATAATAAAAAAAAAAAAAGATTATATTAATTATATATATATAGCTATTTTATTTTAATATTTTATATTAAATTATAATTTTTTATATAATTAAAAAAAAATTAACTTTTTTTTTATTTTTTAGTTATTTTAATAATTAAATAAAATAAAAAATAAATAATAAAATTTATAATTATTAAAAAATTATATAGCTAATATTTTTTTATATTTAATTAATTTAGCTATTTATATTATTTAGCTTTTATAATTTTTTTTTTTTTTTTAATATAACTTTTTTTTATATTTTTTTTGTTAATATTATTTTTTTATTATTACTTTTATTTTTTTATTTATTTTAATTTTTTATAAAAATATTATAATTATTTATATTAAGCTTATTTATTAATTTTAATATATTTTAATTAATAATTTAATTATAAAAATAAATTTAATAAAAAATAATATTAATAAATATAATAATAATAATTATAATATATAATTTAAATAAAATAAATAATAATAAAAATGTTTATAATAATTAAAAAAACTAATATTAGCTTTAAAATTAACTTATAAGTTTTATTTTTTTTAAATATTTAATAGCTATATTAAAAAATAATATTATTAATAAAAACTTTTTTTAAAAAAAGTTAGCAAAAAACTAACTAATTATTTTAAAATTAAGTTTTATAATATTTTTTATTTAAAATAAAAATAAAATATAAAAACTAACTTTTATATTTAAATATAAAATTTTTTTATTAAAAATAGCTTTTTAATAAATATAATAATAAAATAATAACTTTATTAAAATAATTAATTATTTTTTTTAAATATTTATTAAAAATAAATATAATTAAAAAATAAGTTTATATTTTATTATTTATATATTTTTTTATTTTAATAATAATATTTAAGCTTTTTTTTTTTTTTTTTTTTTTTTTTTTTTTTTAATTAAATTAAAAATTTAAAAATAAATATAAAAATAAAAGTTTATTTATAATATTAAAAATTAATTTCTTTTATTTTTATATTAATTTATTTTAAAATAATTTATTATATTTCTTTATTTTTTTATATAATTTTTTTTTTTTTAGTTTTTAATTATTTATTTTTTTTATTTTATTTTTTTTAATATTAAAAGTAGTTTTTTTATTGTTTATAAGTTTTAATTTAAATTTTTAAGTTTTTAATAATTTATTTTATTTTTAATAAAAGCTTTTAATTATTTAATTAAAAATACTTTTTATAAAAAACTTTAATTAAGTTTTTTAGTTTATATTTTTTATAATTTAAAGCTTTAATTATTTTTAAAAAGCTTAGCTATTAATAAAATAACTTTTTAATATTTAATATATTTATAAATAATAAAATATTATATAAAAATATTAAATTATTTTTAATAAAAAATATAAATATATTATAGCTATTTTATATATTATATATATTACTTATTTTTTTTATTATAATATTTTTAACTATTTAAATATTTATATTATAATATTTAAGCTATTTAATTTAAATTATAATTAAGTTTTTAAAACTATTTATTTTAATTTATTTTATAATTTTCTATATAAAAATAATATTTTTAATTAATATAATAAAAGGCTTTTTATAAACTAGTTTAAAAAAAAATAGTTATAACATAAAATAATTATTTAATTTATTAATATTATTAAATTTAAAAAATTTATTTAATTTTTTTTTGTTTTATTTATTATTTTTATAAAGCTTTTTTTAATAAAGCTTTAAAACTAATAATAATATTTAAGCTTATAGTTTAGCTTATATTTTAAAAAAGCGATTATTGCTTTTATTTTTTTTAAAAATTTAATATTATTATTATATTTTATTTTTATAAATATATTATAATAATAAAATATCTATTAAAAAAAACTTAAAAACTATAATAAAATTAATTATTTTAAATAATTTAGCTTTTAATTATATTATTATTTTATTATAAGCTTTAATTATAGCTTTATAATTTTTATTTATTAATATAATTTAAATATTTATTATTTAAAAAATTAATAAATTTAAAAAATAACTTTTTATATTTTTTTAATTATTTTTTATTTTATAATTTTTAATATTAAAAATAATATTTAATTATATTATAAATATTTTTATAAAAGCTTTTTTTATAATATTTTTAATAAACTTTTATTATTATAATTAGTTATTTTTATATTTAAAGCTTTTATAACTTATTTTAATTAATTAATTTTTTTATTAAAATTATTAATATTTTTTTTAAAAAGGTTTTTTTTTTATATTTTTTTTTATTTAATATTTAATTTATTAAATAACATATTAGCTATAATATATTTTTTTTTAATATATAATAAAATTTAAAGTTAAATAATATAATAAAAACTATTTATTTAATAAGTTATATATTTAAAAAGGTATAAATTTATTATTTAATTATATAATTAATATAATAATATTTATTTTAAAGTAAAATTTAATATTATATAAATAGTTTTATAGTTTTTATAATAGTTTTATTTAATAATATTATAATTTAACTTTATTTTTTTTTTATTTTTAATTTATATTATAAAAAATTTATTTAATTATTTATTTTTTAATATAATTAAAACTAATAATAATATTATAATAGCTTATTTTTTTTTTAATAAAATAGTTAATAATATTATAATTAATATATTTTTATTAATTTAAATATAATAATATATAATAAAATTAAAAAACTTTTTATTTTTATAATATTATTATATAATAACTATTTAATTATTTTAATAATTTTAATATATATTAAAAATTATTATTAACTTTATATATATATTTTATTATTTAAGCTAATTATTTATATTAATTATTTTAATAAGCTTAAAGTTTAATAAAATAATATTTAAATTTTTTAAATATTTAAAAATATATTATTTAACTTTTAAAATAATTTTATAATTATTATATATTATAATTAGCTTTTTTATTTTAATTTTATTAAAATATAGCTTATATTTTATTAGCAATATATTATATAAAATTTATAATATTATTTTTAAAAATTAAGCTATAAAATTAATAATATTTTAAAAAATATAATAAATATAATTATAAGTTAATTAAACTTAAAAAAAAAACTTAATTATATTTAAAAAATAAATTAATTATTAATAATATTTTATATATTATAAAATCTTTAGTAAATTTATTATAACTTAAAAAAAATAATATTTTTAATAATAATTTTATTTAATTAAATTATTAAATTAATTAAATAAACTTTTTTATTTTTTTTATTAAAGATTAAATATTATAATATATTAAATAAGCTTTTTTTAAAAAGCTATTTTTAAGTTTTATTTTAAAAACTTTAATAATAACTTTTTTTAAAAATTTTAATATTAAAATATTTTTAACTTATTAAATAATATAAAAGATTATTTTAATTTTATATAAAAAAAATATTTATTTATTAATTTAATTACTTTTTAAATAATTTAAAAAAAAGCTATTTTTTTAAAAAAATAATATTTTAATAAAAATTTTAATTTTAGCTTTTATTAAATTTATATTTATAATAAATTTTTTAATTAATTAAAGTTTTTTTTAAATTAATTTAGTTTTTTTTAATATTTTTATAAATTTTAAATATATATTTTTATATATTTATTTTTAATTAAAAAGCTAGTTTAAAAGCTTTATATTTTAATTATAAGTTTTTAAAAAAATAATTTTATTAAAAAAAATAATTTTTTTTTAAAATTTTTTTATTTTTTTTTATATATTATATTAATAAAAAAAACTTATTTTTATTTTTTTATATTTTTAAATAATTTTTTATTATTTTATAAAAACTTTTTATTAATAAATTAAGTTAAAACTTTAAATTTATATAATATTTAACTTTTTAAAGCTATTTTTATTAACTTTAATTTAAAATAATTATAATAACTATTTAAAATAAAAAAATAAATTAATTATTATTAAAACTTACGTTTATTTTTTTATTTATTTAAATAGATATATTTTAAAAAATATAAATTTTTTTTTTTTAGCTTTAAATTAAATAATAAAAAATATAAATTTAAGTTTTTTTATTAAATTTAATTGCTAATTTTAATGCTTTTATAAAAATATTTTTAATTATTAACTTTTATTTTATTTATATAAAATATAAAAGGCTTTAAAATATTATTTATATATTTTTATAATAAATAAATAATATTTAATTTTTTAATTAAATTATTTTATTTTTATTTTTAAATAATAATTAATATTATTATATTATATTATTTAAAATTTATTTTTATTATTATATAATTATTTTAATAATAAAAAGCTATTTAAAACTTTATAATAAAATTTATTTTTAATAATAATAATAAAAATATAATTTTATTTTTAATTATATAAATAAAAAAGTTTAATAATTATTTAATAATTTATATAATAATTTTTAAATATTTAATTTAATATATAAAAATAACTTATAAATAAAAGCTTTTTTAAATTATTATAATATTTTATATTTAAAGCTAATATTTATTAATAAAGCTATTTATTATAATATTAGCTTAAATATTAATATTAATAATATTAATAATTATATTTTTATTTTTTTATAATTTTATATAAATAATAAAATAAAAGCTAGTTTTAATATTATTTTTAGTTTTATTTATATTAATTAAAACTAAAAAAATATAAAGCTATTTTTTTAAATTAGCTAATATTAAATATATATTTAATAAAACTATTTAATTAAGTTTATTATTATTATTATTTTTATAATTATTAATTAGCTTATATATTAATATAAAAATATAAAAAATAAAGTTTTTATAAAGTTTTTTACTATTGCTTTTATTTTTATTTTTATTATAATTAAACTTATAAAATTATATATAAATAAATTAGCTTTTTAATAATTAAACTTTATATTTATTTAAGTTTTTATTAGTTATTATAGCTAAAATTACTTTTAAAAATAAAAAATTTAATAATAAAAGTTATTTAATAATAGCTTATAAACGCTAATATTTTTATATATAATAATAAAAAGCTTTTTTTTAATTTTTAAATTTTTATTATAAATAGTTAAAAATAAAACTATTTTTTAAAAGTATTATATAAGCATATATATATAAATAAAAGTTTTATTTTTAAATTTAGTTTTAATTTAGTTAGCTAAAATATTTTTTTGCTTTTATTTTAAAATAATAAACTTTTTAGCTTAAATTAAAGTTATATTAACATTTAAAAATAAAAAAATATATTTAATTAAAGTTAAATTATTATTTTATAATTAAATATTTTTAAAATATTTTAATTTTTTATTAAGCTAAGTAAAAAAGTTTTATTTTTATATATTAATGCTAAACTATTTTTAATTTAATTTTAAATATTTTATATTTTATTAATTATTATTTATAGTTTTTTTAAAAGTTTTATAAATTATAAGCTTTTAATTAATTAAAAAAATAAGCTATAAGTTTTTATTAATTTTTAATATTTATAAAATATTAATATTTAATTATATTAAGTTTATAATTTTATTATTAATTATAAGCTTAAATAAAAAGCTAAAAATAAACTAAAATATTTTATAAATATTACTTAAAAGTTATATTTTAAGTTAAATAATAACTTATATAAAAGTTTTAAAATATTAAAATATTTTATTAATAATTTTTTAAAAATTATATTAGCTTTTTAATTTAATAGTTTTTTTATTTTTTTTGCTTATATTTAATTTTTTTAAGCTTTTTTTTTAGTTATTAAATATTTTAATAGTTTATATTATTTATAAATATTATTATAATTAATTATATTTTTTTAAGCTTACTTTTAAAATATAAACTTTTATTATTTTTAGCTTTAAATATTTTTATTAATTTTTTAATATTTAAAAACGCTATATTAAATAAAAAATAGCTTTTTTATAAGCTTTTTTTTTTTAATTAACTATTAAAATATTAATAATAAAATTTTTATTTTTATTTAAATTAATAATAATATTTTAAATAAAGTTTTAAATTAAGTTTTTATTAATAAATTTATTATTATAAATATTATTTATTTTTATTATTTTTATATTATATTTTTTTAAAATAAAGTTTTTTTTAATTTTTAAATTAGCTAAAAAATTCTTTTAATTATTTTAATTATTTTTTTTAGCTATAGTTTTAATAATAATTTAAAAAAAAAAAATTTTTTAAAAGCTTTAATTTTTTTATTTTTAAAAATAATATTTTTTTTTAAAGTTAATAATATATTTTATAATAAAAGTTTTTATTTTTTTTAAATTATAATTATATATTTATTATAAAGTTTTTATTATAATATTTTTATTAATTTAGCTAACTTTTATTACTTTTTTTAATATTTTAATATATTTAAAAAAAATTAAAAAATAAAAAGCTTTTAAAATATTATTATTTATTTTAATATAATATTTTTTTTTAATTTATTTTATTAAATAAGTTATATTTTTAATATATAATATTTTTAGCTATATAAGTTTTTAATATATTATTAGCAAAAAAGATTTAATATTTATTTTTTATTTTTTTTTATTTTTTAAAAAAAATTTTTCTTTTTAAAAAAGCTTAATAAAGTTTATATTTATAATTAAAAAAATTATAGCTTAAAAAGCTATAAACTTATAATATTAAAAATTTTATTAATTTAATTTATTTAAAGCTATATATAAACTATTAACTTTTTTTAATATAAATTTTAATTTATTTTTAATTAATATTATTTTATTAATTTATTTATTTTATTAAAAATTTAAGCTTTTTAAGTTAATTTTATAATTTAATTTTTTATTTAATTTTTTTTTATTAAATAAAGCTATTAAGCTAGTTATAAACTTATAGTTTATATATATTTTATATAAATATAATAATTAATTTATGTTTTAGTTATAAAACTAATTAAGTTATTTTTATATTATAATAAATTTTTTATTATATTAAAAATAAAGTTTTAATTTAAATTAAATATTAATTTATTTATTTAAAGTTTTATATTAATTATTATAATTTATAGTTTAAAGTTTATTATAAGTTTTTTAAATAGCTTTTATAATTTTTTAGTAACTTTTTTTTAAGCTTTTTAAAAATTTAAATATAAATTAAATAAAAATAAAAGATTTTTTACTTTTTTTTATATTTTTAAAATAAAGTTTATTTTAAAAAAAATAAGCTTTTAAATTTATTAAATTAAAAAATATAAGCTAAATTTTAATGCTTTAAAAATAATAACTATAAAATAATTTAATTTAAAGTTTTTAAGTTTTAATTTAGCTTTTAATTAATTATAAGCTTTATTTTAATTTTTTATAATTTTTAAAACTTATTTTTATAATATATTTAATTTAAAAAATAATAATATAAATAAAAGCTTATTAAATTTTATTTATATTTTTTATTTATTTAATATAAAAAATAATATTTAAATTATTTATTTATTTATTAACTTTTAATTTATTAAATAATATATAAAATTTAATTTAAAAATTAAAAGCTATAAAAGCTATATTATAATATTTTTTTTAGCTACTTTTAAAAATACTTTAATTTAGTTTAGTTTTTTTTATATTAGCTAATAAGCTATTTATTAAACTAAGCAGATAATAATTTTATTTTAAAAACTTTATATTTTTTATTATTTTATTAAGTAAAAAATAAAAGTTATTATAATTAAATTAAATATAATATATTAAATTTATTATATTATAATAGTTATTTTATTATTATTTTATAATTTATAATAAAAATATATTACTTTGCTTTTTAAAAAGCTAATTTATTTTTTAAAAAAAAAGTTATAAAAGCTATAAATATATTAATATTTTTAGGTTTTTTTATTTTTATTTTTTTTTATTATTAAGTTTTTTTAATTTATAAGTATTTATAATAGCTATTAGCTTTAATTATAACGCTTTAAGTTATTTTTTAAATTTTTATAAGCTTATTAAGTTATATTTTTTAAGCTATTTTAATTATTTAATATTTTTATATTTTAATATAATATTAAGGTTTTTTTTTTAAAGTAATATTTTTTAATTTATTATAACGTTATTTTAATAATATTTTTTAGTTTTAAAAAAACTTATATAAGTTTTATAGCTTATTAAAATAAAGTTTCTTTTATTAATATTTTATATTTTAATTTTTAAACTAAATATATATAAGCTATTAATATATTAATATTTAGTTTATTTTTTATAATAAAAAATATATAATTTAATAATAGTTGTTAATAAAGCTTATATAAAAAGTTTTAATTATAAAAACTTTTTTTTTAATTTAAAAAAGTAAGTTTTAATAGTTAAAAAACTTTTTTTATAATTATTTTAAATTTTTTTAAACGCTTTAACTTTTTTACTTTAAACATAAAATATAGCATTAATAAAAAAAAAATTTTTTAATTAAAACATTATAAACATATTTAGTAAAACTATTTTTTTTTTTAAAAATTTTTTTTTTTATTTAAAATTACTATTAATATTATAACTTATAGTAATAAAATAAAAAATACTAAAAAATTTAAAATATTAATAAAGTTATATAATTAAAAAAAAAGCTTTATTTAAAATATTAATATAAATAATTATTTAATTTTTTATTTTAAGCTAATAAATAAGCTAAAAGCTTATATAATTACTATATAAAAATAGTTTAATATTATTTATAAGTTAATATTACACTTAAGTTAATATTATATTTTTTAACACCTTGCTTATATAAACTTAAATAATTTAATTAAAATATATATATGATACAGCTAGGTAGGGGGTCCACCCACGTAGTGGGTGGGACCCACCGGAAGGTCTACTATTCCTACTGCCCGGAGGGCAGTCGGAATAGTAGAACCTTCCTTCATCATGAATATACTCACTACCTCTGTAACACTTTACCAAATGGTGCGGTGAGTACATGATCACATCCAGCAATTTTATTTCAGTCTATGATCAATTATTTTTCCGTGTCGGCAGTATTGGACGCCCGGTTAGCTTGTCAGCAGCCGCGCCCGAGAAACCAACACACCCCGAGACGTCAGGTTAGTTCGTCAACAACCTACGCCTCAACAACGCCAATCACATCGACACCGCAAGGATTAGCTTGTCAGCAATCCAAGCGGAATCGATCCGATCCAGCATCTCCCAACGCCGCTATCTCCCACTCGTATCCACACCGTGGACACCTGCAGCCAAGAAACGCAGATTCAGCTAAGTCAAGTCACATCTGATCCTACACCCCATCCGAGTAGTGCGCTACTCTCTACCCAACCGCATCCGACTAAGGTCGACGTCTACGGTATCACAGTAGTGTTCTTTCGGGTTCCTACTAGCCTTGCAACGTAAAGCACGAATTGCACAATCAAACCCAGTCCTCCAGATCACTACACTTAATCCTATCCTGCGCCACTTACGTGACTCATCGTGACTCTGACCTCGCAATCTCGCGCCCATTTTGGCTGCCCCACACAAGTAAAATTTTCGTGTGTGCGGGGTTATCAAATCGGTGGCCCGTGCTATCTTATCTTATCTAATCTGCAGAAAAAGTTTTGTCCCACAATTCTATCTAATCCGCAGAAAAACACCTTCCCCGCAAACAAGCCATACCTTACCCACAAACCTTACCACCTGCAGATCGCATCCACTCGTCATTGAAAACCCCGCTATGTCAAGTGACGGTCAGCAAGACGAGCCGGAATCATCAATCCTCGAGTTCCGAACCTTGTCATCGATTAAAAACTCTACACCCGAATTAATCAAGGCCGGAAAGATTCCCGCTCCCGAAGGACGGTCTGGACTTAGACCAAACCCTAACCTTCCTGCTAAACCACCTATCCCGATCAGACCCCAAACGTCTATCGGCATGTCGAGCCACCAACCACCGGCGCCTCAGACGCCCGATCCACCTGCGTCGTCGTCAATGCAACCACCGATGAGCCTAGTCTCAACGCCGAAAAAACTGACATCAGCGACACCACGCATTCAACGAGACACCGCGACCATGAGTGCTCCTCCACCCGTCCCGTCCGAGTCGGAAGTAGACGAAAGTCAAATGCTACCTCCTGAACGGATGACAAACAACAAGGAGACTTGGGACTGGGTCTTACGAAAATCGGCACAGCAAGACGAGCAGATACAAACCCTGGCCCACAACGTCGACTACATGGTAGCCAACGCCGCTAACAAAGAAGAAGTCAAAGAATTGAGGCAGTCTATGAAGACGGTTAGCGACGCGGTTCTCAAAATGAGCGAAATGGTCGACCATACTTATGGCAGAATGATGCAAGACCAGAACGAGAAGGGTAAGAGACCAGAAGTACAGATGACTCACTCTCCAGAGATGACTCATACCCAAACGCCTCCGGTGCACTACCCCACTCTCGCTCAACCGCAACCAATACCCTCATACGCCCCAATTCCACAAGGGAACTTGGACCTTAGCGGGAGATCTACACGAGACTGGTACCAGGCAGCCGGTAGCATCGCAGAAGGTAGTCCCCACGACTACCTTACCACCCCGCTAAATGAAGGAAGAGGACCACCAATCACTATGGTCCCAACATCCGTACCAGGAACCTTCGGACCGCCGACGACTCAGCCCTTCGTACCCACAGCGTTTGGCCAAACCCCATTGGCTCAACCACGCCCAGTATTCGGACAACCTAGCACCCGTGTACGTTTCGGAGCACCCATTAACACAACGGAGAACCCGGACCAGATGAATACTGACGGACCATCGATACACCCTACAACCTATCAATGGTCAGCAGGAGCTAAGGAACAAGCCCAGAAGAACCAACGCAACGCAAGTGGCGCGCCTGATCCCGGCGGCGACCCTGATGACGACGGGTCGAGCAATGGCAGAAACAACAACGATCGCCCGAACATGCCCAATATCCCCAATCGCAACAACCGACAAGGTACCCCCGGCGGAGCTAGCGCTACATCAAATGCAGCCGCGTCGACAGCAAGCGCTGTCGGCTCGCACCGCCTAAAGAAGGGAGACATTGGCACCTTCAACCCAAATCACTACGATCCCGAGGATGCAGGAATGGTGGCAGATAAAGACAAGATCATCTTTACAGACATCTACTGCTTCGTCGAGCGCATCGAGTCTCTTATGGAAGACGAAGAGACAGCTGAGTCGAATAAGCAACAGATCCTGTCTATGCTCCCTACCATGATAGCTGGCCAAGCGTTATCGTGGTGGAACAATGAACTTACCAGTACTCGTCGCAAAGAACTTAGACAAAAGGGCCTGACAGAGATCCTTGAAGAGATGAAAACCCAATTCTCGATGCAACCCGCCTTAGCCAACGAGAGATTCATCAAGACAGATCTCCGTCTGAAAGACATAGCCCGCGACGAAAACGCCATGACGCGCTACATTCAGAAAAAGGTCCGATACGCAAAGGCAATGGGAACACTTACCAGCGACAACACCAACTGGCATGGCGTCATGGTGCAAGTCTGGACAGCGATGGACCTTAGCATCAAGAGTTTCCTACGGGCTCCCGAGTCAAAAGAAACATACGCCGATTATATGACCGTGGTAGCGAGGGCGAAACCACTTTTGTTATCCGCGGCCAGAGACAAGTACCCAGAATTCTCCAAGAACCGATACCAAGTTCGAGAGCGATCACCATCTCCCAGACGCAATCGAACGTACAGAGATCGCAAACCAAACAACGTCAAGTTCGAGAAACGCGATCAGTACGGGAAGGATAAGTCAGACGACAAGGAGAAGAACTGGAAGATGAGAGGCAACGAACGAAAGACCAGTCGAGAGAGGCGTAAAGATAAATACGAGCGAAAGGAACGTGAACGAGCCAACGCAGCCATGCAAGACTCGGAATCTGATCATCACGCCGACACCGAACCAGACTCTGATGACTCAGCGGACGAATCATCCGATTCCGACAGCGCCTACGTCGTCATTGACTTCTCCTCAACCTGCGAGTTCTGCGGAAAGACGTTCGATTCGGAAAAGCAAAAGGATCGACATGCCTACAAGTGTGAGCACCAACCACCCGAAAGCATAACCGACACACCGCCTATGCACGAGTCCCGATTGATGTGCACACAATGCAATGTCACCTTTGAGTCACGCAACAAGCTGTTCCAGCATCTACCCGATTGCGGAGGCGACGCATCAAGTGACACGACAGCCGAACTAGCATGCAACGCCGAAGAGGTGTCACCTAAAGAGGTAACTCCGCCTCAGACTCGCAAGGCCCCTCCACGACTGTACGAACCAAACGAATCAATGGATAGACAGACGGGTGATCGTCATTCCTATCTCCAGACAGTCGCGCGCAGTTCGCCAAACGGGCCTAACGTAAAGGTTTGTTACGACACAGGCTGCGGAAGAAGCCTGATCACGAAGAAATTCCTCAGCACCCTAGAGCACACCGTCGAACAGAGGACCGGCAAGATCAAAGGCGTCGGAAAAGGACGCGTTAAATGCAAGGAGTACGCCACATTCACCCTGCACTTGCTAGGTCAAAACAACGAAGGACTCCCAGTCTTGTTCGAAGTGACAGAAAGCGCTTGGGTACTGGAAGGAGACTTTGGCATACCCCTTCTGTTTGGCACTAGCTTTCTCGATCCGCGAGGAGTCACGATCAGCTTCGAGGATCAAAGCATCGGGTTTGCCAACGCAGAAGACTTCCACCAGAAATTCGAAGTGTACCCACGAGCACGCGCATGCACGCGTAAGGTAACGTTGCAAAGAGAAATCGTCATTCCCCCTGGCAAAACCTTATACGCACCGTGCAACTATGTCGCTTTGCCATCTGATCGTGATTTCATGTTTGAACCGTCGCAAGAAAACTCTGTCGCAGCACTAGTGAGATCTACCACCCCTCACGCAGTGACAATGTCCAACCTCAGTCCCGACGTAAAGAAAGTATCGAAAGGTACTCGAGTGGGCACCATACAAGAACGAAATGACGGTGAAACCCTCATCAACGCAACCTGGAAGGGTTGTGTCAAGGCTATGATGGTGGCTGGCGCGCTAATGGGACTTGGTAACATTCCTGGCGCCGAAGCCGCGCCAACCGGGCTCAGCATTAACGGGACCCAATTACAGCTTCCTAACGATTTCGAGGTGCCACAGACATATGCAATGAATCGGGAATACGAGCTGACACCGGTACTTGAAGCTCTCGCCACAGAGCAAATTGACCTGTCACCTCACACCTACTCCACTGATGATCTGATCGACACGATGGAGGCTTGTGACATCCCTTTCGAAAGCCACCTCGCCGACGTGATCGACGGTCTCGAACACGGAAGCGCAGCGACCGACGGAACGCCATTATCCGACGCCGTGTTCTCCATGACTGAGTCACCGCTCAAACCTACCGAAGCGCCACCTGCCGCCGCCACATCGATCGCAGGAATGGACGAAGACGACCCACTGCCTAAGATTCCAGGAGTTCACACGACTCTAGGCATCAAAAAGCCCCCTGACAGCGAAGAAACCATCCTACCCAAGGGGCAAACAGTCTACACCGGCAAAGGTCACATGCTTAACCTGGTCGAAGAGGTCCTGGCCGAGTTTCCCGACATATGGGACGACATCGGTCCGATTGAAGTACCAGAAGATGAGCAAATGAAGGTACCCCTTGTAGACAATTGGCAGGAACACAAACTAAACAGCCGACCGTACCCTCTAAGTCCCCAAGATCGCGAGATCCTTGACGCGCTACACGACCAATTGCACGAACAGGGAAAGATGGAATGGGTCGACGGTCCCTGCCCTTTCGCACACCCCACTTTCGTGGCGAAAAGGATCTTCCGCGGTAAACCGCATTTCCGTCCAGTCGTCGATCTCCGAGCTCTAAATAAAGTCGCCGTCCCTGATAACTATCCGTTACCCCTACAATCCGAAGTCATCGCTGCGTTGCGCGGTAAAAAATACATCACCTGCATAGACGCGACGAAGTTCTTCTTCCAATTTCTGGTGCATCCAGCATACCGCGATCGCTTCACGGTAGTCAGTCACAGAGGATTGGAAAGGTTCACTGTGGCAATGATGGGCTTTCGCAACTCCCCGGCCTACGCCCAGCGGTTCATGGATAGGGAATTCAAGCCATATCGGGACTTCTGCAGAGCATTTATCGACGACGTCGTGATCTTCTCAGATACAGCCGAAGAGCACGCCGAACACCTGCGGCAAAGTTTTGCCATGTTCCAAAAGAAGAACATTGCCCTCTCAGCAAAGAAGTCTTTTCTGGGTTACCCGTCTGTTGAGCTACTTGGCTTCCGAGTGGATGGCCTTGGTGTCTCTACTCCCGAAGAGAAACTGACTGCCTTTCGCAACCTCGCGTTCCCTAGCCAGCTTAAAGCACTCGAGAAGTACATCGGTGCTACCGGTTTCCTCCGACCACTGCTTCCATATTACGCCAAAATTATGGAACCACTACAGAAGCGCAAGACGGCCTTATTCAACGAGGGACGTGAGAAAGGGCTTATCGAAACCAAGAACCCTGGCAAACGGATGGCCTACACTAGATCAACCTGGTACGAGCCTACAGAGGAAGAGAAAGCCGCGTTCGAGGCAATTCAGGAACTGATATGCAAGAACACGATCATTTACCATCACGATCCCAACAAGCAGTTGTACATGCAAGTCGACGCGTCGCTCGAACGCGGGTTCGGAGTTATGCTCTTCCATGTCAAGGACGGTTACGAGTGGGAACCAGGCCAGATGGTCCCTGGCACTCAGGTCTTACCCACTATGTTCCTTAGTCGTTGTGTGTCCCAACCAGAAATGCGATACGGCCCCTCCGAGATGGAGGTTGCATGCGTCGTATGGGCCTGTAAAAGACTTAGAACGACCGTCGAAGCCTCCCGTGACCCCGTAATCGTACTGACAGATCACTCCGCGACGAAAGGCATCCTAGACCAAACTAACATGAACACGACGTCTACTGACAGAGCGAACAAACGACTGATCAACGCTTCCATTTACCTATCGCAGTATGGCCTACAAGTGTACCACATCCCAGGACGTCGCAATTTTGTCCCCGACGCACTTAGTCGCTTGCAAGCCGTCTCAGACGAACTTGACGAAAACGGCAAGATCAAGCGGTCTGACGAAGTGGCAGTCCTCGACGACATATGGTTCAATGAAGTCATTACCGAAGCAGTCCTCGACGACTCAGTCAGAGACGAAATTGCTGCCGATTACATGAGAGACCCTAAATACTGCAAAATCCTCCAAACCCTTCGTGATGACAACGAGGACGTTGAAAACTTTTCTCGTCCCGGCTATCCATTCGCAGTGGTAAACAAATTGTTGTACAATATTGACCGTAAAGGAACCTACAGACTGTGCATCCCTAGAGACCAAGTTGGAAAGTTCCTGGCAATGGCACACGACGATAAGCACCATTTTGGACGAGAACGAATGATGCAGAACCTGGAAGGTTACTCCATTCACTCCAAAACACGCAAGGTAACGTCTTATCTCGAATACTGTAACAGCTGTCGGACATGCACTACGAGTCGAGAGAAACCATACGGAGACTATCAACCAATCCGACCCGAAGACTCGAGACCTATGAAGACGATAGCCATGGACTTTATCGTCGGCCTTCCGACCGTATCATCAGCCAATACTCCATGGCAGATGGAAGGCTTCCCAGAATATGACACCATGATGACGGTAACCTGCGCTACGTCTAAACGCTCGCTGCTGATACCAGGTCACTCTAAATATAGAGCTGAGGACTGGGGAGCTTCTCTGGCTAAGTTACTACTCCTATGTGATTGGGGCGTGCCTACAGGTTTGATTTCCGACAGAGACCGTAAATTCACGGCAGCCTTTTGGGCTGGCATGTGGAAAACCTTTGGATCGAGACTCCTGATGACTACTGCGTATCACCCGCAAGGTGACGGCTTATCAGAACGAAAGAACCAAACCGTAGAAATAGCGTTGCGCCATCACATCTTTGAAAATCCCGACCGCGTGTGGATAGACGTACTACCAGCCCTGCAGTGGAACTTGAATAGCGCTTACTCTGCTCCGATTAAGTCATCCCCTCACGAACAGCTTTTCGGCTTCCGACTCCCCGGCCCAAACGACGTTCTCACGCAAGTCGACACTACCCCTTACGAGGACATTCGCTTCCTCCGCGAACATTTGCGAAAAGACGCTGAACTGGCGATGGATTTCGCCGCCGCCAAAGCCAAACGCTTCTACGACAAGAAGCACAAGCTGATGGAGTTCAACGTGGGAGACGAAGTCTACCTTAAATTACATGACGGCTACCATTTACCGGGTCGACCCTCCAGAAAGTATTCACAACAGAGAGCTGGTCCTTGGAAGGTTTTGGAACGCGTGGGACGACTGGCCTACAGACTGGACCTTCCCGAAACATTCGAGATCTACCCCGTCGTGTCGATCGCGCATCTGTCACCGGGCCGTAAAGGCGAAGACCCGTTTCATCGTTCAGTCCCGGCACCCGGACCAATTCGCGACGACCAACCCGACTCCGAAGAGGACGGCGAGTCCTTCGAGATCGAGACTATTCTGAAACACCGACTCGACCGACAGAAGACCGGTTTCCAATACCTGGTCAAATGGAAAGGTTACGGTCACGAGGATAACTGGTGGAGGTCTGAATGGCAACTGCGTAACTCCAAGGAGTTGATTGAAGAGTACTGGAAACGACAAGGGGGTCGGGAAACTCTTCCGTTGAAGGACGTTGACAAAGCAAAGGGACCTGTGAAAAGAGGAAGAGGTCGTCCGCGGAAGCACTGACAAGATCAAGAAGGATTGATTGATCTAAACCCCAATTGTACGCTTAATTAGATAGCAGTCGAGGACGACTGATTTCTTAATGTGCCCCGGCACCTGATACAGCTAGGTAGGGGGTCCACCCACGTAGTGGGTGGGACCCACCGGAAGGTCTACTATTCCTACTGCCCGGAGGGCAGTCGGAATAGTAGAACCTTCCTTCATCATGAATATACTCACTACCTCTGTAACACTTTACCAATATAATTAAAATAAATTAATTAAAATTGTTTTTATTAAAGCTTTTTACTTTTATTTAATAAATTTACGTATTATTTTTAGCTTTACTATAAATATTATATTGTTTTTTTTTAGTTTATACTTTTTTTACTAAATAACTACTTTTACTTTTATTATTTAATTTAACTACTATATTTTTTTTAATTATAATAAAACTTAAGCTTTACTTATAATAAAAAGCTTTTTATTTTTTAAATGCTTGTTTTTAGCTTTATAACGTTTACTTAAAATATAGTTAATTTTTTAAAGCTTTTTATTTTTTTAGTATAAAAAGGCGTTTTTATATATTAACTTATATATTACTTTTATAATTAAGTTAATAAAGTTAAAAATCTTTATTAAAAAGCTTAAGAAATAATTTTTAACTTTAATTTTAATAAAAATTAATTATTATTTAGCTTTAGCAATATTAATAAGCGTTTTTAAAGTTTAAATTAAAAAAAGCAATTTTAAGTTAACAAAAAATATTTGCTTAGATTTTGCAATATTTAAAGCTAAAATAACTTTATTGCTATTTAAAAAAATAAATTTAAATGCTTTAAAACCTAATTAAATATTTTATTTTATAAAAGTAGCTAGAAATGCTTTAAAAAACCTAGCAAAAAAATCTTCTTTTATAATATAAGTTTAATACTACTACATTAAATCTTTAATATATATAAAATAAACATGTTTTAATATACTAAAAAGTACTAAATTAAAAGGTTAAAGCTTATAAAGTAAGTAAAAAAGCATATAAAAAGTAATAATATTATAGTTTTTATAATATTTTTTAAATTTTATTAAGTAATAGCTTTTATAACTATTAAAAACTAAAAAATATTTTAAACCTTTTATATAATTTTTTATATAATAATTAAAATATTTTGCTTATTTAACATTTATTTTATTAGTTGTTTAGCTATTAAAAAATAAGTTAACCTTTTAATTGCTTAATAAAGTAATATTATAATATTAAAACATAAAAAAAACCTTGCTTATAAAAATAATATATGGTAGTACTATTTAACTTTAAAGGTTAATAGCTTAAATTATTATAACTTATTTTTAGCTTTTTTGCTAAGCTTATTAAGGTTTACTACGTTTTTTAAAGATTATAATAACTATTTTTATAATAATTATACCTATTAAAAACTTTATCTTATTAAAGTTATATATATTTTTATTTATTATATTATACTTTATAATTATATTAGCTATTAGCTTAAACTATTTATAATAACTTATAAAATCTTTGTTAAAAGTTTATAAGTAATTAATTTAATAATTTAAACGTGTATAAAGGTTTAATTGTTAGCATATAAAGTTTAATGCTTAGTTTTTGCTAACAAGTAATATATTATATATACATTAAAAATATTAGCTATTTTTTTAATATATTAAAGCTAAAGTAAAAATCTTTACAAATTTAGTTTAATTATATATTTAATAATAATATTTTTTTTTATTATTATAAGATTTTAATATTTTTAGTTTATAATATATTATAGTTATATACCGTTAAATTTTTGCTATAAAGTATACGTATAAATAAAATATATTTAAGCAAACTTGCAAAAAAAAAGCTAAAAGTTATATTTTTTAGCTTAAATTACTAGCTGTAAATTAACTTTACTAGATTTATAAGCTATATTATAGTTAATTAAAAATGTATAAGTAAATAAAAAAAGTAAAAAATATTAAAAAGTGTAATATTAACTTAAATATAACATTAACTTATAAATAACGTTATATAATATATTTTTATATATTTTATAAATAATATAAAATAAAAAATTAATTAATTATAAATTAAAAATATTAATAAAAATAAATAAGTTAATTTTATATATATATATTATTTTGTTTTGCTTTTATTTTATATTTAACTTATTTAATAACATTTATTTTAATAATAAATAATTTTATATTTTAAAAATATTTATCTTTTATATAATAACATTAGCTAAACATATTATTTATTATATAAAATATAATAACTTTATTTTTTAATAATATAACTTTATATATAAATAATGTTATACTGTTTATAATTTAATTAATTATATTTAAAATAATATTTAATAAGTTATTTTAATATTATATAACTTTATTTTTAATATATTTATTTTATAATTATATATTAGCTATATTATATAAAGTTTTTAATTATTAAATAAATAAAAGTTTATTTAATAACTTTAAAGGTATTTTTATTAATATTTAAGATTTAAGCTATAAAATTATATAATTTAAAATATATAACGTGGTTTTTAAGCGAGTTATATAGCTAAGCAAGTCGTACACTTTAGCTTAGTATACTTTTTTATATAAATTTATATATAAAGGTACTTAATAAAATAATAGATATTTTTATTATTATTAGCTTTAAATATTAAAATAAATACTTTTAAAATAGCTTTTTATATAAAGAATTTAATTATAATCTTTATAATCTTTTATAATCTTTTTTAATAAACCTATAAACAATTAAAAGTAGTTAGCTTTTTAACCTTTGCAACTACTTTTGCTATTTAATATAATTAATTGCTACACTTTGCGCTATAGACTAAAAAAATCGAAAAAAAATTATTTTAAGGTATTTAATTAAATTTAATTTAAAGACTTACAAAATTAGATTTTTTAAAATTTCCTTCGATTTTTTAGCTAAGATATAAAAATTAACGTTAAAGTTTTAACGCTTTATTTTTTAACCTCTAGTTATTAAATTAAATAAAAATCAAAAAAATATTAACGCTTTAAAAAAGTAATTATAATATATTAAATTATATATATTATATTTTTTTTAATTTTTAAAGGTGATAATTTAACAAATACACTAAATTTAATAAATTTATAACAATAAAAAAAAGCTTTATTTTTAATTATAAGCTACTTTATTTAAAAAAATTATATAAAATTAAAAGATTTATATTTAGATTTTTTATTTAAACGGCTATTTAAAATATATTTTTACTAACTTTTAAGCTTTATTTTAGTAAAGATATTTAATACCTTTTAAATATTCTTTATATAAATTTATATGATAAAATACTTTAATAAAAGTGCGTAACTTGCTTAGCTGCGCGACTTGCTTAAAAACCACGTTAATATTAATTTAATGTTTTTAAAACCTTTTTAAAAATTTAATTTAGTTAAAAAAGCTTTATATACTTTATAAAACGCAGCAAAAAAGCTTTCTTTTATAATATAAATAATATATATTTACATTAAATTATTAATTTCTTTTATATATAATTTAAATTTAATAAAATAATAGCTTTTAAACTATTAAAAATTAGTAAATAATAAACGCTTTTTATATAACTAGCTATATATTTATTAAAATGTTAAATTTAATTTAAACTTTATTTATTTTTATTTAGCTATTTTTTATTATTATAATAGCTTAATTGCTTAGTAATTTATTATTAATATATTAAAATTAAAAGTAGTTTTTTTTTTATTAAAATAATATATAAAAAAACTATATATTTATATAAACTAATATTTTAAATAACTATTAACTATTTATAATTGCTTTATTAAATAGCTTTTAAATATTTATATTAATTAAAAGTTATAATAACTATTTTAAATAATATTTTATTTATTATAAAGCTAGTTTTATTAAAGTTATAAATGTTCTTTTTTATAATATTATATTTAGTTTTTATATTTTATATAAAAATAAACTACTTTAAATATAAAATTAAATTTTTATAAAAGATTTGCTAGTAATTAATTTTTTAATTAAAATATATTTTAATAGTTAATTATTATTATATAAAGTTTAAAGCTTAATTAATGCTAACTAAAAGCATATTATATACATATAATAAAAGATTAGCTATATTTTTAATATTATTTAATTAAAGTAAAAATAATTATAAAATTAAGTTAATTATATATTATATAATAATATTTTCTTTAAGTTTAATTAATTTTTACTTTTATATATTAATTATTTGTTTAGTTTATATATTAGCGCGCTAATTATAAAAGGTTATATAAAAAACATTATAAATTTATATTATATAATTTATAATTGTTAGTTATAATAATTGCTAACGTAATAGTTTTTAATTTAACCTTTTATTAATAAAACTATTAATAACTAAAAAGACCTACTATATATATAATATATTACTAGCTTTTATATATGCTAGTTTTTTTTTTCTTTTTTTTTTTTAGCTTAAAATCTTTGTTTATAGCATTAATAAAGCTATAAACTAGCCTTTAATAATTATAATACTATTTTAAGCTTTTTTTTTTATTATTAAGCATTTTATAAATATATTATTTATAATTGCTATAGTTGCAAACTTAAACTAACTATTTATTATACTATTATATATTTAACTTAAAATAAATATATTATTACTAAAAACTAAAACTAAAACTTATAACTTTTTTAAAGTAATAACCTATAAAAATTAATAACTTAAAATAATCTAAAAAAATTTAAAATTATATTATACTAAATAATATTTTATTTATAAACTTAAATATAAATACCTTAAAATTAACTATAAAAAAAAACTTTAACTTTAAGTTTTTAAAAGCTAAATAAAAATAAGACTTTAATATTATTTTAGATAATATAGCAGCTAAATAAGCAATATTAAAAAACCTATAAGCTTAAATCTTTTAATTAATATAATAGTTAAAATAAGCTTAATAAAATTAAACGTTAAAATTAAAATAAAATAATACTATTAAAAGCGCTTTTAATAGTATTACTTTTTAACTAATAAGCATAGCAGCCTAAACTATTTTTAAAAATATAAAAAAAGTAATAATAAATAGCTTTAACTTATTATATAATAATAAAGCTAAAAACTAAAAATTAAACTTAAAATATTTTGCTAGCAATAAAAAATAATTTAACTATTAGCTAAGCAAGCTAGCTAACAAGTTTAAAAAAGATATTATTATTTATTATATTAAAAAAAGCTATATATATTATATTATATTTTTATTATAAAATAATACTATATAAGCTTTTAAAATATATTTTTATTTTATTATTAAACTATATAATAGTATAGCTAAAATAATTTAAGCTTTAAAAATTGCTTATTATAACTTAAATTAGTTAGCTAAAGCTTATAATATGCTAAATAAATATTATTATAAAGCTAAATAAAATATTTATTAATTTATTATTTAATTGAATACTTTAGCGTTAAAAGCTAAGTTTTTTAAATTAAAATAGTCTTAAATCTTTTAAAAATATATAAATTTTAATTTAAGAAATAAAATCTTTAAAGCTAATATAAACCTATATATAAGCTATAAATGCTTTTATAATAAAATATTTAAAGCTATATATAACTATAAATATAGTTATTAATGTTATTAAAAATATAACTAAAAACTAATAGATAAGCCTATTACTAATAAAGCTTTAGCTGCTTAATATAATATTAAACTAAATGTTATAAAAACCTTAAAATAGCTAGCAAAAGCTTTAAATAACAAAAAAAAAAGGTTTATTAAGCTAATAATATATGTTTTATTAGCAGGAAATCTAAATATTATGCTATTAAATGCTTTAATAAGCTAAAACTTAAAAAGATTACAAAAATATAACCTACTAAAAAAGTTAAAAAACAAAAAAATTTAACTAATAAGTTTTTTAACTTAAAAAACTAATAAAACTATTAAAAGTTTTTATAATAGTTTAGTTATTATTTTTAGCTAAAATAAATAATAATAAAAAGAACTTTTTTTTTTATAATATTATTTAGTTATAAGTAAATAATATTAAAATAAAAGCTATTATATTATATAATATTAAAGCTTAAGTTTTTTTAATAATAAGCTTAAAGTTAGCTTAATAAGTATATTAATAGCTAAAAGCTAAATTAATAATATTAATATAAAAATAACCTTTTTTTAATTATAAAAGAAAACTTATAAAAAATATAAAGTAATATTTATATGCTACTTTTAAAATTAATAAAAAAAGATTTTAAGATTAACTTTTTTAAGTTATTAATATAAAGCTAAATATTATAATTAGCTTAAATTAACTAGCTAAATATTAAATCTTTTTAAATTATATTAGTAAAAAGCTAGTATAGCTTAATAACTTATTATCTTTTATAAAGTTTTTGCTAATAATAAAAGTTTTATAAATAAAAGCTTTAAAATATTAAGTTAACTTTACTATTTAAAAAAATACTAATTATTAAAACTAAATATTAAAAAAATAATATTAAATATTTTAATAAAAAATATTAAGTAATATTAATAATAACTTTAAAGTAATTATAAATATTATATAATAAGTTAATTAAAACTTAAATAAATAATAATAAGCTTAACTAGCTAAAAAAGCACTAAAATAACTTATATTAATAAAGTTTATTATATTAATAAAATAAATAAAAAGTATAAAATTATAAAAAATATTTAATAAAAAGCATATTTTTTTTTTATTTAATAAAAACTTAAAATATATAATATTAGTTTATAAAATATTATTAAAATTATTAGCTTATTTAAAAGGCTTTTTCTTTAAAATTAAAGTAAATATTATAGCACTTTTTTAATTTAGTTTTAACATTATATTAAAACTTACTAATAAAAAGCCTATTAACTTACCTTTAAAATATTATATTTTAATTTAATATTTTTTATTAAAAAAAAAAGTTATTAACTAGTTATTAATTTTAAGCTTTATTAAGCTATATATAAAAGTTAATATAGCTTTTATTTTATTTACTTTAAAGCTTTATTTATAAAAATAATAATTTTATATTAATTATTAATAAAAAAATAAATATTTAAAAAACTATATTATTTTTACTTTAAACTTATTTAATATTATTTTTAATAGGTATTAAGCTAGAAAATACTTTAAATTTAATATTATTAAAGCTTTTTATAAAATAAAAATAGCGCTAAAATTAAAATATTTTACTGCTTTTAAAACTTAGCAAAATATTTTTTAATATTTAGTTTTATTTTTTAAACTTAAAATAAAACTAGCTTAATAGTAAACTTTTATTAATATATAGCTATAAAAATTATTAAATAAGTTTATAAGCAAATATGCTAATAATATTTTAATATATTTTAATATTAAAAAAAAGCATTAAACTTATTATAAAAAAGTTATTTATAAACTATATAAAATAAATTTATAAGATAATATTAAAAAGTTATAGTTTAATATAATAAAAATAAACTATTTAAATATAATATTAAAAGCTAAAATAAGCGTTAAAATAAATCTAACTAAAATTAAAGCTATTATTAGTTAATAATTTAAAAATTTTAATAAAATATAAGCAATTTAATCTTTTTTAAAACTTTATAACTTTATTTATATATTTACTTATTATATAAGTAATATAGCTAAACCTTTTAATTAATTGCTTAAAAAAAATATACTTTTTAAAAAAGGCTTAAAATAAAAAAAAGCTTTTAAAGCTATAAAATAATTAACTTATTAGTTATTAATACTTGCTTTTTTTAAACTTAAAATACCTACTAAAATAAAAATAAATGCTTTATATAATATTATTAAAAATATTATTTAGTAATAGCAACTTAATAGCTAATAAAAACTTATTAAATACTTTTTAAAAATAATAATATTATATAAAAAAGTATACTTTATATAAGATTACAAACTTTTAGTAATAATATAAATATTAAAATATTACTATTTAAAACTATTAAAAATAAAGTTTTTTATAGTTATTAATTATTAAGCTTTAGTTTACTTTTTAACTAAAAAGATATTATTAATATAATAAATATAATAAGCTAACTTTTTATTTAATTTTAATATTATATTTTAATATTATTTAAGCTAGTAAAATATAGTTGCTAATATACTTTTATAAAAAATAATAAATTTATTTACTATTAAAGTATAAAAAGCTAAAAAGTAAAATATAAAATTAATTAATTTTATAAAAATAGCTATATTAGTTGCTTTAATAAAACTAACTATAATACTTTTAAAAAAAGCAAACTTAGTAAATTTTATTAAAAAAAAAATAAACTTTAATAGCTAAATATAAAAAAATACTGCCTAAAAGTTTTAAAAACTATAACTAATAAATTAATCTTTTTATAAATAGTTTTAATAAAAAAAGCTTACTATTTAGTTATTATAGCTTACCTAAAATAAAATAAAACTATAAAAGCATTAAAATAAAACTACTATTAGCTTTACTTTAAAAAAAACATTAAAAAATATATATAAAATTGCTATAATTGCAAAAAAAATAAAGCATTATAAAATAAAACCTTAAGCTTATTATACCTGCTATTAATATTAACTTTAGTTTAAAAACATATAATAATTAATAAAAAGTTTATGCTTAAAAATTAATATAAATATAATTATATTTAAGCATTTATTAATAAATTTAGCTATCTTTTAGTTAGCATTTTAGCTTAAAAAACTAATATTATAAAAAATATAGCATTAAAATATTACTAATATATTTATTAATTACTTAATATATTAAAAGTTTAAATATTTAATAATATAAAACTATTTATTTTAAGCTTTATAATTAAAATTAACAAATTAATTAATATAAAATACTATTATAGCAATATATTTTATTTATAAACTTAAAGTATTATAAAGCTTATAAACTAAAAGCTAAATTAATAATTAAAATTTTATATTAATAAATATTAAAATAACTAAAGTATTTATTTATTTGCTTTAAATTTTATATATAACTTTTTATAGCATTTATTAATAAATATAGCATTACTAAAAGTAGCTATAAAAACTAACGTTTATAACTTACTATTACTGCTATTATTTAATATAAAAGCAGATAATAAACTAAAAAAATAAGCGCTTAAGCTAATATAATAAATGCAAAAAGTTTAATAATATGCTTATAAAATAGCACTTAAAATATAAAAGCAATAATAAATATAAGCTAACTATAAGCAAAAACTAGTAAACTTTATAGTTAGTAATTATATATTTTTAAAAAAAAAAAGCTTTGTAACTTAAGTGCTAATAATTAAGCTAAACTTATAATAAGTAAAGCTATTTAAAATACTATAAATATAAAAGCATAGCTATATTTTAAATCTTTTAAACTTTTATAAAATAACTAACTAATTTTATATTAATAAACTATAAAAAGCTATAAATAACCTGCTATTATAATAAGCATAACTATTACTTAAAGCAAAAGAAATTAATAGTAAAGCAAAATTTAAAGTAAAAAAAATACTGCAATTTAAACTATATAAAACATATAAAATGCTATAATACTAAGTAATATAATAAAAATATAACCTTAATAATATATAATATTTTGCTAAAAACTTTAAAAACTTATTAATATAGCTAGAAAAATTTTATAAATAGCATAAAAAAGCAGTAGGTTTTTTAGTAAAACTTTAATATTAGATAAAAGTAGCAGCTAAAAATATATAAGCAAAAAACTATCTAAATAATAATTTAGCTAAAAAAGCAAGCTTTGCTATAAAAATTAAACAATATAAATAACTTTAATAAAGTTTATAACTATATTTTAGTTTTAATAAAAAAAGTATAACAGTTAGTTATAACAATTGCTAACATAATAGTTTTTAATTTAACCTTTTATTAATAAAACTATTAATAACTAAAAAGACCTATTATATATATAATATATTACTAGCTTTTATATATGCTAGTTTTTTTTTTTTCTTTTTTTTTTTTTAGCTTAAAATCTTTGTTTATAGCATTAATAAAGCTATAAACTAGCCTTTAACAATTATAACATAATTAATAGTTAATTTTTTATTATAACTAAAAGCTTTTAATATAAGCTATATATTTATTTTATTTTAAAATAATATTATTATTAATAGTAATAAAAATAATAATTAAAATAAATGCGTATAAAAGTGTAAAAAAGTTAATAAATGACTTATATTATTATTTAACTTATATAATACGTTAAAAGATTTTAATTATAAAAAACCTTTTTTTTAAGTTAAAAAAGTAAAGCTTTAGTAATTATAAACCTTTTTTTATAATTATTTTAAAAGTTAATTTAACTTTTTTTTTTTTTTTAATTTCTTTTAAAATACTTTAACTTTTTTATTTTAAAAAAAAAGCATAGCATTAATAAAAAAAAAACTTTTAATTAAAATATTATAAACCTTTTTAATAAAGCTACTTTTTTAAAAAAAAAAAAATGCTTTATTTAAAATTACTATTAATATTATTATTTATATAATAAGTATGCTTTAAAATATAAGTAAAAAGTAATATATTAGTAAAAAATATAAAAAAAAAAAGCTAAGATTTAAAATCTTAATAAAAGCATGCTTTTATAAGCTTATATAGTAGCTACTTAGCAAATACTAAAGTTTAGCTATATATATATTTATATAAACAATTAAATATTTTTTTATTAAGTTATATTAAATTGCTACTTATATTAAAAATGCTTGCTATTTTTAGCAGCTATTTAATTTTATTGAATTTTATTTTAATTATATATTTTATTTTATATATTTTTTTATAGTTTTTTATATTTTTTTTTTAATATTTTTAACTTTAAGTTAATTAATTTTAATTAAGTTTTATTATTTTTAATTTTAGCTTTTTAAAGTTTTTTTTAAAAATAACTTTACTATTAAAATTAATTTTTAGTTATAATTTATTTTTATTTTAATATTTTATAATTAAGTTTTTATAATAATATAACTATTATTTTATTTTTTATTTATTATATTTATATTTTTATTTTTTTATTTAATTAAATAGTTAAAACTAATATATTTTTAGTTAAATTAATATTAAAAAATAGTTTTAACTTTATATATTTTATTTTTTTTATTAAAGTTACTTTATTTAATTTTAATAAGTTTTAAAAGCAGCAAAAAATAAATAAAAAAGTTTTTGCTTTTAAATATTAAACTAAAATATTAAATTAATATAATAAAATAAATAGTAAAATTATTTAAAAAAGTTTAATTTATATGCTAAATTGCTAACCTTTTGCTTAACTATTTAAGGTTTAAACTATTATTATAAATATTTTTATAAAAGTTTTTTTAGCAAGTAATATTTTTTATAAAAATATAAATATATTTAATTGCTAAAATTAAATTTAATAATTTAGTAGCTTATGTTATAACATTTTTTATAGCAGCTTTAATAAAATTTATAGCTAAATATATATTTTATTATAAATAATTTTTAAAAAATTAAATATTTTTAAACTTTTTAAATTATATATTAAATAATATTTTTATTGCTTTTAATAGTTTAAATTTAAATAGCTATTTATATAATATAAATAAAATTATTTTAAAAATAATATAATATTTACTTATATAATATTAAATTCTATAAAGTTATAAAATTAAAAAGCAATTTTAATTGTTTAGTTTTTATATTTAAAAAAACTATTATTTTATAAATAATATACTATAGTTATTAAAAGTTTTATATTTAATACTTGCTATATATTTTATTAAAATTTTAATATAAACTTTTTATTATAATTAAAAATAATACTTTTTAATATGTTTTAATTATTTAATAATAATTACTTTATTATTATAATTGCTTATTTTATTGCTATATATTATTTGTTATTAAATAAAAAAAAATTTGCTTTAAAGCAATATAAATAACTATTATTATTATATTATATATATTAAAATATATTTTTTTACTATTTAACTTTTATAAAATATTAATTAATAAAACAAAAAAAAGTTTAAAAATAAAATTAATAGCTATTATTTATATATAAAAATAGTTTTTAAAATATATTAAATATATATTACTAACTGCTTACTACTTATTTATTAAATTAAAGTTATAAATATTATAATATTTTATATATTTTTTTGCTAGCTATATTTTATTAGCAATTATATATAGTTTAAAAGCTTTAAGTATATATTTTATTTTATAATAATACTTTTTATTATAAGCTTATATTAATATAGTTTTTATTATACTATAAAATATATAAAGTTATTATATTTTATTATAAATATTATAAATTAATTTATTAAAAGTAAGCTTAAATAAATATTTTTATTTAAAAAAAGTAGTATTATTTTTATTAGCTTTATTTATAATATTTTTTATATCTTTTAATATATAAGCATATTTAATATTTTTTTATATATTTACTAAAAATTATATAATATAAAGTTATTTATTATTGCTTTTATAATATTTTTTATTAAGTTTATTTTATTTTAAATTATATTTAATATAGCTAGCTTATTTAATTTAGTTATTTTATTATTTAGTTTTATTATATTAATAATAATTTATAAATAACTAAAAATATTTAATATATAATTTAACTGTTTAAAAAAATAATAAATATATAACTTATATTTAAATAAATAAATAAAAAAGTTAATTAATTATTTATTAGATTTATTAGTTGTAAATATATTTAAAAAAGTTTAATTAATAATTTTTTTATAGTAAAATAATTAGTTAATATAATTATAAGTTATTTATTAAAGTAAATAATTATATAAAGCTTTTTTATTGTTTAAATTAAGCATATAACTTTTAATTTAAAAAGTTTATATTATATTTTTACTTTAAATAAAAAGCAATTAAAATATATTACTAGCAAAACGTTTATATAGCTTATAAGTTTTTTAAGCTTTTAATTATATTTTAGCTTAAAATAAAATATTATTATATTATAACCTTATTTTAAAAAGCTATTTATTTAAATAAATAACTTTTATATAAAGTTATAATATTATACTATAGTTTTTTTATATATTATATTTTATATAGCTTTAAATAAAGCTATTTTAGCTATTATTAGCATATAATATATAAATTAAATATATATTTAATGCTTATTTAGCTTTTTATTTTTTATTTGCTTTTGCTTTTAACTTTTAATAAAAAGTATTAACTTTTACTTTTATAATAGCTTAATTAGCTTAATATAATAAGAAATAAAATTATAAAAAAAGCTAAAAATATTAATAAATTATTTAAAAAATTTAAATTAGTTAAAAAATAATAGCTTATAAAAAGCTTTAATATAGCTTTTTATAATAGCTAAACTAAAAGTATTTATATAAAAGCTTAATAAATTAACTAATAAATAGCTAATAAATAGTTTAATTAATAATATTATAATATTATATTTTTTATATTATTTTTTATTATTAAAAAAAATTATAATATTATTAATAAAAATATTATAATAATTTTTATAGTTTTAAAGTAATTTATTTATAAATTTTTATATATAAGCTAAAATATTATAAAATTTTATTATAGCTACTTAATATTTTTTTATATTATAAGGTAATATAATTATAAATTTATTATATTAATTAAAATATATTAAAAATTAATAAAAAAAACGTATAATATTAACTATAATTATATAATGCTTTTTATATAATAATATAATTACTTTTGCTTATAAAAGCAAAAAGTAATTATTTAATACTATAACTTTATTAATATTATATATATTTATAACTATTTAGCTTTTTATTTTATTGCTTTTAAAGTTTTAAATATATAGTTAAAAATATTATATTAAGCAATAAATATTAAATATATAAATAAAGTTAAATTATTAACTTAATTTAATTTTTTTTGCTTATATAATATATTATTTTATTTATTAAAAATAATTATATTTTTATAATTAAAAAAATATATATAGCTATTTAGCTTAACGTTTTAGTTTTATTAGCTATTCACTAAAGAAATTTTTATTTATTAATTAATAAATATATTTATTATGCTTTTATTTTTTTAAATATTTAATAATTTAGCTATTTTTTAAAATTTTTTAGCTTAAAATATTTATTTTATATATATATAAATATTTAATTTTATAATAATTTTAAAGAAGTTTTATAGCTTTTTAATACTTAAAGCTAATTAAATATTAAAAATTTTTAATTAAAGCTTTTTTTTAAGTAATAAAAGCTTAATATAACTAATTTTATTTGCTTTATTAATTATTTTTTTTATTTAGTTAGTAAATAATATTTTTAATAAAAATATAATTAAATTTTTATAGCTAAATTAGTAATTTTATTAAAAGTTAATATATTTATAAATAAAATTAAATTTATTATTATAGCTATAATTATTAAAATTAAATTAAATTTATTGCTTATATATATAAATATAATTATTTTACTTAATAGTTTATAATTTTTAAGTAATTTATATACTTTAAAAATTTTTAACTAAAGTAAAGCTTTTTTAGTAAAAGTTAATATTATATTAATAAAAAAGTTAATTTTTAAAATAGCTAAAATTAAAAAACTGCTTATAAAACTAATAAATGCTTTAAAAGAAAATACTTTTAATGCTTTTTTAAAAAAATATTAAAATATTTAAAGTTTTTATTTTTATAAATTTAATTTAATTTAATACTTTTTTTAATTATAACTTAATTAAATATAATATTTTTATATTAATTAAAATATTTATTACTAAAAAAATACTTTTTAATATTATAAAGTAAAAATTATAATTTATTAGTAAAGCTTTATAGTTTATTTTTATAAAAGCTAACTTATTACTTTTAAAGCTAAATTTTTTTTACCTTATTATTTTTTAAATATATTTATATTTTTATATTAATACTTAAAACTTTACTTAAAAGTTTTTTAAAGTAAAAAATATAATAATATTTATATTAAAGTTAATATTAACTTTATATAGCATTAAAAAGTTATTAGCTAAAATAGCATTAGCTATTAATTTATTAATTATATATGCTTTTTTTTTAAATATTTATAATATTAAATTGCTAAAAATATTAGTTTTTTTATAATAAAACTTAAATATAGCTTTTTTTTATAGTTAATTATTTTAAAGCTTAATTTTTTAGCTTAATAGTTATAGTTTTTAATAATATAGTTTAATTTATTAAAAATGCTTTTAAAAATATATAAACTTTTTAAATTTAAATTGCTATATATTTTTATATTTTTTTTTTATTTTAAAGCTTTTAATTTAAAACTAAAAATTAAAATATTAAAAATATTTAAAGTTTTTTTTAATATTATATAAAAGTGCTATTTTAACTTTAAGTTTAATATTTAATACTTTATTTTAAGTTTTTTTAAGCTTTTAAAACTTTTTAGCTTTTTTAAAGTTTTATATAGTTTAAAACCTTTTAAAGTTTTTTTATAATTAGCAAAATATTATTACTACTTTTTTTATAGTTTTTTTTAATATAAAAAAATATTATATTAAATGCTTAAATAGCTAATTATAAAAAGCAAATAAAATATTATAATAACTATAAATTTTTTTTTTAGCGTTTAAAAAAAATTAAATTATAAAAGCTATAAGTTTAATTAATTTTTTAGCTTTATATTTAATTTATATTTATAAAAATAAATATTTTATATTTTTTATATCTTAAAAGTATTATAACATTAATAATAAATATAATTAAAGTTAAATATATAATATATTTTAGCTATATAATATATTTATTTATTTTTTAAAAAATAATAATTAAATTTTATAATTATAAAATAAATATTTAATATATAATTATTTTTTTTATTACTATTATTATTTTAATAATTATTATTGCTATAATTATAATTTATATTTTATTTATTAAAGTTATATTAGTTTTATTAACAATTTTTATTTTTATTATTTTATTTATTTTAGCTATTATTTTATTAAAAATAATTTATTTTATTTTAATTATTATTTTTATTTTAGTTTTAATTATTTAAGCAATTATAAAATAAGTAATAATTATTATATAAAAAGCAATATATATTATTTATATATTAATTATAACTATTTTACTACTTATTTTAATAGCTATATTAATTGCTTTAGTAGCTATATTAATTACTTTAATAGCTATAATTATTATATTAATTTTTTAATAGTAAGTTATATAGCTTAAAAAAGCATATAAAGCATATAAATAAGCTTAAAATATTAAAATATTTATTAATTAATTTATTATTTAAATATTTATTAGCTAAGTTTTAAAAATTTTCTGTAAATCTTTTTAATTTTATATATATATAATTTTAATATTTACTTAAATTAAAATAGCTTTAAAAACTACTTAAATTTAAGCTTTATACTATTTTTAATTTAAGTTATTATATTTTATTAATTTTTATTATTTTTTTTAAAAATTTTTATAGCTTATATATATTAAAGTTTTTTTTATATATATTAAAATATAATATATTTATTATAGTAAATATTAAATAAAATAAGTTTTTTTTTATTAAAGCATTTAATAGCTATATTTATATTTATAGCAAACTATTTTTTTAGTATTTTTATAATATTTTATAGTTTTTGCTTATTTATTTTTGCTTTTTTTATTAAAGTAACTTTATTATTTTATTATAATAAAGCTAAGCTTATTAAAAAAGTTAAAAATATAAAAACTATTTACTTGTTATTTATATATTTTATTTTAAAATTAAATTTAAAAAAGTTTAGTTAATTTAAAAATAAATATATATTAGTAAATATAATATTTTTTTTAGTAATAATATGTAAGTTTTTTAAGTTATTATAAAAAAAGTTAAAAATATTAACTTTTTTATGTTTTAATTTATTAAGTTTGCTATGCTTAATATATTTAGCTTAACTATTTAAAATATTATATTTTAAAGATTTATTATAGCGTTTATTATTAAAATTTAATAAGCTACTTAAACTTAAATTATTATTTAAGCTAAAATATTATAATTATTTTTATAAAGTTTTTTTATTTTAAAGTTATATTAATTTGCAATTATTTTATAGTTATATATTATATTATAATATTAATTATTTAATATTAAGTTAATTTTTATTGTTAATATTTTTATTAGTTTTAAATATTTATATATTTTTAATAACTTTTAAAATAAAATTTATTTATTAGTTATATTTACTTATTTATTTAATTTATTTTTCTTATAAGTTAATAATATTAGTTATATTACTATTTATTTTAATAACTTTTTTATTTATATATTTAATAGCTATTTTAGCTTTTTTATTTTAATAATATAAAAACTTAATAGTTTTTTAATTAGCGCTAAACTTTTTAAATAAATTGCTATTTAATTTAATTATAGCAAAGCTTTTATATTTAAAAAGTAAGCTAGCTTATAACTTAATTATTATTTATTTACTTAGTAATAGCAAAAGTTAAATAAAAAAATATTAAAACTTAAATGCTTTTATATTAGCTATTATAAAATATATTTATTAATATATATTTAAAATAATATAAAATAAACTATAAATAAAAAATAAAATAAAATAAATTAAATATTTATATTAAATATATAGCTAAAAAAATAATTTATAATATTTATAACATAAAATATAAAAATATTTTATTTAGTTTACTTTATATTAAAAGTTGCTTTTTAATTTAAGCTAATATATTTTTACGTTTATATTAATAATAACAAGCTAGTTAAAGCTTATATTTTTATTATTTAGCTAATATAAAAAATATATTATATTATAATATTAAACTAGCTTATAATTATTTTAAACTAAATAAAAAGTATAAAAAATATTAAGTATATATAATTTTAAGGTTTTTAAAAGAAAAAATAGTTTTTTAAAAAAAAGTTTTATAATAAAAAAGTTTTTGCAATAAAATAATAGTTTAGTTTAAAAAACTAAAATAAAATAATAATATAGTTTTTATAATAAAACTTAAATAAATAATATTACTTTAATAAATATATTTTAAAATATAAATAAAAAGTAATATATTAGTAAAAAATATAAAAGAAAAAAAGCTAAAAGTTAAAATCTTAATAAAAGTATATTTTTATAAGCTTATATAATAGCTGCTTAGCAAAATGTTAAAGTTTAGCTATATATATGCTTATATAAACAATTAAATACTTTTTTTATAAAATCGTATTATTATAATAATAAAATAAAAAATATTAAAAAATTTAAAATATTATTAAAATTATATAATTAAAAAAAAAGCTTTATTTAAAATATTATTAAAAATAATTATTTAATTTTTTATTTTAAGCTAATAAATAAATTAAAAGCTTATATAATTATTATATAAAAATAGTTTATATATTATATTTTAATATATATTATATAAAATATAATATAAAAAATTAATTAATTATAGCTTAAAAATATTAATAAAAATATATAAGTTAATTATATATATATATATTATTTTATTTTGCTTTTTTTTTTTTAATTTATTAAAACGATTTTTTTTTATATTTTATTTAACTTATTTAATAAGTTTTACTTAAATATTTAATTTTTAAGTTAAATTATTATTTAAATTAAATTTTAAAATTTTTATATTTAAATATTATAATTATTTACATTAATATTAAAAGTAAAATATTTTATTAAAGTTATTTTAAATATAATTTATAAAGGTTTTAATAAATTAATTTAATTATTTTTTAATATTATTTTTAATTAAATTAATTAACTTAAAATATTTATAGCTTTTAAATAATTGTTAATTTTTAATATAATAAATTATTAAAGCTTAAAAAATTATATATATTTTTTTAAAGTAATATATATTTATATATTTAAGCTAATTATTTTATTTTAAACTTTTTTATTTTATAATTTAAAGTTTATTAGCTTTATTAAAAATATTTTTTATTATTAATTTATTAATTTTAATATAATATTTATTTAATTAAGCTATTATTGCTTTTAATTTAATAAATATAATATATAATAAAACTTTTAATTATTAAATATAAATAATATTATATTAAATAATTAATTTTTAATATTTTAATTATATTTTTATTATATATCACATATAATTATAACTATATATTTAATATAAAATTTAAATATAATTAACTTAATATAATGTTTTAAGGTATACTTTATTATCACTAGTGATTTAACTTAATATGGTACTATCTTTTCTATTTAACACAATCTGACAATAATCACCACCGCTGTTTGGCACGCTGGACTAAGGATAAATAGAAAGCTAGGTGATCCTATGCCCCGCTACCGCTGCTCCTACTCTGCAGGAATCTTGGAAACCTGCGTTCGCTTCCTTGCCTCCTCAAGAATAGCTATTATCTCCTTCCCATTACTACAACTCCGTCGCGCCGCCGCTACAACTGCATCATTAACTTGTATTTGCTCTCCCCACTTATTGCAAAGCAAATGTAAGACGCCCCGATGCCAACTCCGAGTCGCCGCCATCATGACGCGCGCGGTAATCTGAACTTCCCTTCCCCGCTTCTCCAAAACACACTGTAAAGTATCTGGCGTTCCGCTTGCTGCCGCTGCTACCATGACGGCCTCAGTGATTTGGACTTGCTCTTTACACTTCTCCAAAAGCCACAGTATTGAGCTTTCCCTACTTACTACATGTTGCATAACAGTCTCGGTAGCCAAGTCTTGCTCTCTCCGCTTTCGAAAAAGCAGGTTCAACACGTCGTTATGGCCGAGGGTTAGTGCCGTTATCACCGTCGCAGCCCCAACGTATGCCCCAGCGTCGAGGAGCATTTCAACCACATCTGTATAACCACCTTTTGACGCTGCCCACAAAGCTCTGCTATAACTATGACCATAGTCATTAACATTAACACCCTCTCCGTCTAGGATAACGCGGACAATTTGTGCTAGCCCCACCTCGGCCGCAAAGCGTAATTCAGCTATAGCCCAATTTCGAGCAAGTGTCATCGTAGGAGCAGTTATCTCAGTTATCTCCAGATGCCTACGGCACAACTTGCGTGCTTCCTCAAGCAAATCATTGCCTATGCTTTGATGCTGCTTTCCGTAGTGGGTAATCCACGAGGAGCTAGCATATAAAAGGAACGGATAGGTTTTCCTCAAGGTTTTCCCCAAGGTTTCTCCGTAGAGTTTCCCAATGGCTTCCCCGCTGGTTTCCCCGCTGGATTCCCCGTAGCGTTCCCTGTGATAGAGAGTTTCCCTGAGACACTTATCTTCCCAGCCACTGAGACCTTCGCAGCGAAAGAGAGCTCCACTGCTAATTTCATCGATGATTACGCTGTAATAATCCCTTTTTCCGGGGCCCGGATACACCCCCGGATCATCTAACTCCTGTAGAGAGAGATAAGAGATGCAAGGACGGGATATCGCAGCGTGACACTCGGGTAGTTTGAAGCTTCCTCTCCAGTGCCACGTGCCATGTTCTTGTGGGCAATCCGTCAGAAACTCTCTTACGGTCTGGTGAATGAAGGATAGCTTTGAGTCATGAAAATCAACAAGGAGCCCACAGAAATTCTTGGCTTGGTTTATAAAAGAGGCGTTATCCCGTAAGCCCTTCTCTAACTCTGAATGTGTTGCGGGGGGGGTCTTCTCTGTGGCCAACGTAAGTGCATAATTTGCTTCGTCAATGCTCAGGGGTCGTTCCGCCGCAAGCATCAGCTGAAAAAGGACGCGCGTATTCTTAGATTTCGTCCTGTTAAGAATCTCTTCATATGCCTTGGCGTGCTCGTCAGGGAGACGACTCAATAGGCTCTCTATGTCCGACGGTCTGTCATAAGCACTTGGGTTCTGGTCGATTATGTAGAATGTTAGACGTAGCCACAAATATGTACGATTTCTAATGCCCTTGAGGCGCTTCAAAACGCGCCAACGATTGTCCTCTGTAAAATGGCTCATCCTTTCCCGGATCCCGTGATCAATGACACGGTCAATATCCTCACTAATGGCTGCAGAGTGGTTATCTCCGTCGAATTGCAGACAGAAAGGACTGAGGAACCTCTTGATTGATCGCTCGATCGTATCGTAAGGCCGACTTGTAACGAAAAATTTAAGTCTGCACCGGCCGTAAGATTTCTGCCCAACGTCGGAAAAGAACTCCCGTAGCTTGTCGATGAGGATCTTTCTGTCTTCTTCTTTGCACTCATCAAGGGCATCGAGAGCGCATACAATCTCCCCGGCGCCTGGAGTAGTGGCACATTCGAGTAGGACGCTCCAGAGCTCGGAGAAGTTTGTGGCTAGAGTTTTACCGTAGTTCTCGTATCGTTTTAGCGCATGGGTCATGAAGTCGCCGGTTGGGTCTTGTATCAAAAGTTGGTGTAGAATTGCGGAGAGGGCACTAGCGCCGTGCTGACGCGTCTCGTCACCGTCTTTGAAGAAATAGTAACAGACAATACTTGTATCACTCGTAGAAAGCTGCTTCTCGTCAATCAAGGATCGTGAGAGCACGGATTTTCCGCATCCAGGACCAGCGGAAACCCAGAGGAAGCTTGATTCTATGCTGTCGCGCCAAGACCTAAATGTCGCGTCCTCTAAGAACCATGTGCATGTGTTTTTGACCTTCGGAGGATTAAAGTTCTTAGATTTTTCATGATCATGGCCGGCTGCTAAAGCGGCGAGAAGTTTTAACTCATTCTGACTCTTCTGATCGTCCTTTTTCGTCTTTTCTCCTGTAACATTAATTAAATCAAGAATTCCAGAGTGAACGAGGAAATCATGAATGGCATACGTTTCAGACTATTGTCCATGAAAGATTCAGCACCTTGAACCAGATCCATAATTTCCTTTGCGACGGCTTTGTATCCCATATCTTCAGGTCCGAAGAATCTCTGGAGGTTATAATGATTTCGTTCAAGAGGGCTTCTCCCGATTCCTAGCGAGAAGTCTAAGCAAGCCGAATTCTCTGGAACAATATAACTCTGGACTGTAATTAGAAGATGTAAATAATGGATCGAAGCATATGCCAACGAAAAGTCAACTTACGTCTTCCAGGCTCATGTTCCTTAGAACTCGGCCCGTGGGGCTCGGTTTGGTTTCGTAAAAGCATCGTACCGGAATTGGCTTATCTAGACGCATTCTTGTAAACCGAACCAATAGATCCTCCAGGTACGGGTTCTCTTCGACCGACAGAGCCATAGTTTCCGGGTAAATATCAATATCCGGGTTACATTGTGCGATTGCTTCCACCATTTGTTGTAGCGAAAGACCTTTCCGCCCCCTGAATGGAGTTCCGAAGAAGACTAGGCCAACAGTATGCCCGAAAGGATCCAACCACTCAGCCCGATTGTCGAAAGAGGACCGAAGAGCGTGAATAAGGACAAGGCCACCGTAACTATGTGCGATGAAGATGATAGGTCGGGTAATACCCTGTGAATGTATATCAACAAGGCGGAGCAGGTGTAAGAGGGATTTGGCTTACACGGCGGTAATGTTCTAGTTCCCCAAGCAACATATTAGCCACCTGAGACACGAGCGTTTTCTTGGGTGGATGCGTATTTTGAGTGTTCTGGGGCCGAGTAATATCCTTTGAATATCTATTAACGACGCGTAGCAAAAAAACGTATAAGGTATTTGGCTTACACGGCGGTAGTATTCCAGCCATCCAAGGAACGTATCAGCCACCCAGGACAGCAGCGTTTTCTTGGGCGGATGCGTATTCTGGAGCTCATTTTGGCGAGGCCCAAACCAGTTAGATTCATAACCGAAACGCATTATGCGGGCGCTCGGGACGGCTCTTGGGAGCATGCTAGGATCTGCAAGCCAATTCACCCTCTCACCCTCGGACCCTTTCCAAGACCACGTCGTGTCTGGGTCGGCCCCGATGCCGTGTATTGCAACAATACTGCGGATTGTTAGCACAGAAAAGTCAAAGCACGTCGTTACATACTCTACGCCCTGGCCTACGCTATCCACATTGTCTTCAAAATTCTCGTATAAGACCTTAATCCCTGATGCAGAGTGCGGTTTTGCGGACATTGTGTGAGTCGCCTTGACGAGGCCTCGTAGGTGGAGTCTACCAAGGACTAGCAACAAACAAGAGAAGAACTTCGAGCATACAGGGACAATCTACCCAAAGAATAATATTATCATGATCGAGATCTTTTATAGTGACCGACTAAGTGAAAACGAAGGAGGCTGGGCCCTAATGGCTATCGCGTTGAGATATAGCTGCGAGTCGGCTGGTGGGCTGGTCACGTGATATACCTAGGTAATAGAATCAATACGAGCATCGTAGAGAGAGAGAGTTTGGCGGTTCTCACTCTTGACCTTCAGTATGAGGGCCTGGCAGCTTTTAGGAACAGCCCGGGGACTCGAGTGGGGACTGTAATTAGGGTAAGAAACGAATCCTGTGCTTGCCCAGGTAGGCGATTTCAACAAGGGCCTCTGATTTGTCTCGTTTAAGGGCGAGACCAAAGGGAGGCATTCCAGCCAAAAGTGCAGGAATGAATGGCTATCATTGACCTTACGTGGATAAGCCTTAATTGTGCGACCGCCCATCACGAATACAGTGTGATTCTTAGATGCGACACTCTCAGGCAGACATGGAAATTCGCTGACCGTGTGATTAGTCGCACGTCAAGGCATCACGCCCTTAGCTAAGCCTCTACTGATGTGACCCTCCCTGAACTAGTATGACGCGCCCAGTTTCGTCAGGAGGTTTGGGGTGCAAAAGCTAAACCATTGTAGCCGGCCTTCACGGGTGAATGAGCTGGTGGTTTCCGTAATATACTAGATTATATGTCTGAAATCCGCTCTTAATTCTATCCACCTAGTAGCATGATTAACCCGACTTTATATTTTTAAGCTGTTCCAAAGTATAGACCTATTCATATCTTTCCGCCGTAATGTCAGGGTGGGCATGGCTCTCTACTTCCCTCGCCGAGAAAAAGGGCATCTTCGGCAAGTTTCATCAATGTCTCACGTTCGAATCTTCAATTCAAGTAGGATTAAACATATATCCATTCGGCGATGAAAGTTAATAACCACAGCTTAGTCTACTAACCCCACCTCGCTCGGGAGTAATGGGATCATGAGTTCGGAGGGGGACGTCGATGCGTATGTAGATAACGTGGAAAAGGTATGCTCCGCATAGGCACACGCAAAAATTCTAAAAATATGGTATTGACGATTCTCTAATACGATCAAGTCTCAACCTGATATATGCATCATGTATGCCGCTTCTTCCTTCACGGGGGGGGGGAAGGTATTAAACCTCACAGGGCATTTACGAACAGTACCGCGGCAAATAACGGGAGAATGCCGCTACCTGTGTCTAGAGCGTTATTCGAACGCATAGTCACAGTGTTCAATGTTTCTCCGTCGTTCCTTCATATTCTCAACACTGGTTTGGCGGTTTTTACTAGTTCCATTGCATCCCAAGGTATGGGGGATGACGTGGGGTGGGAAAAGGCGCGTATGTAGCACGTCTATCTTCAAAAGAACTCACTGAATCGTAGTCCAGAATTTGTCATCCAGCAGAATAGGTCGTATTCGGCGTTTTCGATAGCCCTTGCGTTCGGAATGAGTACTGGCAGGACCCGCGCGTTGGTCTTCGGGGCCGAAGCCTGGGTAGTATCGAATCTGTTTCGGGTTATCGCCTCCATGACACCTCATCCATACGGGCCAATGGTGATTCCTGCGGTCGCCATGGAGCTACAAGCGCAGTGGTTCAACGACACAGTCCGGAATCTACAAGACCATATCCATTCCATCGAAACAATCACCGGCATGAGACAGTTCAACTTCCCACATGAGGTAAAGGGCCCAAGCCCCCAGGACTGGAAGACTCTGGATCTGATTTCTATCACCCGTGACCTAAGCAGCTTCCTTAGCAGGTTCGCTTTTCTGAGTTTACAAGCAGAGACCGGAGCATATCTCGTGGATCGCATGATAAAAACTACGGAGTTATTCATTGACAAAATAGAGAAGAATCACAGAGAACAAAAGCCCAGTAAAGCGTCCAGCGATCAATACAGTGTGATCTCGAAATTAGAGGAGGTACAAAGCTGGTACCTTGGGCTGAAAGCACGCTGTCGGTACCTGTCAGAACGTGCTTCGGCACAAAATCAGACCGTATGCAACTCCAAATTCTGGGTCACAGGACCTAAACTAACGAGCGCAGGTCTACTGTCTTATTGCGTCACAGTATAACTTAGCCGACATAGACATTGCTCGATCGTCCTGCAACATTGCGGAAGAAATCCGCAAAGAGAACGAAGCAATGCGGACAATCGCCGAGATCACCCGTCGTGATAATGAATTAATGATCCAAGTCGCCACGGACTCTCGGAGCGTGGCAATTGCAACCGCACGAGACAACGCGGCCATGCGAGTGATTGCTGCTGTGACGATCTTATTTCTTCCCGCCACCTTCACGGCTGTGAGTGATTCACTAAACTACATAGAAAACGACTGACAGGTACCTCAGACATTTTTTTCGATGACATTCTTCGATTTCTCAGACGCTGCGAAGCCACGTGTGTCTCCATGGACCTGGATCTACGTTTTAGTCACAGCTACGGTAACAATCCTAATCCAATCAGCTTGGGCAATCATGTCGAGGAAGAAAAAGGCGAAGATTATACAAAGAATTCCTATGCTGGATGCAAGTAATATTGCCGAAGAGAGGCCGTAGCCGGGGGAAGACACAAGCAAGTTCACACGAATGTGTTGGCGAAGTATTTCAACATGAGGAGCGGAACGTGTGTATTAGTTTATCAAGTGTGCGGATAGATAGGGCTCCTGCAGCAGTTCCGTTCCTCCGTGGTCACGTATGCACCCATCTGCAAAATAAGGAGGCGCAATTTCATCCAATGATACCGTGTGCTGTACTGCTGCCCGACCGCAGGTGGGGATGCATGTCAGGGTTAGTTGTGGACGTAACGTCGGGATATTTGTAGCCTACCTTGTTTCCTACCGAATCTTTTATCCTGACCATGTAGGATTACGAAATGGTGTGAAATAATTCAACGGCGAATACAAAATTGCACATTAGGGATAACTCTAGGCTTAAAGGCTAGGCGCAGAATTTTACCTCACCATCACTTCGGAAAAGGCTGTGTATTCAACACCAACCATGACTCATCTATGCAGTATCCCGGTTTTTGGCCCCAGCGTCGTATCTCGGCAAAGAAAATTCCTTGAACGGGAGCCAATAGTTAGCTCACCGTTGACCTGCTCGAGACATTACACTTTGCCATAGCCACGGGGCTTATTACGCCTTGAAAGTGCTGAAAGACTTGGGGCAGGGGCATGTAGTACGTAGAATTCAAGGCACAGGGCACTACTCGTGTGCAGTAATCGGGGGTCCTCCCACCATCTCTCATAGTCTAGATGATCAAGTAATCCACTCATATACCTTATATTGCACCTCCAAATAAAATGCTCCAAGGTAGCTGGAGGCAAGGCGTCCTAGCCAGGCTAACCATTTTCATAAGGTAGGCGATGTAGGGTGGTTGTAGCGAGGTCAGCACTTAGAAAACCAAGGTTGGCCTCACCACGATTAATACTAGTATACCCACATGCTCGGAGTATTCTAGAGCTCGGCGTGTCACCTAGGAATCCATAGTTCATAGACAAGGCCGAGGAGTGTGTAATGGCCATGCCCAGCTTCAACCCCTCGTAGGTGCCTCTGGAGTCGGCGAGATTAGCACATCGTTTATATTGTGGAACGAGACCGCGGGCTGCCTTGCCTTTGCCCTGAAATTAGGCCTTAGTTGTGTTAGATATAAGGGATGCGACCTTATTCGGTATATTGGTTAAATGGGTACAAAATGACGAACCCATGTCAGGGATACAGGGGCTCCCATAGAAATTTGCCTACAGACGCGGTCACCACAACATGACATCTAGATCAACACAGGAATCAATACAACGCATTCAGCCCAATTGCATGCCATAGCTTATATCTGACAGCCCTAGGTCAGAGCCTGCCTTAATATGAAGCCACCATGCGGGCACAGAACTGCAACATGGCTCAGCCAAGGCGGCCACCCCTCAAATATACCGAATATGAAAAGAGACACGTTCTAGGCGGGGAAACTCCTACTTCCCGATCAACGCCAACATTGAAATATGTCCTCACCTGGCTTGAGCCGTCGAAACGCCCGCAACGCAGAATAGCAATACTGCACTACGAATTTGGCTTACGAAACATTCTTCTCATTCATTCACTCGTCAACGTCTTTGAATGGATCCATTGACTATTGTCGGTGCGGCGGCGTCGGTCGGTCAGCTGGTCGACCTGGCCGACAAGGCTGCTACATCTGCTTGGCATCTCACTCAATCGATTATTCGAGCCCCAGAAGAAGTAGCGAAGCTCGCAGAGAAATTACAACGTTTCAAGCTATTGATTGAACAGACCCAACACCAGACACTAGATGCTCCGAGTATCGACGAGCTTTTCCCCTCAAGTTATCGCGACGTTCTCTACAAACTCCTGGAATCAAATGTGAAGGCTCTGGAGAACCTGGAAAGCGTGCAACATGTTCCCTCGATAAGTTCAATTAACGTTAGGGAAAGGGTCCGCTGGGCAACCGTTGACAAGAAAAGGGCTCGTGACCTTCTGGCCGATATTCGAGATGCAGAGAGCAGTTTAGACACAGCTTTAAGTATGGTCACAATGTAAGTGGACAATGAATGTACGGTGTGGGCACAGCCAGCTAATCGTGTAAAAATAAATAGGCGAATAGTGTCGAAAAACCAAGCATCATTAGCTGCATTGCGGATCAGCCACGAGATGTTTCAACCCATGCTGACAAATGAATTAGCGAAGATCAAGCAATGTATAAATCAACAACTATCTAATACCGTGGAAAAGGTTAGTGGCATTACGATTATTGATTTTTCAAAAGAACAAGGACTTCTGGCTAGCGGCATCTGACTACTGGATGCAGATCACTGTCCACGCTGAAGCAACTGTTGGAGAGTCCCAGAACAAAGTCAAGGCCGGTTTGAACGAAGTGGCCCACTTAATCAGGACTATCGTGGCATCTGGAGAGACTCATTCCGAGATGCTCCTGGTGAGTTATGGCCCTCAACCGAGGCATGCATAGTCTACTGATGTTAGGCTGTGATAGAAATTGACTGATCTCCAAAGGGGGCTGAGCAATGATGTAACTTGTCTGAACAACAGTATAGCCGATCAGCGAAGTGAAGCCCTCGCTTCCCGTCGGCGGATAGAAGGGGCTAGGTACTTCAAGGAAGGAATCTCGCTGGCGAAAGCACAGCGGTCTAATGCTACTGATCGGGGCAATCTCGCTAATTCTTCGGCTTCAACGGCACTAGGCTTGCCCGTCTCAACGCTGCTGCTCAGCTACGAGATGAAAAGATCAAGACAGAGTCTCTTCTGGCAGCCTAGATCTTTTGACACCTCGTTCATCAATGACAAGTATTGGGCTAGACTCGATATGTCTGTCATGTTAACATCAAGCCAAACCAGGCGGAAGCTGCGTTTAGTTCTCCGCACAGGGCTTAGGCTTATACGACACCAGATGATTCAGTTTGACCTAAACATACAACACGATGTCAAACACTGGATGTCTCTTCCACGGTTGGGATTGTCACTCACGCCAATTTACATTAGGCCAGCGAATAGTCCGATCTTCCAAGCGTGTTTCAATCGAGACTTAGAAGCCGTTCGATATCTCATAGAGACGGGCCAAGCAACCATTCATGATGTCGATAGTGAATCACGGCGTGGTCTGCTCGAGGTTAGTACTTGTTAAATGATTACTTTACATCCTAAACTAAGGAATGGCCTATACAGCACGCTTTTCGAACAACAGATACAAAATTGACCTCCTTGGCCCTTATTCCCTCCGAAACCAAACTTCAATTACTTATGCGCTATCTCCTTGATGTTGGTTACAATCCAAATGTCTTTAACGGGCTGAACTCCTTGTAAGTACAACTAATAAAACTTCGAAAAGGGGGCGGTGCAGCTCCATGCTAATTCGATCTGCGAATTAGGCCTGCAATATTACACGCATTTTCAGATGATAAATTAGACTGTGTTACTCAGCTTATCTACCGAGGAGCGGAGATCGACTCATTCAGCGTTAATCCTGCCTCGCTATTTGATTCATATCTCTCCCCCCAACGCTTTTTGGAAAAGTTTAATCTTCTAACCTCGACTGGATTTTCCGACTGGAAAGTTCAAAGCGAGAGATCGTTGCTACACGGGGCTATCCGCGCCGGCGATTGGAAACGTTTACTTTTCGCACTCGAAATCGTAGGCCTCGTCCCTCGAGGGGGTGAGAGACCACCTCTAATATATCTCTCTCTGTGTTTTCATGACGATACAGTAGCCTTAGGGGCTGCCTTGATAGAATGCGGGGCGGATATAAATGGCGGGTCGAATGGTTGGAATGGGTCTCTGCTTCGCTCTAGTATCAATCATTGGAACCATACGATGGCACACTTCGCCTTATACTGTGGAGCAAATCCTCGTCTTACCGACTGCCACTCGGTAAATGCGTGGTATGAAGCCTGGGAATCGCTCCATCGCAGTCACAAGCTCCAATTCGTTCAAGCCGAGCTGCTACTGACTCATCTTTTACTCCACGGCGCAGACCCATTTGAGCCAGCCCGGTGCATTCATCATGATAGCATATGTGTTCCATGGGGTTGCAATTATACCGACCCGTGGTATTCCTACGCTAAGCAAGTGAAGTGCCCTGAGTTTGCCAGAGTATGGAGCTTCTCGTCTCGTCTTCTTTCTGAATGGCGTTTCTCGTCTTTCAAAAGTAAAATTGAACAAGATTATGAAGCTTTTGAGGTGGACAGAGTCTCGAAAACGACCTTTAATTGGTCTAACGACGGATGGGTTGTGCGACGTGATCCCGTCGCGCATGATGATCGATATGCCGACGGAGAAGGCGAAGTGTCCGATGGGGACTACAGCGACAACTCTGACATCGAGAGTGGACACTACGATGAGGATGCTAATAATATATACGATAATTGCGATATACGCAGATATGGCAGAGATTCCCTCTTTTACCAAAATATCTCGACAGCAGAGGGTCGACAGCGAATGTCCACATTTCCCGCTGTTCAGCTTCTATGCAATGCACTAAACCGTGCTGGCTACCGAGCTCAGATGGATTCAGAGGGCGACGTATGGTTCGAGGATGAGGATGGGGATATGTACCACGATGCCGTCGAGTTTCAATCGGACACCGAGGGTCGTGAGCCGAAGGTTGACTGTTACATCTGCCGGGATCTGAGGAAATATGGACTTGGCGGAATACTCGATGATATTGAACGTGGCAAGCAGAAGCTGTACGCCTATAGGGAAGAAGTAAAGGCAGGTAAAAGGAAATGGTGTATGTAGTTGCTGACTTCTCCTATTGTCCCGTTGAGTCGAGCTATACGAAGCCTAGTTACGGCTAGGCTTTCAGTATGGGTACGGGAACTCCAATTTTAAATACTAGAGCTTTCAGTCCTAGAGGCTTCTATACCAACACCTCAACATTTGTATGCAAAAAGCAGCTATTCGTCACGAAGCCCGTTCAACAACCAAACAGGAGGATCTGATCCCACCCTTCACTATTGCACGATCATGTTTGTATGTTCTATCACCAATACGTATTGACACTTGGCAGTGAGAGAAAGAGAATGTATCTGCTAACGGGCTTAATCTCCCCCTATCCCTGTTTACCTCCCTGTATGGTCAAGTAACCGATATCTAGACATATGGAGGTAAGCATTCCTAGCCTAATTTTAACAATATGTTTAACCCCTGACTGCTAACGAACCTGAGCGAAACCATGGTCTTCTTCATATCTGTCACTAGTTTCGTATTTGGGATCCGGCCACTATTATCTAGCATTTAATTTACACCCAGGCATGGTCTTTCCATTTCCCACTGATGACCATACTCCCTTTAACCTCTGAGCCAGCGATGTATCTGGTGTTTGTCAGTTGTTTGCCGACGGATAACTCTTCCGCAACTTCCAAGTCCCAACGACCGAGCTAAACCTCTATAGAGGCAGCCGTCGCTTCGGACAGTTTCGACTAAAGGACGGATGGGGATCATCGCAGACTGCACACTTCGTGAACGCCGTATGACAGTTGTTGTGGTGGTGGCCGATATTCGCGCACCTCACACAAACTTGGACGTCCCGACAGTTGACCGCCTTGTGCCCCTGCCGTTGGCAGTTGTAGCATTGGATTGCGGTAGGGCGGATCTCAAATGCTCTGGTGCTCCCGTACCGTCCGTCGACACGAAACTTTCCGCAGCTCAAGAGCTGCGACACGTCGTCGCTGCTGCCGACATAGACCACGATGGAGCCGTACGCCTGCCAACTCAGCATGTCTGTCTTACCTAGCCACGCAACATTGACGATTGTTACATTATTCTCTTCGCCGAGAGATTCTGCAAGGCCATTGTGCACTTGGCCGCTGTCATCCATAACAGCCTGGCGCTGAACGTTGTCCACCCTTACGGCGTATTGTTTGTTATGCGATCTTTTCAGAGCCGATGACTTTGAAGCTTGTGACTGCGGCGAATAATCTTGATTCCGTCCATTAACGACAGTCGTATGAGCATGGCGAAGTTTGGGTCCTTGAATAGCTCTTGATTCAATACCATCGCCTTTCTGTCCGGATTTATAAACTTCCTTCGATTTTCCGATCAACTTGGACACGAAGTCGACGAGTTGCACCACGTTGGCAGCAATGCCCAAGGCCGTGAGAGGATCCATGTGTAGGATCTGTCATGAACACCCCGAAAAGCGTGAAGAGCGGGCTTCTTCATCACAAAGCTATCACTGGGTATGGCTCTGTGGTCGGTGTAAGAATATGAAATGGCAACAATCTCAGCCAGAATTACCTCGCCCCCAAAGATCGTGGGCGCAGGAACTCTATGGATGGCAAGGCAGACATATCGGACAGTGCAAGCTGCGCCACGGTTGAACTAAGGTCCGCTGAGCCTGTTGCAATTAGGGGTGATATTGATGTTGTAGAGGTAACGGAGGCAAAGTGAGGTGGAAACCACCGTGAGAGATACTATAGACACTATATCCTTTATTTAAGGGAGCTCGCTTATAAGGAACTCAGATAGTTGGAGCATAAAGTATTACGTTATCTGCGCGCTGATAGCCCTTCGGCTCGTCTCAGGGCGAAAATAAGGGACTGCTGAGTTCCCTAGACTATGTGAATAATGTCGTTTATGTAAGCTGGAATAGGAATGTGATTGTTGGCACTATATAATAACGGTAAAGTTCAAACCCGGCGTTGCGGTCATACAATTGTATCAGAGTTGGAAGACTAGATTACCCTCTCTACGACAGGCTCTGTGTTTTTTATGCATGTAGGCATCTATAGCGACGAACGAGTCGCCCCTCACCGAGTGAACCATTTGAATCTCAATATACACGAAATGATCGCTGGGGTCGGCCTTGGTCACCAAACCGCAAGCATTCGCATATCCGTTAATTGAATATCGGCATATCCGGTAAATGTGTAGCTACCAGGTAGGTGCGGCCAACCCCTGATCAGACAATCCATGGGAGCCTAATTTATCTGATCTACACTACTACTATGTAAGGTAATCTGTTTCTTCTACAAACTATGCGTGCGCCACAGGAATCTATTCTCGGTAGCCCCGTTTGTCCTTGTAGAACCTCTGGCAATAGGGGGTGCAAAAATCCACCAATAGGGCTCAGCTGCCTTAAGAGATCGGATCATACAGTCTAGTCTGTCTTCTCTCGCTCTAAGCTCATTCCTACATTTTCAGATCTCAAATATTCCACATGTTATCATGTCCTCTTGGGGTATGAGATCTTATTTCTCTATGATAAATAATCAGGTACCTTGTGTATAAGACTGCGGACTTTCGTATTCCCCATTAGTGTCCCGAGTATTCTCATCAATGTTCCATGACACGTTCACACGCTCTCTCTCCCTTCCTTGGCGTTTCGCTGCCTTTCGAATGATGAGGAGTACGCATCAAGAACCCTTGGGATCGGCGACGCATAATCAAACAGCTGGAATATCTGGCATCGGAGGTCTTACTCCCGCCCTGTCCGTACTTCTAGCTACGGTCTCCCACTCGTCGTAAGTCTTCTGCAACGTCTGCAATTTGTCACGCATCGTATCGAAGCAGTCGCTCCCAAACGCGATACGCAGTGGAATCTCTCTACCTTCGGCAACCCCAGTACCCTTCACAATCTGGATGACCTTGGAGATCATGTCGGCGGTATCTCCCTGAGGGTTCTGGTAGTTCCCTTCTCCCCGGACTCTCGCGGCATCATTCAGTGGCTTCCAAAAGGGGACTCTGCTGTCTGGATGATGAATATTCCTCATCACTTCCGTATCAAAAAGCCCGGCCTCGATAATGAGCGGTTTGATCCCCGGTGCAAGCCAAGCTAGTTCTTTTGATAAAGACTCTACCGCCCCTGCAAAGAATCAGACAAGCAAGGGCAGTTCGAGACGGCGAGTATTGAACGGACGTCGGAGAAAAGGGTAAAGTAAACTTACCTTCTAATGCAAACTTGCTTGCACAATACCCGGTTCCACCCGGTTCACCAATGAAACCCGACTGGGAGGACATATAAACAAGCCAGCCGGACTTTTTCTCTCGGAAATGCGGGAGAGCAGAACGCGTGAGGTTGAGAGGCCCATGGAGATGCGTGTCAATTGACAGCTGCAACTCCTCTTGTCTATAATAACCATCAAATTAGCATACCGTACACATCGACGGGCACTGGTGGATATACGTCAATTCCTCCACAGCTCCGCACTGGATGAAACCTGCGTTGTTGATAAGAACGTCGATAGTGCCGTAGGCCTGCAAAGCTTGTGCAAACTTCCTGTCCATCTCGGCCTGGGGCACGGTAATGTCGAGGTCAAGTATAACGGCGCCGGTATCCTTCAGATGGGCCAGTTTCGTCTCCGCATTACGCCCCGTCGCGATCACCTGGTCGCCCAGGGCAGTCAATTGTCTAACAAATTGCTCTCCGAATCCGCTGGAACAGCCGGTAATGAGCCAGGTTTGCTTCGCCATGACTTTATAAGCTACTAAAGTCTTCGGGTATCTTCGGATTCTGAATGTGAGAATATCAATAAGTTACAGCTAGTGTGGGAGAACACGCCAGCAACGAGGTAAGCTTGTCGATGGAAAAGCTGGGGTAATGCCATCCCAGACTGGCCGGTGGGCTAATTATGCCCACCATATGGGTCATGACAAGAATAGGGTAAAGCGCTTCATGCCGACCACGTGTATCCAAACAGGCAACCCGGTTGATGATCCGTAGGAACCATGACTAACGCGCACCGAAATGCATCCCAACCCAACTGAGCAGCTTTTGACTTGTTTTGACATAGAATTGGCACTGGGTGGTGATGGAATAGGACGAGAAGATTACCGTCTACACGAAAGAGGACTCGCGGGTTAGGGTGAGGCCGAGGATATTCACACCGATGAACTCATAGTTTTGTCCTATCAAGGCAATGATGAAGTTCCATTATCATTGACCATAACGCCTCGCCTCCCACAAACACCAGATGCATCAGGAAGTGCATATCCAGGATGACTCCCCCGGCCCTACTCAATGTTCATAGTACCTCTTAAAAACTCCACCGTTGCCTTCACGATCTCCTCAGATCCCTCTCCCGCGATAATGTTGAGATGCCCTTTTCCTCGGGCCAAATACTCCACGCGCCGGCTCTTCACCTTCGCTAACGCCACCCTCTGCTCGTCGGGCGGGGATATATCGTCGAGCTCCGGTATGATCATCATAAGCGGCGCGCGGATCATGTCCATGTACTCCAAGGGTCGGAAGAGCGCAAGCTTATAATACGTCTGGAGCGAGACGGTATCGCGGAAGCCCTCATAGCCGTACTCTTTCGCCGCGCGCACAATATTGTACGCTTCCAAGCCCCCGGGCCCCCCCGCACCGCTCATGCCGATCATATTATCGCCTGTGTCCGCGAAAATTTCCACGGAGCGCGGCCCGTCGCCGCGAAGCTGCGACACGCGGTCTTGGATCAGCTCGGCAAAGGCTGCGTCGGCTTTGTGCGGCCGGACGTATCGGAAGAGGGGGCCGACGAGGACGACCGCGCCGACGCGGCGGTCGATGGCGGCCGAGCACACAACCACAGCCGCACCGAATGACACGCCCCATTGCACGATGCGGCGCTTGTCGACGCTCGGCAGACTCTCCACGTAGGTCAGGATATCTATTTATAGACCCGTGCGCGTTTAGCCGGGAGTTTCTCGATTTAATTCACCCTTGGCGCGGAATCGGACTCGGCGGGTAATCAGTGCGGCCCGTGTACATACGTACCTGAGAGGTCCTCGGCCATTTGCAGCGGATCCAGCAGATTCTCCGGCGAACCACCGCTAGCGCCAACGCCTCGCGGGTCGTATAATAACACGTTGTATCCCGCCCTGTGAAACGCCTCGGCCGTGTCGGGGAGGATTATCTCTTTGACGCAGTTAAACTGGCCCTTATGTTAGAGGCTCGGTAACTAGACAGCGACGGAAGTAAGTCGACGTACGCCATGCGTCATGATGATCGCCGGGGCCGGCTCATGGGTCGTCCAGAGCAGGGCCGAAATGGCAATGCCGTCAAGTGTTTTGCATTCTACCTGTTGATAGTGAAGTTTGGAGTCCATGACTGGTTCTAACGATTCTGTGAGTAATATAAGAAAGGGGAGGTGGTAACCGAAAAGACCAAGGCGCTCTCTCGGACGTGGGAGGATGAACCGTGGTGAAATGGAAGATATACGGGTCTTTAATGGCCGACCTAAGCTATGTCAATAAGGTGCGAAGGCCTCATTATATACACGAACGTGTTATAGTGCATGTATCCTGTATTTTGCATCCCCGTGGCCCATCCTTTCAGCAGACCTACACACCTCGGAATACCCATATGAGGCATTACGAGGGCTCAACTAGACGTCACGGGTAGGCCATGATGTAGGGGTAGTTATATGGCTAGTAATATTACTGTATGTGGGATGTACTCGGTATCTGGTGTTGGTGGGTTGCGGCTATGTTATGGCACGGCGCATTGTCTATGATCTCTACGGTAGGGATTGTGACAATATCACGACCGAGTTCGTAATTACTCAAATAGGCTCTTGGGGGGACAATTTGTCTCAGGCTGGACGTCCTCCGATAAGCCTCCTTCCAGGGGTTTTGGCTCCGGTGACCGAAGCATACACCTAGCCTTCTTCTATCCATGAGCACTTGATGGGTGGTGTTTAGGGTTTCTATATACTAATATATACCTGTATACTACAATACTTTCAATGCAGTATATAAAACGCTTCCTATATACAGCTAGCACCCGTCTTGGCTGCTGACGCGGGATAGGCGAGATGGTTCAATAGCGAGGGTGCTGCAGGGTTGTTTACTCGCATTCAGATTAGCAAGCCGCTTTAGGAAACATCAATAGGGGACACCCTGCTCGCACGTATGGGGCAGATTCATTAGTAAGGCAGAGCTAATGTTTGTGGGGTACAAGCGAGATGAAGTCCGACATTCTCGCGGTTCAATGTCTTGGAGAACCGAAGCATTGAGGTCCTAGATTGTATATAGTAGCAAAAACCCGGGGGTCGCCCGCCGACTTTGGGCCCCGGTCCCACAACTTATGCCGACAATCAAACCGATCTTTGCCGCCACCGTGTTCCCAAATCACCGTTGGTATCCGAGACCGTGTTATCTTCCGCGACTGCTCTGTAGACACAGTCATGTGCCGAAAGTGTCCAAGTTTAGCGGTGGTACGGACAGCACAACGGACATGTGTGGGGGAACTGAGACAACGTCCGCCAATCAACTACGTCAAGATGGCATCATCTGTCGGCAGGAACCGTAATGTTTTGAAGGCCCGGTCCGACAGCAGAGGAAACCTAGGTTTCGGTATGTTTCACAATATTCTAACCGTATCCGTAGGATGCCGCTGACAAGTTGTCGGCGAAGGTACGCGCATTCTGACTTTATGCTGGTGTCGGGCAAACCACGGCCGCTTAGCAATATTATTCGAGTGCCACAGAATATATAGCATCCCCACATTGCACGGGTTACCGTATGATAAGCACGGAGGATCTAGCCCGTGGATTCATGCTGTGAAGATTCGTGCTGTGCATCTTATGTTCCTCTATTCATCTCCGACTTTGCTTAAACATCTGCTGTATTAGCTATTCCAAACTTCCTATATAGATGATTCCGGAATCCTGTAAAAGACAAAACATCATACGTCTGCATGCGATGCGGTACTTGGCTTGAAAGCCTCGGGAAGAGAGCGCAATTTGGGTTACTACCTACAGCTATTAAGCCGAGGGAAGCCAGAGCTACAGCATGGAATGGAACCTGGATGAAACGAGACATTTGACCCCTTGCCCTTGTACAAGGTTACGTGCGATACCGACATAAGCAATCGGCTTGATGAAAAAACGACGGCCCAATCCGACGTTGCAATCAAAGACCATCATGGACGGCTACCTACCAGGGCAGAGCCATGACGTCATGAGTCGGTCGGGCGTGCTCCCACAGCAAATGACGAAGAGTACACAGATTCGCCGGCCACGATGGTGTCAGAAACTGGATAGAAATGGCAAGAGGTAAGAGGTAAGAGGTATGTATGAGGTATGTAGATCATATGACCTATGCCTCGTCGAGAAGTTGGTTGAGGCTCTGACGGAGCGTTCTCTCCGCACAAGGTCGGGCTCGGAGTAGGCCTCTATACGTCATTGGTTGAAAGCGTGGCGAGAAGGTGTGGCTTGTTCCTGGCCGGTCACCAGGCGGTTCTATGCACAGCATTCTGCACAGCGCTAGTCTAGTCTTCTGTCTAGTATGCAATGGACGGCAGGATCGGCAGAATCAATCGAGATCTGACGAAATCCGCATTTTGGAGACCTTGTCGGTTCACCTTGTTGGGACTTGATTGAGGACTATTCGATGTTTTCAACAAATGGCCACGGTCTAGATCTATTGTGGCTTGACCTTTCTATAACAAGTGCTTTATAGTGCTTTATAGTGCGTAGTCATGCTGTCATAGTGGATCCCGACCTATCAGCATCAACCAATCGGAGCCTTTTACCAGTATCTACTTGTAACTCAATGTCGCATCTGATTGGTTGTTCAATTTGGTAGCAGCAAACCTCCACGACGACTTTCTCGTGATGGTGACTTTCGTATCTAATCAATGGGCCTTGAGAATCCGATAATTGTTATAGGGAAATTATATCCGCAATAAGAATTGGATTTGCGCCGAGTAAGGTGAAGGATCGGCTTCCTTTACCACTTAAAGTGGTCTCTAAAGCCCTCACCTGACGGTTTGGGAAGGGATACCGGTACACAGCGCTGATTCATATTTAATGACGTCAACTATTCAGGGGAATAGAGTTCAGCCTGCATAGAAGCTCCGTACATGCTATTCTTTGACACCAAGTGGGAAGTCGAATTTCCATGCGTGTTTGTGGGACAGCGTTATGCCAAGAAGAGGACCTGTGACGTAGTACACCGATGCGCTTAGTAGTAGCCGCTAGATTCTACTGCCTTGACTAGGTCTAGGGTGATGATGATGATGATGTGTGTTCTTGCCTTTGCCTCGGTAGCCTTTATGTAATTGTTTGGGATCGAGAAGGCACCGGACTGTGAAACATTGAAGAGCCATTTGTTTATTTAAACCCCTTCTTCCCACCACATTTTACTCTTCCTTCTCCTCTCCATCAACACCAAACACCTCAAGATCACAGAATCATCACAATCATCACGACCTACAAACAAAATACCAAAAACCTAAACAATCAAAATGGATAACGTCAAGAACGCCGCCAACTACGTCTCTGACACCGTCAAGAGTAAGATATCCTCCTCCGCCCTCTACCTACCCATCGACGTAGTCGTGGCTAACACATGCCGATAGGCGCTACCAACACCGGCTCCAAGGAGGCCAACAAGCAGGTCGCCAAGGACAGCGATGCTTCCCTAAGCACTCGGTAAGTCAAGCATCTATAAGACACATTGTATGGTATCACAGCATGCTAACCTCTCCACCAACAGCGCCTCCGCCGCCAAGGATGCCGTCGGCGACAAGTTCGACGAGCAGAAGCACGACAAGTCTGCCGATGTCCACAAGGAGGCTGCCAAGCACTAAACAAGTCTTTCCTTCCTAAACCAACTCTTCCGGTCGGCAAACCCGAGTGTACGATTTATGATGGATTATGATTAGTTGTATTGCTTCGGACAAGCATTTTCCTTTGGTATCGTTCGGAACGGCATGGATTGTGGGTGGGCTTCTCTTCTTGGAAGACGTCTACTCTCAGCACGCTTCATAATACCCCTAAGATAGCTTAGAATAAAGCCACCACTTCATCGCCATTTGCAAGTTTTCGACCAGTCCAACATGTGATGTGTTCAAATAACCGATTGTTGAGCTAGCGCGTCGCCTTCATCAAGGCACCCTCCCTCTCAAATTATTCAATTCTTAGGATATTTCGTCAATCAGGCTATTCATACCTGGTAATACTTACTTATCACTCATGCTATAGTACCTTGTGCTAAGTCGTGGGCAGGGGGGCCTTGATAGACGTGTAAGCCACATATCGGGTGGGAACAATCGTGCCAAGAAACAGGCGCTAACATGCTTATATCATCCAAGTGCCACACCTCCGGTTACTATCTAACCTAGTATACCTTACCTACCTTGTCCGACAGAAAGGCGAACTACCAATGGGTACCGCAGGATTTCAGATGCGCGTGAGATTAATTCCATCCAATGCCGGTATCATGATTATGAAATTCCCAACAGCATCATCCAACGGCATCTAACAGCAATCTAGGCAATGTCAGCTCCTAACAAGGCTTTCCGCTTTAGGAAGGTAGCGCCTCTGTGCCGCATACGCCACATTCGCTTAGTCCCTCTGCTAGAGCTGACTTCTGCATTGATTCCAAATTGCCGATTTTTGGAATTCGCTTTGCTATTTCATACATATACATAGTTGAGATTTCCGCCATTTTCTCTTCCTTCCCTCGTGGCCTCTACGACCTGGTCAATCTTCCGTCGAGCAAAAGCCACACCATCACCGCGAAAAAGCCCAACCCCCGCCTCGCCCGCCCACCATGGATTTTCTCAGGGAGACTCTGCCGGAGGACCTCTTCGACCCGGTCACGCAGCTGTCGCTGCTCTCGATCGTCGCGATCCTCGGCGTCGGGTACGGGCTGTCCGTCTACTCGCTCGACAGCTCCATCTCCAAGGCCCGCCGCTTCCTGTTCATCTGGCACGCCTTCGACGCCCTCATCCACCTGTGCATCGAGGGCAGCTTCATCTACCTATGCCTCTTCTCCTGGGTCCCTCTGTCGAGCGTCGAGAACCCGCAGGCCCTCGCCCCGACCGCCTACAACTACCTCGGCCACACCGACCGCGTCTACGGCCCCCAGGCGAGCGATTCACCCATGGGCAAGCTCTGGATGTTGTACGCGAAGGCTGATCTCCGGTGGGGTGGTGCCGACCTGGTACGTTTTTGACCGCTTTTCTGTTTGCATGTCTCAGTCTCAATGCGAACCTCCCGGCTCTTCCGGTACCCCTCCAACCTCCAGATTGATTCCATTGGCTAACAGAACATGTTCTCCCCCTCCAGGCCGTGATCAGTCTCGAGCTCCTGACTGTGTTCATCGCCGGCCCGATGGCGGCCTACATCGCGTACGGCATCTCGCAGAAGAAGGAGAGCGTCAACGTGCTCATGGTGGTGCTCGCGACGATGGAGATGTACGGCGGCTGGATCACCTTCTGCCCGGAGTGGCTGGTGCACAACTACAACCTCGACCTGACCACCTTCATGTACAAGTGGGTGTACCTCATCTTCTTCAACATCCTCTGGGTCTTCATCCCGCTGTACGCGTGCTACGTTGCCGTCACCGACATGAACGACGCCTACGCCATCCGCGCCAAGGTCAAGGCCGCCAAGAAGTCGAAATAAATAAATAAATGAATTAGGCTTGCGGGGCTTCGGATTAAGGCGATGTCATAGGCGATAATTCGGGCTGTTAAGGCTGGCGGGATTCTTATAGTGTACTTTAAAAGGTAAAAGGGGCTTTTGATTGGGTAGATGTGTGAATGGGCAGCTGGGTTTTGGGCGGGTTTGGATATTTAATTGAACGGATCTGATTCTCTACCTAATGCTCTGACTGGGACTACGAAACTGGTAGCCGGAGTGGGTTCTGCTGGTCTCGGCACGATGCGATTTCACGGATTTGATCTAGTGTAAGCATTGCGATAGCTGTTTGACGAGGGTTCGGCCCGTCATGAAATCAGATTTACGCTGCTATCTCCATTGTATCTAATTACGCAATGAAGTCGTCAAATAAACACTGGATTGCTTGTCTACGGCATTGGCTTCGGCGGTTGGAGACGCACGTAGTACCAAAACATGCGTACAGGTCTCAAGCCGCTGCGATCTACATAGTAATGGCTATTAGAGATCGCACACACCATCTAGAAGCGCAGTCGATGTGAAACAAGTACCTAAGATTTCGTTCCGGAGTATACACTAGAGAGTACGACAAAGAATACGACCTAAACGTTGGCACGGATACTTCCAAAATACGTGGGAACCTAATCCGAGTTTTACGAATACGAAACTGGGGCCATCGTGAATACGGTACCCAGTTACTGCCCAGTCCAGCCCCCTATACTCCGTACAGGCTAACGCGGGCCGATCCGCTTACCTACCTAGGTACGTTTTAGCAACTATACTTAATACATCTCGACCCCCAAGTGCAGCAATACGGTATATAACCCCCGCAGTAAAGAGTCTTATTTGTACGCTGGATTACTTTGTAAGAAAGTTACGTGAAGTTATCGAAGCCGGGAGATCTTCTTGCGATGAGGGTGTCGCTCATGAGCCAGCAGTATGATGGTTGAAGCCAATACCTTTTCGGCTTTAGCCCATTTTATGAGTCATCATAGGTCACCGCCGTTACGTCGCCAGCTCAATCGGGGTAGTGTCATGGAACCAAAAGGTAAACCATTGGCTCGCCGGCCCCGACGTGTATCCGTGCCAGCGTAGCAGGGCCATTCCGGACGGTTCCGGACAGTTCACTCAGAGATGACCAATAGATAGAAAACACGGATGTATATATCCACGACAGTTGTAAATTCCACGCGCTAACCAACCACAATCCCAAGCCGCTTCCAGTTGGGAATGTCGATGCCTGCTACGTGGTGCTTAGGCTCCTTCGAGCTGGCCCATTCAACCCGCTCGCACATCATGTTCCCGTACCCAGGACGTGCACACGAACCGCGCCCGAAATGGGATTGCTGGATATCTCGCGCGAGACCTCCTGCGTAACACAACACTACGTGCAAATCCTTAAGCGCGTGTATGAGGTCAGGGCTTCTTCATGTCGCGAAAACCAGTGAAGATGCGGATCCACAGGACGCGAGCCGGCGTCCAAAAACCAGCCTTTACTATGAGGTTCTTCAAGCCCAGCCGAGAGCAAAACCTGGCCCAGAGAGACGACCGCTCGATTATCTCGGCCTCGTCTGTACGCCACCGGCTGAGAAGGTTTTTTGGCAAGGAGCCCATACCAGCAAGCGACAGCAGCTTCGTGCACGAAGACCCCCCTGCGATCCAGTCGCTTTGGGGCCGTGCATACGACGCTCTCAGGGAGGAAAACCCGCAATTGATGGAGAAATACGAGAAGCTGCTCTCGGAAGAGGTGAATAGGGCGAATACGCATCACAAGTCGTCGAATGACGAGACTTCGGTTCAAGTCACACCGCTGGACCACGTGGGTCACGATACCAAGAGACAATCTCAGCAAGCCCAACTGGATACTATAATCGCGAAGGGCCTGCAGCGGTTGGAAGAGACGAAAACAACATATACCATTGCCGGTCGTGAATTTGTCCTAGGAGACCAGATTGCGCAAACTGCAGAGTTCGTGCTATGGGCCAAAAACTTGATCGGTGAGGCCGTTAAGCAGTCCCCAGAAGCTTCCATCGCTTGGGCCGGTGTCTGTATGATTCTCCCGCTTCTTACGAACCCAGAGGCCGCGCAAGTTGCCAACCATGACGGATTCACATATGTGACCGCTCGCATGCGCTATTACACCGAGCTTGAGCCTCTGGTTCGGCGGCTCGGAGAGGATCCCCTAATGGCGAAAGTTACCGACCAGACTGTGGTTCTCTATCAACTCATTCTTGAATTCCAGATCCTCAGTGTCCTGCGATTCTACAAGAGCTCCCTGGGACGCTACGCCAGTGACGTGATGCAAACACATGATTGGGAGCGGATGAGAGTCGCCATTGAAAAGGCCGAGGGGACTGTCAAGGGAGACTTGAGTCAGATAAACCAATTTGCGTCGAGAGAAAAACTTGAGTCTCTGGATGCTACGAGCACGGATACGCTTAAATCAATGCGAAAGCTCCTGTCTGTTTCAGAGGCCCATCTAGGCATTGCGGAGAGACAGCTTGAAATCAAGCTATTAGAAAAGAGAGAGAAATGTCTTCAGCTTTTCCGTCTCACGAGCGGCGATAGGGATTCCACGTACGAGTGGTATAAAGGTCGCGTCGAAGATCGAGTAGATGGCACCTGTGAATGGTTCCTCAATCACGATAATTTCCGCAGATGGCTGGAGCAAGAGTCGGGGCCATTGCTAGTCTCAGCCGACCCGGGCTGTGGAAAATCTGTCTTGGCAAAGTATCTCATCGACCATGGGCTCCCGCGCGCACCGACGACCATTTGCTACTTCTTCTTCAAGGACCAGGACCAGAATACGGTCCGCCAAGCACTTTGCGCTCTGCTTCACCAACTTCTCTCATTGAAGCCGTGTCTAATGGAACACGCGATGGAGCAATTCGACAAAGACGGGGAAGGCCTGATAAACTCAACAAGTTCGCTCTGGATCGTGCTAGAAAATGCCGTGAAAGACCCCCGGGCTGGGCCCCTAGTCATGGTCCTGGATGCCCTAGATGAGTGCGTTGACTCGGAGCTTGAGGATCTGATACAGAATGTGAAGAAGCAATCAGGCTATGCAGGGTTGAAGTATCTTCTTACGGGTCGCCCATATGAGCAGATTGTGTCCCAGTTCCAAAGCCTCCTAGAGACGTTTCCGTATGTCCGTATACCAGGAGAGGAAGAGTCGGAGACTATTAGCCAAGAGGTCAACCACGTTATCCAATACCGAGTAGAAAAGCTGGCACACGAGAAAGGGCTCTCAGATAAAGTCAAAGATCGCCTGGCGGAAAGACTACTTGAAATTCCACACCGCACATACCTCTGGGTGTACCTGGTGTTCGATTACTTGAAGGCGGAGAACTTCAAAAAGACTGAGAAGGGAATCGATTCTACCATTGAAGAAATGCCGAAGACTGTATATCAATCATACGAACAGATCCTCAACAAGTCGAAAGATCACCCGATGGTTCGGATGGCCTTGAGTATCGTTTTAGTAGCAGATCGGCCGCTCACAATCTCGGAAATGAACGTTGCGCTGAACGTGCATACATCAAAGTCTTTTAACGACCTCGACCTAGAGGATGAAGATGACTTTAAATCACGTCTAAAATCTTGGTGTGGGTTGTTCCTTTCAATCTACCACGGCAAGATTTATTTCCTTCATCAAACTGCCCGAGAGTTCCTTTTAGCTTTGCCGCCGCCCGCAACTATTCCGCCCGGGGTACGCTGGAAACACTCTATCACGAGCCGCGATGCCCACAAAGTTATCGCGGAGATCTGTGTGATCTATCTTGACTTCTTCAATGCCGATGATATCCCGTTGCGTGGAGATGGGTTGCTGCAAGACTTTGGTAGCTACACCTTGCTAAATTATTCAGCCAATAACTGGGCTACTCATTTCCGCGAGGCCTGTTTCGGTGATGGCGCGGGTATATTACCTTCCGCTTTACGAATCTGTGATACGAATTCGAGGAGCTGTTCGTTGTGGCTGCCACTCCTACCGCGCCGTGCACCATGGAAGTCTCCTGACGTTACCAGTCTTTTGATATCATCGTATTATGGAAACCAGGCAATTGTTAAGCTACTCCTAGAGCAAGGGCCCGACCTTACGCCAAAAAATAATCAATACGGCCGAACACCGCTATTATGGGCAACCAGAAACGGACACGAGGCAGTTGTCAAGCTACTAGTTGAGAAAGGGGCTGACCTTGAGTCAAAAGATAATGAATATGGCCAAACACCGCTCTCATTGGCAGCTGAGAACGGGCACGAGGCAATTGTCAGGCTACTGATTGAGAAAGGGGCTGACCTTGAGTCTGAGGACAATAACGGTCAAACACCGCTATCATGGGCAGCTGAGAAGGGGTACGAGGCAATTGTTATGCAACTGCTTGAAAAAACGGCCGACTTTAAGTCAAAAGTTGATAGATATGGCCAAACACCGCTATTATGGGCAGCTGAGAGAGGGCACGAGGCGGTTGTTAAGATACTACTTGACAGAGGGGCCGACCTTGAGTCTAAAGATAATAACTATGGCCAAACGCCGCTGTTATGGGCAGCTGAGAATGGGCATGACGTGGTTGTGAAGCTATTGCTTGACAGAGGGGCCGACCTTGAGTCTAAAGATATCAGGAGTCGAACGCCACTATCATGGGCAGCCAGGAATGGGCATGAACTAGTTGTTCGACTGCTGCTCGAGCAAGGTGCCAACCTCGAGTCTACAGACAATAACGGCCGAACACCAATATCGTGGGCGGCCGAAGAAGGGCGCGAGGCGATTGTTAGGCTGCTGCTTGAGCAAGGGGCTAAAGTCGAGTCTAAAGACAATAATGGCCAAACACCGCTATCATGGGCGGCGAAACGAGGTCATGAAGCTATTGTTCGACTGCTTAAACTACGTCATGGCAATCGGGCGCCGTCTTGATCTGCCAATGGCATTGATTGGGATGTATATAGTTTGCGGACTTTAGACTGGCTCGTGGTCTATACCGACCCTATGAGCTAAAGGGCAACTCAGGTTTCTTTCTTCCCCCCCCCCCCCCCCCCCGAAATGTCGGTTTTAGATTGCTTAGAAATGAGACTATTCTGTATCCAATTGCACGGCGCTATCTGCTTTCTATTATGTATCTACTACGCCCTATTGCGAAATTCGGGTTATAGATGGGCTTTGTTACATCGTTATGTTATATCATTACACTACAAATCGTAAATTGTCTGCCGACTTGCTGGGATTGGCTCCCTGCCTCCGTAATTGACGATACGTGATGCCTCATTTAAAGGAGTCTCGTGAATATGATACCCTCCTCGTTGGATTCACTGGCTACACGTACGGGCTTGTGGCAGAGTGCATCGCTCAGAACCTGCGGACAAATATGAGGTGGGCAATTGCCGGCACCTCATCAACTAAACTCGAGCGGGGAGTTGAGCAAGTTCGCTGCCGACTGCAGCCAGGTACGGTACACATCCATCATTATTTGGCATCAAACTCTTCTCTATGCATGCAAATCGGTCGGTCTGCCTGCTAACCGGGACTAGCTATCGAGGTCATCTTGGGGCCAGTTAGCTTCCGTCGTCAAGTAAGCTCGTCTGTGTATCAGTGCTGTTCTATATTCGATCGCGGGCAAGCAGGTCGTCCGTGCCTTTGCCGATACAGACTACGTGGATAAGCAAGTAGGGAGTAGCATCGTTTTACGCTCAACCTTCATCGGATAGTCTTTACTTCTTAATTGTTGTAGTCTTTTCTCTCCTAGTACCGCCGTTCCACATCCGGTCCAGACCCGGATTCGAAAGTACCATGGAAAGGCTATGAAGAATTGGGTTGCGGGAAGTGCTTGCGAAGTGGTCTGCCGCATGTACTCATACGCGAGCAACCTACATATCCTCAGCCCAACTCATAGCTGTAGCAATTTAATCACACCTTTGGATCTCATTGTCTAGGATTATAGCACGCGAAATTGAGGGGAGGTGGTCCTCGAAGGTGCGGGGTGTGACTCTCCACCTTGACGAACTGGACACGAACCTCAGCGGCGGAACCACGCAGATCGTCATCGGACACACACCCCGGGTCCGAAAACGATCGAGGAGGTAGAGAATCCCTCTGCTTCACAATAGGCAGCTAGAAGGAGATCTGGCGGGCGGGTGCCTCGCCCCAGCCATTCTTGGGGCAGGGCTCGGCGGACAGAGCTCGGTCGGTGGGCGCGCAACGCAGGCTATAGAACTGCGGGAGGACTGACGCCAACAATTTCAAATTGGCTCAGCCGCTTTATTACCGTCATTATACCAATTTACTAAAGTTTTTTACCTGTCTTTTGAACACCCCGTTTCCCCTGCCGAAGGTGCCGACAGCTAACCTAGTATAGAGCAGCACACTTTCCCCTCAAGTAGAGGTCAAAATGGAGTTGCCAATGATGCCCGCTAACGCGGGCGGATCGGAAGCTACCTTTATCTCTATTCCGCAATGATGTTAGCTCGGCCGATCCGTCCGCGAAGTCCGCATAAGGGCTTCTTCAACTCCACGGCCCACGTAGCAAACGTCTTTATACGTGGCTGAACGGGGAGGGGGACACGGTAGCCGCTTGGTCAACTTCAAGACAAGTATGTAGGTTTGGGGCCCTTCCCCGGTCGAAGAGAGCGAATGCCGATGCGCCTGAGCGGCCACGTTCGGCTTGAAACTCCTGGATCACATCGAACTAATCGCAAATCGCGCGCCCGTCGGAGTGGGTGCCCGCCAGCCTACCATTAATAAGAAAATGCAGGCTTCCGGACTCAGCGTTGTAGGGGGGCGGAGTGGGACGGGAGGTATTGGAGAGTTAGCACCGTGGGGTAAGTGGTATGAAAATAACTAGGGGCCTTAAGCAGCATCTATCTTCGAGTCTGAAGATATAGCACGGGAAGCAGCACGAAAGACGACAGGGCATCTTAGAATGATAGTATCTCTCGTGGGGGAGGAGCCGCTTCCCAGGGCGCGAGATAATAGCACTCCTATTTCCCTTCGGAGCGGTGAAAACACTAATAGGCCTAGTCTTCCCATGCCATTCCACATTCAATCTTCGTGCGTAGCTTACCATCAGTAGTAAAATATCACATACAGCATATTATCATTAGTCTGGTTTTCTCGTGTTAGATTTGTGCTAGCGCACAATGATAAAATGTAAACTAATGGTCTTTGAGCTTCATGACGATACCTTGATCTTTACTTATTCATTAATAAAATCGGAGTCTCTCCTTGGGCACAACTTCATATCACAAGTATGGGGATCTACGGCGGGGTGACAGCCGAACAGCAAAATGTATAACCCTCCACCTAAAACGATTTCAACTTCGTTAGGAACTTATCAGATCACCCCATCTAACTTCTAGAGGCCGATGTTAATATGTTTTGCCGTGGCGAATGACCGCATTCCATATGGGGTAAGGTCACTGCAGTAGATTCATGTTGCTAAGGTAAGATATGATAGGTAGGTAACACAAGTATTAGGCTAGTTAGTGTATTATAGGGTCTTCTGGTCGCTGGGGCTATCGTCAGAAGATTTAATGTATCAATTTCTAAGGCCGAAGCCGGTACTTAGATTGGTCACTAAAGTAACGAATGCCAAGATACACGGGAGAGTCCTGTCCCTGTTTGCCCTTCGTTCCTTCGCCGCTGGCGGGTTGGATATACTGGATAGTCAGGCTATCTATCCCCCAGCCCCCGGGCCCAGCATTGCTCAGTTGTGAGTGCCTCTCAGCTGCATCCGCCTCGTTGGGTGCTTGGCCCTGCATAATATTCGCAGGTCGCCGAATTGGTTCACTTGTCCTTTGGTGGCTCATATCCACATTCATATTATACCTAAACCGATCAATCAGAATCCATATTTCCTCGACCAAAACTCAGCAAAAAGCCCAGCCGAGACCGAGGCACCGACATAACCACTTCCACGGCCGAATGCCCAAGCGCAACTGGCGCCGTCTTCTAAGTTGACAACCCAAATCATCCACGTCAACAGAAGAGCATCCCCACCACACGATACTGCAAAATATGGCTTGCTAAACCCTGCCAGACTGCCGGCCAATACGAGACAGAATACCTGCACGGCCGTCATGACGTAGAGGGCTGGTTTCGTCCCCTTTCGTCCGAGCCGCACGGCGAGACCTTTGACGCCAGCTTTCAGGTCGTCGACGTAATCCTGATGGGCATAAATAGTGTCAAAGATAACGCACCAGACAATTCCGGCGGCGTACAGACACGCTGCCGACTGGGCTGTCGGCGACTCGACGACCTTGGCCACACGGCCCGCGAGATTTAAAGATGGGTCCAACAGAGGCGCTAACGGGTCCTTTCCGACCATGGCAGTCACCAGGAATATGGCATACGACAGCCCAAATCCCAGCTCCACTTGGGGAAAGTCCGTACAGCGCTTCAGCAGGGGGTAGACGAACAAGAACACGCTGTCCACGCCGGCGTGAACCAACGTCAAGCTGCCAGAGGGATATAGAATGCAGGCCCCGGCGGCAATCTGTGCGGCGGTGAAGAAATGCGCCTGCGAGGTCGTGACAGCACCCCGCGGGATGGGCCTCACTCGGCAGCGCGCGACCTGGCGATCAAAGTCTTGGTCTAGGTTGTCGTTCCACGTGCAGGTGATGCCGCGGAAGACGGTGGTCCATAGACCCAAGTAGCCCGCGAGGACCGCGAGAGTCTGCAGATCAATATCAACAGAGAATGGAGCGATGTTAATGGCAAACCCGAGTCCTATCAAGTAGTGCCAGTAGAACGCCCAGAAGCCCGACTGGCGGTCGAGACGCATGAGTTCGGCATATGGGACCCATGCGTCTGGAATGAAGCGGAAGAGGCCATGGCTTGGCTTGCTGTAGCCCTTGACGGTACTCATGGTGTGTAGGGAGTGGTTCTGTCAGGGCAACGATGTTGTATGACTGCCGGGGTTTATGAATAGAGAAACACTGGTACAATGATGGGTAATGTGTGCGATCTCCGAGCTAAGGGCTAGAGCATCGGGATGGGAAGGGTTATGGTTGTAGTACTATCTACATCCCAGAGGCTGGAATTATCATCGCCTTTAATCTTCATGGTAATTACCATCTCCGTGTCCTATACAACGAGGAGCGTTTCACAGACCAAAAGGCCAAGAGCGGACCGCCAGAGGTGCATAGGAAGGATTGCATGGCATAAGACGCTAATACTACCCTCAACAACCCAGGAAACTAATCCCATAGTAACATCGGTCTTACCCTCTGTCAGCAAGGTGAGGAGGATGACGTGTGGAGAGGGGCGAAAATCGGCGGTACAAATGCTAGGACAGCGGGTTGTCTTCAGAACGAATCACGACGCAATATTACTCATCCTTTCAAACTTGTGCAGCTTTTTGCAAAGTAAGCAACATCCTGCGTGAATGAAGTCCAAGCCGGCAATAGATCACGGCATATGCTTCGTTCCGAAGGCAACGATTATCATCGACAGGTCCAGGCCCGATCTCGCTGAGCGTGTGACCCGTCCCTCGCCCTACGTGACCACCCTTGCGCCTACAATATAACGTTTCTTTCTTCTCAAGGCTCCGAAGAGCACTATAACTACGGACACCACATCATTTCCTATCTGCTAGCGGCTAACCGCTAGCATGTACCCAATCGAAAGCCCGTACCCCTACTGGGGTCTCTTTCTCGTCTTATGCGGTAGCTGTGTAGTGCTGATTCAGTTCTTGAAGCCTACGGACTTGAAATGGTCGGACGGCACACGGAAATGGGCAATGCCACCGGGGCCGCCAGGCCTCCCGGTTTTAGGGAATTTGCTACAGATGATGCAAGCCCGGCGCGGGGCCGTCTCTTTGAATAGCTGGGTGAGTTTTCCAAACCGTTGAACGCAAGAAAGCGCCTTGATCTAACCGTCCGGCAGCTGTCCTCCTTGATACAGTATGGGGAGATGGTGACACTGCATATGGGATCGCAGACATGGGTTGTGCTCAACTCAGACCGTGTGGTCTCGGAGCTCATCGCTAAGCGAGGGAAGATCACCAACGAGAGGCCGCATATGCCTATTGCGAGCGGCCTCGTAAGCAACGGGAAGCGCACAGTGATAAGGCAAGAAAAAGAATGGCGAGAGGGACGCCGCGTGATGCATCATTTGCTCAGCGGCTCGAACCTCAAGGTCTACGGCGAGATGCAGGAGCTCGAGAGCGTCGACATGCTCCGCCGGTATCTGCGTGAACCCAGCCTGTGGTTCTCCCACAACTACCGGTATTCCACGTCGGTGCTGTACCGGATCGTCATGGGCTACCCGCTGAACAAGACCAAGGCGCAGCTCGACGACTACCAGAGGGTCACGATGGAGTTCGTCACGAGCATCAACCGGAGCTACGTGGATTTCTTCCCTGCCGTCACCCGGCTTCCCTCCGTCCTGCAGCCCTGGCGGCAGTTCTGGGCGAAGATGGGCGCGTTCCACCACCACGTGTTCCAGGAATGGTGGAAGCCCATCAAGGCCGCCGTGAGCAACGGCTCGGCGCCGCCGTCGTTCGTCCGCGACGTGCTGCTCCATCCGGAGATGAGGTTCTCCGGCGACGACGAAGAGGCCATGTACCTGGCCACGTCCGTCATGGCGGCGGGCGGCGACAACACGCGCATGTCGATCAACACGTTCGTCATGGCGATGGTCACGCGCCCCGAAGCGCAGAAGCGGGCGCGCGAAGAAGTCGACCGGGTCTGCACGGATGGCAAATCGCTCAGGCTGCCGCGCATGTCCGACCTGCAGGACATGCCCTACGTAGCGTCCATGATCAAAGAGGTCTTGCGCTGGCGTCCGACCGTCCCCATTATCCCACCCCACCAACTCACCGAGGACCTCCAGTTCGACGGGCACTTCATCCCCGCGGGCACGAGCTTCCTGATCAACTCGATCGCGCTGTCGCGCGAGTTCGACAACGCCCACGAGTTCCAGCCGGAGCGATGGATCGAGGGCTCGGAAGCCCACACGACGGCCAACTTCTGGGGCTTCGGAGGCGGCCGCCGCATCTGCGTGGGCTGGAAAGTGGCAGAGCAAGCGCTATACATCGCATTCGCGCGTCTGCTCTACTGTTTCGAGTTGACTCCGGTTCGTGCAAATCCATCATCCACCTTCCACTCCTCATCCTGGTTCTGCGTGGCATGTCACTAACAAACGAGTCGTCTAGAACGGGCCCATCGACGACAAGATGCTCAACCACCAAACTGTCAATGAGCCGTTTCCCGTCAAGGTCACCGTTCGCAGTCCGGGACACGCACAGCTCATTGAGGGGGAAGCGTCCAAGTACGAAGCTTCGTTCTCTACATTTGGGTCGACGGCAAAATGAGCAGCCAGTAATTATTCAGCGTATTCAGCAGCATTAATCAGAGAGGCAGCAAATTATATAGTTTTTTTCGTCACGCATGTCATGTTGTCTACTCTGCACGCTGACAAGGGAATTACCAAGCATTAGACACTACGAAGATAATGATGCCGAAAGAGGTGCGGTGAAGCTACTATGGTTCTTACAGCAGCAGTACAGGGTGCATTGAATAGGTCATCGGAGCTCGTTTTCTTACCGGGTTGGGGGGAACCGTGTGTGCCTGAGGTTGTCGTTACAGGGTAACCGGGCCCACCACTATCAGGTACTATACTATAGATAGCCGACTCGTTGACCCGCAGGGGACGGTACCTACGTATCGTATTTAGCCCACTCCGCGAGCCCACATCACACCCAGCTTCTTCATCACACTTACGTGCAAAATAACATACGCATTTTCCAGCTGCATATTTTACCTCCAATAGTTGTGCCAGAAGGAAGTGCGCCAACCTGGCATGATTCGATGCCAAGGGGCGAGGAAAAGATAAGGGAAGGCCTACTAGGTACCACCATGGAAGCCGGTCGGGTATCGAAGGTACAGGGCGCCGATGTTGACACCGACGCTAGCCTAAGAGCCGCTCGGCCGGGGAGAGTACCGGCTGGGGAATTAGTTATGTTACTACGTACTGCGCTTAATTCTGACGACAGTGCTAGCTCGGGTTGCCCTGCCCATCGCCAAGAATCGAGATTCTTGATTCTGGTATACCTACCTACCTAAGGTACCTAGTTAGTTGTCCTACGGTGGCTTTTTTACCATCTCACCTGCATACCTAGTCGGGTGCATATCATGGTCACGGGACCAGCCAATCTACCAGTGTGCCAAGGCAGTGCTTACTTAAGTGTATCTACCTAGGTAGGTAAATACTTAGGTAGGTAAATGCGGTGTAGTGTACTCCGTACCTAGGTATAGTAGGGAGTACCCAAGTGGCACGCCCGGTACGGTACTTGCACGCCTAGAAGCACGCCCTACTGCTACAGTACCTAGTTCAGGGGCCCTCCCCGCCTCAATACGCCCCCACGCGGGCCAGCTTACCAGAAAGGGTGCGGATCTACCCGCCGTTCTCTGTTTCTGTCTACCTAGGTAGGTATTCTCTGGAAAGGACCAGACGTCCCCCACAAATCCAGGCGGATTCCAGCGCACTTCCAGCGCACTTCCAGCGCACTTCCAGCACAAGTACTGCGCAGGTTCCAGCACTACTACTGTAAGTACTAAGTAAGTATTAGGCCCGGATTACGTACCCACCTACAGGGCTGGAAATCCTACTACTTACCTAGTATGTACCTACACATGCTGACCCGGCATTCTGGCTGCACCCCACCACCAGCAACCAAGATATCATCCCTCCTCGTATCTGTGCGTGTGCGTATACGCACGCAGTACATTACTAGTAGATAGGTATAAGTAACTACTACGCCTCACCTCCGCATCATGCCAATGCACATGCCCGATAATAGCAGCACGGTGCAGCAGCAGTGCCGCATGGGGTATGCTGCATGGGGTATGTGATCGAGCACAGAGCTGAGCTGAGATAATCCTTCGTGTCACCCTCCTTATCGCACTCCGAGTTACTGTCCGAGCTACTACACAGTAGTGCTGTCCGAGTACTGCCCAAGTGCTTAGGCACATGTCGGCGAGGCGTGGACCTTCCCCAAACGGCCCTGTGCCCAGTCTGCTGTCGTAATGAAGGAATCGCGCGTGGCCATCACACGCTCCCAGACGTCATTGCATTGGCTTCTGTACCTTTAGTAGAGCCTGGCCAATGCTCGGTTGTGGCACAGCCTACCTACGTGCTGTGCTGACTGCATTATTCGGACGTCAATCGAGACTATTCTGCATTTGCGAACAGATGAGTAATCTGAGTAATCATCCTGTTCCTCGAGCCACCGAAGCGCACCATGTGACCAACAACGGGGTTGATATTCGCGGCAGCATTCGACCATAAGGATCTCCCAGAACCAGCTGCTGATACAAGCACGCTTTAAGATGACAGGACGAGAATATACACACACACCTGTACACAAATCCTCTCCTCCATCCTATAGCCACCCAGCTAGCTTGCGGTGTTACCATCCTGTTACGATCCGTTGATTCTTTCCCATTTTCGCAATGGTGTGGGCCTGGCAACAGTGGCTCTCGCCACGACCAAAACAGCGCACCGTAACCACCAACCAGACGGCCTTTTCTCACCTCGGCGATGCGGCGCTGTACGAGCCGCTCGCAAAGTCCGACGGCCTCTGGGTCGTGCGGGAGACGCATTACCTAAAGAACCCACTCGTTCGGGCCGGCCTATCTGGGCCCCCACTGTAAGTGAGAGATATCAGATTACGATTACGATTATGATTAGTGTAGCCCCCATATGGAAGGATGAATCTGATGAGTTGGTACGTTAGTCATATACATCGTACGCAGGACGAGTTCTTCAAGGTCGAGCAGGGCGTGCTGGGCACCGTTAGGGACGGCAAAGAATACGCCGTCACCAAAGACGATGGAATCTTCTCCATACCCCGTGGGACGCGGTGAGTCACCTCCACAACCCGGGAAAACGCCACCGTCCAGACGTCCCCTATTCATCTTCACTTCGCCCCACCCTCACATATTCTCGTGACTGACCAGAACCAGCCATCGCTTCTGGTCCCACAAGACCGGCACGGAAGACCTCGTCTTCACCATCTGGCTGGACCCCTGCAAGGAGACGGACCACATCCTCGACGTGAACACCCTGCGCAACCTCACGGGGTACATGGGGGACTGCCAGAAGGCGGGCGTGGAGGTGTCGCCGTGGCAGATGCTCCTGTTCTTCGAGAACGCCTCCTCCATCGTGTGCCCGCCCGGCACCAGCTGGATGCCCGTCTGGCTGCTCACGGCGCTGCACCACGGGCTCGCCTGGTGGGCGGAGAGCGTGCTGGGGTACAAGAGGTCGTATCCCGAGTACGCTAAGGAGACGTGAAGCGCTCGGTTGGTTGGGTCGTTGTCGAGATCGTTGTCGTAGTGAGTAATCAGTGTATCAAATTGAAGCTTTTGGAATATGTCGTGTGATGTAGAGCCGTATCCCGTGGGCCGTGGCACAAGCCGTGGAGTGATTTGCCGTGGGCGTAAATCACGTGAATAATAACACGTACGCTTAAGTCGTGCTTCAGAATTGGAATATGTTCACAGGTCTTGGGTTTATGATTCTATCTTTATACGGGACTCGGGGAGGAGCGATATGGCTATTGGCGATTTCTTGCTACCGTAAATGAAGCTTGATAATTTCGATGACTCCGTGCAATCTTGGATATTTAATTCATGCATTATAATGACGTGTTGATGAAGTCTCTAGGGTTAGTTCTACTGGATTTAGCCCCCCTTGCTGGGAGAGTGGGAAGGTGTTCCCGGAGAAGCAGAAAGGGGTCGGGAAAGCTATTTCATTGTGGTGGGAGCTACCAAGATTGATGCTCACTTGACTGCCTCGTGACATACATTTTCTCACAAGCACTACCAATGAAGATCACCATTCAGTACGGATGAGCTGGGCCCCTATTCAACCTTCTCTTATACTGACGTTGTGACATTGTCCTGTTTCTAAATGCACGGTAGTCTACAACACTCCAGGGAAGGTTCTATCTCAAAGGAGCCATGATGGGTGATTTTCCCACCCCTTAGACACCATTATGTGTTTTGACCCCGTTTCTCTGGGTATCGGTAAACCTCTTCCACGCCTCTCGCCCGCTTTCCGCGGCGTCGTACTCCCAGAGCCACTTGAACAGCTTCCAGTCCGCACCGGTATGAAGATTAGCATCTCGCGCCTCCTGGTCCAGACCGTCGGCAAGAGCAAACATAGCCTTCTGGTCCAAAGTGCGCTGTCTGACCTCCGAAGCGCGTGGTTTACGGACCTCCTCGAACACCCTAAGGGCATCTGGGATCTGGTTACGTCCCACGGGCTGACTGAATATCCCTCCCAGGACCCCTGCATCCTCGAAGGCCTGTGCGGCACCCTGGGCTCTAAAAAGTGCTAGTTAGCTCCAGGGTGGATAAATTGACTATGATTATACTCACAGACACGGCAATATCGCGTGAGCTGCGTCGCCAATCAGTAGGAACCGCCCACTCTCATGGCGCCACCGACTCGGCTCATGGATCTGGAACAACGTCCACTTAGTGCACACCGCGCCTTCCACATTAATAAGCTCGTGGAGCACGGGGTCCCAGCCCGAGATCTTGCTCCTGAACTCTTCTATATCCGCCCGTTGCGGCCCGTACATAGGTTTCCCCTCCGCGCCCTCGGCGTACACGAGGACGACGTTGAGCATGTCGTGCTGGATAAGGTACGAGACGACGTGCCCGCCCGCGCCCATCCAGAAGTTGACGGTAGACCGCCTCTTCAGGTCCCACGCGAGATGGCCGTCCGCGATGTCGCCCGTGGGGACCGAGACGCGGTAGACGACGTCGCCGGGGCTGTACGGCGGGTCGGCGCGGCCGAGCAGGCTCCCCCTGCACCGGGACCTCTCGCCGTCCGCGCCGAGGATCAGGTCCGCCCCGTAGACCTCGCCGGAGGCGAGGCGCAGGGAGGGCGCGTGGAAATCGACGTCGGCGACCTCGCTGCCCAGCTTGATTTCGATTCTGTGCTTCCCCGTCCCGGAGAGCAGGGCGCGCAGGAGGTCCGCGCGGTGAATCACGATGTACGGCGCCGTGCTGCTGACGAGCTGCGGATCAGACACGGGCGGCGACGGCGAGAGCACGTCGCCGCGGTAGGAGCGGAAGGTGCCGGCCTCGGGCCGGTCGGCGTACTTGAGGACCTCGTCCAGCACGCCCCAGTGCCGAAGCAGGCGCGTGGCGTTGGGGGATAGCTGGATCCCGGCACCGATCTGGCGAGGTGTGTTAGAAGAGCGTCGGGTCTTAGGCGGGTGATCGTGGCATTACTTCTTGCAGTTCGGCGCTGCGCTCGAACACCGTCACGTGGTGGCCGGCCTGAGCGAGAGCCAGTGCGGAGGCCAGGCCGCTGAGACCGCAGCCCACGACCAGGACGGAAAACACGGGCTGGGAACGAGGCTCGTCATCTGCCATGGTGGGAATGAAGGCGATGGGTTTTATGATTTCCTAGGCGGTTACGGGGACGGGGTTTGTTTATTCAATTATCCCTATTCTCGTTTGTGACGATGATGTCTTGGGGTGCAAGCAGCTGCAGCCGCCGTACCGGGGAGCTCCGAAACAAAAAAAAAAAAAAAGCCGGAATACGGAAGCTGAGCGCTTCGGTATCTGGTTAAGATCCTTAAGCTGTCGCAGGCTGATTATTGGGGTAGCTAACAAACCGGATAAATCCATTTCTATTTTCTTACACCGGGAGACTCCCCGGAAAGCATTTATATGTTTATCATGTGTAATCGTATTCTGAACGCTCTATTTACATAGATGTATAGGTAGGTAAAACGCAATGTCGAGATGCAGGCTCCTTTTTAATTGCATTACTCCCCGTAAGCTTTAAACGCGTCTTTGCTGTATACAGCCCTTTTTAATAGCAATAGGCGTTTCTCGAAGGATAGAAGAATAAATCATATATAATATCACTCCCCATATCATCGTCATAAGGGGTACGCATAGCGTAGTGTTCACGCCATTGTATCCTTATCCATTGAGAGCAGGATGCGTACAGTACAGTCCCTGTCATCACAGCTCCTGCCGAGGTACATAGTAGAGGCGGTGGAGACTCACTTACTATCGCTTACGACCCACTCTTCTCGGCCGGGGCAGTGCCGGGGTCTGCCGGGGGGGTCTGCCGGGATGTCCAAGATAACCAGAAGCTCTGATCGGCGTTATTCTAATCCGTAAAAGTGCAAGAGGATCCTCAACCCTGTTATTCACATACCAGTAGGCTCTCTCGTACTGCTCGTACAAGCCCATGTCTAGCAAGCAAATCATACCCAAGGCCGAGTTCATGAAACGAATTTTCCTTGAACTAATGTAAACTCGCTGTCCGAGCAGAATCCGAGCTAGACTTGTTGATGCATTGATGCGTTGCGCTACGCCAAGGTGGCCGGCCGTATTTGGGTAGATGCTGCGCCGCCGAGCTGCAGATAATCTCACGTCAGAGATGATTTTTGCCTGGCTTGTACTCCGTACTTTTCTACTAGTACTAGTAGTACTAGTAGTAGTGCTCGGTCAGTAGAACTCGGTCCTGGCCTGACGATAGGATGAGCTGTCACCCCATCCACCTACGGGTATCCATTTACTCATGCGTAGACCTTTTAGGATGGGTGAGTGCTTCTAAGCGAGGCGCATACCGAGGCCACTTTCATGCGCGAGCACCGATTGGGTGACAGGTGGTAGGGGCGGAAACATGAGGGCATCTCGTGCGATCCTTGCCACTCCCACGAGGTCAACCCAACAAGCCCAGCAGCCAAGCTTCTCCCCCTGGTAGCCTGGTCTGGCAGCCTTGTCGATGAATGAACAGAGGAATGAATAATTTTGTTTTTCTTTTATGATCTTCCAGGGTGCGCACTAACCCAGGAACCGTTGCTTCGGCACTGCACACCAGATCAACCCTAATTATATGGCAAGGTAGGGGATGGTCTCAGCTGCTTACCTTATTCGCCGCTCAGCCACTAGGTGGTCCACACCTAACCACGCGACGCGTTCCCCTTGCCATCACGGGCTACCATCCTAGGATTCAGCCCATGACTATTAATAGTCGTTTCCGCTCGTATGGTCCTCTTATGTCAGGATTCAAAGCCCCTTTTATAGTCACTCATCGTGGCCTGACTCGAACGCCGAATACTAGGTCTAGCTTGAGAACACCCATGATGGACGCCCCGACGAACGTGGCTTGGAAAGGATCCAAGCCCCTGGGAAGGATTGCCGTGGCGGCTCTACTACGAGTAAATGAAGGCTTTAAAAGCAGACGCGACGGCCGTCGCGTAGAAGGAGACGGAGCATCTCATTTAACGTTTTACCATCGTGGCCGTAGTACGACGAAGAGAAAATAAAAAATGGTCTCGGCTACGTCCTTTTTCGTGGCGTATGGCCTCGCGCTCCTACCGGCTCTCGTGACTAGTTCTCCGATCGTGCCCCGTTATTTCCAGAAAAAGCTATTCTCGCGAGATAACATAACTGCTGCCACAATTGATGCCGAGCTAGGCCCGGACCTGTCCGGTGGCTCGCTCATTTTCGGATCCGATAGCGACCAGTGGGCCGACGCGACTAGCAGATGGAATACTTTGATACGGCCCGATGTCCAGGTCGTCGTGCAACCGGCAGCCGAGTCTGACATAGCAAAAATTGTGAGCGGTCACTCAGGAGGCTCTCAGGAATTTGATAACAGTCCTGCTGACTCCAGGCATCATAGATCAAGTACTGCAATGATAATAGCTTCGCGTTCCTCGTGAGGAATCGTGGGCATGGAATAACGTCTTCCTTGTCAACCTTCTCGGGTATAGAAATCGACGTGGACCAGCTCATAGACATTACTATCCAGCCAGACGAAGAAACTGCTGTCCTCCAAGCCGGAGCATACGGTGGTGAAGTCATAGCAACACTTTGGGACGAGGGTTACGTTACCAGTAAGCGCTTTGTTATTGTTGAAACCTTTCAACGCTAACGTTGACATGGCTAGCTACTGGAGCTACACGATGTGTAGGCCTGATGGGTCCAGCACTGGGCGGCGGCCACGGGCGCTACAATGGGCTCTACGGGTTGGTCATGGATGACATTCTGCACTACAACGTCGTCCTGGCAGATGGCACGGAGCTCGGAGTGAATGAAACGAGCCATCCGGATCTCCTCTGGGCCCTGAAAGGAGCAGGTCACAACTTCGCCGTTGTCACAAGTGTCGTGAAGAAGATCTATCCTAAGGAGACGAACACATGGCACTACCACAACTATACCTGGACCCAGGATAAGCTCGAGACCGTATTTGAAGCGCTGAATACCTTCCACAAAAGCGACAACGGAACTACACCTCCCAAGATGGGCGTTAACTACGGATCCATCATCATGGATTCGTCCGTCAGCACAACCGAGGTTGGTATTTTTAATCACTATTTCGAGACTACAACTAATCATGCCTAGGCCGTGCTGAAATGGGGTTTTTATTACGCTGGCTCAGCTGAAGAAGCAGAAGAGCACTTGGCACCTTTCAGCGCGATCGGGGCTGTCGCCGAGGACATGTTCGACGCGTCATACCCTGTAGTGTCCGATCTCACCGCTGGAGACTGTGCTGCCGGCCCCTACGCTATCTCCAGCGCCATGACACTGGTATGGAACGCCACAGCAGAACGAGCTCTATATAATCATTACCTAGCGAATGTGGCCAAATACCCCGAGCTGGGTGCTACCGCCTATCTCTGGCACGAGGGCTACGCGACAGCCGGTTACCAGGCCATTCCTTCGGACTCGACGGCCTACCCTCACCGCGAGGAAAACCACATAATGTAAGCTGCCACCCCTCCGCAAAATAGGCGCACAGCATCGTTCACGCAGTTCCAAACTGACTTGTATCCCTCTAGGTTCTTCGCCACCGCCGTCCCAGACGGATCCGACCTGCTCGACGCAGCAAACCAGTGGGCGAAGGAGTCAACAGACATTTGGAACGCGGGCCAGCCCGACCGCCAGCCAAAGACGTACGTGAACTACGTCATGGGCCACGACTACGAAACGCTCGACTCGATCTACGGTTACGAGTCGTGGCGGCTGGAGAGACTGCGCTCGCTCAAGGCGACGTATGATCCGGAGAACCGATTCCGCTTCTACGTACCTATTGTATCTGATTCTGCGTAAAGCCAGAAATGTGGGGATTTTTTTATTTCATAGACACTTGTATAATAGTTACACTCCTCACGGGTCAAACGGGCGCGGGTCGCCTCTAACTTATATAACTTTTGAATGCAAATTAGACAAGATTAATTAAAAAAAAAAAAAACTCTTCAGATAAAGCCAAACAAATGGTAAAAAGTAAGCACTGACTAAAATTAAGTATAAAGAAACGAAGGCTGCTCACAAAACAATAGCGTCTACATAGGCTTCCTTTTCCTGGTTGTTAGCAACCAATATAATAGCATATAACTTTTTAGGGTTTATATTTTATCTTTGGAACATGTTACAGCAATCGCATGTAGTCACATCTGAAATCGAGTCTGTGGACGTATTGGCCCCATGGCGTGTACGTGGATGTACTTGGGGGGCGCACCTTTTTATTTTATGAGAAGTAGACCTAGCTTATCTGTGCGTGAGAGGACCTCATCAATAGTGGACGTACTATAAACAACCATCCTCCTTGCAACCTCACATTTCAACCAACGCCTACGTTCATAAGTGCTTCTGGTGCCACGGATCGAGATCCCAGATTTACACCCACTGCTTATTTCCGAGATGCGAGACATATGCGCCACCATCTCCGTTCTCGATGCTGGCTTTCTCCATGACTGACCTGATATGTTGGACGGATTCCACTGTACTGATTGGGCCCTTGAAATCCGGGGCATAGATTTTAAGCTTGCCTATGAATCCCATCAAGCCCTGCATCTGTTCCGGAGTGCCTGCGTACCCACTATTAGTAACAAGCTCATATGTTTCAATCTTGAAGACGGGGGTACGCACAATTGTCGTAGTGGCCGACCTCCACCACACCGGGGCTGATACTTATGAAGAGGACGCCGTCTTTCTTGTATTGCACGTTGAACTTGGCCACCAGGAGGTTCATGGCGGCCTTAGTGGAAGCGTACAATGAACCTACGTCAATCTCGACGTCGTTGGTCAAGTCGAGATCGGCTAGACCGGTGGAAATGCTAATGACCTTCTTGACCTTGCCCTTCAGGACGAGAGGCAGGAAGAGGTTGAAGAGGTGCACATTGCCGATGACGTTGGTCTGCCATAGCTCCAACCCAACAGCCTCCACCTCCTCGACCTGGTCCTTCCTGTTGCACGCATCGCATTAGCCACAGACCAGCCCGGGTAGTAAGTAGCCAGAGGGAGGTAGACCTACAAAGCGCCGATAGGTCCGAAGCCGTCCAAGTAAGACACAATACCTCCGTTGGCAATCAGGTAGTCGACGCCACGGTCGCCAACAATCTCGGCGGCGTCAGCAGCGGCTTGTTTCAGACTGGCGTACTTGGTGAGGTCGGCGTGGAGGACCTTGACATTGGGCCGGTCGCCGAGCTCTGCGGCCACCTTCTTCTCGGTCGCAGCCTTATCGCGGACCAGGCCGACGATCAGGTTGTTGGGGTCTTCGGAGAGCTGCTTGACGAACTCGAACTAGACTGGATTGAGCAACGACGACGCGCAAAACGGAAAGGGGGGGATATGCTACAAGGGCAGACTCACCCCGATTCCCCTCGACGCCCCGGTGATGACGTACACGGACATATTGAGCGATTCTAGATTCTATTGACTTGGATGAGTTGGTGTGGAATGCGACGCGGGGACAGCCGAGTATATACCAAGTACTTAATAAACAGCGGAATGGGACAGGCGTGCTTGTTTTGATTAATAATTCAGTACCTAATTACGTCTTGTCTCGCCGCGCATGTGCATACTAAGTACATAGGTAGAGTACCAATCGGTGCCTAAAATGCCATTTGGCCTTTGTACTATAGGACTGCTACATACTATGATGTAGTATTAGCACACGCATATGCATCATCGTACATGGGTTATCAGCGGGCTGGGCGGCCGTGAGCAGGGCCCCTCGCTACTCTGAATGGAGGAGATACTCGCAAGTCGTCGTTACACTACATGATCCTACGTGATCTGACACCTGACTTGTTTATTAGCCACACGCCCATGAAGTAATTAGAGTAGGTTGATTACTTAGTCCTTACATACTACTAGTAGTAGTAGTAGTAGTAGTATTGTGCTGAACGTAAGCCCCCGCACCGATCCTGCGAACAGGGTAGTAAAGGGGTATCCACCCATCGACCGCATGCCAAGGCAGTCTGGTACGTATGCGCTTCCTATTCTACTCCTACTCCTACTACTACTACACTACGTACGTGCTACTACTATACGCAGGAGCCCTCCCGATATCAGCTCGAACCTGGGCGTGGGGGATGGATGGGATGCGCTTTCGCCGCTGCTTGCTGAAACCCATCTCCTCACGAAGGCTGCCCAGAGCTGCGATTCTTATCGGTCCGCGACGCTTTTTTCCGTCTCACTTGCATGGCTACGTACCCACACACACACACACCTTAAACTGCAAAATGCAGAATGCAAAACGCAACAAAGGCTGTACTATGGTAATGATACATAGTGGCGTATTACTACGTAGTATGATAGTCCGGACGGAGAGCGAACGGTACGAGCCCTCCTCGTTAAAACTACCTGGTAGTCTTCCGTAGATATAGACATTGTATATACATATATACTTAGTATGGGTAGTGAGACTAAGTAGGTCGTCTCTTATTCGTCGAAATCCGTGCTATGGGCAACCTCTTTGCAAACATCGAAGTCGCTCCGCACCTGGTCAAAGTGAGCCGACCCAATCGTCCAACTATCCACGCCTATCGGCAGTCTCAAGACCTTGGCCAGAGCCGGGTCCCTGCCACTGACGGCGTCATGTATGATTTTCACCGCCTTTTCGGGATCTCCCCGCTGCTTGCCGTGTTTGTCGTGCTCGGATTGCAGCATGGCGGCGACGATGTGCGGGGCTTTGTACGGCGCTGAGGGCTCGACCACGGGCATGGCGCCTGGCGCGAGGAAGTTTGTCCGGAACGTACCCAGGTTTACTATCAGTGTGCGGATTCCAAATGCAGATGTCTCCTGTGCAATAGCCTCTGAGATAGCTAGTCGAAATGGGTTAGCAAGGGGGGGTGGTAGCAAGGAACTCGATAAGCTCGCCCACCTTCGAGCGTAAACTTGGACGCGCAGTATATGCCGAGCCCCGGGCAGACGGCAAGTCCCAGAACGCTGCTAATTTGCACGAGATTCCCGCTCCCCCGCTGGCGCATTGTGGGGATAATCGCCTTGCAAACACGCAGCGTCCCCCATACGTTGGTGTCGAATTCAGCTTTCGCGTCCTCCTCGGGGATATCCTCGATGGAGCCCGCGATGCCGAATGCGGCGTTGTTGACGACGGCGGTGATTCCCCCTTCAAACAACGCATCAGCTTCTCCAATGGCTTGCGTGATCTTGTCCTGAGACCAGGCGACATCCAACGTGATCCATTTGCCATTGGGATGCGCCTCGATCTCTTTGACGAGCTCGGGGGTCTTGGCTGGATTTCGCGATGTCGCGATGACGTTATCCCCAGTGCTCAAGACGTACCTCACCAGAGCCAGCCCGATGCCGTTGCTCGAGCCCGTCACAAGCCACGTGAGTTTCTTTCCGGCGGCAGCCATTTTGAAGCGTGCAATAATGCGACGCGCGAGTGAAGCGTAGTTATCGTAGAAGTGATGAAGTGAGCGGCGCCTTGAAATGTAGGACGAGAGAGGGGCGTCTTGGAGATATTCGAGTCGGGTGGTTGTCGGCGATAGGCCTTAAACGCGGGGCTCGAGCAATGCTTTTACTCAGCATTCAGTGCCAGATGGAAATGATTCCCCGGGTTGAACCGCCCGCTGCCCCTACCCCGGGTATTACCTACCGCGCGTCGCATATAATTGCCGCCCCGGCTCCCGCCCGTGAGATAGCGCAGATGACTTCTCTCCGATATCGTCGGTATCATCACGGCTTCGAATCTCCCACATCCTTCTGTAGCCGAACCGACTCAGCAGGGCCTTGGCGTGTCCCATGCATATCAGCAAATTGTGGGTTCCATGTGCACTTGCTGCTTATCGTGTCTTACAAGTGTCTAAGGGGTGCAGATCGCAGATAATTCCTGTGGCGCCCCGAAAGCCTCCTGGCATCTGCATTAGGGATTGCCTTCCTTCACCTTCCTTCCCCAAGGCCTGGGCAATCATTATAGTGTACGTAAGTGGCGTACGGTAGGTGATAGGTGGCTAGGTATGACTCTGCAGCGCTTACTAGCCATAGTGTACGTCGTAGTAGGACTTCCAACCCGGCCGCCTTAGTCACCTGGGCGTACTCACCGATCTTGATACGAATGTAGCTCTTCCGGCTGCTGAGATGTCTTATAAGTAAGAACTGAGAATGGCCGTCATGGAGCGGAATGGTGCAAAAGAGCGGTGATTTAGCTAATACATCTTTTATTTCCAAAATCATACTTGAGTTTCCAACTACGTGTCTCCCTCGGGATCAACAATGTCCACTCCCGTATACTCGTTCACGGAGCTGGTGCTATCGCAGTGGCGCGATCCTTCGTCGTCCGCCAAGGCAACGCTGGCCATTAACGGAAGGGGCCTGACCATTGCCGACGTGGTGGCAGTCTCGAGAGACCTAGAACGCGTGGAGCTGACGCCCGAGTCCGTTGACGCCATCGAAGCGTGCAGCAAGATCATCCCGGAGAAGATCGCCAAGGGCGACGTCATCTACGGCGTCAACACGGGGTTCGGGGGCAGCGCCGACACGAGATCCGACGACGTAGAGAGGGTCCAGCAGAGCCTGATTAGTCACCTGACGTGTGGAATTGTCGCGGACGGCAAGCAACAGCCCGTCTCGACCAGCAATGGGCATTCCGGCCAAAGCAACGGCGAGGCCTATTCCGGCAAGAAGGACGCGAAAAGACAACAGCAGCGCGCGCTGGTGAGAAGTTCGCTTCCGCTCAACGACCCGCTGGCCGCTACCTGCATGCCGGAGTCATGGGCACGTGCGTCGATGCTCATCCGCCTCAACTCCCTAGCCGGCGGTGCTTCGGGTATACGGGTCGACATCGCGGAGTGCCTAATGAACCTTCTTAACGAGGACGTCGTGCCGCGCATCCCCGTTCGTGGGAGCATCTCTGCATCGGGGGACCTCAGCGCGCTCGCGTGGATCGGCGCCCTGATGCAAGGCAAACCATCTGCTACGGCTTTCGCCGGCCCACGGGACGTCGATGGGGGTAGGAGAGTGATAAGAGCCGACCTCGCCCTATCGGAGGCTGGCATAACGCCTATCAGCCTGCACGCCAAGGAGGGTCTCGCCATCGTTAACGGCACAGCCGTGTCGGCCGGGGTGGCTGCTCTCGCGGCACACGAGTCTCTCAACCTCGCGGCGCTGTCGCAGATTCTAACGGCCATGAGCGTGGAGGCACTGCGCGGCAGCGACGAGAGCTTTGAGCCGTTCATCGCGCGAGTGCGGCCGCATGCCGGACAGGTGGACAGCGCGCGGAACATCAAGGCGTTTCTGACCGGCTCGCGGCTGCTCAACAGACACGACAGCCAGAACGTTGCGACGCTGCGCCAGGACCGCTACTCGCTGCGAACGGCCAGTCAGTGGATCGGCCCGGTGCTGGAGGACTTCTGCCTAGCGCACGACCAACTTACAGTAGAGTTGAACTCGGTGACGGACAACCCGCTGATCGACGCGGAGACGGGCCGCGTGTTCCACGGCGGCAACTTCCAGGCGCGCGCCGTCACGTCGGCGGTCGAGAAGCTGCGCCAGGGCCTACAGAGCATCGGCCGCATGCTCTTCACGCAGTGTACCGAGATGATCAACCCGGCCACCAGCTGGGGGCTGCCGCCCAACCTGTGCTCCGACGACGCCAACGACTCGTTCCTGTTCAAGGGGCTCGACGTCGTGGTGGCCGGCCTGACGTCGGAGCTGGGCTTCCTGGCCAACCCGGTCGGGTCGCACGTGCAGACGGCCGAGATGGGCAACCAGTCACTCAACTCCCTGGCGCTCGTGTCGGCGCGCTACACGCTCGAAGCCGTCGACGTGCTATCCCAGATCGCGTCGGCACACCTCCTAGTGCTGTGCCAAGCGCTCGACCTGCGCACAATCGAGATTGAGGGCCGGAAGGACGCGCCGCCCGACGCGACCCCGCACATCGGACAGGCCGCGCGGCGCATGTACCGCTTCATTCGGAAGGACCTCGGCGTCCCGTTCTTGGGCGAGGAGCACTTGGCTTCAACCGAGGCAGTGACGCTGGACGGCATCACGCCGAGCGTCGGGGTGTACAACACGCGGGTCTACGAGTCGATTAGGTCAGGGCGCTTGTATGATGTCGTTCTGGAGAGTCTCGAAGAAGTCCAAGAGCGGCGAGCGGCCGCATTCTGCAACGGCAATGGCAATGGAAACAGCAACGGTAACGGCACACGACATTTCTACGAATAGACGATATCACACCCGCAGGCTGAAGATGAAGCCCAATACTTCTAGGCAGCGAAAGTCTTGTTAGATTGCGGGACGGCAACGGTAGCCCGGTTCATATATGCTGAGAAGACGAGGTTATATTAGAATTATCCACTTAGATCTCCAACCCTGTTCGTTCTGAATCAACTTCACCTCGTTCTTAGTGTCCTACGGGACACGGGTTGAACGGTATTATTAGAGTAGCTGTTCGCTCGGGTGGGAAACCCTGTTGGGACGGTGTCCACGGTAAGGAGCAAAGGCTGAACTGGTGTGCAGGCGTGAAATGAAAAGAGGGAAGTAACGGCAGTTAATAGTCTCTATGAGGAGTTGGGAGTACCAGGATGAGGCACTGCACTGCATACACATAGTAAGCAGCCATGGCGAAATGTCGTCGAAAGTACTTCTGGGCTGAGAATGGCGACACATAGAGGGTGACCAGGGGTCTTTAAGCGCGTTTTAATCACAATTCTAGAGAAGACAAGTCCGTACCTGATTCATAGCCTTTCTCTTATGCACCCAAAAGCAAAATAAAGCCTCTTGTTTTGCATCTAAGTCTGCCGCAAAGCAGCCCTTATTGCGTGTGTTCTCTAGGACCGTAGAGTCAAGTCACATTACCTTTTAGTAGACGGTAGATAAGCAAGACGACGCGGTCGTGCTGTTTGCTTGCGACTAGCCCCTTTTAATATGACTTACTGTGTAAGTCAGGGGGTACGTAGGCTCTGGGGAATTACTCAGCCCGTATTCCCGTGACGCGGTAGTAACTACAGGCTCATATTCGAGAGCCTAGGGCTAGATCGTCATGAAAGTTTCATCCTCCTTGAATACGCTATAGCATTTTGCAGACAATAGACCTACTTGTCGGGTTCAAAAAGGAAGCAGAAGAACCGTAAATTAAGTCTATGAGATATTTAATATAATTCACAACATACATGGCTATAAGCCTAACCTCCGCAACATTTCATTATTAGGCACATATACTATCCATCTCTTAGGACCCAGAAAGAACTCATCCTACTGTTTATTAGTGATATCGTAAGAGTCAAGGTATAAAAAAATTCATATAACTATGTGAAGAGCTATGAAGCTCTCGTAATCTTTATATGAACGGCCAAAATGAGGTTAGCAAACACTATCCCCAAAAGCCTAAAGGGCCACGCGGGGCTATCCGAATGCGACAATTCGTTCTGTATTACTTGATATCACCGGGACTAGTATTGACGCGAAATAATCACCCGCAGAGGGGTTGCATGAGAAATCTGATGGATCTCCAGCGTGGGGGACTGACCCAACCCCCGAAACTCCGGGCGCCCACGCTGCGGAGGTTACCGACCCCTCCTTGCAATGAATATGCTATATAACGGCCAAATCACGCCCCCCTTCCTATGATTCAGCTGTAATCCTTATACCATCCGCAGGTCGTGCCGGTACATACGCTCAATGAACATATTCTAGGATAGCCAACATGTCGTTCAATATACAGCGGAGGCAAGGACACCATTGAGAAAACAAAAGCGTTTCACTCCCGGGATCCTGCCAACGAGACCCCCTCTTCCTTCTTGCCTATTACGGGCCGTAGGAGTATGCAGATACATACATCCTCGCAGTCATCATTTGCATTCCAGTAGTTCACCATTCCTCGCCGACGAAAATGGCTTCTGAAGCTTTGTTCAAAGACGTCCCCCCCTTCCCTGATGATGTGCCTACGGCCCTCATGTCCACAATCTCATTCGAGGGCCTGCGTAAAGGAAACGATCAAGTCGAAAAGGATGTTCTGAATGCATGCAAAGAAGTCGGGTTCTTTCTTCTGGATTTGTCCGGCACGGTCCTTCGGCTCTTGAAATCATATGCGAGCCCAGATGCGGTTAATCTTCGAACTTCTTTGATCCACCACACCGACTTTGGGACTGTCACGCTTCTAGCCAACATTGTGGGCGGGCTCCAGATCCTGAAACCCGGGGGTTCGCCGCTAGACGAGAGCGCTTGGTCTTGGGCTCGCCCACAGCCTGGCTGCCTCATTGTCAATATGGGCGACGCCATGACCCAGTGGACTGGGGGCATTTTACGTAGTAGCATGCATAGGGTTACGCATGGACCTGGGAGTCAACGTTTTGTCGAAAAATATAGTATCGCCTACCTAGCCAGGCCGGAACGCAATGCGAGCATGAAAAGGCTGCTGGACGCCCATGAAGCGAGCGAGAATGAGGAAGATGACAACCTTACTGCTTGGGAATGGGAACTTAAAAAGGCGACGTCCATGGCGAGGGCAAATTATGTACCACAGATGAAGGGAGTTCAAATTTGATGTCACTGTCCGGTATATTATAGGTGCCTGCAAACGGTCAAGTTCCCAAGTTGACAACGTTCTATTTTTGGTAGTGCTGTGGTATTGTGCATCGGTTCGATCGCTCACAGTTCCGTCATAGTTCCGTTACCCGAATCAATCAGGCCCGTAAAATTTACAACATTCAACCCCTTCGCATGAACCCGCAGTTCGCTCGTCCAACCTCCTATACAGGTAGCACTGAAGTTCCTTAACCAGAACTCTCCTTCCTTTAAAACCGTTCCTCGTGCAGTGTATGGGTAGTTAACAGCTAGCCCAATGACCTCTGTCTCGTTTGATTGTGAGTCGATTGTCCATGCCGCCATATTCGGAGTTGAGCAAACGAAGTTTGCGTAGGCAGTAGGGAGACTGGTATACTTCCCACAGACTGATTTTGTCGTCTCCAAAAGCGATACAATGGACATCGAAGCCATAGCAACAAATAAGACAATCGTGTAAATCTTGTACCACAAGTGGCTGGCACACGGGATAATAGTGGATGTCGTCTGCCCTCTGATAAAGTAACACGCGTGAACGACGACTGAAACACTCGTCAGGATCAGATAGACAATTGCTGCAAATAAGGACGTGACTGTATTATCTCTGAAGGCCCTCCCATTAAATGGAATAGGGAAAACCCAGAGAAGAGCCAAGGACCAGATTCCAAGTAGTACCAACATGTATAGCGCACGAAGTATTCGATTTTGCCAACATGACGTTGGGCGATATTGCTCCTGGGTGGTTGACGTATCGCAAGGCAATAGGATCAGACTATCTAGCGACATCCTATGGTCGTTTATCTCGTAGACCTCGCTAGATTTGTCTGGGTTCACCCGGGAAGTGTATCTGAAGTCATGGGAGAGCCACGGTGCTGCAAACAGTCGAAGTAGACCAAGTATTGCCAAGGGGTAGAATATCCGATCGGCACCAAGGTACTCGATATCCGCGAAGAAAGCTCCCGAGAATGAGAGTATGAACAAGTAGGACGCTTGGATCCCTTGTAGCGAGGTGACAATACTTTTGAAAGTCTCATCTGAGAATGTTTCTGCATGTGTGGAACTCGGAAGATACGTGCAATGAGGCAGGCTTCGTGTTAACATGCGATCGCTTCCATCCCAGCCGTTCCCGGTCCAGAACAACGCATTGGCAGCTGCGAGGTCTAACTGGGTCCAATTACGGGCCCTTAGGCGCCTATCAAGAATTGAAAAATACCGCCACATGATCGAAGTGGGATTATACTGGGATATTCGTTCATGCCATCGCGGGCGCGTGTTGCAGAGATAAGAGGGGTGAGGGGCTCCGGAGATGATGTGAGCTACGAGCGGCGCGAAACAAAGGGTCAAGAGTGTGACCCAATCGGAGAATGAGAGGCCATTGCCAACATGAATGGAAGTAATGGGGTAAGAAACCATGGAGGCTCTGAGTAAGAGGTGGCTAGAGGTGGGCAACTGCGATAATATCTGCTGAGAATGGGAGAATACCGTTTTCCAGAGAAAGGACCCCAGGGCCGGGTTGCCTGGCTTATTGAAGAATCGACGGGAATCGACCTATGCCACCTAAAACTACTTCATTGGCTGATCGAGCCATCTGCATGCACTGAACAGCCACAGCCACAGCCACACCAAGTCAGATGGCACCGTAGTATTGACCCGAGCATGAAAAGTCTCGCCCCCAAGTTCCATTGGTGGTCATGCCGCTCATGGTGGTTTTGGCCAGCGGCGGAATCGAACCCCTATTGCCTTGGTAGGTAAACAATACGTGTAGCGAAATTATCGCTGAAATCCCAAGTGATTTAAGATTCATTATGACTTACTAGACTGTACCTACAAACGCGGCTACCGCTTTGAACTTGTTTTGTATCATGAGAGGTAGGTATAAGTACCATACGTAATCTTATATCGTTCACAAGTAGAGTCTGTGATTTACTGGTTCAACTAGTGCCCACTAACTAGCACTGTAATTAGCCAGAATATCCAATGCGCTTTCTTCTGCTTTATGCAACTTCGCCTCTGCTTGCTGCGTGTATGGGACGGAGTCGATTTTTTTCATATTGCGCTACAGTACATGTTAATACGCGGCTGTCGTCACATATGAGGGGCGTTATGTTGTCTACTTAGCCATTTCCCAGTATCCTCTACTTCATATGTCAAGAAAGCACGGTGATGGGGTCATCGGCCGATGCGTCTAGCACGATACTTCTGAGCCTCAAAATGCACACTGGAAGAAAAGATCGTTTAATTAGGTATCTTCTGCTTGCCGAGTGGTAATACCCTTCCATTCGGTTAGATGGGTTGTGCACTACCTATCGCTCATGAAACTGTGTTTCGGTCACACGGCGAAATCGAAAGCATTCGGACATTATGAAGACATTAAAATAATAATGGCAAGGTCTGCTCGTTGAAATCTGAGCAGAGAAATAGCAAAGGACTCAGAAATCCCACATGTGGCCTTCTTCAAATCCAGCACCGTAGCCTGCACGTTTCTCAAGCCAACAATCAAGAGAGTCAATATTCGGCGCCGGTGTAGTATTCGCCCATGCTCGTGTCGCGTGAGAGCGCGTGCTTAGCCACGTAGGTATGTCCTACGGTGCTGAAATTAAATGAGGCAGAGTAAGCGTCAGCGCAGAGTGCCATCCACTGCAGGTCAAAGTGTTTACTCCTATTCTAGCTATAAATAGTCCTTGGCATTATATATATATATATATATGCGCAATGATTTCTAATAATTCTCTATACCTAAGTGAATGAAGGAAAGTCGGGAATCAATAAGTGTCGAGTCTTATCACCCACTTTGGCCTGTCTGTTGCCTACTAATGATTATTGTCTCCTGAGGGGCACATGTTTTTTCTAATAGCAGGACAGGTATAACCTTCTGTATGGCCAATACGTGAAAGCTTGGAAGATTTTCTACCCCAATTACACACACCATCTGCTACTCCCTAACTGTGAAACACATTCCGAGTTTGTTTCTCATTTATGCGCCTCTGCGTTTGTAGGAAGATCCATACTCTTTAAGCTTTCCTAAACTTCTAACAAGTACCTAGAAGGCGGCTGCCGCGGTGGGGGTTGGGGAGGTTGCCTCCGTAGGCCGGGGAAAGGATCTGACAGAGCAGTTCATCGAATCGATAAGCCCTGGTTTTGAATCTAACACACCGCCCAAGTATCTTCATACCCCGTGACAGGTTGGCTGGTGTTTTATCTACAGTGGCTGACGGATATTCACAGCCGCACTCATGTCAACAGGCACTATCGTCTAATGCAGTGGGTGAATGACTACTGGATATGGGAGTTTGCGTCATGGATCGTCAGTAGTCTTCTACTTGCTGGTGTAGTCTTGACGCTTTCACTCCATCAAGACCAGCCGCTACCGGAGTGGCCATTCGGCATCACGATTAACGCACTGATTTCATTCCTTTCATCTCTTTCGACATCTACCTTGGTTGTCGTCTTCAGTAGTATAATTGGACAGAGGAGTTGGGCAACTCTCGCATCAGCGGAACGACCCCTACGCCAACTGGAGTTGCATGATGACGCAAGCCGGGGTGCTATGGGTTGTTTTCTACTATTACTTCAAACTAGATGGTATTTATGGCTTTAGATTGTATTGTCTTGTATATGGCGCTGACACAAAGCCATCCGCAGGAACATCACATCAATCGCAGGTCTCGTCGTGATCGCCAGCCTGGCAACGGTTCCTTTCGTTCAACAAATTACCCACGTCCAACTTGCAAACAATGCAGTGGACACCGCAACTATTCCGGCGCTGCGAAACTATGCCAATCGCGAGCCTGACGACATTTTTCCTATTCTCGATAAACCACTCTCCTATGGAATAGTTCCGAGCATAGTCACCTCCGGCTTCTATCGAGGCCTTTACTTCTCGGGCAACCTAAGTGATACCCTTACCAGAAACTCGCTACTGTCTAGGCCGACTTGTTTCACAGGTAACTGCACTTACCCAGACTTCGACAGCCTCGCCATCTGCAGCGCATGTGCCAATGTGACAAACCAGCTGTCCATGTCCCGAGGCTTATCTAGGTATAACAATTCGGTGCCCCAATGGACTCTACCGAATGGGTTTGCCGTTAACGTTGATCTGAATAGTTTGTCGAGAACGGTTGTGAAGACGGGAGGAAGCTATGATCCCTTGACACTAGAGACCGGGCTTCCCATCGTAAACATTACCGCTGTTCAGCCGTGCGAGAAGTCCGATCTCACGAGCTGTGGCGCGACTGCCCAGGAGTGCGCGCTTTACTGGTGTCTGAACAGGTATAAGTCAAGTATCGTACAAGGTTTGCTGTACGAGGACATCATGGATACGGTCAAGTAGGGTTTTACGACTAACGCCAACTTGCTGGAGAATGACACATACGTGTTCCAGACGAACTACACCTCTCTGGCGCAAGAAACGACCACAAAGTTTAATGTCAGTAAATGGGGCTCAGCTTCGTTCACCGACCTCATCGCCGAGACTCTAACGCAAGAGGTGTTCTGGTGGGGGGCGAACGGGACCGACGCCATTGAGGCAGTCGCCAGCCTTGACTCAACGTTCCCGAGCGTACCCCTTGACATGAGTCCCACGTTTGAGCCACTAGCCCTTAGCCTTATGAGCGCCGTCCGCTCGTACTCGCACGATGAGATGAGCCTACAGCAAGTCTCCGGGCAAGCATTGCAAGCGATACCCCGTTTGAGGGTACGCTGGGAATGGATTACCCTTCCCTTCGCCTTGCAAATCATCTCCCTATTGTTATTGTGCTATACGGTCGTGAAAACATCATTGAAGCGGCGGCCGGTTTGGAAATCCTCGTTCTTGGCGACTGTTTTCTTCGGCGTGAGGCTTCGCTCCATGATACCTGACTCAGTCCCGAATCGATTTGTTGATATGAGGATTCTGGCAGACAAGATAACATTTTCAACCCGTAAAGCAGAGCTAGGTAGTTAAATAAGTAACGCAATAGTTTCATTACGTAATGATTAAAATTTTAATATTGTGAAGCACATTATATATCTTTCAATAATAGTTGCGCCTAATTGGTGACTGGATGTGATGACGGCCGAGGTGAGGTGCTCAACAGAGCGTGTCTAGCAAGAGCAGTAAAGATGCGAATACCTCAACTGCTTTGGTCAAGGCCTTGCCGTGCTCACGTCAAATAGCTGGCTATTAGAACACAAGAATTGACCTTGTCCATTAACATTTCAATTTGCTCTAGCATACCATAAACGATGTGGAATTCTGACAGCCAATATGTACATGCAACACGCTTCTTCCTCATTCTAAACCCTTGAACATAATATCGACACCTCCATTTCTGTGTGCCGCATTCTCTTCCTTTGGTGTCATTTACTATCCTCCCTACGGTTTGCTGCTATGCTTTGCGTGTACTACCAACCAGCTCCTTGTAAGCATCATGTAGTCATCTGGCCCGAGTGCTCACATACAACCTTTGTAGACGGCACTGCGCATACCATGGGCACAGTTGCCGGCACGCCAAGCCACGACGAAAGCCACGAAGGCCCTGGTAACGATAGCTCTTGATCGGCGCATCTTGTATCCTTGTCGCACGCTCTAATCCACATTGCATGCGACCAGAGTTTCTAGCATCGATATTGATCGAAGAAACCCAGCGGGCCTGTTCCTGATTGATCTTGCGGTATTCTAGTGAATGGAGTCCCATTGAGTCATCCTCCACGAGAGTATGAAGAACACTCTATGTGGCTGGTCTTATTTGGCCGAAATCCCGTTGAAGTTATGCCCACCTCTGCCGCTGCCTTGGGATTCTCAGCTAAGAGGCGAAATTAAGAATTTGGTACGCAGGGGTCTGCTGACTTATCGTGGCGGTTTGGCAGTTTTTTTTGTCAGCTACATAGTAAATTGGTAGCTGGATTTCACGGCTGCTATTGTTGCATGCCAAGCTCTTGATAAAAATGGTTGCAGAGCTCAACTTTGGATCAGGGCCTCGCAAAAGTCAAGTGTGAAGAAGACAGCGATCGGCGTACAGGTAGCCTACGAAGCCATGAACGTTCGCCTTTCATCCTATCAAGCAATGAATCTGCGTCGAGAAAACAGTCCTCTACACGTGTCTTGTCGACCAGAAGCTGGCGCTGCCACCTGGCACTGAAAGCTCACGGGGTTTCAACAAGGTGGCGCAGTTACATGCTTCATTTAAAGATATTGGTCTGATGGTAAGCTGGAAGTCGGGATTTCGGGATTTTCTACTTTTTTTACACGCCAATTATAGGCAGGTAGGTCGCTCCTTTAGCCCCCATGTTTCACATCTGTAGGGAGTTGAAGTTTCGCATTTTATTGTTGGTACTTTATTTAGCATTTCTAGGCGTCCGTATTACCGCGAGCACTCTGGGCGATCTACTGTTTTTACAACGAGATCAAGGCTTCTTCACTGGCACTGGGCATTTAGCCATGTCTCTCCCTCAACATCAGCCTCCCCACAGTGATAATCGTTCTTTACTCTGGCCTGTACCGTCCGCCTGTCGCCTCATCTATCGTTTTGTTAGCGAATACTATAATGGCGACGATCTCCTTCCCCTCTCGCGGCAGCGACATCGTGAGCAGATAATATACTACCGCAAAACGTGCACGAAAATGGCCAGCCTTTGTTTTGTTCTCGGACTGCTCGTCCTTCTGGGTAGTCTGAGAACCTGCAGCGCTGCGAGTATCCAGAGTGCAAACACCACTGCAATGAGCGTCATCAACTCATCTAAGTGGCAACCCGACGACTTCGACTGGGAGGCTAAGCGCGCCCTCTCGGGTCCCAAGGGAACATGGAAGGGGTTGTACGTTAACTTGACGGACAACAAACACGCTGCATCAGTTCTCACCACCGATGTAGCACTGTACAGAACCGACAGTGCCATCACCAGCGATCTCACAATCTTCAATGGCACTGGCCCTCGAACTGATATCCTTCCCGTTCTCGCTTGGTTCGTAGGGATGAGCTGGGCCACCGTAGTCGAAGTTGGCTTAACTGGGGTAGCGGTTGCTGGTACGGTATAAGCCATCCAAGGATGCGTCACAAACGATGGAAGCTCATGGGGGAACTTCAACTGCATTGTTGGAATTGTTGGCTCGGTGGTAGGCATAGGTCAAGCCGCAAGAGCCGCTTACGCCGGAGCCAAGGCTCTTGGGTGGTTTGCGCGCTCGTCGTCTACGTGGCTGGATTCGGGGCTCGAGGCGATCGAGCTGTCCGCCTTCGCTAAGAGGAAACTTCACCCAGATCGGTTTCAGATAATACATGAGCGACTGATCAGCCATGTCTTGAACGAAACCTTTGGTCACTCGGAATTTATTGGCTACGCCAGCGCGGATCACCGATTCGGCGCTCGCGATGACGAGCACCTTCATCCCCATGCGCCCATCTTCCGCTTCAAACATCCCCGCCATGGGCTCATGGATATCGCCGCCCGTGAGCATCTCACGGGCACGCGTTTCACCATCTCTTATGCGAACGGTCTCGAGAAGAGAGGCCTTGATCACTTGGGCCGCCGCCAAAGTTTCCAGCACGAGCAGCTGAGCGGCGAGATCCTGGAAGCCCGCTTCGATGAAGAGGCGGCGCAGTCCGACCCTTGTAACCCGATGTTTGACGCTGCCGGCGCATTCGATCAGCTGGAGGATACCATAAGATGCTTTACTGGCGGCAGCTGGCCAGATGGTAACGTTCTCAAGGCCCAACTTTACGATTCTAGCTGTGAGGCGACCATGGGATTTGCCCACGCGGCTTTCTTTGAGAACAACTCCACAGCTGATGTCCTAAAGAATCTTGAGCCTTCTGGCATGCCCTTGCCTGAATGTAGCTCCTAGGATGGGGAATACAAGTGTGACGTACTAGCGTCACAACAGTGGAATGAGGTCGGCATGTAATGCGCGCATTTGAGGGGGTTTCTGGTGTTTTATGAAGCTCTGGTCTAAGTTCTATCATGTAGGTCGCAAACTGGAGATCGGATTAACGTTATTCTAGATTTCCGCCACAACATACGTGGTTCTCCGGGCCTACGGGGACCTACCACGCAACTTACCCTTTTACATTACACTTCTTGAGGCGATTTCGACTTTTAAAATAGAAATTTCCCTTTGCCACTGTTTCTTTTTATATTACTATTTGGTTATGGATAGGTATTTGTTTTTGTTGTTTTTGCTTTAGTTTGCGCAGTATTAGGCCCTTCTGCGCGCTATATACGAGTTGTAGAAAGGCCTAAAACGCTTACGCTCCCTTAATATATGCGCTATTAGTACCAACTAATTCGCCCTGAAGTGTGCTGTAGAACTGTATCGGATTTGATTGTTATAGTGGCGTACGTCTAACTTCGAAAACTTGATAATATACCTTGCAACCCTGAGACCAGAGCATCTTTCCATGCTATTATTCTACTAGCTGCTATTAGAGTTTTCCGGCCAGGTATACTATTAGATTTGACTTATTCCTAATTTCACGTTGCTGTGGTGCGTAATCCCATCAATCACACCAGAACCCAGATCGTCGTGTCAATAAGTACCAAGAGAAACAAATTCAAAGAAACGGCTAAAACCAGTTGTGCTCGGGATAGTAGTAGGTACGTGTAGAGATGTCTGACTGGTTTATACATAATGCTTATTCGTTTACTAGTGTTTTTCCCCCAATGCCTTCCTGTAATACCAATGTAGTATCACTAGGTCAGCGGAACAATTTATTGTAGGCTACTTCGGCATGTTTCACTGTGATCTAACTCAATCGAGCATCTAGATTACGCGCAGATGATTCTACCGGATATAAGGGCAGAGATATCGATGAGATGTATGGTGTTCGGTAGGCTTACTTCTCAAGAGCTGTGTAGGTGTTATACAACTGGTCGTTGCATATTCTGACAAATGAAGTCACTCTATCTACTCCGTCAAGCACTGTACACCACTCTGCAAGTGGTGGCGATAGAATGGGCCATATTTGAATGTTATATTTACTCTGCACTCTGAACTAAGACTTGTAAGGAGACTCAGGTCACATGTGGTAAGCAGCCACAACGTAACCTAACGTAACGGTATCAAGGGGTTATCGTAATTAAGCGGTGCTAGTGTTACTTGTGAAACTGCGTGTGAAACTGCAAGATGGCTGAATCGCTGGTTTGGAGGCTGTATAAGACTTGGAGGGGCTAACCAAAGCCAAGAAGGGCTTACACTGTGTTGCATTATAGGATCTTAAGGCAAGGCGTCCTGGTAGGCACATTCTAATTAGAGATTACGAGCATGCAGCTACGTGGTAATGGATATGGGGACCCCAAATATTGGTATCCATGATCCCACCACTAAAATGTCCTTATCATCCTGTCCTCCGTCTCTCGAGATCGAGTGATTATTCTAGTCTGTATGAAGATTTAAACATGATGGCACCAGACAAATGGAGCAAGAAATCCATCCACTGGCAGGCTCCAGCGACGATACTTGTCAGTCTGTTTTCTGGTGTCTTGTTTGCCGTTGGTCACCATTTCTTCTACCAGTACCTCAACGGTCAGCCGGTCAATAAAGCTCGCTTTGGCCAACAGACCAGCATCCGTATCGGCACGGCTACCTCCTACCTCGTACGCGTCGCCTTTGTTGTCACGATCAGTACATCATACTGGCAAGTCTTCTGGCGCACATTACACCAGAAGAAAATTCCTCTTCACACTATCGACTCCCTTGCAGACCTTCTCAACAGTGTATCTAGCTTCTTCAATATGGCTTGCCTTGGGGCAAGCCCGATACTTGTTGGTCTTGCTGTTGTGTCGTGGTTGGTACCTCTCGCCTCGCTTATAGCTCCAGCAACCCTCACGATTGATTCTGTTTCAACCACGTCCCACAAGTTGCAGGATATTGCCGGCATCAACTTCGCCACAGGCCCTTTGGCACGAGTAGTTTACGCTACGGAAACCCAAGATGGCCTATGGTCAACCGAAGCTGACTATGAAGGTAGCAGCCAACCCCTAGTCCGCTTAGCGTTGGCAACCGCTTTACAGGGAGAAATACCTAATATCCCATCTCCTGGGGTGAATTCTTCTTACCAATTGAATTTCCAAGCTCCCAGTGTGCGATGTAAGCCTACCTCTAAAGATATCTTAAAGGGTTTCGATGCTGCAATGGGCCCGGGATGTCGATTTCCCGGTGAGACCGGTACGCCGAACAGCAATTACGGTTGCATAAACTACTACAACTACCTCGCCTGGGTGCCTTCTGACGATACCATCGTACCATTCGCGAAGGACAGTATGTATAAATATGGAGCACCTCTCCCCATTACTGAACAAAAGTTCTCCCAAAGCAATGTCTATTCTTACTTAGGAGGTGTCAGGAAAGAAATCGCCGAGCCTGCGACCATTTTTGTTGCTGTTGACAGAAGCGTAGAATATAGCGACTGGTTAGTGTTGAACTGTTCCCTCTGGAACACGACTTATACAGTTGACTTCTACTTTCTACCGACCGCCTCCGGACCACAGAGTGTCTCTGTGGTTCGAACGGTAGACATCAATCCAGTGAGCATCATCTGGAAGATCAAGAAGGAACAGAACGGGAAACAAGAGGAAGAATTCCCCCACAGCCCAGTATTCAGCTACATAGCCTTGATGGAGTGTCTCGGCCGGGTCCTAGTCGGTTCTATTTCCCAAGATCCTGGGGACCTCTTGTTGCATGATTTCGGCAACGCGCTACGGAGCGATGCGGCCTACACAGAGGAGATGTTTCCTGTTTATAATGCCACGATCGTCACGTACCCCGTATCGCCGGCATACAATAGAGCCGTTCTCAGTGCTCTCCAATCCCCAAGCTTTAATCGCTCATTGGGCGATGTTATCGAAGAGCTGTTTCAAAACATGACCTTGGCCCTGTTCAGCAAGCCAACTTTCCTCGCCGAGAGCGCCGAGCGAATGCCGACAAATGTCACATTCCGTCCATTCGAAAACGTATACGTCTACCAGCCGGCCAATCTTGTCTTAGCTTATAGTCTCGCTGTGGGGTTCAGCGTGGTCGCCGCGAGTCTTGGCTTGTTGAGTATATGGTCAAGCCAAGCGGCGTACAGCTTCAAGTTCTCTACTGTGATGCGTACTACGTGTGATTATAAAACCGAGAGTTTGATACCGGGCGCGTATCGGTCGGGTGCAGACCATCTTCCGCGTAACCTGAGGCGTTTGGAAATTCAAATTGGTACAGATACCACTACGCCGGCGGAAAACGACGAGGCGCGAGGAAAAGTCAACCAGGACACAAATTCTGTGGCTATACTATCAAGACACGGGAGCACTCAATCGCTACCTGGAGCTGGGATATAGCCATGATGTAATTCCATCCACCTCGAAGCTAGGTTGGTCCGTTAGAGATTACCGAGGGACACGTGGAGAGCTTCGGAATCCGCAGAATCAGACTACCGTGAATTCATTGGGCTCGGTCTCGATTGGAATATATCTATCTGATCGAGCGTTCAACCTTAGGAGCCAGCTTAGTATACGGCCCGCTTACATTTTGGCCTCGTCCTTCAGCTTCTGCAAGAACTGAGCAGGCGGCTTTCCATCAATCATCAATTCCAAATCAGGATCGACCTGTGCCCGCGATCGTGTACCCTTAACGCTCACTACACAGTTTCAGATATGCCAGGATATTCGGATAGACGGAGAGGTCCAACGCCGAGAATGTTCTCATCCTAGTCAGGGGAAAGGCGTCCATGATGTCGGCAGCAGTAAACGTGCTGCCAGCCAGCCACTCGTTGGTACTGGGATGCTTGTCTATGAACTTCAAGAATGTCTCGAGGTGTTTAAAGTGGCTCTGGGAATGCCACTTCTCTGCTTCAACATTGTAGAGCATGAGAACAATCACACGGTTGAGCTGGGGATGTAGATTCCTGTTGGTGAAGTGGGATTAGTAGATACTGGGCGAATTCTGAGGACGGCGGCGGGAGATGAAGCCTCCCATTCCCATATTTCTGAAGCACATATTCAACTCTGGCGCCACTCTCCGGGGGTCTAACGTCACCATTTTGAATCACGGGCGCTTGACAGAGAGGGTTTGGATTCGTGATTGACTGCGGGCTCAGAAAAGGGTCGCGCTGTAAATAGGGGGTTAGGGTTAGGGTTAGGGTTAACTAAAGAGTAACCGCATGGACTACTTTTAAGATGCACACCATTTCGGCAAAATATAGCCTAAGTCACGGGTGGACTGGCTTAGTTGTGTTGACTCCACCCCTGACTATATTTGGCCAAGACTCTTGTAATTACATCATCTATAAGTAGTCAATCTTGACAATCCTGTATCAACTTGCCGTCAGGATTTGACATTAACGAGTCAAGTCTTAACACGCTTCACACGTCGTGTTAAATAAGTCCGTCAAAGGGACACAAGTGTATGGAATAAAGGTGTAATTCGCATTTGCTAGCGGCCAATTCTGGCTTAAAGACACGGAGAACAGAGTTCTTCGCGTATCTGTTGTCAGCATGATTTCGAACAATGGTGCTTCTCACACGATCAGAAAAGACTTACGGGGCGTTGACAGCCGCAAAGAGGTTAGCTCCTGCTTCACCACCAAAGCAGACTTCCGGAGCAGAGTCAGACCCTCCTCCAGCGTTGCCATACAATGTGGCGTAGGTGTCTAGTTCGACGAGAACCTATGTAGCTGTCAGTGTCCAGTTCTCATGTTCTCGTCGTACAGGGCTTTGTTTTAACTGACAGATGCGCTTGGGATGTTCAGTTTTGAGTCAAAAACGACGCCGAACTCGATAAGAGGTGAGCTAACAGTGCTAAAGTCAGCAACACAGACCGAATGATAGTAGCAGCGGGGATGACTAACATGGTCGCCTTGACATCGCCCTGGACGGAGACATCCGCGTGCCACTCAAATCGGTTTTCATCGTTGGATGTCTGCATGGGAGTGGATGTATCGGTATCAGCTCCGCCACGGTCGCTGTCGCTGTTAGGATATCGCTGAGTGTAGTCCCAATGGGCAATATTGTACGTCGCTTGAGCTTTCCTGTCCTTTGTGAGCAGTTGTTACCAGCCTTGGGAAAGGTTGGTCAACTTACGTGTGTAGGGTTAGTTGGCCTCCAAGTTGCTGTAATAAGGCATTAGTAAAGGTAGACTTAAAAGCAGAATAGAAGAGGGGCGAGACGTTTACTTACCCCGTATACCTTAAAGTTGGGACCGACTGTGACAAGACCTGGGGCGCTAAATGTCGCCCCAAAGCTCTGTAAGCCGAATATCTCTAGTCTTCCCGTCGAGAAGCTAATCTTTCCAAATGCATCAAACACCAAAATGGCATCGATGTTACCTTTACTCCTGGCGAGCAGATGGGACTCTTGGAAGCTCTTCAGGTTATTCAGCTTCCCCTAGAGTATAACAATCGGTATCAGCAGAGGATAAGATCCTTTTGTCGCGAATAGAGAACTCACAATCAATGACAGCTGTGCCGATGTCTGCACATTCACGTTGAGATCAGCGTAGGCCGCGAAGTATCCCTCGACAGGCAGACCTCCCCAATTGCAGTTCACTCTGTTGTCGAATAAATAGACGCGGAAATCATCCTGTAGCACATTTCATATTAGCATTACCCCGTACAAATAAGGGACTAAACAAGGGCTTACATTGACCATATGAGTCGCAGCCTCCCATTTCTCATTGACAGCAAGCTGTTTGTCGAACCACATTTTCAAGTCGGCAGAGAACCATCTCTTTCTCAGGATATGGAGCTTCTCATCAGGTGTATTGCGTTTGTCTTCATGAAAAACGTCATGGGCATACCGCTTCCAGCTTCCACCGTACTCGTGCCGCACTCGAAGTTCTATATCGCGCTTCTTCATCCCGGGGGAATCGACAACGCTAGACCAATAGTACGGATCAGTAGAGAAGTCGATACGGACGTCGACGTCATTATCCGCGCGCCCTTGCAATACGGAGAAGTCATAATCGAACGTCAGATCGTAGACTCTCGGCTTCGGGATACCACGCTTCACAAGTCGATGCGCCATCTCTTCCGGCAAGGTATGGTCGACACTCTCGCTCATACTGACCGCCACCGCGTACCGTCCGGGACCACACTCGTGGGGCACCTCAATAACGGTCCGTTCCACACCGCCTTTGAAGATGGTGTGGCAGTTACTAGCCTCAGATTCATCAGTGCAGACTGCCTTCACGGTGCGAGTGCTGGAATGCGAGCTGTCTCCGCAGTCGTAGAGCTCCCAGTGAGAACCGTCACGTTTTCGCATACTTGTGAGCTGAGCCTCAGGGCCTACCATGATGACCCAGCCAAATCCGTTCTCGTTAGGATCTTCTGAGTGATGGCTGCCCTGGTCATTTGTGTCGATAGACAGCATGACAGTCGCTGTTTCTGTAGATGGCGGCGGGTCTGGGAATAACCAGCTACCGATATGTTAGCCCATATGATACGAAGTGATGAAGCTGGTGAAGGGCGGCTGACTCGTAGGGAACAGGAGACATGTCATGATACTGCACAGTTAGGTATTCATTAGCACAATGCCTATCACCTTCCCGGCTAATGCTGGATTCACTTACTCCGCCTAAATTCCACCCTGGACAGCACAAAGCGCGTTGTGAATATTGTACCTCATTCCAATTATTATATCCGAAGGACCCCTCGTGCGCACAGTCAAATCCTCCTCCATTTTCAGACACACCGAGGTTGACATAGTTGGGCGGGCATTGGTCAGATTTAGCGCAGTCACCAATCTCGGGATATGGTGGCCCCTGCCAGGCACATCCGCTGGTATCAACGTCGGAGTCGCAGCACCACGGCATCCAGGTCCCACTGGAACAATGATCTGAGATAATAAATGTCAGCAGGAAGGGTAGTAGCGATAGATTGCGAAGCATACCTTGAGAAAACGTGAAGAAATTTCGTCCAAGGGGGCATGCACGGAGCCTGTCGTCATCTGAAGGTTGACCATTGTCGTCAATGTGGATGCAGACACCTTTATTCGGACCACAAGATTGTTGAGCATAGACGGACTGAGCGCAGTTCATCAGCTATTATCGTAGCAGAGTATCTTAAGAAGGTAACGTACGGCCTTGCAGCAATACGCGGCGCTACCCGAGAAACAATAAGCGTCGCCGCCGTTGTACACCCAGAAGTCGTTCTCTGCGACCACGATCTCGCCGGTCTCACATCTCCCACTGCAGATCGGGAGGTGTGGGTTGAGAGCTGTGATAGTATCAGAACAAGTTGTTCTAAGTTGCTTCATCGTCGTTCAGCGCACTTACACCCTGACCAGTGACAAGACGCACCAGAAGGCGCGTCAGTGAATGGACAGCAGACACGTCGACGTTGTTTATCTGCACTGGAATGTACTCTGTCACACAACACTGCCTCACCAACACCTACGTAGCCGACTGGACAGCCAGGGTTTGTGCTGCTGCATTCGCCCACTGAGATTTCGTTAGTATTGATGTTTCGGTGCGTTGAGACAGGGCAAGCAGTACTGACTGAAGCATACTCCGGTGGCTGGTCTCCATTCTGTAGTATTCTGGCCGGGCCCATAGAGGCCGACGCCATTCTGCTGATCAAAGTAACCAAGTCCACCAACGGAGTCGAGCACTGCGGCGAGAGCGTCGTGATTATCATCGTCTTGATCAACAGCCCAGATGAAAACGCCGAGAAGGCCATTTTTGTTGGCGTAATCTATCTTAGCCTTCAAAGTATTAACGTCATCATACGAGACCCATTGGTCTTGGTTATATGTGAAGTAGTTCACTTTGGCGACTTTGTCGTCCTGCCCGCATTCAGATTGTCAATACCAGATAAGCACTAATTACTCACTGGGACCGGGAGGGAAACGTACGACCGTCATGAGATTGTATTGATTCCGTATGTCTGATATTTCCTTAAAGGAGAGAATCCCATCTGTGTTTGTGCACGGACCCTTCTTACCTGCGGCTGAAAAGGGGCAACCTGATCTAGCGTTAGCTATGCTACTCGTTCACGTGCGGCGACGAATCCAGTTACCTGGAGAGGTACAACTGTGGTCCTTGAGGGTAAATGTGCGGCCATAGAAGCCGATGCCTAGATTGACCTTGTTGGCCGGTACGTTATTGCGCCATAGTAGGTTGAAAGCATCGGTGATCTCGGTCAGGTTGGTGTGGGCATACACAAAAGAGCCGATCTGGTCCTCGGGCGAGTCCCAGCTTCCATGGAGGTCATAGGTCAGCAAATTCACCCAATCGGCGGCTGCTGTAAGGTTGCCTATGTCGAACCATCGCATATACCAGTATGACGACGGGGCAGTGAACGATAAGCCCCATCCATTCGCCATACCATCCCACCTGGTGCGGATATCTTGTAGTAGAGACACGTAATTGGGCACATCTCTTTCCATACCACCACGGTCGGGTGCCCCCGGGTATCTAGAGTCGTGTTGTCAGCCCTTAGTGCCATCGAGCCACCGCTGGTTTGGAAACAACCTACTCCCAGTCGAGATCGACACCGTCGAAGCCCCAGGTCCGCATGAACTTGGCCAAGTTGTTTATGAACATGTTGCGCTTCTGTGGAGTACTGGATAGATCTCCCCAGACAGGCTGGGTCTCTGTGCCATTGTCGCTATACGTCCAGCCGCCGAGAGATAAGTAGATCCTGAGCCCTGGGGCGCTTTGCTTAAGGTTCATGATCTCGCTGATAGTTGAAATCGCGATGCCGTTCATAGGTGTGATCTCATATGTGTGCGGGGCCATAGATCCAAACGCCACATAGAGATGACTCAAAGAGCCCGCAATTTCTTGGATGTATTTGATGTCACGCTTGTTACATCCAGTTGATGACGGTGCCCATGCTTCGAAGTACCTTTGGTGTGCGTGTTAGTGATAGGACGAGATGGGAATGGAGAAGCTTACCCGATAACCAGATTTGTGACCTCCCCGGTGCTCAGTGTGGTGGCGGGAGGCTGATCGCAGTTACTCTGGCATGGCGTCTCGGTGCCCGGCGTGTTAACACAAAAGAGTGATGTTGTTCCGCAGAAGCCGTAAAAGCTGCAGCAGACATTCAACGGACAGGTAGTGCCGGGGACAGCTGCGTCGGCACCGCATTCTGCTCTGGCATCGCAGTTCGAAATGCTGTCGATTGTTCATCATGCGCTTTCGTCAGCTAAGTTCTATTCTTTTCTGAGTGTGCAAGTCAAACGCTGGCTGAATCGACGGTACCTCTCTTGTCGTAGAGTAACCATCTCAACCGCGAGGTCGCTCTCCAAGCAGAGTCTGAAATTACACCTAGTTGTCCGCACTCACCAGACTGAGTCGCCGCAATGTTGTGGGTCAAAGCCACACTAGGAGGGTCATGATGAGTTCATTGTCTGAGAATCTTGCCGTGTCTCTATTACTCACATAACCACTATAGTCAGGACAGGTAATTAGTAGCCATCTCACGAACACGTAACGCTCGTTTCGCCTTGGAATGAGACTCACGTTTCACCATTACAACATGCGCCGTTTGTGCACGGCTGACCAGGGGCGCACTGATAGTCTCGTCGAAAAAGTTCGAAGTCTAAGGGTTGGGTGTTCGTCAATGATTCATTCCAAACCGTCGGGGCTAGGTGGTACTGAGCCAGAGCGAATTGTGCCAGTAGGAAGGCGCTAAAGATACGACCAGAGAGGTCTAAGATTGTTTTCGAACGCATTGTGAACCTGTTTCTTCGAATTGGCTAGGCTCATGTGCGATGCCGCCAAGTGGGAGATCATAGAAGGCGAACAAGGCTATGAGATTTTCATTTTAGTCTCAGTTCATACCAGAGGACTATAGCACCGGAGCAATAATAACATGTCTTGAGACCTAAGATCGTCTGGCCTGTCTCTGCCGCTCTCGCTTTCGTTTCTGCGTAGGAACCAACAGCAAAGTTCGACTGCGCTGCCGGAAAATCCCGTGTTGGCATAGTTTGATGATGGGAATCTGTGCCACTGTAAGGCGCGGCCTGGCGAAACAGTGACTTGGTAGTCAATGTTACTCCAGGAAAAGAAGCTATGTAGGATAGTCACATGGCGGAAATGAGGTGCTCACGGTCGGGTGACTACTATGTATCTTGCCTGTTGGCAACCACTACCTACTACCCTGGGCTGCAGGAATCGGAAACTCGCTGACTGCATCCCATGTTGGTCATGTCTGTGATGTTGGTAAGATTCAATTTCCCAAGTAGGGGTAAACATTTCCTCGCGGGCCGTTGGTGCATGTGAATGCGGTGCAGTAGTGCGACGTCAAGGTTTAGACCGATTGTCGTGAGGTCTTTTGCACATGGTCGCCAACCAACAACGTCCACCAGTGCCGTAGAGCTGTGTGTGGAAAACTCACAGTCACGCGAAGAGTACTATGAAGCGAGGAACCCTCCGCTCGGATGCTTTATTGGACATAGGTATCTGACTTTCACCCTTAATCAAGTCACTCACGCCCTGGTACACCGGTGTCGTTCATGCCGCCGCCATAGTTCCTCCGCAAGGTGACAAGGTTCTCTAAGCCACGACGACACTGGCTGCAGATCCCGGCCGGAAAGGGGGGATTGATCGTTATCTATCACCACCACGTCGTGTCCCACGCTACTGCACTTGATTCATCTTTAGAGCAATGGTGATGACCGCAAGAATGGCATCGAGCATGGTATTTCTATTCTTTATTCTAATTACCCTGGACTTCATGCCAGCCTTGGGACGAAGAAAAGCGCCGTCCGCGGGAAACGAAGCAGCTCTAGAGCAAACCGTCGGCCGACGATACAGCCATGTGTCTTCTCCCCTCTCTCCCCAACATTTTTTCTATGCAAACTCCCAGAAAAACTTTTCGTGGGACAATCCTGGGTTGCAGCGTCGATTGGTGAGTGCTACAATCTCGCCCTCTGCCATCTTTTGTAACTGAGTTCTTGCATATAGTGGTCCGGCCAACCTGAACGGGCACCGCAAGGGTTGAGGCCAACACCAACTGAGAAGAGGCACGTTCAAAAGCGAGCACCGCGTGTTCTCGGCACGTTGGTTAATATCCCCAGCTGCTTGGGCTGCGCGCCAGCTGAATACAATGGCAAAATGGGAACTCTTGATCACCTCACTGTGATGTTTCTCGAGGGTGTCCAGCTCACAACTCCAGCCCAGTTACTCAACTCCTGCTTGTTTTATACTAGTATACTGGACACGAAAGATAAAGACAGAGCCCCCCAGCTTGAGCCAGTGTTAGGACAAACGCCATCGAGCTTGTCCAAGACAGCCACCGCTTATGGCTGCAAGCAGAATCCGAAACTCTATAGTATCTGGGTAAGAAGCCGCCAAGTTTATTGACCGTATCATAGCCTCTTGCAGCTGACCGAAACATTTCGGTGATAGGAAATCTACTCGGCTGGGGCTGACAAAATGGCGAGTTCGAATGACCCAAGGCAGTGGAATTATTGGGTGGCATATGAACCGGGCACTGTAAGTATATTCCATCACTGCGTTTATATCGGTTTGAAGAGACGCTTGCTTCCTCGTCGCAAGTCCTAGGTACCTGTTTTGAACTGACTTGTGGCATTGAAGTGGTTATACGAGGGTCTCTATATTCAAGGGAGGGGCCCGGAGTTAGACGAACAGGTTAAAATCCGAGAATACTTCGAGAACTTGTCGGTGGCATTTGCAAATAACTGCGGTGGCACGATCCGAGTCATGACACTCGACCCCACCGGCTTGGCCAAATATGGGTATATCTGGGGTACGAAAGAGCTTCCCGCGTTGCGAGCCAAGATTAATAGCCCAGGTCCAAATGGTGTCACGAACCTCATTGCTATCGACGCTATCGATATGACTATGCAATACATGGTCGACTGGAACACTCTGGTGGCCACTCGGCAAATTGCCAAGGAAGATCCATTGTACTATGATCCGGCCCAGCTGGGAGGTAGAGATACATGCGATCAGAGTACTGCTTACGAGTTGAATGGTCAAGATTGGTTTGGTTAAGCAGGAACCCGACCCCAAGATATGACTGCCTCAATTTTATTGAATAGGTCGAAATGGGAGCGGCCACTGTGTTCCCACCATCAATGAGAAGGGGAATAGAGTTATAAGGTTATCATGTTCCGGAAGAAAACCCAAGTAGTGTCTAGGATTAGGTTTCATTGCAGTCCCTGCCTTTAAGTTGAAGCGATGTATTTCTTATGAGCGACAAATAGAGCATCGATATCTTTGCCGCTGTGATGCCCCCCCTACTGCCCAGTACTTGATCTCGAATACAATACTTCAGCCAGCTCACCTGTATTAGTCACGCCTTTTTTTGTTACGTTGGGCTGTGCAGCTGCTGGTCGTTATGGCTTATAGCATAAGAAGTTTGGGCAAGAACGTATTTTCCCCATCCTTTATGTGGTTTGTCAGCTGCCAAGTAATTAACAATACTACACTTTCCAGGGTCGCCAATGTGGCTCGTGAGGTGGGATTGCAGAGAAGAGGAGGTGTGGTGGGTCCCCTACAGGCCTACATTATAATATATCGAATCAATTCATGTGGAAAAACATTCAACATGTAGTTGGTGCGGCAGTGCATGAAACGGATTCATCGTCGGGCAAAAAATCAGACCACCATATATATTCCTTCATACCCGGCATGAACTTCATAATTCTCCTCAAGCACCTCAACATTCCTTACGACTGAAAACACTCTCTGGGACGATGAGCTGCTTAGGAGCTTTAGCTAAAATGCCAATCATCTCCAAGATATTGCAGCTGGTTCGAGGGAGACCAACACGGAGTGCAAATCTTCTTGCTATTACCAAGTTCACATTCAATCTCCCAGTTGATACATCTCTCCCCACCTCGCCGGGATGCTTCGAGGCTTGTGCAAATGAGTATCACGCAGGCCAGCTTTCTTACCAACAGTTTCTGGATGCTGCTCTCACACACCTTGCCCCCACGTCACCAGCTCGCCATCCAGAGGATGTGAACCTTGCCAATCTTGTAAAACTTTCCACGTGCGGCTCAATGGGCCCTGTCGCCGCCGCAATCAAATTATGCATGTTGAGCGACGGTGACCAACCCATCTTTTCCCAAGACACCATTGACCTTCTACATGCTATGCAGCCTTCGGCTGACTCTTTCGACCATCGCTTACCAACAACCCTTGCTGGGCTACCATCGCTGCACCTTCAGGTCGCCATTCTTGCCGCTCTTTGTCGGGAGATGCCCACCCTCGCCATAGAGGTTCTATCGGCAGACCCGCCCCCAGCACCGCCAGAGCAGTCACTTTTCAATTTGTTAGATAGCGCTGTGTGTCCCGCAGGACCATTCGGCCGCGGCGCCTTCATCAAGTTTCCAGTCGACTTTTGGACAGCTGCTGTGAAAGCTGGATGGGTTGCGGCATCTCCTAGTCTAGCTGAATTTGCGGCGGGAGTCGGGCCTCATGGCGGTCCGCTATTACGTGCTCACCTCGATGCCGGCTTGGACCTCACTCTTGTCCTGAACGACCTGTTTGTGTATGACAGGCTTTTGTACGATGTGACAGAAAAGCAGGATGACCCATCGCTTCTAAGAGACATCTTAGCTCGTGCACCTCGCAAAAAGCTAAATCCATGCTTGCTCAGGCTCGTAGTGTCCCAGCGGGAAGCCGGCGGCGTCGAAATGCTTGCCATGCTCCTCGATCACGGCCTGAATATCAACTATCGAGACAAGAAACAGGTCTCCCTAAGTGACCAGCACGATCCATGGGCTGGCGACTACTGGTACCAGGAATCGCTAACAGCGCTTCACATGGCTGCAAAAAAGGGAAATAAAGATGCAGTCAGTTTTCTGATCTCGAGGAGCGCGAAAATAAACGAACCCGAGTTTTACGGGAGGACTGCAAGAGACCTAGCGTTGAGCGCTGGACATCACGAAATTGTAGAGATACTTGATCAAGCAGCAAAGCCTCGAGATCACAAATAACAAGATCAGAAAGGGCGAGTGACGAATGTTGAACATTGGCACCAGTGCGATTGATATGGTTACCGATGGAGGCCTTCTATAGTTTTAGTTCATCCAATTTTGCCACCATCACCGTCTTCTCTCCTATTGTGGTGCCTTTGCTTTGCATGATAGCACAAATGTTGGATACGTGTGTGATATAACAGTTTATTGCTCCAACGCTTCCTGACTTAGGATCTAATACCTTGTATACTACTCTTAGAAAATCCCCGTGCTTCAACTCAATCAGGACTATCCATTTACATCTGGCGGCTGTTGAGTGTACCCCTTACGTCATCGACGTGACTATAGGATGAACTGTATTGACACCAGCTAGCGTGAGCGTAGGGGAAGAAGTAGTAGTCGAGGTATACGTCGGTACGTAGTGAGGGATTGAAACACAGTAGTTATATCCTGAGTATATCTGTGTGCCTGTAATACTGCTGTCAGTACGCTTGTTCCTATCGGGGGACATTATAGACACATAGACTAAACACAGTGTGATCGAAGAGGGTACCAAGCGGCGTAGACCTGAGAGGAGGATAAGATCTACTCACAATTGTTAAGCACCGCCGGGTTCCACGCGACAAATCTTGCATGGCTCAGACCGAATTTAGTCTCAATGATTTGACAAGGAGAATCAACCCCTGGAGATATATGGTTAATCACGACGAATTTCATACGCGGAAGCCATTCGACTCACAGTTGGTATCGTTCGCCACAACAAACTGATTGCAATTTGAGGTAATGCCAGGCTGTTGGTAGTGATATACCGCCACGCAGTATTGCAACCCAGGTAGGAAGTTGGAGCAATCGGAGCCGACAGTCGGATTCCATAGCACGAACTGCTCCGGGTCGATGCCGGCCTGGGCGGCAAAACTGACACAATCGTAACCTGGATCTGGGATCTGATATTGAATGCAGTACTCTGTTATATCTTGAGCTTGAACAGCTGTAATCTGGGCGCAGTATTTCGTGTTGTCAGATAGTACACATGGGTTTGTGCCGTTCAGTTCGGGGTTCCATAGTAGGAAGTCGGACAGGGAAACCCCATAAGCCGCGGCCGCGTCCGAACAAGATGAGCTCGTGACGGTGTTGTTGTTGTCTGTAATGTTGACCAAGAATGGGGCGGTGATATACGAGATACAGTCCATTCGAGTTAAGTTGGCGTACGGAGTCGTCTCGTTGGAAGAGTACGGGGTATAAGTAGCCGCTGGGAGCATAGTCATCGCGGCCAACGATCCTGTGAGAAGGGTAGGCCTGTCATTCAATCAGCCTCGAGGATCTCCTACGTTTCGAATAAAAGATAACTCACTGTGGTAGGCTAATCGGTGGGGGGGCCACGGTTGAGATATCACTTGTATTTGGATTGATCCTGATCGCTAGTGAGTCTAACCGTTTATGTGCTGAAAGGATTGAGATTTTCCACTCACCAGTCGCCTCCTGGCGTTGAAACACATATAACATAGCCGACAGTCGATTCCAAACCCTGACAACCGACTCCAAGTGACGGATTCCATGCGATAATCTGTGAGTACAAGAGTGAAAACTTATCTTGGATGGAGTAGCAAGTGTCGGTTGAGAGAACAGTATAGGGCTTGCAGGTGGATGACGACGGAATACAGAGTTGACCAGACACAGGGAAGTTCTCGCAACGCGCTGTGAGGTTGTTGTTCCAGATGAGGTCATATGTGCTGATTCCTTGTGAGGTTGATATGCTCTGGCACGTGTCAGATGCGCTAACGGTGTATGTCTTACCAACGCATGTTGGCGTTGACGATGGCGTTGGACTTCCTGCAATTGTGAATATTGTGGCGGTTGGCGTGGGACTGGGAGAGAAGCCAGTTGTCGAACCGCACGACGATGTCAGTGAGGAGAAGTACGTAGCGATGTCATCTCTTGATGCCAATGGCATTGCCAATTGCGTCTGTAAAGCTGAAAGGACGCAGGTGTTGCAGATAGCGGAGTCAGCTGCCCGAATATTGAGTTAGCAAGATGTTAATGAGAATACCAGGGTGAAGCTTGACATACGGGGAGTCCCGGTAAAGTTCTGATTTGCAACATCGAAGCTCAATGCGCTTGCTATCTCGGAATTGCAGCCTGTTCCGGCGCTGATTGTGGATGTAAGCTTAAAGCATTTCAAGAGCGTCTCCAAGCCCGTGCTCAGAGTCTACTCACGAGTTTTTCAAACAGATAGCTTGATAAATCTCGACAAATTTCTCGGCCCGCACTGATAGCAAGAATGATCCTCCGCCGCCATCGGAGTCAGGCCAGTATTGAGTACCACACGCGCCCTGGATACGGCGTTCCCATGTTGCAAGTGAGGCAGAACAGGTTGTCGTGCAGAGAGAGGTGAGTTGAGAAGGAGGGAGAAGCTCAGGTAGGCCATGCGGAAGGCCGAGCTGACCTAAACTCAATAACGAAGCATCGCAGGAGACATTCTGGTTCATCACAGCTTCGCAGGTTGCAGAGATACTCGAGTTTGTTGCTTTGAAGGAGACGAGCTGAACGCTTTGGCTGGCCACGAACGTCCAGGCCGCTGCTTGAAAACCAAATGTGATGATGAGCTTCATGACGACGATTCGTCGGGATCAAGGACGAGAATAGTAACAAGCTCAAAACCGACTTGCTTAGATGGGCCTTCGCATTCAGGTCGAGATTGGCGACGAAGGTGACACGGTAAGCTGGCTATGTCAAGCTATCTAGATTTCTAGTAGTGTCAGGATCATTGATGCTTGTGAGATGCGGGTGCATGTGTCCCAGCTCGCGAATGACGAATAAAGCAACGTTCCATACGTCTTCAGACAAGCCCTAGCCCACGAGCCCTCTGGAATGTTGTACCGTAACTTGACGGCGACCACAACCGTTGGCGCAGGAATCAAGGAGCCGAAATTGCTTTGCGTACGTAAGTCGTCACGAGAAGGTTCAATCAGATGACCCATGTGCGCACCCACCTAAGATATCACACGATGGCGCAACACCGAAGTCGAAAACGTAGGAAGCGATTCGGGCGCTGGTCTCGATAGATGCAGATGATAATGTGACAAGGATCGGAGTCGTTGGCGCAGGGGTGATAGCAAAGTACGGATCTGTTAGCAAGCCGCTCCTCAGGAATGGTTGTCAAGCGAGATGCAATTTGCACATGACATGGAGTTAATCATGCAGCTGGTGGCCAAAGGATTTGTTCTTCTTGTTGGTAAGACTGGTGTTGGCTTGTTCGCATGATGGTATCGTCTTACTCAAATTAGAAGTTGGATGCTTTTTATCTGTTGGTTCTATTACAAGCATATTTCAATAGTATGAAGCTTACCAACATCATCCCAATCACTCTGGAGTCCCTCAGCCCGAAGAAGCGCTACGATTTGGTGATGAACCGCGATATGTTTACAGAGAGGGCACCGCAGAGGCGCGTCGAGTCTAGGCTACGGCACGGAAATGGCGGTCTTGACCCTCTCTATTCGATATCAGGACTTGCTCGTGATGCTCGCAGGAGAGGCGATTCTCTCGGGCTATCGTCAACAGAGATACGCCCCGCTGTCCCATCTTGCGGACGGTGTCTCGGATGCGTTAGGCGAGAAAATCAGAAGATTAGAGTGAAAGAATGGACGAGTCTATTCTTCTCGCGTGCTGTATATAGCTTCGCTTATAAGGCGAGGGAGAAGATCGTCGACTTCCAATCAAGAGCATACTGCATACCCCTTAATAGTCCACCATGCTGTCTCACTTAGTATCGTTGCTGGTGTTCATCACGCTCACGCTCGGGTATTTGGTTGATCCGCCTACCACGGCGCCCGGTGACACGATCCAAGATTGTACCAACTGGGCAGTGGCAATGTCTTCTGACACATGCGAATCAATTGCCGACGACAACTTCATTTCCTTGCCGGATCTATACATATATGTGAGTTGAAGATGGACGCTTCTTTAGTTCGATTATGCTACGCATTGCGAGAGTCTGTAACGACAGAGAGCAGAAGTTTTTGAATATATTGAATTGGGAAAAAAAGGAAAGTGATATATCACAGAGAACTAATGCAATACAGAATCCATCGCTATCGGCGAGCAGCTGTCCTCTGATCGTGGGAGATTCCTACTGCGTCGAAGAGAACTTTGGAGTACCACCGCCGCCCCCTACATCTAGTACTACCTCCTCGACTACTGGCAATGGCATTTCAACGCCGTCTCCTGTGCAAACCGGAATCGCCAGCAACTGTAACAAGTTCTACTACGTCCAAGATGGCGACACGTGTAGTGTAATCGCCGCAATGTATGGGATCACGCTCGCACAATTCTACGCCTGGAATCCGGCCGCAGGTTCGACTTGTGCCACTCTTGGATTGCACGACTACGTCTGTGTGGGCACCCTGGACGCTACCGGCACTACGACGACAACGGCCTCTACTACCACTACTACCAAGCCAGGTAACGGCATAAGCACACCCACGCCCGTTCAGACTGGTATAGCGAGCAATTGTAATAAATTCTACGAGGTACAGTCAGGGGATATATGCGGCAACATTGTCGCTGTGTATGGGATCTCTTTGCAGAACTTCTATGCATGGAACCCGGCCGTAGGGTCTTCTTGCACTACGCTCATACCAGGGGACTACGTCTGTGTCGGAGTCGTTGGCTTTACTACTACGACGACTACTCCCACGATGACGGCTCCCTTGGGCAACGGTATTGCGACGCCTACGCCGTATCAGGCCGGAATGGTCAGCGACTGCGACGAGTTTTACTTCGTCAAGGACGGAGATACCTGTGGCAATATCGCCGCCGGCAAGGGGATCTCCGTGGCCCATTTCTACGCCTGGAACCCTGCAGCAGGGCTCAATACCTGCAAGACTTTACAAGCACAGACCTACGCTTGTGTCGGGGTCCAATCGTGTACTACGAACGCGTTCGGTCTGGTAGTTCCACAGCCGGCCGGGGCTATCTGCGGCATATCTGCTGTTAGTAATGGCGGCACTACCCTTGTCTCCTACAACTCGGGAACACCCGTTTCCAGTCTTGTGGGTTGCAAGAACGCTTGGTACGTGTTATCTATTAGTTACCACGGGAATCCCCATCCCATAGCTAGCCCATATCTGACTTCCTTCTTCTCTTCACGCCCAGCTTGGCCACTGTCGGCTGCACCAACCTATACTTTACAGAAGGAAAGGCATGCAATCTTCACGCCGGCGCCGCCACCCACGTCGCTTCATCCACTTCCGCGTTTAAATTCTACGACTCGTCCTGTTTCGTCTGCCCCTCCAAGTGCCTTTCTTCCTCTTCCCCGCCAGCGTCAGCTATATGCAACGTAAAAGCGGTCAGCAACGGGGGCACGGCCATCATATCTTATAGCTCCGGGGCGCCGATACAAAACATCCAAGACTGCGCCGCAACCTGGTGAGTGATTTTGAACCTAATATGTCTCTTCTCGGCAACACGAAGAATAAAGGAGTTAATAATTCCTCTTCTGCTCCTTCCAGCCTGTCGACGACCGGGTGTACCAACCTCTATTTCGATCCCGGCAAATACTGCAACTTGAAAGCCGGCCCCGAGACGCACAAGCTTAGTTCGACCTCTTCTTACGTCTTCTATGAGGCTTCTTGTTTCCAGTGTGCATCGCCGTCTTGCTGGACAGACGCTCAAGGCTTGGCCGTTCCGCAACCTTCGGGCGCCGTCTGCAAAGTGGCAGCCTATAGTAATGGCGGGACCACAATTATATCATACTCCTCGGGAGATCCTATAACGAGTCTTAAGACCTGTAGTGCGGCATGGTAAGTTACTAGTCTTTTTTTCTCCTCCAGAGTACTTACATTTGCTACGACTCGAAAAAAAAAAAGAAAAAAAAAGACTGACAGAGTGAATCACAGTTTGGTAACCTCGGGATGTACGAATCTGTATTATCAGGCCGGGAAGTACTGCAATCTGCACTCTGGGGCCGACACGCACAATCCCGACGCCACGTCCCCTTATTTATTCTACGATGCTAGCTGCTTTGAATGCTAAAGTCCATTAATGGGAGTGTCACTGTGATTATCACATATAGCGTCTAATAGTATGCCTACCTAAACATTTTATCAAGGTCTCCAAGAAACTTACATCAAGTTGGGAAATCGAGAACTAGGCTTTCGAGGCCCGGCCCATTGCCAAGAACCCAAGAACCCAAGGGCCCAACTCAGTCCATGGGCCCTTGGCGGGCGCCCATGGGCGCCCATCTCGGAAGCCTATCTACGAGAACTAGTGGTTGCTCGAGGTAATGTCGCGCATTCGCCACTACCGGCATCTCTGTCATGTCAATCCCGGATTGGCTCAAGCACTTGACCTCGATAGTCTCGCAGAACGGAAGGTCGAGAGGATTGGGTGCAATGTTCTCTGGCGTTTCTGTCTGGCGTTCAGGGGGGTTGGATTCCGCCGGACTTGCACCGATTATGTCTGTAATATCATACTTGGCTAATAAGAAATCCAGTAATCGCGAACCTTTCTTTAAGTGTATGTGGCCGATCCTGGCGTCTGCCAGACAGCTGCCATAAAGATAGACTCTCTGCCAAGATTCTAGACCTATACACTACCTAGATTAGGTTAGTTTGTTTCTACCCGTAACCCCCAAGGCGCACTTATTAGCGTCTCTCACAGGCGGTGCCTGTGTAGGGCATACCTACACTGGTATCATAGCCTAGGTGCGATACAGTGTCTACAACATCAATATCATCCCCAATCGCTACACATGTTGTTAAAGTTAAATGGCCATGGCCATTGTACTCACTTATAGGCTAACTTCCCTTTAAGTAAGGCGACTATAACTGCGCTTGTCCACAACTAGTCAAGGCTTTTCTTATGGCTCACCAGTATTTCCTCATAAATATCAGTCCACATTCTAGCGACTTTGTTGTCACCCAATGCATACTCTGAATGGTGCCTGCATTGAAGACGAGCCTGAAGCGCTGAATAATACTCGAGAACAACATGATTTTATGAAGACAAACTTCTTAAGGATGATCTGTAATTGAACCTAGTCGAAGACATTCGAATCGAAAAACAAAGGCATAGTTCAAATGTTCACACATGACATACTCCTTAGCATAGCTCAGTTCTGAGAAATGCCGAGGCCTCCCTTACCTGCGGACTCAATCTCCGTCATTGCGAAACCCCTTCTTCCTAGCTTCATTTCTATTCCTAGCTTCATTTCTATTCCCAGCTTCATTTCTATTCCCAGCATCCCTGTCTCCTGGACTGTGGATGTTCTGGGTTCCAATACTCCCGTAGTTGAGTTGCCCAGTGTTGTTGGAATGCTGACCCCCTGTCACTGCCCCCTCGGCATAATTTCCTACTGGAGCATGGAAGGTTGAGCCACCCTATATCGAGTACAAGACGACTAGGTTAGCAGCTTTTCTTCCTAATTATCAGTTTCCGGGGGCTAATATCGGAGAGTACACGCACATTAGATTCATTTACCTGCTTTGGAATGGTGGCCAAGTCTTGAAGCTTGCGTATCATAATCTTGTAATCTTCGTTCTGGTCGTCCTTAAATGTACCTATCGTCTGATGGTTGTTCTTGACCAGTTCCACGGGTCCCTGTCTAGGTACGGTAGTAGCAATGACATCTACCAGCTACGCGAGCTGTTAGCACCGGCAAGAGTAGGTGGGCGTAGCTAGCTTTCAAGAATCAACTTGGACTCACTATACATGCCAAACTCTCGACCTGTTCCGTTTCGGCAAAGGAGATGACCCGGACCTGGTTTTTCGACGTCTCCCGCGCCGCCAACGTTGCAAGGAAACTATCCCTGAGTTTGAGAGCTTTTTCCCTAAGGCCTTCCGTCTTTGTCTTGACTTTGTATAAATCCATGATACACTGAACAATCTCGCTCAATTCCCGCAGTCCGGAGCCTTGGAACGGTGTCCCGAAAAAGGCAATACCTCGAACGCTGTCGGCAATAAGTCGCGCATCACTACCTTTATCGCTCCTGGGACCTCGAGCAATTATCTTCCGTTACTTGTTAACTAAGGCCAAACTAATGACAATATTTGGCTCTCCTACCTCGGCACAGACAAACCCCCCCAGACTGCGAGTAACGAAGACTATGGGATTGCTCGTCTGAAGCGGGTGGTTATAAAATCAGCCAGCTGTATAGGAGGAAAGGACAAATTAAGATCAGTGAGCTCTTCTCACTCACGCTCTTAGTGTCACGGCGTTGTTTGTTCAAGCTGTCACACACGTTATTTACGCTCTCCGAGAAGCTTTTCTCCTTGTCGAAGCTGAAAGCAAGGACTCTGTCGTTAGGGATGGAGCTTGGTAGAAATTCTTGAGGCCAGAAGACGCCCTCAGCTTTCCATGCCTGCTCTCCATCTTCTCCAAGTCCTGGGACGAACACGAAGCTGGGAAATCCAAGTTAGAATTATGTGGTTCGGGTAGTAGTTTGGATCTCTTGAGATACTTACTCCACTGGCGTGCCCTCATTGCCCCCCGCATGCAGGAGTTTGAGTTTTTCGGCTGGCATTTTCTTTTCACCAAAATGTACCATGCGAACTGTCTCATAGACTAACTTTCTGGCATGGGCTGTGATCTTACAATGTAAATCTATAGAGGTGTGAGGTCCGGGATGATATATGAGAGTCTTCTCCATAACATCCTGGTTTTCCCTCCTTGGTTTTTGCCCTCTCTCTCTTCTTGTACGCATGGCTTCAGGGTTTTGCCGCGTACCAAGACTCTCTAGGCAAGATCGAACAGGCTCGAACAGGAGAGTGCCCTCTTTCGAATTTGCTATTGAGGTAGTGTAGTACAATGTAGAGACATGGGATCTGTCTTTTACACCGAAACTAAAATACATATTCATCCAATATTGCTACCGCACGCTTAATCGTGACGTGGTGTGATTGGATTAACCTCTGCCCAATTGCAAGCGAAAGCGTGAAAGGGAGGTGACTGTGATGTGTTTTGAGAAGATTGGGTCATGTAACGTTTCAGACTTGGCTATTTAATAGGCTTACTGAGCCGCTTATTCTGTTTCCTCCCTCGGGGGGAATAGTTTCCAATCAAACTCTACATGTAAAATACCACCCAATGAGCCTTACGGGAAAGACTGTAGGACGTAGATTCAGCCCCTACGTGGCATACCTCATTGTGGTATATGATATACCTAATCCCCAAGGCCAAACAGTGGCAAATGTAGTAAATAGTTCAGTGACCTAAACGATATTACGAGAGTTTTTAATAACCAAGGGTATATTTGATATCCGACTCTGGAATTTCCAACCACCACTACGTCTTCCTGCTATCTCTACCCTAATTTTCACGCCCCGAGACCATGCGTCAGCGCGAACACGTTACACAGAACACTGCCCGACCAGACAGCCGCAGAGGAATGGTGCAGAAACTCTGCATATTCGCCCAAAGTCCGTCAAACAGTGGAACCAATCCCATTCGGCATCCGTAATCTTACATTTCCTTTCTGTTCTTTTATCATCCAGGTTCCCCTCTGTTGATCTCACACCGCCACTAATCCGTAAATAATTATCATTAATATATACTCATATATTGAAGAGTATTTGCCGGCGTTCCTGGCTGTCTTTTATGCCTACTTCATGCACCTCGAAAAAGTGCAGGTCTGTCTCTGTCGTTGAAAAAAATAATACTTGGTTAATGCCTCCCACCACCTTCAGCCTTCAGGTGCCTGCTGCGAAGATTAACACCCGCAACGACTCTTCCGGAGGGGGCTTAGGAACCGACGACATTATCGGCATCGCCGTCGGTATCCCCTCCGCCTTGTTAGCCCTAATTGGAGTCGTCATAGCCTATCTTACCTACAAGAAGCCTGGAAAGCTTGAAAATGTCAAGAAGAGGCTTTATTTTGGGGGCAATTGGGCTCAGGGGGACGTGTCTGGTGGTCAGCATTATATGACCCGGGGACCGACCAATCATGGTACCATTGAGACTCAGAATATTTCGAATTGACGAGAAATACCGCCGGAGATCATTCCAAGAGTGTCCTTGAAATGTAAAATGCAGCTTGGGGCGCACGGAAACTCGTTATCAGGAAAGACAAAGGGAGGGTAGCAAATCTCGCAGTACGACTGCGTCTGAGCTAGGACCAAGACGAACTCCCTAGGCAGCAATGTGTTGAGATAAGAATTCGTTCGGCGATGACATTTTCACTTCCATTCAGACCCCAATTACTACCGGCGTCTATCTATGACCCTGCCTACATGAAGTTACCACCTTAGCTGCTTCGAAAACGCCACAGTCACATTCGGTTGGAGAATGAATGAGTCCTTTCCAGGTGGGCAATACCGAAGCCTCGTTCTTATCTCCTTGTCGGCTAATCAGCCATCAACTTTGGTCGCTGAGGACCATTCCAAGAAAAAACGAGGCATATACATGCCATATTTCTGAGAAGAACTATGGCAACGAACGATTACAGCCTAGATTGGGCAAAAAGTTCCATTCTGCCTCGTTGCAGGGTAATTAGACTGTCCCTCGTTTCTATGGCTTCGTCTTTAATTCACCTCATATTAAAAGTCCCAGTTGGGGCTCCGGCATCCCTGCGAGAAATAGTGGTTCAGGTTGTTCCCATATTTAGAATGAAACGTATCCCTAGTAATACCATCCATGCTTCCTGAGTCACCTTTTCCTACCCCCACCCCGGTAGGCAATCCCTTTTTCTCGCGGCTAAACTCTAACCTAGCTAGTATTCCTAGGACGCTCAACATTTGCACTGGTTATTCATCGTATCCGTAGGCCCATACGTCGTATTCCCCTTGCCATCCGCATGCATCCCACCCTCAACGGATCTCATAGCGAAATTTTGAGTTTTGACGAAGTGCCCTCCCTCTCCCTAGAAGCCGGGCGAATTGTGGGGTTAGTCATGTGCGGTCGCTTATTTACCTTTTGGCTTTTTGGTTTTTGATTCTATAGTAAGGGGGCAATCTACTCACAATCTTGTCGAGCTCCAAAAATTCTTGGTCTTTCTCGGACGGCGCCTTTCGTCTTTGCACGCTAGCGGTTGCGGCACAACTACTCGCCTGGAAATCACTGAATTGCTGCTCATTGTGGCACATGTCTGGGATAGCTGAGTTAACCACTCGAGAATCGGTCAATACAGTGGGATTTCACCATTTTTATTCGCTTACCTCCTATGTGCATGATGCTCGTAAAGGCCCCGAAGACAGTGATGTGATTGTGGACTGTAGTGTGGTGGTTGTCCTTGCGTTCGTCAATCGGTGGGGATCGAAAGACTGCGAACGCAGCCAACCCTACAGCAAGTACTGATAGAAGTTCAGTTGTTTGGGCTCTCGGAACTGCCTGATCTATCATAGAAAATATAGAGAAGGAGGAGGAAGGGAACCTTTCATGAGAATAATGAAGCCCAGAGTCACTCCAAAGCGATTTACTCGCATATCCATATGAAGTGGGAGTCATGCTATATATTATTCATAGAAAAGAACCCTGAGGACTGGAGGCACTGACAAACAAATAATGGATCGCGATATCCTCGGTGGGGTCGAGAATCATATTTGAAGGGGCCGAGAGGGATAGCACCTCCGCAACAGACTGTTTTGCTCAAAGACATCTTCTATGTGACTCGGCCGTTCTCCGGCTCCGAATGCTTGTGCTATCTGCGAGTCATCTGAGCTGCGCCCTGGTGCTTTCCTATCTACCTAATCACCTTCACACCTTTTCAGAACTTTACGTTGCACTCACCACCCTTTGGAGGACCTTCTGTTTTCGGCGAGAATATTTTTATAATTCTTGAATAATGTCCAGTATGCAATAGAGTGGTCGCTAACTCATTTTATGAAGGGCCCCTCCTGCTCTCAAGGTCACTACGTTACGTACCTAAGTAGTATACGACCATTCATTCCCCTAGGAGCAATATTAGGAGCCCAGGAAGAATAAGTTAAAAGTGCTGAAAGCATTGGGCAAGGTCGTGTAGCATGTAGAATACAAGGCTGATACTGTTCATGTAGATATAATGAGGAGTCTCTCCCACCATTCGGCCAGTCTAGATAGTCAAGTAATCCACTCATATACCTTCTACTTTAACAAAAAGAGCGACAAGAAAAAGAAATGCAGCCTGAAGGAGATGAAACAGAGGGCCCTGCCGAAGATATCGCTATCGCGATTCTGGGAATCGAGCTTACCCCCAAAACTCACCCAGATCGCGCTGCTCGCCTCAGTAGCCTGAGCAAGCAATATTTGAAGCAGTTTGAGCGCGGAGGCGACCCCGAGTCCTTAAAACATGCCCTTTCCTTCGCCAACGATGCAGTTGAGGCCACATGCGACAATATCGCGCAGAAGTCTGATCTGCTATACAACCGCAGCCGCATTGCCTGGCTACAGTATAAAGAGACGGGCCAGAGCCAGCTGCTAGACGAAGCCATCGCTGACGCTGATGAAGCGCTGAAGGTGGTGCCCATCAGCACACCGAAGGAGTATAATTCCGACGTAGAGCAAATCAGTCAGGAATTCAATCAGAACCTAGCGGCGCATTTGAGTACCCTATTGTTCAATAGGTACGAATCGGTGAAAAACCTGGAAGACCTCGAAAAGGCCATTCAATTGGCAAAACGGGTTGTTGACAATACTGCTCAGGGGAGCCCAGCTAGACCTTCTCGTCTTAGCGGCCTAAGCGAAATGCTCTTCCATCGGTACCAGCGGACGAACGAAGCAAACGACTTGTTGGAAGCTATATCCGGGGCTGAAGCCTCCCTATCCCTTACTGCGAAATCGGATACCAAGCCCCCGAGCCGGCTGAGTAGCCTAGCAGTGATGCTATTAAGCGAGTTTTACTTGACGGGACAGGTGGAAACACTGGAAAGCAGCGTGGCGCGTGCGCAGGAAGCAGTTGAATCCGTATCCGAGGACGACCCGACCTACATAGTTGTTCTGAATAATTCCGTCATTATACTCACTACTCAGCACACTTATACCGGTAATGTAAAGTACATCGACAAAGCCATTTCTCTCGCCAGAGAAGCAGCGAAGCGAAAGAAGAGCGCCATACTCCTCAACAACTTAGGAACCGCCTTGATCAGTCGATACGAGAGCACAGGAAACGTAGAAGACCTTAAAGATGCTATCAATGCTACTTATGAGGCAATCCGTACCACCCCAGACAACCATGTAGATCTACCCGCCCGACTGGGTAATATCAGTAACATGGTCTTGAGGAGATACGAACGAACCAAGGCAGAGAAGGATTTAGAAGATGCAGTTTCCTATGCGCGAGAAGCCGTCAAAAAGACACCGGAAGGCTCCCATTCTATAGCTGGTCGGTTGAGCAATTTGAGCAAAATCCTGTCGAAACAATATGAGCGAACCGGCTCGTGGAATACCCTAGAAGAAGCCATTGCTATCGCACGGAGATCATTCGATCTTACTCACGCCGGCTATATGGAGCCGGTCGACAGGAAAGCAAATATCGTCACCACACACAAACCAGACGAGCACTTCACCCGAAATTACTATCCTGATCTAGCTAGCCGTCTAAGCAACCTATGCAGTCTGCTCTTCATAAAGCATATGCGAACAGGCAACGTGAAAGACCTAGATGAAGCTATCTCGCGTTTGCGCGAAGGGCTCGAGTTCATAATGGAGGGTCACGCGGATTACGCAACTATGTTGAATAATCTAGGGGCCATGTTGTTGACTAGATACGAGAAGTTGAAAACCCACAAAGACTTGGAGGATGCCGTTCAAATAGGGGATGAGGTAATCCGCAAGACCCACGAGCACCACCCGGATAAGGCTGGCCGCTTTAGTAACTTGAGCCACATTATATTCGCACGCTACATGGCGAAGGACAAGTCAGATAGGAAGGATTTGGATGAAGCCATTCGCCTTGCAAAGGTCGCGGATAACGCCCTCCCGAGTGATAACTACTCGGAAAAGATGAACATGCGGGGATATATCGGAACGCTGCTGTGGGAGAAATACCTCCTGAAAGAGCCGGGATCGAACGAAGATCTGGACAAGGCCATCGAATATACGAGCGAAGTGATCAAAGACGAGAAGGCTGCTTCCACCCCACGCGATTTGCCCAACATGCTGAGCTGGCTTGGCACCATGCTCTTGGAGCGATACGACCTGGCCAGTACCGATCAAGACTTGGAAGATGCCAGTAAGCAATATTTAGAGTCATTAATTTCCTCTTTCTATCTAACTCATAAGCCACATCTTGTGTTTAAGTATTTACCTGAGCCATGGTCCTTAAGGCATACCTTCCCAAGGTTCATGCGTTATCCGAACAGGAAATCATTGACTGAACTTATTGTAGTACGTCATACGAGAGAGGCGATCCGAAGAATGAGCCCCGATGTCGAAAATCACCTCGATCCAAAGCCCCGTCCCCGTGTGAACAGCTTCAGCCGCTCTCCCCTACTACGAAGCACCGTCGCCCTCTTTCAGGGAAGCCCCGTCGGGAAGCGAGACGAACCCGAAGACTGCGCCCCTTACTTCAAGAACCTGAGCACGATGCTATCCCGACGATTCAAGAAGTACGGTCACAGGAAAGATTTGAACGAGGCTATCTGCCTCGCCAGGAATGCGATGCGGGCCACCCCCGACCGGCATTCCGAGCTGCCGGACCGGTTGAAGAATCTCGGGGATCTGCTGATGACAAGGTATCACTTAAACAGTCAGCAGGAAGACCTCGACGAATGTGGCACCATCGCGGGCAAGCTAGATGAAGTCCTCGAGCCGGGCAGCGCGGTCGTTTTATAAGTTTCCCTGAATGAGATAATATTGCTTGACGGTTCGAGAGGCTTCAATAATGTTACACATAATCAATACATGGTCAGATATAAACTATGACACGCACTACAGCTGAATGCCGTATATTAATGATCTATTAATGACGGTATCTAACTTTCACCCATACTGTCAGGGGTTCTGTCTGCCAGAGTGAAGTTAAGTCGCAAGCAGCCGGTATATACCTAGCTAGTAGCTAGAAGTCTAGCAACACTCTGTACGAGGGCCTCTGCAGGCAATCCTCGGGTGCGGCCGTACTACCAGTTCTGTGGTGGCACTCAATAGAGATCAGATTTACTAGTGCACTACAGTACAATTGAGTATGGTGCAACTGAAGGTGTATATCATGAGTTGTAGCTATCTTGGAGAAGCTAATATAGGATGCCTTCCGAAGGGAAGTATGCCTCCTCAGGTCACATGATTGCAGTGTAGGTCATGTGACACTACAAGTTCCGTGTTTCTAGTCTGCCGATACTACGCTTCTCGGTAGGCTTGTAAACAGCCGATAAATAATAACTATACAGTGCTGCTTTTCTCTTTCTCAACTGTTGGCACATATTAGATACAAGGGTGAAAACATATTACTGGTGTAAATTCAAGAATAGGGGTAACTATGAGAGCGTGGACCTAGTGACACGCAACACACACATCTACCACTTTCGCCATAATAACACTCAAACCCCTCAGAAGTAAATTCATTCATTTTGGTCATTCTAACCCCTTAAATCCATATACTTATTTTTCAATCTAGTGACAACTTCATAAACACCATCGTCAGTACGCGTTCCTCATGCCATAACGCTGCCTTTTGTTCTTTCACTGAGTCGCAATGCGTGATGCGAAAAGCCCCCGGCCACATCTACACCCCTTCACTACACTATATGTCTTGCGGGCGATGATCTGGGATAATGGAAAGGGTTGAGGGCGAATCATGTTCCTCGAACGCCGGCAAGGGAGCCAATTCGCGCCGAAGGATATAGACTCAGGCGATACCTTCACTGAGAGGCTGCCTCTCCCAAAATACCCGGTATCGTTCAACAGCCACCTCACCCTTCTCCATCATGCCATCTTCCTCCTCGACGCCTTCCTCCCGGATACGTGCGAGCCACTCCTCGTCTAGCTCTTGTTGCTGCTGCCTGTCCGATTTCGCCCCATGCTTGAGTAACATCTCAACGACGTGCCAAAAGCCTTGGAAAACAGCCGCGTTGAGTGCGCTGCGATACTTCCCCCCGCCCAAGTTAGGGTCAGCGCCCTTCTTCAACAACAGTTCCACCGTCTCCGCCTGGCCCGAATAAGCCGCTGCTTGCAAAGCCGAGCCAAACATCCCACCTCTGGCGTTTATTTCCAGCTCGGGGCAGTTTTCGAGCAGATATATTGCCCGCGCCGCGCCGTGCTTGGCTGCGCAGGCAGATTGCAGGGGGAAACCATATATACCGGCCCCGATATTGACATCGGCGCCATGGTCAAGCAGGAAGCGAACCTGATTAAGGATGATGGCATCTAAGCCTATATTATCCATGTTACGAAGTTCGTCGTCAAATTCAACAACCGTTTGCAGAGCACTGGCATGCTGCTGCCCTTGGGTTGTGTTAACGTTTACGCCATGGTCGAGCAAAAGTTGCTGCAGCGGCTTTATAGTATCCAACGAAGAGCTTCTCGGAATAGACACAGCAGCATGCCAGGCGCTCCCGGACACGCCTCCTTCCAAGTTAACATCAGCACCGCGCTCGATCAGCAAGCGCGCTAGATCGACCTGCTCCTCATCGCTCCCACGGCGACTCTCGTGGTGGCAGGCAGCCTGGAGCGCTGTTCCATACCTTCCACCCCGAGCATTGACCTCGGCGCCGTGGTCAAGGAGCAGACGCACCGCGTCGACGTTGCCTTCAAAGGAGGCAGCCTGCAACGCAGTGCCGTACCGACCGCCCTGTTTGTTAACTTCGGCGCCTTTGCTCAATAGAAGCTCTAGTACGTCAACTCCAAAAATTCTTGTTGCGGCGGCCTGCAGTGCATTTCCGTATTCGCCACCGGTGGCGTTGACGTTCGCTCCGTGATCAAGCAGTAGCTGCACAAATTCTTGGGAACCATACAGGCATGCCGCCTGCAGAGCGTTGCCATATCTCCCTCCTTGGATTCCTACATCGGCACCCTTTCCCAGCAAAACCTCTACCAGCTCGAATTTTTTCCCGCCATGAGCTGCTGCCTGTAGCGCCGTTCCGTACTCTCCTCCCTGAGCATTTATATTAGCACCCCTACTTAACAGAAGCTCTACGCCGCTACCAGTAAATTTCTCAAGTCCACTACCAGCGTGGAAGCAGCATGCAGCCTGTAGCGCACTGCCATAAAACCCCCCCTGAGCGTTGATATCAGCACCCCTTTCCAGTAGGAGCTCAATCAATTTCCTTTTGCCCCTTCCTAGGCATGCTGCCTGCAGTGCATTGCCATACATCCCACCCTGCGCGTTGACATCCGCGCCTCTCTCCAACAGGCGGGACACCGCTCCCAAGTCTTCGACCGCACCATTCGCCACCGCATGCAGAGCCGTCTCACCATTGCCACACGGATTGGTTATGTTGAGGCCGCTATCGAGTAAATATTCTAGTATTTGGATACCGCCCCTCCAATGTTTCTTGGGTATCGTTTCCACTATACCGGGTAAGTTGACATCGGCCCCGTGACTAACAAGCAACTTTACAAGGTAGAAGTTGCCATCTTTTACGGCGATCCGTAGCGCCGACCCAAATCGGCTATGTTGCGCATTGATGTCGGCGCCGCTGTCGAGCAGGAGGCCCACAGCCGCCGTATGCCCTGTATGTGCTGCCGCCAAGATTGGGCTCCCTAGTCTCTCGCTTTTTGCATTCACACAGGCACCTCTGTCGAGGAGGAGCTGAATCATCTCAAGATTTCCTCCATACGCAGCCTCCTGAAGGGCCATGTCTAAATCCTGTTGCCCCAAGTATTTACATGCCCCGGGGCCACCAGGAAGCAGCATGTCCGTAAGTTTGAGGAAGCCGAGACGGGACGTGTAGCATTGAGGCGCCCGTAGCATACAATAGATCAACGGCCAGTCTGGGTATATGGCCACTCGGTTCGGGTACTCGGTCATGCTAGTCTGCACCATAAGCATTCTACGCAGGCTCCTGCTACCAAGTTCCAGAGCGCGTGCAGCAAGGAGGACATGTTTATCCGACCACATCTCGCGCGGTACCATCTCAAGATGCAACGCCCAATTGCGTGTTGTGTAGTCGTTAAGCTCAAGGTTGAAAATACCGTCCTCGCTCAGTGTACTTCGATAGAGGTGGCAAGCGAGGGACGAGTGCGCAATATGAAGATGGGCGTCAAATTCAGTGAATGAGAAGCCCGCAGACCGATTATCAGCAGTAGAGGTCAGGTATTCTCTTACAGAGAAATGCGCTAGCCGAACATAAGTACCCTCTAGAAGTTCCTCGTCTCCTTGCAGTTCAACCCTGGTTTTGACAAAAAGTACTACCAGGCTAGATATATACCTAACGCAGTCTTTGGGGTTGAATAGGCGCTGGGTCACATCGAAAGGGACGGCATGCTCGGGGCGGAGGATATAGGTTTGGGCGAGTTCTTCGAGCCGAAGGGGCCTAACTGACGCCACAAGCCATTTTAGTAAGTTGACGATCTGGGTCCGGAACCTTGGGTTTATAGCCTGGAGGACTCTGTCGTACGTTGCGTTGAGTCCGAAAGGGAGCTGTTTGAGGGCTTCGTCGATATCTGCAGCAGAGTCGAGTTTCCCGAGGGCTTCAAATTGGTAAACTACATATTGGAACCTAGGGGAGCCGTCAGTGGGGGTTTCATACTCTCTGCGTAACTCAATCACTATCAGGACCTACATGCCGTCTGCTCTCCTAATCAATTCGTCTTTTACTTTCGCCTTGACATCGTTAGGCCATGAACTGTAACTGGAAGAACCGAGCCTCGAATCGACGTATAGACCGATATCCTGGTTAACACCCTCCTGGTCCACCGTCAGGTCGATGGCGGTTCTAGACAGTGACGCCGGTGAGAGAATGGCGTCTATCGCTACGCGGATATCTCGCTCTGCCCGGCTCGTTAAGAAAATGTGGAGGTTATCTGGCATTTTGGCAATAACCCGAGAGATGGTGCTCAGGAGCTTGCTCCGTTCTTCATGCACAGTTGGGCACTCGTCTAAGGCGTCAATAACAAGAGACACCGATGAGAAACCGCTTGCGGTAGCTATTAACTCATTCTCGAGGGTCTTGGTGTCCGGACGCTCGCCTTTCTGTCTGTACGCATCAAGCTCCTTGATCGGTTGTGGTGCGTCAGGTCGGCAGACATAAAGCTGTCTAATGAGCGATGACAGCATTATATCTACTTTTTGCCTTTCCCCGTCGCTGAAGCTAAAGAAGAAGTATGCGAATGTGCATTCTGGGTCGGATGTGTATCGTTCCTGCAGGTGTTTCACAACGGACGAGCTAATAATCGACTTCCCACAACCAGCTATTCATCGTTAGCAAAAGGACAGGCAGGAGAAGGCGGTGCGTTCAACAGTACGTTTTCCGTGAACCCATATCAAAGATCTCGGAGACCTCTCCCAGCTTTTGAACTTCTTGTTATCCTTTACCAGCCAGTCACACGTACCACTTTCATGTTTGTCCCGGGCACCATTGTACATCACAGAAGGATCAACCTTACACAGCCAGTCGAGGAACTCATCGCGGTTCTTCTCTTTTTGTGCTTGCTGAACCGCTTCTTGTAGCCCCGAGACGCTCACGCCAATGTCTCGCCAGTGACTTATGGCCTCCTGGTGACGATTGGTGGCTGCCGAGCACTCCTCGTCGTATTTCATATCCCTCCAACTAGTACAAATGGATGAAAACTCAAGCTCTTTGTCTCTGATTTCATTCAACAGATTATCCCACTCATTCAATTTCAGGATGTCGAGTCCTAGGCGAGAGGTAGCCCTCTTAGCGTAGTAACAGTAACTTGTAGCCTGAAACTTTAAGATCTGCCGATAGAGTTTCTCTAAGGCGTCTCTGTATGCAACATGAGACAGCATTGACGATTTGTATGAGCTAAGTTCCGACTCGTACCGCCGAAGGTAAAGGTCCTCCCACATCCGGCTCTGAGTTATAAGAGACGAAACGTGATCAAGGCCCTTTGCTAGGGAGGCTGCCTGCTCCGAAGGGTTTAAGAACAACTAGAGTTCATGAACATCTTAGCTGCTGATCGATATGTGCGTAGGCCCAACTTACTGGCAACAATGCACTAACGCCCGCCCACGCCAGAGAGGCAGATGGATTGACGCTTACAGAGGCAGTTATGAAATTATTTGCCCGGTTGACGATGCCGAGGACAGGTTGAGCCAGCTCGCGGGCTCGGAGATCGGAGCTGCCAAATTTCAGCTTCCAAACATCTCGGTTAACCTCGTCCATCTTGCGTTGAAGAATCGCATGCATGCGGTCCCTCTTGCTAACCCCCGAGCCTAGCGTCGGGACGACACCAACACCCAGGTCCCCACACAGCTTATCTTCGTACTCTGCGACAAGACATTCGTTTTCCTTTCGCAGGTTTGCGTATGCCTCATTCCACAACCCCCGGATCGACGTATCGCTCCGTATGGGGATTAGTGACGACCTCGAACTTACCCCGCCTGGTGGAGGCGGCTGGCTCAGAGGGATGTCAACAGGAGGTAGCTTTGAGGTTGGCGATTCATCGGGGTTCAACGAGGTATTGATACTAGCTTCTTCAGCAGTGGACGGGCGGGCTGAGGTCTCCAATGGCTCCTGATTTCGACTGTCTTTACGACCGCGGAGGTGAAGTTTCCGCCTCAAAGTTTTGAAGCGCATCCTGGAGCAATAATGATAATTCTCCTGAGAAAACTCCTGTGTCCAAGATGGTCGTATTGCTAGAACGCGGGTAGCGAGGAGGAGCTACGAAAGCCGTGGGATGTCTTGACTGATTAGGCATCTATTGTTCACGGCTCATTCACATGTTATAATTAGAGCATTACCAAGCCCGACCAATTTGGCTCTCCAATAGGCACTCACGTGTGACCGCTATGCGACAACACAGTTACACTGAGGTCGCACGGCGGCCACTCGCCGTTCGCCATTTGGCTACGCGTTTCCGGATTTCTCCTATCGTAGGAACCCACAATGCAGAAGGACGCGACGCTAAACAAGGTTGCATTCGCAAGGGACTTCGTTGGCGATAGAAGGCCCCGGCCTTGAAAAAAAAAAAAAAAAAGAGAGAGATTGGTGCCACGCGTTGACACATCCGACACAAAGAAGGTAATAGACGACTATTCATTGCACCCGTCGCAGGTAGGTGTTGATATTGATGTTGTAAAGGTAACGGAGTAAGTTGTAAGTTGGGGTTGACACTAGTGACCACGACACACCCCTATTTTGGGGGGGCTGAGGTGAGGTGGCTAGTGCTATTGTGGCGGGTACAAGCTATCTAACATATAACATATAGTAGAGCAGCAAAATCACTTCAAATTTTAGAAAAGGATAAAAATATAGAGATAAAGTAATTTATTTATCAATCGAGTCTACTCTGTATTAAACGATAGGAGGCAGGGGTTAGGCGATCAACTTACCGATTGCAACGCGAGCTGGCCTTCTTCGAAAGCTTAGTAAGCGCCCGCAGCATGCTCTTCCGTTTCCCCTGGCCCTGAGCCTCATCGATCACGAAGTCCACCCGGATGTAATCGCCGCAGTTCCTCTGGCGCATCATCTCCAAATGGCGAGGGCTCACGAAGCACCCGTGAGCGTTGCCCGCCGGGTCGCGAGGGGGCTCGCCCCGCCAGACTATGGCGGCGGTGATTTCCCTGATACCCTCATCCGATCCGTATTTGCGTCCGTTCCTGCATATGTTCTGAGCCAGGGCAGCCAACTGTACATTCGGCAGTAGTTCAAGGCCGACCCACCACTCCCACTGGGGGTCCAGATCATCCTTTTCGCTGTTAATCCCGATGACCTCGTCAGTAGCCCCAAACGAATCCCCGATCTGGTTTGTGCAACAACCCGTCCTCGACCAAGGCTTTTTGGGCGAGGGAGACTTGGGAGACCGGTATACGTACGGATTATGAGGCTGGCGTGCAAGTGGGAAGGGAACCCATCCCGCACTGAATTCACGGGGTCGGGGGTCGAACTCTTTGCTGCCTACATGGTGGAACTCGACTCGGTATCTGGGCCGCAATTTGCTGCTCCAAGTCCCGCAATCTTCGATTTGAAGCGCCTCGAGCGAGTAAGGAAACGAAGAGGTTTTCGGTGGAGGAGGAGGCGGAGGCGAAGCGACCATCCTGGACCAGGGATGAATTGTCAGTTTTTGCATTAGGTAATATTTTATGTTGTGATAGAATATGTATTCTGCAAGATGTCCTATTCTGTAAGATTCTTTATTATGGTATGTTCGGGGTCCTTAATGCCGACTAATTGTTTTTAGATGGTGTACCAGGAAATATATTTACATTTATATGGAGTCACTCTTGAAGCTGTTCATGGGTGACGACAGCGTTTAACAGCAGCATTCCTGTTTTATTATAGAGGAAAAGAAACGGTTTCTGGGGTTTGGCCCCTTTTTCGAGAATAAAGGGATTGTTTTGATCAATTAATAAAGGCCTCTAGGTGAATCTTACGCAAAAATGATACCTGCAATTCTGTATTCCTCAGAGGCGTCGTGTGGAGTTGGAGCTTCGTCCGGCTTGCGGTGGTAACTTCGTACCCATCGTGTTGAGCTCTGTAAATAAACCATTGAGTGACAGAAAGAAAGAACCTTAGAATGAAAGACTTAGCTCGAACGAACAAAGTCCTTGTTTGCAGCTCTGTGTAAAAGAAAACCTCAGTAAATGAAATCTTTCATATTAATCTAAAAGTTTCAACAGGGAGGTTAATCCGCCCTCTCTGAATAAGCTCAACCAGGTGCCCTGACATCAAATCCCAATGATGCAGATAGCAATCCCCTATCAAGACCCAATCCGTCAGGGATATCTGCCGCAAGACAAACGCCATATGACCCCCGTATAACGCAACCACTCGATCCCCAGGCCTCATGGTGTCCGGCCCAAGGCCGAGGTAGCCCTGACGCGTGCGGAATACGCGGCGGTGATGTAAATAATTCCATACTCCAACATGGTAGAAAGCGACGTTAAGGTTGGCGTCGCGCACAGATTTTGACCAAGGCATCAAATCCGGGTAGGCAGACCCCGGGAATCCATACAGAGAGGCCAGCCAGTGGCGTGCCTGATTCCGCGCATGCTCTGCTAGCGTTTGTAGTCCCTGGAGCCGATCGCCTAATTCCCCCAGCTGATCTGGCATACTCACGATCAGGCCTACGCCACCGGCACATAAAGTTAGCAGGAATGCTGTGTCGAGCTGCTCGACGCCCCCGATGTACTTCAGTGTTGTGCGTGGAAATAGCGGGAATGCGAACAGCTCATTCCAAAGTCGTTCGACTGGAAGTGTCCCTCCATCAATTTGCACCGGGCCGCACACAAAAGCCACATCGTCCACCCGGAACCCATCCAGCTGGAGCACGTTGGGCTCCGCCGGATACCCCTTCAGTGGAAAATCATATAACCGCGCGAAATATGGGTGGTGGCCGTTAAGGGGCACGCCTGGGAGGAACAAGCGGTGCGGAAAGAAACTGCAGGACTGAGGTTCGTTGAACTGTGGCACCCAAGAAGGCCATCCGGTGCCCGGTGATGGGTCAGTGGTATGCTGAACATGAGACAATACGTCGAGGACTCGTGGACTTTTGCGAATCATAAATCGTGTGAAGTCACGGTATACCTCCATCACAGACTTCGTGTAATTTGGCGTCATCGCCGGGTTCCGTTCTGTCCTCTGAAGTCCTAGTGAATCTGCTTGCCTGCCCAGCCAGACGAACGCTTTCTGCATCGTAGATAACACACGAGTGTTATGGCCCGAGACGATAGCGTCCATGTTGGCCAGCACAGGCTGTAGACCCTCATCCGAGATGCCGAAAATAGCAAAGAGGCGATCTCTAGGGTCCGTGGCCTGGAAGTTACGCATATTCATCAAGACTTGCAACATGCTACCAACGGATGCCTCGACCCTCAAGGCGTGTGGGTTCCACTGCCTGTTTCTCTGTTGGTACACCTGGCTCCAGAACCTCAGCGGGCTATAGGGCTTCTGCGGCCCGCGAAGCTCGACTATGAGGCCCGCGAGCGACAGGAGGTCATAAAAGTTAAACTCGACGTCACCGCTTTTGCAGATACAATCTTTAGAAGCGACAACTTCTTGTATACACCAGACCCGCTCGAAGTACGTGGTCTCGAGAAGCTGTATAAGGCCGTGCAACGATCGGGCGCCGGCTTCGGCGCTCCCGGTTTCCGCTATCAAGCTTTCTAAAATCATGCGATCTGCCTGAGCATTCCTATGCGCAGGCGGCGCTTCCGGGTCGCCACCTTCGTGAGACGATGCAAGCAACACGGCTCGATACTCGCAGAGCTCTCGAGCACGAGCCAAGCCCCCTCTAGTAACTGGACTCTCGGGGCCAAGCCAGACGACAACTCGACTAGCGTGCTGGTATACTATAACATCTAAGTTAATATTTGCAATCTTGAGCGCGGAGAGCAATGTGGCCACAATTGAAGCTCATACACGGGCCATTATGCTCCCGAGAAAGACCACAACAATAAGATGACGACTGCAACGGTTACTTACCAAGCCTCATATAAGCGACCTGGCGCGCACGCTCCTCCATATCCTGCTGGTTGATACAGATCGCATCAACCCAGAGAGGCCGGGCGAGAGTCGGGTGGCGCAGGGCTAGCAGAGCATGCCGTAGATTCAATGTGATAGGAATGTCGTATCCATAGCACTTGATAGGTTGCTGGGCTTTCTCCGTGCCCCAGACGTACGATAGCGCTTCGTACTGCAATGGGCTGTTCGCCACGTCGATGATGCTCAATGTGCACTCGAGGGTATTGGCACCCGTGCCCGGGGAGAGGTGCATTAGCCGTGTGAAGGACGGAGTCTTGCCAACTTCCGCGATAGGCGGGAGAGGTTCATAGTGATACGTAGCCATGGTATTGTAAGCGTGGCGTTTGTAGCGTCATGATGGTGATTCACGACTGAAAGATCACCGTCATCATCAAGAAGGAGTCTAACGATCCCTAAATTCACTACCTTTCCTACTTGGTCTAAGTCTCTTGCTTCATCTCTTGGCAAGGAGGGGGAATCTTTCAACATCCTCACGAGATCCTCCCTATGTTCTCTATAGCCAATTAAAACGGTCTATCAATTTCCCTCAATCATACATGTAGAAAATATCAATACGATAGGTTAATCATCATGAGAAGGTGTGAAGTATGACCAGCCGTTGCCGGAAATCCGCTATGTCTGGATCGGCAGTGTATTTGGATCTCAATTTGCATATCAACCGAATCAATAAGAATGACGCGCAGAGCGTTATCCCGTCCGTCGCCCCCCTGAAGAACACCTTGATCCAGAGGCATTCCCGCACAGATACCTTTCCATCTGCGCTCCCGGGTCGGAGCGTCAATAGTACTTAATATTCAGGATTGCTATTTCCCAACTACCAGCAACAGGAGCCCGTAGAGGCAAGAGTGGGAAGGGAGTCTCGTGGAAGAGTTTCAGTCGTTATTGCCAGGACCTGTCCCATTGGGGGAGATATAGGCGCGTGACTTTGATCAAATCATTGAAGTCACGCAAGCATAGGCCCCAAAAATGAATAGGTCGAAATCAACTTACCTTACCCTGCATATATCCTTGGCATATCTCATCTCAATTGGACAACCAGTTCGCAGCTATCGACGACAATATAGAGCGTAGAAACCGACAAGCTTACCTCATCCGAACTACAGGCTTCGCGACGAGATTGTTAGACAAGACGATAAGTTGTTGGAATACAGATTTTCATGAGTCATACTTCGGCCTCTCATTCCGCCCATAGATGTCGCGCTGTCGTATTAGCTATAGCACTATTGGCTTGATCTAGATCACCTAGGTCAGTGGCGGGTGATCTATTCCCGAAAGAAGTAAGCCGGCTGTAACCTGAGGGAGCCACTACCACCTTAACTCAGGGTACGGTACAGACGGCGTCCCACCTCAGCCGCACTAGACGAGACCGCACTATTCCGATATCGATCCAGCTTCGTGATAGCGTCTGTTCAACAGGCCCGACGCCGGCAGTGCCAACACGCTACCTGCACTAGTGTAGAAGCGCCAGCATCTCCACCGCCAGGTGCCGTAATCCCTGACACACATCCCGGTACATTCAGCTGACTTTTAAGGGGGCTTTGCTTCCACCAAGAACCTCTCGTAGCAGAGGCATCCTATTAGTAGTGTCCTCAGTACCCCATGAGTGAGTATATAAAGGAGTAAACAGCCAACTTCAGTTCCGTATTATAGGGCAAACGGCGTCACTTCGAGGGAAAACAAAACCCCCCTGATGTTTGTCAAGCAAGTGACAGAGGAGACAGTTGCACGTTGCACGCTTGCTGAGTAATCTAGCTTACCGAGTTCCATCATTGGCCGACCCGACAAGGTCTCACCTGTGGTCACGCAATAGCCACAAGTGACAGATGTTCTCTTACCGAGTGAAAGGTAAGCGCGTTCGGCATGGCATGTCATCATCCACCGTTTCCCCTGCAGTAGCCCGTCAACTCCTGTTATAAGTAAGGATCTTCCGCTTCCCCTTCTGCTCCCACCTTCCTCTATACATATTATATATATATCACGGAACCTCCTCTCGCCGTGTGGTGCGCCTGGAACCCTTCGAGTTTGGCACCGGCCCAATTCGTAACTCTTGTCGCACCATGCCAGCCACTACAACTGCCCCGGGCCAGGGCCAAGAGCCAGACTCGAAGGACAAACAAAAGCTACAAAACGGCCAGATTGAAAATGGTTACGATAGCCCTCTCCATCTGGCCCTTCTGCTGATCTGCAACGCCAGATACATCAGGATATATTGGCATGATTACACATCCTCTGCAAAGTGCCGGGTAGTGCCCGCTGACCGGGTCTACACCGCCTTGAGCAACGGTGATGCTTACACCATCACTATTACCAAAGCATGTCTCGGACTCCTCCCCAACGACTTCACAGTTCCAGGAGTCACCGGCACGGGCGTATACGTGCTAAGCCCAGACTGGGAGACCTTGAAGGCAGGCCCCGCCCCCGGACATCTAAGTTGTTATGCCTCCATGCTAGAAGAGGACGGTTCGGTGGCCCGTCTATGTCCGCGCGGCATTTTGCGTCGCGCCACGGCACACGCCGCGCAGGCCGGGCTGACCTTCAAGGTTGGTTTTGAGATGGAATTCACGGTGCTCGAACGAACGGGGGATCCCGTCCAAAAGTATCGAAAGCTCTCCAGCGACGGCCACGCATGGTCAATGGCCCGCTCTCTCGCTAGCTGGGGTACCGAAGGGAGCTTCAACACAGCGGCCGACGAGATTCTACAAGCCCTCGAGAATATCGGTATAGAAGTCGAGCAATTCCACCCCGAAGGCGGACCCGGGCAGTACGAGATTGTTCTGCCTCCGCAAACACCACTCGAAGCCTGTGACATCCTGCTGCACACCCGGCAAATCGTCGAAAGTGCCGCCGCACGCCACGGGTTCCGAGTGACCCTGCATCCCCGGCCTTTCCCCCCTGGAATCGGGAACGGATCCCACGCCCACATGTCCATAACCTCGGAGAACGGCGACCGCCCGAGCACGTACGAGCGGTTCTACGGCGGCATACTCGCGCACTTCCCGGCCATCTTCGCGTTTACGAACAGCCACCAGACCAGCTACGAGCGCATGGTGGACGGGCTATGGGCCGGCGGGCGCTGGGTGACGTGGGGCACGCACAACAAGGAGACGCCGCTGCGGAAGTGCAAGGACAGCCACTGGGAGGTCAAGGTCATGGACGGCATCGCGAACCCGTACCTGGCTCTGGCGGCGCTGATCGTGGCGGGCGCCGAGGGCGCCGCGCTGACCGCGGGGGACTGCACAGTCGACCCCGCGAAGCTGAGCGGCGAGGAGAGGCGCGCGCTGGGGATCGAAACACAGTTCCCGGGGAATCTGGAGGAGGCACTGGAAGCCCTGGCACGAGATGCGAAGATGGTCGAGTTGCTCGGGAGGGATGTAGTGGAGCGATACATCACCGTCAAGAAGGCCGAGATAGAGCTGCTGGATTCCATCCCCGAAGAGGCGAGGAGGGATTGGGTCATGGAAAGGTATTAGATTAGATCCGCGGCGCATTTGTAATGGCGGCATCGAAAATAGATGAGCAAGAGGTTCGGGTCTAGGAGTATCGCTTCCTCCGCACGCTAGCTATTTCGCCTGCGCATGCTTCTCCTAATCTTTTACATCGGGGATGCGGCCTGGAGAAACGCCGTCGCGATACATGCTGCATAGGTACAAAGGTTAAAAAGTTAGTAAAAAAGCCTCTAAGACCAGAGGTTTTAAGATCCAAAAATAAAGTCTACCCATAACTCCGTATCCTCGGCATAGGCCCATCATTGAATACCGCATCCTTACCGCAGTCTATTCCCCGCCTCACCCAAGGGTTTTGAAGGCCGCGACAACCTGGTGTATACGCAAAATGACGTACATGGGAACAACGAATACCCAAGCCCTCGTGCTTGCGTCCGTCTTTATTCGTATAAAGAGTGGGCAGGCTTAGGAAATAAATTCGATATCATAGTAGCGAAACCTGCCAATATCGACGCGCTGTCTACTGAGAGCACCGCCACCTAGCTCGTGTTCAGTACAGACTCGAGCAGGTTGCTAGCCACTACCGCCATTCGCATGGAGATGACGAAGGAACGTCCGTATTTCGAGTCGGAACTTGAGATGACAGAGAATATAGAATGAGGACGTGTGGGTTGCTACCCGGACATCGTATGCCCATCTTGGCGTTTGAAGGTCAGGGGTTATCGCCATTGCGCCCCCGTGAGAGCAGAGAGCAGCTCGTAGTTTGTTACCCTTACTTTCAATAGTTGGGGCTAAGACAGCATCCTACGCCGCCTAAGCTATACACCATCTACCACCGTTCACCCACGTTCCTGAAGCCACAGGCACGCTTTCCTCCTCGAAATCATTGGCCACGCGCACCAAACGTATGTGTCGTACTAGGTATACCCCATCGCGAACGTCATAGATTTGTACGAGAACGCCAAACTGCGATCGGTATAGGATAGCCAAATTGTCTATTACTCCCCTATCAATGTAGTCTTGCCACGTAAGGCGACTAGCTGGTTTTGATGCGATGGTGTAGTCATCGGGCACAAACTCAACACGCGACCAGACACGTTGGAAAGACTCGTCTGGTGTCGGTTCCGTTGGGTGTATCACGAGCTTGTTCCCGGCTACATTACCATTAGTAGTTGTCAGACTATACAGACGACGAAATACCTTACCAGGCCGCTGGGCACTACGGAATGGAACCAACGTACCAATACTGCGAGCTGTCCGGAAAGGAAGACTGCTCAGTTTATATGCTGTAGTTGTTACTGCGAGGCCAGTCGGTCCAAGTTTGGCAACACCCAACACGAAGCTATATTCACTACCGATGTTTCGGTGCATGAAAGACCGTAATGCCCACGTCCACTGCTCCGAACCGAGCCGCGGTGCGTTCCAAAATATGATGGACAATGGGAATTCCCGTACCTGCTCTAGGAAAATCTTCATCCGCTCCCTCTGGCAGGCTTCCGTCCACCGACCGAACTCTATACCAAGGCTCCTAAATAAGGGGTACGGTGATTTCCGGCTGTCAATTCTGTCAAGTCGCTTACGCCACCACCACTCCATCGGTTGGACCTCTTGGATTTTGGCCAGATCAACGCCAAGAAGGGCGCCGACACACACTGTCTCGTCATCCAGCCAACTGGTTGTTCTCGCCCGGAGACCACCCGAAATCTCCTCGAACAGCCTAGCAACGACGTTCCCTTCCCTGGTGGATTGTATATCAGGCATGTCACTCAGCTGCTCGAAGACCAATCCACTCAATTTCCCTCTCACGCTTGCAATCGAGTTGAAAGCATGCTTCATCACGGGACAGATATTAATAACTTCAATATCAACCCTCACCATATCGTCACCTTCGTCGTCTTCGTCGTCCAGATCGTCAAGGAGACCGAGTTCGCTAAGAAATGGTCTCCAGATAGTCCCAAGCGCATAGTACTCTTTGTTAGCGAGTAAGAGGTTGATTGCCCCCTGGCGTAGTTCTTCCTCTTCATCATCAGACTGTGGCGGCATGGCGGCGTATCGGGTCAGATATTCGGAAGGTTTCGCGGTAGATATGGCCCGTATCAAGTGGATGGCACTCGGGCTAGACCGAAGCCGTTCGTCGGGCAGTTCCCGCAAGGTATTCGATATCCTAATAAGGGTGTCCGATCGAACTAGCTGGTGCTCCAAGTCTTCGCCAGGTATAGCTTCATTTTTGAGCTGAAAATAGAGGTTGCGAGAAACCCTACCTTCCAGGTATGTCCAAAGCCTCGTCATCCAGGGGGAATACTGAATACGCATAAGCGTCTCTACCCAGGAACTGCGAGGAGAACAAAGTTGCAACGATCCGTCAACGACTAAGACTTTGTCTGCCTTTCTGAATGTCTGGGCTATCCTTGTTATTGCAGCTCGCCTCGATTTAGTGTGTTCCCTTCCTACTGGAATGCATAGAGTATCGATCCAAAACGGGACGGGCCAGTATCTCGGCTCATATGGCTTGTTAACTAGTTCTTGAATATACTGTAGCTGGCAAGTACGCAGACAGTTCCGCCACGGGTTTCCACGGCCATCAGACCAGACGTGGGAGATGGCCACATATAATGCATTGCGTCCTTCCTTGCCACCATACTGAGCGACTTTCGGCGCATGGGCTCCCTGCGTCTCGACCAAGGCAAATCCGCCCTCATCGATGGCTCGCACAACATCCTCGACCGCCGGCCCAATTTCTTCACAGCCGTCCTCATTCGCACAGTTGGGAGCATGCCTCGTTTCATAGGTCCGATAGTCCAGTTGATGAGCTTGACAGGCTATGCCATTCTTACATTTCTCGTGATTTCTAGCCAAGGCTTTTCGGTTTATCGTCGACAGGTAATAGCGATTAGAAAGACTGCATTCATTCCTTAACGTCGACAGCTCGCCCACACACCAACCAGCTTCCATCATGGCAGCATCCAAGAAGGCGCTTTCCCAATGAAGTGGTATTGTTGTAGTATACTGTCGTAGTCCTCCTCTCGCAAACGTTAAGTAGTCGCCTAGCAATGAAAGCGATATAAGAATACTAGCTTCTGCCGTCCATTCCGAGCCTGCAGCCCCGTGCAGTCGCGATCGGCGTTCCCGTTGGTTGACCGAATGCAGTATATAATGAGCTAGACGGAGGCAGTCATCCACCGTCTTTTCAAGCTTTACCATATCGTCGCGATCGTCCTGTGTGCGCGCAGCAAGCCAATACCAAAGATAACGTGGAAGATCCTTCGTCGTTACTATTACATTGCCGTCGTCATTAGATTGAACGAAATCCTCGCGCTTAAAATCATAGTTCGGACGGGAAAATGTCTCCGTCAGCAGCCCAAAGAAGAGCCACGACTGCATGAAAGCACAAGTTTTTCTATCTGATATGGCTAGGCCGATCAAGGTTTCGAAGCTGTATCCATGTTGTGATGGAAACTGCCGGAAGCCTTCTGACCCCTGAGGTTCTTTAGGATATTCAAAATTGGTGCCAAGAGCTAAGCAAGGTACCAAGGGCGAAATGCCGACCTCATCGTCCATAGGGACTCTAGGGAGGTGATCCATTGCGTTGATAGTACAATGCCGACAGGCATCAGCCGAAATCTCTGATCAGGGTCGCGTGTATCGAAAACAATCAAAACTTGATAGATACTTTGAAAATAGTAGCTAAACACTTAGGTAGAAACTTCGTAGAGGTTGGGATGGTATCAAAATCAAGGGTATAAAGCCATTCACACTCAAGGGCTTATTACATTGGTTAGTGCTGTAAGCGATTGAATGTGGCTAAGAAGCATGTTGTAGAAGAGATGCACATGTGGGGGCTGTGGCTAGTCTACCTAGGTACCTCCGGCATCAACTCTGAGGAGCCACTACAGATAGATATCTAGGTATATTTCCTTTACAAATACAGAACAGTCCCAGAAATAAGATCATCAAACTCGATGGGGGCGTAGACTCCTTATTTCTATTATACGAGCGACTAATGCCCGACAGCCGAGGCCGTAGAAGTTCTTGTCGCATCTTTAGAAAACACTCAGCACAGATATTATGGGCTCTCTGCGCAACAATTACCCACTACACTCCTGTGTTAGGCTTATTACAGTTCCCCTTTCATTCTAAGGCAGCTTTATAGTTAGCAATAGTCATATTTCCTTACTTCTTCTTTAAATTCAGCAATGTTACAGCGTGGGAGGGCATGATATGTCTAGGCTCGGTCGACTCCTGTTATAGTTCTCACTGCTGGTTTACTCTAGTACTAATCTACGTTATTATATAATAAAAGTAATTCTCTTTTTATAGGAAATATCTATTTAGTTACATAATAAAATAGGTTTTATTAAATAAAAATTATTGTATTTATTTATATATAAGTAAGGAAGGCAGTGACCGCAATGTGAGTTAAATTCCTCACAAGTCAATTAGATAGAAGTGTTGTTACAAACACTTGGTAATAAGTGGTAGCTTCTAATAGACACCGAGGCTGCTTGGGCTGTTAAGGCCATAGCTAGTAATCATACAGTATTCTACAGGCTCTACACATAAGGTATATCTAGGTTTAAATCTAGCCATGGTTCCTAATATTAGGAGTCATGGTGAGGGTGGCGTTAACGCGAATACTAGAGTCCAACCTTGGCATGAGAAGAAGGCAGGTTGGTTGCCTAAGGTACCTAGGTACCTAAGTACCTAGCGAGGCAAGCTTATAATACGCAATACCTGCACAGCTCTTCAACAAAGACGATCCCACATAACCCTCGTGGCACAGTGGTAAAGTAGTCGGCAGGATAAACCCTTGTGTCAGAGGCAGGGCCATAGGCATTCAAGGGCTTTCCGGTCCGCGGATGTTGAGCTTGTCTTAAGCCGCCGGATTCTTTTTTGCATACAAATGTTAAAATGTTAGTGTAAAAGCATTTTAAAACTAAACGTTTTAGCAGTTAAAATTAAAGTCCTTTATATTATATTTACTTTATTGGTAAAGAAAATCAGTGGTATCGATGAACAAGGATGGTGACCAGTCTTCATTGAGACCCCTAGAGTAAATAGAGCAGTGCCTTCTCGGAAAAGTGCACGCATATGTGGCAGTATGGCCTTTCATGCTCCTGCAACTTGCCGATTGGACGGCAATCCTTTACATTGAAATCGGCAAGCTTCGACACCTCGAGTCCTTGTTCTATGACAGCCCAATGAAGACCTTGCTTCAGGGCGTAACTCGACTGGAAGTTTCTTTTGTTGATACGGCCGAAGTAACGGCGTATTACCAACACTAAAAACATAGTATATATCTATGATAGCGCCTGCTTGGTGATGCTGGTCTCTCACTGATTGATTTGCCCGTGCCGGTGAGGATAGGTTGCAGAATGAGGGTGCTTATTTTTTCAAACGCAGCGACTAATCAATCAATCAATTAATCAACCGTCCGACCAACCCCACAATCCATCCGGACCATCCGACTAGCAAAGACGGTCTCTGCAACCTATACGTGGTGTTGGCTATGAACCTGCTAGCAATTTCAAGCAGAGTCGATGTAGAGACGCATGTATACAGCGAGTGCAAAAATGCTATAGTAGTCAGACAGGATCAAGCACCACTACGTGCTCATCCTTACAGCTATTGGAAGGGCAAAGGTGAGAGAAATACTGCGAGCAAGCTGCGTATCACACGTACAAGGTCTGTGGTTTATTAAGCAAAGACGGGAGGGGCAGGACATGAACCGTTGTTGCTAGCGGTCTAATGTAACCAGGCTAGATATTTATTATCGTTAACACTTCTTTTCACAATGGCAGCAGACTTGTCACCGACAGATACGTATAGCAGACCTCCATATTAGTGAGAGACAAATAGCAGTCTTCCTTGCCTACATTAAGTCTAGCTGCCAGTTTTGGTTACTACATACAACACATTGCGCGGGCAATGTTGACAGTCTATGGCGAATCTCCTGCTAGTAATATATATATAAACAGATGCGGGTTTATGGCCCCAGAGAAATAGAACGTAAGCCGTGACAACCATGATCGCTCACTTCTGACAGGCAGTTATAAATGTTGCAATCTTGAACCCAATTGCTCCTTTTCACTCTTCCGATGTGATAGCCACTCCAAAACTATCGTCTTCCACACCCCGGCGAGCGGTCTATTGTCGTGTTTTCTAGGTGTTCTGTAATATCGTATTCACTGTTAGCTGAGCTCGTAGCTAGGATAAAAGCGCCGTAGACCTACGCAAGCCCAAGACTGAAAAGCACCCGAGCGGCAAACAATCTCGTTGCCGGGTTCGACGGTGGTCGCCACACCTCGGCAGTCGGTATGGGTGTAGAATTTGCACTGGTTGGAGTCCCTCACGAGAACACTCGCGGGGGTAACCAGCGCGGAGCTGCAGTCCCCATGGCTGAACCCTCCGTTGGTGAACTGTCTGCATGAAGCGCCGGCGTCGCCTCCCGCCATGTTATGGCATGTCTTGCTATCGGTCCCGACATATACTCGGTACGAGCCGTTGGGGTCGACATTGCAGTCATAGACGTAGGGGTATGCTGTGACGTCCCACGCGGCCGAAGAGGCCGCAAGGCCAAGAGCTGCGATCAAGAAGCTAGTGCACTTCATCGTGGAAGGTAATAGATGGTTGATAGGTAGGCTATGATGGTAGTTGGGTGGATTGGATGTGATTCCCGACAGAGAGTTTCTGACTTTTTGGGCGTGTCTCGTTCTTATATCCCAAAGAAACCTGTTTCACGCCATCTCGTCCGATCGGTGATAGAGACTCATGTCTCCTGATGGATAGCAATCTATTACCAACCAGTCTCGCATATCAAGTCGACGGTAGGTACCATGGTCGTCACCTCAGTCTAACGATATAACATCATCATCTCATCAATAGTCACTTTACTTCAATTGGGCAATAGCGCTGAGTAGATGAGGGGCTGGTAGCCAAAAGGTAGTCAATGTCAACGTCGTGGACCTTGACTTTCGGGGTGAAAAACTAATATCACACATGTGGGTTGGTTAAGCTTACGTAAGCTGGACAAAGCTACCGGAGATACATATTTTTGTCATTCACGATGATTTCATTTATTGGAGTCAACATATCGCGACGGGTCGGCTGACACATCATCAATACCAATATGAATTCTGGTGAGCGCTAAACGTCGTACAAGCTGACTCAATCCAGAGCATTGAAGACTCCGGTTGGCATTACCTACTTTCAGCATTTTTTATATGAATTTCGAATCGCAACCATGGATCCGTCGCCATAAAGAGAACGCTAAACTATCAGACTACATCATCTTATCACCCGGCTCGGGCGGTGTTGCCGTTTTTGCGCTCTCGTTAGCTCAGCACACTTTTTCTCGCATTCATTCGGAAATGTTCGGCAAGTTTAGGGTCAACATGCCGATAGCAAAACAAAAGCCCAGCAGCTACAAGGAGAGGGCAGGACTTCCGTACCGCTACGATAAGTCAGCAGACACCTCTGTACCGAGTGTTCAATATTGCAATTTTTACGACTCTACTTAGTTCGATCCCAACCAGTCCTTTCTTTTTTCAACTAGTTAATTCTTCTTATTTCCCCTCCCCCTTTAGTTATTTCGCAACAACTAACCAACTCCTACAATGAGTTAGCAAAGGCCTTTCCTATATTGCCGATAAGGGGCTCACAGTTAGAATAAATGCGGTCGTGAATCCAACGGTTATATTTTTTCCTCTTTTTTTCAAAAACAGCTAAACATATTTACCACTAGTTTGTTCATACTACATCTACTCAATGCCATTATCCATACTATCCGTCACTACCGTGATGCCAGGTCCAGCAGGAGCTCCAACGCCGACCTTCACTATTCCCTCTTTCCCCATCGTTTTGAGCACAGTCACCAGGTGAGATTCGGGGTGCTGTTGAAGATACTCTGACAAGCCACTATAGATGTTATTTTTAACCGCTTCGTCTCTCTCCGAGAGAAATACTAACAGCTCAACAATATCGTATTGCATCTTTCCGCACCAAACCAGATGATTCTGATAAAGCTTCGATATCTTGTGGAAGCACTGCGTGTCCCCGAGGTTACTGCAGTCGCAGATCCGGGCGTCTCCGTCCAAGTCTTTGTCCAACTTCTGCCCGATTTCTCGGCTGAAACGAGCCAAGAACTCCATGGTAGATTGGCGGGGGTGGTGATGTGTTGGGTGCCCTGGAATTGCTGTTGCTGTTGCTGCTGCTGTTGCTGTTGTTGCTGCTGCTGCTGTTGCTGCTGCTGCTGCTGCTGCTGCTGCGGCTGCGGCTCCTGTTGGGGCTGTTGTGCTTGTTGATTCCGATTCTGAGGTTGATTCGGAGGATGCTGCGCTTGCTGCGGTTGCGCTCGGAATCCGGGTAACTGAAACTCATTCGGACATTGGTGCCGCCGACTAGTATTAGGGTTTGTAGGAGTAGACCCCGATGCAAAGTTCTCTTGATTCGGGTCGTTATTCTTCTCTGCTCGCAGACGCCTAAGGTACTCCTGTACGGTCAAGTTCGCCTGTTGAGCTGCCAGTCGTATATTTGCATGGTAATTTGGATCAAAGTTCTTACCTTTATACCTCGGGTTGCCATTTCCGGCCATGACGGCAATGTGGCTCTATAGGTAATGTGTCTGTGTGTTGCGTTAATGAGAGTACAAGATAAACAGATGGAAATATTCGGTTCAACCCAAGGTAAGACAATCGCGGTGCGAAGAGCCAAGATTAGTAGCCTATGTCGCCTTCCCTTATATACTTTAATTGTTTTGGGTGAAACTAGAGTATTGTGTTTGGAGAAAAGAGATTGTAAGAATTCATCTTGATCCTTTATTAAACAGTCGAGTCGATTCAAATTTGACAATTATAATTTCTCTCTCTTTCATATTATTGTTTCATACAAAAATTTCCTTTGAATCCTCACGATAACCAGCCTAAAGGGAAGAAAGAGACGGGTAGGATACCAACGACTGCGTCACTCGTGCAATTCGGAACAATTAGACGAGCGCCGTTTATAGGCCCCTATAGCGCAAACGAACAAGAGCTCATCACATTCATAGATGGGTCGGCCAGATCTGGTATGAAAAGAAAGGCACAAATGCCAAACAATTGGCGCTTGTTCTATAAAGGCTTTCATGCTTTAATTCATTATGGAAACGTGTAAGTATGTTGGAACAGAGACGACTAGGTATATTATAAGTAGGTTTTGCTCTAGAAGCTTTTCACATCATCTATCCACCTACCTGGCTCGACTAGAGGCATTGCCCAACCAACCTGGCATTACCTAAAGAGGCACTGCCCCAAGGAATAGCGCTCCCTATTGGGTATACACTGATCAGCGGCGGTCTTGGGCTGTTGAACATGAGGGGTTGTAGTAGGAACGGAAGAGAAGAAATCACAGGATGCCCAGATCAGCAATAAAACTTCCACCTATTAAGTTCGAGTTATTCACCTCTTTTACATGGATGGTGAAGGGCCCGTGCTATAAATACCTACCCAGGCTACCTAGGTACTCACCTTCTCCTTAGGTAATCAGGTGCCGGTAAGGATGATCAGGTTCTGGATCAGGTCGAAGGACCCCGCAGAAGAAGAGCCCCGCACACCCAGCCAACCCCACCGAGGGGCAGTGAGGGGCATTTTATTACCTAAGGCTACCTAAGGACCTTGGCCGTTTTTGATTGGCGCGCATTCGTAGCGCATTCATGCTGTGTCGAGTCTTCGTCCGGGCTGCGATGCCGGCGATCGAAATACTACAATTAGAGGTAGGTAGTACATACCTTAGCTGTATGCCCGCCCATTAGGTAGGTACCTTAGGTTAGCACAAATAGCACGTGCTACCATGGTATTCCGGGTATAATTCTGGACGGTGTAGGTACCTACAGGTAAGTAACTTAGGTAAGTAACTTAGCTAACTGTGGAGAGCACACCAACTGGCGCGCGTTACGCCTCGAAAGAACCCTTTTGCTTTTGCATAATTCGTCGGCACAGTTTTTATTATCCAATTATCCAATTATTCAATACTCGCCGTCTGCCCAATTCCCACTCTGCCCACCTGCACTGCGACTACCAGGTTCCTTCTGACAGGTACCCACGCCAGCAAAATTCCACACACCATTACCACCAGAGCGACAGAGTCATTTTTTTCCAGTTTTTTTTTCCCTGCGTCCTTGTGTCCTTGCGTCCTTGTATCCCTTCTCCATCTGACTGGTGCACTCGCTAGAGTTCGACATGGCGGACGACAAAGATCAGCGCATTCTGGAGCTGCAGCTGGAGCTGGAGCGTATCAAGGCTCAAGGCAACCTCCAGTTCGATGCATACCAGACCGTCCTGACCCGCCGCTACTGCAGCGCCGCCATGTCTGAACTCTTCAGTCAGCGCTCGAGAATAGGAATATGGCGGAAGCTCTGGCTAGCTCTCGCAGAGAGTGAGAGAGCCCTCGGCATCGACAACATCACCATCGAAGCCTTGGAGGAGATGAGGTCTCACCTCTACGTCACTGACTCGGACTTCGAGACCGCCCGTATCGAGGAAAAGAAACGTCGACACGTAAGTCCATTTTATCGATTCCTTAACCCCTGTAAAAAGATATATTTACTAACTCGTCGTATCACAGGATGTCATGGCTGTGAGCTATTTCGCCGCGCATCATCTGACTAGGCTGATATGAGAGTAGCACGTCCATGCATTTGGTATTGTTGCTCCAGCGGCAGCGGGTATCATCCATTACGGTGCCACCAGCTGTTTCGTGACTGACAATGCCGAATTGGTCATCATGCGTGATGCCCTGGATATTCTACTCAATAGACTGGCCAAGGTCATCTGGAACCTGTCCAACTTTGCTATGCAATGGAAAGGTGGGTAATCGATAGTACCCCCGTTGCGTATATGCAATACTGACTGACGACCGTAAAGAGGAACCAACTCTCGCCTATACTCACCTTCAACCGGCACAATTGGTATGTCCCCCAACTTCCCCTATGTCTCTTTGCAGCGTATCTCGACATTATGGTTTGCCTAACCGGAAGTTTTTGCCTCTCCATGGGGCTCTAAACATTCATTGAAACGTTCGACGCTCTAAATTTGAGGTATACATATTGACCTTTGTCGTATATAGATCACTGTCGGAAAGCGAGGTGAGCCCTGATTGCCCTACGGCAAATTCCACGTATTGGGGAATTATATCATTGACACCTGAGCAGCCGCTCAATGGGTACAAGATCTTATGGTACGACAATGCAGCACCCTTTTAGCAAACTCCCGTACTATATCCATTTCACCTTGGGATATTCTAACTAGTTTCCAGTTTGATCTCAAAGCTATCGAGCAAGTGCGGAGTGATCTCAGATTTCGTGGCGCGCAAGGTATGCAAATAACGATCCCACCACTCTAATATGTGACTATCGGGTATACGGCCCTGGTCGGACTGGAGCTTGCTCTTTAAGCATACAACAGCCAATGTTATAGGCAGTTGTCTAACACCTTATAGGAACAACCGGAACGCAGTACGGATTTTCTTTCTTTATCAACCCTTTTGGCGGACTCATACTTCGTCTCTACAGCACCCCCTAGACCTTCATTCATTTTACCATTCTCGGCAATACTGACTTCCGATGTCGGGCAGAGCCTCGTTCTTAGGGTTCGTATATCAGTCTCCCACGGCTGATTCCTAAGTTTCTATAAACGCTTCTTTACATCAGGCTAACATGTCCACAGTAAGGGATGCCCTCATTCTTGCGAGGAACCTTCAAATCGGATCTTGTGATTCGGCACGGCGCGTTAACACATAACAGAGATGTGAGTATATGATATGACACCTGCCGCGATGACAGAACCCCGGAGTAAGCGTGACGCTGTAAAATCTGATTCTAACACATGGGTCTACAGCTTCCAGGGCGACGCTTCGAAGTGCGACCAATTGAATGCACTTTTGTGCACGAAGCTGGGATTCCCAAGTTGCTACGTAAGTCCATCGTAACTGGAGCAATGAGTCTCTCTAACTTTACTAGGACATTTCTACACAAACATAGTAAGGCCACCCCTTAGTTTTAAGTGATTGCCTCATTCTTGACGACTACACCATTCGTGTCTACTCAGCCGGTGTCCGGTCGCGGAAAGCCTTGACATGCTTGCTAATATGAACCCAAAGTACTCGTAAAGTGGACTTGATCATCGCCAATGCCGTCGCGGGTCTCGGCGCAACGGCACAGAAGATTTGCGGTGACATTCGTCACCTTGCCAATTGGAAGGAAATCGAGGAACCCTTCGGTGAGTACTTTCAGAAACCTGTAGTTGCATATTCGGGGTACTTTGCTCCTCGCTCGAAAAGCTCTGAATGCTCACTCTGCTATATTACTCAAAACAAAAACTGACACTGATTATGTAGAGGCAAGCCAAATAGGGTCGTCGGCAATGGCCTATAAGCGCAAGTGAGTAACGTTATAAACCGGCCCTATAAGAACGGAACACACCTCTTTAACTAGACCTCTGTTCCGGACTATAGGAACTGCTGTGTTTCACCTCGGATAGTCATCACTAATTCTCGATCAGTCCTATGCGCTCAGAGAGAGTCTACTCTTTGGCCCGTGAATTAATGTCAAAGCCTGCGAACTTCGCTAACACGCTTTCTGACCAATGGGTACGTTAATATGCCAATCTGTATCGAAAATTGGTTCCGTTATTGACGCTCAACCCCAGGCCGAGCGAACGCTTGATGACTCCGCTATCCGCAGTAAGCTCCTCATATCATCCTATCCTCTACTTTGGAGCACTTCAACATAAACGATAAACGTGTTTCATGTCGTAAAATTGCACCCACTAATCATCACAGGAATGGATATACCGGATATGTTCTTGCTTTCAGAAGCCATTCTTCTCGGGCTTGATAACATTACAGACGGATTAGTAGTATACCCGAAACGAATCCAGAGTCGTGTTCAGGAGGAACTTCCGTTCATGGTTACCGAAAGCGTAAGCCGATTTACTCTTGCGAAAATGATGCCTCCTTTATGCCATGGATAAGTGTGACATTCTGCGGCGGAATGTTGCTAAGGCCTCTCAGTCCCCTCTTCAGTTTTCCTAAGCCCAGATTAGGACGGCGTCCGCTAATCATATATACAGATCATCATGAAGCTGGTTGCCAAGGGAGCGTCGCGCCAAGAGTTCGTATTTTGAATCTCGTCATAAGGCCTAGTACTGACTTTAATAGCGCGCATGAAGAGATCCGTGTCCTCTCGCACCAAGCGGGAAGCGTCGTCAAAAATGAGGTGCGAAAACAATACCCTGCTATCCTAGGGTATGAACTTGCTGGCTAACTGTTATTGATTTGTAGGGCAAGCCCAATGACCTTGTCTCGCGGATTAAGGGCACCGAATTCTTCAAGCCTATCTGGGACGAGTTGGATGGCATGTTGGATCCTAAACTGTACGGAGCTTATTCCTTTCAATTCCTTTTGATTATGCCTTTGAGACATACTTTTATGAAGCTTGCCAAACTAATGTCCTGTATAGGTATACTGGTCGCAGCGTAGATATCGTGGAGAGATACTGCGGTGTTGGAGGACCCGTGGAGATTAAGCTGGTGCCGTACATGAAGTACATCACAGAGACCAGCACAGCGGAGCTCAGTGTTTAAACAACACTTAATTTTAATTCCTCTCTCGAGCTGTAGAGGTCCATCAGGAACACGTCAAAAGAAGAACAATTGCGAAGATTCAAAAACGCAAAAACAGGATAAATTTAATAATTGATTAGCATCCTCTTCGATAATCTATCCGTGTTGTGCTTTATAGTAGGTACCTAACTACCTAAACCTATAAGCTATACCTCATGTACCTACCTCATCGTAGCTAGGTACCTACAGGGGCTTCCAGTGACACCCACGCCACTTTTCTCCGCCACCTTTCCGGCCCCGCAACCACTGGATGCATATGGCGCGCTACAACCGCTGTACCTAGAACCCGGATACCCCCCCTACATACCTAGGTAAGGTGTCTAACCTGGATAGGCAACCTCGACGCATTAGTCCAGCATGGGTGCTCCTAGCCCCGGCTAATCATTCTGAGGAAACATCTCAAACATCAGGCTTGAATAGATTCATGCGTCGGGGGACATCACACCATCCATTCCGCAATGCCCGTCTGCCACGTTTCGTAGCTTTGTCCTTCCTCTTCTCCAATCAATCAATACCTTTACCCGTAGGCTGTAGGGATGAGATGTCTACCGAGCCGCAATGGATTTTGTCAGTCGATGAGATTTCTCTTCCGTTCCCGTTCCCGTTCCCGTTCCCGCTCCCTTTCCCTGACCGACTCCCATCTCCCTCGCTTGTTGTACTTGTAGACAGACTGATTGAACCGTGCTGACGGAATGAATGTCCTGCTCCAGTGGTCGCGCCTCATAGCGAACACACCTTTGTCTTCCAAGAACTCCGCCAAGGACGCTGCAAGGGACCCCATTCGACGTCGCCAGCGTTTCGAGAAGGAATATAGTCAGCTGCTGGTACCGCTCTCCAGATCCGATACGTCCTGACGGGTTTCCATCGTCGTCTGCTAACCAACCTTCGCGTTAGCACGTCTGGCGCAACTGTTCCAACCTCGCCCGCGATGTCGACGCCGCCGAGACCATCGAGATCCGTCTCCAAGAGCTCTCCAACATCCTCGCCGAGGAATCCCGTCGACCCTTACCACATCCGTGCATCTCTTTCGCTGCTACGAAGCAGATCTATATCCCCATCGCCAAGATAGCTACCACATCGTACAATGAATGGATTATCAAGGAGGCCGTGCTGTTCTTTGCCAGCCTTATCGAGAGCGAAGAAGAGTCGTTCCTCGAGAACGATGCCTTCTCCGCGAGCTTGACCAACCTGCTGGTCCGCATCACCGGTGCCAACAGCATACGCTTAGGCCTAGACACCGAAGTCAAGGTAGTCGAGCTGGCCTTTAATATCACCACCAAGATCAGGCTTGAGCCTGAAATTCTACCCGCGTGGTTCAAGATTCATACAGACGCTAGCACGCAAGACGACAAGTTCAAAGATGAGAGAGAAAAGTTCGCTGGCAGGACACAAAAGCAAGACTTCCCGCTCTTCTATCTTCTCATGGATTACATTCATCACGAGGGGAGAGTTGGCGATTTCGCACGCACGGGACTCCTATACATCATCGAAGGAGCTTCTAATTCTGTCGAGCTTGAGCAATGGATCGTCGAGAGTGACCTTTCGACATTGATGGCGACAGGCCTAGGAGCCTTGTACAGCCAACTCAGCCGGAAACTTGTCATCGATCACCCTCCTCAGGGACTCCCGCCCATTCTAGCCTTCTCTGATTACGAGCATCCAACTGCGACGTTTGAAATTGTCAGTTCATGCAGTCCTGACTATCAGCTGCATATGGACACGTTCTTGTCTCACCTACTGTTCTGGCAAGACGTTCTCAATCATTGTCGATCTGTTGAGGTTAAGTCCACTCTTCTCGAACACTTCCAGATCATTTTCTTACAGCAGCTATTGTAAGCTCCCGACCTCGCGCATGCCACCAAGTATTAACATTTTTAGGTACCCATCCCTTCTAGAGTCCTCTGATGTAGACGGAGGATCGTCGGTGGCCGTTCTTACTTATCTGCGTCGCATCTTGGAGTCGCTAGATCATCCCGATATGATTAATTTAATCCTCCATTATCTACTCGCTCTCCCAGACAAGGATTCGTCTTCGCGCAGTTTCTCTCAACCCGCTGTCAGCGCCGCTAGAAAGCGAAAATCCATGGACCTAGCAAGTATGATGGCATCGAAGATGGAGTCGAGTTATTCGCCCTTGTTGTTCAATTTAGTCGATTTAATCCATTCGTGCCTCAAGTCTGAGAATGCCCAAACCGTATGTGTCACGATGCAGTTAGTAGCGACGATTCTTAAGCGGCATCATCGCTACGCTATCGTGACACTCCTTCACACCCAAGGTGTTGATCGCAATATTTCTCATAGGACGATGGGAGCTCACCAACAAGAAGTCGATTTCCTCATGACACTGGCTGGTACTGTAGGCGGCCAAGACAATTTTGACGAAATATACGATGGTATTCTCAAGGACACGATGACCCGGGTCGAAGGCCACCCCTGTTCTCTCAAACTAGTGGCCCCGAAAGTGTCTACCCATAACCACAAGCTGCCTGCTATACCTGATAGCCTACCCGGAGCGCCTCGCGACGTGCCGCCACATACGTTGAGCCCCGAAGACCCCCTTTTACATAATCTACTTGACATCATGGAACAGTTTTTCATCAATCCCGTAGAAACAAATCTTTCGGCAACGGAAACCATACTGGACCTTGCTGTCTGTGGATACATCGCGATAGAGGGTTGGCTTCTGCGCCACCCGAGGACATACGTGTTTGAAGAAGATTCTGACGAACCCCCTCCTACCCTTCCAGATCCAGACACAAACGCATTTAAAGAGCTTGAAAAGCTACAGGCCATCAGTAGATGCCGTCGTAGACCGAAATGGCAACCTTCTAACCTACCTCGAATTCTTCTCGTCTTAGAAAGACTGGCAGACCAAGTTGTGGCTTTCCGAGACTCCATCCCAAGATTTGACGAGCTCATGCAACAGCGCCGCGAGGCTTTTCAGACGGCCGATACTATCGTCCCCAACCAGCAAGCCGCGCCGGCTGGTTCCGCCACGGGAGCCACGGCTCCCGATTCAAGCCATGGGGGGTCCCGACCAGCCTCACCGGTAAGACCTAGTGCGCTTGGGGGGTTCCAGAGGATATTGTCCGAATTAAGCACTCCAAGTCGATCAGCGAGTCCCCGTGGGCGAAAAGAAGCTACGCGCAGCTCCGGCACTGCATCCACGAAATCCGCAGGCCACCGGGCTACCACACCAACATCCAGACCCATCCCCGTACCTCCGAAGGATTTTCCATTAAACCATGGAAGCCCCGGCAAAAGCGGACTGGCCAGGTCATTTTCGCCTAGCAGTCACGATGGCTCGGGCCTAGGCGGTAATGGTGACCCTGTAGCGAGCCAGGTCGCCGCCTTTGCGGCCGTTGACCAGGGCATTCTCGCCAAAAGAGTTGGCCTACCTAAGCTAACCGTGGAGCCAATACCTCTAGATTTCAGCCGGGATCAACCAAGTAGAGACGAAAGTTTAGACCATGACGAGGGCAAGGAAGCCGAGGATGACATCGATCCTACCGAAGTCCAGGTCGCCGCCGACGAGGACGAAATCGAGGAGCATCCAGAGCTTCAGACACGTGGGGAGAAGGAGGCTTCCGTGTCACACATTATTACCAACGTCATCGTTTACCAGTCCTTCCTCCTCGAACTTACCAGCTTGATACAGGTACGGGCTGGCTTGTTCAACGAGGTTAGCTTCGCATAGAGCGGCCGCGCATTGCGCGTTTAGTATCATACCAAGATTAATTCCTACTATTGTATTAAATTCGATGCGAGATACCATTTTTGGCGCAGGCGAATTCATGGGGGGACACTACTCATAGGTAGTAGTGGGTGTCGCTGGCAGCCAGGTATTTGTCACGTCAATAGACAAATACAAGCCAGATTTTGATGACTCTATTTGCATACCGGACGGCCACAGTCGCCATCATATTTAAGCATCACAGATTCCTATTGTAATGTAATTTCGTTATACTCGTGTCGCGCAGTCTCTAATTCAGACGAGCAGAGTAGCCTTCCAAGTAAAGATGAAACATATAAGTTGATAGAAAGTGGCAAGTTGTCTCCCTTTCTCAATGCTTAGTGACGCTCAGTGCGGGATGAAACTACAATTCCGGGGTACTACGGAACCGGCATTTCCCGGTACTAAGGCATGCGTGCCCATTCTTGTCACATCCGTCCTGGCCTAGGTAGTGAGTATCAGCATCGCCTGGCATCTTTCTTCTGCAGGCACTCAGATGCCAAGACGCTCCATGCCGGCAGGCATAAACAAAGGCTCGAACGAAGTATACACGTATACTCACACACACACACACACACACACACATACATAGAAATATGCATATATATAAAGTTCAGGCTCGTATCTTCCTGGCACGGTAGGTATTTGCCTAAGACCACGACCACAACCACCGCTTAACCTACCTAGTAATTAGGTGAGTCAAGAAGCCCCTTCGAAAATGCACTTACGCCCTCGTATTCATGCGTGGGTTTGCCGGGGCAGAGCGGGCTTACTTCGCGAGAGGTTGCTGGGAATCAGTGCCGTTACTTTACGCTCATTACGTGAGTCATCACGGGCAGATGCAGTTTGCAGGCGGGATATGCAGATTTCATCTCGACCTGGTCGGTATCACCTCACTTTCGACCCGTAATGCTTTACCGCCTCTCCGGCTCAACCGGGCGTGTGAAGATGGATACTCAACCGACACACAGACGTGCAGCGTTCTGAGAACATACCCCATGCTATAGACGCGGTGAGACTGGAATGGACTGGACTCTTTACTAATCTACCTATGTATGTAACCCATCGAGAGAGCATCCGCGTTCCGAGGCAAGATCGGCGAGCTCGGCCTATCTCCGTCGGTGTATACCGGGGGGACAATGAAGCCGGTCGCCGACCTGGGCCCCGCTGAATTCGAGGAGTTGACCCGATGCCCGACTCTTTGAGGTAAGCAGCGCGATGCGATGTGATGTAATGTGATGAGATAGTGTGATATATGTTTTGATATCTACTGGCCGGACTGGGGGCTCTAGGGAGGTTGCGTGTTGAATCTTAGGCCTAGTTGATTTTAGTCATATGTAGATAGCATGTATATACATATGTATGTTTTATCTGAGGCTTGAACGCTGACAAGGGATGAATTGTTGTATTGTATTAACGGAGTATTGCGCGGTTGCGTGTAAATGTCTATATCCACTTTGTCTTATGTTATTCCCGTAGCATGTGTTTCCGTGCGTTCAGTCACGTCGTATAGCGAATGCTGCAAGCTCCATGAAGACGCGAGTAAAAAGTGACAGTGCTTTGAGATAAGTCTACAGGCTCGGGGCTAGCAGCATGGCAATATATTTCCAATCACCAAACACCAACCATCCCAGCTCCTCAATACCTAGCAGAGCCGACGCAGCCCCATCCCATCTCCCCCCAACCGCCAAGCCAAATCTAGTGCAACAGCCTCCTGAACCACGCAACAGCCGAGTTCTTCGCAGCCGCCATAGCCTCGCGCTCCTTCTCGAGCTTCTCGCTGCCGCGGACGAGGCTGCCGTGGACGATGGCCGGGTAATGGACGTATTCGAACGGCAGGTTGAGGTCGAGCAGGGTGGCGAAGGTGTACTTCTTGAGCTCGGGCGTGAACGAGGGGTCGATCTCGGGCGCGAGCAGCTGGATGGGCACGGTGAGGTTGGCGATGTCCTCCTGCACGAGCCACGAGGGGTGCCCGAACGAGACGGCGTCCACGAGCTTCTCCCCGCGCTCCTTGGACGCCAGGTGGCACACGGCCCAGCCGCCGTAGCAGAAGCCGATCGCGCCCAGCCGCTGGAACCCGTGCTCGGCCTTGAGCGCCTTGGCGCACGCCACCACTGCGAGATTCCGGCGTCAGCGAGTTTTTACTCTTTGCTCTTTTGATCCGCTATGGTCTCTCTAAAGTAATGTGCATGATACAATGATATGGTGACACGGTGGTTATTTCAAAAAATAAAAATAAAAATAAAAATAAAAAAACACCCAAACTTACTCTCCGGCCCGCGGATCTCGCGCGAGTTGAGCCTCGCCATCTTGGGCAGATCGATGAGGTCGAAGCGCTCGTCCTCGACGAGCTTGTAGTCGGCGACCCAGCCGCCGAAGAAGTCGGGGACGTAGACGGTGACGTCGGCCTCGCGGGCGTAGTGGTCGGCGAGCAGGCGGATGTTGTTGTAGCGCCAGCCGAAGAGGTCGTGGATGAAGAGCACGGCGGCGTCCTTGTTGTCGCCCGTCACGTAGGCGTCGTTGGCCGCCAGCTTGGTCTCGGTGCCCGTGGGCGTGCCGCTCCACGTGAAGGTCTGCAGGCAGCACGAACTGAAGCCCGACGCTGATGACGACGACATGGTTGTGGAAGTAGGGGTTTTATAGAAATAGAGACCGTTTTCTGGATATACTAGGGCTTATACGAGACTAACCCAGGAGCGGTTCCCGAGATTCCGGCTTTGGGGGGGGATGAGGGAGAGTGATAGAGCAATGAGGCGAAGAGGTGACGATAGTGAAGTAAGTAGGTGTTTAATTAGTCAATGTGCTCACTCGATGAATGAACGCAACGAGCGAACAACCAACTCTTATATAACCAGAACCCGCCATCGCGCCTCTCTCTACCTGCATATCAGATCACGAAGTCCAGCCACGCACGAGCAGGATAGCATTCCCGCATTTATAAGCGGGTTGCGCCGTGAATAACGGACATAGGAGAGGCCCCAGAGAGACGGGATAGCGATGTTGCAGGAGCGGGATAGCGAGCAACCTAGCCCCACGAACCAAGGCTTGCAATCGTCAAAAACGGCCAGCCCCCCTCACGCCTTCGGTGTTCGCACAACTCCAAGCCTCCGCCGTTTTAACCGATCCGGGCGAAGCTAGCGGCATGTTTCTCGCAGCAAGAAACCAAGGAAAGTGAAAAAGCCCACGAACACCAGTCGTTGATTGGCTCCCCGCTGGGCAGAGAGACGCGGGAAAACGGGGGAATGGGGCGGCCACTATCCCCGCTATCTCCGTCCAGGCGAAGTCGTCGCTAACAAACGAGTAGGAAGCGGTACCCTTGCCGTATCAATTATTAATTATACCCCCCATCCCATCACATCGCATCATCGCCCACTAGCTAGATACGTGTATATATTATTGTGTATTATCATATGAAGAACTAGCCTAGGGACCCTCCACTCCCGCAAACGGCTCTTCCATACATACATACATACACTATGGTATACTTAGGTAGGCAAGGTTGGTAGTTGGTAGGTAGCAAGCAGTGCAGATACAGCTAGTTGCCTTCGATCATCCGAATGATTTTCGGAACACCCTCAAGCATTTGTTACTTTTCGTCAGCTTAGGTCCTAATAGGTATACGATATATCCGTAGCAGTAGCCGATTATCGCTTCGGCGAAGAAACAGGGGGCGCAATTCAAATTCCTCGGTTGTGATATCGTTGAGTTGGCCAAGGCTAGCCTAATCAACCGCCGCCGGCGACTGAAAGATTACAGCAGAGATTCCGGATGCCTGAGCGATTTAGGGAGTTCCAAGCACACCTCTAACCTTGAGTAGTCCGTCTACAAGAGAGACTTCGTAGACTCAGGGTGCGTGGTAAGCCGATAAGCATCTGTAAGCAGGCCTTCATACAAAAATACATGTAGCTCGACAGCATGGCTTCAACTCGTTATCATTGTAGTACCCAATAGCCGTATACATGTTCTACTACTTAGAATAGATAGACGCTACACCATCACTCGTGGAAGTGTCTCTACTTCAAACGCTGTGGAAGTTAGACGGTCTAAGCTCATCTCTACGACAGCCTACTTATCCAACGGCTTGCGCGCATAAATGAATGATCTGCAACAAGTCAGTCAGTGAATCAGTCAGTCCGCCAGCCCTTACTTCTCGCCGCCGCATTCCCCCTTAGGGTCCTCCAGGTCTCGACTTACACAGTGAGGTACGCATGCAAGTTGGTATCCCTAAAGTCCCTCCGCACCTCCTCGCAAAACGCCTTGATCTCCTCGGGCGTCATGCCCGTGGCCTGGAGCACCTTCATGCTGATGGCCTCCATGCCGGAGCACATGTCTTCCTGGAAGTACATGGCGACGGTCTTGAAGTACTTGCCCTTGGCCCACGGGGACGTCGGCCAGTAGAAGCGGCGGTCGACGATGTTCTCGAACCCGGCCTCCTCGAAGTACCGCGGGTAGTTGACCACGTTGCTCCACGAACGCCCGATGCGCCGGAGCCCCTCCATCAGCAGCTCGTTCCACCGGTACAGCGCCGACTCCCTCGGCGGCTCGCCGACCCAGTACATGGGGAACAGCGCGTCCTGGAACTCGATGTACCCGCCGGGCTCGAGGTTGTCGTATGCTTGCTTGACCACGCGGCTGGGGTTGTCGAAGCAGCTCAGCAGCGCGCGGCCGTGTATGAACGAGAACGGCTCGCTGTATGTCCAGTCATCCTCCGTGTCGTCTATCTCGAATCTGCAATTTTCGGGCAGGCTGGGACACGCCGTTAGTACCATATCATCATAAGACAATGGGGGGCCGCGTACTAATGAGGTTGGATGGGGCTTAGGTCTGTACCAACGACCTCGGTGTCAGGGTACTGAGAAGCTAGACAAGGTATTAGAGCGCGCGATCTGGAAAATGCTCAGCAACGTGACAGACCAAATTCTATCGCCCAAATCCCAGTTCCTGCGCGGCGTCAGCAAGGGCAACCGGCCAGAGCTAGAGAGGTGGTTCCCACCTGTGGCGATATCCAATACTCTTTTGGGGGATTTTGCGAGCGGACACAAGTTCAGCTTGCCTCCTATTGTGAGGCAGAACAGTTGATGTTGCAGATCTAACGACGCGATTAGTATTACCCAACGTGAGAATTCAGATATAGCGCAAGCATGCTCATGTACCGAGTCGTTCTTGTTCTGCCTAGATCGGAGGTTAGTTGGTGTGCGGATTCTGAGAGGAGATGCCGACTCTTCGACGCACTGAATCATTAGGTAGGAAATATCCTAGGTCGGATTGTTAGTATGTAGTAGCGGGTGCTGATTGGAGGGTATCATACTCCCTTGTTTATACTTATGATAGGTTCGGCCATTCTCTTCCACGAAGTGATATAACGTCGAATCTACAGACATGGTTGACGATCTTACCGTGAGGTTAGCCGTGTTCGGCACCGCATCGAATCTACAGCCCCGGGGTGCCTCACCTGACACTGTCTGTTATGCTCATGGCATCGTCATCCTAGTGATGTATATATCAGCCGGGCCATCCTCTCTCTTCTCCGTTTACACGATCCGTCTCACTGACCATTCTGGGGTCATCATCGATAGATGGAAGCGATGGCGCGCTACCACCGCCCCACGATATCCGATCGTCATCGGTCATCCTCCCGATGTGACTGGGTAAGACATGCTGTTGTGCAACGTTTGACGCTCGAGACGAACCGCCGGGCCCATCTTCCGCATATTCCACCATCGTGTATATCCCTCCGTTGTTTTATGCGCTCACGAGCGAGACCGTGATATATAAAGTGTCCTATAACGACAGACTGGCGACGATCCCTCCTATAGCCCCGCTTCGATTCCGTTTCCTTCCCGTCGTAAAATACAACCTGCCTCAAGAATCGAACGGTGGAAATGTGAAAGACATATATATTTCACTTAACGGTTTCAAAGCGACCAAGGAGCTAAACGAAGCTTAAAGTGAGCGAGCGGTAACGGTATAGTGAAAAATCGGGATAGAAGACCACCCCCGCGCTCGCTCGCTCGCTCGCGTAAAAGAAGGACGGGGGGTCCCAAGAAATAAAAATAAAATAAAACCGCCAGGGAAAAGCAGGGGGGAAGGGGTCCATCGACTACTACCTAGTGGTACTACAGACTAACCTGCCTACACTGCAGCCGACAGGCTACACTACATCGTAACACGTGTGGGAGGTAAGGTAGGCAGGGACACTAGAGATAGAACAGGAAGAAGGACCCCCTGCTTCTCGGCTCCTAGCCTACCTAGCCTAGACTACTATACTCTGATGATACTCGGCAGAATGATACGCTACCGCATCTGGGCAAGCTGCGAGCTTTTGGATCGCACAGCACAGCAGGGACACCATGTTTTCCGTACCCTACTAGGTTACACCGCGCTGCTCTATACATAGTATAAATACCCAGGTAGGTTAGGTTAGGTTAAGTTAGGTTAGGTCAGGGAGTGAACGAGTGAACGAGTGAGTGACCGACCTGCATCCTCCGAACAACCACACCACGACTACTCGGGCGAATGAGCGAATCAGCCGAAGTCATCCCATTCGCTTGGCTCTCGGAGACGACTACTGTAACCTTAGTACGCAATTGTAGATAGGGACATACTAAGTAGGCCCAGACTCCCCCTAAGCTCCCCACGGCCTAGCGGCATGCGCGCAAGAGTACCTGCTGAGGACCTACATATTCAGCTAGCGAGCTCGTCGCATCCGGCCATTGGCAGGGCCAGGATTCGCAGTGAAAGTCCGCGCTACGCTAGTGCGCTGCAGAAGAGGGAGAAGAGATGGTGGGAAGCAAGAAGTGGTGTTTCAACGTTAGTGTAGACTGACTAGGTGTGTGTGGGTGTGTGTGTGTGTGGTGTACTTATTGCTGCGCAGTGGTGTAAGACCGGGCTTGCCAGCCTACCGATTCCCATCGAACCTAGGACCTACTAGTAGTAGGACCTCTTTGCTGACGTCTTACGTCCAAGGAGAATAAAAAGTGCCGACGCCTCAGTGACACAAGATGTTCAGCTCTCGAGTCCCATGTGCAAGTGTTCGCGACCCGGGCCGCGGTGGATCCACTCCCCGGTGATCGTCCGATCATCCATTCATCCATCCATTCTCTCTCTTGCGGGTTTTTAATTATTGTCCACGCTAGATTCTTACTTAGCACCACCGACCGGTATCGATCTATAACGGGAAAAGCTGCTTGCTGTGCCGTGCTCGTACGGGGTGCGGGATTTGGGACGAAGGTACAGTACATACAAAAGAAAAATACCACAGGTCACCAATGAGAATGCCTTTGAAAAAAAAACTTCAAGGGGACGTGGTGAAGGTTCAATGTTCCACGTGTTGGCGTATTGCGTATTGGGTTAGTATCGCGTGGTTCCCGGCCAGCGCCAGGCCACCCGTGTGAGACAAGCATGGCAGACAAGCCAACGCGCCACGACCCAAACCGTCGGGCGTTGGTTACACAGTAGAAATGACCTGTCAATTTACGCTTTATGACGGGAGTACTTATGACGCAAGGTAGTAACATGAGTTGGTTACATTGCTCAAATCTGTACGTGTGAGGTGGTTGGTCTCATACTATACTCCGAGGTGGATAGTAGATAGGTACCTAAAGCAGACAACCGACCGCCGAATTTCGATAAACGCCTACTGTGTGTGCTACAATGTATCTATCAGAACAAGTATCGTTACAATCATACACTCATAGCCTCGTAGGGACTTGGACCTAGTCATTAAAACCTCTGAGGGTTCCCTTCGTCCCAGTCCGACCACCGCCTGACTATCTCATCAACCGTGTTGATGCCAGCCCTGGTAGCCTCCACCTCGAACCATTCCCTGTGGTCTCTCCCGCAAGCATCGCAATTCGCCTTCGGGCGAACCCTAAGTCCCTGACCTTCGAGTTCGAGATGAATCAGCCGCTCCACTTTGTGACTATGTGGCATCTTGCGCGGCGTCGAAGGACGACTCGACGAAACATATGGATAATACCGGATCAGCGAGATATTATAGCCGCACTGCCTCTGCCACTCATTCAGCCTTCGCTGAACGTTAGAAGCTCTTCCGATCTTGAGAAGAATGGTTTTGCTCGTTGATCCATCTCGACTCGACTGGGTAGCGAACGACTGTAGTACATCACTCGTCCGGCGCTGATGCATGTCGGGGCGCGTAGGAGGGGCTAGGAGATTCCTCGCCGCTTCCGCAGCGGGCGCCGATGGCTGAGACTCGGGGGTCAACCAGAAAATGTAAATATAGCCAGGCTCATCCGTCTGCGCAAACGGCTTCGAAAGCTCCTTTAAGAGGTTTGCGGCGGTTTCCGGCAGGACGGTTTGGGGGATTAAGGAGAGGTACTGGGAGGTTTGCGACACGGTGGATTGCGCGGACGATTGCTTTGACGTAGCTAGGCTCGGCCGCTGGCTAGCAAAAGACGGCGCCAAGTGCTGATTATAAGGTAGTTTTGCGGTGTTAGGTTTCGTTGGAGCGGTCTGGACTGGTCTCGGTTTCGGCCTCGAAGGCTGCTCCTCTTCATACACCGGAATGGTGAAGCAGCAGCAAAACCCAACCTGCTTCTGCGCCTTCGCTTTCCGCTTGGGCTTCGGGGACTGTGGGGCGTTGGCGTCAGCGGCTTGCGACACCTGCACGCTCGGTTTGCTACTCGAGGATTTCGGAGGCTTTGTAGGCTTCCCATGTTGCCCTTGCTGGGTCCGACGATTCCTTTCAGCCTCAACTATGCCAAGCCGATCGATGAGGCTCTCGAAGCTCTCTTGCCGTACGGTGGTAAGTTTGGATCGCGAGGCGGGTCCGGGACTAGATTTGGCAGAGGAGCTCGCCTGCTCCTTATGCTGCCAGCAATACAGACTGGGGTCACTTGGGTCATCGACACGAAGCTGATTGACTCGACTTCGCGAGGCTAGAGGCGAGGCACCGGGTGAGGAACCTGGAGTGGCAGCGAGCGGGCGACGACAAGGGCGACGACAAGGGCGACCCCCTGCAGTAATGCCTCGACATGTTGTGGAAGGATTCTTAGAGTCTGATCGGCCGATGAGAGATTCGGGAGTGTTGGGAATGAATGGCATGGTCTTCTCTTCGAAGCCTCGGGGTTCGGCACGTCTAACAAGCCGGAAGTATGGTGAAATACAGCACGCGAAGAACATATAATATAAAGAAATGTTTAAGGCCTACCCTACCGTGACCATTAGGGTCTAAAGAAGATGCCGAGATGCCGGTACAGCCAGAGGAGAGTCCATATATAGACTCTATAGACTCTATACTTAGTAGACTATACTGACGTGGCCATGAAGACTTACCTCTGTGAATGAAATTGACACGACAAACACGAGGAATGGCTGGCTGCCAGTCGGTGTTACCTATGCCCCTAGATGGGGCTGGGTGGAGGGGCTGGGGGGGCGCCGCCTCAGAGGCAGCCATCGTCAATAGCACCCAAAGGTTTGGGCGGGCGGCTATCTAGCTAATGGGCGGATAGGCACTAATTTGCGGGCGCTGGGATGCCCTGAACGGCGTGGCGCCTCTGATTGATTGCCCTGTGTCTGCCCTGTCTGCCCTGTCCGGGGGGAGGGGGGAGGGGGGGGCTGGCTGAGCAGTTGTGGCAACAGGTAGGCAAACTACTCGAGTACCCTAGATAGGTGCACTACTTACGTAGATAATGTACCTAACGGAGTATGTAGGTACCTACCTAGGTACCTAACCAGCCAAGATCCGCACGTCATTTACGGGTAAACTTACGACCAACATGAATGAAGTCTTGAGAGTCTTTTAATTGGTTTAGTAGACGACGAACATTCGCCCTATTATTATACAATAATTAGTATCCCGGCCTTGGTGAAAGCGGCCATCTATATCTAGCATCTATACACGAATCTACCATCTAAGTATATCTAATCCCGGTCCTCCAAGATGCTGGTGGGAGGAACCCCGACGTTGTAGCCAGCCAATGATTTTCTATTTTCCGCTCTTCTTTTTCTTTTTCTTTTTTGCCAAACACCCGTCGGGGGAGCGCGAAATATTCTTTAGAATATCTATACTTCGGCTGTGGCTTCGGGCTTTGTCTCGGACTTTATCTCAGGCTTTGCTTCTGGCTTCGTCTGCCGTGTGTCTATCCATCCCATTCCGAACGAGGCAAAGATGCTGATACCAGCCAGAGCAGTCATGAGGTAAGCCACAATGTCAAAGGAATTGGAGAAGACCTTGAGCAAAGCCGTGAGCTCTGGGCTTCCCGGTGGAGCGAGGCTTCGTACAGCCTGCGCGCTCGAACCTGCCGCGAGAACAGCGCTGGGGTTGATAGATGGAACTAAGCGGCGGGTTTCGTTGATCAACGACTGCGTGAAGATGGTATTTGCAACCACCACCCAAACTGCCGACGAGAAAGTCTGGCAGAATACCAGGAAAGAGACGCCAAGCGAACTTTGCTTGGCCGGCAGCGCGTTTTGGATCGCAACGACGCCCTGTGCGTTTCACGAGTAAGCCCACTGATTACTGATCAGGCAGGGGGAAGAGACCAGAGGACTTACGAGCTGAATACCGGCTCCTCGGATGCCGTAAATAACTTGGTAGCCAATCCACATGCCTGTGGAGGTATGTACGTTCCAAGTCGAGATCAACCCTGCTCCCAGCGTGGCTCCGACGCCGGCAAAGACGGCAAAGGGAAGATAGTAGCCAACTTTGGAGACTGCAAGCCTTTAGTTATTGCGTGCTCATGACGATTGCGTTCGATTATATCACCGTCACGATATGGAGAAGGGGGTTTGGACTTACGCAATACTCCAGAGAATAGGATAAAAATGATTTGTGATACGATGCTTGGGAGCAGATAGACGCCGCTCAACACTGGCCCTACACCCTTCACGGCCTGGAAGTAAATGGGGAAGTACTGGGTTCCGACAAATACAGCCGATAATAAAGAAACATATTGGAGGGTGCTTGACCATACAACTCTATTTCTAACCATAGAAAACGGGATGATGGCCACATCGCCTGCTTTCCACTCCCATATGAAAAAGAGAATGAAAGCGACACCGGCGCCCACGAACAAGCCGATTATGAGGGACGAGTTCCAGTCGTACGTTCCTCCCGATCCAAATTGAAGGGCCAAGAGTAGCAAGGTAGCTGCTGGCGCGAAAAAAAGGAAGCCGATAGTATCGAGCAGTGGAATAACACGTCGAACAACAGCAGCCGAGAAGGGCTCCTTGACGATTTGCTCGGGGACTCGTATCAACCCCAAGAGAACTCCCGCAACGGCGCCTATGGGAAGGTTGATGTAGAAGCCTGTGTAATAACCCATCAGCATGGACGGAGACAAAGGGCCAGATGTCTATAGCTCAACTTACACCACCGCCAAGTAACATATTGCGTAAACAAGCCTCCGATTAATGGTCCAATAACCAGACCGAGTTGGCCAGCTGTGGGACAGAGCCTCAAGTCAGTAACCTTTTCCTTATTGGACTCTATTCATATTGTCGTCGAAAGGATCAACTTACTTCCAATCAGAAGACCGAGATAAACTACGAGCCGCCAAGGTCAGTTCCGGTTCGCTTCGCACGATTTCGGGAAAAAGCGATAACTTACATGCTCTCTTCTGTAACGGGACCGCGCCCGATACAATAGTCAAAGCGCCATTCTGCAGGCCCGAGGTACCCAAGCCGGCAACGGCACGGCCGACGATGAAAAAGGGAGACGACGTGGCCACGGCGCAGAGCAACGAGCCAACCTCGAAGACGAAAAAGAAAGCGAGAAACAACCACTTCGTTGGGAAATACGTATACAGCTTGCCAGTCAGTGGCTGTAAGACCGCACTGTAGCGCGCGTCAATAACTTGGTTACCATCCCATCATGGTGATGGTAGGTGCTAAGAGACATACCTAGTAAGTTGATATGCCCCCGAATACCAACCCTGGTCGGGCAGGCTGTGGAATTCGCTCGTGATCTTTGGGATGGCCTATATCTCCCGTGTCAATAGTCCGCTTGGTTGCGAGGACGAAGTTCGCCATAGCCCGATGGATCCGGCTCAGGAATGACCGGCGATGAATGGTAACTACATACCGTGCTGATAACCGATTGGTCCAGCAGCAACACGAAGAAAATCAACGATGTGCTAAAGAGGAGGGCAAAGAGCTTGAAGCCCTCTAGGTGATCGTCCATAGCATCACCTATTTGAGGCCCTTCGGGTGGCGGCGACGCGGTATCGGCCGGCGCATCCTGCCGGTTTTCGCCCGCGTCGACGGTTGTCGTCGATGACGACGAACTGGATGTTTTTATGGTGTCCCGGAGCTGCGTATCCTTTTCGGGAGCATCGCTCAGCACGCCGGGCGCCAACGGCTCCGACCCCATGTCTTGGTTTTTTCTTGGTTTTCGTCCTATTCGGAGTCAACGGGTATATAATCCGGGGAAAACAAGGCAAGGCAAGGCAAGCCTCTACAGCAAGTGGCGCTAGCTAGGGCGACTGACAAACGGACAGACGACGTCGAATAATCGGCTTTCGCTCTAAAACTGAAGGCGACCTCGAAAGCGAACTGAATATATTCCGTGTCCTCTCCTCGCCCAACAATTCAAGACAACCGCGGGTTCTCTTTTTTTTCTATTTATTGTTTCCCACTCCCGAACTTAGTGTGCCTTAATTCCACCCCGTCATAAGTGGTAAACAGGGGGCGCATGTGTCGTGAAATCCGAAATCCGGGGCCCGTAGCAATGCTATATACCGGCGCGCTAGACTACGTACGGGTGGGCTTATTTCCAAGTAAGTAAGCAAGCAAGCAGTACGGAGTACATGGAAATTGCCCTAGGGTCAGGTCCGCGACGGGTTTTTGTTATAAAAAGTTGCTCTCGGCGGGATTTCGAATTCCGCTCTTCTACACCCCCCCTTTATTGTCCTACCTACTATGTACATTACTTGCCTTCTTACTATGTGAGTTGTCTAGTTGATTACTTAGAATGAATTGCAAACCTTCCTACCGAACTGCGCCGCACTAAGCACAGGCTAGGGCCCCTCCGCTACGGATTTCATCTCGAAATAGCACATTACAGTACACTACTAAGTACAATGCACTACTATGTAGATGCAGCCCACTAAAGGACGGGATTGCCATGGCTAGGACCTACCTAAGCAGTACTAAGTAGGGTAGAACTACCTAACCTAGACTAAGACCCAGGCTGACGGGCGATCGTGCCACAGCCCTAGCATGACATGAGACAATGACAATGACAATGAATGAGACAGACAGACAAGCATCCATCATCCATTCTGCTGTAGATTACGTACAGCCTTAGGTAGCTGACACATAAATTCATCTGTATATTAGTGCACACGTACCAATCCATCGCCCCGCCCCGTCCGTCGCGGGTCAGAGAGGCCTGCGTTAGCACGGGTTTCCCGGGTACGGATTTTATTTCCTTCGATTCATAATGATGAATTATCTATCCATCCATCCATCTATCTATCGATCATTGATAACGCCGGCAGCTCACCCAGATAAAACTCACAAATGAGTCACCGTGACGTTTCACCGCCAAATCCACTACGGACTACGGGGCCTTCTGGCCGGCCGTAAGTCAGTCAGTCAGTCAGTCAGTCAGTCCGAGTCAGCTTATCCACCATGTCTTACTTGACACCAAATAGAAAAGCAAAGCAGTAAGTAAGTAAGTAAGTAACACCGTAGCGACGCAGTGTAGCCACGACGCGACGATGAATCAACCATTCGCTATTTTGCGTGTTTAAAACCCTATATCCGCCGCAGCGCACCGCCCGCATTCCTCGTCAGATCTGCCCGTCCGCATCATGTTGAGGTTGGTTGTTGTACAATACCCATAACAATACAAATACAAATACAAATACAAATACAGTCAGCGGTGAAGTAAAAAATAAAAAAAATTTACAAAGTACTAGTAGTAGCATAAGTGAAGCGGTTCCGTCCCCTGGCCTTTACGCCATAAACTCCATCTCCGTTATGTCCGGTCGCCCCAGATCGTCGCACGACGACGTCGAGTTGAGAAAAAAAAAGGGAAAATAAAATTTACTGGATGGGACCGAAAACGCTCGTGTCCCACGAGAACTGCAGCGTTTGAGATTATTAGTTATCGTTGTTTGCGCGTGGGTTCGAGGGGGGAGGAGGGGCGTTCGTATGGGAAGCTCCGGGACGGAAATACAGTTCCAATGCAGTCCGACTGAGTCCATATGCTCTTAAAGCCACCCGCAACCTGTGAAACAAAGAGAGAGAAAGAGAGACAATAGAACGCATGAACTTACCATCTCATTGTACCAGGAATCATCCACAGAGAAGTCCATGGGGAACAACTCGGGAATCACGAAGTTGTTCATCCCGGGGTAATTCACCCTGCCTCCTATATTCGGATGGCCCAAGCCAGCGGCGCCCATCATAGCCTGCGGGACTTGGGGCCCTGGCTCAGCGGCGCCACCGGCAGCAGCATCACCAGCAACAGCCGCACCCGCAACCGCGGCCGCGCCCGTAGCGGCCTTGGGGGCATCAGCCTGAGCGAAGTGGGCGCGCCACATCGCCAGCGTGCCGATGAACGTCCTGGTGCACTTGACGTAGAAGCTATACATCTCGTTGCCCTCGGCGTCGGTTTCCGTCAGGAAGCCGTAGAGGCCCGAGATCTGGTCGAAGCGGTTGGCGACGACGTCCATGGTGTCGATGAGGCCGACGCTGTCGGTGACGGCGGCGCGGTCCCAGCCGGGCTCGTCCATGACGCGCAGGCGGTACAGGATCTGCGCGGCGCGGAAGAAGTTGAGCAGCACGGGGAACGAGAAGCCCACGAAGTCGGCCAGCTCGAAGGTCAGGAAGTGCTCGAAGAACGCCTTGCTCGTCTGCAGCGTCGCGAAGTACCGCTCGATGCGGGCCATGTCGATCGGGCGGGCGGGTAACGGCGCTGCTGTGCGCGTGCTCGTGTCTGTATGCTGCTGCTGCTGCTGCTGCTGCTGCTGTGGCCCCGCCGGTGGGTGGCACGAGCTTGCGCAGCTGGGGAACGGCAGTTCCCCAATAACCATTTCGGCGGACAGGATAATAGATTCAGCTAACCCTGCAGAGCGAAAACACAATCAGCGTTTACCGTCACTAGTATGGCAAACCCCGGGGGGTGGAAGAGTTGGTCTCACGGTCATCTTTCAGTGACGGGGGTAGCTGGTCCTTGATCGTCTGTAGACACTGATAAAAGTATTTGATATAGATATTGACTGGTGGTTTCAAGGTACCGTAGCTATCGCTCTCCCCGGCGCACGGCGTTTGGGACTGCATGATATTGTCTATGAGTCGGCGTATACGAACCATCAAAACCAGGATCTGGTCACCCTCCCATTCGGGACTGTCGGCCAGAATCTTGAGACTATCCTCCATGTGAGGTGTCCAGCGCATGGACGGGCATCGCAGAAACCCAGAGCCACTAGGACAGAAACCCGTTAATACTAGACATGTCGAGTTGCTATCGAGGTGTGCGCAAAAACACAGGAGAACAGAAAGGCATTACCTTGAGCAGAAAACATAGCATGCCATCGTCGCTCTTCTTTCCTCCATCGTCCGGACGGTGGAATACATACTCTTGACAAAGTCAACAGATTTGAAACAGTCTATGATGCGGGGGTCGTCATCATGTGTCTATCCACAATCGAGAGTCAGCAATCCATGCAAATAATCATAGTGTCAGATAGTTCCGCGAATGCAAGGAGTGGCGAGTAGTATCAAGGGCGCAAAAGGGGGAAGAAAAAAAGGATATTGAAATTTCCCACCGGTTTATCAAGACGTAGATCGTTCACGATGCTAGTGGCTATGCTCATAGTAGCGCATAGGCCCGGCTTGAAGCACAAATGCATAGTCCTGGAGAGAAGCCGCATGTCAGCGAATCCGTCCCAGTTCCGTCATTCCATATTACCACCACCACAGTGCCACATCAAAGCCGCACAGAATAGACGTACCATCCGAGATAACAGAGAGTGCCCAGTAGCATGTCCATATTTCGCTCACAGTCAACAAGAAGCCTACGCGCAATCTCTTCTCGACTCTGGCGGCTAATCACCGCCTGTTGAAGTGGCGACCTGCAGCATATCGCCCTGATGTTAAGCCACAAATAGGGTCGATCGCGCTGTAACCGGGCAGCACTAGAACAAAGCATTAGCCACGCATGCAGTACTAGCCCCCAGGTGGCCCCCCCAGGGCGGCATCAAGAGCGAAATGTATAGGCAGTAGTAGTCTCAGCAGTAGATTCACATACGTCACGTCTGGCGGCAGGTATACGAAGGGGAAGAATTTAAGGTGGTGCCGGCGGAAAAAGGTGAGCGTCTCTTCGGCCTGGTGCGCCGACATAAGAATATCATGAGCCGGCGCCCGCAGCGGGCTAGGCGTCGAGTTGGCCGTCGAGCCCGTCGCATAGCTGGTAGAAGCGGGCGTGACCACGGCCGGGCGGCTAGAGGCGATATTGCTCGCCACATGATTCGAACTAGTCGACCGCCGGTCGGTCGTTGCGGATAAAGTAGCCCCAAATTCTCCCCTCCCATCGACTTTCCTTTGCCGGAAGGCCTCGCCGGCCTCCGATTGCGAAGAAATATTGGTGGGAGTAGCAGTAGAGCTGGTCTGAGCCTTGAGGATCGCCACCAGGTCCTCGAGCTTTTGCTCGAGATTAGCGGCTCTAGTGGCAGCCGACGTACCGCTCGACATGCTGGCTGGAGTGACGCCGGCAGCGGTGCGCCTCGAACCAGCCGCCCTCCTTCTTCTAACACCACTCGACGGTTTACATTCCCGCCCTAGACGAGCGCACCGTTCACAGGTCGGTCTAGACTCACGCCCCGCGCCGGAGCTAGGCGGGCTGAGGAGGATGCATTTGCATTTAGCCTTGACGCAGTTGACGCAGGCCTGGCCATACGGCGCCGAGGCGCGAGCAGGCGGCTCTGGCGGTTCGAGGGCTGGCGCCGGGCCGGACTGAGCGGCCATGGCCGGAGCGACACGGATTTGCGACTGAGGTGACGACAGGAGCGGGATTGGCCACGACCGGCGCCCAGCAGTGCCATCCCACACGAGCGATTACGCAGGAATCCCCCAGCTAAGACACCAACCCGCACCAGGCTTTAGCGAAACGGGATTGGGGAACGGAATAAAAAAAAGAAGCCAATTACAATACGGACATAAAAAATCGACGGGATCAGACGCAGCAACCCAGAGATGTTCTGAGGACGGTAGAGCGGGATTGAAGCGCGAGAGTTGAGTCTATCGGGATTTGGAAATTCGCCACGGGCAAACGACTAACAAAGCCAGACCAAACAAGCCGTTTCCAGCCGTATTAAATAAGAAATTGGGGACTTCGACCCTTCTTTCCGCACAAACAGGGGAATGCCCAGGTAATTAATTATCCATCATTAAAAGGCAGCCTAGACAGGAGACAGGGACAAAGACTATGGTATGTTGACGTATCCAACCCGAGCTGGGGCGCAGTCGGGGTTGGCGCATCGGAATTCCCGAATTCCGGCCACACCTCATTCATTCGTCCATCCCGTCCATATAACACTTCTCCTCCCCAATTCGCATCCAATGTTTTTACCCGGAAAAGAGAAGGGCACCTCGGTGGAGTATATGAACCGCCTTCTCCCCTATAAATAGTGGCCATAACGGGTTGCGGATATACGGATTTCCCTGATGGCGTAGAATGAAGGTAGGATGATTCGATGTAAGAACGGGCCAATTGCATTTTTATAGTACCCAGATAGCCATCGGGTAGAACACGGTGAGAACAAAGGGTGAGATACTCAGAGTTTCCAGGATATTGCCTTCTTTTGGCGATTATTTAACCCATACATATTCCCTACAGCATTAATGAGTCAGACGTCCTCACGGGCCATGCTATAATTGAGGTCTTGTTGTAAACCCTCGAATGGAATACATGGAATCACTTGTCATCGCACACAAATATCATATACTCGAATAATACAATTCGCTACGTAAATAGATAACAAAGCTTTTATTTCGCCGTGTAAGAATCTACCATACCCCAGCCAGAACCTTGAAACTGGGCCATCACCATCCTTCATTGCCCAAGAAGGGAATGCCATCAGGACGGCGGAGGGCTCATCGGATCCCGAGAACTTCCGCTAACAACGCTCCCGCCGCTAGGACTACCACTACTATCACTAAAACGTTGAGAGTTGCGCGGAAAGCCGAGACCGGGGGGAGGCCCGACGTTCCCATGGCCTTGCCATGTGCCCTGAGGCCCACCGCTCCACTCGTCGTCGTCCCCACTGCTTTGGGTGAAGCCAGAAACGTTGCTTAACATGGAAGACGATCGACCTCTAGATTTGGTTGCCTGGTGTTGAGGTTGCGGTGCTGTGGGTGCCTGTGGGACGAAAGCAGAAGCCAGGGGGGACGGCCCCCATAGTGAGGTCTGGTACAGGCTGTTATTCCAGGCAGCAGCTGCATCGTACGAAACCGTGCCAGTTGCGTTCGACTGCGCGTGCGTGGAAGAAGCTGCTGGTACAAATTGGCCTGGGCCCTCGGCGTTCTCGTATGCCGCATACGCATAGGCTACCTGCTGTTGCGTGTGGAAAGTGTCAAGTTGGGCTTTGAGAATCATGTTTTCCCGCTCTCTATTGAAGACGATAGTCTCGAGATCGCTGATACGGGACACAAAGTCCTGTTCAGTCCGGGCGATGTCGTTTTCAAAGGTCTCCCTAGCCTGGCGGCGACGTTCTGCTTCGTCAAGGCCACGAGCATTCGCGTCCGTGATACGGGCATGCTCACCATCAACCTTGGCAATGCGGTTACTAATCTTGTTTCGCTTGGCTTGAAGACTAGTCTTGTCATCCTCCAGGCTTTTGATCCCTCCTTCTACAGAGGCCTTGAAGCTCTTGAAGGCGGCAACCGCACCATCGAATTTGGCCTTTTCATTCGTCCAAGAGGCTTGCCTGCCTTTCCATGACGACTTCAAGGACTCGGGTATCCTCTCATACTCTTTCAGCTCTTGTTCCAGGTTAGCCATAGCTTGTTCAGCTTGCTTCTGTTGCGTGGTATTTTGCTGGATCTTCTGCCGGAGCTTGTCATCGCCTGTCCCTGCTGACTGAACGGCGGCGGAGAGTTTCTCGTTCTCCTTCCTCGCCGAGTTCACCTTCCTGTGGAATTCTTTACGTAGTGCTTTCTGCCGAGCCTTCTCTTCCGCCAGTTTACTCTCATTCGCAGCAATGGATGTTTTCAGGGTGGTGATTGGAGAGTCTGGCCGAAGCGAACGCCGATCAGGGGCTTTCGAGCCCGCCGCGTCCGCATCTGTCGATTTGGGCTGAGTAGTCCTAACACTAGTCGAGAACAAGACTTCATGGGTGAACGAGCAGACAAATTCACACTCGTAATTGGACATGGGAGTTAAACCGTAGATATCCCCACTCCAACGAAGTCCTGGGCCCGAACCCTCCTCGCAAGTCTCCACGGGTGTCATTCGCGTCGGCTGCCATACGGCGTTATTGACTCTCACACTGAATGGTTTGGAAAATTCATTCCGTGAGCCGTCTTGATGAATTCCATTCGGTTGATGAAGAGGAAATTGGCTAGTATTGAAACACACCTCATCACAGCCGACGTAGGAAATCCAGATTTGTCCAGGTTGAGTGTTGAATGGGGCATTTCCAAGGTTATGTATATCGGTCGCATTAGAACCGGCAGATTCCGCTGCGGCGTGAGTAAGTTCATATTCCTTGACAACGACAATTTTTGTACTCGCTAGTGCCGCCCATAAAGGTTGGCGGTTCCTAACTTGAGCGCTCTGTTTTCTTTTCTTTTTTGTAGTTAAAACAGTCGAATTCTGCAACGCTGCGGCATCGCTGTCCGGTGTCGAGAAGCCACCGTCAGCATCGGGGGTGTATGATTTCCCTGCCTCAGGATCCGCAGCATTCTGGGCCAGGTTGTCTCGTCTCTCCCGCCGTAGATACCAGTCGCGTATGTACTTCACCAGACCCTGTGTAAGTATGTGGATGGCCAAGATACTTTTGACCCATCCGAACCAGCCTGATTGCACTTTGTCGTAGCCCCTTAAAAGATCCAGGCTTTCGAGGGGATCGTCTAGGTCAGGAGTCATGAAGCGACTTGATCCAAGCAGATACCCAACAGGCGAGTATTTCATTTTGGTATGACGCAGAACATGAGACAGCAAGATCATGCTGAGGCATATGAGCGTGTTCTTCATGGAGCCTCCGTCTCTAGAACTGGAACCACCCCCCAAACCTAAAGCAATGACCATCTGCGCCAAGTCGAGTATGACATGCTGTATGGGCCCCCAGAGAAACAGCCATATCAGAAGCACAATACCGTCCACGCAGATAACAGTTGCCAGAGAAGGGGCTCCAAGATTCCACTCAAAGACATCGCTAAAGGTTAAGCCATTGCTCGTCACGAAAGTAAGCAGGGTGAAGAGCACGTAGATGCCGGAAAGAGCTAGAGGGGGGATCTGCATTAGGATAATGAGGATAGCAATAGTATCCTGGAGTGGGCACAGTCGTAGAACCGTGTATGCAAAGTCAAGTGGGCCAGGATCGCGGTGTACGTTAGAATTTTTGGTGGCGTTAACATCAATGCGGCGATGGTTATCTTCGGACGCGACGTTGACAGCGTGTGAATTGTAGGACTCAGCCGATGACGTTTCCGAGTACGCGCCGAGCGAAGAGCGCCTCAACGATTCGGCGGATCGAGGTTCGGCGTGCATCTCGGCGGTGTGTTTAGAGAAACCGTTCGCATTGGCAGGGGGCGTCGAGGGAGCAGATGAGATACTTGCATCATCGGCAGCAAGCTGTATTTGTTGCTGAAGGTTGCCATTGAGCTGACCCTGGCTTCTTTGCTGCTGGTGCTGTTGTTGCTGTTGCTGTTGCTGCTGCTGCTGTTGTTGTTGTTGCTGCTGCTGCTGCGGTTGTCTAGGAATACGCTTTCCTGGACCTACAAGGCCATTCTCCTGCTTCGTATCGCGAAGGTTCGAGGCACCGGTTTGTCGCTTTGCCGATGCTGAAGCGCGAGGCATACGCTCGCGTGTTGCTGATCCCGACCCAGAAGCTTGTTCCGAGCCAGTCAGCCGTGCAAGCGACGACAGGGACAGCAGAAAGCGCGAGGGGGTCGCGAGGGGGTCAGAGTCGCGAGATTAGAGTTGGCGACTGACTGATCGGTGGCGTTCAAGCGTAAACCTTGGCCGATCAGCGTGAGTCAACTCGTAGAGAGCAATGGTTTGAATAAGCTTAAAGCATAAACAAATAAACCCTATTCCAACTCGTCGCGCTCGCAAGGGGAAGTCGATACTTCGGTGGTCGGCTTGTCTTCATAAGCATTCGGGCTAAAACGCAAAGGGTTATAGCGAATACGAAGGTTTGTATTGTGTGGGATAGAAATAAAGACAAGGAAAAAGGCTTGGATCTTTGACGGAAGTGGTAGAGATAGAAAGTGGATAGGCTACCTACAGTAGGCCAGGCTCTCTGCCCGTTCAGTCTGCCCGTTCAGTCTGCCCGTTCCAGAGAGCCAGAAGGAAAAAGGTGGACTAGGCGAGACTGGTTGTACACTAGGGGCTAGGTAGGGGGGGGGAGGGCAGAGGTTAGGGGGTGGACGGGGGGGGGGGCGAAAGACCTAACCCGGGTACCTAAACCAGTACCTAAGCTACAGCCTACAGGTAAGTAGGTGCCAGTGCAAAACGGCGCCGATAGAGGTATTTAGGTATTTACAGAGGTACCATAGGGGGTAGTAGGCGGTACCTATACATTACCTAGGTAGGTACCTAGAGGAACGCTACAGGTATCTCCTAGGTTAGGTAGTAGATACAAGATGCACTAGGTAAGCGACACGCTACGCTTATGATATACTTGGTTAAGTAGTATATAGGTAGGCAGCAGACTGTACCTAGGTATAGTCGAGCGAGTCCTAAGGAGCCAGCCAAGTCATTTTCGTGCCGCAACAATTACTAGTTACCTGTCTGCATATTGACACTGTTTATCTGGTCCGCTACCACCTAGGTACATATGTACTGTACGTACTAAGTAGTATGAGCTGAGAGGCTGACTATCTGAGACTACCCAACATCCTAACGGTACTACCTAATTCCTTGTACATGTAGAGTGTAGGGGAGAGGTATACCTAAGAGGCTGCCGCCGGTAGTATTAAGCGCCCGACCAGGCAGGTACATGCGTAGGCAATGAGACATACCTCTCTAAAGTACCTTACCTACCTAGGTACAGGTAGGTACTGTGTGCGTCTCAATACGGCCCTAGATGTAGGTACCCTACGCAGACGACCTACCTAAGGCTAGTAGGTACCGAACTAGAAAGTAGGTAAGCAGCTCACACTTACTTACCTCGGAAACCAATCAATCCTCATTTCCTTCAGCCCGGGCAAAGCATTCAGTCCATTCATTATCAGCTTTGGCTTGGACACAACACCGAATACCGTATACCATATACCATACAGAGTATACCATATAATCCTATGCCAGCCACCCCCATTGTGCACAGGCATACTACTGACAGAGACGGCATAATCCGGCCGCATGTACTAGGTAGTATGCAGGGAGCCAACAGGCGCAGTGTAAGCCGGGAAGTATTGTGAATACAAGTACGGAGTACAGTAGTAGTGTACTGTACTACCTCCATTAACAGGCCTGTTCTAAATATAAGTGAGTGCGGTACGTATATCCCATACCTCACAATCCCGTACCTCGCAATGGTAGTATACATTCCCATCAACGACAGGCCGCGCAGTGCAGTGTATAGTAGGATCGCATAGACGTATGAGGTAGGTAGGTCAGCCCGCCCCAAATCGCAGCCCGGTGTACAGTTTGGTGCAGGTAGTGTACCTAGGTAGGTAGTGTATACCACCCGGTGGTGCTACAGGATCCATGAAGTACTAGTAGTACCCCCTTCATGATGCATCCACAGATCCCTCACGATACTGGTCACGATACCGGTCTCTCACCTACTAGCGCTGAGAATCCGTCCGTCTCCGGCATACCGAGATCTCTTCGGCAATGCTCGACCGATAGTACTGTACACCACTGCACTAGTATCACCATCACCGAAAGGGTAACGCGAAAGTCCCGTACACGGAATTTAGGAGGGCATGGTGTAGGTAGACGGAAGGCGAGCGTTTCCCAATATGGACTATGGGATAGTTCCGAATTACTAGTATTTGGCCAATTCCCCTGCTTCAGCTTTTGCTTGGCTCTTGACCCCGCCGACAAGCCCGTTCCCTAAGCTATGCTCCGAGTCAGCCCAAGTCACAGTTGAGGTCACAAGTTATGTCTTTTTATCCGATAAAAACCTCTTCTTATAAATACCAACAGAGAAGCACGCAGGAAACCCGTCTCGGGCTCGCGCTGTCACTTTCCTGCACCGATAGCGAACTTCAAGCCTCGACGGGCCTGGCGATGTTTTTCCCCTTGGAGCTGCTCTCGGTAATAGAAGGGATCTACCTCGTCACGAGACGAGAGTTATGGGTCCTCTATCCAATACTAAATCGAAAAAAAAACCTTGATCGGCGGCAAGGCAAAATGCTTTAAACCAGTCCATCGCATCCCCACATCGTGGAACCTCTCACGTAACAGTCACTATCGCTAAACGCTGTTGTTTTTCCACTGACTAACTGACTGACTGACTGACTCCATTCTACTGTCAGTACATGGTAGAGAAACACATACAATGCTACTTGCGATATCATCGCATGCTCTACGGAGTACACTACGCACGCTCTACACGAACGAACGGCTCGTCAGCATATGCCTAATGCTGCCTAGGTAAGCGCGGCAGCGCACTGTTACTGGGGCAAGGTGACATTTTTCAACCTGCATTGTGACTATCTTGTGACAGCCAAGCCGGCCGTGTCACTACCCCTCATAGTCAGCCCCAAATTGGCACAAATCCTTCCCGGATCATCCATGCTAACCTAGGAATTTCTTAATTCCAGGTAGTGAACAAGCAATCTCTTATCGATGCCTCCCTAGTACCTACTCAAAGTGTTGCTAGTCTGGCCCCAGAACTCGCAATCGACAGCAAGGGAGTTTACGTATCTATAGTATACTCACTCTGTTATAGGGTCCTCCCTCGGCAAGGAGAAAAAGACTCGACCATTTTAGCTCATGAGCTGACACGACACGCCGGTACCATGTTCTGTGTATATACTGTACCAGTTATCAGTGGTAGGCACTGTGTGCTATTGGCCGCTATTTAGGACAATTTGACGAAAGCACTTCTACTGTATTGAATACTTATACGCTATGGAGTCAGCAGAGTCATGCAACACTTCATGCCCACTTACAAACGCCGATCCCATTCGCCCAGCCGATGCTAGAAGCCTGGCCTCGGATTCTAGATACGCTAGGGTCAAATGTCGACAGATTTTTCCCGTGCAGTTCCCGTGTACATCGATACAGCCGTCTTGAGTACGCCGCGATTTGGCGGTACCGCGGTTCTGCTGTGGTTCTGCTGTGGTCCTGGTAAGGCGAGCCGAGTCTTTGATACCTACTAGTAGTATACTACTAGTAGTGTACAGTGGGTTCCGCAAGTCCCTGTCCGACAACTTTCTGGGGCTTGATGACTGATCAATGGTGGACAATAGAGCGAGGTCGATGCGTAAGAAACCCCAAAACAATCAACCAATCCAGCTCATGACCTCAATCCGGCAGGGGTTGGCGGATGTTTCATAAGCCAACAACCTCACCAAGAAGCTCACCCATCTTGCCCCATTGTCACCAAGGCAGGTCTTTTTTCCATGCAACATCAACACACCATCTTGCAGATAACTCCCATCTCGGCTCACGAGGCTAGGCAATAAACGGCAAAGTGCACTTGACCGTCCTGTGGGTCTCGGCATTTGCGCGGTTACAAGATTCAAGCTTTTGACGACTGATGGATGGATGCCCGCAAGAAAATTAATCTCGTGTTCCCCTCACTAGGAAGAGTAAAAGAATAAAAAGGCCGAAAAAAAAAAAGAAAGGATCCAACGAGAAGAAAAAAAAAATCAAAGACAGCCGATTAGCGCAATGTAGTTAGTTCCCGCCCAAGGCCCGACATGGTTCTTGGCTTCTCTCCTCTCCTTCGAGGTACCTAACCTAGATGACATCCAGGCTGACAATTTAATGCCATGTGAAAGATATACAAGGCAGAAGTGGGCGAGGTACACAACCTACCCAGGACGCTCATAGTGAAGACCACGTGAGCAGCCGTTATAAAAAAGCCCGTCTATTATTATACCGAGACATGTCTATAATACTATGGAGCCTGCGTGGCTAATCAAGCACCAGCTTTGTCGCCCTCCTCACCGCTTAGACGCCCCGAACGCTACCTGTCATAATATAACCATGGTGGCGTCGTTGGTGCGAATAATGATTCCGTACTCTCAATGTAGTAGTATGTAGGTAATCGGTCGATAATGCGATAATGCGGGATTTGCCGTTGAACTTGCCCCAACCAGAGAGATGCGTTTCACGGTAGAGTGCTGCAAGCGATTGCTAACACGACATGGGAATGCGGGATATAGGTCATATTGTGCCATTTCAGCATTTCAGACACGCCGCATCTGCCAATCACCGGCGGGTATATCAGTTCTGGACCCCTCATCAGCGCACTCAGAGAGCTTGTTCTTGCCGACCGAGCCCCTCAAGTGTTTGCGCGATACACAAATGCGTCTTGTTCGCCCGGTGCGCGGAAGACGGGACCACGGTTGGAGAGACCAGAATAATCTAGCCAGTGAGCGCGAAGAATGCCGTGCGCCGTCCTGTGCGAACCACATGATGCGACTCGACGGGCGGAATGAGATGATTCATGTCCTATGAGCGTCATTTGCGTCCCGGGTACAGCCCGGGCGCAAACGCACTCAACCACGCCCCAAGACTCCGACGTGGGAATACCAGTACACCGCCCGGCGGTTCGGACATGCTTTTTCTTGACTCACGAGCGACTGGCTAGCCTAGATAGATACTGTACTACTACCCAGGCAGACCCCAGGGTAGTAGTATGTAATAGTAGCAGGCAGTGGAACTGAGCCCGCCGCTGAACGCCAGACGGGCCTGCATATTCGGGCCTGTGGAGCTTCAGCATTGGCTGGCATGGTCGGTGTCTCCCCTTGCCCAATGTACATTGCCTTAGTAAACAGGATGCGTGTGCTGCTCTGTCATGCAGCGAATCTATCTAATTGATGATGCATTGCGGGGAAATGCCGCGCGCGCACGCACACGCACACATACGGTACGGTACACACACACGACAACACATGCATGCGTAGAACGTGGTGCTACCCCCTTTACTTTACCCATCTCGGTGCGATGTCGATGCGCGCCTCGGGATACTCGATCTGCGGGATGGACTTATTCTACATACTTACCTAGGTACTATTACTTAGTAGTATAACCCAACCTTACTGTGGTATATTACGTCGCTTATTATTTGCATGCGAGCCGGGTCAGTAATGGTGATCTACCAGCGTTTCAGACTTATTGATCTCGCCCGAATAGCCTCCGCCGCATGACGTAGAATACGGTTGCGTCCTCGGTGCCTCACGGTCGTGCACTATCCCATGTATGCCACGTTCGACGAGGGGTATATCGCGAGTTCAGCATCCTTTCAGAAGACGTCCATCAATTCAACTTTCAACCGGATGCGCATCATCTCTGAAGACCAGTGTTCACTCCAGCATGCCAATCGTCACGCGACTCTTCCCACTCCATCCAAGCTCGTATATTAATATAGTAGTATAATATTTCTTAAGTTATCACTTCATAGCCAATAAACACCCGAGTTATTCAACTCAAGCAGGTAAAACGCATCTTCAATTCTCCCAACCCTCGTGACCAAACCATAAACCATTCCGTTCCACGTAATGTAATAACTTCCACACACAAATCACGCCACGATCCATGTCCCCCGTACAAAAAGAGCGCACACGCACACACGCACTCGTACGCACACACATACAAACGCAGAAGCGAAGCGACCCCTCAGGGCGGTACCCAGCTAGTTAAATTCCCCAGTAGCCGTTTCAGCCGCGCAAATTCGCGGGGTAGACGGGATAGACAGAAGATCGTCGTCATTCACGTTCAGTTGGGCGAACCAAAGCCGGTGTAGCAACGAACACAGGTTGCATCGACCACCATCCATCCATCCATCCATCCATGCACTCACTGCCGGAGATTTCGTACGTACATACATACAGAGGACTATGCAGTAGATCAATGCCCAATTCACACCTCCCTGCCCAGTATGCCGGTCTCGATGTGACATGCCACTAAAAAAAAAGGAAATGAAAAAAAGAAGGGAGAGGAGCTAATCCCGCCGCTCGCTGGTTCGCGGTGAAATTCAGAACGGTATAAGCAACTAACTAGTGAAGAGAAGGGGAAACGTGACGGGGAACTACCACATGGGTATTAGACATTGTGGAAGTGGGATATAAAGACTGATGATACTCGCCTAGGTAGCTAATAGTACAAGGCCGATATATCCTAGAATAAGTAAACATCAGGTTGTCGACCTAGCGACGAACCTAGAATTGTGATACAACGCATTCCACAGCGGTGGTACTCATTCGAAGCCCGCTTGCTTTATCCTGAATGGCCACCTAGGTAGATAGACGAGTAGTAGTTGATTATGCCGTATCTCTATAACAAGTCTACTTCTAACCCCAATATCTACATCTAAACGCTCGCTACGCACACGCAACGCTACCACCATAATCCAAACTCCTCTCTATCCCAGCCAAGGCACCTTCACCTTTTACTCGCAGCGCCCAGATCCTCCACGGCGTCCTCGCGATCCCACGTCTCCTTCTCCAGGCCCTCCACCTCCCGCAGCAAGCCCCAGACCCTCTCCCTGGCCTCGTCCGCCCGCGCCTCCTGCGCCCGCCACGTGTCCTGGAGGACGTCCAGCATGAAGCCCGGGAGCGTCGTCTTCCTCGCCTCTCGGTAGTCGTATATGGCGACGTCCTCGGACGTGCGCGCCGCGACGCGGCGGTGCCTGTGCGAGATGATGACGCAGTCGAGCATCAGGGACGTGCTATGTGGATGTAGGCGTTAGAAAACCACTTTTGTATATGTTCAAAACATTTAAAATATTAATTAAAAAAAAAAGTCTTTCTTTTTTGACGTGCGTCCCCGTGGATTACAGAAGCAAGCGGGAAACAAAAGGACTCAAGAATACGTACTGGGTCGCCTCTGGACGTATACTTAGCTTATGATATACGGATACGGTGTCCGGTGCCGTCATCGGCTATATATACACCACATTAGCGCCGCTAATCTCTTTGTTTTATACCAAGAATATGTCGTGACACGGAGATATAAACAGCCAGCGTTGAAGCCATAAACAGCGTGGCAGAAACAACCCAAGCGCATTAGAACCGTACTCACGAATTTGTAATCCGCCTTGATAGACTTCATGATCAAGCCTATGCTCTTCGGCTTCATGAGATCGTTCCACGCCTCGCGGTGTTTCGGGTCGCGTGCCGCGAAGCTGAGGATCCAGTTGACGCGCGCGGACTCGGCGTACCGTATGTACGTGGCGTTGTTGACGTGGCCCTGGCACATGCGCCCGCTCGTCAGTGAATGCTTACCAGGCAAAACGCCGCGGCTCTTTCAAATCCTATTCTGATCTCATATAAAGTAATGCTGCCATTTCCCGCAGCAAAACCCTAATCCAGTGAGGGCTGCTAAGCACAACGTACCCGCCCGGACCTCGTCGTCTCACGGACTATGTAGAGATAGACAATTCCCCCGCGGCCTGTGAGGCGACATTAGCCCGGGCCAGTACCGCACACGCGCTGCCTCATCCCATCCTATCCCACCCCACAAACCCGCACATCGACCACGCCCCTCAGAAATAGGCAGGAAGGAAGCAAGGAAGCAGGGGGTCTTACAAAACTGTCCATCTCGCCCCATACGACCTGCTGATCCTCCAGAGCGCCACGGGAGCCCGAGAGAAAACCCTCGCTCCCAGCGCTGAGACCGCGCCAATCCCTCGCCAACGTGCCGAGGACCCCAGCCGCGCGCCGGACCTGCGCCGCGTCACAGCCGAACATGACGCACTTCCCGATCCTCGCGGGCACGTCCGACACCCATCGGCTCGGCGGCGGCGGGGGCCGGGCCCCGGCTCGCTCTGGCGCGGACGAGGCAGCTTTAGTTCCAAAGGGGGGCCCCCGCACAGACGGCGCGCGGAAGCGCAGCGCGGGCTGAGGCCTCAGAGCACAGAAGCGCGTAGCAGTGACGTTGACGTGCAGTCGGGAAGGCATGATGGCGGACGTTTGATTCCCCCCTTTCTTTCCTACCTGGCCTGTATTACAGGTTCTTTTTTTTTTTCAAATATCCAATTCAGTTTTCTCCGCCAACGTCTTTCATCCTTTCGCAATCCCGCTTACCCTAGACCAAGTACCAAGGTAATGATGGGACTCGGACGGGGGGGACGTTGGTCGACGGAAGGGCGTGCCTCGATGAGGGAAGAAGACGGATTAGATAAGCTTGCCTTAAGCCGAGGTTTGGAGGGGGTACCTAGATCAAGAGCCCTATTTTAGGCGGCGAACAAGGCTAGGGTGGGGCGTGATAATGGCATCTACCGCTACCTAGAAATAGCCTACCTACCTAAGCATCAACAACGTAAGGCCTCGCTAATGAGCGCCTAATAATAGGCCGTGTCTGTGACGCTTAAAGACTTGCTCGGCTGGCTGCCTATGGATACTTATTGGCGGCATCGAAAGTGGTATTGCTCGTCTGCACATTGGTAATTCTCGTCACTCATCCTACGGTACCCCGCTCATCCCCAGCCAGTACATAGTAAGTCGTTATTTCATTCTTAGTGTCCCTACAAATACAGGAATTCCCAATTCTTTATCGATATTCAGGCTGTTGGCATTGTTGGCATGCCGATGCGTACCTCTTTGCCATGGCCATCTTCATGTTCGTTCTCGCCTTTTTCCTGCGCGATGGCCTAGCCGCGGCAGTCACATCCCTTGAAGCTGATATTTTAGACGCCGATGGAAACACAGGCGTTCTCCAAACCCAACTTGCACCATCATGGGCCACAACATCGAATGTCCGGAGTACATCCAACCTTCTATGGACGTCGCTATTGACCTTATCTCTATGCGTTTATACAGTCATCCACGTCAACATACCACCACCAGGCTCCAAAAGGTGGAGATTATATGGGCGCAAAGCATTATGGGTCCTGGCTGCGATACTCACGCCAGATTTCGCCGTATATACGGCATATGAGCAATTGGAAACCGCAAGGCAACTGAAGAGAGAGTTGCAGAAGCATGCGACGAGTCATAAAGACGAAGGGTTGACAGCACCAGAACATGCGTCTCGCTTTGGTTTAACATACAGTTTCTATGCGGTAATGGGTGGGTTCAGGGTTGACGTCAGTTCCATTCATGACGAGCTCGAATCGATGGCGATTACGCCTGTCGGCTTGCAATACCTTGCACGTCATGGTCATTTTATTGATCTGCCCAAGAGCGCTATCCAAGATAAAAGCAAAGCGGATAACCTAGCTAAAGTAATTGCCTGTCTTCAAGTGGCTTGGTTAATCGTGCAATGTATTGGACGGAAGGTAAATGATTTACCAATTGCGCTCCTTGAGTTGCATGTCCTAGCCCACGTTGTTTCTGCCTTATTTCTGTACGCAATATGGTTCAAAGTAAGCTTGCCACTGAATGCGTACAACCAGGTATACGATACGCTGACTATTGAGCAGAAGCCACTCAATGTTGAGGAATCAACAATGGTCGACTCGAAGGAATTCGATGATATTATTGCCCTTTTCCTACTAGGTACTACCGGAGAGCTCGATGTTTGTGTCCGTACGGCTCGCCGTGCGGATACGCACACGAAGACCCTGGATTCAGACTCGATCGCGATACATACTAGTAGTCTCGGGGAATGCAACCGACACGGTTGCGTAACCGAACCCACATCGTACAAGCTAGAACCTGGGCACTTCCTAGAACACGGACTTGGTTTAGAGCAAACCGCCACAGCAATTACTCTCAGCGCCAAGGGCCTTGAAAGATGGAGAAGAGCTGACAGAGCCTCGCCTGAGCATACCATAAATCCCCCTTTCAATAAGTACTTGACGAAACACTCCAAGGAAATGGGAAGTATTAACTTCAAAGCTTCTCTGTCAAGTAGATTTCGTTTGTTCTTCGGCCAGGTCACTCCGAAGTGGGGCAACCGCCATCGTTTCCAACTCTATATGGCACTTGGTTTCCTCACGGCACTTTACGCCGGTATTCATCTAGCAGCATGGAACTATCATTTCGCGACAGGAGTCGAGATGTGGCTGTGGCGCGTGTCTGGACTCATTGTTGCAGCCGTACTCCCAATCACAGGGATTTCTCTCTCTTTTATTCTACTATCGAATATCATTGACATAAGTTTTGGCGTAGATAGCTTCGGCACCCTCTCTAGGGTTGGAAGATTATTCGCAACTATTATTGTACCCGTCGTACATTTATCTGCACTCTTATTATTGGCAGTTGAGGCCTTTATCAGTGTCAGGCAAATGCCGATTGGTGTTTTCGTCACGATTCCGTGGTCAAACTACATCCCCCATCTGTAACGAATTAGTCGAGCTGTGTCACGACTTGAAGGTCCATTGGGACCACACTGACAAAACGTCGGAGGTAATTTTTCGAACTTGGGATTTGAAACTTAGTGGTAAAGAGAACCAAGGGTAACGAGGCAACATGAGTAGATTGATGATGAAGAGGGGGAGGTCAGGTAATTAGAGTAGGACCCCTTACACGCCTATATCACTTAGAACTTAGCATTTAGCCCCTCTTTCCTCCTTTTTTCTTACTTATAATAATAGTCAAGTTTATTATATAGCTAGATTTATTTATATAGTTCAGTAAGTTTATATAGCTACATAAGTTTGTATAGCTACCTAGATTTGTCTATATATCAGGTCTGTACGGCTAAGTAGGTTTATGCAGCTAGGTTAGGTTGGTTATACGGGTGCCTATAGCTAAGTAGGCTAGCCTACCTAAGCTATACAGACCTACCTAGCTATATAGACCTTACCTAGTATACAAACAGTCCTAGCTATATAAATGAACTTAGCTATCTATTCCGTGGCGTTTTCAACTCTCACCTTTTCGCCTTGCTACATTACCATTACCTACGAGACTACCTTTACCTTTATATAGGTTACCTACTAAACAGGTATACTAGGACGTCCATATATCTCCATTATTAAAAGGCCCTCACCTATTCGAATGCCCGCATAGCCCAATAAACAAGTAATAAAGCACACACACCAGGACAGATGTGACCATGCCGGCAGCCCCCAATCCAGAATGGAGGCGGCAAGTCATCGCCATCTACAAAGGTAGGCCCCAAGTCCGTGCAGCCGCGCTCTCAATACCTATCAATGTCAATATATCCAATACCCACATCTTTACAACCTCCGTCCTCCCTATCACGTATCCTACCTACCTACCTACCCCCATATATATAAATAAATAAAGCCATACATATCTCCTAAACAATAACCCCAAAAACTCATATAAAATGCAGAGCTTCTGCACCTAGGCAAAGACTACCCCCAAGGATTCTCCTATTTCCGGCCGCGGCTACACCGCGCCTTCATAGCGAACGCGCACCTGCGGAGCGAAGACGATATACGGAAGGGGATAGAGCGGGCTGAATTCGTGAAGAAAGGTATTTAAACACACACACACACATATATATATATCTCCAATCTGGCCCGATCTTCTTGGGCTAGTGTACGGGATGTTTCCTGTTCAGGCTGGAAGCTTACATATATCTACTAATAGAGATCGAGGCGTTGTAAGTCGACCGAGCTCACTCACAGATACTCGCTATCCTTGCCCCTGCTAGACTATGCCTGCTCTTCACAATATCCGCATAAACCGGATGGGGTCCCGACTCGAATGAATATTATTTTCCTCTAGCCATGATTTCTATCGTCTATGACGAGCCACTCGTAACTCAGGTTTCCCCGGGCCCAGTCAAATCCAATTCACATTTCCCCAAGAAGAACAGACATACGATTGACACATCCACACTCCTAAATTCAACCCCCCCACCCCAAATGAAAATGCAGTCCTTCGGCCTTCCAATGTTGATGTCTTCGGGTGTAAGAGGCACATTACACAGTTCCCCCCGCTGGACACTGTGCCTTGGGGCGACTTTCCTCTAAACCCCCCTCATTTGGACGTATTGGCCTTGTACGCTGAAAGAATGTGCTAACAATAAAACGCCATGCAGATACTATCTCAAAAGGTATCGGACGCTGAGGAAAAGATACGATGGTGCGTAGCAAAAAAAGAAATCTAAAACTTAGGTGCTAGTCAAAATGGCGGAGGGTGTAAAAGTATTGCTGTAACCCCATGATAATCGAATATGCTTGCGGGTGGAGAGAGAGAACTGGAGGTATTATGCTGAAGGCTTCATGAAAAAGGTCCCGCTTGTATAAGTAGATGCAGTGTTGCTCATCGTCTTCGTGCTCGTCCATATCACGATTTGCTATATCTCTTCCGGGAAGTCCAGACTCCCACTTCAAGGCATTCACCCCAGCTCGTGCCGCCCTCTCGTAAAAGATCGTTTGTCATTTTGCCCGCCCACGTGTCCCATTCTTCCTGGCTTTTGCCGCTCACCTCTCGCAGCAGTGGCTCAAGGGCAAGGATATAGCTAACCGTGGTCTCGAGCGCCGTCCTCCGTAAAGCAGACTGTGCTGGCGTTACCGGACTGTCGGTTTTCCAATCTTGGTCCTTGATTTTCCCCTTCTGTGAATCGATGTAGCTCTTCCCGTCCTTGGTTACGACGCCGCCAACACCTTCGCGCTCCCACCTTATCTCGCTTAGCGGGACTGCTAGTCGTTTTGATTGAACATCTGTCAATGACTCGGCTTCCTGTAGCAAATAGGCTCCGATGAGAGTGCAGGGTACGGCAGATAAACCACGTGCCTCTAGTGCCTTACTCGACCACCCGTTGTACTCAACCAAGTACGCATTGAGGGGTGCACTTATCGGTGTGTTGGTAGTCATAACGTAGGCGCCCATTCTTTCCGCATTGTCTTCGTCGTCGCCGCCATCGCTGGAAGAATCGTCGTCGTGATATCTCCCCATGTTCTTGGGTGCATGCGGACGAAGCATGCGAATGGTAGAATCAGTCTCCCAGTGCTCCAACACGCCACCAGGTTTCAATACACGCAGATACTCCTCCATGATGAGCTGTGAGTCACGGAAAGTGGTGGCGAACGCCATATCTTTTACCATGATCAAGTCGAATTCGCCGTCAGCAAAAGGGAAAGGTATTTGCCGTATATCGTGTTGAACAAACCGCCACCGCATTTCCTTGTCGGGCTTCGCCGTCGCATCAGCCCCTGACCCGCCCAGCGGTACGATGTCAAGACCAGTGAACGAAATCGAGGAATGGCCGTGCTGCGCAAAATATCGATGGCACATCATGCTCCAAAAGCCTGCACCACAGCCGACATCCAGGACACGAGTCGGCGGCTTGCTCGCGAAGGCGGATGAAAGGATAGGACCACCAAACAATTGGAACATGAGTAGCGTCCGAAGAGATTGACGATGCAATTCCGGAAGGTCTACGGGGAGAGGATATGGCAACGTGGACTCGTTGATGTAGGTGCGCCCGTTACGAACGACGAAAGCTTTGGAACCTAGTAACTGCGTAGTAGTCTGGGCCTTCGAAGTGGTGGAAGTGGCGTTTGAAGCAGTGGAGAGGGCGCCACTCCTCTCTGCCGAAGATGACAGCAGATTTTCGTTGGAGGTCATCACTCCAGACTGGCTGGCAAAACCACTGCTTCGCGGGGACGGCATGTCACTCGGGATAGAATACTGAGTAGGGTACGGTGCTTGGGACAAAGTAGGGAAGCTTGGCATGCTACTGTGGTAACCATGAATGCTGCTACCCTTGGTCGGAGTTGTGAGCGGTTCAACCGAAGATGATGGCGGTAAGAACTGGTGCGTGGACCTCCGGTGGAAAGGATCTAACTTGTAGCGCCGATTGAGCGGCGTGTAGTTGGGACGAACGACGGTACCATCAGTATGGCGGTTGGATTGCAGACGCTTAAGAGAATTTGACGATGGAGAGATTGGGGGCGATGCCAATGCCGGCGATGGAACCGTAGTAGTTGTGGTTGCTACAGTAGGGAAGGTGACGGGTAGGGCTTGCTGTGCGTGTGATGGGCCGGGCAGAAGGCCGGGATGGGAGCTACACTCGCTGGATGGGGTTCTTATGTGAGATGGGCCCGACGTAGAGGATTTGGTCAACGAAGTGGTGCGTCTCGAAGCCGACCTCCCAAACAGCCGTGGGCGGTAGTCACTAAAGCTGCGCCGACCGCCGGCTTTGCTTTGCTCGGCGCTAATTGGATTGCCGCATTCGTGGCAATGGCCGTCGTGGCCGACGAGGTCAGCGTGATGGTCGAGGGTTTCGCAGACGCAGCCCAGATTGGCGGGTGTGGGGGCGGTTGGATCTGGAGTAGGGTTTAGCCCGTCGACGTTGGAGGCGATGGTGGTGGTGGTGGTGGTGGTGGTGGTGGTATTATCGACGTTGTTGGCCGTATCGGCGTGGTTGGAGTCAATGTCAGTGTCGGTGGAGATCGTGCCAGTGAGGTTATTATCAGATGCATTAATAGGGGGGGAGACAGGAGTGGAGGAGGCGGTGTTTCGAGAAGAGGTGGAGGAGGCAGCAGGAGTAAGAGCAGCAGCCGTATCGGTAGCGGTGTCAGCGGTATCAGCAGCAGTATCAGCAGCAGTATCAGTAGCAGTAGTGGTATCGGTAGCGGTTGTTGCTGTCCAAGTGGGTAGCTTAGAGGCCTTAGCTTGGTTTCGGTGCGGCGGCGGCACTCGGTGCCGATGGGTCGTCATCAGCTCAGGGTATACATGTCGAGACATGAGATAATATCCAAAATCCCCGTCCATCTTGAACCGTCGCCGTTGGACGATCGAGCCAAGAGGCTATTCGGTAGCAGATACCGTACGCTCGCCAACTGTTTGGGAATCATTCATCGGCTGTAAGCACCTTAATTAGCGACGATGCATGCATCCCATAATGATACTTCAGTATGTAAAAGATAAAAATAGTTCACCGCACCAATCGTAACCTGGTCCTCTGCCTACAGGTTGCATCTTCCTCCTCGTCCGACACAACGTCCGCTGTTGGGCGATGCTAACCCTGATGCTATCGCTATCTCTCAGATACCGTCTTGGGCTTCTTAGATAGCGCGACGTCCTAGATAGCCCATACCCCGCGTGCACCGACCGTCCCTCTTCCACATCCACGTAAAGTAATATACGTGCTTTGGTGTAGATAGACGGGCGAGTTATGTTGACAGAGAGAGTCTTGATAGTCGAGCGAGCTCGTTTGTTTCATTTGGCAGTGTGGCTCGTGGTGTCTCCTAGGCTCACCTTCTCTTACAGTATAACCCCATACGTTTGCCTTCTCGATACTCTATGATGGACTCTCTCTATGGTCGGAATTCGACTGACAATCCGGACGATAGCACAAGATCCCGCGTGGTGTGCCTAGCAAAACAAGCGCAGCATAAGTTGGTTAATGCCTCAGCTCTCCTCTGAAGTCCTTCTGAAATACTCAAGATTCCGATTGCAGCGGGACGTTGGATATTGTAGGTCCGACTTCGCAATATGGTATGCGATCTATGGTAGAATATAGATGCGTCGAGGTTCAAATATATGTTAGTTGAAGTAGCATAGTCAGCCCGAGTGGTTATGAACATGTACACCGCTGTCTATGCGCGAGCTTTCCAGTCGACGTTAGCTAGGACTTGACAGTTATCTATGTATCAACGGAGTAGTGTTGTGATAGAGGTGATCAGCAACGGTGCCCCCATAACTATTTATGACGGACTACCTTAGGTTATCTAGGTAGCCCAGGGTCTTCGGATGTTTACGTCTTAAGGCATACCTAGCACGACTTTAGTACCGACAAGACCTACGTAGTAACTCTAACCATGTCTCGTAGTATTTATTAGCTGCCCCGGACAGAACCCGGACTCTGCCCGAAGCATGATGGTTTTGATATGGAATCAAGAATAGTAGGTGTTCAACCGCATTGCCCTGCGCATTGCGTTGCGACCAGACAACGTATCCCGCTTATAGACGGCTGGTACCCCGCGATATATTGCGCGTACGATATTGAGCATCATATTGACCGCTAACGTATTATCAGGTAAAACCTGACCGCAAAATCTGGGGAAACTCTTGGTGATTTATTTGTCTTGGTGATTTGGCCCGTCTTGCGACATTAACCGGCCACAATGACCCGCTTTCCAACCTTTATGTTCCTTGCCCAGGTGGTTAGATGTAGTAATTAATGCCAGGAGGCAAGTGGAAACTGCCGAATCGCGAATTCTACACTAATCGTTCGCGGGCTACTGAATCAACATAGCTGGCGCTGATCAACCTGCCTACATGGCCACTGACGTGAGAATACTAACATTAACCGTTGTTCCAAAGTCAGCTCGGAGCAAGAAAGTAGATCCCAGGCTCACCTAGCCATATCCTCTTGCCCTAGGTTAGGCTAGTAGGTGTTTTCCTACCTAATGCCTCTGCGTACTCTGCGCTTGGTAGCTTAGGTAGTTGCTAAGCACTTGGTCATTCGAGCTAAAATCACGATATAAATCGCTGGTTTCATTCGTTCACACGATTTCACATCCGAGCAGCAGCATCGGGCGTATCTACGATTATGTGCGCGAAAGATCCAGGCCACTCCTACCCACTTAACTAGATACTTGGCTTTAAGGTATACCTATTCTCTAAAAGGACTCTCTGAGATACTCTGTGATAAATACTAGTACAGTATGGTAGAGAATACACTATACCTAACAACTTGGTGACACCGAGAAAACGATAATTCCCGACGCCACCCACACTGTAATTGCTTGGCTTTCGAGTACTGCTATCGGTTGGTCTAGCCTGGTCGGTTAAACGGGCCACAAATGCATCATCTCATGTTAGACAACCCGTAACAATAGATTATTATACCTCAAGGATTTCCGGACAATGGGATGTTGGGACATATAGATATTTCGACCCTGGCTATGATGTCTTCATGAATATTAATAGGCCTTGTTGAGGTCGACGAGAAACAGCGACCAACACAAGGTGAGTATTGAAGATATGCGCCTGTCATGGGCCCAGTCCCCGTTATTTTGGTCGCTGTAGGTGTTTGCAGGCCCGTCCATTATAAAGGCCGAGATCGAGATGTGATGTTTCTATTTCCATGGCTCTGTCCGTCTTGGCGACCTCATGTGTGGGCGAGTACCCCATACAACCCACCGGAAGTGTGGTGGCCATATAAACTTTGAACTGTCGCGAGAGTAAGCTTACAGTACTCTGGCTTCAATATCGGGCGTAACGGAGTACGTAAGTCCTTTTGAGGTTTACTTAGTGTGCAGACTTTCATAGTGCGTTTATTCTACTGTATAATAAACGTAGATGCAAGCGCGAGGGGACCCAATGCGTGTGTTCTAATGAATATCCGCTAAGCCACAGCGGCCCTCTTCCCGGGTACCTAAGGTAGGTACCGTAGCTACTAGGTAGAGGTACCTCTAGGTATAAGTAGGTAGGGTATGCAGCATACCTATGCGCCTAAACAGTGCCTCGGGCTCGTACAGTGCAGTTTCAGTACCCAAACCAAGGTACGTCGACACGCCACAATAGCGTAATAGCGCAATAGCGCAATACTGCATCTCTACAATGGCGAACAACAGCCTTGAATGGAAGCCCGATATGGGGAATCACGTGATTACAAGGCTGGAGTAGTAGCATCATCAATCGGAGCTTGGAGGTTGGACAAGCTTCTACTCACGCTCAGAACAAAGTATGAGAAAGCACGGTATCTCGACCATGATTTAGTGTTTGGCTGTGAACCTCAGCACCTGCTAGCTCTTTTTTTTGCCAGACCACGGTTTCTTTGGCGACGCCCGGCCACCAGACCACGTTCCCTCACCTTCACTTCTAGTGATCGGCAAACCGCCACCAGTGACAAAACCGACGCCAACACCACGCCCATCGTCGCATGGCCCGGCGCAGCACAGCCCAAGTTGCAGTGCCCAGTCCTTTTACCTAGTGATATCGTGCATCGAATTTGCAGTCTACCTGCCTATCCCCCATTTCGCTCCCTCTTTGAGCTCCAACAGTTAGTGAGTCAATCCCTAGCCTAGCATTGCCACCACCTGGTGATCTATCAGTCATCTCCACGATCTCTCAACCTTGATAACGATAATGCCGTCTGATATCTCCGTCGTCCGCACATCCCTTGGGAATAGGAACAGCTGAAACACGTAAATACATCAAGCGGCTGACTTTGAATAAAGTTAAATTCACAGCGGAAATTCGTTGTTCAAATAGATCTTCAACTCAAAGCACACAGTACAAGTGGCGTCATTGCCTTACCCTTCGACAAACCTCCAGCGACAGTATCCTCAACCACGATCTCGACCGACAAAGCGTCCCTAACACACCTACGCACGCACCTGTTTCCGTACGGACCCCCCATTCCATATCCTCGTCGCAAGTCCTCTTTCTCTCCGTACCCGGTCTTGCGAACTTCGGCACGAATTGCCAATAGCTGCCCTCTATACGGTACTCATGCAGCACCCTGGTGAATTCCCTGACCAGAATACATGGATACCGCTCGACGACTTGTCCCACTACACATCCGACCACTCACGCTACCTTACTGAATCCGACCCTCTTTAGCTGATACTATTGTGATCCGTCACGGTCGAGAAATTCATTTGGGAGGCACCAGACACTATTGTCATTGCAGATGGACTTACATCTATACCACGAACCCCTACACATATCTACAGACGCACCCCGATCCAGGAAGACCCTAGAAGCAAGAGAAGCCCTCCGATTCCGGGCTCTTTTGCGCCATCTGTTACTGCCGTTCGATTCAACCATTGACTAGGATTCCTGCTTAATTAGTCTGGCGGTATGTACGGGCCAAACCATCAACAGGGACATAACTCACGCCTTAATGGCGTGGCCGGCGGGCGTGGAATGCCACAAATGATGTATAGTACCTACGTCCAGCCGCAGGGGGCACATCAACATCATACTCATCCTCAACACCATCAAAATCTACAACAAGATCACACGAGCCACAACACAACGCCAGGCTCAATTAGCCATTCCGGCTTCTCCACCGGCCTTGGACCAAACGTGAGCCCTTTCACTCCTAGTAACCACCAGAATGGCACGGCGGCTGCTTCCCGAGGCGCGCAAGGCCAACAATATGGGGAGCACTGGAACGAGCAGATCAAGGCCTACAAAGCGGCTGAACAGGCGCATGCAACCATGACCGAACAGCACCAGCAGCACTACTATGCTAGGACCAAGGCGGCTGAGAACAAAGGCATTGGACCACTCGCTAACACCAATGCTAATGAGTCGGTCGACGGCGAACTGGAAGATAGGGGTAGACCTGTGAATTTCGACAAGGCTCCAGACAGACAGGATTGGCTAATGCTTGATATGAGTGGCCAAGGACTCAAGAATGTATCGCCGCCGCTCTTTGATGAATATCAGTTTCTTACTGAGGTCTACCTCTCCTCCAACCATTTGACCTCACTACCTCCGGCCATAGGGCAACTCCGCTCTTTGCGGTTACTTGATGTGTCTCATAATCAGCTTACTCACTTGCCCCCTGAGTTAGGCATGTGTACACCCTTGCGCCAGCTATTGCTCTTTAACAACATGATCCATGATTTCCCCTATGAACTTGGGGCTCTTCATTTTCTTGAATTACTAGGCCTGCATGGTAATCCGTTGGATAACGACGTCAAGACCAAGTTCATGGAAGAAGGTACCAAAGGGTTCATTAATTATCTCAAAGAGAGCGCTCCCGGTATGTCCTTGCTCTACCTTTTATCTTCTTTGATGTAGACTAACGTTCATTAGTGCCTATGCCTCCCGCTCCACGCCAAACTATCACGATTCAAGAGGACGTAGGTTCTGATAAGGAACGTATCCGAGTGTTATCCTGGAATACACTATGCGACAAGTACACCTCAAGTGTGTTATATGGGTACACGCCGGCCAGCGCGCTGTCTTGGGAGTACCGCCGAGACAGTATAATGCAAGAGTTCCATGAGAGAGATGCTGATATTCTCTGCCTGCAAGAAACTGCTATGGATGCATTTGATCACTTCTTCAGCCCCGAGCTTGGTAAAAAGGGCTACAGAGGTGTTTTCTACCCGAAGACTCGCGTCAAGCATATGACAGGCAAGGACCAGCAGGCTGTGGATGGGTGTTCCATATTCTACAAAAGCGACAAGTACATCTTGCTAGACAAACAATTGGTTGATTTCCGGCAAGTAGCCATCAACCGGCCAGACATGAAAGCGGCAGACGACGTTTTCAACCGCGTCATGCCTAAAGATACCATTGCGGTTTACTGCTTTTTTGAGTCACGCCTCACGGGCAACCGCTTCATTGTGGTCAACGCTCATCTCTGCTGGGAGTCATTTTTACCAGATGTTAAGGCTGTACAGACAGGTATCTTGATGGACCTGGTCACCAAACAGTCCGAGCGCTACACGCGACGCCCGCCTATACCTATTGAAGAGAAACAATTGACAAAGTCGGCTGAGGAGAACGAAGGAGAAGAATCCCCTGAGCCCTTGCCTAGCCAAGAATACCGTAATAACACGGACATCCCATTACTGGTATGTGGTGATTACAATTCGATGCCTGATAGCTCGGTCTACGAACTTCTGGAGAAGGGTCGGATACCACCGGATCACCCAGACTTGAAGGGGCATTCATACGGAAACTTCACACGAGACGGCATTGAGCACCCGTTCAGCCTGAGGAACTCGTACGCACACCTGTTCGGGACTCCAGACGAACTGACCTTCACCAACTACACCCCATCGTTCTCCGGTGTGCTTGATTACATCTGGTACACAACCAACACGCTCGATGTAGTGGAACTTCTTGGACCTCCGGACGTAGAGTACCTGAAACGCGTCCCTGGCTTCCCCAATTACCACTTCCCTGCAGACCACATCCAGATAATGGGAGAGTTCGTCTTCAAGTCCAAAAAGGAGAAGAAGACGCCAGGGGACCAAAAGGGGCGGTTAGACTAGCCAGCAAGTCAGACAATTACTCGCAGTCTTGAAAACAAAACAAAAAAAAGCCCAACCCCCATACTCTCATATAGGACGCGAGGACAATAGATGGTCGCTTGCGAGGGGCACACAGTACTTCACAGTTCCTCGGATCGATCTTGGCCTAGGATGCTTTGGCCATGTATATGAAGGAATGAACGGATGCGTTGAATCTTTTCTCATACTCCGAGAAGGGTTTTCTTAAGGCACCTGGGTTGGACATCTCGGATGGTGGTTCTGCGTGAGGAGTCGGAACGCTCAATTTCTCGTTTCATCTTTTCGCGGTTGTCTTTCGTTGGGGCTGCGTGTTAGGCGTTGTTAAAGTATATGTACTTGTACTTGGTTCTTGACTTCCAAACCAGCAATATCATTTTGTAAGCTGCAACAGCGCAGCACCTACATGAAGCTCTGATGACCTGTGATTTTCCTGTGATTTTCCTGTGATTCACCTGTGACGTGAATTAGGTGATTGGAGTGTATAAATAATAAACGGTGGGCCAGACGGGCGAGGGAGCGAGCGACGGGGTTCCGAGCCAACTTAATCAGCTCTGTGCCAGTGCAGATAAACACTGACCTATGGCGGACTATCGACGAGCAACCAGTAGGTATGCCAATGGCTTCTATCCTGTGCCGAAGTTGGACGGGTAAACAGTGGTACCAAGGCTCGGGGATAGCGACCAATCAGTTGGTGATGGAGGTCCGATCGTCTGATGTGTCGGTATATCTCCCCTCCCTCCCTATCATCGTGTGTGATGATCTACCATGACACTACGCTAGGCCATCTGGGCAGTACTGCCCGAGTGAGGGGGAGGAGGATGGCTAATACACGGATATCCCCATTAGGGCGCCTGGGTTAGGTGAGCAAGCGTTTTCCACCCAAACCGGCTGAGCCATCTCGGAGGGTATTAGTCGGGGTGCGGAGGCAGCGAGGTAGATGGATGCCTCGTACTAGGTAAGCCAGGAACGGGTTTGCTTTTTTCCAAAACCGCCGAGTTGAGAGAGAATCGCATCTGCCGGCCTTGGTACTGTATCTAATTGATCACGCCAATGTCACGATCGCTCGCCAAGAGGTGGCGCGCGTGAAACCCCGTCTGTGCTGCTTCAGCCAGATTATAGATTGCACGGGCAGGCAGAGAATGGCAGATGCGAGGTGGTGCAGCGTAGCGCCAGGGTTAGGTAGGTCGGTCGGTGGCGTTGGGCAATGTGACACCGAGAGGTGCTCGTGGATAAATACGCGGCAGCGTAGGGTAAAAGGGGGCAAATCTACCCTATAGCGACCATCTTCAGATTCGTGGAGGGCAACCTTCCGACTACTATACGGCTTCATGCAGCTGTTGTGTATCAGTGTCAATAATACCCTGCCTCGCTATATAATAGACGCACTCCAACCGCCTTCGCGAGGAGATAGCGGTAGCAGTATAAAAACAGTTCCGTGTCTGTCGATCAATCCATTGTATTAATCAGTCTAGACGTTATCATCGTGTATTTTTAAGTAGTACAACAACAAACATCTTTGTAAAAAAAAAACCCACATCTAGACACCATGGCGATCGCTACCGAGGCCCTGCGAACCGTCGAGTGGAATGGGAAGCAGGTTCCCGTCTACCCCATGCAAAGCTTCGACTTCAGCAAGCTGTTGTCTCAGGAGCCCGAGGAGCTGGAGCGGCTTGTCCGCTGCTGCCAGAATGAAGGGTACTTCTACATCGACCTGCAGGGCATTGACGGCCGCCGGTTCCTCGACGACCAGCAGGAGACCCTAAAGCTGATGCACCGCTTCTTCGAGTCCCCTCTCGAGGCTAAGAACCAATACGGCCTCGTCGCGCCTCACCTAGGGTAAGATAACCTCCCTCCCGTCGGCCGCAAAGCTTTCGGAAAGCTTTATGTTAGGTTCGATTCGACTAATGGGATCGAATAAATAGCTACGAGCCTATCGGCTCCCGCACCGGTGTCCTAGCGAACACCAAGGATGGCTACGAGATGATCAAGGTGGGTTCACCCCGGAAACAAGAAATGAGCTCGAACTCGTCTTGTATATCCGAGTATTTGATCGGTCCTGACTCTTTTTTCTCACGCTTTGACAGGTCTCTCGCGATGAGATCCAGAAGGACAGCCCGCACATCCCGGACGTGATCAAGAACAGCCCGGACATGAAGGTGCTGGAGAACGCGATCGCGGGCTCCAACATCGTGACCAAGGCGATCCTGTCGGCGCTGTCGACGGGGTGCGGGCTGGCGGGGGCGTCGCGGTTCGAGAACACGCACCGCAACGGGCGGCCGTCGACGAGCACGCTGGCGATGATGCACTACATCCCGTCGGACCCGCGCACGGACAGCAACATCGGGCACCAGAAGCACACGGACATCAGCTCGCTGACGCTGCTGTTCAGCGAGGAGTGGGGGATGCAGATCCGGCCGCCGGGGGCGCGCGAGTTCGGCTTCGTCGAGCCGCGCCCGGGCACGGCCGTCGTCAACGTGGGCGACTCGCTGCGCTTCGCGTCGGGCCACACGATGCAGTCGTGCATCCACCGCGTCGTGCCCTACGACTACGCGCAGCACCGCTACTCGATCGCGTACTTCCTGCGCGCCGAGAACGACACGCTGTTCACGGACTCGGAGGGCCGCAACATCACCGCCGGCCAGTGGCACGACGAGAAGTTCTTCGCCTTCACCAGCCCCCCCGAGCTGCAGGCGCTGGCGCCGTCGTCCATGATCCTCGGCGGCATGGTCGAGGAGGACGAGCCCGAGCCCGAGCCCGTCGTCGCCGCCCAGCCGGCCGTGGAGGCCTACTAGTCAGTCTAGCTATTTCCCTACCTAGGTAAGTAGACTTGATAGAGTCTGTGCGGGCGGGCGGGATAAAGCCCTGTAGGTGCTGAGTTTACTTCGCTGCATGGCGGCGGAGACTTGTGATTGTTTTTTTTTTTTTGTCGCTCGTTATGTATGTATAACTGCGGTTAAAACTTAGGTAGCGTACCCTACTCTACATGTAGGTGCGAATACACATAAGTGAACCAAACCAAACCACGACTTCTATTCTCGATAACGTCCAATGCTGCGGCTATTCGTATTGGTGGGCAACTCATCACGAAAATGGATCCGTTGCAGAGTGCACCGTGAGTAGTAATAAACCATCTGGACTACCTAGGGAAAGGGGGAAGGCTTACCTACGTGTAGGCATCCGTAAGTACACCCTAGACACCTTACCTTATATGTATAATTTCGCATAACCTAGGTAATCTACCTCCACACCATCAATGTTCAACGTTAGACTGAGCAAGTACGGAGTACACGGATATGTCATGCCTATAGGACGCCCGTTTTTTACGTAGCAGATACCTGCCGGGCTTCCCAGCTTGTAACATCATTATCCACCACCTCCATAACCGCGTGCACATCGCTATCAAACGCGGCCCGCATCTAGGATCCAGGTTAGCAAAGATACACTACCCAAAGCAGCAGTATTTTCCCCCAAGGCTAGTGTGATTGTTTTTGAAGTAGTGTAACACCAAGCGGGAGAGAGAGTCGCAGTGACGTGACCTCTGATGCGACCTCCATGCCCAATGTACTCATGTAACTTTAGGTAGATAGACGCTTTTATAACCTTATTAGCCCCAATAAGCTTTCCCGCCGTGTTCACCCCTTCTTATCTACCTAGGTACTTCTTTGCTGGATGAAAGAAAAAAAAAAAAACCCAACCATGACACCTCCACCGTCGAAAAGAGCGGCATTAAAAACGACCAGGAGCACGATGCTCCCGAACAGCCAATCGCCCACAGGCTCCCATTCACCATGAACCTGCTCCGCCAGCCGGGCGTCCGCGCTCTAGCACTTCTCCTGGCCCTCGTGACCGTCTACGTGACCTACGGCTACTTCCACTTCTACCGCGACCCGCTCTCCATCTTCTTCTCGGAGCAGCACGGCTTCGACCGCTTCTACTCGGCCACGCGCGAGACCGAGGCCGACGCGTTCCTCGACGCGCTCGAGGCGGACCCGGGCGCGGTCCGCTCGCGGCTCGCCAAGGCGGGCCCAGAGCCGGCGCTGTGCGCCGTCTTCATGACGGTCGCGCGCGAGCTCGAGGGGCGGCAGTACATCGAGACGGCGGTGGGGTCCTTCTTCGCCAACCTGTCGCGCGCCGAGCGGGCCGCCGTGCACCTCAAGCTGTTCTTCGCCGACGTGCCGAGCCCCGAGACGCAGCACCGGAGCTACGCGCGGCTCGCCGCGGCCGACGTCGCCGACGCCATCGTCACGTACCCCCAGACGCTCCCGGCCGGGGACAGGGAGCGCCAGATGGCTCTGCTCGAGTCGTGGTCCGCGGCGCGCGGCGGCGGCAACGGGAGCACGGTCGAGCGGAAGACGGTGTACGACTACGCCTACGCGCTGCGCCAGTGCGTGCAGACCACCGAGGCGCCGTACATCGCGCTATTCGAGGACGACATTCTGCTCGCGGACGGCTGGGCGGCGCAGACGCTGAAGAACCTGCGCACCGTCGAGGAAATGATGAAGGACCCGAGGCGCCACGACCCTGAGCGCGGCCGGGTCGAGCCGGGCGGCCCGAACAGCTGGCTTTACCTGCGCCTGTTCAACCAAGAGCGGAGCTTCGGCTGGGGAGGCGGGCACGGGCTCCGCAGCAACAACGCGCACGTCATCTCGCTCGCCGTCAGCGCCGCCCTGCTGGCGTTCATCCTCGTGGGGCGGCGGCTCTTCCTCCCCCGGTTCCTGGCGCGGCATCTCGACGGCTGGGTGCTGCTGGTGGTCTGCGGCGTCGCCGTGCCGCTGTTCGTGTGGCTGTTCTTCGCGTCCGGGAAGGCGGCGCTCCTGGGGTCGCGCGCGGGCGTGTACGAGGAATGGTTCGGGTGCTGCAGCCAGGCGCTGGTGTTCAACCGGAGACACGCACGGGCGCTGTCCGACTACCTCATGGCGGCCACGGCGAAGCTGGGCCGGGCCGGCAGGGGCGACATGCTGCCCAAGGACTTCGCGTGGGACCGCGGCCTCGCGAGGCTCAGTGCATACCCGATGCTCGCGCAGCATCTGGGGCGCGTCAGCGCTACTGGCACTGCCTCCTTCGAGGCGGCGCGGATCTGGAGCATGGTGTTTGAGGACTTGGAGGCGCGCGAACTGGCTGATGAGCACGCCAGACTGGTCGAGGAGTTGTTCGGTCGGGAAGAGGGTGGGGGAATGACGGCACTTAGGTAGTTCGGGGGTTCTACGAAATATTACTTTACTATCCTTCTACCTATCGTGATGTGTATCGATGCTGTGATCTAAGTGATTAAGTCCATTTCACACTCAGCGCGTGCAAGCCTCGGACATCAGTGCATAACTTATTATATTCGAAATAAGCCGCACCGGTTTTGTCCCCTAGAATACTCGGTAGGACGGAATGATACTGGTCTAGTGCTATCTACGGATAGTCGAGCAACAGGCGTCTAGTCTCGCAGGGTAGCCTCAGACGAAAAACAAGAAACAAAAGAACATACACCAACCATCGACAAGCCCATACCCCGATAATGCACGCTTGTATCCGAGAAACCCGTGGTCTTCAAAGGTGGAATTTGTGGCAGCGCTGATCAAGCTTCGCATGCAAGCCCCCAATGTCATATTTGTTCTGGTCGGGTTTGAGCACGGCATAGTACAGCTGGGTCGCATTGCCCAGGTCGTAGTGACAGACAGAGGCGTTGTGGGCCGGCTGCGGGAAGATCCATCCGCCCCTATCCAAGCAGTCCTTCCTCTCGAAGACGAAGACTGTCCAGACACGCCACCGTCAGCATCACATCACAGCATCGACGAGCCGGCATCTAGGCCCGGGCCTGTTTGGTATATATTGGGGCAGCGTACCGTTCCAGTCCCCTTCGACTTCGGCCGAGAGGGTTTTGGTGTCGTTCGGCAAGAAGTAGCAGTTGCCCGCCCCGGCCTCGCCGACGAGTATGGTCTGCTTCTTGCTGCCGCAGTGGCACTTCCGCCCCGCGAAGTGCGTGTAGAGGGTGGCGATGGGCTTGTCGGGCTCGGCTGCGGCTGCGGCTACAATGCCGAGGAGGGCGGCGAGCACGCACAGGATGCGGAGGACGCCGTAGGCGAACTTGGACGGCATGGTTAATGGCAAGAGAGAGAATGATTGAGGGGTTGCAGTGGTGGTTTTTGGTGTTTTCTAGACGGCGGAGAGGAGAATAGATCACAGGAGAATATATGCCTGGGATGCTGAGCTAGAGTTGCTGTGCTTCGAGGTGAACCCGGCGAGCTTGACGAGCTTGGTATTGATGCTTTGCTGCTGGTCTTGGGGTGAGAAGTGAGGTGAAGGGGATAGATATTGTGTGTGTAATAAGCTGGGGGGGGCATGGAATTGGTCGGGCTACCTCCCTACTACCCGATAGTGTTCGGGGATCTCTTTCCTTCAATTACTTCGTTGAGCAGTTGGGCTCTCAAGGCTGTTATGATACTACCTACCCAGGTATCGTGGATTCTTCTTGCCTGTGTATGGCGTGGCATCTTTCCTCGATGACATATGATGATGATGGGGATGATAGTGTCTTTAGCTAGCAAGTATGATGGAGGGAGGGTCATTTCGAGTTGCCTCATTACTAGACCTGTCATATTTTGAAGTAGTACATACTAAAAAACTGTAGTCATTCTCACATTATGAAAGCTTGTTCTTCTTCTTCTTCTTCTTCTTCTTCTTCTTCTTCTTCTTCTTCTTCTTCTTCTTCATCGTCATAATGTCTCATGCTGTTTTGTTGTTTTTTTGCCTGGTCTATTGGCTACGAGTAGTGAAGTGTACGATGTCGTTTCATACGAGTCTTGGCAATACTGGGTCTTATTGAAGGCACTCACTCCCTCCCCCCCCTGAGGTACCTACTAGTATGTACCTTAAAAAAAAAAGAAAGAAAAAAGAAAGAAAAAAAGAAGGAAAAAAGATACGAGGTAGCGAACTCTAACTAGACTACCTAGGTACACAAGGTACTTTGAGCGACCTTGACCCAATTGACCCTGCCGCAGCGGTCCTACCCGGATCATTAAGGTAGGTGAGGAGGTAAGGAGGTACAGTCTTCGGTAGGTACACGCCCCACATTTGATGCGCCTCAGGGGGGCTTCGTTATTCTTTGTTATTAATTACTGCGTGATAAAAATTAAAAATACCTGAAGCATACCTGAGGCACACTCACTGCACATTCTGAATATTCACCATTCACCATTCACCATCTGCTCACCTCCTCCTCTGTGCATGTGAAGAGGAGGGACACCGAGGGGGGGCCTTGAGTACTAGCATATTATGACCTGATTGGCCTCCCTGTTCGTGTAGAATAGTGACATCAAGTGACATCCAGTGACACCCCAAGCTAGCCACGCAGCTAGTGAAGCAATCGCCGCGGCAAACACAGGCAAACGACTCCATGGTCTGGGACCCTTACCCCGACGATTGCCCCGACGATTGCCTCATCTTGACTCACCTTGACTCACCTTGCGCGAGGGTACACAATGGAATGAATGAGACTAGCTCCTATTGTCTTGCCCATTGTAACACCCACCCCATGCATCCATTTGCTCTGAAGCCTCCTTGCCCAATCCTTTTGGACTAGAATTGCCCTTTTAGGAATCCCCAATCTTCAATTTTGCTTGGGGCTGGCAAAAAACCAATATATGCTATGAGTCTCCTTGACTTGTTCGTCCCACCAGCACTTCATACATTCATTTGCCTTTGCAAACCCCAATATCCAATCATCGTCTTCCAAGGCGTATCCATTCATTGCATTGCTACCTATAAGCCCACCTATAAGCTCTCCGGCACTTAGCTCCGGCCCCCGGAAGAATACCCGGAGCTCCGAGACCGGTATAGGCCGCAAGCGACCGGCTATTGAGCTTACTCCGTCCCGTCTTCGATAGTAGTGCCTCAATGTCGAGCCCTGAGTTTAAGGGGTTGGCGGCGTCGCGCTGGGCGTCGGATGTGACGTCGGATGTGATGTCTTGGCCCCGTCCTCCTCCGGCACAGTTTAATCCTACTGTTGGTAGTGCTGGCACCGGTCAACTCGGTCCTTCGTCGTCGTCATCGTCGTCGTCGCCGTTGCGACGTCTGGCTAACATGTCCTCCAGCGCGGCGTATTATAACGACCAAGCCCAGTTGCCTCAGGACCAGCAGCTAAGCCGATTCCTGAAGATCGTTGCTCGCCTTAAGTGGAAGCTCCCTTTTCTGGAAGGCGGCTATGGGATTGCCATTAATCGAGTCGGCAAGGCACAGCAGAAAATAGAGTCCGACGAGATTCACTTCAAACTCGATTTCCATGAGTACTACATGCTGATCGAGCGAGCCTTGGTTCATCTCATGGGCGTTTATGACATCGTCATCTACGCCCAGCGGGATCCCAGCGGTCGTGGCTACGGAATTCGCGACGCCAACAAGAACGAACCCGACGTCTTCCGCGATCGTTCCCAGCCGCACCAGTATCACGAGAACGTTCTGCTGGCTCTCGGCGACCCCGCCAACCCGCTTCATGAAACGCTGGGACAGCCAGGCGTCCGCAAGCAGTTCGCCCGCGCCAAGGAGCTGAGAAACAGGTGGAAGAATGCCGACGAAGCCGGCTCCAGCCGCTTCACGCCCGCGCCGCTCGAGACCTACAATCTTAGGGAAATTTTGCAGACCATCCTGCAGGCGCTTGAGCAGGCGTTCTACGTGACCGACCAATTCGTACGGCGACAAAATCCCGGTGTCGATGAAGATGAACCAATGAGCACTGCCGACTGGACTACTGATTCGGCCGACTGGGGATTCATGGTTGATGCTAGTAAGTACTTTATCCGAGTCACCTCATCCCTTTATTATAGTTTTAAGCATACGGCAAACTCTATCACACCCGAAAAATCCTTCAAGTTCCCCGCACTTCCGGAACACTTAAACAAAACAACGCTCAAGACGGCAATTACTGACTCCGAGTGTGTTATAGTGGACTGGGAGGTGGTTTAGACGACGGTAGAGAGCTTTTGTGATACTCCAGGTCCGGGCGGTACCTGATTCCGGTATACTTCGGCGTTCTGGTGTCAAAGAGACAGGTTGACTTTTGCAAACGGACACGGCGTTGGAACATGAGTTGCAGGCATTTGATACCCTAGATGCATTAGACGGTATGCTTTGTTTTCGGGCCTTGTTCCTGTATACGAGTATATGCACATTCTGTCCTCCTCGATAAAGGTGGATAATCGAGAACCGTTGCGTTCTTCAAGTCCGATAGACAGTTTAATTCACCACTCCGCTCCAAACCTACCTATTGCAGCACTTTGACTTGATGATATCGTATTAGATTTGTCGCTTGGTGTATGTTTTGTGTATCACGGCATATAAAAAGGTGTCTTAAGTAAGCCGTACCTCCTATACCAAGGCTCTCACTGACGATCCCGACTGAGCTTACCTACCGTTAAACCCTCCGCACCGACGTGCAAGTCCCACCAAGTATATCCTTTTGGCCCTTTAGCCCTTTAGCAACGGGGTCCAAAAGGGAAAAAAATTGATGACTTGTCTAGCGGGGGCGATATTCCAATAAGATATTTACATAGTGCTACCGTAGTGTATAATAGCAGATGATCGTCGAAGAATGGTAGACCGGCACATCAGTCATCTCGCCAAATCGCCTGCCTAGATCACACTAGCGTGTACCTGTAGCACGGGGCCTCCGCGCGCGCCCTATCCCGCAGTCAGCTCAAGCGCGTTTGTGGCTACTTACATCGTAGTGTTAGTGCTTTTTCTTCATCAAGCACCAATTATGTGGTCTGGATAGCTGGATGCGATTGATAGAATGTTCGGTAGGATAGACTACACTATACGCACATGTTGCATTCTGAATTTCTGAGTACGAGCCAAATGATGGCCGTGTCGTGATGTGGTAATCAAATACCAATTTCACGATCCAATTAATAAGTATTAGATGGGGCTCGCTCAAGCGTCTGACAGTAGCTAGCTAGCTGGAGCGTAGTAGCAGAGCATCACCAGCATGGCATGACACCCCTGATCCATTTTGAGGCTGTGGAGAAGAACCCTACCCACTCCCATAGTAGTGTGACGGACGGAGGGTCTTGGGTAGGGAGCAAGATTACAGTAGGTAGGTTAGGTATCTCTCTTCTTACCATCGTCTCGCATCGTGCTACGGCCCTCTGATTTCTCCATCTCCAGACCGCCTCGACGAAGGAAAACACGTACCACTCACTCACTCTCTAAAGTAAAGAACGACTCGAGAACTCCCGCCACCGGGCCACGACAAACCATCATCGAGACGATTGAAAGAGGAGAATTTAGGGGTCGCGACGGAGCCAATTGTGAAGTTGAGGGGTTGGGACGAACGGCTCGGATCGGAGATTGTTAACTGGTCGCATATTGAAAGGACCACCCAAGTCGATGAGCCGCGAAGACGGCGCTCTGACCTCATACACGAATGAAGCCGACGAACCGAACGCCGTGTTCACCTGCCGATAGAGTCCAGTGTCGAAGTTATCGACACCGATAGACAGATCTCGAGAAAAAATCAGCTTGGAAGGAAGAGACAAAGAAAAGGGGGAAAATCCTCGACAACCGTATTTTATCAGAATCGCTATTCGCATGTGTTAGGAACCGCCCGACGAGGACGCAAAAGATGAGTCGGAAAAAGTTACCAGAATTGCCTATCGTGGGAAACCAGAGGAAATGGAACGTCATCAAAGTGGTGTTACGGTCCCTCTGCTTGACGCTAAGCATCGCCGACATAGCGGAACTCGTGGCCGTCGACTATTCACCAAGCGACCTAGAATACTGGCCGACAGTTGCCTATCCTATAGTAAGTTCCGCCGCGCTCCCACCACGACATACTCAATACCCCGTCCATCTCCCCACTATGTCAACCTTGCCTCGAATCGCTGCCCGATATATATTTCTATCACCTGTGGATACTCACCATGCCGGTAACCGTAGCTCTCGGTCTTCATCCTCTGGGACGTAGTGGAATTCGTCGTCATCATCGCGCGGGGCAGCGTAGCGAAAGGCGTCCACCCGGGCGCCCACGTCGGCGTAGAGCTCATCCTGTGGCTGGGCACTATTTTCACCGTCACGTCACAAGCGCTGTCGGCCGATTGGGGCCAGCTCGCGGGATTCACGACGTCGCCGACATGGGCGTATGTAGCGCTCACCCAGTTCATCATTCTGAGCCTCTTAGGGTACGTTACGATCATCTTCACCCACAATCTCGTCTAGCCATCCCTTTATTCCATAGCCGTCCTCCCGATTTCTCGGGGAGAGGGCCATGCTGAATGCGGGCCTAGCGATACGCCTGAGAAAGTTCCCGAAATAGCTAACGACGAAGCAAAAACACCAGGGTCTTACGCTTCGTATTCTTCGTGCGGGCGTGCGTCGAGGTGGACAGGCGGAAAAAGGACCGGCGGCTGCAGCAGCTCGTCTTCGCGATCCAGGAGCAAGGGCGGGACCCGCAGGCGGTTCCGCTGGCGGCCTTCAAGAAGGCGCGCGAGCTGGACCACGTGAGCTCGTCGACGGTGCTCCGGGCGCTGTCGAGATCGACGTCGACGACGGCGACGATGGACTCGGCGGCGCGGACCAGCCACTCGTCGACCGTGCCGGGGACGCCGCGGTCCTCGCCCGAGGAGCGCGACTTCGCGTACAAGTATAACTTCCCCATCGCCACTGTGCCCGAGCTCTTGGAGTCCGGGGTCCACCCCGAGGACGCGCGGAATCAGAAGGTCTTGATCGGGGCTTTCCCGAGGTAGATGGAATCGAAAGGAGTGGGAAATGCTGGCCGGATGGGCCCATGAGATATAGACGTAGCATAGACATTACATAATAATACTAGATACCCCTTTCATCCTTTTAACACCATCCACCCGACCACTTACTTCCTCACTTACTCACTCGCTCATTATGCTTATTGTATGATTGTCCCCCGCCTTACTCCTCTTTCCTCTTTTCATGCATCTTGGTAACCGGGATCTATTGCTCGTGACCGTTCTTCTGACCGTTGAACCTTAGTTCCAATGCGATTCGAATTGAGGATATAGTAGATGGGTATACTACAAACATAGGATTGTGTCGTCTTGTTTACCTAGAATTATTCCTTTACCCCACCCAACGTGTGCAATCAGATGAAGACAAAATAAACTGACGCCATAGCTTTCGATGACAAGAAAATTCAAGCCTATATGCCTGTTATAGTTGTGCGTATGTCTTATCTGTATGTTCCTCCTCCGGTGGCACATGGCCTCGAATCCGCTTATATGCAAGTACACCTACATGGGCTGCCTGTTAGTTATTTTACTCCCGAGCACCCACCTCACAGTATTCTCTTTTAACATCCCCGAAAAGCCTTTCTTCTCGAGATCATAATCGTTTTCCAGTATCGGCCTTCACACCAAAGATACAACCGTTCAGCTCTTCCAGCTTCCTATGGCAGCAGACTGCCCCGTCATGGAGCCCGACTCGATAGCTCGGACATCGCATCTCGAACGCCTCCCACCTGAGCTGCTCCGCGCCATTCTCAGTCAATTACGCGGCCTCACTGCATTGCGTTGCGCTATCCTTAGCTGTCGCTTGATCTTGAATTCATTTACCGGAAGTTCGTCGGTCATCGCCACGCGAGTCCTTTTAAATGAATTAGATTCGTGTGATGTACGCCCCGAGGCGATAGCCGCGCTGCTGGCCTCAAGGTTGGCTAAGCCAACACGGTCATCGGCACACGAATTTTACCAAGCCCATCTCCAAAAAAGAAACGTGGAAGTCGACATCCATCTAACGCTTAACGAAATTGCCGATCTCTCGAGATTACACTCGGCTGCCTCCAAACTAGCCAAGGATTTTGCCGAGGCGAGATTACAAGAGCTTGTTGCGACGGTGAAGGACGGCCACACTTCCCGGCCCCGGTCTCAGCCCTTAGAGCTTTCGACACTCGAAAGACGTCGGATTATACGTACGCTATATATCCTCGAGATATTTTTCAACATCTTTCGTCAGACTTCTATGCCCGACGTAGAGCTCGGCCAGTGCATAAACGACTTTCTTCTCAACTTTGCCCATTGGGAGATCGAGCAAATGGCTTGTGTGCAAGATTTTCTCTTTTTCCAAGTTTCTCCAAGTACGGTCGCCGACATAAGCAAGGCTTATGTATTAAGGCAAAGCTAATATTGAATGACAGGTTTTAATGAGATGGCAGCACATGATGTATACTGGGGAGAGTTCCAAGTTGAACTTGCTCAGTGGCTCGGCGATCCTCAACTACAGTCTCTCTACTTCAATGGATTAGTTTTTTTAGAGAGTATCGCCAAAGCAGGCACTTATGACCGGCAGCATCAGCTTCTCGACTATGGGCGGATTCCACACGCCCGATCCCGTAATCTTTACCGAGCTCTGAAAGATTTCAGCTACGAAGTGTGTGACGAGCAAGCTTCGGTTTTCAGCTATGAAAACTCACAAGATTACGCCCTAGAAGTCAAGCGCCCTTAGTTTGAAGACCCCGATAATGGACCGTTCGGCATATAGAAGTGGGCTCACGAGTCGGCATCCTTGAGACGATCTGTGTATCAGAAGGGGCAAGCGAAGCTACGTAAATGGGGATACGTGATGTGGGACCGGGCGCGGCTCGACACGTTGCCTATCTTCCGGGATAAGTGGCAGCCGCCGGTCTTTAGTCCGTTCGGTCGGTCCTTACCTGATGACGCGGTTGGGGAGGTCGATGAGGGGTGGGCATCCTCTTGGCGGGAGAGGTCGCGGATATACAACGAGCAAGGGAGGGGATGGTGGGATTTCGGCGACGAGTCGAAGATTGTGTGGACGCGAGGCGAGGACGGTCCGGGAAAGACTCACGACACACCGACGTCGCTCGACGAGGCTAAGAGAGCCATCCTGGCCTTAGAACGGCCCTGATATTTGTAACTATCACGCAATTTCACAAGGCCCTAGGTTAGAAGTACTACACCTTGACATGAATATAGATCTTCAGAGTCATGACAGGCAATATATAGGGCCCTATGGCTCGAAGAAGATGGATGTTGACGTCTTTAGTGATTAATCTAAGTCCTCTGTTCATTGTATTCATCTCCTCTCAATCTTCTTCGCACCAGCGCTGTTCACTTAGCACACGACTTTCGGCTTTTTCGAGTAACTTCCATAGCCTTAAGATCTCGTCCATACGTGGTAGTGAACCCAAGAAGCAGGTCAGATTTTCTTGTTGAAAAGATCGATGTAACAGGGATACGAGGAAATGCGATATTGTACATGTCGTATCAATACTACATGTAGCACGCCAACCCCGTTTTGTACAGAGCAGTTAGGTAGGCTAATATTACCAGATTCTGGTAGTCCACTGCAAAAAAGATTGTTTCCGTAAGCAGTTGATGTCGGATGCTTCTAAATAAAATTATTTATTTTAGCTGGCTTAGCGAGGCTTAAAAGAATACCTACGGCTAACAGAGTATCGAAATAACTGACGATTGATTCAATAGTTATTAGTTTCCTAGGTTCTATCAAAATATAGGTGCCTGTCAGTATACCTTCAAATTCAGCTATACAACCTGCTATCACCTGTAGAGACCTAAGTAGTTGATGTTAGGTAGCCGGAAATCCAACGTCTATACCAGGATACGGTAAACAATATTTACATCGTATTAACTAAGACCGACTTCCTAGGAAGTCGGTCAAAAGCAATGAATACCGTTTATTTATTGAGCCACCTGGGTACCTAGGTTAGGTAGGTAGTAACCGCTTCGTACGGTGTGCAATAATGCAAAAGTTACCTAACGCAAAGGCGGGGCCCAGCTCAGGATCAGGCTAAAAGCGGCGTGGCTCAGCTTGGCATCCTGTTTACAGGTATCTAGTATACATAGTATGAGGTACCTACCCTGCATGTATAGTAGCAGTACAGTAGTAAGGTAGTACTGCCTAATACGGGCAGAGTTTCTCCACATATACAAGACAAGGCGTACATTATATGTACTACCTGTCTAATGTAACAGGGACCCTCCGTCCTCCGTCCTCCGAAACGACGTCACATGCGCAAACCTACCTACCTGGTAGGGAAGCTATAGGCGCATATAGCTACCTCGATCAGTCAGCTGCTTGATAACGTCTCATCATCATTCCAGGCTCCAACCAACGCCAGCTCAATCAAGCTTTATTGCGAAGCTTACTTTTCGCTTTGCTTATATATGCACTCATCTCGTGAGGGATGGAGCTCTTTAGCAGCCACTAGATCTTTGCTTGACACTCGACCCTCGACCCTCGGCCCAGACCAGAATTCATCCAACAGAGCCACACCGCGACGGCGCATCATCGTTACCTAGGTAGCATCATGGCGCCGACGATATCCTTGCGCTCTCTCCTCACCTATGCGAATAATTTGGTTTCGCAGATACCACTTCTTGGTGGCGTCCCTGGCGACATTCCCAACTCCATCATCCCCTCAATATTTGAATCAGGCCATACCGGCTCCTCCCAATCCTCCGCCGACTTTCCCTCCGGAATAGACCATGGCGAACAACCTATTTTCGATGGCGTAACGCCGTACGATCCCCTGACCGGTGCGCCTTCGTGCCCTCTCGACGGGCCTATAAGCTGCAATAATCAGTCGGCTGCCGACTCCTGCTGTTTTGTCTATCCCGGCGGCCGATTGTTGCTCACGCAGTTCTGGGATGAGGAGATACATGTTGGCGGGAGCGAAGACGACTGGACTCTTCACGGGCTTTGGTAAGTTTGGCCGTCTCCTATGAGCACGTGGCCAGAGAAGGTTACCGTGTTCGATAACAGCGCGGGCCAAAGTAGAACATTGGGAATTATGGAGATCTGACGTTTGCGGGAATAGGCCCGATCTCTGTGATGGCTCATACGACCAGTACTGCGGGATGACCCCTAGATTCAACAACATCACAGCCGTGCTGGAACACTACGACCAAGGCGATCTAATAGAATCCATGAATCGGTATTGGGTTGCCAACTAGTAAGTTTCCTAATTTATCCTAAGGAATCGTTTGTACCATCTCGCTCTACGCCGTCGCTAGGCTGTTTATAAAACTATCATACCTCGGAAGAGAAGCGAGTTGCCGTGGAGAAGAAATACAACAACATTATTCAAGATAGTACTAATGGAGAATAGTGGTACAAACGAGCACCTCTGGGCGCATGAGTACAACAAGCACGGCACGTGCATCAACACACTCGCGCCATCGTGCTACGGCGAAGCGTACACGCCGGGTGTAGAGGTGGTCGACTACTTCATGCGTGCGTTCGGACTTTTCCGGATGCTGGACACATACCGCGCGCTGCAACGGGTGGGCATCGAGCCGGACGCTTCCAAAACCTACGCGCTAGCCGATGTCCAGGCCGCCCTCGAGGAGTACAGCGGCAGCCGCGTGATCCTGAAGTGCTCGCGGCACGGCGCGCTCCACGAGGCGTGGTACGTGTGGTTCGTGAAGGGCAGCATGCAGAGTGGCGAGTTCGTCCCCGCGCGGGATAGTTTCAAGGGCGACCATGGCAATTGCCCGACGCACATCCGATATCTGCCCAAGCGGAAGAAGGGGAGGTGGTGAGATGAGGTGAGGTGCGCCCTTGCTTTTAGTATAGTATAGACATGTGATAAAACATGGGAATGATAATGATAATCGTAGTGCCCTACCTAAAGCAGTCTCCTAGCCCGTGAGATAAATAACGAGACGTCGATGGTATATCCCATACGTGCCCAAAGCCCCCCTTACTCTGGCAACAGCGTCCCTAGATAGAGAAGGGCAGGCCAGAAAGAACACTATCTACCTACCCAAACCCCCCAAACTAGGCAGGAGGCCACCGGCCTATACATCTACACAGGAGATATCCCGGTACAAACCCAAACAGGTCCCGGCATAAACCCTATATAATAAGCACGCTCAAGAGCAAGAAACGAAAGTATATATTGAGCATTACCTCAGAGGCTTTTGGCTGTGTTGGTACGGCCTAGCGAGCACACAATATCCCTATTTAGCGTAGTCGTTCAGTATCCTTACTCTGCATCGTTAGGCACCGGGGGTTCGATTCCCTCGTCGGTCGATTCCATCCCTTTCCCCCCTCCTCCTTCTACTTTTGCGCTTCGGCTTGTGGGCTCCTCGATACCTATTTCTGCACGCTAGCACCTACCTATCCTATATATTAGATTAGGCGTTTACGGTTTGTATTATTAATATTCATTGGCTATATTTTCCTGTCATCCGTTTACCATATGTTGCTTTTCCTTTGGTTTGCATAATTCTAGGGTTTGCAGTTTTAAGGGCTTCGACATGGAATGTGGCCTCGGAATCCGTATCACCTGACGCCTTGTCGTTATAGTAACCTCTTATGTCTTTACACGATGATGACATAACATCTCAAGACTTATACGGTGCATTAACCCAAAAAAGGAGAGAGAGAGAAAAGGCGACCATTGTAGCACATCTTGCTAGCGTACCTCGTGCACAGTTACGAGTCTGTTACACCTGGGCAGACGAAGACGATTCACTAGGTAGTGATGGGCAAGGTACGTTGAATTGCAAGCAGCTATCTCTCCCTACAGACTTTCCTTATCCTACTCGTGCGTTCGTTCTCTTGATGATATGAACAGGACAAGACTCCCCTGTGAACGAGCGATTCCCCCGCAATTTCTCCCACCCCTTTAAATTTGAATAACAAGCTGGCGACGGGCTGCCGCCATCTACGAACGTTCCGTACCATCCTGCTAGCCCCAGGTATTGCGGTCTCCCATCACACGTTGGGCTGCGGAAGGCTAGCCAGCGAGGGGCGAAACGGAATCTCTGGGCCTAGGTACATCGCCGTCAGTCTCCGCATGCACCGCCGCGACGCAATATTCGCCGGATGGCTAGACTTGGGATTGGGGGGTCTTACCGCTTAGCCGCAGACGGCGCCGCCGTTGTGGTTGCCGGCGCAGATGGCGCTGCCGCACGAAGCGATGACGACGAAGACGCCGTTGGCGCATTGGATCTAGGGAACGCGAAACTGTCAGCCAAACTATTTTCCCCTCCCCTCCTCTCCTCTCCTCTCTGGGGAAAAAGAAGGAAAACCGGCGAGGAATGTTAGAGTCATCTTACAATGTCATTGCAGCTAGGGTCGCAGGCGAATCCGTCGCCGCTGCAGGCCTCGCCGATAGGGAAGGCGGTGATGGGCGCGCCGAACTGCGAGCCGCAGGTGCCCACGGGCGTCTGGCGGGCGACGACGGCGGCGTCGTTCTCGACTGGGCTGGCCAGCGCCGGGGCGGCCGCGAGGAGCATGCCGAAGAGGGCGGTGATGGTGAAGGACTGCATTTTTGCTGTTGGAGTTGCGTGCGTTTGGGGATCGGTGGATGGTGCTGCTGTGTTGAGTGGACTGTTGAGCTTGATGGGAGGGAGATGCTTGGACTGAGGACGGAATCCGAGGGGATGGTGCTGTCTTATATACTCGTTCGAGCACACCTAGTGACTTCTCATTCTGCCTTCAGTCCACGCCGGCGAGCCTATTGCACTCCCTCTCATCCAGCGCTGAGCGGTCTTAGTGGCAACGCAGGATGAATGGTGCTAGCGGTCTCGCGATCTCTTGCCATCGGTCAGGACAACTCGCTGACCAATATTTCCCTTTGAAGATATGATCAGAGGCAGCGAGGCAGTCCGATCATCGACCGCGCCATGGTTCTCCTCGCTCACTGAGAGAGAATAGACGGACGCAGTGAGCAGCCACATATTGCTAGAGTTACACGTCGTGTTCCCCCCCCCCCCCCCCCCCCCCCCGGCACGATGGGAGTGGCTTCCCCGGATACACACCCCTATGAAGCTTATGGCAGCGGCCTCTCGACGTGTCTGCTGGCTATCCGGCTCTCGATTCTGTGTTGCATCAGCTGAGCAAAGCCTTCACATTTCCTTCACCTGGAACAGGGGTTTTCAAAGCTCATGCGTCCTTAACAACAGCGTTGAACAGCCTCTTTGAAGGAACGATTCAAGCGCCCTTTGCAAATAAGTCCTTGATGATGGCTACATGACATGACAAAAAGAAACAGCACCAACACAGCCCCAAGGACTCTGGCACCGGTGACGTACGGGTAAGCGACGAAGGTCAACCGAATCCCACTCCTCATAGGAACACCACGGGAACCCGTCAAGGCCTACCATGAAGCCGGGCTCGTTGGACTCAGTAAGCTGACCCGCATGAGGTACATATGATTAAGCTTTCGGGCGGCTTATACATGAGTTGGCTCGCAGGAACGAGGATCGGCATTGAGAGGGCAAGTTTGGTGAGACGTAGTTCCCCCCCAGCCCGTGTTAGAGCCGGATGACAACAGCCAGGGGGGCGGATGACAACATCGAGGAGCTTTGCACGGAGGGATCTCTCCTGCCAAGGCGGGGCCGTCTACCGGCAATAAGACGCAGCGTGCGGAGGGAGGGCGCCATGTACACCGCAGACGGGGTTGCATGGCTTGGGTGGTCTGACATAAGCTACCTACCTACCTACCTACCTACCGTCTTGCTTGCGATAGAATAGGACCGTGAAGGGGTTTAGACGGCGCAGTGGAATGCCCGCTTTGGGAAGTATATGGCGACTGGTAGTTTACCGGTTTCGACTTCTAAAGCATTCTGTGTATCAAGATCACAGTCGGCCAACTGTTCCTGCGAAATGTGAAAATCGGCAGCTAGCAATCTGGGTGATTAACACGAGTTTGTCGCGCGTGCTGACGGGCCCTACGAACAAGAACAGCGCAGTTCCCGTCTTCTTACCGGCGCTAGGCCGCTAAATGGCAGGATACCACTCGCCCTGCGCTATTCGCGAGAGAACGATCCAACCCTTGGTCTTTGTCATGGAACGCATGTTGTGCTACATGTATTAGTTTGGTAATCGGTTAACGTAATGCTCTGCGACGATGACTATGGCCATTGGAAGATCGGGGGTACAAGAGGTAGAAATTGGTCTGCCTACCAATACCAGAACGGAAGCGAGTCTCGTGTAGAGGTATCAAGCAATTGTTTATTCTTTGACTAAGCGCTATTACAAACTAGCGAGGAGCACACAACATAGGGCACACCATAGGAAAGCCCCGATAGGCACGGCATCACGGCGTAGTCGATAAATTCCTAGACCTTCTGAGCCTGACAACTCTCGGTGTGCTGCAGTAGGCCGGATATGACTGTAGATCAAGGCCACATTAGAAGGCTATCTGTGCGGTTGTCTCATGACAAATGCCTTCGTGTCACATCTTTAGGAGCAAACAAGGTGCTGTGTATATATCGGGGGCCCCTACATAGTTAGCCTAGGCTCTGTGCACAACAGCGAGTATTCCTCGTGCTCTCGATAGAGACCAGATCTAGCTCGATAGCCACACGGCGCTTCATCGCGTGGCAGTTCAAGGTTCGACGAACATCTGAATCCTACAGCTCGGCAAGCCTATTGTTGCTATAGATACGCCCTTTTTGACACTGTTCCGTCTTCACCCCGCTAAGAGAACCACCTGGTATAGTTCGAGAGACGACGGGAGTCTTCAAGACAGGACGATGGGGCAGACCGCCCCTGTCATGGTAGGGTGTCAAGCCATGCCGGGGACAAGTTCGGGTATCCTAAATCATACCCTATGAGCTACTGCCATCGGAGCCTAGAACCTTCTTGAATACTATGTGGATTGCGTGGTACTAGGTAGATGCTCAGGTAGCCATGAAGCACCTAACCTAGTGAACACTGGGATTGTGTGTGCTTAGTAGACGCATTTGGCCCATGAAGATGGAGGAAGTACTATCTCGAACGTAGAGCAGTGCCCGTTTTTAAAAAAAGATACCTGAGGGAACGTATGCGGCCGGTGTCACGCGACACATAGGAAAGACCAGCAAGTCTGCGCTGCATTTGCTGGCCACTCCCACGAGTATGCGAATCACGATTAACGGGAACGGCAATGCGATAAGGCTGCTTGGTTCCGTGATCCGACGCTCATCAATGGGGATTTGTGGCATGATGACATTTCCGAGTCCCGTTGCGATGTGAGGAGTGTGGAAAACAATTGCCGCTTTGCTTTGCCCTTGCCCTTTGTGATGGGAGGAGTCCAGCTGTGTATTGTAGTTCGTTATAGAAGGGATGGAACCCCTACCGCGTCTGCTATATAAGAATAATACAGACACATGCCATCTACCACAGGTTACGTAGATATCCACTGCGCTAAATAGGTACCGAAGCACCCGTTGCGCGGTAAGGAGTGGTCGTGGCATGAGGTCCCCTAACTTCTTACTACTTGTGCTGAGCACTCCTCGGATTCCAATTCGGATACGCCATCGTCTTTGTTGGCTGGGAAGGTAATTACGTGTTCGATTCTATTCAGTTCGCCATTCTTTACGTAGGTGGCGTGCAGGGAAACGAATACGACGTAGTTATTATTGATACCGTCTGATCGAAAACACTGGTGTTATTAAAGATCCTCATTAAGGATTGATGATAAGATCTCGCGCGAAGTGTTTTGTCGTGCTCTTAGAGATCTAGGCTATTCATGTTAAGGCTACTCGTGCAGGACGGGCACTGTGGTCTCCAGTGGCCGGTTTGCAGGCAGACTGTGCATTTCTTGATCAATGTCAACTCGCAATTATCCTCTGTATGGGAACGGCCGCAGTTCAGACTGTGGTGCACAGCAGGGTCTCTCTGAGAACAGTAAGACAGGTCATGCTCGATCGAAGAACAGACCTGGCATGGGTAACGTGGATGAACATCGTTCATATGGCCTAATTCGAATTGGCCCTTGTCGTCCTTAAGAATGCCCATGTGGACACCTCGTCTATCACGAATGCAAGCATTCTCGATTACAGGATCGGCAGAAAAATCTCCCTCCTGATTCTCTTCAGTCTGCTAATTCTAGTCCGAAGTTTCTTGCTGATTCCTTGTCTTCCTCGTCCTGTTCGACTTGTTTGCTTTTTCCTTTCTTTTTCCTGTTCCTGATCTCAGCGTACGTGTTGATTTGCTCCTTCATCTTGTCGGTGTCAAGCTTTGCGCGGAACAATCTTTCTCTAGGCTTGAGATCGTCTTCCAAGCCTCGAATTTCGCGGAATGTTCGCTTACTACGGCCTGGAACATACGCGGGCTCCTGTTTCTCTTCACTGTGCCACTTATGAATCGGGCGGAGTGAGTGAAGCTCGACTGTAAGCGGCTGAGGATTCTTTACCTAGGTTTATGTAGGAATTAGAACCCTACTTATCCTCCAGCCAACGTTGGTAGTCGGCCAGGAGAAGGGGAAATCTGCTGGACGGCTTCTTGTTATTCCGTACTCGCTAGGTCACTTTGTGGTCTCTATATGGCTGTAGAGCTTGGTGCCTGCTCCCTTCTTGGCGCTTCTACTCGTTCTCCAATAGTTCGGCACAGAAATTCTGCGCCAATTTTGACAACGGGAGGCGATGATTGATTGATGATAGATGGTTGACGATAAAAGCGGGTGAAATGGCTTGATGTATATTGTCGGATGTTAGTAGTACCTAACTTGCCATTGCTTAGGGAAATGGTATCATCAAAAAAAGCCGACCGCGAACCATGAGAGTCATTAGAAGTTCCATCAACAATCTCAGGAATCGAATGGCGTCCCATCAAGCGCTTGGCTGGTCGATTGGCCCACGTTGGTCTGTTGAGCTCTTTTGCCGCGATGATGACTTGCTAGGCGGCTAACGGTTGTGTTTGGCAACCGATTATCGTTCCCTCCAACATGAAAGTGATCATTCACGAAGAGGTATCACTCGTAAACATCACCCCGCAGATGCGAACCCCGGGTAGACTGCTCGGGCATGTTGGCCATGTGTCATGGCTCTCGGGACCCCAACCAAGCTCTCAGCAAGAGTGTAGAATCTTGACGAGCTGATAGAAGAGCCTTTGGGTTTCTCAGTCCTACTGTCGGAGGGTATGGCTATGATGAATACTTATTGTTGCGCAAATAGCCCTATTAGTAGCTACCTTAGGTAGGTATCTAAGGGTCCTTTTAAGTACGGAACGTTCATTGTTCTAGAAATGTGCCGCCGGAGGCATGGCGTAAGTACCTACCTAGAGAGGAAGTCGGAGCCTCTTTTCATTGGTAGGCATGGCCTTATTGAAGCCCCCCCCCTAGAAAAATGGATGACGGGATCGCTTTAATAAATTGAATTGAATGCCTAGGATCTACTTCCTATTCTTCGAAAACCTTTTCTTTTCCGTGAGTAAAGTGAGGAACACCTGGTCGGTAGGTCATCACCTTTGTGACGGTGACTTATTGAGGCCATCTTCTGATTGTGGGAAATACCTCAAGTTAGCACTGCCTTTTTAGGGTTTAATGCGCTTAGCGGTGGGTTTAGCCGTAGCTTAAGCCTATACCTAAGGGACTAGACACCCACTTGTTTTTATTGTTTTTTTAATTGGGGGGTTTTATTTTTTCACTATTTCTACCTACCTAGTAGGTAAAATCATCTCGGTGGTTAGATATTTCAAGAAAGCGGAAGGGGAAAAAGAGAAGTTAGTAAATAAAGTGTTAAAGAAACGGCAGCAATGGCTCGTTGATATATATACATCTACACTTGCATATTCTCACAAACTACCTACCTGGGTCCGCATAGATAGATAGATATGTACCTGTCCTAAGCTATTCGTTTAGGTGGTAGACCATCCCTAGCAACCCACTCCCAGACTCCCGGCACCGGCAATTGGTCCCTGTTAGCGGTCGTTAGAGCCGAGCCAGTCAGCCACTTAATCCCCTGAGATCTAGAGAATCATTTTCACTCCATCACTCCCATCATCTTCTTGCTACACAGGCTCGTGTTCGTCTCCCTGTTTCGTCTCTGTCTCCCTGCTGCACGGATGATGTGTGGCGCCTGAGCATTCTGGGCATTCTGAGCATTCTGAGCATTGGAGCGTGCGTTTGACGATGGTGTGATTGCGCGACCATGTGAGTGAATTGGAGACAGGCGGATTACAGCACAATGGGAATGCACAGAGTTACAGGCTGTTGGCCGTAATACAGTATTACAAGGCGTCAGACGCAACAGAGGCAACAGAGGCAACCGAGGAAACTCAAAAAAAATAGGGCAGGTCGCACACATTGGGCGTTTCTTGAGCTTCTTGACTCCTAAGCTCTGAGTTTTCCCTAGCCTTCCCGCAGCCTATTCTCAAATACCATCCCATCTGGTGATGCAAACAACAAAGGGTGCTGCTTGTGGAAAGGGCTGCAACTGTGGCAACAAAGAAAGTATGCTGAGACAGCTGTGCCGGGCGAACACTACAGATAAACTTTGCTGTCGCGCGCAAATATTTGTTTACAGCTGTATTTGGTTTCCATCATGAGCATCCCCCCCATCTTTACAACAACAACAACAACAACATAGAGAGAGAGAGAGATCATCTACACCAACACCACCGCATCCACCTCTCCCGCATCATTCGCCTTTCATTTATTCTACCGTTGGCCGCCAAAAATGGAAGCTCTTCGAGCCCAGCTCGCTGAGACTCAGGGCGCACTCACCGACCGAGACAAGAAATTTCGCCAGTTGAAAGCCGATCAGAAATCATGGTCAGCAGAAAAATCCACCCTGGAAGCCAGGATCGCACGACTCGAGTCGGAGAATTTGAGACTAAAGGGAACGCCACATACTACCACAGATGAATCCAGTAAGCCGGCAGCATCGACACATCACGAGGCCAATGGCCCGGAGGTTGCTCTAACACAGAAGCGCATAGTAAACCCGTTGGCGTTACAGGACCAGCAGGCTGCGGATGGAGATGAAACAGTAACCATCACGCGTTCCCGCATGAAACAGGCCGAGGCGCAGTTTAATCAAATGATCGACGAGGTGGCTGAGAAGACCAAGCTGTGCGAGTCACTTCAGGCCAGCCTCACTCAGTCGAGCCCAATACCAGTTCTTGAGTTGAGCAGCGATGAGGTTGTCAAGCGATGGAACAAATTGCGGGAGCAGATCCGGCTCTTGACAGTAGAACGCCTCAACAAGACATTCTCCTCAAGCCTCGTATCAGACAAGTACAAAGACGAGTTCAAGGTGCTCTCGACGCACTGGAAGACCTACGCAAGCAATGAGAACGTGACCAGCTACATGTTCCGCGCACTCATCTGGAGATACGTCCTCCGCTACTTCGAAGTATTCTGCCGCGCATTTGGGCGCGACATCAGCAGGAAACTTCAAGAGGTGGCAGCAGCCCTATCAACGAAAATATCAGATGCGGAATTTCAAGAATGGCGTATTCGCACTGCAGCAGTAGTTGAGACGGCCTATCCGATCGACAAAAGCCTCATCGACGAAATAACAACAAAGCTCCTAGAGGCAATCACGCCACTTGTAGAGGATGCGAACCCCGTTGCGCTCAAAACTTCACTCCGCGATATCGTCAAGACGGTAGCGGATCTCAGCGCCAAGCTCGACCGATCTAATTTCGTCGTCTTGATGTATAACGAGCCCGGAAGCTTTCTCACACACGGCTTTCCCTTTAAAGATGAGTTGATGGAGATAAAAGCGAGATTTGGATCGCAGTCAGTGGTGGACTTAATGATTACGCCGTGCCTTTTGAAGAAGGAAGCAGAATATTCGGTACTTGTGAAAGCGGAGGTGATCTGCTAAGGGAGACGTCGAAATAGTTAGGAAACGGGCACCCCCAAGAAACGGCTATCAGGTAATAGCCCCATGTGAAAGATGCCGAGAGCAACAATGTTCAAATAAGCAGGAATGAACGAGAAATAGAAGGAGATACACCGGAGTTATAGTAGCCATTAACTCTTTTCAGAGCCGATGACTTCCGCATTAGCAGGATTGGCCAGCTGATCTTAGCGGGAAGTTGTCACTTGCCTAGAAACTCCGATAGAATTTTTTGGAAGATAGCAAGAACAGAACACATTGAAATCCCCCCTTCGGCGTTGCACGGCGCCCTTTGCTCCGTTCACTTGTAGTATTGCTACCATCAATCCTTCAAACCGGTGAACTAGTATAAACAATATGCTTCTCATCAGCCCCCCCCCCACGATACAAGTAGCTCTACCAAGACACAGCTAGTGACACCATGTTCTATACACTCATAAACTCCCGGATAAGACGATGCAGTTTAGGTTCCTGATTGGTGTGTCACTACCTAGCTGGGATGCTTTGTTTACCTTCTTCATTCGTGCTAACTGCTCGATAGCATACGCGAAAACCAATACTACGTACGAATGAATTCAATATCAAGGCAGAACAAGCAAATTGTATTAACGATACCAAATTTCCTCGGAGGGCACAAGGTCTCATCGGATCTTTGCTTGAACAACAGCCGGCAAATTCTCGACAAACTCGACAAGGTTAAGGCCTCCTCGCTCGCATTATTGACTATAATAAGGGACGCGTCGAGAAAGACTCGAGCGAGCCAAGACCTTCGAGGACGACTCAGGGTAGATTGCAGAGGTATCGCTACTAGGAGAGGTGCATACACCCGCTATCCACCTGTTGCCTGGTTGAAGCGAAATATGATGAAGAATGAAGAATAGATGGACGAAAAGCGAGTGCTAAAATACAGCACCCCGATGACCAAACCAGAGACATCCCAACTCGATTTCAGCTTCCAAGCCTTCAATGCTTGGCCATTCGCTCAATATGCGACTACATCAATAGTCATAAAAGCAGGACGAGACAAATAGTAACGAATATTCAGGCCCTTAACTTCTGAGTCAATCCTTAGATATATGTTGCTAATGGAAAGGGAGGTTGCTGAGAAAGCGAATCGTACAGCCACGCAGGACGGCAGAGAACCGGGTCTCTAAGAAGAACTGGTGTATAAGGGTGCCAATATCTCAGAACTAGGCTCCCGTTCAGAACCGGAGAAGGTAGATGACGAGAGCACAGAGCCACAGCGTCCAAGCCAAGTCAGAAGGCCGCCGGTCCCAGCACGAAGCCTATACACGGAGCCGACTCCTCCAGGAAGGCTTCACCGAGATCAATCGAATTAAAGATGATGCTGAAGAGGTCAAGTAACCTCGACGGTCTTGGAACAGTTAGTGGAGAGGCGCACATCCCTCTCGGCCGCGCCGAGGAAGCTAACACGCGGTTAACACTCTACTTGACAAACCCAAGCAATACTTTCCAGGCCCATCATATGATACGAGGGATATACAAGAACAGCCCGTGCTAGGCCGGCCAACGATGCCCATTCAAGGCCCCCCCAAAGGGTAGCCGTTTTTGGGTCATCCAAGGCTCGATCTAGCGCTCGAGGGGGGGATCGATTCCTCGTTGAAAACACCCGTAATGCAAAGATCACACCAGACTTGTAAAAAAGTACCAATCAACTCAAACGCCAACACTGTTCCATCAAAGGCTTCATCGTATAGGCCAAGCCCACAGTCACCGACGCAGAAACCCTCATTAGCTTGGGGTCTTCAATGAAAGGTATACAGGGGCGACCTCCACCCTGATGAACGAATTTCTGCATCCATATATATTCCCAATCTCGTCAACACTCCCTTCTCATTCCTCCATCTCCTTCACAACTTCCTCTTTTCTGCTGCCCGCCCCCTGCCTAGCCGTACATACATCTAGAGGGATGCAACAATAGTGATCCAGCTACCTGGTTCACTACAAGACAATACCTACCAGCAAGGATTAATTATAAGCCTCGTATAATCTCGATATAGTCTTATGACTCTAGCATTGCGGGCTTTATTCTGGTCTTAATTCCCACTTACGCCTGTGTTTATTCTCGTCAACTTCCCATTTGCGATCGTCGTCGCCATTGCCGCCGCCGCAATTGCCGACAATACGACTCGGCCCAAGCCACAGCCTAGTCCAATGTCGAAAGCCCGGAGAAAAGGGCCGAGGATTTGGCAAAAGAGATGGCCGAAAGGACGAGCCGTCTAGCCGTGCAGGACAGCGAGGTCACTTGTATTGCGGCGGCCAACCAGGAACTCTAAGACGAGCTAGCGCAGAGGGCCGCCAGAATCTCCGAATTGGACACTGTGATCTCGCAACTAGATTCCGGTGAGCGACACCCTTGATCACATCACGCTGGTTTACCTAGCATTATTATTTTCTTGAGCTGAACATCTGAGGCAGCCTCTTTGTCTTATATCTGGGTGCGGCCCGCGCACATCATCCGAGACAGCACGTCTCTTCCTAGACGGGTAGTCCATCTAGGCTTCGAACATTAGTTAAGCCTATGGCCTCTCGTTCATCATCAATTTACGGCTCGGACGTGCCTATCCAGGGACCCTTGTCACTATCTTCAGCTGAAGCAGACATCCATCGCCTCAGCCAGCGGTTTTCTCAACAGAGTGTGTCAGCACACCCATCTACTACCCATCTGCCTCACTTCCAATCGGACCCAGGACACTCCTTTACTCGCCATTCAATTGAAGCTAAAATGGAAGAAGGTGGATCGCGAAGGCGTAGAACTGCAGTCGTGGCACCTTCTTTCGACATGTTCTCGGGGTTGCGTTCCTAACCTACTGGATTCATTTCCACACCTGCTTGACCAGGATCTCGGGAGGCAAAGGCTGTCGGTAAAATTCATTCGGCGATATACAGAGCGCTCTGGCTGTGCCTAAAGTCCAGGCCTTCAAGTTTTCTGCCCTATCTCTCATCAGGGCATCTCCGGCTGTACCAACAATCCAGACTCATTTCACGTATCAAGCTTTAATTTCTCAAGCTTTGCTTTGCCAGTTTCTCCCCTCGAGCTACCGCTCCGGTAGCACCAAGCCCAGTCCCCTGAATACGACGAAGAGAAGCTGCATAGATCGTTTCTTGAAGGATCGCCACTACCCTGGGCGCTACGTTTTCCTTTCTTTGCTAGCCATTTGCCAGCATTTAGGGGAGTGAGGCTGTTGGGGTTCTAGAGGCAGCACGGAGATGTGATCCCCCTTGTCAGTCACAGTATTAGCTCTCCATCCTAATTACTATAACATACAGAGAAATACGTGATTGCCAAGACGGCCTCCACGCTCTGCTATAGATTGGTAGCTAGCGACTAAGATCATCGTCGCATTTCCTTTGCTCGTTTTGTGTTGATTTGTGTGGTTTTCGGAGTCGAGATATCGCCGCCCTTGTTGCCGCAGCTGCTGAAGAAGGCAATTCATTGTTGCCTGAATTCCCCCTCATCATCATCGCCATCACCGTCACCGTCGCCGTCGCCGTTCCGCCTCCCTTCAAGTTACCCATACTTTTCCCACCCAGCTCCCATCTCTCACTCATGTCTAACCCGTCATCCAACCCACCCTTCCAAGGCACTGAGCCTATCTGGATTTGTGTATTACCTAATAGCCGCAAACTTACCTTAAGTACGCTCACCTCCACGTTGCCTGGAGATTTCTTCGGACAGGTATCACATCTCCGTGCTTCCAGAACCCCTAAACCTCTGTTGTCAATTTCCCCCCACATGTCTCGGTTCTGGAAAGGTACTACCACTGCTATCAAGAAACGTCTATACAACCCTGACAATACGTCTATTCCTCTCTTAAGATCTGCTTATAATGACGTTTATACTAAGTCACCAAATATGTTTATTCTTCCTTTATTACAACTATTCTAAGCTTCTAGGGACAGGCAAAGCTACAAGCACTAAAGAATCTTAGTGTTGGCTAAACAAACAATGATCATCACTTCACACAGCCTTGCCCTAAAGTGAGCACCAAGCCGTGAGGCAGCAAGATAAGCTTGTAGTGGGTAAATAAGGTAAGGGATGGCATGGAATTAGATTTGACATAAAGACTGGGAACACTCTCACCGCCAAATCTTATCTGGCAAGGTTCTTGAAAAGGTCTGGTCACAAGGCTATAAGACGCTTAGAAATGTGAAGTGGGAGTTAGAACTATGCAAGTTTCAAGCTATCAAGATTTGCAAGGTCATGCATAGTTTGACATGATAACAAGTCTGCTTATGACATTTCTCACACTAGGCACTACTTGGCATTGCGAGGAGGTTCTCGTTTATGAGTTTTATGCTGCAGCGGATAGAAGGGAAGTTCCCGTCTTATGATGTGATCATTTGTCACATGAACAGAATTGGGGAAGTCACATGACCGCCCTGTAATATAGTTCACTTTTAATCACCTTTGGCTTACCTAGCTTCCTGTTCTCATCATCCAGGATGCGGTCTAATTGTAGGACGGTAACAAGGTGGTTGGAAAGGAGGAAGTTTCTCACTTATCTCACATTTAAACCTTGTCATTCAGAGCGAAGCAGGCAGCGTTTGCGGCTTTGCACCTCCGAAGAAGCTTAGATAGTCATGATTTTGTACGATGTGGATTTAGTAGGATGCTGTCGGGGATTGTGCATTTGGATTCGTATTGACACTTCTTGTTTAGTTTCCTTACGGAGGTTTCCCCGGATAATATAAGTAGCCGAATCGAAATATGAAATGATTTGCTCTTGTGTCTATTCGTGGGCTCTTCAATTCTTAACTACCCGGGCGAAGAAATCTATCGGGATAAGGGTGTTAGACTACCGATGTACTTTTGTCTGCCGCAAGCGGTATGCTTGGTTGCTTGAAAAATTGAACTTTAGGAAGATATCCCTGAAGAATAGGGGTCTTTCTTGCTTTGCTTCCACGCTCATGATTTGGGAAATGACACCCCAGGTGACAAAGTAGTAATCTGATTCTTTATTTACATAGACCCCCCTTTGTCTACTTGATTCATCACGATGTCGTCGTCGACCGAGACATGCCAGAAGATTACTTGAGTAAACCTGCGGTAGACAGTTAAATGCCGTTGATGTTGTGTGTTTGTCTGTCTGTCTAACCGTTTGTTGGTCTGTTGTGTGAGGTCTGGTCACGGATTCACTGGCCGCAGGGAGAATGATGGAATATGGAAGAATACTCTCGTGTGTGAAGATGGTCAGAATGGAGATTTCTCATGGTATCGAAGGGTCTGGTTTTCCCCTCGGCGGTGCTCGTGGTGGGAGGTTTGGCCGATTGTAGGGGGCAGGTGCAATACAGTGTCTATATTACCCATTAGCCTCCATCTACTCTACAACATTAATACCACCCATAATTGCAACAAGGTCAATTATAGGTACTTACCTAGGTAGTTATAGACGCACGATATGTAGCCTATATAAGTGCTAAATATGTAGTTGCCAACTTTAAAGGAGGTAAGTTAGCGCAGCGGCCAAAGAAATCCACAGTGATTACAGCGTTCTGGGGACTTGGAGCAGAGTTTGGATAGCATCAAGGCACACAGCCAATAAAAACAGCGCGCCTGTCGCAGTCCACTACTGATTCGCATCGAATACATCGCAACCCCAAACTCTACAGGCTAGGTATGGTATTTCGTCCGTCCGTCTGGTTGTTTCCGCTACAATAGGTGGGTAGGCAAGGCAAGGCACCTACCTATTCCCGCCCCTGATGGCGACCGAGTCAGATCTCGTCTTCTCAGCGCAAGCGAACCACAATTTCTCGCGCATCCTGACAGACCTGAAGCGCTCGAACCTGTCCATCGCCAACCGCCTGCGCTCCATCCAAGAAGACGCGGCCTTCGTGCGCGAGGTGGCGGACGCGTTCGGGCGCCCGCTGGTCGCCAACGAGCGGTGCGGCAGCTGGTACATCGAGCCGCGGCACAAGGCCGGGTCGGCGTACTTCAAGAGCACGGACGGGCACGCGGGGCAGTGGAACTTCAGCGCGCGCCGGCTCAACCTGCACCTGCTGGCCCTCGTCGGCGCGCACGACGGGTGCGTCGTCGTCGACTCGACGCGGCGCGGCAAGCCCATGCCCGACGCCCTGAGCAAGACCGTGCCCATCTGGTGCTGCGTCCTCAACCGCGTGCTGTTCCCCGGCGCCGCCCACGCGCACCTGCACCAGCTGTACACGCCGCCGCACGTCGTCTCGCGCTCCGAGCACGCGCAGGCCGAGGCCCGGATCCCGGCGCACGTGGCGGCGCTGCAGGCGCTGGATGTCGACGTCGCCGCGCTCCGCCGGCACGTGGCCAAGCCGCTGCGCCCGGTCTGGGTGACGCAGGAGTCGCCGCTCGTGCCCGTGGCGCGCGTCTTCGACGACTTCCACCCGGTCATCTGCTGCACGAGCTCGCGGCGCGTCGCGGGCGGCGAGATGAGCGAGGGCGGGTACATCCAGGGCGCGGGCGACGACACGGAGAACTGGGCGCTCGGGCTGACGGCGCCTGTTTTCTGGCGCCATGCGGCTGCCCTGCTCGCCACGCCAGAGCCCGACCTGCCCGATCTCGTCCGGTCGCTCGTGGCGAACGAGCTGACCGGCCCAGCGGCGGCAAGCGGTGCCCCTGTCCAGGTGGCGCGGCACCTCTCCGTCAGCCCCTTACCTGCGCCCGCGGAACCCGCAGGCACATGCGTTATCACCTTTGCCGCGGCGACCACGGACGCGAGCGGTTGGGTGAAGAGCGCGACGCGGATGGACGTGGGGCTCGGGAAGCCGGGGAAGCTCGCGAGCCGGAACCTGCGCGTGGCGTTGCCGGGGATCTGCGACTTCGTCGACGCCTACTTCGAGAGCGGGACGCCGCCCGAGACGCCGAAACAGGTCCTGATCTGCTGCGAGAGCGGCAGGGACCTAGCGGTAGGGGTCGCGCTCGCGCTCTCGTGCCAGTTCCTCGACGGTGAGGGGAACTACAGACCTCGGACGAAGAATGCGGCCGCGAACAAGGATCTGATCAGGAAGCGGCTGAGCCGTATCACGTCTGCGTGGCCCGAGGCGAATCCGAGCCGCACGACGCTGCAGAGCGTGAATAGCTACCTGATGGGCTAGATCTAGGCCGCTCCGTCCGTTGGTTCTTTACGGAGAAAGGCTTCTTTGTATCTGCCGCGACGTCGGCTCTGGCCTATTTGGAGGCGAAGACATCTACATAGGTTCAGCGTGGTGTCCGTAGCATCCCGGACGAAGGAGAATCACTATGGCGGCCTGGGGGAAGCCTGGGATAGTCGTTTTCGTCACGCTCCTTCGGTCATCAATAAATCGCCTACGGAGTTCAGAAGCCCGGGACCGATCACCAGCAGGCGACACGACGTGCCCGACGCCTACGTCGAGCCGCGCCATAGATCCTTTACCCAAAAGCTCTACAACAATACTGCGTATAGTCGGTGTTGCGCCTTGGAACACCATATTACACTATCTCATGGGTTTGAATCCCCACGCATCTATCTATACTTACCCCTTATCCAAGAAGATGAACACGGCAAGGGGGTTCGACGTGATAGCCACCAGGGCATAGTAATATGAGGGCCTGCTGCGTTCGAGGAACAATACTGGGCATCGGATACCGCTCGGCCTAGCCACCAGCTCTACCTAGTTAGCTACACGGCATGGGATAGTTCAACCGGAAACTCTAGCTAGGTGGATCTCTATACTGGTCTAGACCCCGCGCCTAATAATGCGTACGTTAAGAGATTCTATATAGTCTTAGATTTTCCGCTACTCAATGCATCAGTATAACAGCTGAAGAATAACAGAGATATATTAAACTGTAACTTTGCCATACCAACACGCTCACCTAGTGCCTATCTATTATTAACGGCTAGCTCCTCGACGTACAATAGCCGCATCCCGTTTCGTTTTAGCTACGTTGGATACCGACCTAATTGTCCTAAAACCCATGGCGGAGTATCATCATCGTAGCCCGAGAACCACCCGCTTGGTCATATCCGCATTGACCCACTCGACGATGGTGTTCCCAACATCACCCACCAGGCTCTCGTAGTGTTCGCCCGCGAAGAAGAGGCCCGTGTGCGCCGCCACCTGGTCCATATCCTTCATAAAGACGCTTATCCACTTGGGATCCACCCGGCCCTGAGACTTGGGCACGTTGCAGAATTTGTGCTGCTTCTCTCCCTTTTCTTTGTCCTTACTCTTCTCTTTCGCTTTCTCCTTGTCCTTCTTCTTCGCAGCTTTCTCCTCGGCTGCCAGGTCGGGGGATACTGGCGTCCATTCCGGGGGAGGGAGCTGCGATCCCTTTTCACTTGGCACCAAGAGCTTTTCCCTAGCCTCTTGGTTCGATGTAGACGTTGACAATCCCGATTCCGGTGGCGTTGTAGGGGCTGTTTTGGCGGCGGCGGCAGCAGCAGCAGCATCCTCCTTCTTACGTCTCTTCTTGTCTTCCTTGGCCTGTTTTTCGGCTTCCTGTGCCAGCTTCTTCTTCCGCTTCTCGATTATCTTCTCGCGGTCCCTAATGGCCTTTTCACGGTCTTTAACCGCCTTTTCGTAGTTCTTTTGTGCCCGCTTCGCTTCCTTTTCTGCTAATTTCCGCGCGTCTTTATCCGTGTAATTATCTAAATTCGGCATTTCGGGTTTTGGCGGTGGTTCTGGAACTGCGGGAAGATCAAGGTCTAAAGCAGCTACGGCTTGTGTCATATCTGCGGTTAAGGACTTATCTTCGATTAGATATTTTTCCGTGGGAGATGAAGTACTCTCGTGCCCGCTTGCTGGGGTGGTGTCCGTAGGGTGGTCATCCGGCTGTGCACTAATCATCTTGTTTATATCGGGTGAATCGTCTCTTGCTATTTCTGGTGGTTCGTCAAGTATCGGCTCCGGACTAAGAAGCTCTAAGCTTGATCGTTCACTATTCGATAAACTCTGGGGTTTAGTGTCCTGTTTGAATGCCTCATTTTGAGGTTCAAGAATAGGTCTATCATCCGATATGTGTGGCGATAAGAGGACCTTTTCCGAATCGTCATGGATTAGTGAGGATTGCTTCTCTTCTTGCTCAGGGCTTCCTTCCTTTGGCTTCTTTGGAAATCCATTACATATAGTATAGTACTGAATGAAGCGGACTTGAGGTGGGGAGAAGCCAGTCTGTTTTAAGTCATCCACATCCTCTAGCTTCCGAATGCTCTCATAGCGGGCTTTGAGATTGCTAATCTCGAACATGGTACCGCCGAACTCCAAGTGTGACATGACATGGTTGGCAGCGGCGTCAATTAAACCCTCGGAATTATGCTTCTTCACGAAATGCACAACGTTCTTCCACCACCTCCTCTCTTCTATGCGAACATCATTGGGAAAGTTGGTGTTAAAATTTGAGTCGTTCGTTATGGCGGGCCGCATAAACGGCGCTGGAGGTGGTGGCGGAGAGGGTTGTGAGTCTGTTATTGTCGACGGCACGGAGTACGCCGAGAGATTTGGTGATGGAAGACCGGCGGCACCGGGGCTCAGCGCGGATGGTGTTGAAGACTCTCCCGACTCTCCCGACTCTCCCGGCACCTTTGGCGTTTCACTCTTTCGGAATAAACTTGATATCCCTGATACGATGATGCCCGGGTGCATGCCTAGTAACGGAGCATCCAGATTTACTACCCCGAGGATGCGATGTTTGAAATGACTATGCTGACGCTGTTGCTGTTGTGTGGGCGGCTGCATCAAACCATTAGCCGTGAGGTTCGACAGTATGGATCTTCAGATCCCTCACCTTCAGAACAATATCAGCAGCCAATAAGCCACCCATCGAATGTCCGACGAGGATGATGTCTGTCTTGGGGGATTCAAGAGGCTCGAGCCATATACTGAAATTATCACGAGCAATTTCGATAGACTTATAGGTTTTGTACCTTGGATATATCTTGGAGTGGACGACATGGCTATCGGAGAGGGCAAGTTTGAGGTACCTGTGGACATGGGCTGGGAAGGACTGAAACGAGGTATCATTCCCCATGAAGCCATGTATATAGATGACTAGCAGCTTGCGTCTCTCTATCTCCTCGTACGGCGGCAAGGAGGGTGTCAAAGACTGGGTGGATGATGTGCGGGGATCATTATAAAGGCCTCCAAACGGGGATTTTGTTGTTGACGATGGGCTTTGATATCCGCCGTTAGATTGAGGAGGAGGCCCCGTGAGGCCCTTGAAGTCTGCAGCAGCAGAGCTCATGATTACCGAAGTTGGATGAGGTGATGGACAGACGGTAGTTCTCAAAGTCTGTCTGTCTGCCTGATTGCGGGAGTGCCTAGGGAGTGGTTTGAGGCTGGGATTGGTTGATAGCAACGGCTTGGCGGAGGTGTGCAACTGTCGGAGTCTGGCTGGCAGTCGACGCCTATCTATCTATCTACCTCCTATTCAACTTTGCACAGGCAGCACCTAACGTGGCATTCTAGATGGGTATACCGTATACATGTACTCCGTAGCCGTGACGCCTTTCCGAGTCGCAGTCGATTTACTAGACGCACAGGAGTGCAGTGCATACTACCTACCTAGGTAGTATATGCGCATACCTATATGTACGTATCGTCTATTATTGGGGGCGGGCAATAATTGCACCTAAGAAGCTAGAAGCAGTTAGATCTAAAGACCCATCGATATCAACTTAGTACCTAGGTAGGCTGCATACCGAGGTACCGATATCGTAGCGCATTTCGCACACGCCATATCATACCTACCTACTTACTTACTACTTACTGCACTAGATGGTACCTACCTACTGTCAATGACGATACGGCGGGGTGTAGGTCGTCACCGAGTTATATGCCTCCCTCTAGGCACCTACCTAAATCCCTAAGTCCCTCTACCTAGGTACTTAGTAAATGGGCAATAAGAGCGAAACAACCCGCTAAACGAATTAGGTACAAGCGCACCGTTGGCTTGGCATGGGGCTGAAGAGGCGGGCAGAGGCGGGCAGAGGCGGACGCGCCGGGGGGGGGGACATAAATATAGTATAGCACACTACCTACCTATGGTACCACCTAAGGCAGTACTAGGGTACTGCTAGGGTACTGCTAGGGCAGTAGCTGGGGCACCTACACCAAGCACGCTAAGAGGTACCTAGGTATACTAAGTACGCTAAGTACACCAAGTTACCCACAAAGGCAAGGTTCCAAGGTCGGAGGGTCGTCCATCTGGGTAATAGCCGACCAGTTGGGGCCAACGTCACCTCCTTGATGGAATGTGATGGCCCGGTCGTCGGCTTCATTCATACCATGCACCATACCTACACTACCACTACAATCACTACTTTCCATCATCATCTCGCCTTTTCCTTTGCTTGGAGTGGCCGCCACCCCACGCCAATCGGGCACTGGCCACCAGATGAAAAGAATCACGGGCTTCTGATGAGTTTCATGTTGTTCTCTCCTTGCTTTCTTTGCCCCTGTACCTGGACGTCAACCGCCGCCGCCCGTTCCGTTCCCTGCTTCGTTCCCTGCTTTGCTCGCGCCTCCGTCAGCTTCTAGTGCCTGTTGTGCTGTGCGGTGCTGTGCGGTGCTGTGCTGCTGACTGACCGACTTATCAATCTTATCTCCACCACCAACAAGAGCAAAGCAGAATAGAGTGGCGGCTGTAGTTAGCTAGCCATGGACCTCCTCCCGACCGAGATATGGCAAATGATTTATGAAGACATTCGGGATAACCGGACTGTATCGCGCTTGTCACGCACCTGCAGATTTCTCTGGGAACTGGGTATACCGCTGCTCTATAAGAAATTTGAGACCTTTGATATCAATGATGATATCAATCACGGTAGACACACTCATTACCAGAGCTTGTCCGCCTTTATCCGGACTGTGTCTAATAACCAGTACCTGGCGAAATCCGTAACTGAGATGTATGCCTTTTTTCCATTTTCCACTCCTTTTTCTTTTTCTTTTTTCTTTGTTTCCCCGTCGATCTATCACCCTCCGATGTCCATTAACCCCGGTCAAATTCCATACATGGGAAGGGAGACTAATATAAAGATGCTCACGTGTCACTTATCCCCATGCATCTATCTAGCCACCACGACTGATCATCTCTCAGGAGCTGCACAACCTCAGCATTCACCAAACATTATGACCGCGAAGACCTCTTTAGGCAGTATTCTCAGTACGATTCCGCCTTGGTCGGCGATGTCGCGCGTCGTCTGGGGGTTCCCGTCTCCAATATCCGGATGAGTTCCGCCGCGCTATGGGGCGTCTCCAGCCGGAGCAGCTTCGCACATCAACTTCTGGTCTGCACGCTGCCTAACTTGCGGACGCTTGAATTCAAGGTCCCGAGTTCGTCAGAGGGCTTCAACGAATGCCTCTCTATCTGGGCCAAAAACCCCTCAAACCGCCTTTGGTCGCTCACGGAGCTCAAGATCGAGGAAGAGAGCATATCGCGGCGCTTCAACTTCGCCGACGTCCAGGACATTATCCGGTACTCCCCTAACCTAGAGAGCCTCTCCCTCAAGCGGTGCTACAGCATCACGGCCGACTACGACCTCGACCTGCGGAATCTGAAGAGCCTCCGCATCATCGAGAGCAGGTTCCACCGCGAGGGCCTGTTCCTCTGCAAGTACTGCCGCCACCTAGAGAACTTCACCTACATCTCTTTCGGCCCGCATTGGGCCATGGACCGGCTACCCGCCGAGATTGTCGTGGCTCTCGAGCCCGCCAAGCAGAACCTGAAGCAGCTGGAGATCTTCCATTTTTCAAGGGACAGCCCCCGAGAGCAGCACCAGGGCATCCAGTCCCTGCGCGACTTCCCGGTCCTCGAGACAGTGACTCTCAACCCGGGCGCCCTGTCGGGTTCCTCAGACGCCCCTTCGCACGCCGCCGGCCGCGGCGGCATCTTCGTCGAGAAGCTGCCGGATTCCCTCGTCGCGCTGACCCTGGTGAACGTCTCGCGCGACTTGTTCGAGGACATCAGGCTGTTCGCCCAGTCCGCGACAGAGGGGGGGGGCTTCCCACATCTGCAGACCGTCTCGATATCCGGCGGCCCGCCGGATCCGAGGCCCGACGAGGACCGGCCTACGTTCGAACACTTCAATGACTCGGAGTGGGCGCTGCTGCGCGCCATGTTTGAGGGCGGCGGCATTGAGTTTGAGTGTCAGAGCGATTGGTGGCATCGCCTAAGGTCGTTGTGTGATATGGCGGCATGAAAAGCCTTGGCCGCTCTCGATTCAAGCAGCGCCGACGACAACAACAGCAACAACAACAATCTACAAGCCTGATTTTGTCATGATATACATATACACATATATATAGCACAGCCACTATGATAGATAGACAGAGCGAAACGTAATGAATGGATACCCGAATCAAAGCAAGCAAGCAAGCCAAGTTTTTGTTTTTGACTTTATTTTTTGTATTGTCTCGCTGAAGTCATGTCTGTTATGTATGTGCCACAGTAAAAGTAGACTCTGTCGACTCCTTTCTCTCCACCGGCTCGCTCTTGTGGGTAAGGCGGCTCCGAAAATCAAAAAACTGATGGTTGACCACCCGAATGTGATGTGTAAATCTCATATACAACGCCTGGCGCCATGCTAAAAAATCATGAACTATGCAGTAACCGTGGAGAAACCGTGAAGCTGTCTTGAGAAATAGGGCTCAATAGCTCGACTGGCACCTTTCCAAATATTTTTTACACCGTCTCGGCCGCTCTGCGCCGCCACCCTTCAACATACCTGGGTATCGTGCTCATATCCGCCCACTCAGTAATGGGCCGCTCGGGTTCTGTCATAACCGATCAGCCAAGAGGTTTCTAGAAGACGGATGATCTGACGAATGCACCTGTTTTCTCCTCTTAAGCTTGGACGATCGATCATCGCCGTCGCCCGTAGAATAACCGCCGGTATCATCGTCATATCCTTCCCCATAACCCTCGAAGCTACTATCTTGGTAACTTCTTTTTTTGCCAAGCCGCCGAGCGCGGTCCAATTGGGACCCCAGAGACTTGGTCGGTTTCTGGGCAGCGCCTGTGGCAGATAATGCAGGAGTGCTTGGAGCCGTCGCTCGTGGAACTTGGTCGGAACTCGTCTTTTTCAAGGCATGTCCGGGCGCTAGATCTCCCAGAACGGAACTATCCCATACCACCTTAGGTATTTGGCCCCTTGCGAATGTCGTCGCTTTAGTCAAGTTGGACTGGTGGGTTGGGGTAAAACCCTTTTCAATGTCCTTCCCTGATACGAAACGATTCTGCCAATCTTCCTCGGCAACCATGAGTAGCTCCATGAATGCTGACGGCTCCTTCTTGACGACGTCGAAATGGCCACTGAGATTCAGTGTCTTGATCTGGCCCTTGTAGGTCTTCCGTAGCGCATTCTTTTCTCCATTGGGTTTCGTACGAGCAACTTCAGCGGCAATGCCTGTCAAGCCGAACTTCTCGAACAAATCTTCCGACATGCGCGGCGAAGATATAGAATGGGCTATACAAAAAAATAGAGTGTCAACAAGGGTACTATCACGTGCCGGTTACTTAGACCACTTAGAAGTCGCAAGGACATCTGTATCAAAAAGAGACACCCTGGGCTAGGGTGGTAGAGACTCTTGAGATATTAGAGGAGCCTTACGAGTTCTGCAGAGAAGGTATTTTTCGCCAACATCCAAATGCAAGTCCTGAATACCAATTTTACGGGGGTCTTCAAGGTGAACTTTCTTGTGCTCGTGGGCCCCGTTCTCGTCAAATGAATATTTCCGCTTATTCAAAGAGACGTCCATCATGGGTGTATCGTGAGAATTATCGAGCTGTAAATGGGAGCCGTTTACGCTATGCGCTGGCTATCATCATGTCAGCAAACGTCTCGGTGCATGGGTGAACAATGGACGAGAAAAAGATTTGCGGCGAGCCAAGAAGGCTGAAAGGGCGAGTAGTTGTCGGCCTAGCGCCAGACTATCATGGGATAAGGAATGAAGTATCGCTCACTGTAGGCAACGAGGCTGCGATGGAAGTCATCGAGGTATTCATGCTCGGTCCCTGATCCGTCACGCTGGGGGAGAACTGGGAAGGGCTCTGGGGTGTCTGAGGGTTAAAGGACATGGCCGCCATTGAGATCAACAGGCGTGGTAAATCCTGGATGCAAGCGACCGATGATGAAAGGAGGGGGATCTGACGCCGTGGAAGCGGGCGAGGATCGCGAAGAACGAATGCCGATCGGTGGGAACGGTGTCCAGGGGGTGCGGGAATGAACGGCGAGAACGGCGAGAACGGGGAGGCGGTGGCGCTGGAGAAAAGCGGCGGTTGAGTGATATCCGACTATGCGCTCGATGGAATGTCGGAAGCAGTGACACTGGGATCAAATTTCGGGAGTCTCGTTGAGGGTCAAGCGGTGGTGGTGATGGTGGCAAATTGCGCGCCAGACCACCGACCGAGCTGCCTGGGTCGAAGTGCCCCCGAGTCCGCCTGGCATACAACCTCCGCAATCAATCACGTGTAGCGAACAATGGTATCAGAATCCTGAAATCGTCCAGAACCGACGGAAGCGCCCGGTTAGATGCGGCGATCAGTCGTGGGTAGATATCGGGCAGGAGTTGTCGGTCGGTCGGTAGGGAATGTTGGACGTAGGTTGTAGGTTGTAGGTTGCAGGTGAATGAGAGGTTGAGAATTCGGAAACCCAGATAGGTAGACGGCAGAGACTAAAGATGGGGGCAGGTGGCCTTGCCTTGTCACCCGGCAGCAACAGCAGATAGTCTGTCTACCTAGTCTGTCTACCTAGGTACCTAGGTTAGTCCTGTCTACCCTAGTTCAGTCTAACCTAGGGACGTCCTGTTCCGCCGCCCCACCCAGGTATAAAAACTCATACCGCCCGCACTTCTGCCCGCGCTACCTCCTCCTCTCCTGCCTAAGGTACTACCTAGGTAGGTAACTATAGGGAGGTACCTACCTAAGGGAGATGGCGGCCATGTACACTACCCAGGTACATACTCAGTGCATACATGTAGGTAGGTACTTACCTCTGTAAATTATACTACATGTAGTACTCCGTACCCCGTACACTACTACACCACGTCGTTCTGCATCCCTCGTACCCCATCAGTCATCACCCACCTATCAGGGAAACGAAGCGAAAAGAACAAGAAGAAGAAGAATAAGAAAAATACTTCAATTCCCACCACAACCTGCGAATATACGCAGAAGATACATATCACCTCAGCAGATGGCATCGATGCATGTCTCTCAATTTTTGTTCGAAACTTCGGTGTCCAGTCTACCTTTTCAATTCCCACATGCACGCTATTCTCGACCCGGCCCCGGCCCCGGCCCCTGACCCTGACCAAGTATCACGCATACCGACCGTATTGAACTTGTATGTAAGACTGGGTTGAAGTCCTATCAAAGTCGGTAAAGTACCTTGACGGCGTCTTATCTCATCTTATTGGCTCCGAACGGGTAGGCACTTACCAGATACAGATTATATAGACATGCGTGATAATGTAACAGGTCTTACATACTAGTACGATATCGGTATTGGTATGCAGTATAGAAAGGAGGAAAGAAAGAGAAAAGACAGGTATCGCGCCCACATGACAAGAAATGCCACCGGCTGCCTACCGGCCGATTAAGATAGATCATTTCCAGAGAATAGTTCTGAGAATATTCGGTTCTGAGAATTGTACCCGGGGACTTAGTACCGCACGGGGTTGGTGAAATCAACCTGACATTTAAGCGACGATGCGCTGAGTTGTTCCGTCATTCAATCAACACCCTATCCTACTATAGTGGCATGACTTACGGTAGAAAGTAGAGGCAATGGGGAGTAGACTAGTCCGTATGTCTATCGATCTACCTATGTAGGTAGATAGTAGGTATGTATGTGACTTACTATGTAAAACTCCAGCTGCCTCTCGTTCTCCCCCTCCTTTATCTTCCACTCTCTCCCTCTAGTTCGATACGATCGCACCTACGTATCAGACACTTAGCACCGAACGGGCTAAATGGATCTTTTTTCTTCTTATGGTTGGGCTGTAGTAAATGCTTATATTTCGTCAACCCTGTCCAGGCGCATATATGTACTCGGTAGGGTGGTGAGCCAACTCATCATGCACAGAATTGCTACGGATAATATGTAGGCTACATACAGTACTACCTACTCTACTATTCAGTCAGTCGGACACACGTTGTCCCTTACCTTGTCAGCATGATGCAAAAAAAAAAAAAAAAAAGGGAAGAGAAAAAAGTTTTCCCGCCTTTGGAGACCATCAGACCAGACAAACTTAGACTAAGCTCTCGTACCTATCAAAGCGCCTCCCTCGTTGGTGTCAGATTACACGTACCTGCGAATTGTCTGCCTACACATTGTTTCTGCCGGCTGTTCCTTTTTTTTCATTCTCATTCTCGTTCTCTGTCCTCCTCGTCTTTTGCTACCAAAAGATTACCGAGGCTTGATGCTGTTAGACCATTGCTACCCCAGAATGCAACGTTGAAGAATGCGGGATGTGTTGGTTCACCTAGTACCTTTGGATGCACTGGGCTTTATAGTAAAAATACGCACTAGGCGGGCAAACCATATGCGCGAAAGGAGGTAGTATTCAGATGCAGCCTGACCCAACTGGTGTTCCCTGTGGCGTCGCCAACTAGCCTAGATACTCAGTCAGTACTCAGACAGGCATACTAGACAGGTATACTAGACTGGTACATTAGGCTGGTTACAAGAAAAATCAACGACACTAGCATTGAATGTTAAGGGATCTACCACATTACCGGCGTCGCCTAAACGAACCAACAGGGCCCTCATACCGCCCCCTCATGCCGCACTCAGACGGTTGAGGTTGGTTGGAGAGAGACAAGTAGGAGAGAGGCATGATGAGCCAGGTATGAGCCAGGTACGAGTCAGGAGCCTTTGCCGCCGGTTTATTACAGAGCATGCCGTCAGTATGGATCCCGAATAATGGGTCCTGGATGCCCTCGACGAGCAAGGGTCGGGATCAGGTCAGGTCCCAGTTGCAGTCCCAGGTCCCGCAGCCCATTATTCAGAGCCCGTTCAGAGCCCATTCAGAACCCCCATTCAGAGCCCATTCAAGGACCAAGACTGCCATTCAATCCCACTTTCCCTGATGCCTGGGTCAGTGCCTCGGGTCATGCACCACCTGAAGGCTCTCTCTCAGGTTACCCAGGTGGTGCGTGCTGTGCGGTACGGTACCTAGGTACATGGCCGTCCGGTATCCTGTTACTCTCCCGCGCGTCCACGGTACGTACATCATGCACCTACCCAACCTGTCGACTCAAGTATTCCGTCTTGTACTAGTACACGTACCTACACAGTAATCCGTGCTGAGGTCGTTTCCTGGCAATGCACCATTCATACTACATTATGTACATTATGTAAAGAGAGATAAAAGCCACCAAAAGCACCAAAAGCACCACCTGGTTGGGGCCTTATATAAGTTTCGCCCGTACATGTAAGGTGCCCAAGACAGAGGTCTCAACTACCTAAAAAGGGGACCATCCCCAACCCTCACCCATTAAACTACATACAAGTACAGCCGTACCCTTCTCTCTTATCCGAAACAACCTTCATCCTCCGCCCACGCCCACGCCCACGCCCTCGCCCTCGCCCTCACTCAACCCTCACTCACTCACTCTGGCATTTTCACACTGAACGTTCATTCACATCCATCTTCGGACGCTTTTACCTCGGCGCCCATCTAACAATTCTCTTTTGTACAAAAGTCACCTTTGATACGAGTCGGATTCAAGTCGGATTCAGATCTCACGAGCCCACTACTACTTACAAAGTACCTCCCACCACCACACCCAACCCGCCACATCGCCTCTCCCAGCAGGACAACACCATGGCGTCGTCGAGGGTGCCAGGAGGTGCTAAGCATCGGCTCATGACGGAGATCCAAGGCCTATCCAAAGAGAAATGGGTTAACATTGATGTATGTGACACTGCCCCTCCCCTCCGGCATCGGCCACCAGAACTCACATGGCGGCACCTACTTGTAGCTTGTGAATGGAAATATTCTTCGCTGGCGTCTTGGGCTTATTGTTGTGAACTCTGATAGCGCCTTTAACGGCGGATACTTCAAGGTAAGCCTTTGTCTCTGCTGACCCCTCAGGCATTTCGCGATCAGGGTCTAACATTATCCCAAATTGTAATCATAGGCCGAGATGACCTTCACAGAAGACTATCCTTACCAGCCGCCAACCTTTCGATTCTTAGTTCCGATCTACCATCCCAATATCTATCCCGACGGAAAACTCTGCATTTCTATCCTTCATACACCGGGCGAAGACGTCACATCGGGCGAGCAAGCATGCGAGCGTTGGTCTCCTCTCCAAGGCGTCGAATCGGTTCTTCGGTCGGTTCTCCTCCTCTTGGACGATCCTGAGATCAACTCCCCAGCCAACGTGGACGCCAGTGTAATGTATCGGGACAAGCGGGATACGTACAACAAGAAAGCCAGGGAGATTGTAGATAAGTCAAAGAGTGATATCCCCGAGGGATTTGAAATGCCCACCACCCTTGAACCTCCACCGCCACCAAAGTCGACCGATGACGATGCTGCTTTTTGGGACGAAAGCGATGAGGAGCTCGATTTTGGTGGCAGCGATACTGGAGACGATGAGACGGCTGATTTCGACGAGGATGGCGATGAAGAGGGGCAAAGCGACGACGACGACGTTTAAATTCCCCATCTGCCGCGGGCTGGAGAGGGTCTTTACCTTGAGGCACTTTCGCTTCTTGGCTGAAGGTAGGCCCATGCTAAGAAAGGTTCTGCCAACCTCTCCCGACCACGAAGATACTATGGTTTGACATCGCCGACGATAGACTCGCATCCTACTGCATTCGATCTCGTTCGAGAAACAGGCCTCATTTACACACAAAATGATGCCCGGGCCAATCACCTAATCATCCAATCCCCCAAATTCCCTGTCATCAGTATACATATTATTGCATAGCGTCGGATAATGGCGTCCTTCGGATCTCTTTTACTAGATAAAGGGAGTAGCATGCTTTCACAGAACTTTGATTTTGCTTCTGAGCCTCGGATTGGCTACCGGCTGTTTGCCGTATATTCCTTTATAGAAGCCACACACTCGAGCATCTTGTAGCCTGGTGTTGGGGGGGAAGACCAGGACAGCATGAAGTTTATAGCTGAACTAGGTAGTTGAGTTGCTGGATAGCTAGATTTGCAACATTACATTTTTCTTTGCCTAACAAGGCTTCTTGTCACTTTGATTTATAAGAATCTCGTTGCAATACGAAGCCAAGTGAATTCAGCAGTGTACCTGGAGAATGGCGGGGTATTTGCACCCATTTGATACTTATCTCGGTACCTACCTGTAACTATTGTAGTTGCTGCACCCTAAGCAAGTTATGTAAGTATAGCAAATCGAGCTCTAACATAATACCTACCTAAGGTAGATACCTAGGTAAGAAGGGAATGATTTTTTATGTTACTATATAGTAACTACCCTAGATACTTAATCTTTAAATATTTACCTTCTACTGAGGATTTGCCTAATGGGTAATATTAATGTTGAGAGAGAGCCTTAATATGTATAGTACTACTACCTACCTACTATGTAGATAGTCACTTACTGCTGCCTGCCTACCTCTTTACTACTAGGTATTGTTGGAAGTACAAGGTACATATAGTACCTGCCTGAGAGGTCCCCAGTTACGTAGGCATTACCTCTGCTCAGCCAACTACGTACCGTACCCTAGGTATCTACGGAGTATATGTAATCCTTCGAGGTATTTAACAGGGGTATGTACCTTAGATAATTGACCAGGTACCTGTAATAATTATCATCGTGGTATTGTATACCTACCCTGCAGGTGCGGGCGGCAGCTTGTGCGGCACTCTTTTGATAGCACAACCTACCTTACCTACCCACTTCGCATTTCAGGTTATCGTTTATCGTCATCGTGAACCACCTCTGTCCCGGTTTGCCCAGTCTTCACCAGCGTCGCTGACGTGGCTTCACTTCGCCCTCTTCTCTAGGCGGTTGAATGATTGCTTAGGAGTACGAGAAAACATGTCTATACTTACCAACTCGACACTGAGCTAACGAGCTTCAGTGCATCTTTACTAAACTCTCGTTTTCACACACTCGCCTTGGGCTTAAGGCGATCGGATCGTTTCCTATGTTCATCGAACCAAACCGATTATCTTGTTGCTTTTGGGCTCGCGCGTCTTCACAATGTCGTATTTCGCCGAGCCATTGGAGAACGACGTTGAAAACCTCCTTAACCTGTTAGAAATACCACGTGCTGAAGCTATCAGTCGTCTGAAGGTACCCATCATTACCCAGTACCACTTACACCGCAACCGAGGGTCATCGACCGTTGACACATCCCTTACTGCGTATATAGGCAAATGGCAACAACGCCGAGAAGGCGGCGAACGAATATTTTGACAACCCCGCAAGCACAAAGGTACCTTTTGAAACTCGTTGGACCGTTGAGCTTGGCTAAGACTGACGACGTCTTGCAGTACAGATGGGATGAGTCGGCTTTCAATACGGGTCGTGAGGGCGAGACCAATGACACAGGAATCTGTCAGAGACCCAGGCTCCCTTCCACCTAAGCTCTTGCTTATACTTCTCTGTAGCTTTCAATATCCAGGGCGCCGACGAAGTCCCCTCTCTCAGCCATGTCAACAGTGCAGCCCCCACACGCCCCCCCTCACGAACGAACAATCGATCACCGCTGGGTAGGCTTATAGATTTGCAGGTATCTACCCTGCTTGCGTTCAAAAATCAGTGCTGATCTCTGGCGCACAAGGTCCAACCAATACTACCCAGGAAGATGCTGATCTCGCCCGAGCCATTGCTGAGTCCGCTGCCGCATCAGGCGTAACACCCCAAGAGATTGGCGTTATTGATCACGAGACGAACTCCAAACACTTCGGTCCCGCAAACCGTCCTGAATATGATACTGAGATGTGGGCGATGGTGCCGACGAAGGCAACGGTCGAGGCTGAGGCGGCTGATCCTCCCCCCTCTAATCGGAAAAGAGACGCAGATGCGCCGGCCTTCCTGCGACAGACTAAAAATCATCGTCTTGGGGCGCTTCTCTCGATTTATAGCAAGATACCCCTCGCTAGGAATTTTCTCCTCCGTTGTGGTAGACCGGCTCCTACGTATGGGCACAATACTGAATGGTGGAAAGGCGACCCAATTTTGAGACCAGACGTGCTGGCGAAGATGGCAAAAGGAGATGAGGTATGGGGTGAAGATCTGCATCCGGATTTCGTCGACGAGCTACATCGCCTGGTAGCGTTTCTGGACCAGTCCGAGCGAAGCTATGCAAACGCCGACAGTCTCTCAGTGACGAAGGCGATTGACGAGAGCTTTGGCTCCTGGCCTTCAGATGTCGAAGATAGACTGTTCCAGGCATTGCAAGATGCAAGCGCCGACAACCCTGACTGCGGCATAGAGGATATGGTCACAACTGGCAAGATAATGCCAGTAATAGCATCAACACCGGATCAGACCGACCCTAGCGTACAAACCGATGAAGAAGACGAGACGATTACTTCGTTCATTTTCCTAGATATTGCACTAGATTACGACAGCTATCAACGCGTGGATACGATGTACGATGCGCTAGATCATCTCCTTTGGTCTAGTGCCTTATCAATGAGCTACACTTTCCCTCAGGATGCTAAGACCGCTGTGTTGTTGAAGCCCGCTGAAGTCCTCACGGTGCGTTTTGGAGGCGTGGGCTTCGTAAAACCGTGCGATATACCCGCGGTTTTCTATGCCGACCGTTACATGAATGACCGACGAGAACTTGCCCTACACTTCCAAACCCAAATTCGGGAGATTAAGAATGCTCTTAAGAATTTGGCCTGGTCAGAAGAGGAACGCGTGAATTGCGCAGGCCAGCTGTGCTGTTTCAATGTTTCAGAGTTCAACTACAGACACGATGTTCGAGAATGCAGCATGAAGCTGATCAAATACGCTGAAAAACTCCTTGAAGGACAGAAAAATGATTCCCAGTGGCGTCAGTTTGAAGACCAATGGCGGAAGGGCACCCCATACAGCATAGACGACCTTCGTCTTATCCACACATGGTCTGGGCCCTCCACCTTGACCGACAATGAAGAGGCCGACCGGGAGAGATGGGAACACATCATACAAGTCTGCAAGGACAAGATCGAAGATGCCGACCGCGTGTTAGCTGGTAGGTGCAAAGTCTTTTTCGAGATATAGTCCATTATGAGGCTCGTGACTGATCAAACACAGAGTGTCAACAGAAAAAGCAGGAGTTGAACCGCTATCTCGATGTAGTTCGCAAACGACTCACTTGTCCAGAACAAGAAGCCGACGACGACCTATTCGTTTTTCGCTCTCATAGTGAGGCTTACCGCCCTGAGTACTGGGATCCATCTACGAAATACCTCCTGCGTGGCGTGGCTACTACGAATGAGGTGGCCTACGTCTGCGTCCGAGATGTAGAAGACTCGCCTAATTCTGGAGAAAATTCGGTCTTCAAAGACCAGTGGTGGAAAATTGGATACGTCAAAAGCGACGCATCCCCCATCAAATCCGAGGTAGGCATATACGACATGATGCATGACGCACAGGACTAATCGTCTTTGAAGAAAGTAACGCCTGACGATGTCTTACAAGCGGCGGGAACCGAGTCCAAAAACCCAATTCTAGTATATGCTTCAGAAATGGCGTTAAACAAGGAGCGAATCCCACTCTCCGATGCTCTTCGCGTGAATATAGCCCCTTTCAGGTTTTGGCGGCATGCGTGTAGAAAGAATGACTAACATGTTAGGTAGATGTTTGTCAAGGCCGATAACCGTTCATTTCAGCAAGAACTTGCCCAGGAAGCAAGTCTGCGTGAGATTGGGACTCCGACTCAGAATCAAGACGTGCAAATGCAGGACCAACCACAAATAGGTGTCACCGCCGCAGCTCTGTCCCAAATCCCTTCTGGGAGTAGAGGCAAACGAAAACACAGTATCGGCTCATCCGTTGCCACAAACGGTAGTACCCGGAGCGACCTAGCTGATGTCGAACTTACGTTCGACGACCCTCAGCCGGTTCATAACGACGTAGCAAGGTTTACCCGCGAACACAGCGGTTCCGGATCCTCTAAACTTGGTGACGTGGTTGAATCGCTTGCCAAGTGCCAAACCCACGAGTATGAGGCGGCGCACAACGAGAAATGCGAAGAAAAGCGCATCGAGGTTCATAGCCACAGGGACGCCGATCCGGGCACGAACACTACCACTACCCATAAAATTCCGGAAATGAGCGAGCGCAAGGGAGTTGTGAATCCGTTTCTAACCCGAGCAGGGAATTCGGCCCAAAATTCCATCGACATGATGGATTTGGATACGGAGCATGAGATTAGGGGCGGCTAGAAGCCTTCGACATTTCGGCAGACACTATGGTGAGAGCGATCTACCACCATCAGACATTCCATGGCAAGTAAATCGCAAGGTTGTACCTGACCCGCTCCAGGAGTTCTGTCCAGTACACTGGTTTTCGCAGGCAGCCCACGGGGTGTATAAATGAAGGATGCGTTCATGATTCGGACGACGCGGGGTTGGCGACGGAACGAGAGCATTTGGATCCCTTATCAAATCCGGTTTCACATCGTGCTATGCAATATGATACCCACAAGGTCGAGGAGGCATTGTAACTAGGTAGCATGAAGACACCACAGGCATAGTAGGTGTATTGGGTTCGCTCACGGAATATCGTAGCAGAGTGTAGACCATAGAAGCGAAAACATATAACGAGATTAACCCCGCGAGTAAGCCAACGCAGCAACGCCTCTTGTACAGCAAAGCTCTCGGATATGATATGACGTGCCTCCGGGTATTCTGTATTCTGTTACCTGGTATTATTATGTACTCCGTACATATGTAAATACATACAAGAACACTCGATACGGCCACTTTACATGGAAGCTTCGAGAACGTTCCATTAAACCGGTAGGCCCCACTCAAGATAGTTCGATACAAGAGAGATCAAGGACAAGGCAGAGCAGGGGTAAAGCAAGCCGGTACAATACAAGACACAAAATGCAGACATGACAACTTGTTTGTCGGTTGGAGTTTCAAGCCCAGTTTTTACGCTTTTACTACCCCCAAAACATCCCTCGAAGTCGTAACGCATTTAGCATCGTGCCATCAACCCAAACAAACACCTCAAACATCCCTTACGGGCCCCTTCAGCAGGTTCACTCCTGAATATCTGGCGACGACGCGACTTGGTCGCATGACTATATAATTTACATAGGCAGATATCAACTGGACTACCCAGGTGATTCGATTGATCTCCACCTCACTACTGAAGGGTAAGGTACCTACTCACCTGCACCCGCACCCACTCCACATACCCTCCCTCTATAGTGCATACTATATAGTACCTTCTAGATAGCTTCTTGCTCATACCTAACCTACCTAGGTAGGTTGTGGGTAGGGGGTTAGATAGCTCCCTGGATTCCGCCTGGATTCTACCTTCAGGCGTTGTGTCTCTCTCGCGGCTGTGTGTGCCCGTACCCTCTTCTTAGGGTGCCCTCCCTTCCTTACCTCAAGTTAGGTACCGGCTTAGGTAAAACATACAGCAAGCAGCTAAGGTAGTACCACCGACTACCTACCTACCTAGGTAGACTGGGTATTCGTCTACCTACCTCTCGACTGCTCTGCTACCCCGCGAACCCCACCACCACCACCATCACACCGATTAGGCGTTCAGAGGACGTTCAGAGGACGTTTAGAGGACGTCCAGAGGCGTCATTATCCCAGGTTACCTTCGTTAGCCTGGTTCGTTCTCCAACTTTCCAAGCTTCCCACTTGATTCGCTTTATTGTCCGCATCGTACACCTGGGCAGCTACCGACACAACCAACAACATTTTCCTTTGGTCTTCCTTTGGTTTTCCTTTGACCGCCTTGGTTTAGGTAGTGGGGTTTTTGTTGTGGTTTCCGTTGCGAGACGACGCCCCAATCGACCCATCCTCTTACAGCGCTCCTATACAGCGCTCTTATACAGCAGCTCTTGTCCAGCTCCATTCCAGTTCAAAAGAACAAAGAGGGCCGCACAAAAGTGAAACCCCAAGCCGCTTCACAATTTGGTTGCGGAATCGTTCACATATCCATTCATCCATTCACCATTCGCTTGAATCTTCACTCTCTCCGCTCGAGAAAGTGATTCAGTTGCACTCAGAACAGTGACCTCCGACCTCCTACCCTCCTACCTCACCCCACCCGGACGATACCCTACCCCCCCCCCCTGCCTTTGCCTATTATACCCAGGCCAGGTAGCTAAGTGTAGTTCAACGTCAACGTCACTCACTCACTACCTACCTAAGGTACTTATCTGCTGATCCTCCACCCACTATCTTCTATACATCACTCCGCAACTACCCATCACCATCGTCACCATTTCTAACCCTGCCCTTCTTGCCCTACCCTGCCCGCTCTGCCCACCCTACCGATACTTCACGAACCTTCTACCAGATACGGCTTAGCTCAGGCTCATCCCAGAAGCGCGGCTGTGTGCTATAGCTAGCTGAAGGCCCGACCAGTGATTTCTACACCACAGTACAATACCCTTAAGGCAAACAATTGTCTCCCCTCGGCCTCCACTATCACCTATTGTTGACGCATCTAAAATAAACCCTTTTCCTTCCCGCTCTTCACACACCTACCCACCACTCTAAACAACAAAAGTTAGTCTTACCGTTCGAGTTGATTCGCCAATTCTGAACCTCGGAGCGAGACAGACACACCACTTTTGTTTTACCACCCACGCCAGTCTTACACCTGCATCCATACTCGCACTCCTCTCGTTCTACCTCTACCAACATGGTGAAGGAGACGAAGCTCTATGATCAGCTCGGCGTCAAGCCTGACGCTACACAGGATGAGATCAAAAAGGCATACCGGTAAGTACGAATACTCCCCTCCACCGTACCCCGCCGCATAACCTTAGCCTGACCCATTTATACAGCAAGGCGGCGTTAAAGTATCATCCAGACAAGAATAAGGACAACCCAAACGCAGCCGAAAAGTTCAAAGAGTGCTCTCAAGCCTACGAAATCCTGTCCGATCCCGAAAAGCGCAAGATATACGATCAGTACGGCTTAGAGTTCTTACTACGTGGTGGCTCTGCCCCACCACCAGGAGAGAATCCATTCGCGAATGGACAAGGCATGCCCAGCGGATTCCAGAGTTTTGACTTCGGAAATGGCGCTATGCCTGGTAGTGCACGATCCTTCCACTTTACAACTAGCGGTGGTGCCAACCCCTTCAATTTCAGTAATCCGGAGAACATCTTTGCCGAATTCATGCGTGGCGGCGGAGCTGGCATGGGAGGAGACGATGATGACCCTAACTTTGCCTCCATCTTCGGTGCCGGTATACCTCGAACCTCTGGTGGCAGACCAAGCCGTGCTCGGGGCTATGCAGGCGGGGATCCATTTCGAGGAGGTGGCGCCACGACCGAGGTCACGACAGTGGAGCGTGCCCTGCCGCTAACTCTAGAGGAGCTGTTTAATGGCATCACGAAGAAGATGAAGATTAAGCGCAAGACGTTTGACGAGAGTGGCAAGAGAACGACTAGTGATCAGGTGTTAGAAGTCCCAATCAAACCCGGCCTAAAGAAGGGGAGCAAGATCAAGTTCAAGGGGGTCGGCGACCAGGAAGAAGGTGGCAAGCAAGATTTACATTTTATCGTTGAGGAGGTAAGTTCCAGAGGGCAGGCCTTTGCCTTCCATGTTGATAACGGTAGAGACGAGAGTGCTAACGAAGGTCATAGAAACCACACCCGTTATTCGTTCGCGAAGGCGATGATCTTGTTCACACGATCGACTTGGAACTCAAAGAGTCCTTGACCGGCTGGAAGCGGACGGTAACGACCATTGACGGGAAACAACTCAATATCGAGAAGGGTGGCCCGACAGGGCCCGGCATGTCCGATTCATACCCCGGACTGGGAATGCCCATTTCGAAAAAGCAAAACGAACGTGGAAACTTCATCATCAAGTATAATGTCAAGTTCCCCACCTATTTGACAGCTCGGCAAAAGCAGCAACTCAAAGAGATCCTATAAACACAACCGGAGCCTTGAAATCAACGGAAGGGCACCGCCTGCTTACAGACACTTCGAGGTTTTCGATACACGCAAGGCTTCTTGACGATATGCATCATGACGAATTACACGATTTTCATTTTTTCTGGCAGCATTATACGCAACACTTGATCTCAGGCTGTTATAACTACCAACCGCGGCTGGGGATATAGAGTGAGGATATGACGGAGTCTCCGGAGCACGGTACTGTTAGACCAGCCAAGGGCTAATAGGGTACTCGTTTTGTGAAGTTTTCAGTAATTACGATTTCACCAGGTATTACTTGTTCGGCTTTCAGATTGCTCAAGGGTCCTTCTCCAAGGCGTCTAGGAGGGTAATGAAACAATTGATTTCTTTTGACACCAGTGATATACTGCTCCCCCTGACTTCCGGTACCATGAAACCAAGGCTTCTCTGTCCTAAGGCCGAATGGTGACAAGAACCAGCTGCAGGTGTATATAGATTAGTGTACTATTAATTGCAGATATCAACGCTATTTCCGAGGTTTTTCTGTTGGAAATCTCTCTTCCGTTCAAAGTACGCCCGACGAGTTAAGAGGGCGCGAATTGCCAGTTAGCTGGGATGACATGAGGCTTTGGTGCTATCTTCCTAGGACTACCTGGGAGGTGCCTTGTGTCTCCCCTGGTTGGCCGTATACCGCAACGGAATACATAGCGCGGATAGAACATCGCCCGGACGCCCTATGTGCTGGTGTTTTCTCGTCGTGGCTGTCGCGCCCTGCTACTTGCTGTTTGCCCTCGAGGCATACATTAATCAATCAGGTAGCCTCGGGAGTATCCGAAGCACGATGGCGCGATACCTAACTACTGTAGAAGCCGCGGAAACCATCGCCCTGTCTATCCGCTGTTTTGCTTGACGGATTGGATGGGTCGCCTCCACGCCGTTTTGTGTGGTTATATGCACGTACAGGTAGGTAGGTATAGTGAAGGAAGTAATATACAGTACTAGACTAGTAGGTAGAGAATGCTAGGTTAGACCCCAACTCAACCCCCCTTTCCCCCGAAACCTGTTCGTGAGTATAGCGTGCTACCCTGCTATCTGCCTATCCGCTCTCTCTATCCCATTATTTCTCTACGTGCTCTCTCAAGCTCTATTTAAGCGTAGGTGTACGTATGGGTATGATAAAGCTCTGATGCCCTGCACCAGCAACGCTGATTAATAGAATAGTATCACGGTAGACTAGACTAGAGTCTAGGTTAGGTAATCATTGTGTCGAAGGTGTCTATGAGCGAGTGGTTCGAGTAATTACAGATACGGGTATTTGCTGCGAGGGGGGGCTTCCTGGAGAGTTAGTTTGTTGGGTACCGAGAGAATTCGCTAGGATAGGATAATAGATGGAAATTATAGGCCACGCGTCTGAGACATCTCAGCACGCCGGCTTGGATACGCAGGTATGGCATGGTCTTGGCTGTTTAGATGCGGTGGGCAGAACAGATGCAAGGCATTTCTACGTAATTGCAATCACCTTGGAGGTATGCTTCGCTAGGGGCGCATATAACACGACATACAATAACACGGGGCAAAGCAAATGTTCGATTAGTTATACATTATTCATTACATACTATTCACTCGAGGTAAGTTGGTCGGTTGCAAGGTTGGTACCTGCGCCAGCTAGCCAGCTGGGTATATTAAAGACAGGAATCTTGCGAGACGACGGCCCGGCAGGTAAAAGAAACTTCCGCCTGGTCCCGCTGCTTGAAAGCCGGGACGGGACGAGATGAGACGGGACGGTTCTTGATGGGATGGGATGGGATGGGATGGGACGAGTGCAGGTACGGGTACGGACTTGTGTCGGATTATGCTGTAGCCTACCTGAGGTTTAGTCTTGTAGAAAGCCGGATTGAACTGTCTGTCTGTCTGACTGACTGGCGAGGTTAGATAATAGCTGGTACGTTAGGTGTAGTATGTAGGTAGGTATATGCTATATTATACTATAGGTATGATATATATACTATACCTCACACGCAAGCAGGCCGCTAAATTTAGAAGTGCGTTTTTGCTGTGCTGTGCTGTGCTGTGCTGTGCTATACCGAATGTTCCTGGTGTTTACAAGCAATAAGAACCGTGGTGTTAAGATGCGTATGTACGTATGTATGTAGGTAGGTAGGTAGCCTGCAACCGGATGTAGTCCCATGCCGCGTCTGCCAGTGGGTAAATACTACATAGATCTATCAGGTTACTTAGGTAGTGAGTGAGTGAATCGATGAATGGGTATGAATGGGTATGAATGGGTTCCCGGGACCCGTCACTGGTCACGAACACCCGTTATCTACGGACCGAAGGGCTCCGGCAGATAAGTGTTTACGTACGTACATATATACCTATACATACACATAGTATTATAGTAAGGTAGTAAGTCGCAGCAGGCAGCCAGATTTCGATCAGGTTTCTCACTCACTCACCTCCATTGTTTTTTTTGGGATTTCTTTTTTTTTTTTTTGGCCGCCGATTGGCGCGTCTGGTGCGCGATTATACTCAATCAACGCGCTGCGCTACTCTGTTCTACTATCTACTAGGGAGTAGGTGTGATCCGATATAGCCCCCGTGATGATTCCATTCGCATCTCGCTAATCGTATACGTATACGTAGGTATCGCGTAGCGGACAAATACTACCAGACCGCGGCATCACCTGCACCTGCACCTGCACCTGCGCATGCTATAGTAAGGCGAGTTCCCTAATAGGATCCTACTACGCAGGGCTTCATGGGTGTCTCTCTTGCTTTTGCTTGCTTTCCTGTTCTACGGTCGTTCAAGTTACCGCCAAGCGTAAGCGGCCTCACTCACTCATATCCCGCGAGCCCCCCCCTTTTTCCAAGATTCCTGGGCTTGAGAGATCAACGCTCGAGACAATTAGCTGCCGATTAGGCAACCACGACTAGCACCCGGACGCGTGTTTCCTGGGGGTTGCCTCGCTCGTCTACTACGTAGTGTAGTTTGTTCCCATTCTTGTTATGAGGAGTCGTTTGGCCTTTAGCTGGAAATACCCGGCTTGCAGAATCGATAGTCGGTCGTCTGCCGCTGTAAGAGATCCTGGAACTAGGCATGCTACTGTGTATGTATAGATGGGGGCTATATAGATATTCCCCCGGTACTATACGTGCCGGGTGATCATGAGGCTGAGCTCTTGCTGCAATGTGCCCGCCCGGATGGCCTCGGCTAATCCCCTATCTTCGAGCGAGGTAGTCGATTTGTAAGGCTATGGTCCGTAATAATAATTCTCGCCCGAGCTGTATTATTTGGGCGTAATAATATCACGTGTGTCTGAGCCCCGGCGATATATCCCTGGTGACCAAAGTTTGGATGTTTGTAATCAAATCGTTTAATTCTGTGTTTTAAGATAGCTGAAAGCATCCTTGTTGCCTGACGTTGCTGAGGCTGACTAAGATTAGGACCACGCTAGAGAGTCCCCGACTAGGTAAACCCGAACGTATAGCGTTGTTATAGGGCAAGGCAGGGAAGTATTAGGTTTTCCGTACCAGGATGGCGGATTAGTATATACTGAACCGCTACGGAACGCAGTGAAATAATTATCTCCTATTACGGTAGTTTACTAAACATCTACATCTATAATATTAAGACGCATGGCAAACTAAGAGAATATATATCTACTACCGATAAAGTGGTATGAACAGTTAGTATTCAAAAGCTATGCTATATGACAAATAAATATTTTCTATTATACTATCTAGTGATTAAAGACTTAAAGTTACTTTATTCAGATAGTGTACAGCTAAAATAGGTGCCTTAGATTCGCCTTTTAGGCGGTTAAAATGTAAAAAGTCGGTGGCTTAAGGTCAGGAGAGATGGAGCGTCATCGCGAATATATTTAGATCCCGAGGATAAACTCACCTCGATTTAGGATAGGGAAAATTCTTACTTGTATGTTGAACAACCGACCTTCCCACTTATAAAGCCATAGTTTTAGGTTTTAGACACTGTTGTATGAAAGAAGGCAGTTTGCCTACACATTGAGCAGAAATCAGTATTCTAGCCCTGCGCCCTTCACGCACAACAACAGGGATCCATTACACACCCATGCCTAGGTTCACGACTATACGTCTTCCTGTGTTGGTAGAGCATTGGCCAGGGACAGAGAACAGCTCACCGCATGACTCCTATAACAGGCGGAAATTAGCTATACGGATGGCTGAATCGGTGTTAGACTAACTGCTCCGGAGGCAATTTCTTCGTCCTATAATTAGCAAAATATATTGTTAGGAATGGAAATCGAACGCGAAGGCAACGAAGCTGTCTAACCTAGAGCTTTCGAATAGAACTATTAGAGAAGCGCAGCTACACTGTGTGGAAGCAAACTTTGGGGACGACATGGACCGTATATTAGCATAGATTAATAGGATGGCTAATTACGGTGTAGAAATATTCTTCTTTGACCTATTCCAAAACTTGTCTTCGGATAATAGTTGTTCACCGATATCTCCAAGTCTAGAAGGGCATTGAACAACTTATTATAGTATACCTATCGTAAAAATCTACGTTTTGAAGTGAACAACTTGAGACTTAGAAACTGGATGCGTAAGAACCCAGTTACCTTGCCATCACCTCTACTCTACTAGCTTCGCTTGCTAGTCCCTACTAGATTATTAGATCGTAGTTCTCTTATCACCAACTGCCTATGCTAGCATGCAGCAATGTACTTCTGAGTAACGTGATGGGTATCTAAATTACACATAGATATGACCTTCCACTGCTATATTAATTACGAGGCTATCTATAGTAATCTACTGTTCTTTATTATATAAGTAGACGTCTTAGTAACTTCGGGCTACCGAGGTAAGCAGCCAATAGCATCTCGTCGAAAGCCGAGCCCCTGAGGATCGACAGATACCTGACCTATCAACAAATGTAAAGCTGGTCTGAGCTGCGGCCACTATGTAGAGCTTGAGCCTTGGTAGCGGCTTATTACCAACCCCTGCAGTTTTTGATCTGTATGGGATACTATTATTCCTCATATAACTACCCGTACACGTATTCTGACGAATCAAAGTTTCGAGTTGTTCTTGTTCGGATATTGAGCCGAGTGCTCTACGTTATGGATATACAATGACTGTTTGCCTATGTGCTAGGATGGTGGTGTATTTTAGACGTAACGATGGCGAGAGAATATCATGATCTGCTGAAATTCCTTTCAGTCTCCTTTGCGTAATTATTGGGTATCACGGAAGACGAAAGAGTATGTGCTCTACTAGCCGTAATGTAGCATTTAAGATGTCATCAACATTCGATGTGACCTACTTCTACGTACTATTCGCCAGTTCCGCCTTGACCGCTACACAGAAACTTCAGACATTCTAACAGATGATTGAAGCCCAAACCTAAATCTGCGGACTTGATTTGTCGATATCGCCCTATCTATCATCACGACAAGTCACGCCGGCGAATAGGATTGTACATTCGCAATAATGCCTGTTACGATGCTACGATGGCGTTACCACCCGCACCTGAAGAATATATCTACCCTATCACGCTCAGGAGCGGATTTTAGGTATTGTGTATGATTTTATCCTCGCAGGTTATTAGCATACCTAAATATGATAAGACCTCATTCGTGGATGAGGACTTTGCTATGTCGATAATACTATAGTATGCTAGGCAATATTAAGGGGAACTTGGGCCAACTACTGCAGGACCCGAGGTGAACTGATTCGAACGCTTTCAATCTATAAGCCGTATTGTTTAATCGGAGGAAGCGAGCATGTTCTTTTGTGACGAGTCACGATCTTTGCATATTAGTGAATCATACTAAGATGCTCCGGCTGTTGCGGCTGTCGTATGCCAAGCTGGGCTTGTCTAACCTCAGATTGGCGTTCGCCAACATCCCGGCAGCTGCCTGCATCGGTTACATGCTTGGTCCTTCTGGCACACTACAAGTACACACAGCGATCGTCCCACTCAGAGAGAGGCCCTTTCACCTTGTACGCTAGTTCTCAGGGGTGACAAAATACGTACCACACCTAGGGAGCTAGAACAACATGGATGATAAGAAGCGTTGGGGTCGAAGCCTTAAGTGGCTTAGATAGTGGTGAATTACGAAGGTGTCGGCAATACTTACTAGTATATCATAACTCGTATGTCGTTGAACAGCCACAGGGCAGAATGACAGGGGTGGACAAAAGACCATACCTAGGGTGTAGACTTATACTATCATACTAGTAGAAATTAGCAGGCATGGGGCAGTATATGGGGCACCACAATTATGAGGATGACTACTATAGTATAGATTGACGTGCCAGTCTCTATGCAGCTAGTAACAATCCCAGCATACTGGCAGTTGATATCCACTGCGGAAGCCCAACGAGCATCTAAAGGAGGGTCTTTCGCTGACCGGTAGGTTATAGTGTAGCTATGTGAGGATTTGGGTCGATTGATGGATGCATTAACGAAGCCAAACGGCAAGTCGCAAACCCGATGATTGAATGCAAGGATTTAAAAGACACCTGGGTACCTCGGAGTGAGTACCGGCGTATTGCAATCTCGAAGCAGCCCTATGCAGGTAATGTCGGCTTAGAGCCGACGTTTCTGATCAATGGAGTACTAGTAAGATGGTGGCTTGAATAACGGCGTACCAAGTGTAACGGTAGGATCGAAATCCTCACCACCATACTACACTCACACGCAACTCTGAGACCCCCGCGATCAGAACCAGCGTCGCGGTACGTATGAATAGAAACTCGGCTCCACGCCTCTATCTAGCCCCCTTACTAGGTTCTGTTAGTAGCACTGAATCCGCCTTGGCCGTCGCAGCTGGTATGCTACGCTTATCCCACCGCCTCTGGACTTTTGTAAAAGTACAATGCAGATCCATCGGAGCTTGCAGGCTCCAGTCATGGCTAGGGTGATGATATCTGTTTCAACAACAACAACAACAACAACAGGTTTGGACATTAAGGGATTCTCTCACGTTTGGACTTTTGAAGCCTGAGACGTTAGGATGGAGCCCGCCGACATTGAATGAGAATAGGCGATTTTCCTCTTAGAGGCCCGGCAAAAAAAAAAATAATCATGGCGCCCCTCCCTGCGTTTTGTCTCACGTTGCAGGGTATTATTCCTTACAGGCAGGTGAGCAATTGCAACGCGCTCCGTGGTATCGGGCTGGTCATTTCCGCCAGGAGCAGAGGGAGGGCTTTGATTCACTGCATTACCGAGCCGAGCAAACAATATGGAGCCCACCTACGGGATTCTACTTAAACGTCAGGCTCTCGCCGGGACCTGTCCTACCTCATCTCGATCAGAGACCAGTCGCCTGCCCACGATGTCGGCCAACGGAGCACACCCCAAGCGAACGATCTTAATCACAGGCCTGAACGGATACCTCGCTGGTCGAACGGCCGAGTTGGTACTGCGGGAGGGATACCGAGTTCGTGGCACCGTCCGCAACAAGCTAGCTGGTCAGAAAGTGAAAGCCACCCTCTGCCGCCTCGGGTACTCTGCAGATGACATCGACGTCGTACAGATTTCCGATATATGCCGACACGAATCTCTTGAACTTGCTGCCGAGGGTATGATGGTGATTCACGTCCTACAAGAGTAGATACTAATCGACGTTGTTCTAAGGATGTTGTGCGATTTTCCACCTGGCTTCGCCCCTTGCCGAGATATGGACACTCCCCCCTGCGGAGGTGATTCGGGTAGCGGTGGAGAGCACGGCGAGCGTCTTGAGTGCCGCGGTGAAGACGGGCCGGACTATGAACAGTGTGGTGCTTGTATCGTCAGCCGCAGCCTTGTTCGATCTCCCCATGGAAAACCGGCTCTACACCGAGAAGGACTGGAACACGACGTCCGAGCAGATCGTCGATCGGGATGGCGATAAGGCGGGCGGCTTCCATGCCTATCTCGCCAGCAAGGCAGCCGCGGAGAGGCTGTTCTGGAAATTTAGGGACGACCACCGGCCTGCATTTGGAATGACGGCTCTCCAGCCCACGTGAGAACGACCAGCAGCCACTGGATATATCCCCGAGTCATGCTAATGCCGGCAATAGATATTTCATCGGCGCGCCGCTGATTCCGTGGAAAACCTCGGAGGATATCCCATATTCCAACAGCGACTTTTGGAAAGTGGTGGCAGGGGAGGAAGTGCCTGGTCCGATGATGATCTATGGCGACACGGTCGACATCCGAGACGTGGCGCGAATGCTGCTTTGGTCGGCACTGAACCCCCAAAAGGCCGACGGGGAGCGTTTCGTGTGCTCTTCGGCCGTTGGCGGCGGGCAGGCTATCGCCGATATATTGAAGAAACGCATGCCCTCTCTCAATGTGCAGCGAGGCCGGCCTGGACAGGGATACGCACCTGACTATAAGCCTGTGACCAGTGTTGCTGGGTTCGATTCCACTAAGGCCGTCTCGGCTACCGGCGGGGACTGGATCCCATATGAGCAGAGTGTGATGGACCTGGCCCAGTTCCTGCAGCGGTATCTTCCGTGATACCGAGTCTCTCATCACGGTGCATCAATGTAGATGAGCAGGACTTCGTCCCTAGATAAAGAGGCCCCCCTCCCTAAGACTCCGCGGTCCGTTTGGTCGAGGGGTGAGGCATACCGGCCCTTCAAGATGGGCTGAAAAATCCTATAGAGAATGCTATAGAGGGCGTCCAGCAATAAAAGGATAATTTTAATCATTCACACGAGATGCGTCTGCCAATTGGTCCATTCATCCGGAGGGTCGTAGATTTGGGGTTCTGGGGGAATCCCCCTTTCTTCTGTATTGAGCAGAACCTATGACAGATCGAGACTTGAGTCTCTATTCAGCCTTGGATATAACATAAACGAACAGCGTAAAATTTTGGTATCTCAACCTCATCAAGTAATCAATCAATCAATCCATCATGAAATGCAGACAACTTCCCCATCAATCCATCCCCAAGATCTCGGCATCAGACAGATTAACAGCCGCGGGTCGGACGACCCCACCACTCCCCAACCTAGGGCATTTACTTCGCGTGCCCCGATGAAATGAAAACGCCTCACTAACAAATCTCCCCATGACTCGAATCCCTCTCAAGCGGCGGTGAGGAAGTAGTTGCCGGCGAGGACCTCGCCCAGCCCGAGCTTCTTCTCGGAGCTCTCCTGGTTCCACCACAGCCTGGCGGTGAGCTTGACCTCGGGGGCGAGCTTGAGCAGGCTCCGGACCTTGTCGGCGTCGAGGCCCTGGGGCTGCTCGAAGACGAGGAAGACGTAGCGGTGGGCGGAGCTGGGCTTGGGGGGGCCGGGGGGCAGGTAGGGCACGAGCCACTCGGAGGCGCCCTCGAGCGGCGCGAAGCCGTCGGCGTCGGGGGCGCCGGCGACGAGGTCGATGTGGATGCCGTGCAGGATGGGGCCGAGGAAGGACCACGAGGGGAACGGCGCGTCCAGGTCGATGGACACGGCGACGTACTTGGTGCCGGGCTCCGCCTTCAGCGCGTCCTTGGCTATGGACAGCGTCGGCGTCGGCGTCGCCTGCTCGATGCTCAGGTTCCCGCCCGCCGCGGCGTGCGTGACGCCCGGGAAGTGCAGGCGGAGCGTCGTGGCCTTGGCGGCCTCGGCGATGGTCTTTTGCACGCTCGGGGACTCTTGACCCATTGTGAAAATCGGTTGTCTGTCTGGTCTGTAATATATAAATATATATATATCCCCGCAAAAAAACAACAACAATACAAATCACGGTTCCTCTGCTGTTGATTTGAGGCACGGAGACAAGTAGATCAAGAGAAAAAGTGGTTGGACGTATGTAACGCGCTGTTAGTCAGGTTTTATTGCCTCTCTCTTATTACTCATTACTGTATGCACGGCAGCAGCCAGCATCGTCCAAAACTTTTTATACCCGCGACAGGGGAGCTTCAGCCGATCACGGCTGGGTTCGTAAGTACACTACACTACACTACACTACTACTACTCTACTACTACTATTATCGTATATAGTATAGGTATACTATGTACACTACTGCAGACGGGCTACATAGCCTAGCTGGATGGGCGATTCGATACTACCTTCCCATTCAAATCACAGTAATCCGCGCCTTGGTCTCGCAACTCTGACGGTGCCAATCGCCATATTGAGCCAACCGTTCTGCGTAAAGGCGTGAGTGCGCCAGCGCGCTTTTTTTGGGCTACCGTTTAGATAGGGTGGGGAATGGATGCCTGCCACTTCATTTCTGCCGAAGCGAAACGGTAAACGGTCCCAGCACACCCTGCTAGCTATGTAGTAGTACTACCGTACACTATGTATAATATAGTCCAGCCATCTCGCTCAGTATTCCCGTGTCCCACATCGCATGTTGCGTTGCTTTTGTAACAAGCAACGCATAACGTTGAACCCTTCGTGTCGCATTCTGGTTCGCATGGCTGGTTTCCGCGCATCGGTAGCGGTAACGGTAGCCGTAGCGGGCCCCAGTAGCGTAGGTAATTTTCCACGGAACAATACTCACACTAGATACCTACCTAAGGTACTTATGCTCCCAGACCTGATCACATCTACCCATGCTTAGGGTCGCAGCCCTTGAGGAGTCAGTCGGTTATAATCATCCTAGGATTGGATGACATTCCGTATTCATTGTGGCGATAACGGAGTTAAGATAGGGATATACCACCAGCATAGTAAAATAATACGAAGTAAAGAACGGGCAAGATGGTCGACCGTGAACCAAAACCTCGAAAGCATCGGTGTGGTGTCGTACACACGTAATATCCTCAAGCGAGGTAGGAAACGTGCCAATCTCCATCCCGTTACCGCTCGTGGGTTTCAACGTAAATCTCGAGGTAGGTAGTAGGTAGATACGCGCCGCTGGGATCAAACAGGAAGACGATCGTCAGATCGGAGTCACATACTATACTATAGTTAGGCAGATTAAGTAATACTGTACAAAAAGCGTTCACGAAGCGTGCAGGACAAAATTTAAATAATCCGTGCAAGTATATATACACACTAAGGATAGGCAAACTAGATAAGTACACACTAGAATAGTGGCCGTAAGCATCCGGAGCCGAACCGGAGATGTGCAGATGTGTACTAACTACCTAAGATACCTGTCGAAGCACGCCATTTATTATGAGGTACTTTACTTGTGACCCTTGCCAGCGACCAGGAGCGGCCGGGGCGGAACCGAGAGCCCTGGTTCCGGTTTCCGAATGCTATTAATTAGGTACCTAGGTAGGTAGGGTAGGCTTCTGGGTAGGTTGGGTTAGGTACCTTAGGTACATACCTTATGTCGATTTCACATGTCAATCGAACAACTAGGTAGCTCGTCCTATGATCCTAAGGTACCTATGGTAGGTAACTAGGTACCAGGTAGCTAGGGCATCCCACAACACTCCGTCTGCTCCAGAGCGCGTCCCCGTCACAACTTTTCACATAAGCGAGTAATGTCGCCTGTTAGTCCGTCGTGATAGCCACAATTCGTGAAAACACCGCCCTGGTAGCTCAATTGGTTAGAGCGTCGGACTTTTATAGGCTCATGCTTATATAGCGTCATCCGAAGGCTGCGGGTTCGACCCCCGCCTGGGGCGAGAGATCCTCGTCTTTTTGCGTGTATTCATTCCTGTCTGTCTGTCTAGATAGAATAAATCCAAGTTTTTTTTTTTTGGTGTGGAAGTCGAATAGACAGCGGGGTTCGTTTGCCAAGACCATAGCATATGTACGTACCTATTCTGTGAATGGGCTGAAGTGACGGCTCTGTGCGCCAAAGTCGCTTATCACACGATATATAGAATTGATTCCATCCATCATCGTACAACGCGGTGCGGGCTACTGATTCGTTGGCCGAGAGAAAGGTAAGACGTACGTACATAGTACGTACTACCTATTATCTATGTATATATACATATACACTCTGTGTGCAAGAAGGTTGGGTTAGGCCATCCGGACACCATGCGCATGAAGCCGATGGAGAAAAAGTTTAGCTGAGACAGTTAGCAACAATATCTCTTCTCGTCGCTAACTCCACACACGGCCCGGCTCTATTAAGGGTTTCACGGGATGGTCTCCTCCCAGAGTCACTTGATCATCGACGATTGGTTTCATAAAAGACCTTATAGAGGAAGAGAAAAGAAAAACGTATCGGAATTGATGAGTAATGCCGGGGGGACCAGGGCTAGCTAGATCTTGCTTCATGCGCCGGAAATTTATGCTGAGAACAACGCTGGCGACCTACGGGTTCGGCCAAACAGTGATATGTTATAAAATATATGGGAATATGAACATGATGAGAATTGAAGTTACGGATTCGTCGCATCGTACTCACAAGGCCACTCGAGGTATATGTCAATATGCTTGCCTAACTATGTTATATATATAGACAGCATTAAAACCCCAGTTAAAAAATGATTCAGTAGCAAGAGGGAAGTTAAAGCTTAGGTTTATGTGTAGATATGTGTGGATTTTCTTATACTTCTATATATATAGATTGCTTTGTGTATCGCTGAGTAGAAGACCTGACTATTACGCTACTTTTAAAGCACAAGGTGATTACGATTATGATAGGAGAGGTGATGCGTATGAGAAGGCATAGCGTAGAGAGATTTACCTCTTCCCCCGAACTAGAATCATCAAAAGGATCGGGAATTGAATAAGGACCTAGCATCCCTCGACTAGAAGCGTCTTATCAAACATGGGCTCGTATCTAACGTTATAGCTGCTGAGTCCTCAACGGCAGGATATATAAATCTAGCCTTCTCATAGATTCCATCCATCACGTCTATCATAGCCTCTAAGAGGAGGCCTCTCCAGATTTCAAGGAAGATCTGATGAAAGAGCGTGAATATGAGTGTGACTCATCATAGTCACTATTCCGATCCGGATGGACTAAGCCCCCGATCTCGCCGGATCCGGGTCTCAGGGCACGAACGTATACACCGAGACGCAGAGAAACCATGAGTGATAGATTCCGACCGCTTGGCTAGTAGGCATCTTCGGTCCTTTGAAACCACGACCGATTGGCAGAGACCGTCTATGCTAACGCCAAACGAGCAGGTGCCCGCACGGCCAGAACCACCTCCGCGGAGATGATTGGCAAACCCTACGGCGGTCCACTTTGATCTCTGTGGACTCTAGATCTACCGTGCTAGTAGTCCGTAGTGAGTGAGCGAGCGAGTAATAAGAAGGAAGTATGAATCACCTGACCGCGCGCCAACTCCGCATTTCATTCTCGTGAAAGGGTCAAGACGCGCGGGGTCGGGCCCCGGCTTGGGCAAGTCCCTTCGCTTGCTACGGCTTCTCTTTCTTTCTCCTCTACGCTTTAGTACTTTCGCATTCATCCTCGCTTCTCCGGCAAGGAACACTGCTAGAAACCATTTCCGTGTCCCGCAATGCTGTCCTCAAGAGGAGCGCGCTGGGCAAAAGTCGGCTACGCCCACGGCGTGCAAAATCGCTACGACCCGGTGAAGAACCCGCAGGGCGCAGTGAAGCTCGAGAATGCGGAAAACGTACGTACTGCGGGCCGATGATGCCTACCTAGATAATGCGAAGCGCTGGCGCGGGTGCTGACGGTGATTCAGTCTCTCATGCACTCCGAGCTGGCACAGTTCATCGACGGGCTGGTGAGTTAGCTGGCTGGCTGGCAACCTCCGGCGGCACAGCCGCACTAACGAGGACTGCTAGAGCTTCGACCAGTCCTGCTGCACGTACGGCGAGGGCTACACCGGCTCTCTCCGGCTGCGCGAGGCGATGGCGAACCACCTCAACGCGCACTTCGCGCCGGCGTCCGCCATCGACGCCGAGGAAATCACCTTTGCGGCCGGGGTCACGAATCTGAACGAAGCCTGCGCGCTCGTGACCTGCAACCCGGATGCCGACGAGGCGATCATGCTGGGTAAGCCGGTGTACGGCGCGTTCTCGCTCGACCTGTGCCTGCGGACAGGGTAAGGAATGGCCAGCGCATTCGTTACACTGCTCCGCAGTTCTTTTCTAACGCCGCTGTCTAGTGTGGACATAGAGTACGTCTCGGTGGGCGACAGGGAGCAGTTCACGCCGGCGTGCGTGAGCGCCTTCGAAGCCGGGTACGACGCCGCGGCCGCGCGCGGCAAGAAAATCCGGGCACTAATGATCTGCAACCCGCACAATCCCCTGGGTGCGTCAACCCACACACCCTCGCGGGCCTCTGTCCTAGAATACAATGCGGATATAATATAATACTAACCTAGCCAGGCCACTGCTACCCGCGCGAGACGCTCGTCGGGCTGCTGCAGCTCTGCGCCCGGAAGGGCATCCACCTGGTCAGCGACGAGATCTACGCGCTCTCGGTATACGGGCGGGCGGACCGCGCGCCGGAGGCGTTCACGTCAGTGCGCTCGATCGACTTCTCGGGGCTCATCGACGCGGCGCAGGTGCACGTTCTCTACGGGATGTCCAAGGTGCGTGTTCCGTCCATCCATCCATCCACCCATCCATTCGTTGACACAACACAAAACCTAAACTTCCACACGCCGCGTCACCCACCTTGTTAACAACTAGACGGCAGGACTTCAGCGCCGCCGGGACCCGCCTGGGCTGCGTAGTGTCGCAGAACCGGGACTTCACCGACGCCGTGCGGGCCGTCTGCCGGTTCGCGTCGCCGTCGCAGTTCTCGATGCAGATCGCCGCGAGCCTGCTCGAGGACCAGGGCTACATCCGGTCCTTCCTCGCGGCGTCGCGGGCCCGCCTGCTGCACAACCGCCTAGTCGCCGAGTCGCTCCTTTCCGAAGCCGGCGTCGCATTTCACGATCGCGGGTACGTGTCTCCTTCAACGCCCCCTCCCCGCCCCCGCTTGTTTCTCGTCGTCGTCGTTTTTTTTTTTTTTTGTTTTTTTTGTTCTTGCTCTTGACCTACCCAGTAAGCTTGCTAGCTAGCTAATCCGCCGCCAACGCGATAGGAACGCCGGGCTGTTCATGTGGGTAGACCTGGGCCCCTTTCTTCCCGTCGCGGAGACGGGCGGGGACGGATGGGCGGCGCAGAAATTGATCGCGGAGCGGCTGGTGCAGGCGGGCGTCGTGTTGCAGAGCGGCGAGACCTACCGCGCTCCTCGGCCCGGCTGGTTTCGCCTTACGTTCTCGCTCGACGAGGAGAGTCTGAGAGAGGGGATTCGAAGGCGAGTACCGTTGCCCCCCGCGCGTGCGTCGTTTCTAGCTAACGGCTGCTGTAGGCTCTCTCTTGTGATGTCGGGCGCCTCTGCACAGTAGGCTCGCGTGGCCATTGTACAAGGTCACTGGTTGCCCTGTTTGCGGATGCGGTGACGTATGGCAGTGCGTTTTACTCGTGCGGGTGATGGGTGGAATGCGAGCAAAAACAGTTCCGCTACGTCTTTCTCTGATAAAGATTCTGTGGTCGTGGGAGCGCCGAAGTTAGGATATATCACGCCGGCTCTAGATGGTATGGAAAAGTAAAAGTTTTCATCAAGAAGTTCTTCCAGTCCTGGGCCAGGCGTAGATGGCTACCAGGCTAGAAGATCCGTGATTGGGATTTTAATATCGAATATACATACATATAACATACTCTATAGAGGTATTGTTTGGACATGACGGTAAGTGAGTAGGTGGGAACAAGGGGCGGACGCAACATTCGGTCCGCGTCAGTAAATACATAAAAACTATCATCAACACAAGAGGGTATCGGGCAAAACAAGAATTCGTCGCTTTCGGAAAAACACACCGGTCTTCGAGGGTATCCAGCTGATCCAAACCCCCACGCTCATCAAAATCGTAACACACTACCCACCGACCCCCTCCTTTTCCCCTTTCGAAATATAAAAAGTTTTATCGTGCAAATGATAGACGGTACTGCCAAGGTACTAGTAGCCCGGCTACGAAAAAGCCAATAAATGATAAGTCACCAGGCTTATCGTGGCCACGACGGCCGGCATGTCCAATAATCTTGGCACTGGCTTTCCAGCGCATGAAGACCCCGTGTCCGAGTCTATGGGCTCACCGCCGACGCTGACGATATCCCCGGAGGACGCAACTACTTTGTCGCCCGAAGGGTATCGGATGTTGTAGACAGGGTCCGTTGTCAAGGCGGTGGGGTCGCCCAGCGTATGAGAGCAATTGGGCTGGTTAGCATTGGGCCAGTCCAGATCGCATTTCTCGTCGTGGCCCCAGGAACAGAGGGCGTCCTGGATATTGTACAAAACATAGTTCTCCGCGACCCAGCTATCGGACTGGTCTAGACAGCTGGCGAGGAAGTTGATACTGTTGGACGCGCTGAGCGGCAGCTTATGGCCGTCCGTGTGGATGAGGCCCGAACAAGCGGACGGCTTCAGATACTCGAACTCCATGGCCGTGGCGCCGCCCGCGGTGGGCCGCTCGGTGGCGGGGTACCCGGTGATGAGGTAGTTCCAGGCGTCGTAGCTGATGTCGTAGGCGCCCTGGGACGAGTCGATGCGCAGCAGCTTGACGGAGCGGTCGCCGTAGCGCAGGGACAGGCAGATGTTGTTGCAGTCCACGGAGCCCGGCCAGTACGCGATGCGGTCGGTGTCGACCTTGCAGCCGAGCACGCCGACCGAAGATGAATAGCTGTCGTGCGGCGTCGCCCATACAGTCCCGCTGGTGGCGGTTCCAGATCGCGGCGCGACGACGTTCACATTGACGGATCGCGCGGCGACATGAGTGAAAGGCAATGTCAAAAGTGACAGAACGTAATAAGGAGTGGCAAGGCGCATCATCATGATATTCAATGGTTCGGTTCAACCAGTGAGTTTCAAGGAGTGGCTGAGATACCTATCCACAGATGGGTAGGCTGTCTCAAAGCAATTTCAAAAGAGCGACAAAAATTACTTAAATAGCTAGAATGAGAATAGCATGTCGCGCGCCGGAGCGAGAAGAGACGTCGCTCGAGGTGGTGAGTGAGCTGACTTTGACTCTGAATGGAGTCAGCGACTCGACTTGACTCAGCTCGACCGACGGACAACCAAGTCGCGGTCTGGGCTGCTGCTAATTGTGAATTTGAATTGGCGTCAAGAGTTAAGAGAATGCGAGGGAAAAAGGCGCGCGCCCTATGAACCCGCTTACGGCATACGGCAAATGGCAGACGGCAAGCAGCATACGATGGGCTGTCGTGGTTGGGCGTGATTTGACCACGCGAGAAAAAGTTAAATGAGCACCTCTGTTTTTGGCTTAGTTAGGTTCGGTAAGACCCTGAATTCGGGCGGATTTGGGGCGGATTTGGGGCATATTTGGGGCAGGAGATTGCGGGAAGCTTAAAAGGCGGGGGGAGGGGTTCATGATATTTTTCGTATTTTGGGGAAGGGGAGGGCATATTTTACTACTTAGCAGTATTTTCCGAATAGCCTTCTTACGATACGATACTCTGAAGATACGATACGTATGTCACATCACACAAGTCAATGTATCGTTCACGGTTCGAAAAAAAAAAGAGTAGGGTCATCAGTGAGTATAGGTGCCTCTTTAAGGCGATAGGTAAGAATGTGGTTGATTGTCTATTGTCCTGGATAACAGAAGTAGGGAAAAGGGAAAAGGGAAAAAAAAAAAGAAAAGGGAATAATCCAATCCAATCCCCAATGCCGCGCATTGTCCTCTCTATCAGAAAAAACGCCGTCAAATTTACCACGCATGCATCATGTGTCATGTCGATGGTTTTTATGATCGTGGATATCATCAATTCGTCCAATTCGTCTATTTTTAAATGATGGCCGCCGCGTCCGTCTTGCTGCCGTGCAGCACCGGGTTCACCGTCTCGTCGAAGTGCATCTTGAAGTCGTCGCCCAGCTCCTTGCGCAGCGCCGTCTGCACCGCCTCCAGCACGTTGGGGAACACGCCGAAGTTGGCCGGGTTGTTCTCGTCGTTGGCCCCGCCCTGGAACACCCCCGTGCGCACGAGGCACGTGTTCCATCCGTACATGTTGCCGCCGATGATGTCCGACGCCGGGTTGTCGCCGATCATGTAGATGTTCTCCGGCAGCTTCTCCTCGCCGTGGATCTGCTCCATCCACGACGCCATGACCTCGTCCGCGTACTTGTACGTCGCGAGCTCCGGCTTGCCGTAGACCACACGCTCGAGGTCGACGCCCGTCATGGCCTTGTACATGGCCTCGAGGCCGACACGGAACGCACCTTGCGACATGCGGGGTGTCCAGTGCTCCGTGGGGCAAAGCAGATCACCCTGGGAGAAGTAGATGGGGATGCGTTGAGACTCGGGATCCTTGGCCCTGGTCTTGAGCCGGCCGTTCTCCGAGAGCAGCAGATCCATGATGATTTGTATATCGGTGGCGTAGTCTCTCGAGTCGGAGAAAACGAGGATAGCCTCGATGTTGTGCTTGCTGAAGTCCCGTGGCCGCGACATCGCCTTCTCGTACTCTGTGAATTCGCGGTAGGGCGCGATGGTCTGGTCCCAGGCGACGATGTCGTTGGGCACGATGACGTCTTTGAACCCATAGTGCTCAGCGACCTCGCGGCATCGGTAGCCAACGCCACCCACGACCAGTACGGATCCGTAGTATGAGGCCAACGCGCTCATGGGAGTGTGAGACTGGATGAATTGTTCAGTGCTGACGGGGTTTTGCAAAATCTTGGTCAGCTGGTCGCAGCGTGCCTTCTCGGGCTTGCCGCTTCCGTTGGTCAGGAAGATGTGTGGGATCTTGATGCCAAGCTCGTTGTCACCGTTGAGGATCTCGAGCGCCCGCTTGCCCTCAGGAATGAGTAAATCGCCGTGGACAAGCACGCCATCAATGTCGAAGGCGAAGGCCATGTTCTTCGCCTGTGCAACCTTCTGGGCCTCAATAGTTTGGATTTGGCTGGCTAGAATCTCACGGGTCGGCTGGATGGGAGGCATGCCCGGCCGCGTTGGGCGACCATCTTCGGCATGGTGAACCGATGATAGCCTGGATTGCCGCTTGGACCGTGGAATAGGTAGTGAGGCGCCGAAAGAGTTTCGGGAGGCTCTTCGGTCTTTCTGGGATGGGGAAACGCTCAAGTTGTGCATGTACTTTGAAGCTTCTGAGATAGATGAGCGGGAGGCGGGTATCTCGATAGGCCCTTCCCCGCCGTCACCCGGGATGGGCAGAGTGTGCTGCTCGTGAGATCCCACAGACATATTTTCATAAGAAGGAACGGTGAGTTGGTCAGGGCTAGTAGGTACTGGCACACCAAAATCGGACTCCTCGAACATCGGCATCTTGATATGTTTAGGATGAGGTAGGTTTTAGGTTCAACTGCGATTTCTTTAGACCTGGAATAAAGAGGGGAATAAATATCGATGACGCTCCCAGACACCCTCAATATATATCTTCGGGAAATGTAGGGACACGCTCGGTTCGCGACGGCTAGTCATGTCCTTTTCCGCTTGGACCCTGATTCATCTTATATTCGGACACTACAGAGGTACTTCATACGCCGTCTCTCGCTACTGCCTCGCCGTCCCTCGCCGCGTACCTGTTGATGAAAACTCTTATCACGGCCAGTTGCAACCCAATGACGTCGCCATGAGCCGTCATCCCGCCAGCCCGCCAGCCAACATACAGGACCTCGCGAGGTGCCCACAGAATGGCTCCATTTTGACGAGAACCGAGCAGTCTAACAAGGTAAGCGGGTGGATTATGAGGGCATTCGGGCCCATACAAACCATCAGTCCGGCCGAGCTAGCTGATGTGTTATCGAGCTTGATGGCACCATACAAGACGGGTTTTATCAACAGGTGAAACGCTCAGAGTTTGTCGGTCTGATAAAGGGTCTCTGCGATACATAATATAGTGGATTGTGCTCCATATACTGCTCCATCAGCCGTGCAGTAGCAGCACAGTAGCAGACAGTAGCCGTGTCCGAAAGTGTCCATCCAGGCTCCATCGAGCCCGCTTCCAGAGGGTCGGTGACATCATGCGGCTCCGCTCGAGCCGGCCAATGACTCGAGACAGCGGGAGCCTCTCCGGTAAGAGATTTCTGGGTTCCAAGTGGGCTGCGGCGAAAAAAACCAACGCAGTACCATCGTTTGAGAGGATCGACATTACGAATCCGGCGCGTATCGTCAGGGTCAACTCGGGGATTTACCGGGAACTAGGATCAGTGCTAGGATAACCGAGGATACCTGCTTCTTTTTTCGCTTTGCCGCGCAAAGCACAGGCGACTCTTGCAGCCTCACCGTTTCTGCACGTCTATCTGCAGGGCCTTCCCAGGTCAAGGGTCCAGGTAAATATGCACGACCTTCCCAACGGTAAGGAAAACACGAGAGGGGACAAAAAAACCACACTTGATGTTTGTGGGTACCGGGTGCTGCCGGCGCCTGCAAGTATTACGCGAGTCGAGGCATCGTTATCAGACTAGGGACAGTAAGCCAAGCCAAGGCAAGCCTTACTTACATCAATAGCCACTCTAGTGGCCACTCTAGGAGCCACTCGGTGTGGGCAGGTTACATCTACATTGCCAGTGATAAGAAAGAGATGTGTCACATAGGTACACGCTCAGCGAATGTAAGATCGAGCAGGTTTTTGTAGTTCAGCTCATCTATTGGTAGTAGGTACTAGGTTAGACTGCTAGACTACTAGACTGACTACTACTTGAAGACGGCCGTAACGTCAGACACTGGCAAGCTAGAGCTCCGTTTGAATAATTATCTCTCTTAACATCTTTCACACCTCTCACTGCCATTTCGTCGAACAGCGTTTTGCATCAGTCATATCACGGAATCTTTCAGTTAGTCAGTCGGTCAGTCATATAAGTCATATACATATACCCATTCGGATTTCATCATGCCGGTCAACACAACTACGTTCACCCTCAACAACGGGGTGAAGATCCCCGCGCTCGGCTTCGGCACCTTCGCCAATGAGGGGGCCAAGGGAGAGACATACAAGGCGGTCCAGTGCGCGTTGCAAGTCGGTTACCGCCATTTGGACTGCGCATGGTTCTACCACAACGAGAGCGAGGTCGGCGAGGCGGTCCGGGATTTCCTCAAGGCGAACCCCTCCGTGAAGCGCGAGGACATCTTCATCACAACCAAGGTATGGAACCACCTGCACGAGCCCGAGGAGGTGAAGTGGTCTCTCGAGAACTCGCTGCGCAACTTCGGGCTCGACTACATCGACCTGTTCATCGTGCACTGGCCCATCGCCACGGAGCGCAACGACGACTACTCCGTCAAGCTCGGCGCCGATGGCAAGTACGTAATCAAGCAGGGCCTCACAGAGAACCCGGAGCCCACATGGCGGGCCATGGAAGGGCTCCTCGCTAGCCGCAAGACCCGGGCCATCGGTGTCTCGAACTGGACGATACCCGGCCTCCAGAAGCTGCTGGGCTTCGCTAAGGTCAAGCCCCAGGTCAACCAGATCGAGGTGCACCCGTTCCTGCCGAACGACGAGCTAATCCAGTTCTGCCAAGCCAACGACATCGTCGTCCAGGCCTACTCGCCGCTCGGCTCGCAGGACCAGATCCCCACCACGGGCGAGAAGGTCCGCACCAACAAGACCCTCAACGAGGTCGCGGACCGCAGCGGCCACACCCTGGCGCAGGTCCTGCTCGCCTGGGGGCTGCGCCGCGGCTACGTCGTGCTGCCCAAGAGCTCGACGCCCTCGCGCATCGAGAGCAACGCGCAGGTCCCGGAGCTCTCGGACGCCGACTTCGAGGCGGTCCAGCAGGTCGCCAAGGGCCGACACACGCGGTTCGTCAACATGAAAGACGTCTTCGGGTACGACGTGTGGCCCGCGGAGACTACGATAAACGGAGTTTCAGTTTGAAAAACAAAAAACCAAAATAAAGAACTAAATAAAACGGAAATCTAATGAAATGATTGAATGATGTTGCAGCACGATTTTGATGCGGGGGGGGGGGGGAACCGAAAAAAAAAAGCCCAGGGAAACTGGATTGGGTTGAATTGGATTTGGATTTTGGTACTAGAAAAAGCTGGAACAGCTAGCAGTCTTGCGCGTCATCTCCCGTTTTTTTCAAAGTGAGTTTTTATGTATATATGAGCAGCCAAATATACCAATAGAGGTTTCACCGTCGGCTCTCGAAACTAAGCAACTATGTCCTTCCAATTTGCCCTGGGCATTCTCACTAAGCCTTGACAGCCTCGGCAAAGAAGGCGCTACGAGGATCCACGTGTTAGAGAACAGTAAAAAAAAAAAAAACAATAAAACAATAAAAGGTCGGTAATACGCACTGATGGAACCCGGGATGGGCCTTCTCGACGTTCCCCTTGATCAGCTTCTTCGTGACGATGTTGCTCTCGATCTCGACGACCTCCTCGAGCGTCTGCGTCTGGGCGCGCGCGCGCCACCTGGAGCGGATGACGAGGGACCCCGTGGGCGCCCTGCCGTCGATGACGGCGTCGACGCCGTCCGCCACGTTGGTCAGCGTCATCGTGAACGTGGTCTGCCCGACCGGCCGCTTGTCCGTGATCTCGTACACGCACGGCTGGTCCGGCCCCGGCGTCCCGGAGACGTGCTTCTGCGAGATGAGCTGCGGGCACGTCGTCTTGATGTACAGCTCGTGGTTGTGCAGGTTCTCGACCACGGCCTGCGCCGTCGCGCCCGCGGGCAGCGGCGTCGTGATCGTCGTCTCAGCCGTCATGGTGGATGATGGGCTGTCGTGCCTAGCCTGGATATCTGGTGACGGTATCGGATCCGCCAAGGTTGCTTGCCGCGCACGTGTTATCGATCGCCACCACGTGGATGGTGGAGTTATCTTCAGGCGATGGGTGCTATCTACAACTACTGCTAGTATAGATACTGCAGAGAAAACGAGACAAGAAGAAACCCAGGTGATGTTCTTCGGCTCTTATAGCATGCACGTTTCGGCGTATCCGCCATGTTCTGCTTGTCCAGGCCAACCCGGAGGAACTCTACTCTGTAGAGTGTGGACATGGACGTCTACGTCCAAAGCATGCAGCCGGGGTGCGCATGAAGACCGTCTGCTTATGCAGCCCCTCGGGTGCGAGGCGAAAAAGGAATGAATTGTTTGAGTTAACGGGAACAGCCGTTTTCTGCCGGCCGAAGGCCGCTGCGTCAAATTCCGCCTTGTTCACGGATGTATAAATAAATTATACCTTGCAGTATCGCCTCGTAACAAATCGACCTACCTATCTATACCTCGTTACACACTGGCGTGTAATAGTATAGATAGGACCTGGTCATGTATTCGACTGCGTAGCCCCCTATATCTAGAGACTCATGCTTAGAAGCCAGTTACACAGCCAAGCTGTACCCAATTTCTTCCATCGCGTACCTATCCCGTTAACCGTTTAACTCGATTGAGTACCTAGGTATACCACCTGAATAGAAGGTAAGCGTTACTCACTTATAACGATCCTATACGTTCATTCTACGCATCAGAAATGCCTGAGTGAAGTTTACATTGTTTCTTCTAACTTGAATACCAATCTTCCAGTGACCCCTGCGTCTCGAACCAAACCAACCAACGAGCCGAATTCTCAAACAGTCCTACTACTTACTATTATACACACCCACATAACATACACGGGTAACAATAAAGACCTGCCGTCTATATCACCTGTAGGTACCTACCCGGCCTGCATACAAAGTTCTATCTGTAGCCAACAAAGTGATACGCCATCCCTTGACCATACAAGCCGTAGTGCCCGTTTAAAGTTGGCTAATCGCACGACTTTATTACCTACTCGACAGCCCCCCTACATGCATTATAGGCGGCAAACATGGCCACTATAGAGGCGAAACACCCTCGATGAAGTCAAGGTCAAGAAAGGTAGGGCCGTATGATTGGCCAATCTTAAACGAGCACGTAACCTGTGTCGTTAGGAGCAGCGTATGTACCTTATCAGCTACAGATATAACTTTGTATAAATACAAGTGCGGTCTCCGTTGTTACCCGTACCTGTCTCTGTGAGCGTGATATATAGCAAGACAGACGAGACGACGATCCGTTTCCCGACAAGCACTCAAGCCAGGATCCTTCTCGGCGCCTTGCCAGGCAAAGAGCGGCAACAAACGTCGCCGTGGTCCGTTATAACGCACACACCGCAAATAGAACGAATATAGCGCGGTACCTAATTACTAGGTGGGTGGGTAGCAACAAAGGAACCGAACTGCCTGCAGGGCTGGAGTAACACGTGCTTCGGAGGCCGTTGGAGAAACTCCACGAGAATCGCTACCTACGTCGCGCGCGAAAAAAAAATAGGTAGGTAGGTAGGTAGGAAGGCCGGCAGAGAGCGCAGCATGAATGAAACCTTAGTCCGGTACCCTATATGCCGCCCACAACAGTCACACACGTTTACAGTGCCCGAGAGGACTCGTCTCGTAAGAATGAGGGAACTAAGTTGGAAACCTCGCTCGGTGTCTTGTCGCCAATGAATTGAGCGCCGCGAGGCGAGGCGAGGCACACTGCATAAGCGATTATGGCTTTTATGTAGGTGACTCTAGGTACCTGGGAGTCTTCATAATGCTGATGGAGCTGACAAGCAGGTTCGTCTGGCTTTTAACTCTGAAACCGGCCGGCTATGGATTGTGTCAAGAGTATCTAATCCAGAACCCGAATAGCTTCGCGTCCCTGACAGCTAATCAAAAGAAGAGGGGGTGGGGGGTTTGGGTTGAAAAGTTATAACTATAGTTCGCAGTTCACAACTTACTTCTCTGTGCCTTTACAAGTCCTCTCGCATTCTCATGGAGTCTGTTGATCAGGCCCAATTTCCTAGACAGCTCTGTACTGTATATATAGTCTTCGTTCATCATTTGGAAAAGACTAATCTGTATGTCCTACTATGCTAATATGCTTTATGAATCTAGCATCTTATTGTCAAACTTCTTGCCCTTGCCCTTTGCCCTTCCTTTGTAGTGTTTCTTGCTTGACCCAAGCCGAACTTCACTAGGGTCCAAACCAGTTTCTAGGGCAATCATAGTTCTAGCTTTGCGCCCACTAAGTTCCTTGGCGGCCGCCTGTGCTTTGCCCTGTTCAGTATACTTGTGGTTGAAGGGCATTGACAAATGCCCTCCATTGCTCGCGCCTCTTGCGAAAAACGACTTGTCTAGCGACTGCGACTTCGCGCCGGTCGGCAAGGCGAGGATATCAGTATCCATCGTCGACTCGTCGTCACCCACATCGAGCGCTTCCATAGCGGCCTGCAATTGAGCCCTTCGTTTTGCCGGTAAATGAGCTGCATCATAAAGTTCACGGTTGAAATCTGCGCCGTCGCCCCAGCCAGGAGGAGGCTCAACGTAGAGCAACTTCCCACTCACGTAGTCCTTGAGGACTACTCTCGCGGCTCTCGACTCATCCGGCTGCCCGACACCTTGAGTTTTGAAACCTCTTGCTTTAGCATAGGCCGATAAAAACTCGCTAGCTGTGGGGATACCAGTTCCACCTTCTTCAAAGGGGCGAATTTTAATATGTATACCATAGATAGCCTCTAAGAATGGTTGGGGGATTCGGTGCGTGATCAAAGCTGCTGGGCCTGTGAACTCTCTTAGCTGATCAATTGGCAGAACACCATTGCAAACCAGATCAGCCTTTGTAGTAGCAAAGTTGGGGAAAACCAGACCAGGACAATCACACAATATGACTTTGTCGCTGAGGTGAATCGTTTGAAAGTGCTTGGTTTTTCCAGGAGTTGCGGAGACCGAAACCTTCTTAGCGCCAATAAGAGCATTAATGGTTGATGATTTTCCGACGTTCGGATATCCAACTAGACCTATCTCTAGTCTTCTGTCGGGATCTAAATACGTTGGGTTAGTCGTTGGAACGCGAATGTGAACGGGCGATTTTGCTTACCGTCAGGATCTTGTGCTTGCTGGATAAAAATATCCTCCAGCTCCTCCACCGTCAATATCCTCGTATCATCTTCGGTTATGTCGGGTAGGGGGGCTCCCGAGGGTCCGCTTTCTTCATCGGCCTCTTCTTCGCTGCTCTCTTCGTCAAGTGATTCTTCGTCATCCTTAGACTGGTATTTTTGCTTGGTTTTAGGGTTCGAGCTCTCGCCGTGTAGCGGCTCTTCAGGCTCAAGCTCGCGTGCCTCATTCAGCTCCTTCGCTAGGCTTGCAGAGAAGAAGCGGTAGGCAATGCGCTTCTCCTTGAAATGTTTAGACCATGCCTTCCTTTGTGTGGTCGACATCATGTCTGCCTTGTTGACCAATAACAAGTTCTTCTTTGATGGGTCGACATCCTTGACGTAATTCTCCAGGTCCTCCGAGCGGAACATTAGAGGGTTTCGTGCATCAACAATCTGGACCACAAGGTCGGATCGCTCGATGACACGCCAAAGCTGCCTCCAAACCTCCAAATTTCGCTCGAAGGGGGTCATGAGGAGATCATTATACTCCTGTAGTTCTGCCAAACCCCTCCTCCACAATAAGAACGATTCTCTTTCTCGCTGGTCCAGCTCCTCGGGCGTTGTGGTAGCATCCCACTTCGGCCGCCGCGGCACTGTCAATTTTCCCTTATGCTCATTCTGTTTCCCTATGACATTTCGCTCTTCCGTGGCAGTCAGGAGGTACGGGTTCCTCTGATCGGTATGAATGATCTTCACGTTGTTCACCTTCTCCGCTGTGAAGTCCGTGCCGGCAAGTTCGGCCGTAGCCAGAAATTCGTCCAAAGCACCTTGCTCGGTGACGGAGCGCATCTTGACCCATGCTGCCTCTTTCCTGTCGTTTGTGATGTACTATATGATATTATGGCTTGTATTAGCGACGATGGGCAAAATCTATATTTGCGATAAAATAAAATAAAAACCGAGAGAATATGATGCACGCACCTCTTCGCCGGTGGCATGGTTGATTCGCGTGACTCCGGAGCCTTTTCTACGGTCGGATCCTTTTCCTTTACCAAAGCGATCATTCATCAGCGTGTTGCCGAGCCCCACGGAGCCCTTAGACTTGGCCAACACCATCTTGACTGAGGGAAGCCGTCAATGGCGTGTCGGGAGGCTGTGAAGATAGGAAGGTTCTAATAAAGTGTGTGACTTTGAATTCTAAATAAACACACACAGAGACTTTCCAATGCGTCTGTCGGTGGTAGATGGTTTTGCGATGGTCTCCGTCTGGCTTATCACTATCACGGCCGGTCGCAGTGGTGGTAGCGCAAAAGTGCAGGCTGATTAATTAACTGATTAATTGAATTAATTGGAGGGGCGAGGGGCGAGAAGCCCAACGAGGGGCAACTTTGAATTTTTGCGTCACCTTTTTGACCCGATAAACGCCCGATAAGTCGATAAGCCGACCTGTGTATTCACCCCACCAAATTTTTTGACCCCCGAACTTTCTGGCTACTGCTCCGGGCGCAATCACGGGCCAGCAGCAGGCAGGTATCACATTAGGTAGGTACACTACACCACACTACGCTACACCTGAGCGAGTGGGCTGGGCTAGACCCTCCAGGTAGACAGGCTTTGACTCTTCGTCAACCAAATTCGACAGTCCTTTTTTAGAGTATCACCGTCCCCTCATCTTTGCCCAAATTCTTTTCTCACTGTAACCAAATTGCTCAACTGTTACTTGAGATTCGCAAGAACCCTCAAGATGCCTAAGGGCAAGTGGATGTAGGCAACCGCCCCCCTCCCCTTCTTCCCTCCTACACACCTGCTAAGTGTATGGGACCGTTTACTAAGACTTGTTGTTTTCGCCGCAAAGTGACAAGAAGACGGCCCAGCACTTCGCGCTGGTGTACCGTCCCCAAAATGACCCGCTCATTCACGACACCGAGGCACCTTCCATGGTCTTGAACCCGATAGACAACCCCAATGCCTCCAAGGGGAAAAAGCTGAACGACCTAGCCTCGGAGTTAAGCGCCGACGATGTGGCCCACATGCGCGCAAACGAGGGCGAGGCCGCCAACTACGGCGTCTACTTTGACGACACCGAGTACGACTACATGCAGCACCTGCGGGACCTGGGGTCCTCGGGGGGTGGCGACGTCGTCTTCGTCGAGGCAGAAGCGGGGCAGAACAAGGGCAAGGGGAAGCACAAGCAGAGCCTCGAGGACGCCATCCGGCAACTGGATATCGAAGACGAGGAGCGCAAGAAGCGCGAGCTTTTCGACGACTCGTTCCTGCCCAGCAAAAACCTCCAGCACGTCACCTACCAGGCGCAGCAGGACATCCCGGATGCGATTGGCGGCTTCCAGCCCGACATGGACCCCAGGCTGCGGGAGGTGCTGGAGGCGCTGGAGGACGAGGCGTACGTAGATGACGAGGACGACATATTCCAGGAGCTCGCTAAAGATGGGCGGGAACTCGACGACATCGAGTTTGAGAATGAGTTTGACGACGACGATGGTTGGGAGACGGACGACACAGCCAAGCCGAGAAAAGAATACAACAAGGCCGATGCAGAGGTACCCGACTTGGTCCCGGTCGCCGGAGCCGCAGGGGAGGATGGCGAAGAGGCCGACGTAGTCAAAAACGAGAATTGGCTAGAGGATTTCCAAAAGTTTAAGAAGAACCAGAAGACAGGGGGTCGTGCGATCGCACCGTCGCAATCAGACCTGCAGTCCAGCATCATGACCACAACCACCAACGGCGGGCGCCGCAAGAAGCGCAAGGGCGCTCTGACGTCGCAGTCCGGGTACTCGATGTCCTCCTCATCGCTCGTGCGCACGGAGCAGCTCAGTCTCCTGGACGCGCGCTTCGAGGTCCTCGAGCAGAAGCAGTACAACCCCGATCACGACGACTACGACATGGACGGGGATGAAGAAGATGACGACGCCAAGTCGACGGCCATGTCCATGATGTCGACGGCGTCCAGCGTCACGGGCCCCCTACGTTCCGACTTCGACAGCATCCTGGACGACTTCTTGGGCGATTATTCCATGGTTGGGAAAAAGACCGTCAAGAAAGGAAAGTGGGGTAACGGCGTAGAGCAATTCGACGAGTTCCGGCGGGAACTTGGGCCCGCGAGGTTGCCGGCCAAGTACGGCGTCAAGCAACGGACACCCGCGACAACAAAGGCGGGTGGTGCGTCAACGTCCTCATCGCGGTGAGGGCGCCTTGGTAGCCGCTGAGAAAGTAGAAAGATACCCTAAAGAACGGAGTCAGCTTCAATGTGCTCTCTTATTCACTATGCAGTGCCTATCATGAAATGTCACTAGTCACTCATGTAATCTTCATAATGATCAATTCTTCGTACTTCTACAGCGTATCACTTCCAAACCCGCGGGATACAATGTGCCTCAACTAGCCAACAGTCTATCAGTCAGGAGGTCTGTTGGCCCGTATAGCAACCATGCCTGGCCGTAACGCACCAGTAGAAAGAGGGGCCGTCTTTCTCGGATGGGCTAGATCAAGTCGAATTCGTTCCTCCCTCATGGCAGACGCAGAGGGTGTTCTACACGTCGGATGCGATAGCTTTCTAGGCTTGATCCCCCACCCCTCCTATCCAGCGTAGCAGGTCGGCAATACGTCTAGGAAGCGTCACTTCCGGCTGCCATTCAGGTGTCTCGGCTCCCTAGCGATGACCATTCATAGCAGGCGGTCGCTCCGGTCCGTAGGCGCCTGGCACACTTGGTACTTCCTCCTCTGTATCGTCGTCGTCGAATTCTCCTTCGCTAATCTGTTCCTCTGCGTCCTCGTCGTATTCGCACTCGCTATCGTCTTCGCCTTCTAGCTCCCCTTCATCGGCCTCTCCACCCTCTGGGTAACAAGACTCCATAGTACCTTGCATCCCTGCTGGTATACCACGGCCCTGCTGTTGCATTTGGTTGATGATACTGGTAAGTTTGTCATTCTTTTTCTTGATATCCTCGAGGTCCTTGAGGTGCTTGTTCCGCTCCTCCGCCATTTTAAGAATATTCTGATTCAGAGCCGTATCTTTACGCCTGAAAGACTCGTTTTCTTTTTCCAGCTTCTTAGTCTTTTTCGACATATCTTCCATCTCCTTGCGAAACGTTAAAAACAGATCGTTACTGTTATTTAGGGTATCCTCGACCTCATCGCCTGTTAACGCCTGTGTTGGGCGTGCAAGAGAAAGAAACAGGGTGCATACCTGCTTGAACTTCTCCACGTAGACATTGAGTTGGTTCCGTAGTTCTGTTTCCGTCTTAGTAAATGTGAGGACTTGGTTATTAAGTTGGCGGGCACGGTTGTTTTCGGCCTCCACTGCCTTCTTTTGCTGTTCATAGCGCGCCATATTCCACTGGACCTCAATCTCTTTGGTTCGCATGGCAGAATGGAAGTGAAGTTCTCGCAGCTCGTACTGATCAATCATGGATTTGAAGCGATTTTTGAACCTAGGCCATCTTTGTCAGTCAAAAGTGCGAGTTTGCATACTAGAGGGGGATGTACAGTTCTTCTGCTTTCATATAGACAACCTGTTTTCGCGGGTTATCTTTCTCCTCTTGACTGCTTTCTAACGTGTCGAAAACTTTCTTATAACGCTCGTCTGACGAAGTCTTGAGCCGATCGTAAGAATCATTGAGCGCCCTGTGTTCGTTCTATACGCAACCTCCATCAGCTTCATCACCCTTTTTGGCTAGAGCATAAATTCTACCTTGAGCTTGTTATTCTCTTTCTGTAGTTCCCTACACAACTTTTCTAGCTTTTCTTTCAGCCCAATTTGCTTGCTTAGGTCAGTCCGGCTCGAGTCTTTCTCTTTCTGCAATTGATCGGCACGCTTTTTGTTTTTGATGTTTTCGCGCTCAAGTCGCTTCAAGTTCGCAAATAGCTCAGAAGATCGCTTTGTCAAGTGGTCGATTTTGTCCATATCGTTCATCTTGTTCATCTGGTGATTCAATTCACGGTTGGCCTTACGGACCTCGCGGTCTAAAATTCAACCAAAATTAGCCCCCCAGTCCATATCGTAAACGACAGAATATTCAATGCACTCCGTCCGGCGGATATTAACTCTTGCATTATGGCTAAACGGCGGGTGGCCCTGAGGTTGTTGCTTTTGGCTGGGTATACTTGCGCTGGCTGGCAAGCGTATAAGTCCGGGCATGATTGTCACCATTCTGTTTTGAAAAAGAGTCGTGTGAGGTTGGGATTGAGCCATCTCACGCTTGGAGGGGTATGCGCCGGGTACTGGATGGGCATAAACCCACTAGCTCATGCTATACAAATGCGCCACCGGGTATGCACCATCTCTTGAATAACACGGAGATTGCCTCGCAATATGAATAGACAAAAACAAAACAAAACAATCGACGTACCAATCTCGGCCTCTTGTTCTTTTTCGGCAGCTGTATCAACCTCGAGTTGAGATATCCTAGCGGCAACCAATTTTGACGCTTCCGAAGAATCCAACGCCTTCTTTCCCTTGCCCTTCTTGTTTGGGGCCATGGCGGGGGTTGGCGGTGGTGCGGGTCGAAGATCTTGCCCGGCGACATGGTGGTTATTGAGGAGGGGCGTGTCATCGTGGGTATGTGAGGACGTGCCGTTCGAAAGCGAGGCGAGAGGAGCCGGCGTTGCTGATGTTGCACGATGGCCCGTACTTGCCATGATAAACTAGGGGGTAATTTATATGCTGGAAGTGACGGTGAGCATTGTCACATGCAACGATGGAGGGGGATAGGTAGAGCGAAAGATTGGGAGTCCGAGGGGGGAGGGGGGGTTTCGATAATTGGACGAGGCCAAGATAGAGAGGAGCTGCTTACGTTGTGGAGGTGGAAAAACGCATTTGGGGAAGATGCGGATACGAAACTACTCGGGCGGCGTCGGGACGGAGCTGGTGATGACGATTGGTGGGCGTTAAGAGGGGTGCTGGTTGCGTGGGCGCGGATTGATGCTGAGAGCAATGGTCACGATGGCTCTAAGAGAAGTTTGTCGAGATAGAGGCGAGGCGGCTGTCTTGAGTCGGTTTAGCAGATAGTGCCGGTTACTCGATCTGGGAAGGCATGGAGCGCGTGGGATGCATCGGATACTGGGGGTGGATGAATCAACCGGGGCATGACACGCAACAGCGACCAAGGGCGACCAAGGACGAGCGACCCGTTGTTCAGCCAAGAGCCCTTTTTTTTTTCGATGCAACTACCTAGATAGACGATTAGACCAGATAGACTACACGTACGGAGTACATGGTAGGTGGTGTACTTTGGCTAGGTACCTAACTTAGTTACTATGTTAGGCAGGTATATACAGGTATACTGTATACTAGTAATGGTACGGGTAGTAATGGTAGTAGGAAGGTAGTTGTAGTTGTGTGAGTCGAGTCGTGTGGGCGCTTTCTTGGTAGGTTAACGGTTAACCCTTTTTTCGACTTCTCTACCTAAGGCACACTACCTACTATGTATATTGCAGGTATATTATAGGTAGGTAGATAGAGAGATAGTATCTAGTAGATGGTATCTATCGCACATGTGTGCTGTGGTCCTATAATACTGGTCCTCATACTGATCCCTACCTAACTTCTTCTCCATAGTACCTACAAAAAGCACGGTACCTTAGGTAGGTTAGCCACGCAGACCTACGAGCTACTGTGGTACCACCCGGCTACCACCTACATAATAGCAGTATTTATTGTGTGTACCCGAACTGGTGGTCCACAGTGGGGATGGAATGGATCTTTTCATGCAAGTTGGCAGGGGATGACGCTATAAACTAAGGTAGGTACAGAGATACAGAGATGGGAAGAAGGCTTGCGTTTAACCAGGAATCGTCACGATGGCGGGTTACCCAGATAGGTACCTACCTGGTAGGTATTATAGAAGGAAGTCAAGTCGGTCGGCTTAACTCAATCTAATTAGTAAATATGTCTTCCCTCTGTCAAAGACGGCATCAGATGAATTTAGGTATGTACCTAGGTACCTAGGTTGCGGTGAATGGATCCATGCATAGAGTATGTAATTAAGAGGTATAAATTAATGGATATATGAATATGAATCATTCGCGTGAAGTTTCCTTTTGAAGAATACCATGGGTTCTTCCTTCGGCAAATTTATTACATCGAGCAGTCCTTGAAAATAAGTCCGACTCATTTACCCACTCCTACTTACTAACCTAGTACTCGACACCACATTGTCCCGGCGGCACAAGAAGCATTGGTCGCGTTGATTTTTCTCCAAGATATCTTTAAAAGCTGCCCATTTGGTTGCCGGTTCTTACTTTATCTCTCTCGTTAAGATATAGATTTCTTGGGGGTTTGCGCAAACTTGCGCCCCGGCATTACACAACACTCACTCATTCATTATGTTACGCAACGCCGTCAAGGGCGCGGCAAAGAGGGCAGTCACAGAGCTTTCCCAGTATCCCAAGCCTGGCGAGAAGCTTCATGGCTTCACTCTACTCAGGACAAAGCATGTTCCCGAGCTCGAGTTAACCGCTCTTCATTTAAAACACGATCAGACCGGCGCCGACTACCTCCACATCGCGAGGGAAGACAGCAACAATGTCTTCTCCATCGGTTTCAAGACAAATCCTCCCGATGACACCGGCGTCCCCCATATTCTCGAGCACACTACCCTCTGCGGCAGCGAGAAGTATCCGATTCGAGACCCTTTCTTCAAGATGCTCCCTCGTACCTTGTCTAATTTCATGAACGCCTTCACTGCCTCTGACCATACCTTCTATCCGTTTGCCACCACCAATGCGCAGGATTTTCAGAATCTCATGTCCGTCTACCTCGACGCGACCCTTCACCCACTTCTTAAGCATACCGATTTCACCCAAGAGGGTTGGCGTATCGGCCCCCAGAACCCTCGACCTGTCGGACCCCAGGATGGCCTGGCCAATCCCGAAGACAGTAGGCTGGTCTTTAAGGGTGTCGTGTATAATGAGATGAAGGGGCAAATGTCTGACGCAGGCTATCTATTCTACATTCGCTTCCAAGATCACATATTTCCGTCTATTAACAATTCCGGTGGCGATCCTCAGAAAATTACCGACTTGACGTATGAGCAGCTCAAGAACTTCCATGCAGAGCATTACCATCCAAGCAACGCCAAGTTGATGACATACGGGGACATGCCTCTTTCCGATCACCTAAGAGAGATCAATGCACAAATAAGCGCATTCGAGAGGATAGAGGCAGATATCGAACACAAACAACCTATTGATCTCAGCAATGGACCTCAAACTGTGAAAGTTTTCGGGCCTGTGGATCCATTGGCAGACCCTGACAAGCAGTATAAGACATCCGTATCATGGCTTGCTGGGGATACAAGTGATGTCGTCGAATCCTTCTCTGTATCACTGTTATCATCGCTTTTGATGGATGGCTATGGTTCTCCTTTATACAAAGGTTTGATCGAGAGTGGCCTTGGCACAGATTTCAGTCCCAATGCCGGATACGATGCGTCTGCAGCTACTGCGATCTTCTCTGTTGGCTTGAGCGGGGTCAGTGAATCCAACGTTGAAACGGTCAAGAGTGAGGTGCAAAGGATACTCCGGGAGGTGCGAGATAAAGGCTTTGAACAAAGCAAGATCGAGGGGTATCTTCACCAGCTCGAACTCACCTTAAAACACAAAACCGCCAATTTCGGAATGTCAGTATTACAGCGTCTAAAGGGGAAGTGGTTCTCGGGCATTGATCCTTTCGATTCATTGGCGTGGAATGACACAGTCGCCGCATTTGAAGCGAAACTTGCACAAGGCGGCTATCTCGAAGGTCTCATAGACAAATATTTTATGAACGACCATACCCTCACTTTCACAATGGCACCTTCGGAAGGCTATGGCACCGAATTAGCCGAAGAAGAAGAGCAACGCCTAGCATCAAGGATTGCCCAGGCTACAAAGGAAGCGGGCGGCGAGGATGCCGCTCGGAAAATATTCGAAGAGCAAGAGCTTCATCTTTTGACGGAACAAGGCAAATCCGAATCTCAAGATCTCAGCTGTCTTCCTTCTGTTCATGTGAGGGACATTCCCAGAGAAAAGGAGCCCATCGTAGTTCGCGACGAGATTTTGGATGGGACAAAGATTCAATGGCGGGAAGCCCCAACCAACGGGCTGACTTACTTCCGCGCGATCAACACGTTTGAGAATTTGCCCGACGAGCTCCGCGCTTTAATCCCTTTATTCAGTGACTCTATCATGCGTTTAGGAACCAAGAATATGACTATGGAGCAGCTCGAAGACTTGATTAAGCTGAAGACGGGTGGTGTATCTGTGGGCTACATGTCAACACCTTCACCCGAAGATTTCCGTCAAGCGTCTGAAGGACTTGTCCTGAGAGGAATGGCGCTCGATCGTAATGTGCCCGAAATGTTTGACATTCTGCGCAAGCTCATTTTAGAGACAAATTTTGATAGCCCAGAGGCCGCGCTCCGAATTAGGCAACTCCTCCAAGCTTCAGCCGACGGTATTGTGAATGATATCGCATCATCTGGGCACGCATACGCGCGACGATACGCTGAATCTGGGCTTACCCGTGATGCATACCTTACCGAACAAGTCAGCGGCCTAACACAAGTCAAGCTGATAACCTCGCTAGCTGGGCGACCAGAATCAGACCAGTTAGAAGATGTTATCGACAAACTCAAACAAATCCAATCGATTGCTCTAAGTGGCAATATCCGTACTGCCCTCACCTGTGGGTCTGACAGCACAAGGGCCAATTCATCGGCCCTGACGCAGTTCATGTCTTCTCGAGCCAGTCAGTCTATCACCTTCCCAGCTCGCTCAGAGCAATCTGCCGCTCGTGACATCAAGGCTTTTTTCCCGCTACCTTACCAAGTTTATTATGGCAGTTTGGCCCTGCCAACAGTCTCTTATACTTCTCGGAATAGCGCGCCACTCCAGATCCTAGCACAGCTTCTAACGCATAAGCATTTGCATCACGAGATCCGTGAGAAGGGTGGTGCATATGGAGGTGGCGCGTATATGAAGGGACTTGAGGGTCTGTTCGGCTTTTATTCATACCGAGATCCTAACCCTCAAAATACCCTCTCTATAATGAGGAATGCCGGGCGCTGGGCTGTTGACGGACGCTGGTCTGAACAAGATTTAGAGGAGGCCAAGATATCCGTCTTTCAGAGTGTTGACGCTCCTAAATCAGTGAATACGGAAGGCATGCTCCGGTTCGAGTCCGGAATTACGGACGAGATGCGACAGAAGAGACGAGAGCAACTCCTTGATGTGAGTAGAACTGACGTACAAGCAGCCGCACAAGAATACATCATCGACGGACTCGCTAAGCAAAGCGAGCAAACCGCCTTCTTGGGCACGAAGCAAGACTGGGTCGACAGCTCCTGGAAAGTGAAGGAGATTAACGTCGATATCACTGAGTAGCAGCGTGTGGTAATGTTAATGAGGTAACGATGTACTAAAGATATGTACAACACCATCCGCATATACCCATCTCCGTATAGATATATATAAAAGCCAAATGTACAACACCTACATCCCTTTTCACGGACCACCCTTCTCCTACCATTATGATCATCACTCTGTCGAAACCCAGCGTTCGGATACGATACGTCTTCATGCTCTGTGATCTCCTACGAGATTACGTTCCTATAGCATAGAGACCACGCTAAAACGCAAGATCAAAACAGTCAGCGGGTTTTCGGGCATCTGGCAACAGATTCCTGCGAACCGAGCTGACTGCTCATTCTTTCAGACTCGGATTCCTCAGCTTTGGAACTCCGGACTAACGAATAGAGTACATGCTTCCGAGTAAGTGATTCTGACACAACTTTTTATACCTAACATATAGGAACCGGTGCTACAATCAGTTGACTCCGTCATTATTTACATCAGAACTACCTCATATTGTCCCAACACGTTTCTGTAGTCTCATCCGTAACGCTGTTGTTCTCAGCTCTTCGCTAAGCATCCCACGAACACCTAACTGGTAAGAGATTGAAAAAACACTAGGCACTCATCTAACCCATCATACACGTTGAAGACGTTACCAAAACAGCTCGTCTATCTCGAATTCCAAGCGCCGCCATCACGGAAGAGCTAGTGCAACGCAGGTATTGAAACTCGACGTCTTGCTAGAGCCATCCATCTATAAAGTACTGCCATTTCCGACCCGCTAGTCTAGATTAATATCAAAAACTCTTATGGCTATATCGTTAATGAAAAGAAATTTATCATCAAATGCTCACCCCCCCTTTACTAGCCTTAAATTTCGTAATCCCGGAAAGACTCGGCCAAGCTAATAAGACCAGTCACTCCCAAATCCTCCTTCGTGAGCACCGTGTATCCCGGGGCCGACCAGCTCTTCTCCCTGAACTCGCCCCAGTACCTCCACATCGCCGCTAACACATCCGCGTACTTCCCCCAGAGCGTATACACCAGCTCAGCCGAAACAGGCACGTGAAAGGCCCGGACCCCCTTGCTCCTCGCCCAGATCTGCAAGGAGTCCTCCGACGTCTGCACCTCCGAGCACGCGAACACGACGTTCCCCCTCGTCTTTTCCGGCTGCTCGAGAATGGGCTTGATGAACGGCGGCAAGTTGCGCGTCACGTCGCCGATCCACGCCACGGGCGTGTCGGGCGGGTGCGAGGCGAAGTGCACGTACGCGTCGGCCGACGGGACGGGGTGGATCGACACGGGGCCGTACGAGTAGTTGCTGTGGTATTGCGCGATAACCAGGAACGTCGTCTTCGCCGCGAGGCCCGGGTCCCCGCGGACGTAGTCGTCGACCTTGTTCTTGGCGGCGTGGTTGCTCAGGCGGTAGCGCCCGCCGCTGATCTCGGAGGCGCGCGGGAGCGTGCTCCAGATGAAATGCCGCAGGCCCGCCGTCTCGGACGCCGCCCGCGCGATGGCCCTGCCCCACGCCTCCTCGACCTTCTCCACCGTCGCCAGGTCGTGCTCCGCTAGCAGCCCGTCTATCCCCGTGACGCCGTACACGGCGTACGAGCCCGCGAAGGCCGCCTTGAGGGAGTCGAGGTCGTGGAGGTCGGCCGCGACGACCTCGACGCCTTGGCTTCTCAGGTCTTGCGCTGCGCGGCTCGAGAGGTTGCGCGTCAGCCCGCGGAGGGCGTAGTTGGGATCGCCCGCGAGGGCCGTGATCACTGCGCGCCCCTGGTTGCCCGTGGCGCCTACGACGGTGACGAGCTTCGGCATGCTTGGTTGAGACAGATATAGCAATGAGAAACTAAATAAACAGTAGATATATATTGTCCAAATGAACTAATATACGGTGATCAGGAAGCTGTGTCTATCAATGAAACTGGCCTACCCAAGCCGGCGTTATCTACATATTTATACTAACTACTAGTATACCTCTCAGATCACGAAAAAACACACACATACACATCAATAAGCCAGACTCAAGCAGGATTCTGCTCCTCGCCACGCAGTTTAGTAATGAGCAATACCTAATCCAGCGCATCCATCCAATGCCCAGAAGAATCAGTAAGAACCACGAAAATATCCTCGTCAACCAAAGGGCGTCCGTCACCTCACTCACTTTACCTCACCTCACTAGTTAGTTGTGTGTGTGCGCATGTGTCTTGATTGGCACGCAAAACGCCGAAGCAGACGGATGGAATACGTATAGCCGCATCGAGCCGCCGATGTAACGCGGCAAGCAAGCAAGCAGATCCCGCCATTAATAATCGCGTTCCGCGCTCCGCATGCGTCAATCAAGTATACCGTAGTGTATCAGCGGCGTAGATGCCAATTCGACAATGCAGTGTCTTGGGCATTCGAAAATTACACCATGAATCAAACGATGCTATTCATTAATAATCCGTAAAGACAGTCGCCGTCTGGGTTAATAGGTAATAGCATAAGCCGGGACAGCTAAATTTCGGTGACTCGCCGGTAGGCAACGAGGAACCCCAGGTAAGCGTTAGTAGACTCCAAAGTACCTACTGCAAATCCCACACTATATCTTTATCAACAAGGATGAGGAGAAAAAACAACAGCGGATTCACACGCACGGGACACAACGTCGATAAGTAAGCCCATTACTTCGTGACCCGAGAGGATCCGTGGGGTATCTCTTAACAAACTATGACTATCTCGTATATCCGATCGCAGCAAACTTCGCGAATACAGGACTCCAATGCTTTGCTCGCTTTCTCCCAGTAACAGCAACTGCCACATCATCATCGTCATTGTCGTTGTCGTCATCATTAATTGATGAATAAATATCATGTCATGTCTTCGTAAACCAAACAAAGCCCCCCCTCGTGCCGCAGCAAGCTACCGTTCTTGAGGGGTTCCTGGCCTCCTCCCAACCGTGCTGCTAAACCCGCTATTCCGCTTCCAGAGCCCTCCACCTTCCTTTAGAATTAAGTCCGTGATCTAAGCTAAGCGCGGGTTGAGCGAACGAATAATAATCCGATCGAATCTAACCAACCACCGCATCGCCCGGGGAAGAATCGAACTAAAAGATCGACGAGAGCCTCCAAATTCCAGATTCAAGGTCCCTAATTATCTCCTCAACCCTTTCAATGCGTCTAGCCAGAAGCATTAGAGAGTTCCAATGGCTCTCCCGTATGGAGGCCCCGTCCCGCGGTCATGTGCCGAATGTTAAAACATGATTGTTAAAAAGATGTGTCGAGTGTGAATAAGATATTTTATATACCGCAAAGGGGGTAGGTCAAGGCGCTCGAGGGCAACCCGGGGAAGGGCGCCTCGAGGCCTGACACAGCGAATCGGTATGTGTGACTATTGCGCCCTGATATGATGTTTTTAGACCTGTTGGTTCCTGCCGTCGATCTATGTAAGTAATATGTGTTGAGCTTGCGCCCTTGGAAATCTTTATAGGAAATTCTTGCGAAACCGTCTTTATGCTGGAGTGTCGATTGATACTCCGATGAAATGGAGATGCGTAGTATATGCAAGGATGGGGGGGAATATGCTATGTTCAGGCTTCAGGATTCATGGGAAGGCCTAGTAAATGGCTGTGTTGGCAAAGCGGGTAAAAAAGGGGGTTGGTTGCCCCTAGGAACGGATCAAATGCTTGCGAGTCGCCCCCTGCTTTCAGGTACCCTTGCGTGGCATACCATCAGTTTTAAGCTGGTAGCCCATTCTTCACACTCGGCTAGCAAAGCTTGATCATGCCAGATGCTGCTGCTCATGCCCGTAGGAGTCTCGTAGCATCGATTATACCACCAGCGACCGACCTTCGAGACCATCTTCGTTATATTTTTGTCGCCTATTTCAGTGTTGTCGTTCATCATTTCCGCTAGACTGCGTTCGTCCTTTTTCCTATCCGTTTTTGGCGTATTCGTAATTGAGCTAGCAACTGGCACGCCCACACGACACGTCTTAATGTCAACAAAACCTTTCCTTCCTAGTAAGCGCAATATGAGATCCGCCGTACTACTAAGGTAGAGGTCTGGATTCTGCGTGCTCACTTTCTCTTTCAGATGTCGCACAGCCCGTCGGGTTCGGCCACCGACATTATTTAGGTCAACGTCGAGAACGGAAAATTCGATGAACCCGCCAGGCTTTAGAACCCTTTGAGCCTCTGATATGATATTGCGATAGTGGGCCTCTGGTGCAACTGCAGGGAAACGGAAGACAAGAGCCGTAAAACTGTCTGGCCCGAATGGGAACTTGTCGGCGTGGGACGTGAACTGAATCTGGTGGTGGTTCGACGGCGAAATGGGGAAAGACGACGTGGTCTGGTGCTCTTTCGGCAGTGGCGCACGAGGAGAAAGGTTGAAGAAGTTCGCCGCAGGGTACGTTTCTGCGGCATAAAAAGACCAGTCATCGTTGCCCAGCCCATCAATCACGAGTATTGACTGCCGCTTGAGGGAGCTATCATGGTTGATGAGATCCTCCCTCACAGGGCTAAACAAAACATGGCCAAATGTGAGCCACTTGCTGACTGTCATCGAACCCACGCGGAGATTAACCTGTGAGAGGGGCGTTTCTTCGCTGAGTCTGCTACTTCCTGAACCCCTATTACTAGCCTGTGAGCCTCTCTCGCTATCAATTTTAGCCTCGTCGCCTTCATTAGAGGATGAGCTAGTCCGGAGAGCCATCTTAGATTCTTGATTCCGGTCCTCCCCACTAGTATCGAGGTCACCATGACCTGATACAGCCTCGGAAACAGCTGCTGGTTCGGAATCAAATCGGAAAGCGGCATTGATACGTGCAGTCATGTCGGCGCTATGATGACTGGACGTAGTCACGGTTTTTTCTGACGCAACCGAGAGCCGAACATCTTGAGCGGGCTTGGTAGTAAAAGTTGGCGATTCAAGAGGTTTTGTTGATTCCGCAGCTAGATTGGAATGGTAGGTCTCAAGTGGAAATGGGACCCCGCAAGATGATGTTGGAGATGGAGGAGAGCCTTCAAGTAGGTCGTTGAATTCATCCCAAACTTCATCTTCTCCGAGCGGCGCTGAGGGCTCCGGTATTTGTGCCGTGTGAGCAGCGTAGCCGGGCGTATCGGAACAGCTCGACTCGGATCCCTCCGCGCCGCCAGAATTGTTATAAGGCGGAAACACAAGAAATTCTTGGTCTTGCTGCTTAGGGATAGGTGAACCATCATATAAGGTCTGCTCCTTGTTGAAACTCTCTTGTGATACCGATTTCACTGACGATTCGGCATATGTAGTCCTTGACGCCACCGAATCAGGAGGGCTTGGGCCTTTCGCTATGGATTCCTCATCTGGCCGACCTAAATGGACCGGCAGCAGCTGAGCACTGACCCGGTTAAATGGACGGGAGAAGCTCTTGGGAGACGTCTGCTCTGGACGACTAGCCACGACTTTTGGAATTCTGCCGACTTGAGGAAGCCTACTTGGACGGTTAGGGGAAGACTCGACAGTTTTGCGCCCAATTTGGCGATATTCTTGTTTCGTATCAAGTTGCCAAATCTGAGGCACTAAGTCACTCGGTTTTGAACGAATACCGGCCATATCTTTGCCGATGTGCGTAGGGGACACTTGGCTAGTGCCGCTACTGGTAGACGGCCGTCGGTCGAAGTTGAATTGTACATCTAGAGTGGGAAGAGCTTCTACTCGGCGTGACATGGCGTTAATATCTTCCTTATCGTCTGTTCTCCCTTGCTTAGAGGAGTCCACCATTTTGTAGAAGGCTAGCGATTCGTCCAGAGAGGGCTCAACCCAGGCAGGTGTGCTGCTCTCCGCCTGCGTCTTCGGATGTGAGCTGGCCTGGCTTCTTCCGAAAAGGTTCCATTTACGAGGAGATTTAGCTCTTTTAGTTAACTTTTTAGCTGGTGAACTGGCTTGGGTAATACGGCTCCGTTCTGTTTGTACGTCTGGGCATGAATCGTCGGTATAAATGGTCGTAGCCATACTTACTACCGACGGAGCTCGAGCGTCGGCGGCCTTGCGGCTGTCCACCCGTTCATTATCTTGCCGCTGAAGCTCGCGGGTTGACCTCCGATTTACTAGTGCGGGTTTCATCATAATACCCTCCGAGTCGCCATCATTCGACGGACGTTGAGAGTGAATTGCCTCGGAAATAGAGGGAGACGGCCATAGGGTCTGGCGGTTAGCCTCCCTGGCACCAGGGGACGTAGCTGAAAGGTTTCGGGGCCCTAGGCTTGGTCGGCGCCAAGAGGCGCTCTGATTACTTTCGGTGCGAAGTAAATCGGAACTAGTATTCTGATTTTCAACGACCTCACCACCGGCGATGATGACGGGGCTCATACGTTCCAACAAGAACTGGTCCGTTGATAGGGCGCTTGCAAGGCTCTCAGAAGATGAAATAGGGCCTGGAAGCCCACGCTGTAAAGCTGAGCCTATACTGCTCCGTCTCTTGACTGCACCTACCCTACCGTAACCTTCATGGCCTGTCCCGGCTGCCGGGCCCTTCCTAGGGATCTTGTCTCTTTTCCTTTCATCAGGCCCAGCTTTCGTCCGTCGCCCAAAAAGGGGGAATTTGTATTTAAACGTTGAAACACTGGGGCTCGGGGCTCTGATGGTCTTTCCGGGGTCATTCTTGTTGGCTTGTGACCCCGATATGGTCTCTATCTGTGGGGCTGAAGGCTCTCTACTGAGAGAAGGCCGCGCGGACCCGGGGCGATCCTGACTTGATCTCTCGGTGAGGCTCGTAGAAGACAAGTTACTATGTATTATCGGGACGGGGCCACCGAATTGAGAGTAAAGATCTGGCGTTCCGTCTCTGCTCGGACGAGATGGCGGTGTTGGCCTACGTTGATGAGACTGTGTGGCACTAGGCACTCTATTATGGGCAGATCCTATGAACTTGCCAGGAGAGGGAGGCATTATTCCTGGATGTGATGAAATTCGAGAATGGAATGACGACTGAGTTTCATCTGTGCTTCGGCCCTTCTTAAAGCTTTGTGATGATTTTCTAGGAGGTGGGCTCGGAGGTGTTGGCACATGCCCTCGGCGGACTTTGCTACTTGTTTTCTCTTCCGCACGTACCGTCGAGTTCGACGATGACGAGGTTAAAGCTTCCCTCACTGCAGCAAGCCCCTGGGGGTCGGCACTAAAAGAGCCCCCTTCATTTGACGTGCTTCCGGCCCTTCTTCGGGTGATGGGCGGTCTCGTTTCGGCTGGGCTAGCTTGTCTGACTCTACCGGCAGGTAGACGCACCGGTGCAACAATGCCGGGAGATTGTGAGCATATTGATGTCGGCGTCGTGTCTCGGCTATACGGACCAGGGCCAGGCGACCCCGAGAATCTTGTAGAAGGGCTCGCGCTGAAGCTACTTAGCTGACTATGACTACTAGCTCCGGAGAATAGGGGCGTCGGTGGTGGTAAATCTTCCGTGGCAAGCCTATAAAGAGCATCTCTTCCAAGTGGATCCCTATTGGAAGGCACTGCAACGTCTCGGTAGCGATCTAGCTCTGGATATATTTGAGTGGGTTGTGTCTTTGGTGGATGAACCTCAGATTGCGGCGTAGTACGAGCCTCCCTTGAAATGTGCGTTATACCCCGGTCTGAAAGGGGGCTAATCGGGTCATATAGGGCTCTAGGATTCTTAGTCGGCGGAGACAAGCCGGTTATCCCGGAATCTGAGCGGGATGGATTTGGTGCTCGGACGTTTGAGGGCTCTTTCAATATAGTTGACTGTTTCCGACGTAACACCCTCACCGGTTGCTTAGATGGTTCAATATAACCTCCAACTGCTGCTGTAGGCTTCACCATTGGGATCCCAGAACGCGAATTCGCCGACGAGGGCTGTGTACCATGGGCGAGGGTAGGTCGAGAACCTCTAAACTCGGACTGTGTAGGCTGCTTGTGACTGGACGGACTCTGGGGTATTCGGCTCGTTGGTGCGCGGGACTGGGAGCCCGCCGAAGCCAAAGACGTGTTCTTTTGCGGCTCTTTTTGTATGTTTCGCCTCGCCACGGTTAAGGGAGGCTCCCCACGAGAAAGATCCAGTAGTGCCCCTAACCGCTTACTCTTAGACTTCTTCTCCTGGACACCGTAAACATTGGCAACTGGGATAGAGGAAGCCATGTTGCCTTTTCCTTTCTCAACACTGGCCAAGTACACAATTTTCTAATCATGTTATAAGTCGAATGGTATTTTCATGATGGGTAGATGGCTTTCTTCTATATTGATTATCAGCGACATTATATAGCGTTTAATATCTTAGTGGAATAGACTTACTCGAGGTACTTAGTGTCACCGTTATTGACCAATTTCCATATAGGGAAGCGATCTAATTCATAGAGACGCGGGAATAATTGATTAGCCCGCCTAATATTTCCCACTACTTGATCAATGGCAGTGTTCAGTCTCTGCAAGTAGTCTTCATCCAAAGTAGCGCATAACAGTAGCCTTGTCAGGGTAAAACCGCGTAGCGACACTCAAGAGTACACCGGTAAAGAATTAGTCACGAGCAAGTGAGGTTCGAGGGTATTTCGGATGAAAAACAACAACAGGGAACACCGCTGAACATCAGCGTTGGACTCGGCGCGGACTATCTAGTTCCTAGGGGATGGGAAGGACCGTTCCCGTGTGGAGGTTAAGTAATTGAAGATCCTGGTGTGGGAGAGAAAGCTGAGCCTGGTATGTGGTAGCGGGGAACTAGGGTGTCCAAAGGTGTTGGCGCTAACCTTTGCATATATCACACACTAGAAAAAGGTCTAGTATACCAGGGCTGAAAAAACTTGGGGATGTTGAGACTGAGCTGACGATACTAAATGTCGTAGGCAAATTTGCTGGGCCGGCAATGGATAGAATCAGACGACATAAAATGAAGAGTGGGAATAGCAAGGCTCGAGGCCGGTATAGGAATCAAAACAGTAAAATGAAAGGTGACATCGTGGGAGCGGCGAAGGATTCAGTAGAGCGAGATAGCTCTGGGTATATAAGATTCTCGACCGAGTTACATGGATTAATCAAATCGTTTTCCAGTTAACCAGTAACACTGATTTACCCAAAAGGAAGTGGTGAGCAACGATGATACTTGATCGTTGGTTGGTATACTTAAGAATTCGCGTGGGTCGCCGTGGCGTAGACACCCCTGCCCACCGGCCAAGAGGTGGCCATCTTGCTTCGCTCAGGAATCGCCGAACAATGTGGTCTGGTTGGTAGCGGCCACAGCGGATTCTGCGGAGTAGCACGGGGCGATCAGCAAGCTAGGGACCTGTTTGCACCGCGTACAGAAGCGTATACCACCTGGGCTAGGGACAAGGGGTCCCCCAAGGGAGCCACTGAGTACGGCACCCTAGCACTAAGTACTGTTACTGTCCTGAGTCACACAAGGCGAGGCGAAGAGCCATGGACCGTGGACCGTGGACCGGAGTCGTGAGCGACATTTCTCTCACGCGACACCTGCAAGGGCTGCTGGCGCAGCGTTTCTCTCGCGCCTCGAAGGGCAAGCGAAATCCGTAAATGGCAGCAAGCAGAAGCTAGACATAGCCCGGAGAGGGATGAACATGGACAGCCGTCTATCTCTCCGAACGAATGGTCAAGTGGTCGAATGGTCCTAGGTATTCATTCTTTCTCACGCCTGACCAGTGCAACTATCGACTAAGTATAGCACACTATCCGCTACTAGTAGGTAGGCAGGCAGGCTGGTAAAACAGTAGCGAGAGTTGATCAGAATGCTAATGCGTTGCCGCCGCATTGGGCCAATCTGCTGGTACTAAGGAGAGCAGACGCGGGTGATGCATATTCTGATATCCTATGAGGATGCTTGGAAGAGTGCTGAACGATGCGATTCGTCGGTTGGCAATCCTGGATCCCACGTCCGACTATTAGTGGAATCTCCCCTGGTTGGGTAGACTGAGCCGTAGACAGAGCAGTAGACAGAGGACAGAATTTGGGGGGGGGGACTCTGGGCACATGTGGGCAGAAGATGTGGGCAACCCTGTCAGTTCAGAACCCCATATTCTGCCCATAGTCCGTACGCTACTATCCCTACTATCCCTACTATCTATACTAGTGCACTTACTTACACTAGCGTATTTTGTACCGTGCTATTAGCGAATGCGGCGATACATAGTAGTGGTAGTATTGGAATTGTCCGTCAACTTTCGATGCAAGCCGTACCTAAAGGTTTGCTTGCTCATCGTGAGGTGAATGAAACTGACAAGAATTTTGTAGGGCTCAGAAAGAACAGGACACCTACCTAGGTAGGTAGATTGGCGAGTGGACAGGCAAAAACTTAGGCCGTGGCTGATACCTGTCAGGACGGGTATTTGCGGGGCCCTGGGGGGGCAAAGAGGCAACCAACCTGCCTGTATTCCTACCTATATTATAGTGTACTTAGGTAGGGTAGGTATTAAGGTTACCAGGGCCCATAGTTTGAAATGCCCTGGACAGAGCCCTACAGTTGAACACTTACGCCCGTACCAGGTCAGTAGCCAGGTCAGACTAGTCACTACCTAGGTACCCAAGTCACTAATCCTGGCGGCCTTCAGTGGGACCCTTCAGCATAATAATTTACTAGTACAGCTATCCCTTACCTAACAGCGGTGATCAGTCAAGTTTACCTACCTAGGTAGGTACACAGTAGGTAGCCAACGAGCGGCTCTTAAGGCGCCCTCTTAAGATGGATACTACTACTTACCTAGTAGTTATAAGACGACGCATTTCTGCACGCATAAGACCACTAGTTAGGTATCCTTGCGTATATCTTCAAAAATTAGTGGTGCAAATGCGTGCTCCAACTGAATCCCAGCTTCTTCGCTCGACCTCGATAGGCATTTTATGTACACGTAACTGCACGTACGTATAACCTACCTACATAGGTAGGTATACCCAAAGTCTGCCTTGCCAGCAACAGTAAAAGACTTTCACCAACAATCACTACTAGGTAGGTAGCTAAGTATCTATCTAGTAGAGGCACTTCTCACCTCTTTCACCCCCATTCAAAAAGATAGATCACCGAGCACCTAATTTGCCTCCATCGTCAAAACGTCGTACTGTCGTGGTGGACAAATGTGGTATACTGTAACAGCCACCCTTCGATATTCCCCGTTCGCCTATCTGGCCTCTGTTGCACTAGACGGGTCCACCGTATCGTGGTGGCGCTATGCATGTCTCACTCTGTTTGGCACCCATGGTACGACCAGAGCGCGCATATCCATGGTTCGCAAGCCGACAAAGTCCCCAAAAATCTAGAAATTTCCAAGTTAGATTCGCAACTACTACCTGTACCCAAGAGCTTATTTTGCGTTCATTCTGGGGTTGAATACGACGCAACAAAAAAACTAATTAGTCATAAGTACGTGGGAATGAATAGCAAGACCCATCTCGGTAGATACCTAGATAGGATACGACATGCTTAGATATACGTAGTATACTTAGTAGTACACGCTATAGTAACCCCCAGATTGAAACGACGGACATAACGTGTGGAAAAGTACCATCACATATCCACGGGACCCCGAACGTGACCACATCGCGACAGGCTAGCCAGACAGAAGCCGCCTCGTTTTGGGTATCAAGCACAAGGCACGAATCCGCGAGACACGGCTCGGTGGATTGCACCACCGAAGACAATACAGCTACATTATAGCTCACCACATGCCTAGTACACGACGTCAGGTTTTACCGAATACCACCCTAGAGGTATGCGGGTGTGAACACTTCTAGTAGGTACCTAGGGAGTTGACAGTAGCATTCACACCAAATGTAGAAAGTAGTAACCGGGCTAATTTTCTAGAAGCTTTCCGAGTTGCAGTCGCACTTAGAAGCCACTGTTATCCAGAGTTGCCGTATCTGTATCTGCATACAACTCCCTACTTGAGGTATAATAGCGTAACTATAGTAAGGTAAGGTAAGGTAGGTTAGTTAAGTACATATACGGCCGCCGAGACAGGAGCGACAGGGGGGAGAATGTAGGCTAAATTTCGGATTTTCTTATTGGCTATAATGTTGGGATTTTGCCCCAATAGAAATTCACGAGAGGCCGGTTACGAAGAAGGCAGTCTTGGAAACCAAGATTAGCGTACATAGGTCTATGGCGTGCTGGGGATCCTTTTACAGTATTTATATCATGTCTCTCTTGATTGAGATGGTATTGCTACTGGACAGCCTTATCTAAGATGCTAAGTAGATTCTATACTACTAGTAGATCCAAGGGCACTGGCAAGGGGTCGTTTGGACCAAAGAGAGAATCAACCCACGCTGACCCCTACCTAGTGTATACTACAATCACCAGCCCAGGGCATCTATTGCAGGGCTCCCAAGGTGCCAATCACACCTGCTATGCCTCAAATGTCTCGTCGCTTTAACCAACAAAATGCAATAGGATACGACTCCATGCCGTGATAAACACTAATGCCGTAAGTATATCCTATCTAGACCGGGCAGAAGACCAGGGGCCCGTAATCCGGTTGGGACTATATGTGATCGCAGATCATTATCAAGTAGTGAGGCTTGTGCTAGTAGTGTGCCCAGGTAGGTGTAGGTACCTAGGTATTTTGCAACAAACCCCTTTACACATACTACGTACGTACCTAGATATGTAGGTATGTATATCTACTACTAGTAGTACATAGGGACTATACCTAGGTACACTACTTAGGTACGTACAGCATAATATTGTTCCTTACTCCTGCAGATAGCGGTGGAGAAAGCACTGTCGTGTGAGAACACTGACGAGCTGAAAGTTGCATGACCTAAGGCAGGACTAATGCCCTAAAAGCCGATTTGCCGCATACTAGTAAAAAGCCGTTTGCCTCAGATTATCCACCCGAGGTTTCCAGACGGTTGGGTATTACGCCCTTGGCTTGCGTTACCCAACGCCAACTTGATACGCAAGTGTACGTGGGTTCTACGTGGGTTTTGCGCGGGTACTATAGTACTGCTTATAGTACCGGCAGAATGCTGGTAACAACAACTGCACTTCGCCACAATCGTATACCATGCGAGATCTGCGGTGGCTATGTCCATGTGGCTAGTGACGTGGCATTCTCACCGACCACAAGTGAGGGATATGACCATCAGAGATGGGTGATGTCAGCTGAATCGACTTTCCGCCGCGCCGCCTTCGTCCGCCTAAATTAATTGTGACGACAACTCCCGCCGTACCGCCTACCCGTAGACGCAGCGTTGACTATCACGGCTGGGTAACACCGTAACACTTATAGGAAACCTAGGCTTGGCCTCGGAATGATCCTCTCTCGTGTATAAAAAAACGACTAGGCAGGGGTCAGAACCCAATCGTAGCCGCCCGGTTTAGGACGTGCAGGGGTCTGTTCAGGTGAGCAGGGGTCTTTGTCAACGTCATTGGACAGTGATGCGAGAAGGGTTGGAACGGGATTCTGATAGTACACATAGTGTCGTAGTAGAGCCATCAAGTAACGTGACTAGTTTGGAAAAATGCTTGTGAAAGGATCTTCATCCTCCTCGTTGAAGACTTCATGCCCATACTGATGACCACCTACCTTACCAATGTGCCCCCAACAAACCAACAGGCCCGGATTTTAGCTAGCCAACAGCTCTTCTCGGAGACCAACAAATTTAGCATACTGTTCCACCAAAAACCCTGCTTCTATATAGCAATGTGACATTTGAATCACTTCGTAGACCTCTGTGCGCCCGCGATCAAATGTGTATTTTCGGCGCACTCCTACTTACTGCTAGAAACCTCGGCAATAAGCAGTGTAACATAGCATGTCTTAGGTCACATGGCTAACCTCGGAAGCGGAATACTATAGTATGTGCGCGCAAAAAGATCTCTCTCGCCTTAGCGCCGATGAGCCGGGAGCATGCATGTCTCAGACATACAGATACGCCCTACTGTAGGCACCGGGCACTTCTTTAAGCTGATCTAGTTCTTTTCCAATCAACAAACTTCACCCACAACGAAAGTCAGATATCTAACTGGAGAGAACAAATCGGCCACGGCCATCGTCATCAGCTTTGCTGACTCAATACGATCGATCCCCCATCGGTTTACTTCTTATCTTCCAATAAGCGCGTGCATCTACAATGGCGCTTAGTGTTGGCGCCTCCGCCTCTTGCGGAAATCTAGCCAACGAGAACCAACGATGAGACTGGTGAAACTGCCATTTTCAATTCAAAGCCGTCGAGTGGAGTTGCATCCCACGGCATAAGCACCATCTCCAAACCCCTAATTCATAACTGAATTGATAGGCTCCCTAACATGACTGCTTTTGGATGGGCTTACACTACTTCGACCGGTGTCAGTCCCAATCATATCTACCTATTGGCAGATGCGCGTGCAAGACCGGAGCGCGTAAGACCAAAAGCTGACAAACCCTGGAATCCTGCCGTTTGACGTCGGTGGCTATCCCGCTATTAGTATGGTTGGACGGCCTGGCCAATATCTCGGTGTTAATTCATTTCCGGATTCAATTGAATCCTAAGCCAAGTGCTCACGCGACCCGGTCAAGGTCAGATGACTTCACGATCGGGCCAGTTATTCGTTCTTCTACAGGACGACCGACATCACTCCCGATTAGCACCAAGCATAAAGGACCGGATAGTAAGCCTATGGTATACCTTATTTCGACTATTGCTCGACTCGCCATCTGGATGTGGCGCTTGACGATGGGATTTCGGGGCCGACTATCCGCTTTGTGGTCTTGAGGCCGGAAATCACCTCGCGATGTATACGCATTTAGAGTATCTTCCTCCGAGGGGGCGCACCCTTCCTATGGGACGCGTGCATCAGCCGCCGTTTACCGAGGCGTACGGCGAAACGTACACAAGACGAACAATCGCGGCCATATTAGCGGCAGTCCAATATTTTGATATGCACGTGATCCCTTTAAGATTGACGCGCACACGTCCAATCCAGCCTTCGAGACATGCTGCCTGTGTACGAAAACGTGCCGATCCAGATTTCCAAGTCTGCTTGTCTTAGAATATGGGAGCATGGCATTGATCACCCGTCCCGGACCCCTTCCCTAGGTCAGGGCAAAAGAGAGACATCCAATACTAGTCTAACGTCGAGCTGTAAGGGAGGCGGGACAAGAGGGTCTCACCGAAGCGCTCTAGAACATGAGAAAGCTTACCGGCCCGCGCCGACGCTTTTTTATACATGTGGTGTCTCAGTTGTCCAGCTAAGCACCGGTTCAGAGCACGAGGTTTAGTCAGAGAACTGCTCCTCCCTAGCTTCTTCAGTAACCACTCGCTGCCACTTGAAGATCGTACACTCGTATTTCATCATCAAATTTCTACCGTGCTACTATCACCATGCATATTCTAGTGAGCTCGTTCCGTCTAAGCACTTGACTAGCAGCCGACAACCTATCTCATCAAACCGTAGTAGCTGCGTCTGAATACACAAGTTGGCTCGTAACTGAGACCGTCTATGCAATCAGAACACGCAGTATATGTAATCAATACCAGTCACCTACCTTGAATAATAAAGACCAAAGTATTTGTTATTGAACCTGCCCAGGTTAGGGTTGATCAACCTATATCTTCTCTTTGGTTAGTATCGTTACCTAACACGGCAGAAGAACATACCACAAGAGCAAGGTGTCGAACGCCTGATGTCCCATAGCTAGTCGTACATTAGTACAAGAACCTAGTTAGTTTCATTTACGGCTAACCAATTGCCACTACCCAGCTTTCAAGCCCTCTTCGTACATACCGATTACAAATCCATCATATATGATGATATAGGCGATTATACAGGCGTACCCGCCCGATATGAATCGCAAAGTCCCTTGCATTGTTACGAAATAATCAGCGTGATATTCACCGATGGCTTCGAGCCCAATCACAACGACGAGGCGGGCAATCGCCACGGTCGAGCAACGTTCTAGAAATGTTTCATGTAGAAGGCAAGGTAGTCTAAGACAATGTCTATCCGCCACCGTCACACACTGAGACAGTCATTCGTAATTCATTCGTAATCCCTTACTTCATTGTCGTTTGATAATGTCTCTTGTGTCTCTTTCCCCCAGCAGCATGCACTGTTGAAACTAATAAACAGCTCACGCAATCTACCATCCACCTTCCGCCCTGCAATCGCTTAATATACCTCTCGAGTTAGGATATTTACGGCCGTAATGTTTTACGATGGATCATTGCTCCGTTGTTTCACTGCTCTCATAGATCCTCCCTACCTTGCCCTTTGAAGGCTATGGCAATCTTGAAAGAGCACTGTATCACCGCATCACGCTCGAGTGGAATAGGCCGGGCACACTTATGCCTGAAACATATACCCACTACCGCTGCAGACGCCCGCATCTTAGTCTCACGAGGACGAACTAATAGCGCAAGGCGTAGAAATTCTAAAGCGAGCATACACGAAATCATGGTTTCGAACGCCCGTTGGGGCAGGAAATGGCTTCTATAGCCGCCTTATGTATATCTATTTTACCCGGCATGGATAGCAGACAGCCTGCCACGTCCCACGTCCTTCAGGAGTCATGGCATGAGACACAATCAATCAATCAGTCCATCAGTCAGTCAGCAAGTAAAGTTATTGATTAGAAAGGGGAATTACAAGCTCAATCAAAACTTGAATTCAGCCGTAGTTTATAAGTGCCGTGGAAGTCGATGCCGTCGTAATTGCATGAATCGATTCCTCAATGACCTATTATCTCAAACCCTAAGCGACGCCGATCATTCAACAGCGGCTACCTATTCAGCAATTCAATCCAAAGCGCAACCACTCTCTTACAATTGACGCTTAAGTGCATTACCAGTATGGTCAACGTCGAACACGTTGACAAAGGCTGTTGTTTCGACAGTGACGCACCACCACAGCTCGCGACAGCAAATTTCCCCGCCAAAAAAACCAGCAAATGTATCAATCGAGGTTAACGTCGGTAGCCGAGACAGTCGACGAGGGGAAGGGGGCCCAAGCTGATAGATACCTACCTAGACTGATTTATAAATGCCGGGCATCTGTGCTTGGCGCGCGTCGCGGATCGGCCGCATCACGTTTCATTTGCACGACCGAAAAGGCGCCCATTTCCGCCGTGAAGTGGGCCGGCGGTGACGCGAATTTGTCATGGGGGAAAGTTGCGATAGTAAGAAAGAGAGAAAGCTACGATGGAAAGGTAGTAACACACTCCAAGGAAAGCTAAACCGTTGATGCCATCGCCCGGGGAGTCCAGGCGCTAGCCGTTTTATCTTCCGCTCGATCCGTTCGGTCTATATATCAATTTATCTATTCTCTATACCTACCTAGACACCTACCTAATATCCTTCCCTCTTTTCTTGCTTCCTTTCGTATTGCTGGGCAATCCGTGCTAGAACAAATCACACAAGATGCAGTCGAAATCCCTCATAGCGCTAGCGGCGTCGGCATCGGGTGCGCTAGCCGCCACACCCCCAGGCTTCGAGCCGTCGAGCGAGACGAGCCTTCTGGTCACCTACGGGAACGTCGCGGCGCTCGATGGAGCCGTGGTCGAGAAAGACAGTAAGAAAGCTCCGGAGTGGATGGAATCGCGGGTGAATCGGGACTAAATGGCGAGAGACAGTCACGCAGGAGCCGCCGACGATCGCGACGCAGAGCAAGCTTGACGGGACGTCATTCGCGATTCTGATGATCGACCTCGACATCCCGACCGACAACCCACCCGAAACGAACACGCTGCTGCACTGGCTGCAGACGGGCCTCACGCAAAGCTCATCGGCCGTGCCCTTCAACGCCACTCAGGGTTCGACGAGTGCGTTCGTATTTTCGGTGCCGGAAGACGAGGACGCTTTTGCCCCATACCTAGGTCCCGCACCGCCCGCCCGGATCCCGCTGTCGCATGAATAGTCAGTAATCTTTTTTTAACACCCGTTCAATCATTTTAAAGAGTTGGGCATTATTGGTATCAGGACTATGTCCTAAGGGTTTCTGCGCACTCCCGAAACTCATCGTGATCTTCGTCAAGACAGCAACCACTAACACCGAATTCACAGCACGGAGATTATAGTCGACACCTCAGACGCTTCGGAGGAAGGGCTGTCCGCTCTGGAGGCGGCGGCGGCGAATCGACTGGGTTTCAACGCTCAGGATGTCTTAACATCGGCCGGGCTGGTGGACAAGGTCGTCGCCGGGAACTTCTTCAATGTGACAAACCCCGGTCCTGTAGAAGGCGCGAAATCATCCAACTCAACAACGGGCAGCGGCAATGGCACCAATTCCGGAAGCTCGCCTTCGCAAAGCCCTGTCACGGGCGCCGCAGTCTCACAGCGAGTAAGCGCGTCGCTGTTGGCAACCATGATGGTTGGTGTTGCATTCTTGGCCCTATAATACCTCACTGTTGTTCTCGCACCCCGAAAGTCTTATCAGTCTATACTTAGAGCAATCAATAAATCCAACTCTGGAGCTGTTAATCTCAGTATGATTTGAGTGCCGTCGGACGAAAAATAATAGGCGGTGGGCATAGCTTGTAACCTAGCTCGATATTCAAAGCGCAGACAATGAGAAAGAGGAATCGCGATTCAAACCTAGAATGACAGGCGTATCGGCTTCGCGTAGGCACTTATTTCGTAACAGAATCTAGAACACGGACGGATAACCAACAAGTACCAGATGGAGTTGAATGGGACGAGTTCGGTGGCCGAGTTCGGTGTCTCGGAAACCAGGATGCCGGGTCCAAGTCGCCAGATGATTTGCGCTCCACATACTTAGCATTTCCAAGTCGTACTATTACATGGCACATAGTACGAGAAATTCCGAAGTTGTTAGGTAACCGTGTTCGTTGCTGTGTCGTGACTCTGCTCTCTTTGCCAGATGGGACGGATCCGGTATACATTAGTCTAGTGTGGAATACCGGGCACTAGTCTAACAGGAGGCATAGACTCTCCCACCTAGTTTCTTACTATAGTTGTTACTAAGTAGATACCCCTCATCCTACCCAGGCAGAACCTAGGCCGTTAGCCCAGGTAGACGAGGACTGACGCATACTCAGCATGAAAACTGGGTTTCTCTGTGAACGTTCGTAGGAGCCTATGCATACTGCTGCGTTAGACGCGCACTCAGTCAGGGTAATACAGAGGAACCTAGGTAGTGCTAACAAGGGAAGAGAGACAGACAGAGAGAGAGCCCCGATTCTCAATGCACTCTCCCGTTATACGGTGATAAAAGGGTCGTCTCAGTCGCCCAGCACCCGGGTGAGATTAGATGTCGTAGTGTACCTTACTAGATAGTAATTAGTGTATAGGTCAGTAGTCAGTCATCTATCCACCGGGATGGAAAAGCCAAGTCTCTCCACATATATACATCAGAGCTCCCCACTTCACCGACGACCGAAAACGCCTTTGGAGTCTTCCAGTAGCTATCTGGAGTCGCTTTGGGTCTGGGATGGCAGCACCGAATCATCCGTTCCAATGGTCGAGAGTGGGCATCGCTGCAGAGCAGTACCGAGAGCGAGGGACTGGTCCAATCTAGTACATCTGAGTAAGTCATCCGAATGTGTCCATCTAGCCGAACTATCGGCAAAGTGAGCTGCACGAGCATGACCACAAACACACCGAGCCATCCCCGAGGCCTGTCCGGCGCGGGGCCGAAGGGAGCTAGCCCTGTGCCAGAGACACCAGCCCAATCGACCTTCGACCCCAAATCCAGCTCCAGGGCGTAATAGTGCGCGCGACACGGCCAGCACACGGCAGTGTGCCTCCCAACCCCAAGCGCGCATTCGCGGCTCTGAGCTACTCTCGGCGCCACTAGGGGGAAACCCAACTTCCTGAGAGGAAGCTGATCTGCTAACCTAGACTAGTGCGGGGCGAATTTGCCTGTTTCGTGACGATATGGCACGAATCGTTTGCTCTCTGAGCTGCTATTCCGGTCCCAGTAGCCGCGCTCCTGAGCATTGCAGCCAGCCAGGGAGACAGGTCCGGCGAATAAGGGGCAACGTGCCAACCGCAGGTGACCGGTGAGCCTATAGCTGATATTACCCGATACCGACATTGCGATAGGAGCTCTTTACCCCTCAATCTCTGGATCTGTCTTGGTGCGTGCGTGCGTGCGTACCGCGTAGTGGTGCCGGGCTGTGTGTCTCAAGGTCCTGTTCCACTCGAATGGGACGGCGGGTTTCTTTTTTCGTGCTTCAAATCATGGCCCGACATTGACCATAAATGGAAGGACATTCCCCTCCGCTGTGATGTTCTCGATTGTTTCCTCTCATCATCTCATCATCACCGCGTCCTCTTGATACCTACTTCTCCTTACGCTTACTCCTCCCACGTATATATAAATACTCGAGAGGTCCCTTCCACCACTCTTCCTCGAAACTAGTCTAGTCAACATCGACTACAATATTCAAAATGGTATTCTTAGCCCGCTCTCTCCCCCGTTGCACTCGTCCCGTCTCACGGGCACTCCCTACGGCGTCAACGGCTCGCTTTTCTAGCCATGCTCGCCCTGCCGCGTCTCTGCGAGGTCTGACCTCACGCGCCGCTTTGGCATCCAAGAGCAACGCCTCCTCCACACTATTTACCTCTCCCTCTTTCGGGGCTCCTGCTTCGGCCCGTTTGCTGACGACACAACGTGAAAAGGTCAAAGTTCTGGCTGTCCTATACGATGGTGGCGAGCACGCCAAACAGGTATGTTGGACCTACTCATTCCTTCCATGCGAACTCCTCCCGTTTTACCCGCCCCGGGACCAATCAATCCCGGGTGACACCCTCAAAACTATGGACTTCTCAGCTCTCGTGCGGCGTCCCTTCTACCATGCAGCCAACAGCCAGCCAATGGCATGATTCCTTGGCGTTGGTATCTCACTCCTTGTGGCTCTACAAGTTGGAGAGGAGGCATCGAGATGAGCGAGTGTGGGGTAGCTAAGACTATGCTATGTCACATCACCATATTTCCCCACCCGCAACCTGCAAATGCATGTCTGTCTGGGAAATGTTTGACTAACTGAATCCTTTTTTTTTCTCGATTACAGCAACCTGACTTGCTGGGAACCACTGAGAATGAGCTTGGCATCCGTAAATGGCTGGAGGATCAGGGCCACACTCTGGTAACCACGTCCGACAAGGAGGGCGAGGACTCTACCTTCGACAAGGAGCTAGTGGATGCCGAAATCATCATCACCACGCCGTACGTCTACCCCAGATTTCTTGGCACGGCACACTAGAAGCAAGCAGTACCCAGAAACTAACACACCGGCAGATTCCACCCCGGCTACTTGACGGCCGAACGTCTGGCCAAGGCTAAGAAGCTGAAGCTCGCCGTTACTGCCGGTATCGGTTCTGACCACGTAGATCTCAACGCCGCCAACACGACAAATGGCGGTATCACAGTCGCCGAGGTCACTGGATCCAACGTTGTGTCGGTCGCTGAGCACGTAGTCATGACCATCCTCGTCCTGGTCCGCAACTTTGTCCCCGCGCACGAGCAGATTCAGGCCGGCGACTGGGATGTCGCCGCCGCGGCGAAGAACGAGTATGACTTGGAGGGCAAGGTTGTCGGCACCGTCGCCGTCGGCCGTATCGGTGAGCGTGTGCTGCGCCGCCTCAAGGCATTCGACTGCAAGGAGCTGCTGTACTTCGACTACCAACCCCTGAAGCCCGAGGTCGAGAAGGAGATCGGTGCCCGCCGCGTAGAGAACCTCGAGGAGATGTTGGCGCAGTGCGATGTCGTCACTATTAACTGCCCCCTGCACGAGAAGACCCGCGGTCTGTTCAACAAGGACCTCATCGCCAAGATGAAGCCTGGTACGTTATATCATCCCGCATTTCCTACCTTCCATCCAGTGTGACCCGTTACTAAACTCGTCCCCAGGCTCATGGCTCGTCAACACGGCGCGTGGCGCCATCGTCGTCAAGGAGGACGTCGCCGAGGCCCTGAAGAGCGGCCACCTGCGAGGTTATGGCGGTGACGTCTGGTTCCCGCAGCCCGCGCCCAACGACCACCCCCTGCGCTACGCCAAGAACCCCTGGGGCGGCGGCAACGCCATGGTCCCCCACATGTCGGGCACCTCGCTCGACGCGCAGAAGCGCTACGCCGACGGCACCAAGGCCATCATCGAGAGCTATCTCACCGGCAAGCACGACTACAAGCCCGAGGACCTCATCGTCAAGGACGGCGACTACGTAACGAAGGCGTACGGCCAGCGATCCAAGGCCACTTAAACACTTCTAATATGCACACCATACCACACCACACATCACATCACATTTTTTTGCAAAGCGGGTTTCTCGTTTTGATATGAATAGAAGGCGAGACAGACGCGCGCGCGCATTAATTTTACGGAATGATCATGATGGTATATTACAAGTCAAGGAGGACGGCCATATCCATCCATCCAATCCACCCCGCCTTTCGATTTACCGGCTCAACGTCGTTTTCAGCCTTGAAAGATCCCGTTAGCTGCTAGCATAGGAGCGTCATGGCGCCAGCTTATATATCCCCCCCACCTACACAATGAATGAAAAAAACAATTGAAAGCCTACTGGATTCCTTGCCTTTACCTACGCGAATGAATTGTGTAATGCTCTTTCTAGCCTTTTAATAGCCCCAACCTAAGCTAACCTGTCTTACCCCTTAGAGTTCAAGGTGAATTAACCTCGGTTGGTGAATATCATACAACCATCAAGCAGCAAGTAGCGCAAGCCGTGATGTTGATGTTTTAAAGGGATAGAGTTAACCTAGCTCGTTAAAACATACCGTGCCTCGTACTTATCCCACAGTGAGCAGAAAACAACACCAAGCCTTAAGGGCCGTAATACACACACCTATACACATCTATACAGTATACCCCTATACTTTATACTATACCCGCGGTGCTCGCCAGCAAACTCCACAATTCCCACATGACGTCGCCCGATTCCGAAAGGCGGCTCATTATGCGTACATAGGTGGATGACAGACTTACTACCATGACCTCGCGCGTTCGTCATACACAGCGCTAGCCCCGCGGCGGCCCTCCCGTCTCATTGGCGCCTCGCCCAGGCTAGGGGTTAATACTGACGTTTTCGATCCGGGATCTAGCACGCTCTGTTCACCTCGGTGTATAGAGAGGGGGAGGGGAAAACTTTAGGAGGAGGTAGTGTCAACAGTAAGGTTAGGCTAGGGGATTTTGCGGTGTTCGAACACGGGGTATAAATACCCGCCTCCAGGCTCGCGAGGACCTTGCTGGACAACTTGACTCCGTAGGCACCTATCTACACCTTGACTAACCGACTCTCCCGCCTCTCGAACCTACCACGGACCAATCAGCTTCCGGCAATCTCGCAACATCGCAACCTAATGTGAGCTGAGCTGTACACTTCCCTTCCGCTTAGACGCCACGACTCAACACAATACCACCATCGTCAGAGCCCTATGCTGTGTGTGCTAAATGCTAATGCAATGGCCATTCACAGAAATAAAAGGCATAGCAATACCTAGCCAACCATGGCCTGCAACTGCAACACGAGCGGAAGCACCTGCACCTGTGCCACCGCGGGCACCTGCAAATGCGGCGAGAGCTGCGGCTGCTCCAACTGCCCCGTGAGTCCACCATACCAACCATTCCCAACGTTATAGTATTATATTTTTATAAGTTATTATCCCCTCTTCCTACCTATCTACCTACTTAACTTCGATGTCAACTACTCAGATAGCCCCCTTGCGAGGACATCCCTAAACATGATAAACTAACCCTCAAGAAGGAGAAATAAATCGAAAGAAAAAAAAAGGATCGAATAACAGATCCATCTGCTAGTCATATGGACGGCACGGCACGAGGTGATATGGAGTGTAAGCTAGGGTGAAGCTGTACAATAAACAATCAGTGGCCTGTCCACAAATACATAAATACATAAATACATACAAACATGCATAACTACCTCTATATAGTATAATATTTCGCTCTTTTGCTCCTTGCGTGTATACACCACAATATAATTACAATGAAATGCTGTTACACCCGTCCTTACCGGAAACCTATTGACATGATCATGCGTAGCATTGAACCGAGAGCTGGGAACTCGATTAACCAACCCTCTTCATTTCTCGTACGATCAAGTCTTTATGTATATCAGGCAGGGTAAGGTACAATGACTATATTCAACCAACAGCCTGGTCCGAATCCACATATACAATACGACATGTGCCCACCCACCACCAAAAAAACCAACAACAAAAAACGCCATGCCCTTATGCAGCTTTCATACCCGGCCAGTCATTATTATTCTTCGTCACTACTATCCATGAGGAAGCCCGCCCTAGCCCTCGGCCGCCGCCGCCGAGCCGGCTTAGGCGCGGGAATATCCTCCTCGTCCGCATCTTCCATGATTTCATCTTCATCCGCGGCCGCAGGAGGCGCTGGTGCGCTAGGTTCCCTAGAAACCCGCCTCCTCTTCGCGCCTGACGCAGAGGAAGTGTGCGGGCTCGACGAAGGCGGCGTATCGTCCGTCCCGGACGTACTCTCTTCGTCGTCGTCGTCGGCTACTGCCCCTCCGCCGCCTAGGGCCTTCGAATCCGAGATTTGGGGCAGGATCAGGTCGTCGTCGTTGTCGCTGTCATCCGAGTCAAGAGTCGCAGCCTTCCGCTTCTCAGCAGTTTTGGCTAAAATATCATCTATAGCTGTATTGGAGGCGCTTAGAGCAACGGCTTTCTGTTTCTGTCGTATTCGCTCCTCGTTGGCGTAGAATTCCGCCCATCGCTCCCCGTCGTCTGACTCGTCGTCGCTCACATGCACAAAAAGTTCACTTTTGAAGCGTTTCGCCTTTGCCCTCTCGCGTTCCCGGCGGCTGCGTTCTTTCTCTTCAAGCTGTTCCTCGGTCAATGGCTCAGAATCGCTGCGGCGACGACGACGGCGTCTTGTCTTTTTGGGTTTATCAAGGAAGTCGTCGGCCGCCTTTCTATTGGTTGGCCCGCCAGCAGGAAATAGAATTTCATCGTCATCATCGATACCTTCTTCATCGTCGTCAAAGACGGCTTTCTTTCGTGGGGCAGTTTTACGTCTTAATTGATCTTGAGCTAATGCACCGTCATCAAAGGTAGGTGGATCAAACTCTGCTTTATTGATCAAATCAAGCGTGTCTTGCAATTGCTCAGACGATAGAGGCGCCGGAACTACCCAGGAGGATTCTGGTGACTCATCCAATGTAGGCGAAAGTTGTTCAAACCCGGCCAACTTCATGAGGAGCCGAAGGTGGGAGTTTTTGAATATGGCTGTACGGCGTGCATCATCATCAGGTCGTATCGCTAGAGGTTGTTAGTTTCAAGATCAAGAAAACTATATGACGCAGAAACTTACAGACTAGCGGAGCTTGTTTTGCTGTTGCATCCTCAAGATGCTCCGCGTTTTCCGGCGGCTCGACAGATGCTATGGCTTTCTCTGCATTCTCCCACGCCTTCCTTTCGTCGATTGCGTTTGATAGTTGTTCCTTGATCCATTTGATATGATGGGCTAGGTTCTTGTCGAGCAGAACGCCAACTGCAATAGCGATCTGCTGGTCTCTCTCTACGATGTGCCGGAACTCAAGTTCCGCACCAGGTCTAGATTGGGTGGTCGAGAGTGTTTGTTTCTCATAACCAAACTCCAGGTAATGAGCGGTTGCCGCGATTTTCGAGAACAGCATCTCGATAATCAGCTGCGGCCGTTCCTCGATCTTGCGAATACATTTCCGTAATATCTGCTTCACTAGCTCTTCCCATTCTTTGAAGATACTAGAATTACTATCCAACGGCTCTTGGCCCTTGATCATACTATAGAAGAGCTGAATGATATCGACTCGAAATAGCATCACGCTCATCTCTTGCTTGAACGCAATTCGGTAGAAATACCGATGTGCTCGCTTCAGTTGCGCTTCGTTTAGGTCTTGGTAATACTTGGTAAAGGCGACAAACGTATCGACCACGCCCTGAGGAATGAAGCGGTTGGCGAATCGGGTGAAATCAAATTTACGCTCTCGTGACGCCCGCTCCGCGTCCGCCTTATCATTTTCCGACTCGTCCTCTTCTGCAATTGGGTTCTCCTCATCTTCACCATCAGTTTTCGCTGCCTTCTTCTTTTTCCGTACTCGGCGGCGTGACCGGACTTGCATATCCACGTTCTGCTTCGAATACGCCTCTAAGACTCGAAGATACGTATGTGTTAACTCAGTACAGGCGTCAAGATACTCAAAGCCCTGATCTTTGTAGTTCTTGGCGATGTTAGCCACACGGTCATGCGTCTCCTCTTCATAGAAGATACGACTCAATATGTTCTCGGCGATTTCTTCATCGTCTTCGTGACTAGAATCGAGCATTTCTTGGACAGTCAATAGGATCTGAGTGAAACATCTCATAGTAGCGCATAACTCCTGCCAGCGCTTGCTTTCCATTGCATCGGCCATCGTCCGGTTTAGTGTGATGAATGTCTGCTGATTGAGGACCCCAGCCACCAGATTGAAACTGCCCACATCAGTAGGAGCTGCTGATTTACTATTTTTGTCTGCCTTCTTCCTGGCTCTCTCTGCCTCTAGAAACCATGCTACCAAGTAAAAGAATTGCCGTGAATGATATTCGAAGATGTAGTCTTTCTGATCGTCCAATTTCTTTCGCATGTGCTGGAAGAGGGGATTGAAACCCGAGTCCAGGAACTCCTCCACAAAGCCTTTCAGTTGTTGTCGAGCTCGACTGTTTAGCGACACGGGAGGACCAAGGTCCTTGGGTTCCATTTCATCCTTTGTTGGCCTCCGAGGCGGCCGGAAGACTTTGCTGCTATCGATTTTCTGTTGTCGGGTCGCGGCATCTAATAGTGCATCTTGCCCGGTGACGGTAGACATCTTACCATCGCCACGATCTACCCAGATCATGGTTCCCCATCGATTATGCCGAGACGGGGCCTTGCGGTTATATGGTCGATGCATGGCAGCTTCTTTGCTCATCATGGCCGTGAGCTCGTTCGCCTTCGTCTTGCTTAACTGCTTATCATCCATAAACAACTTGGAAACATCGACCCGCTTGACTAGGTGGAATATAATCTCCATCAGAATAACACCTTCTTGGTTGAAATCCTCCCCGATGTTTGAGGCGATGGTCAGAATGGTGATAAGGATATCTTGGTAGGAGAATGCATCAATCAAGGCGGATCGCGAGATCTGGGACTCGTCGCCATCGTATTTGACGCCGGGCGGCGGCGATATCATTGCGATGTTCCGTAGAAATAGTAGAACGAGCTTTATGATACCTTCGTCACGAGCGCTCCGATCTCCCCGAGAGAGCGCCATAGACGGCAATGCGACTCGAACGGCAGTGTGCAGTATCTGGGCAGCGTCGTAGTTTATGACAGCTCTTTTGTAACCAAGTTGTGCAAGTTGGAGTACGGGGAGATGTCTGTGGTGGTTGATGGTCATCTGATCGAGGTCTCGTTCTAACGGCCAGGTGAGGGGGACCATGATCTCGAAGCAGGCGAGAGCGGCTCGAGCCTTGAACTTGTTGTCGGTGGCATTCTCGGGCCAGGCAGCGAGGATATGTAGAAGGTCCCCGTCGACTAGGTTAGCCTCTGATAAGCATCGTGCAACGTCCATGCGGTTGGTTTTCTCGTCGTAAAAGCGAATCCATTTCTTGATGTCTCGTAAAACCTCCAGGGCCGAGTCACCAAGTACATATTTCCCCTCATCATCATCTGCGCTGAAACCACCAAGCTATAGTATGAATCAAGTCAGTCGGAGAGGTCCCATGGCAGAAAATAACAGAGGCTATGAAGAAACGTACAGCAGACACGAGGCTACTGATGTGCGCCCGAACTTCGGGATGCACAACATCCGACAATCCATCTTGGTCCTCCATGACGATAATTGACGGGAAGTGAGGGGGACCGACGCCACTTCGGCGAATAGTGGATTGAGAATCAGTTGCGGAGACTCATTGATGTAGATTTCTTCATCGTCGTAGCCCGTAACACCGACTTCGACTTTGTATGTATGATGCGGGCCTGTTGAAAATGGGTAGTGGGTAGACGCGTCTGACGCGCCGGGGGTTGACGGGGGGGCGGCGACGCGAGCTAAATTGAATTCATGTGGCCTGTGCACGTATGGACACCCTTCCAAGAGTATGGTATACCTAAGGTATCTTATCTATCCATGTTATCGTTATCTGCACTATAGTCGATAACCACATGCCATCTCCTGCGGGTGTACTCCGTATTTGGCCCACATCTATCCGAACACCGAGGCTATGCGGGTCGAGGTCTCATTCCAATGGGAGCTCGTGGTTAATAACTGGATAATAACGGAATAACATACTAGTAGGTATATCCTCATCGCTAATTCTTTACGATATATCGAATTCCACCGAGAAAATGGCGAGCATCTTTGCAAGAAAACAAGCTTTCCAGCTTGCTGCAGCTCAGTTCAGGCAATTTAGCTCCAGCCCTGCTCGAAATGCGGCGGAGGTGCAGCGACTCGGCGTCATTGGTGCGGGACAAATGGTACGTCTCCTCGTGACATTCCTCGTGACATGTGATCTATCTCTCCTGGCAAACGAACCTCTTCTCATGGTATCGCATAGGGATTGGGCATTGCGCTGGTCGCTGCTCAGAGGGCCAGTGTTCCGGTAACACTGGTAGATACCTCACAAGCTTCGTTGGATAAAGGATTGGCATTTGCAGGTCAGTCAGTTACCTGAACCCCCAAAGCACGGCAATCCATCCCTCCTTAGACCACCCGCTCAGTAATTTGCAGATAAGCTCCTGGCTAAAGACGTCTCCAAATCACGCATCACGCAGGACCAAGCGGACGAGGCCCGCTCAAAATTGACGAGTACGACGTCACTTGAGGAATTGTCTAGCGTTGATTTTGTTATCGAGGCCGTGCCTGAGATCCCCCAACTGAAGTTCGATATCTTCGCCAAACTGGCTGAGATCTGCCCGCAGCACGCCATCCTAGCTACAAACACGTCGTCTATTTCCATTACTAAGATAGCTGCGGCGACGACACGGGACCCCAAGGACACCTCCGCCAGCTCCCGTGTAGTTTCGACTCACTTCATGAACCCCGTTCCCGTGCAAAAGGGTGTCGAGATTATCAGCGGGCTCCAGACGAGTGCCGAGACCCTCGCCACTGCCGTGGCGTTTTGCAGGGCAATGGGAAAAGTCACTTCGGTATCAGCCGACTCGCCTGGCTTCCTCGCCAATCGGATTTTAATGCCCTACATTAATGAAGCCGTTATCTGCTTGGAGACCGGCGTCGGGGATCGGGATTCCATCGATGCCATTATGAAGAACGGCACCAACGTTCCCATGGGGCCATTGCAATTGGCCGATTTTATTGGGCTCGACACATGCCTCGCTATCATGAGGGTCCTACACCAAGAGACCGGCGACTCAAAGTACCGCCCGAGTGTCTTGCTAACCAAGATGGTCGATGCTGGCTGGCTCGGAAAGAAGAGTGGCAAGGGGTTCTACGATTACTAGACTAGACTCAGGATATCGCCCATTGCATGTAATACTTATAATTTCACGATCTTACTGTCATGATTCGAAATCAGTCTTGAATTGCGAACTTGCTTTCCAGGCGGAGAAGAAGACTTGCGTGAGCTCTTGCCCGGGTTTTCTCAAGACTCACCGTCTCCACATGCGATCGAGATATCCATCTCTCCTATCGAAATGCGGTGAATTAGTCTCCAAGCACGAGTCGTGCAATACCACATTGTATCCATTTATTTTCTCTACTAGTAGACTCCCAACACTTTCCGCGCGGTTGGTGGGGGGGAAAAGAGCTCAGCCCCCGCTTGCTACGTAGTTTAAGCTACCCCACGGGCGGTCTCACGAGCGCGAAGTAATTTTACTAGCGATGGATTTAGCTGGGGTTGAGGGGCTAGAGGGTCAATACCGCACAAAAAGCTTCTTCCACGATATCTACGTATTCCGACGACGGCGATTCAAGCGCGCGTGAAATCGTTTTTAATGTGATACTATGTATACCCCAATTCACTGGTTGTTTTCCGGTGAACAGAATGCCTTTTAATAGAATAGGTATCTTCTCGGCTATATGGCAAACGTTTATTGTATCGAGACTCATGTTGCCTACCTCATTTCATGAGGGTCAGGTACCTTCTGACCTGCCTAAGATCCATATCGTATGCACATCCTACCGTAGTTTTCTGTGGGTAGTTTTACTATATGTGATTACTTAGGGTTTGGCTAGGCAAGTACACTATTACTTCCAGGTTATTACTACTACTGTATGTACGTACCTAACTCTACCGTAATAATAGAACACCGTCGGTGTGAGGTACTATAGTAATGTGAGTGAGTTTAGGGCTACAAGTTATTCCATCACGCCAAGTTCGATCAAGCCTGTTACCCCAACTTGACTTGAACAGAGCCAAGAGAGTAAGGTGTAGTGTGTTTTTTCCCCCCTCATCTCCCCCAGATCTACCGAACAGCCGCTACAAGCATGGGGGATCATTGCTTCTCGACGTTCCTGAATTAGTGTTTCTCTTCCTTTCACAGGCACGCGGCACCACTGCATAATGACGGCATATCTCGATAGTACGAACACCGACGGATAAAACGAACTGATTTGGCAAGGAGTCATGTTTCGAGTCAGGGATCGGTAAAGGCGCGTGATTTTTACTTAACAAGTTATGCTAGATAGGGAGATACACATTGGAGCTACAGTACCTATATGTACTAGTATGGGTCTGCGCGGGAGTGCGGAGCGCTCTTTCGGAGGTATCTCCCGCTTCCGATTCTTCTCGGGAGGATGCCGACAGGTGTGTCGGAGGATGTCCGACACTCCCTCGCAAGCTCCACCCCGATAAACAGGAGTTACCAAATAAGACTTCATGCATTTCTATAATTCGATGACTAAGAGGTGTCCCACCACGTTAGCGGAATTTTTAGTCTGGAATTCTGTCTGGACAAACTGGATCGCCAGGGAGTTCACGATGGTTGACGCAATCCCGGTTTTGGCCCCTCTAAAACGTTTAACCTAGTTTGCATCCTGATTATTCACTGGCTGCCATTTCTAGTCTAGGTACTCCGTACCTAACTGTCTAGATACACTACGTAGTAGACAGTGCAGTGCACAGATACGTGACTGTTCCCGTACGTAGTATTATTATAATTTTGCATACTACCCAACCTGTGTCCTCCAACCGTCTAATGCACTGCAGGAAAAAAATTGTTTCGCCATTTATTCTCGGAAGGACATAGCCGGAAGAGTAGTTTGCCGACCCTGGAGTCCAGTTTCGGTGGCCGCTGAAGTCGCGAGGTCGACATCAAACACGGACGCTAGGGCCTAGGTAGGTATCATCCAGCATCAGAGCATCAGGGCAGAACCAGGGAGCCAAGGTGGTCTAGTCAGATCTTTGCTCCCAAGGGCCCCACCGTTGACAAGCCCTACTAGGTGCATTTTGATGCTGACAGGTTATGAAAGCCTCGTGCATGTGATTCTTGGTTCGGGACAAAGGAGATATACCTTAGTGGACAGAGGCACTGTATGTAGCCCATGCAGCTGACTCGTTTGTGACCAGCCAAAAGACCAGCTACGCCGCCTGCTTGCAAGGCACCTTTTCATGGGAATAACAGACAGAATGGCTAGAATCAGCAGGCCTCGCCGACCTTGATGTCCAATTGGCCACTCCACAGGCACAGCTGAGTTTTTCACCTTGGCATGGACATTGGCGATGGAAACGGGACTGGAGTCCACATCGAAACCTCGCGCAGTACTCGCGCTCTCGGGACTAAGTCTGGGGCCGCCGGACACAACGCGGGAATAATCATGCTCGCCGTAGTCAATCTGGAGAAAGCGCTAGGCATCGTAATTCTCCAACGGGTCCAAACGGGTCTCCAAGTTCTTTTTTACTGACACTCCGTTGAGAATACCGTGTCCCCATTCCCAGGCGCAGAGAGGTGTAAAAAAGAAAGCCCAACTTGTCAGCGGCATCAGCATTTTTTATGGTCACAAGACCGGCAAGAAAAAAAGTTAAGGCATTGACATCAAGGAAGGCAGGTGACGAAGCAGACGCCGTTTTCAGCGTCGGTTTTCCATCATTATTGTTACTTACTAACGGGATCCCCTGTCCATGTTGGCTCACTGGTACCGCCAAGAATCATCGTGCACAATTCCCATCCTTTTTATGGAGCGCGTCACCACCCCTTAGTGCGAGCGAGAGGATACACACCGAGTTACAGAACACGACCACGGAAATGCCATACGGCAGACGAGTAGCGACGAGTATCTTTGTGGGGTCATTAATCAATGTCCTTAGATGGGGCTCTGCTGCTAGTACATTATGTGTGGATGTACAGACTACGTTAGTAAGTATGGAGCTCTCTGTTGGAGTGTTCGGGGTGGTCATATATTAGCTCCAGACCCCAGGAATGCCGCTTCGAAGCACTCGTCTGTTTTAGCTATCTCGAATTGCTGCCATTCTTACTGGACACTCCAGACTTTCTCATGCCGTCCAATCTCGACTTTTGTTTTTCAAGTGCCGTGTGGATGTCAAGACCACATAGAAAGAACCTCGGGAAGTCGCAGAGAAAGCTCATTTCATCAGGGCTTATAGCGCTGCACACCTCGCACGGCTAGGACCTTCAGCAAAGGGCGTCCGGCTTGATCTCATCTTATAGTTTCTCTTGAAAGCACAGCATAGATCCCGTCATTTGAAGCAGAGACTTGGACCAAGTCTCTCTATATTGGAGGAAGCTCGCCCAAAACAGGGGCAGGCTCTTGGCCCAATTAATCGGTTACAGAATGGCCTCGGAAGACACGAACTCGGTCCGTTCGTCCGAATCACACATGGAAGAGGGTACAACGCCAGCCACGACGCCTACAACGCCACCACCGACCGAGATGGCAGCGACGTCGCCAAAGGCAGCAGAGAAGGCGTCTTCGTCGCCCAAAAAGCGAACCGCTTCAACAACAGAGCCTAATGGTGCGGTCAAGGTGACTAAGAGGCGAGCTGCTCGGGCCTGTGTGTCGTGCCGAGCCCGGAAAGTCAGATGCGACGTCGTCGAGGGTGCTCCCTGCGGCAATTGCCGATGGGACGGCGTTGAGTGCGTTGTGCAAGAAAGCCGCCGCCGCAAGTAAGCATATTTTACTCCTAGTATACAATTCTTACCGCTCTATTCCCTTGTCTATAACGAGGCTTGTGGTGTATGAGCTGAAGATTCTCTGCCGCCGTCAATTGCCCCACGCGCAGAATTTCCCTTTTCGGACACCAGATCTCCAATTCAATTCCGCCACTTTCGTTTCTTCTACCCGGTCTGCTGCTGGCTTAGCTCAGCTCGGGTGGAATTACTACAATGGTACTACAATGGTTAGACACGGCACTGACTAAAAACCCTTGTCTTCTCTCTCTCTCACAGGAAGGGTCTTTACCACTCAAATTCAGCCACTTCGCACATTACCGCCAACAGCGGCGCCCCGCATCACCAGCATGCCGAGGCACAGTTGTTGAAAGCGAGGACGACGCCGAATCCCATCGCCATCGCCTCTGCGGCGTCTGCCCAACCCCTGCACCATCCCGCCGAGTTGTCGCAGACTGCTGCCCTGAATGCCACCGCCAATAAACTCGGGGTAAGCGGGCGCGACGGTGTCGAGGTTCATGCCCCTCATCTCCAACGTAAGTCGATCGATCGTCTCCAGTGTGGAGGCGCCGATACCCTTCAGCTTTCACATGTCAAAAATAAAAAATCACAAATCACAAGCCACAAGTCACGTCACACGTAGATCGTCATATACCTTGCCCATGCTCAATTCGTCGTTTCGGAATCTCGTGAAACGAACGAGTACTCACATGTCAATTCAGGTCAACGTCCCCATTTAATTCCCTCTCTGCCACTTGATAGCACGCAGGGCTCGAGATATCCTAGCATATTCCCACAGCCGCCCGCCAGCCAGATCAATCCGGGCTCTGGCGCGCACGCTGACGCTGGTATTGAAGCTTTGAAGACAGCACAGTTCCTTAAACCGCTAGACAAAAGTGATGTTCTTTCTCAAGAATATGGTTTTCTTCGACCATTACCATCGAAATTCGCCCCCGAAGATGTAGACTATCTTCGTGCTAAGGGCGCTCTGTCGGTGCCTAGCTTCCCACTCCAGAAGGCATTGTTACGTGCCTACGCGGAGTATGTCCATCCGTATATGCCCCTCTTAGATTTGCATACCTTCTTGAGCATCGTCGACGCCCACGATGGATCTCGAGGGCAGACCAGTCTGTTCCTGTATCAATCTGTTATGTTCTGTGCAACCGCATTTGTGAGCAACAAGATCCTAAAAGAAGCGGGCTATACCTCGAGAAAAGCAGCCCGCAGGGCATTCTTCTCGAAGGCTAGGGTAAGGACCGTGCCCCATTATTATAGAACCTTGAAAGCTCACGCGAACAGCTGTTGTATGATTTTGACTACGAAAACGACCGCCTATTGCTCGTGCAGGGGCTTCTCTTGATGACCTACTGGTACGAAACACCAGACGACCAAAAAGATACCTGGCATTGGATGGGCGTCGCCATCTCGCTGGGCCACACTATCGGCTTGCACCGAAACCCGGCCAACACCAACATGTCTCCTGAGAGACGGAAACTATGGAAACGGATATGGTGGTCCTGCTTCATGCGTGACCGCTTGATTGCCCTAGGCATGCGTAGACCAACTCGTATAAAAGACGAAGATTTCGACGTACCCATGCTAGAAGAAGACGACTTTGATATCAAAGCGTTGCCTGATGATGTTCAGGTCGTGGGCCCCGAATGCACGCTCCTGCGCGACGTTGTAATGCAGCGAGAATTGGCACAAATGTGTGTCGAGAAGGCGAAGCTCAGTCTTTGCATCAGCCATATGCTGAAGGCTCAGTATTCGGTGTTGATTTGCACCAAAACCCACCCGGAAAACACCACCAACAGTACCATGATGCTGCTCCCTAACAAGCAGCTCGATAACATGGAGAACATTGCCAAGTGCGACCACGAACTCACGAAATGGGCCGAAGCATTACCGGAGTCGTGCAAGTACCGTCCGCTCTCGCCACTCGACGTCCAGAATGGGCGCAGCGTCATTGCCGTCCAGCGCAATCTCTTGCACATGGTGTACTTCACGACGGTATCCGCGTTGCATCGCCCGCTATTCCTCCCCTCGTCACCGAGGGATTACCAGCAGACCCCGAGCCAAGTCCAGCAACAGATATCCCGCATGCGTGTGTGCAACTCGGCCGTGCAGATCACGCGCATGGTCGCGGAACTGAGCGCCTTGCGCCTCGAGAAGTTCCTCCCGACCACGGGTGTTACGGTCATGTTGCCCGCAATGATCATCCACATGATTGAAATGAAAAATCCGTCGCAGGTTGTTCAGGCCGCGGCTCACAAGGGTTTCCAGCAGTGCATGCGTGTTATGACGCGCCTGCGCGACACCTACGCCGCGGCTGACTATGCTGTCGCATTCGTCAATGCCGCCATGCGCAAAGGGGCCCAAGTCAACCAGCCACAACCACCTCAGGCTTTTGGCAACAGAAGCCGTGAATCTCCCAGTGTAGCGGATTTGAAGGCCGCCGTGTCGTCTCAGTATGTCGCCGCCTCTGGGGGCTATGCTATACCGACTGGCATCGAGGACGTGACGACACCACCGCCAGAGCCTTTGACGTTCCCAACCGCCTCGGAAGATGCTTCGGTATTAATGGCTGATCCGACGCTGGGCATAGATATGATGCAGTCATTCGCACCATCTTCGAATATTATGAGTTCCGCTTTCACCACCACCACTACCACCAACAGCAACAACAACAACAGCAACTCTAACAAGATTCAGAGCAATCTTGCCAACATCAACGTTAATACGGCAGCGACGGCTACGGCCCCGGGTGCCGCGATGGATGCGCACTCGCCGCCGCCGACGGACATCATGACGCCAGTGTCGAGCGGAATGTCCGTCGGGTCGCCGTCTTCGGCGGACCGCTCTCTGGACATCAGCAACATGGACCTGGACGCCTTCGACGACGGTCGGGCCGACAAGTTCGACTGGAATTCGATCTCGGGTCCCAAGATCGACTTCGACCAATGGCTGCAGTTTCCGCCCGGCGAAGGCGCCGCGGTGGGCCCCGGCATGGGCCTCAACATGTGCGACAACGGGCTCGTGGCTCTGAGCCAGATCGAAGGATCGGACGCGAACTTCAGCATGGGTCCCCTCGACGTCGCCGAGGATCTCGTGATGGGGTGATGGACGCCGAGCACCCGAACCGAAATCGGCATTCCGGTTTGGCAGCTAGCTCGGCATTACGTTTGGTAAACTCCTTCCATCCAGGCTTGGATTTGGTTGGATTTTGGCGCGATAGATGATTCATTGGATAGGACGGCGCTGATGGAGCATATTCTTTTTTCTTTCTTCTTTTTCTTCTCTTGCTTCCTGATAAGCGCAAGACGTATCGGCGGGATATTTACTCGCTCTTATACATCGCAACAACAGCAACGGCCTACTTTTTATCTCTCTCCGGGCATTTAGAACCGGGAGCTTGGAGCTTTCGCAGGGCGTGGGATATACTTACTATATGGAGGGGAAAAAACGGGTGGGCCGATTATGGTCCGATAATGGGTCGATGTGATGGGGGTTAATTGGGCTTTTTGGGTTGGGATTTTCCTGATTTCCTTCCTCTTCCTCCTCCACCTCTTCACGATGCAGTCCGAGCGGGCTATGACTATGGCTATCTATATAAAGGCGTTGGCAACACCTTACCTTTATTAGGTATACCCTACCTGTCTACCTGCCTGCCTGCACCGATTCGCACTCGCCGTTTCTTTTCTTTTTCTTTCTACTGGGACTCTTTTTCCTGGTTCCGGGCCTCTTACGCTTATACCCCGATTAACGAGGCCACGATCAAATCAATCATGTTTTGGGGGGAACACAAAACGGAGAAAGGCAAGGCAGGGCAGGGTGGGGCAAGGGGTGTTGGGATTTTCCGGTATACTTATTATCTGAGTGGCTTACTTCATAGACTTTTCTTTGCACGTGGTATGCGATGAGAGCTGGAAGCTATATAATGAGGCCGAATCAGCAAATATAGAATCCATTTGATTGCACGATATACAACAATTCAGATGTGATCTTGATCTACAATCCCCGGGCGTTTGTCCTGCAGGGTTGTGAGTAGTGTAATCATAATAAACACCCGCGCGGGTGTTACGTCAGCCTAATTTTCCTTTTACGGCGAGACGGGCCCGCGTTAAGGCAGCTCATTGGACGGGGCGGTCTACCCGTTTGCATATGTCTCGCGTGTCGTGCTACCTGTCTAGTTTTTTTAAGGTTTTTTTTGTTTTTTCTTTTGTTGCACGTAGCACCAACCGAGCTTGGTAATCATTGTGAAAAGCTGAACTAGGGAGTACCTAGTGTAGTATACCTTCTCAGTAAGCGGCTTAGATCTGCTCTACTAGGTAAGTACCTAATATGCTGAACAGCAATTAGTCATCATAGATAGATCCTCATGCCTAGATTCCATGGATAATATTGTCTTTTGGCTGCGCCGCGCAGGCGGCTCCAGTTTTGTACTACTAGTTAGTATATCCATCCGGAGGGATTCTAGACTCCGTTCATGATTCCTTTGCGCGCAGCTGGCGGTGGGTTGGGGTGAGTAGGCTACCTATCTAGGTAGGCTCTATAGTAGACCTAGTTAACTCCGGGCCCTCTTCCCATAGGTACCTATAGGAAATTGTATAAAGAAACTATAGTAACAGGGAGGGACGGTGCAAAGTCGCTCCGGAACCATCCCGGAATACCTTGTATCTCGAGGAATGAGCCAGCGTTCCAGGTGTCCCATGGGAATGTGTACTCGTAAGTTACCTGATTGAACTTCTACTACTCTAGGTATGTTGACAACGCAACTAAACTAGCCATTCCATCCCATTCATTCTCCAATTCCTTTTACCCTTGTTTGGGGGGGAATTTTATGAGAAATCGGAGGGCAATCGCGGTGGAAGGAAGAACAACAGCAATAGCGGACCGTGTGTAAAGTCCGGTTCTCCGTTCGGTCGGCGGGTTTATGCTATACTAGACACGGGTAGCAGGTACCATCCCTCCTTAGCGCTTTCCTATTTTTATTACCTGATATCCACCAGCTATGGTAAGAGCAGGTACCTAGGATGGATAGATGAATGGAAAGAGCGAGAATAGACGGAGTATAAAGATCCTCCTTGGGCCCTCGGGCGTGTGGATTTTTTCACACATCATGACGATAATCTCCCGTCTACGGTAGCGTTTATATAAACAACAGCGCAGCGTTGATACAGCATAGAAGAAGAAGGAAGTCTTATAAGTGACACCTAGACGCCTTATAATCGAAACAACACGCATAAAAACCACACTTTCCACCGGACATTCCCCCACCTCCCTACTCAGCACCGCCATGCCTAGGACAGTCGTCGTGCTAGGCGCCGGGTTCGCCGGCCTGCCCATCGCGCACTACCTGCTGCGGCGGACGTCGGTGCAGCACCAGGACCTGCGCGTGATCCTCGTCACGCCGCACGACACGTTCTACTGGAAGATCGCATCCGTGCGCTTCGCGCTGCCGGACCAGATGGCCGAGGACAAGTACATGTTCCCGCTCGCGGAGCAGTTCGCCGGGTACGCCGCGGGCAAGTTCGAGCTCGTGATCGGCGCCGCCGAGGCGCTGGACCCGGCGCGGAACACCGTTTCCGTGCGCGTGGGCGGCGGCAGCGACGGGGAGCTCCGCAGCATCGAGTACCACACGCTGGTGGTGGCGACGGGGTCGCGGTACCGCGACGGCATGCCGTGGAAGGAGGTCGGCACGACGGCGCAGACGCGCGCGGCGCTCGCGGAGCTGCACGCCGGCATCCGCGCCGCGCGGTCCATCGTCGTCGCGGGCGCGGGCGTGACGGGCGTCGAGTTCGCGGGCGAGCTGGGGTCCGCGTACGGCAAGGCCGGGCGCAAGACCGTCACGCTCGTCGGCGCCGACGCGCTGCCCCTCGAGAAGCGCATGAAGGACAACGTGCGCGAGACGGCCAGGCGCGAGCTCGAGAAGCTCGGCGTCAAGTACATCGGCGGGGCCAAGATCACGACGGCGGCGGACGGGGTAAAGGACGCGAAGACCATCACGCTCACGCGCGCCGACGGGACCACGGAGACGCTGGCCGCGGACCTCGTCGTCCCTACGTTCGGCGTCGTGCCTAACACCGAATTTGCGCCCGAGGGGATGCGCGACGCCACCTCGGGGTGCCTGAAGCAAGGCTCGGACTTGCGGGCGCCGGGACACAAGAACGGTACGTAATGCAATCCCCCCATGCTTAAAAAATGATGGCCGGATGATAACTAACGCCCAGCCCCCTCGCAGTGTTCATCCTAGGCGACGCCGGCAACCTGCAGCCGGCACAGGCCGCCAACACAGACACGCAGACACGGCATCTGATGACGCAGCTCGGCGCGTACTTCTCCGGCGAGCCGATCAAGCCGTACGCCTTCGACCCCGACCAGGTCCAGCTGGCGCTGACCATCGGCCGCGACCGCGGCACCGGGCAGGTCGGCTCGTGGAAGCTCTGGAGCTTCCTCGTCTGGTTCCTCAAGGGCCGGCACCTGGGCACGGACGGTGCGGACGCTTTTGCCAAGGGCGATGCCGGCGGAATGGGAAGGGCGTGGCCTAAATAAGTGTGGGGGAGATACCTAATCTAGGTGTATAATTCTTTGTTTTCTTTTTTTATTGTGTCGGTATGTTTCGATAGCGGCCTGTGGGTTCTGAGGGCGGCGTTGGCTTGTAGCGAAGCACTGGTCCCCCATCTTATAACCATGATGACGGATCTTATATCTGGGTTGCGTATTTACACCCACCATGGCAAACTTGCATAGCTCTCTACATTTTCTATATATACAATCAATATACCCCGAGGTCATTGAAAAACGACCACCATACCCCGCAAGTCGAACGAGGTAGCATAGTGACCACTGACACCGACAAGGACAATAATGTCTGCTGCTATGCTGTAAATACCAACGTGATCCGTGCCCGATAATCCTATCTCCCACTGACGTCTTTACAGCCCTCGAACCACTAGCGACATCAGGTATATGAAGACAAAAGATTGGTCGGCATGCTTCATGGCATAGACATGAACACTGATAAGCATCCATCCCTTTCCTTACACTTGATAACACACGAGAACATTGGAGTTCACACTATACATATTGCTATTGTTGATACCGTCACTTATCAGTACAGCAATTTAGTAACCTAAACCGCTAACACACTTGCTAACAATCCATGTAAACCACTGGCTAAAACAGAGTAGAAGAATTATTTACTCTGCTGCCGTTTCTGTGGCTGGTGGCAATGCTGTCGAGCTCTGTTCCTGGCTTAAATTGGACACCTGACCTTCAAGATGCGGTCGCTTAGATTCTGGCTGAGTCTCGGGAACAGACGGAGGACGCTTCCTCTCCTTATCATGCCCACCGTCCTTGGCCGCGGCTGCACGGCGTGCCTCCCTTTGTTGTTTTTCCTGCTTCTCTTTTTCACGACGGAGCGCCTTAGATTCAAACTCATGCCAATCGCCCTTTATGTCCTTCAGTCTACGTAAGCGGTTAGTATAACGTGTCATTTACTGGAGTGAGAATTTGCTTACTCGACGGCCTGCCGCGGAGGTGGCTGTTCTATGGTGAAGTAAGGATGCTCAAGAACATCAGCGGCCGAGGGTCGTTTGATCGGGTCGTACTGAAACATGTCTTCCAAGAGGTTGAAGGCGGCAGCAGGCAATCGTTCCCTATACTTATCGGCAAATACATTTGGTTTTCGATAACTAGGCCGTAGAAGCTCAAACCAGGGAGTATCCGCAAGCCCAGGCCATTCTTTTCGATTAGGTGTGCCAAGTATGTTGTAGATCTTCTCCAGTTGACTAATTTCGCCGCCATCACCTGGGAATATAGCATGGCGAGTGAATATTTCTACCATGACGCAAGCAGCACTCCATATGTCGACGGCAGCGCCATACTGTGTCTCGCCTAATAGCAGCTCAGGGGATCGATACCATATCGTGATAACTCGGTTGGTATAATCTAGCTGGTGCCGTTTCGCATAGAAACGAGCTAGACCGAAATCAGCAAGTTTTAGAATACCATCGCTGCTGACGAGAATGTTGGCAGCCTTGATATCGCGGTGGAGAACTCCACGTTTGTGTAGATAATCCAATCCCTCAAAAAGTTGCATAGCTAGATGTTTCTTTTGTGAGGCGTCAAGCTTGTACGTTGGATGATTGAGCAATCCGGTGAGATCGTGCGAGAGATATTCGAAGACCATATAGCATTCGTTTCTCTCGATCATCATTTCGTGTAAGTCGACAATGTTAGGGTGCCTCAGTGATTGAAGAAGCTTTACCTCTCGCATGGCGGTAACCGGGAAACCGTCTCGTTCTCCCTCCATTCGAATTCTCTTTAATGCAACCAATTTTTTGGTGTAGACGTGTTTTCCCTTGAAAACCTTGCCGTAGGTGCCTGATCCGACCACTGATTCATTGCCTGGTTTTCTGAAGTAGACGGAGACGGATCGAGCTAGTTCAGGTTCCAGTGGAGGCTTTGGCTTCAACTTTCTTCGCGTCTTTATTACTTTGCGGGTCCTTGGTTGTTCGGGCGGCTGGGCTCTGCTATGGTGGTAATCTGCCCGGGCTCGCGCAGATGCAGGCTCTCTAGGAGTGTCTTTCGGTAAATCTCGATCTCGATCATCAATTATAGGCGGCGGTTCCTTCTTAGGGGCAGCACTAAATTTCTGGGAAATTTCCGGTTTTGGAGTAGCGACTGGGTTCTTGTTTGAAGTTTTGAATGCAAAGCTGAATTTGGAGTTGGCCGGGCCGGTGGGTGCTGTGGGAGGTGGCCTGGGGGACGGTGTTTGGTCGGTCACGGCCTTTTCGTCTTTTAATATCTCTTCAGGGTGATTGTCCGGTGGCTGTGCGGTATTTTGTGCTTCTTCATCCTCATCCTTTGCATTCGGCGTACCAGAGCGGACAGGCAGGGCGTTGCTAGGAGAACTCAACACACCCCTATTGGAACTACTCGATGTTGGCCACTGGCTGTGTCTGGATGAGATATTATCATTCAGGCCACCACGAGCGGAGATCATTCCACCTCGAAAGCTACTTCGAGAAAACCCACGACCACGAGAATTAGTTTGGGCCATAGGACCCGTTGGGGGACGGGGGGGTGATTGGCTCGACCTTTGACGTCCTCCAGGACCAACGGGAAAAGGAAGATTTCGATCTCGCGGCAAGTGCTGACTGTTGGAAGTTAGCTCGAATTGCTCACCTTTGGAGTTAAGACTATTGCCATACCTTCTAGGCTGATATTGTGAATCGCCACCTTTATTCGGTCTAGCCGTCGCATGAGGCCGAGGCGAGGTTGGAGAGTCAAAATACGGCGAATTTGGCCTAACCTGCTGGGATGTTGGTCCCGGCGGAAAATCGTCAAACTGTCTTGGGCCAGCGTCCCTTGACGGCTCCGGTACCTCAAAACTGTTTCGTCGGTCCGTTCTCCGAAATGTGCTTACTTCAATACTGTTGGCCCCAGAAGCTAGTGGGCCGCCCAAGGAAAGTCTGGGCTCCTCGCGATATTTGGCCTTCTTTCGGGACCGACGAGAGCCGCGATCTTTAGGCGAGCGATGTGCATAATCGACTCTTGGCGGCTCAAAAGAAGGGGACGACCGGCGAGAATGCGGACCAATATCCGAGGGGCCTCTAGGTGGTGGCCGTCCGATTGAGCGAGAGGGGGAATAAGTGTGTGAGAATGAGGAACGGCGGGAGCTAGGCCGTGGGGAACGACTGAAATCTCGAATTTTAGAGTCGACACGTGGACGAGACGGCTTCGTGGGGCGTTCGTCGGAATTAGCCTCCCAAGGTGGTGATCGACTGCGACGACGGGTACGAGTTTCGTTTGGGTAATCGCCTCGTTCGGCGTAGCGGCGGTGGGGAGCATCGTAGTGTGGGGAGATGGAACGCCGACGAGGAGGAGAGAGCTTACGATCGGGCCTCGATGGCCCATGCCCTTTAGGATGATCCCGATCAAATCGTTCCTCTCTTTCCGCACGACGGCGGCGGTCGCGTTCGCGTTCACGCTTGGATCTTTTGGATCGAGAGGGGGGGAACGGCAGCGGACTTCGGCTTCTAGGCCGCTTTCTAGAGGGCGGAGAAAACGAACGGTCCCGGGGATGTTCCGGATAATCATTGGGCTTAGGATGATGTCTTGGTGAAGAAGATGCATCATGTCGCTTGCTGGAGTCGAGGTGAGAATTTCGACTGGGTGAGCTTTTTCCTCGACGCGTTTCGTCGAAATGATGGTCACGGTGGTCGGATGATGCGCTCTGTCGCCTTTCATCTACCCGACGCTCACTATCGTCGTGGTATGCTTCGCCCCCGTAGTACTTCTTCTCTCTAGCACGATGATTTTGAGACGGGCGGGAACCGGGAGACGAAGACCGTAGGCGAGTTTGTGCACTAGGGACATGTCCTCGACGGGTTTGCTGGGGCCTGCCTCGACCTCGAGAGCCATCGCGACTGTCTCTGCTCCGGTCGCGTTTCATGGCCACATCTCGAGAAAACGGTTTTTTTCGGGAATGATGGGCTGAGTCTGTAAACGAGGGAGAGCCAGGATCGATAGCAGCATCAGGAGGGTCCAGAGGCCGCATAGGGACTGCATCAACATCGCTCATTTTGGCCGTATCTGTGTTGTAGACACAGCGAACGAGACGGTAAAATTATGTCGCCGAGACATGGATTGGGCCACCTTTCGGAGTGGGTGGCAGCCTCATGCAGACAACCATCAACGTTAGCCAAATTAGAATAGGCCACTGCTCATTCTTTATCGCTGTACCGGCGGCGTCAGGATTAAAAACAAGGGGCGAAATGTCGGGAAGAAGACACGGAGAGCGCGTGTATACGCAGGCGCTGATATCGACAAAGGATTTGTCTATACTGGAGGAGTGCAGCGGTCGACGGTCTGGGGGCCGACAGGGCTGTGTGTGCACCTAAGGTTGGTATGTAAGATATGTCGTTGGTTGTGCGGTATAGTGGCATAGGTAACAGAGGTAATGTAAGTACCTAGAGGTAGGGAATGGAGATAAGAGGTGCACGTTTAGGCGGTACGCGGGACACATTAGGTGGCACCCGGGGCTTTAGCTCTTTAGCTTTAGCGCACTGGGCCAGTGCAGTGTAGGTTAGGTAGTCAGTTGGTGTTAGTTGCTGACTACTGACAGCCCACCCGGTTCAGTTCTCCCCAGTTCGGTTCTGCGCAGTTCTGCCCCAGGCATGGAAAAACGCCCAGGCAAATGTCGGATGGGCCGTACCGCAGTCCCATGGATGGTTTGGACGGTTTGGATGGTTTTGGCAACAAGACCCCAAAGGTCCTTAGAAAGGTCCTTAGCTGAGGCTTCAATCTAAAATGGAAAAAATCGGGGTCGCTCTGACTTTGGCCACCTGCAATTATTGCCTACCTTTTTATCATCCCAGATTTCTCTGGCCCCCGGCGCAGTGCAGTGCAGTGCGGTGCAGTGTAGTCAAGCACAGGGCCGGTCAATTGTATTTTCCCTGAGGGCCGCCTTTACTATCGCCAGATGCAATTGGGGCTGGGGCGGGCCTTGACCTGACCTGACCTGATCTGACCTGATGCCTGCGTATCCGCTTGCTAAACTAAATGGCCCCAGAGTTCCTAGTCCTGCGCGAGGCGTGCCTTGTTTCTTTAGATAGCTGCAAGATGAAAAGAGATGATGATGGTTGGTCCAGGAGTGTGAGATGAAACCAACACCGACATCAAACTCGAGGTCTCCCCGCAAAGGCAACTTTGTCATAATGCCATAGTTTGAGTAGGCAGACAGACAGGCAAGCAAGTAAACCCACAGGGGGTATCAAGCCGTCTCGACTCGTTCTCGTCGACGACGCTTACCGCCCAGAGGTGGTCCTGATCGAGATAAGGTCAGGATGCAGGCGATAGCAGTGCAGAGCACACCACCAATATCACTATCTACGAACCAACTTTCCCTAGGCCTCCTCGTCTATCCTCCCTGCTCTTCTGTCAACTCGCAATTATCAGGTAATGGGCCTTTCCTAATGTAACGGCCACTTAAGATACTTGATGCCATAATCCGTGCTTCCTAATATTTTGACACCCTTGTACCAGCCACAGGCTGGCTTGATCGGAGACCCTTTACCTTGAGGTCAACGACTAGGCCTTTTCACTGTCCAACGTAGATGAATAGAGCAACCGTCCATAGAATGCTTGTGTCCGTGTACAAATTAGCTACTCCCAGGAATCGGTTGCCCTTATCACCTATCGGCAGCGACCGCAAAGACGATGCTGCAACGATCACTTAGACGCCAGCTACTGTTTATGGAATTCAAGAGCTAGCCCCGTTGCTCTCGAAGATGCTAAAACCGGGACCGGACAAGCTGCCCGGTTCTAGTGTATAGAGTGCTTGTCCTTCAAATTGTTCTTCGACTAACAGCATTGTTGCCTAGCGTCTATGACATGCAAGGGGAATATGTTATGGTTATTCGACCTTTCTTGCTTGAAAGGCCTCATTCAACCACATACTCTCTCGACAGAGACATTGGTACCATATCCTTCTTATCAGTATGGGAGGGGTGGGAAGACTTGGGACGAGCATCGCCAGTGGAAAGGAATTTATGCACTAGAGAAGACGCAGCAGAGAAGGTAAGGAGCTCCCACAACTATATTTTGCAAGGCTCGTTGTTGCAGACCGGGTCGTGTTTGCGGAGGACGATGGATTGCTGGAAGGGTCCGAACATCGACAAACGTAACAAACGGAGATCGACAACATTGTCAGTAGCATACTCCCTCGGTGTGCCTAGTAAATATGGCCGGATTTGGTGTCGTTGAGGGAATGAAAATGGATACGAATTATCGCCTAAATATGAATAAGGTGTTGATTTCGACTCGCATCGGTGGGGTAAACGGGGGTGATGATCTAAGAATTGCTGAAAGTTTGATGGGTTATCATCATTTGCGCATGCGCAAGTCCATGTCGGTTGGAGAAGGAAGATCGTAACATCTTGAACTGGAGGTGGTCTTCTCTCAAAGCGTATTTATTCTCATTACGCAGCCGCGCAGGCGCGGAGACAGAGTAGAGGCTGAGGCTAATCAGGCGGGCAACAAACGCAATAGCCGCGGGGGAATACCAGTCCAGCACTTCCTCACTGCAAAATCTCTCGCAATACTAGAACATGTGAAGAGTAGTTCAAAAGGGTAATAAAAATTTATAGGACTGAAGGTCTATTAGCGGTGCCTGCGATGACGGGTAATTGAGTGGGCGGTATTCGATCAGAATGGCGAGGTTGCCAGGTCTGGCTTGACACCGGAAGTCGAGGTAGGTAGGTAAGACCAGTACCCTTACTGTGCGATAAATATTAAACACTGTATGAATATTACTGTATTATCCCTTACGCATACAGACATTATATGTGTAAATACATATTGGCAATATTAAATCCATTCATACATATAAGAAGAGTACCCAGGTACCGGTGTAGACCAAGGTATCTTGTTCCAACAAGAAGCTTGCTTTACGGTGCCTTGTGCCTACTTTCTATGTAGTGATAATATTATGGCATTCAACCCGATGCCATGCCTATTAGATACAGGTTTAGAATTCCCGTGACGAGATCTCATCTTTAGTCACCACTTACCCATCACTACCTACCTAGGTAGATAATAGCGTCTCATCACCTCAGCCCGTGAAAGGACAGCCACTCTCCTCTAAAGGCAAGGCAAATCTAGGTGTGGTTAATTATTCTCGTATAACCTACTTCCTCGATTTCATGGGGCTTGCCGGATTATGGCCTTCCCAAGAACCACCCAAAAGTAAGGCTTCTGCAGAAACGTTTCGCATTGTGGACGTTTTGCCCCGGTAATATATACCTTGCAGAGATGATAGGTCTAGCAGTCATCCTTCTTACTATGATACCAGCAGTACCTAGGCAGTGCACACTAATAGCTCCAAGGCCTCTTACGTATGTGTGTATGTATGTATGTATGTATGTATGTCCTAGCTATGGCCCGGGCAGAAGTCCCAAGCTCTGCATGCTCCGAACCTTTTCATTTCGGATCAACCTAGTTCCCCCAACTTCAATCTTATAATGGCCAGGGCTGGGCCATCTCACCTTCGTTGTGTGTCTGGCTAGTGCAAAACATTGGGTAAAGCGTTCAGGAACAGAACATTCTCGCCCTGTGAATAGGTAACAATAATCGATGAAGGCAGCTTGAGGGTCACATCGTTCATTTATTACAACCAAACCTATTACACGTTATCGACAAGTGGTGTACTAGGGTACTCTCCTTTTAATGTCGATCTGTTCCAAGATAGCGTATAGAAGCCTATTCGACGCTGGAAGCTACATAATCGAAGATTGCCCATGTCGCCAACTTAGGTGATGCGGTTCAATTTACGATGATTACGAGATAAAAAGAGTGTTTATCGCGAGGAGGTAGTAGCGTACATACTAGTATATGTCTGCCGTGGCCTCCTTGCACACTATGATACAAGCTACGCCTCAGATTTCTAAGTCACCTACGGGGAGGGGGCAAAAGATGCAATCGTAATCCGCCCTCACTCTCAAATATCTCGTCATCCAATGATTTGAGAATACCAGCTATAGTGGAGGGGCATTGCATCATCCCAACAGTACCATCTAACGTGGCCAAACTGAGTACGACCGTGAGCATCATGTTATATTTCTACGAGATGGTGATTCGTGTCCGTTTATATATCTACTTTTTTCTCTTATTACTATGACCAGTTTCAACAATATGTATCCAATCTAATGCGTGGCCGGCTGCCCTGATCTTCACAGGGGCGCCGATTTTGAGGCGAGCCCATTAGATGACGATAAGAGTTGGGACGACCCAAGAAAATACATGCTAGATAATCTTTCCGGAGGTCTAGTACTAGGTCTATTACTATCGACCGTTATAAAAGATGTTTCTCTACTATGTTTCCGCCACCACATGGCCAATTTCCCTAGTACATTTAACCAATCTATGCAATACGATATAGTATATACCTAAGTAGTAAGCTGAGGGTTGATAATATCGGCCTGTGCCCCAAAAGAACAAAATACAGTGACAACAACAAATTACCTACTCTGGAAGAAGTCTATTCCCTGCTTGTGGAACTTCCATCTGAATAATGGAATCATCTATATCTTCGCCGTCTGATTACTCTTAGGTCATACTTTAAAAACACCGCCTCCTATAGTAGAAGGTCGATAGCTACGTAGATGCTATAAGTGACGTTGAAGTCGGTGGCTGTGATACCTAGGTAGACAGGGCACTGGACAGGGTACCTCCTAGTGGGAGGTGGGAGAGACTATAGTGGGGTTGGGGGTTAGAGCCAGGGCAGAGCCAGGGCAGAACCAGGGCAGAACCAGGGTACTGCCAGGGTCTGTTTTGGGATGTCAAGATTCCGCGCACGTTTGATCCCCACATCGCCGCACCCTGACGCTAAGCCCTCTCTGGATTAGTGAACATGCCCTCCCAACGTCTTGGCCCCGTCCGTACCTAGGTACCTTGTACCTCCTAGGTAGTTCTAGTCTTATCGTGAGGGCTCCTTGCTATGACGAAACCTGGAGCTGTTCCAGCTTTGCTTCATCTCCATCGCCACGCTATGCCTCTTGACGAGACGGCAGCTCCAACCTGCCATCATTGTCTTCATTCGGGGCCCAGGCCTCGAGCTATGTCAAGCTACGTCAAGCTATGGGCACTCGCAAAACGAGCAAACCGGGCAAAACGGGTCTAGCGAGCCTTTGACACCCTTGTACCTTGTATCGAGGAGGGCCTGGAGGAACAATAGCGGTCCAAGCACCATCTCGTCCCTCTTCTGCACCGTAGATGTGATCTCGAGAAATCGATATGCCTTCTTCGCTTGTCCCCTTGAGAGAGCTCTTGGCCCATTGCGGACGGGGGCCTCGTCTCCTTCATGGTACTCGACCGGTTGGTCGGCCGTGGGATACAGGCATCCCTGGAACCACCTGCAGGTCAGAGTGATGGCTCGAAGCCGGAGACTCTCTCGTCCGCGCGGGTCGATTCACACTAGGTCCCTGTAGAAACGTTCCTAGGATGCTATTCCCATTATGGCTATTCTCCATGCATCCTCTTTGTTCTTGCTTCCCCATTCGAGAGACTGTGCCGTCGAGTGCAAGTTTCTTTCCTATCGTTCGTCGGCAGGTGTTGCGTGTGGTTGGTATTGCCACTCTTCGTTTCTCTCCACCTAATTTCTCTTCTGCATCTGCTGGTTCAGGTATTGTTTGTCTAATTCATGGGCAGGCTCCTGACATGTCAATGGTTTTTGTCTATTTCCAACTCGTAGTCCTTCATTATACCTCCATCTGTGCCTTCTAGATTGTACTACTCATCCATTACTAGCGATCCTGAGATACCTCCCGCGTAGATGACTCGATCATCATAGCTGGAACCCTTCGGGCCCGACGCCGTCGCCTAGCCTTCTTCACAATCGGGTCTCAATATGCTTTCTTCGACGGGAAATTCCAATTCTTTCAGCGGCTTCGGCAACCAGTGGTCGAGCAATTCGAGTTGGTCGGATAGTTCGAACTTCTCACAGGCAGCCTACAACGGCAGCTCAACGTTTGGTGTCATTAGTGAGCTGAAGTTCCTCGCTGCGAAGTCATCACGCCAGTCTACCATCATTCTCGCCTCTTTCAATATTGTCTCTGCGGCCGCAACAGCGGCAGGAATTCTCTACAATAACTATTTATCTGTAAAAAGGTCACCGCTGAGGCGAGGGAAAAGGTATGTATCAATTCAGACAAAGGATACAGCGTAAAAGCTAAACATTAGTCCAGGGTCAATATATTTACATGCGTTCGGGGTCCTGACGTGTATCCGTTCATCCTTTCCCTGGGAATTGTAGTCCAAGGCATCATCTTTGCTGTATCGCAGGCGCAGGGCTTGGACAGTCTGTTCCAGGCTGGATGTGCTTTGATTTCAGTGTTCATGTGGCCTGGTGAGTCATAATCTGTATATTATTTTCACTCTCTATGGATGAGCTAACTATCAGACAGCCGTCTTTATTGTGCCTTACATACAACTAGCTTTTGCCGTCGAGACCACGTTACGAGCCCTCCAATCAAACCCATTCCCCCCGAGAAGCAAGTGGACCGTTGCCATTTGCCTAACGATCGTTAAAATCGCATTACTTGCCACTGGCCTAGTCACCTTTTTTATTCGTGCACCCAATTTTTGTTTCGCTTCTCTCTTTTGGTTCGTGGCAAAATGGGCACTGGGAGGCTTTGCGCTTCTAATAAGCATCGTCGCCATCTTGGCGGTATGCGCTGTAATAATCTATCTCAAACTCACGAGATATTCGATGATAGAAGAAGATGAAAGAGTTGGTGCTTCTCGGATGATCTACTATATCGTTCTTGCGATTATCCCGAATGTAAGTATCTATTGGTTGTAAAAATGTGTACGGTAACGAGCTAACACGGAAGTAGACCTTGATGATCCCGTTCTTCAGCTATCTATCTTTCGGAAACCCATTCGAAAATAACGGCGATACTGGATTAACCCTATCAATGGTCTCAACAGTCGTCGCCAACGTGACCGGACTCATGACTGGTGGACTCTACTTGTTCCTTCGATCCAGCACTATCTCTTCTATCGCCCCGAAGAATAAGTTTGACGAGTACGAGAGCCAGCAGATGAAATTTCAAATGCGAATGCCATCGCCTAGTGATACAGATTTCAACAGCCATATCACGAAACCCGTAACAGCACCCCAGCGGTTCCGCAGAACAGAGTCTCCCGATGAAGGAATGATAGGGGAACCGCAACGCAATATTAGGTCCTACAATGCTGAGGACTTGAATCCGTTCAGGGCAAATCCCGTCTTCCAGCAAACTTCTGTTCCAAGAAGTCCAAACGATACCCACATACCCTTATTGATGGCACCGGTTCGGAAAGGTTCATCGTCTTACACCCTCTTCCCAAATCAAAGTCAAGGGAATAGAGTGTCGAAAGCCCTATTACCCTCTACAACCTACTCGCCAAATGCGAGTGAAACTTTAAGCAACGACTGTTGCGACATGCTTATGCCGCCTCCGTCGATACAACCACCAGGCTTTCGTCATCGGCGGGATTCATCCATGGCCTCATCCGCGACAGTCCAAATAGGGTTGCGTCTTTCGAACGTCCAGGATGTACGGCCAACGACGGCTAGTACCGACGGAGGAGTTGAGCGGACGCATGAATTAGGCTGTCCCAATAGACCGACGACCGAGGCTATAAATAGACCAAGCCCTCTCATTACTAGAGATAGTGTAGCCTCGTCGCCAAGCTCACATTATCATTTGGGATTAAGTCAAGCGGATACTGCAATGAAGACGTTGCCACCAGTTCCTCACGACTTTCCGGTTGAGGTGGATAGGGCGCCTATCCTCAACCCAACTGTGTACAGCCCCAATAGTCCTACCAAAGGAAAGGTCCCGAGTCCCAAAGGAGTTGGTTTTAATGTGCCGATGAGAACGAATACCACGCCCGTCGAAGCTATAGGAGAGAGTCGCCCAGCTTCTCGCCTTCCTGGAAACTCTGCTGCTGGAGCAGACAGAGCTGATTGGATATAAACGCTAAATTCATGCGTCGTTGTCGCAAAGCAATAACAGCTACTTCAAAATATCACCACCTCTTTTTTTTCGTACATGAATCTCAGCAATCTCTCCTATTTGATTCAATTCACAAAAACACCCATGAATGGGTGATCTGGATACGGATCTTGGTTGATGTCAAGTTAGTCGCCGCATTACTACCCTGCCAAGAGCCCGAGCCACACGGTCTCTGTAAGTAGACAGACGACTACCACAATCATTATCGATTCCGTTTCTTATTCCTGTCTTTGGAACCCTTTATTCCTGTCATTTTCATACCCTAGGCGTTTGGAGAGGCAAATTTAGCATGATTAGGCGTCGATCAGAAAGGGGAAGTCACGCTTCGTTTCTGTTCCCTTCACCCCCTTTTTTTTCTTTTTTTCGCAGGGTACGGTGCACCAATAAAATTGTGCGACTATGTGCCATACGTGTATGTTGAATTGTTATTATGTATCATGAGAATGGAGCCAGGAAATCCGGCTTAGAATTATCAATCTAGCAACGAGGAATGGAGCACTCGCAAGAGACGAGGAGAGGGAAGGCTGCAAGAACTGAGAACACGATCGCTATGCTCATCCCCCAAAATAGCCTGAAAATATAAAATCTATGAGCATACTGTTTCATTTCTGATGAATCGAGCTCTGTCAATGATGTCACATGATTACATATGTTCCCGCTATTTTCATGATTTCAGATAACCGTGATATCAGGGTCTGTTTCAAAACCTAGCATCCGAACCCTCGAGATTACATGGTTATGATTCCTCATCGACACCCTTCTGGGAGTCGTCATCATCCCCACCTCCATCCGGATCCGCCGTCTGCAACCCAGCTTTCTTCTCGCGTTCCTTCTGCCTCCGCTTCAGCTTCCGCTCCCGATTGAGGCGCTTCTTCTTCTCCTGGAGGTGATGCTCCTTGTCAACGAGGAGCTTCTTCGCGGCCTCCTCGCGCTCGCGCTTCGCCTTTTCCCGCACGCGCAGCAGCACGCGGTGTTTCTTGCCCGGGCGCGTGCGCTTCTTCTTCTCCCCGGCCGAGCCTTCCCCAGAGGCCCCGGGCGCGGGTTTCGACGAGGCTGAGTCCGCACTCGGGAGGATGTGGATCACGCGCCACGGCTTCTCGAGGCCCCAGCGCCGCTTCTTCGCGTCGGACAGCACGTACTCGGCGGTCACGGCGGCGCTGCGGTATTCCGATGCCTGTCTCTCAGACGGCGCGGATGCGACGTAGTACGAGCGTGGGCGCGACGGCACCACGAAGCCGCCGTCGCCTAGGGCCCTGGGGTCCTCATCGTGCGTGAGGACGACGGTGTGCGTGGGTGCTTCGTCGCGAAAGAGGCGGAAGGCGAAAACTTCCTCCTCTGGATGTTCCCCTTCATGCTGCGCGTCGCCCGTTGGGCTGGTGGCTTGAGGCTGCGGTTGAGCGCCGGGCCCGACTGCAAAGCTTAGATTGAACAGGCCTGATAGCTGTGCGTTGAGCTTTGCGTGCAGCGCCGACTTGGCCTGTGAATCATGGTCCCCTTCTTGGTCCGATGAGGCTGAACCGGAGGCCGAGGCCGAGTCATATAAATCTTTCCGGCGGACTCTAAAACTCACGTCAGACGGCGGCACTTTGCTAGCACGCTAAGGAGAGTGGCGTACCGTTTTGCTTCCGGAAGTGCAAACATGTTTTCTAGGCGGTAGCGAATCGAATCCGAGAGCTTATATAATGTGTGGCGTAGCGAGCGACGTGTACATCTCGAGAACCATTCATTTATTCGTGAGATAGGTATGTGTGAGATGAGACTGTGAGTTTATTGTCGTACTTGGAGGTAAGTGTAAGTAAAGTACGTATTTGCTTAGCGGTAGGCTACATGCTGACATAGAGGTACCTAGGTAGGTACCTAGGTAGTAGATATAGTAGGTGCAGTAGGTACGGTAGGTACCTAGCGATTGCTGTTAGGGGGAGGGAGATACATTAGGTACCTAAGGGGGTTACCTAGGTAGGTATACTAGTGGTGTGAGCTGGCAGGATTATTGTGGGCCCGTGAAAATAGTGAACTGATAAAAAGATGCCGACCGTCGATTTAGGCTTATCGCTTCCTCCGGACATTCTCTCACCTTTTGGAACATTAAGACCGAAGGTTAGTCCGGGCTGGACGAACTACCAAAGTAATATCTGCCTCAAGATGTCATAGATCACACAACAGCAGTAGTGCCATGTGTTGACGTGCCAGCTTTTTATCTATAGCGCAAGCGAGCGCTTCCTCGTGTGCCAAGCGGCCAACCGCCAACATGACGACTCTTCGATCGACCGGAAGTGTCCGACAACGAACTTGGCATACCACTGGTCGAGGGTCAGGACAGCGCTGTATAGTGACATGGCGTGCGTGCTTAGCGCACGCAACTCTCTAGCTTGATGGAACTAACACAGACAACGTTGAGAGGCTCAGCCGCAAACCCTAATAGACGGACGAATAAGCCGTCGTGGTATGCAGTGTGCGTGTTGTTTGATATACAACAACTAACTGAGTGTGGGTAGCCGGGGAACTGGTATTTTCCCTCGTCTCATAGACTGATACTCGCCTACCTATATACCTCCCGTCTTACGCTATCTCCGTGCTACTCTAAGTTCTCTTCGACTTGGCCTGCGGATATTAGGCCGAATCGGATAAAGACACTTAGCAGCCGCATTTCGTGCTTGACATGCTACACATAAAAAGCCAACCCAGCCCATCCTTCACTCGAGTGGCCAGCTAGCATAAACGATACACTAACCGGTAAAATGACACATTTTGTATGGAAGCCGGGGCGTACAAGGCGAAAAAGACGCTGTGAGTGGTAAGCCCTCCTCAATTTATAACTACCTCTTCCCATCGTTCAATTATGTCAGGTCAACATTTGTTGACATGGCACAAAAGTAAACGACGCATGAATCTTTTGTTTACATTGGAGCAATAGCACAGGTATAGTAGGGTATCGTAGCTCGGGTATTCCGAATTATGATTGCGCAACGCGAATGAGCAACAATAGTATGACAATGGCCATGGGGGATATCGAACGAATAATAATGGGAATGATCTGCGAGTCGAAGAACAAACGGCAGCAATGACAAGATGACGACGCTGGCGACGACGACATGTGACGAACGTCCAGGTGACAGAACCAACTCCGGATGCTTTCTCGATGCCCCAAATCCGTCTGGGCCCTTTGTGCTTGGTAGACTGTTGTGCGCGCCTATGAGAAAATAAAACCAACAATCCATCTTCCGAAAGGGGCCAAATGGAAAAAAAAAAGACAAGACGCAACACTGGGAGAGTATCAGAGAACACAAAAAAAAGTTTCCAGCAACACCTCAGCAAATTTAAATCCAAGAGATGCCCAAGCGGTACATCTAACCTGACTCTCCGCCTTTACACAACCACAATATTTACTCCGTCACTCCATTCATTCAACAGTCGTTTCATTTCCGCCATACTTTCATCTGAGTCATCCGTCTGTTCAAGTGGCCATAACAAAAAAAAGGAAGCCAGCAATTATCACTGTGTCCTCCCCTGTCTTTTACCTTTTTTGTTGGTTTTTGCTTTCGTTCGGAGTGGTTCAGCAAAGTGCCTCGTGTGCTCTGGCCTCTTGACCACGCCACACCCTCTTCTCCTCCCAGATGTTGAGAAACCGAGAATCGAGAAGAAAAACGCGTATAGGAATATTATACAGACGACATATCCACGAAGTCGTGTTATATCGATGAGGGAGAAGTCTCCTTTCTTTCTTCCACGCACACACTTCAGGGCCCGATACCTGGTTAAACCTGACCGCTGACCTTGCAGTGGTGGCAAACTGGAAGCCATGTTCGCTTTGACTAGTTATTTCGCATCTACCCCTATGTTGGGCTCCACGAATAATTGTTCAGTGTTGAAGCGTAGGTCCCTGGAGCAGTTGGATGCTCGCTCTTGACCGATATCGAGTGACTGGGCTTGTACTGATCTGAGTATGTATAAGGTCTACTCTCGCTTGCGGCTGCTCCGTTATGGTACGCGTGCACTGTCGAGCTGCTAGTTTCGCCCGCCGTCGTGGTCCATGACGAGGCTGGTGGATAATACTCGCGGGGTGGCGCGTGTGAAACGCCGGGGCCAGAACCGGTCGATGCCGCGCTCGTGGCCTCCGCACCACTAGTACCGTATGTCGACGCCGGATTATCGTATGTTGTCGTCTGCGGTGGGCCATACCTGTACTCAGACGTGGTGTCATTGTTGAGCGAACTAGTGCTCGGTACTGACTGATGGCCTGGATGCCGCGGGCTCTTCGACGGCCGTGGGTTTGAATCTACATATCGCGGCACACTGAGAGCGCTGTGATCTGCGCCGCCGCTTGAACTTCCTAATGCTGGTGTGGGCACTGACATTTGTGAGGGAGCCGAGGTTCCCGGAACATAGGCGTATTGTGTCCGGATCGGCGGCGGCGGTTGATCCGTGGCCGCCAGAGAGAGTTGCATAGATGGCATCGATGTTTGCAGTGGCAACTCCGGTTGGTCGTGCGAATAGCCCGTCGCCCCAGATACTGGGAGTTTCTGATATGGATCCGTCTGTATGGTGCTCGACGGGTAGCTGGCCGGTGCTGATGCTGGCAACCCAGACATGGGTAGCTGGCTTGGGGGATTCCAGCTAGGGTATGAACTAGATCATCTGTTACTATGAAATTCTCGAATCACGTTCGATTTCCCGGAACTGCCGTCCACGGCCCATATGATTCTCATCTTATAGATGGAATAGGGGTTTGCATATTGTTCCCTTGTCGTCTTTTCCACCGCCCTGAAATCAAGAAGGGAGACTACTTACTTCGACCTCATGGTCATGGGACTGCCGGGGATTTTGGAGGCATTAAAGGTGAACGCCGTCCTGGGCAACTCGAGACCAAGTCCCCTAAGCTTCGGGTCTTGGGGCTTCACTGCCAGCGGCCCAGCCACGATGCCTAGGCCCGTCTCGACTAATGCCTGGCCGCGTGAGCCTGCGCTCGACCCCAGAAGCGGGATCTCTTTGCGCGCCTGGAAGTTTCGCGGGCTGCGCCCTCTTACTACGATCGGTGCTGTGGTTGATTCTGCTAGGGCCACTTTCGTCCCATTTGCTAAAGACCCCATCACCTTGAGGTGTAGCACAAAGTGCTGTTGTAGTTCTTTCCGTCTCCCGTTATTTGCTGTCGCTCTATTGTTGGCTAAGATTAGCATTTGCATCGACGAGCGTTCATCCTTCCCCTTCTCTCCTTATTCTCTCTTTTAGGAGCATTGGGATCAGGGAAAATGTCACCTACATTCGAAATTGCAGACGCCTCCATCCAATCGGATACACGGCGTACTCGCCTTCAGGCTCCTGTCCGTCGTCTGGGAATGGGATCAGTGGTAGTGATGGGGGTTCTTGATCTGGCGTCTGTGGTAGCTCTGGAGAGTTTGGCGGCGGTGTCTTCCACGGGATCACGATGAGCCGTACGGGATGGCCGTCCACGGATTCGATAGCAGAGATAGTGACCTCGGTGTTGTTCACCGGGACGGTCTCGCCCGTTTCAGCGAGAATTACAGACAGCTGGCCGCGTGGTGTGATGAGCGACCCACTGATTTGGAATAGGTTCCGCCGGTAGCAGGTTAACTCCGGCTGTAGCATCGAGCCGTCGCCTGTGTTAGTAGGCATCTCGGATAGGAAAAACATGCCGTGCAACTGCGCTGACAGCTCCAGTTGCTGCATGCGCCCATGCTGGTCCACGATCGTGTGCTTGTCTTGCACCCGCCGGAACGACAACAGCTTGTGATCGTGGTTCACTGACAGTTTGGATCCGTCATCCCGCAGGTCCTGGACAATCTCCTGGTACGGCGGGTGCGGAGGCGGCTGCTGTTGCTGTGCCGCCTGCGATTCGCCGCCATGGTGCGGCCTCTTCAAGTTTGGGTAGCTGTGGTGCTGTGTTAATGAGGACTGCGAATATCCGTCAAAGGCGTCGGGATCATCCCGAGAGTAGCGCGGGTACGGGTACGGATGGTCGATGGTAGGGTGGCTGCTCCGAGGCCGTCCTGGGTGTTGTGAGGAAGTCGTCGTCGCCGCCGCCCCCGAGTCCATACTGTTCGGGAATCGAGTTGACAGAGAAACTGGGCCGCCGCCGTAATTCGACCAAAGACTACTATGCGCTGGCTCCGGCTTCAACTCTGCCATGGTCGCCGTTAATGTCGTTGTGGTGGACATGGGAACATATCTCCCCGTCTCGTCTTCCCCTACACGTGTGTTCGTTGCGCGCGCCGTGCCGCCGCCACTAACCGATTCCAAGATCCGCCCTGGCTCTTTCCGCTCCTTGCTAATATTCCAGCTGTCAATAATAGACGATTGACGCGAGCATCAAACTATGTTCTAATACTGTAGCAGGTCCAAGGGCAAACAGGTCCTCAGTAGGCTATCTTCCTAATGGTATGATGATGGTGATGATGATGATGATGTTTACCTCTTAGGTGGGACAGGAAGGGGGTCGGTCCTGCAGAGAGCCTTGTGTGGTTAGAATAGAGTGTGGGCTTGAAAAAGGCAAGGTTGCAGGCCGAAGTGTACTTGTATGAGATGGGAACCGCAACGCGGTAGATGTTGCCTTGGGATGGGGGATAGGTATTTTGTGCAGATACAACGGCACGATCCACCTTCAAGGGGGCAAGTCAACCGTTAACGGATCCAAAAGCCCAAGCCAAAGTCCAGGGGACGAGGTCCAGGTCGAGATCCAAAAGAAAGTAACAAGCGAATTTGGGGTCCGCGTTCAAAGGCTTTTAGCACCATCTGCATGCCCAGTACAGTGTATATGCAGCCGGACTGGGAAGGAGACGGAGGTAATGGAGATCTGCTGGGGGCAAGGTCCTGAACCACAAATTTGTGCCGGGACTTGTAGCTACGGGCGGACTGTTAGGCCTGTGACATATAACTCGCACCGGGATTATCTCTCTCACGGGCCTGTGACGGGTCAACCTGAGTTGACAAGAAGACGGACGAGCAGGCAGACGGGCAGTGTTTGTGCTTGCTTGCTTGCTTGGTTGCTTGCTTCCCGGGCTGGACTCGCAACAAACTCGACTACTAAGTTTCTGAGACGCCCCAGAGCCTTACAGAAGCAAAGACAAAATGTCTAAGTCAAGACGTGAATAGGAGAAAGGATAGAGTACACGAGCTAGGTATTGTCTCTACTTGTATCGGCAAGTGTCACTAACAATAACCTTCTTCGTCTGCCGACCCTAATATGACACTTGCGGCACTAATTCGTGACGCTATCACGTAGCGCACAATGGTTCCCGTGGAGGCACAACTCTCTAAACTGTACATAGTCACTGTGGATAAGAGGTGACGGCAGACAGGGCAGTGAAAGAGACAAAGTGGGTGGAGGGGGGAACAGAGTAGGCAGGTAGGGAGGGCATGGATCTCTATGGAGGCACGCAAGAAGGGGGGGTCGCCTTAACCTATCAACGACACCACAGCCCAGAACTATTCAGATGTCTTTGGAGTACATCCAATCTGCGACTACCTATCGTACCAGTGCCCCCTCCACGGCCCTCTCCCGGTCGTGTCTCTGCTGCCCTCTGCTGCCCTCTGTTGCCTCCCACCACAGCCGATAAACTCTAGCGCAGTGTGTACCTATTTGCGCCCTGGCCCCCAAACAGGGAATCTCTTGAACAAGCCTAACCTAAGTATCTAGCCCTGATCGGTTAGGTAAAGAGGCCCGCTATTTTGTTTAGGAGCCGTTGGGCATAAGTCCGCAACTATTGCGCGAGAAGGGAAAGGCGCGACGGCATGGGTCCAGATGTACCTGGACAGAACCTGGACATAAAATCGGTTCACAAGATTGCCAGCGACCAGGGGCTGCGGGGACCCCAGTAAGCTCGCTTCGCGCACAGGAAAAAAAAAAAAAGCAGGGCCAGCCTGAGCCCGCGATGCGAATAACCCTTGTTTCTGGCGAGGGACTCTGGCTCTGCCCTGGGGGCTATTACTGCAGTACATAGTAAACCGGTACATACATACAGTAATTCCTTGCTTAGTCTATCTACCAATTGCATACAATGTCATGTAGTGCGCAGGAGAGGGAGGGTGGAACCGGGGCCCAGCGTATAGTATAGTCGTTCACTTATTAAGTAGATGTACTATGTATGCTTTACTTAAGTGCGGTCCCTTAGTTGACGTTCAGAGAGAGTATACTAAGTACCTACCTACTCGTCGTAGTGTATTCTCAATAGGCACCATGTAACGTAGACTAATATGGCCTTGGTTCTTGATTAATTGGTGTAGTAGTCCTCTCGGCTACCCGCCGAAAGTACCTACTGAATAGGTACCATACGGTCATAGTGTAGATATATAGTAGATTACCGTGTGTAGGTACTTACTAGTAGTATATGTAGGTAGCGTGAGTTGAACGGCGACACTTGCACTACTTGGATAGACTACACTCGATAGGGAACCTCGCTCCCACTAGACCTAGACTCGCCGAGGACGAACACGAAGCTAACGGTTCTGTCTGCTGGCTAAAAGGCCATCTAGCATACCTAGCAAGATAAAAGACGAGGGTGACACAAGAAAAACGCCGAGAAGTAAGCGCTCCGTCATCATAACTCAACTAGGTAGGTATCGCAAAACTCGGTCGCCGGCCCTGACTGGTTGCTTGTCATGGCGCAGGCCAGAAGAAACACAAGAGCAGATGAGATCGTGCAGTGTGGCAGTTGTGTAAAGTACCACTTAGTACTGTAGTACATCGGATGGTGCCAGACAGACTGCGTGTCCTACACTGCTTGCTTATCACCCGTCCGGAATGCATGATCTGTCTGTCTGTCTGTCTGTCTGTCCGCCTGTCTACCTGTCTGTCTGGTTGAGATTGGCAGCGGCAGCGGCAGCAGCAGCAAAAAGACGGCCGGGGGGGGGGATAGACAAACGAGAGTCCCTGGATGGAGAAAGAAATGCGGAGGATACAGATCACATCGCATTTTTGATTCACCACATTCCCGATTAGGACCAGCGTTAAGAGCGGACAGATCCACTCGGCTACTTGGACGACCCTGGCATGCCCATCTCGGAGAGCCACCCAGGGCCATGTAAATTCTGGTGGAGGGTGATACAACAGTAGCCACAGGTTCGCAGTCTTTCCTAGAGGAGCCGCCGGGTTTGATGAGATGCGCGTATATACAGTACTTAGTACATGCTGTACCTCATGGGAGGGGAGAGCGAGCGAGGGGGGGGGGGTTTCTGGGGGAGGGAGAGGAGGAGGAGGGGGGGGGGGGCAAAGGGCATTGCGCCGCGTCTCTTGGCCCTGACGGTGATGGACATTTGATTGAGAATTGGCGGCAACCCGTCGGCGCACCAGCCGCGCTGGACCAAAACCGTTTCTTGTCATAGGCTAGCCATGTCTGATTGGAAGAAATTGTGACAAAAACGAACCAATATTCTCCTAGCTCGTTCGAATGACGTCCACTTTTTTATGCCGGTACTAATGAATAACTTGCAGTAGAATGAATGGCCTGTGGGTGGCTTATCAACCAGCCAATGCGTACACGGTACCTACATAGGCATGTGGATTGTGTCTTCTTCTTCTTGTTCAGTTAATACTAGATAGATAGTATAGTATAGTATATTGGTACGCGACTCGTTCTGGCCTACCTATTTCGTTGTTTGTCGCAAACGACACCGGCAGCGAAGCCATGGATGTATGGATGTTGTTATTGTTGTTGTTGGCGCGCACACACACGCACGAAATGCCCCCTCGGCCAGGCCTCTTTAAATACCGACTATACACTCACCACCTAATACTACTACACAGGCCACATCCGGCTGTCAGACGTCCGCAGCAACCGTCCTGCGTGGTGGGCTGGCTAGGTTAGGTACTGTAAATAGAGAGAGACACCCGTGGCTTCGTACTAAAATAGAAGCCCATGTCGCCAATACTAGTAGGTAGGTTATGTAGCGACAGGAAAAAATATATTAAATGTGGCTGCCGGCTGGCCTGATGAGACCACCCCCCCCCCCCCCTCTCCCCTTCCCCCAATCTCTCTCCAGACTGGTAGGCAGTTAGGTAGTTACACTAGAGATGCAGAACCGAGAAATCTAGATGGAGATGTGAATCGGCAACACGACCATGGCAGCACAGGCCCTCGAGTCTCGGCACTATAGCTTTCCTGCGCCCTTCATCTCCACATTACCGTGACACCGTTTTGTTTCCGGTCTTGTGGCGTGTCAAGTGTCGTTGCACGGCACTAACGGCAGTTTCAACGTCAATGGGAAAAGGGAGACAAAAAAGAAAACCGCCCCTATCAGGGCGAACGTCGCTAAGGCAGCTTGCGCGAAAAAAAAGGGGGGGCTTAGACCTACCGAAAAAGCCAAACATGTGTGCGTGTGGTGCAAGTGGTATAAGGGAGGAATCCCTCTTCCGAAACAACGAAAAGGCCACATGGCTTGGTTACTTCAAGCCTTTCTGGTGCTATAGTCTCGCGATATTACTAGGTGGTACCTGGTCGGGAGGCTTAGTCCTGCAGTCTGTTGTTCCTGAAATTCACGGCTGCATGGGCAAATTACTTGAATCTTGATCCCTAGCCAGATCGAAACGATGATAGCCCGCGCGGGTGGGGGACCGGGATGTGTGCATTCTCATCACAGAAGATACAGTACCAAGTAGGTCAAAGCCCATGGGGCCCTCTCCATATTGGGTGAGCGATATTGGACATGGAATCTGGGCTCCAGCGAAAAGCGCAGCGGGCTCGTACAATCACGAGCAACCTCTTTTTTTTTTTTTTATGATTATTGAACTTGCTCCCATATCCGGCCTTTGTCTGGGATAATAGCAGGATCCGTGTCCCGATTCGCGCTGGCGGCCACGGAGTAACTGCCTAGTTGAACGTATTATTAGTCTTACTTTGCGGAAAACACGTCCATAATGTACATACATACATACATACCTACATATGCTAATATCGTGGTAAAATTGAAAAAGGTCCTGCACTAGATAATTCTAACTCTTAGGCTACAGACTAGCCGTACTCTTTACCGCCCCAGCGCAAGGTAGGTTATTAACTCGATATTTGCTGATCAGTATATGCAGAGCCCATGGTCCAAGAGGCTAGGCTAGACTACGTAGACCATCAGTGTGACGGAACTTTTGCGACCCAAGCTTTGGCCTCGCAATGGCGTTACAGGTTATGTAGTGTAGTGCAGTGTAATGTAGAGAGGTTCACGGAGTTGTACACTAGTGTAATTCAACTTGCCCCCGTCGCTTCTCGCCGCGAATGGTAAGTCCATCATCATACCAAGATGCACTAAGAAAACGGATGACATTTGCGACACAAGACCGCGGGCACTATCTAGACGCGAGGAAGTAACCTCAAATCCAAGAACAAGGATCGGGTGCCTGCGCCGCGCTACATCAGAGACGCTGATATGCGCGAGCTGAAGGATCTTTCCGTCTTAGCCCGCCCGTTTTTTTCCCTCGTCTTTGTCGCGCAAGGCTCTGCAAAAACAACATACGAGGTAGCCAGCTCAGCAGCCGGCAGCAACAGTATTGGCCAGAGTTGTCGATGGTTGGGTGTGATCTGAGGATTTCAGGTAACGGAACTCACAGTACACCACAGGATCTGTGGATTGGCAATGCTACGAGATCGCGGCTGGTTAATTATAAAGTTTAGGGGGCTCGGCGCCAGGATGGTCCAACAAGCGGCTTTCCATCCATTGGTGGCAACGTAATTCACTTTGCTGTTATTTACTGGTAGCGAAGGTGACGAAACTGTCCTTGCGTAGCGTAGCCTTGTCTTAGCCGATCTATCTATCGGATTGTCTGTGTTAGTTTTTTAGTTTTTTTTTTTTTGTGCCGTCTCGTACTGTACTGTGCTGTTTTACGCAGGCATTAACTAACTCTCTTCTTGTCAAAGCCCAGCCGGCCAGTTTGTTCATGATTCTTCTCAGCAAACCTGTCCATGCCTTGTTTTTCGTGCCGAAGCCCGTTCCGCATATAGGTCGAGAGTGGTAACTAACTTATTATTAGACCATCCATGAAGCAGCAACGAAAGATCTATCCAACACCTGCATATCCCCCTCATGTATTGACCTGTTTCAAGCAATGTTGGCCGACTTGTGGGGCCCATCTCGACGAAGATCACTGACTCCGTTGCCCGCTTAGTTCGATCTAGCGATGCTTGTTCCTCCTGCTAGCCTTCTTAGCAACGCCGGCATATGTGCCAAGCCTCACAGAGGTCGACCCCCCCTAGCTAATGGAGTTTGGCAAATTAATTGTCATTGGTTCTAGCCAGTGTAGTCCAGGATGTTTGCAAATTCGACAGGGATCGTTGTCGAATCAGAACGGAAGATGACGCGCCATTTTCTGTACATCACCGTCTGTGCCGCCTCGAGGCACCAGGCGATCTCTTTCCGGATTTGCGCCGTATAGATATACTTAGACTAGTCGTGTAGTGTACAGTAGTGTACACTATACTACTAGTATACCATCCGTAAACTGGACACCAGGTACGTACGCTACGGAGCATGTACATTTACAGTAGTAAGAAACCACTAATACTAGTAACTAGCATGACGCAACTCGAGAGCATACCCGTTGTAGGTTAGGCAGGCTTGAGCTTGCTCGATGGGGCCGACTACCTAGACTACCTACTGTACATGGAACGACCATGTCCGTCTTGCGGGTGACGCGCAACTCGTTCAGTTGTAGGTATCTGTAGTGTATTAAGGTGGAATCCATCTGTCCGTGTCGATAAGGGGCTTTCGCGGGCTATCTATTAGTCTTGGCTGCTCTACCGAAGTTGCTAACCATGCAAGGTATGGTATTAACATGTATTAACATGCATTCCCCCCAGCAGAGACGGAATCCTCACGGATTCACCAGGAGACCGCGCGGTGATCCACGATCTAGTTACAAAAGGATCAACGTACGGGGACCCAGAAAGTAGACTTGGTACACCAGGTGTGAAGTCATTTACCAATTACACCACCGCTATTCCTACTATTATGCCCTTTCACAAATGCCGAGAGACGGCCGCGACAAGCTGCGGTACAGATTTAGAAAGATGCGATGAAGGCTGTGTACTGTAAGGGGTCGTCGCCCCCGCGCTCTAGACTTGCTTCATCGTGTTGGGTACGGCTTCGAAAGAAGCAACCTTTCCCGGAAGTACATTATTACTAAGTAGTATGGAGACCGTGCTTTTCTACATGCTACACTAGTGTAGGTAATTCAAGCCAGCGTGATAACTATTCAACGAGTTTACATATAATAGTGTACTTGCGATATTGTGACTAGCCACACTACACTACAAGCCTCGCTCGGGATGATACATACTTAGTACGTCTGTACAGTGGTACAGGCTAGCGAGGGCTTCTGTCATTAGGCGCCGTTGATGATACTTTAGCACGTTGACGAGTTGTGCCTGGCAGCTCTCAAGCGCAGCATTACACTACGCTCGAAAGGCATTAATATACCAAGTACTTACAGATAGCTAATACTAGCGCTTGTAAGTCAGACCACAATCCAATGCTAGATCAGGGGGCCCAAGAAATAGCCCATGGGAGGATGAGCCGACACGGGGCCATGCATGTCACCTAACTGGGGGGGTCCTTTTCACTAACCTTAAATGAGGAAGAATCTCGAGGTACTCCCTGTATGGTACTTTTCCGTAGGTCACCAGGGCCATGTCTCATTCCCGTAGTGCCTACCTAGAAGAGATACGATGGCATAGGCACGGTACTCCGAGCCGAGAGCCTTGCGAAGGCCGCGGGAGATAATCAAGGCAAGATATGATGTAAATGGGTTTATCTACGGAGTATACTCATAATAATCAAAGGTCGCCGAGCCTAGAGAGATGGGTAGATATGGCTATGATGCAAAAAATTAATAATAATAATAAAAAGCAACACGGTTCCCGCATTGTGAGCCCCAATGGTAATAGGCAAAGAAAGAAAGAAAAAAAAATAATGCTGTTGGAGATAACTTTATCGTATTACACCATAAAAACGCAGAGATACTTTGCAACTAGCTCACAGTCTATTGAGAATAGACCCAGCGCCATCGATGAAAATGTTGGCTCACGCCTCGAGGGGATTGTGTGCCTCGCGAACGCGCAGCGCCTAGTTAAGAAGGCCGTTAGCTGCTATCTATCTCTAAACTGCCGTTCTCAATGGTCCGGGATGGACAGCAGACCCCCCCTTCAGGCCCCTTAGCCCCTCCATACCCTCCATCACGGCAGATCACGTTGACGAAAGAAGGGTGCTCCCGAAGCGCATAAGGTTATGGGAGGAAGAGATAGTGTACCGTAGGCCTTTCATGACAATCCTTCCTGGCCGCGGCCTACATCCACCCGCGATGGCGAGGATGGCTTTCCCGAAAAGGCTACGTATGGGAGCGTGTCCTCGTTTCACAAAACGATCGCCACCAAGGCAGCCTATGTATGCATGAGGCGATATCGAGTGGAGGCTGGTTTCTCATCGCCCGTCCCCCTCGTCCCCCTCACTCACATGCGCACCGTGGGTTCAAGCGGGTGGGCGCTGTTTGAGAAAAAAAAAAAAAAAAGACTTACTGTAGCCACTTACCTCGCCAACTCGTCACCTCTCGTCCCGTTTCTAAGTAAAGAAACAAGCCCGTAAGCGATGTAGAGGTCGTAGTCGTAGTAGCAACGGGTAGATCGTTCATTACCTCCCTAGGTAGCAGTGGACGCAGCCTTACCCTACAGGAGGCGAAGAAGGTCGTAATCCCAACCCCAGATTCTTTTCCCGTCTCTGTGGATTGGGATAGGTACTCCTCCTACCTAGGTAGTAACCTATACCGCCTCGCCCAGACTAGCTCGAAATGACAGTACTTTATCCAGCGATTCGATTCGTTTATCCGGTGTTCCAGAAGCTCGTATTGCAACGTACTACCCATCCGTGGGTTGGCTTTCTCACACACACACTCACATACCTACGCTGCCTGGTGACCCAGCGCCATGCGCGGAGATTCCCGTCTTAGGAGGCCAGCGTCGCACATGCATATTGTTGGAGACTTACGACAGGCGCATATAACAAGCGAAATGCGACAAGCCAACTTTTCCAAGACTGGCGTGATTGCGAAAGCGTGCGCTCTAAGGAGGTGCTCGGTAGCACCGGACGAATCAGCCTTACTAGTACCGCCACCCGAGCGCTCTACGAGGTTCGAGACGGCGATATATGGAAAATGAAAACAAGTCGGGGAGCAACGCGCGATAATCCAAGCGTGGAAGACGCGGGTCGCACATCGCAGCAGCAGCAGCAAGCAGCAAGCAGCAGCAGCTTGTCCCGCGCTCGTAACCAGGTGTGTGAACCATGGTCGGCTTTACACAGCTGAGCATCCAAGAAGAGACACAGGGCGTTTATTCCGCCCCCACAAACCGCGCATTGGGTAATATTGGCTCGCAAGCACATTGAGCCTAGCTAGGTAGCCAGCCCATGACCAGCCTGCCGAAGAGCAAAAAAAGGCTTGTCGACCATAGAGTGTGTAAATAAGTAAGTAAGTAAGTAAGTAGGTACACACACTACACTAACCTACACCTCACCACCTACCTACCGTACACTACACTACACTACACTACATCACAGGCCTAAGTATGTACCATCCTGCATCGTCGTTTTAGCCTGGAAGGGCCGAATGCAGGCCGGATATATTATCCCGACCAATCCCCACTGGCCGTCCGCACACACTCTTCACGCGCACTGCGCAACTCCGGCAGCGAGCGAATGCGGAAGAAGAAGGACGGAAAAAAAAAAAAAAACAAGACGACGTCCACGGCCGTCTAGGTTTGTTTGTCAATCTACAACTGCGATCTGGAAGCGGGTAGGTTAGCTAGGTAGGCAAGGTAGGTAAGTCAGCACAGTCCCCTGTCTGTATAGAACCCCAAGAATGAATGTCGTGCAGCAGAGTTAGGTAGCTGTCCGTCAGCGCAGAGGACAGGAAAAGTCGCATGCAGCGCCGGGAGGACGAAATAGGCCGTGGAGGGGCTCGACTAGGACAGAATGGAAAAGGACCGCGCATAGTGTATCTGGCAGCCTCCAACGCCGCTCTCGTCAGCAACCCGCAGGTAGGCGGTTTAGATGGATGGATGGCCGAGTTGAACAAACCCCCCCCCCCCCCCCTCCCCCTGGTCCAACCCACTCAACTATCTTGTCCCAAGATAGAAATAGATAGATGGACTATAGGGGAATCGCGGCACATATTTCCTTTCCACACTCGCTCGCACACATACACACACACACCCCTCCCCCCCTAGTCGGCACTCGGTCACCAGAAACTGCACATCAAGTCCCATTCTCGAGTGTCAACGCTCGGGCTGATAACACCAAGTGACGTTGTTGCTGTTGTAATACTGCTACCGCCGCCGTTGCAATCCGAAGATATGTCTGTTTTCATCCACGTGCAAGATTGTCCATGTAGTGTAGTGGTAGTGCTCTTCCCACCGTGTCTCATCTGTTCGTCGCTACCTCACCTCGGTGGTGGCTTCGAACGCGTTACATTGCCTTACATGACACATTAGTCCGACGTCTTGGATAGGAGAGAGCCACCTCGAAAGCGTAATCCTCCATCCTTCAATACACTCTTCTGGCGACGAATGATAGTCATCATGGCTAGAGCAGGCTCGGCGCGGCAGGCAGGCTGAGCGAGTAGCAGAGATGACAGGAATGTGACGAGGATCTACGAGCACTGTCTACAGGATGCGGCAGCGTAGTCAGGCCCTGCCCTAGTCTGGCCGCAAGAGTTGACGGAGTGTAGTAGTAGTAGTAGCAGCTCGGGTTGAAAGGGCTTCTCGGTCGCTATGGGAGTGTTAGTCAGAGCCCATCCGCGTCCCTACATTAGGAGTCCTGGTCTTCTGTGGGTTAGATTTGTCTGCATGCGTGTTGCCCAACGCAGCTCACGACCCAACAAATCGTATAACATAACCGAGAGACCCGAGACTATTGCTGTGCTTCGACGCAGAGATCTAGATATTACTACACGGCGCACGTCCGCTAACGTAAGGTACGGCAAACTTCATGATACGCACCAGGTCGCAGTAGGTCGCAGTAGGTACACAGACAGGACAAGGCCAGCAGAGACAGGAGATTGACAGCATGCATAGCCCACCAACGCAGAGCGCGCCCAATAGGGAGGCAGCCATGGACTTGTTACTGCAAGTGGTCCCGAAACCTTTCACCATCTGTAACTCTCTCATCTCCCTCATCTGGACTTTGGCTGCGACCTACCTACTGCTTGGTTGTCTCCAACGGATCCGCGTAGCGATACCCAGGTCTAGCCAACAGCCAAACTGCTGCACGATCGGGTTCTCTTCCTTCTGAATGTAATATCGAGATGGCTTAGGCTTAACCTTGCCCCGTAGGCAACGTAAGCCGCGGGAGGAGATCCACGGTGGTGGTAAAGCCCAGCGAAAAAAAAAAAAAAAAAAAAAAAAAAAAAGGAGGAGGAACCGTAAGACGGCCAGCCCCTGCAGATCTCTTAAAAAAAAAAGGTTACAAACGGTATCCTCGATGTAAAGTCGGGAAGGAATCGAGAACAAAACACGAGGATCATCTCGTAGTCCCGGCAAGTACCGTAGAATTATGGAGTTGCAAGGCAGACTCTGACCCAGGTTAGATGATCCCGAGTCGGGACCAAAGGATATCTAAGTTGTTTTTTTTTGGTCCTACGGCTCCATAGCTAGGCTCGCGTAGACTTTCTGCGAGCCGATAGCTAGGTAAGTAGCTGCCGGGCCCAGCCAGCCAGAATAGAACGCTCTACACAGATTCTCGGTACAGAGACAACGGGGACCGGGAACGAACGCGCCTCGGTGAGGTGCGTTGCGTTGCGTTGCGTACGGGCATGCGTAAAAGCAGTGTACTAGTAAATTCTCCCACGGGGAAATATTCTCCTCTATTATGATGACCAAATCCAATACATGAACGAAAGGATGGGAGCTGAAATGAAACGCAGCAATCATGTAAAATCGATCTTGGCTCGCGCCGTCCTGGCCCTTTCCCCTGCGTGATGACTTAGTAACCGGCCAGCCCCTTTTTTTTTTTCCCTTTCCCGGAGGAGAGAAAGAGAGAGCGAGAGGGGGAAGATGCTACCCTAAAGCATACAGTAGGCATGCATATGCTCGCAAACCTTTTTTTCTTCCTTCTTGTCTTTCTCCCCCCCTTTCACCTAACCTAGTAATCAATGAGTAATACGACAGTAGCGGTGCCCAGCCCAGCCCAGCCCATCCCATCCCATCCTATCTACTGCAGTATCCAACAATGAATGAATGAATAAATGAATGGAATGAACTGCCCCATGTTCCCGGGTAGGTTGTCTATTTGGCAGGCTGGAAATTAAATGTAACGCAAGACAGGTAATAGGACCCAATCTAAATCTAAGCGCGAGCGCGCAGCGAAAAATAAAATAAAAAATTAGTTGATAACGTCAAATTTGGGGGGAAAGGGGCAAAGGGAGGGGGAAACTGGACTGTGTTGTAATTATTGGCCCCTCCCCGTGACTCTAGCGTAGTGTCTACTATATACTGATAGGCAAAACGACGCAGGCGTTCCTCTGTTATGCCTGTCTGTGGTACGAATCGAATGCAGGTAAGGGAGAGATAAAAAATAATGATCCGCTATATTGGTGTCACATGCAAATTTGCCACCCGCGACAGCTGCCGGAAGCCGTCCTTAAATGCGACCTCATCTGCGACTGATATGGATGACAGGCAGATTTTGGTTCAAGCTCGGCACCGACTTCGGGGTCGTCTTGACTTCGTGAAAGGCATCGCTGCGAAGATTTTAGATTTCACAATAAATGTGAGAGGAAAAGAAGATTAATGAAGGACAGCTAGACTGCCAAAAAGAAACTGTCAACGGGGGGACGTTATGCAGTTGACGTAAAACGTATGTGGAAAGCTATCCTTCCAACCGCCATCAATATATCTTCTGAAAATTGACACGCTTTGCTTTCGTTATCCTCCCTGAAACGCGTGACCCTAGAAACAGCGAATCATGCTCAATATCGTTCATTTATCCATTAGTACGTTTCTATTTGCTTTCATAGCCATGCATCATTCATCATCGCTGTCCCACTCGACGATGAGATGTTCCTCGTCGTTGAGGGCTAACTGCACAAACTGCCTAATCCAAGCCTCCTCTATAACATCTGGTGTTAGTAATTGCCATCACGAACGTAACTTGCGAGTTTCTCAACCGCGAGAAGCTCCCAAGACATAATCATTGCCCCAAAATGAGCCTTCGTATCCTTGAGAGTTTCTAGAACAAATAGAAAGAAATGCTAAAATAAAGGAAAATAATCGCTTAAGGCAAACATAAAACAGTTCCGAGTATTACTCACGTTGGGGATTTAGATCTGGATTTTGTGGGCCGTCGTGACCGGCTGGAGGCTGGCGTATACGGACGCCGTTATTATTAGCACGGGCCGCTCCATGTGCTTGGTTTCGGCCGTTATGTTGGTTGGCTCCGGCGCCGCCTCTGCCGTGTCTATTGCCTCCGCGACCACCTCGACGGCCTCCGTTAGCTCTGGGGTTTGCAACAGGTGGTACTCGAGGATTTGCAGCAGCGGCCCCATGAGGCTCTCCTACTCTCTCTCCTGCCACAGGAGCGTCACCCTCAATTCTAAGAACAAGGGGGCCTTCACGGGCAACAGCAACTCTCCTTTCAGGACGGGGCTGTTGAGGCTCTGCGCGTGGAGGACCTTCAGGGGCACCGTGAGGCACCGGAGCGGGTTGGGCTTCGTTTCTGGGGCCTCCTTGAGCTTGGTGTGCAGCGCGCGGATGCTGAACGACCTCTAGATGCTCGCCTTCTTGGCCTGCGGCCATATTGGCGTTGCGCATAGCATCACCACCCTCGTAACCAATGCCGACGTCATTGCCGTCTCCATCTTCTAGTTCCCAGAGTCTCATATAACAACTATTTCCTTCGCCTGAGGGCGGGGTGTTGAAATGCTTATATGGGTTTGAGGGGTCTAACCATGCCGAACACAAGTAGCAAAAATGAGTGTAGCATCGAAAACATCGCATGTGGTTGCAGCCGTGTGATTTCTGACAAGGAGCCCCGCAGGTAGGGCAAGGAGTCGAGTGCAGTCTAAGGTACTCGAGAGAAGCTTTCTCCTCTTCTGTGATGGCGTTCTTTCTCTCCTTCGGAATGCAGTAGTTGAGCTCGCCGTGCCAACCCTGGTCACAGCGACTACAGAATGCAAATCCACAATCTTCGCAAATAGCTAGGAGCCCCGTGTCTTCATCTTCTTCGTCGTCTGAATCGGCGAGTTCGAATCCCTCTGGTTTCTTATGCTTTTTTGACCGAGCAGCACCCTGACACCAAGAACGGGGACAATAGATTGTGTTCTTGTCCGATTCAAGTTTAGTCTTGTGCTTGAGCATGACATAACGTTTGACCACATCCTGCTCTAGGGGAATTTGCAGTAGCTCACTAGGGCTAATGAAGGTCCTCGGCTTTTGTCGCTTCGCAGACGATTCCTCTGTGGCATTCTTCTCACGATCCTTTGCACAATTTGGCGTGAGGCATATGACTGCAGCAACGTCACCTTCCGTGATAGCATTATTGTAGAAGTCTTGCAGACATTGAATGCAGAAGACATGTCCGCAGTCCAACATTCTGTGGCACACGCTGCCTTTTTTCGGATCTGTAACTCTAGATTAGCAAAATTTCTTCGACCATCTCAAGGAAAAGGGAATGTAATCTTACCTAAGCATATGCCGCATTCGAAGGTTTCTTTCTCAAAGGTCTTGCGCTTAGCATTTATGTCATAATCTAAAAGAGCGATCTTATGGTCTGGGGTAACCTCGAGGGTCCCCTTATTGTCGACTAAGCCAAATACGTCGTCGCTGCTTTGTTGGAGATCGTCGATGTAGGTAAAGATAACTTGATCGTGACCAACATCTTCCCACAGCCTGATGACATCCGCCTCTAGCTTTCTGAGTATGTCGTTAGATAGCCATGGAGGCGAGGTTGATATTGACACATTTGGCGGTTTGTGCTGAGGGTAGCCGTCGGGCAGGGTGATGTCAACTTGTAAAGCAGGTAGATTCGACAGCGCCTGTGAATCTGCATCTGCCGCGGCCGCGTGGGGTAAAGCTGCCGTCTGTGATGGTGCAAGAGAAGGTACCGCTCCTGCCACAGCTGGGAATAAAACAGTGAGCGGCTTTGATAAGCTCACGGGAAGCTCGATAGATAATCTGTGAGGGTCATTTTCGTCGAGCTGAAGCTCGGGGTATATCGCTGTTATCGTTGACAGCTCAATGTCGCGGGGGTCCTCGTCCATGATGAGAGAGCACACAAACGAAGAAGGGTAATCGTGTGCATATTCTATGCAATGCCCAATCTGTGCGGTTGGAGACTGATCTTATGAGCAGTGAGTGAGGAAATCGATGAGAACTTCGATCTTTGCTCCCGAGCGTCAACTCATCAACATCGGCTTAGTTCTCTTGACCTGTGGTTTTGTCCTCTTGAAATTTAGTACAATGGTATTATAGTGGCGTAGTATTGTTGAAAGACTCCATGAAACGAGCGGTTTTAATTGTGTGAAAATGGCAGATGGAAATTGTGAAGCCTCTTGACAAATCCGAATAATTTCTGGTCTACGTTAGCTACCGAACCTAGTCATCCGGTCAATGTGGTTGATATAAAGAGTAGAGGTACCTACTAACCTAGTATTAGACATTAGTACGTAGGTGGGATGGTGGAGCGAGTCACTTGTGGCGGCGGGGCACCATCGGACTTATCGACATACGGGCTTCTGATCACTCTTGTGATACGGCTTTAAGTACCTACCTAGACCTACATGTATGTAGCTAGGTACCTACCTAGGTACATATGTAGTACATTGTACTCCGTACTTTAGGTTAAGGAGGCGTCCTTATTTGCCAGCTGCCAGAATGGACTTTCTCGGCCGTCAGGCGGCCCCAATGACGAAACTTGGTCATACAGTAAGGTAGGGCCGTTTGTCAATAAAAAGTTGAGTACGTGGATTGTCCCGAGAAAACACGGCCTTCAAAGTGGCACAACCACAGAGAGTCCACAAGAATCAAACAATCGTGGTATTCCTTGTGGTAGCGCTACTTTGCGTGAACCCATCTCACCTCACTTCGCCTCGCTTCTCACCTCTTTTCTAAGGCCTTCTCCCGTTTTGCGAGAGTGATGCATCCGTAAACGACTCCCGAAGCTAGCATATCGACATCGCCACGAGCCACCATGTCGGGGGATATCGCACTGACGTCTTTTTCGCTGACCCATGTTCATTATGTACGTGTTGACTAGTCAAAGTGTCTCGTTGCCGTTCGCATAGGCACAAGAAACCTCTTACCTGACTTTTTCGCCCCCAATATGCAGGACCCTACCGATAAACTATCGTACCTATGCGCCTGGCTTGCCCTCGTCCCGCAAGGCCTTTGCGTCATGTACGTAACGCTGATCTGGTCGACACGCGAGATAGAAATAGTACTTCTAGGCGCGGGCCAATTTGCATGTGAGGTTCTCAACTTTGCGCTCAAGCGGATCATCAAAGAGGAGCGCCCGCCGCGCATGAATGGGAACGGGTACGGTATGCCTAGCAGCCATGCGCAATTTGTCACGTTCTTTGCCGTCTCCATGGCGCTATTCCTGTTGTTTCGACACCAGCCACCGGGACCGGGACATACGAGGAGAAACCACACCCCAATGACTCTGCTAGAACGTGCGTTTTGGAGTGCTGTGGGTCTTCTTGGGGCGTTTACGGTGGCCTGGAGCCGGGTATATCTGAACTACCATACTGAGAAACAAGTACTAGTGGGATGTACAGCTGGCTTGGTCATTGCTGTGACCTGGTTCGCGGTAACAAGCGTTTTACGGCGGACAGGCTGGGTAAGTTGGGCCATGGAGATACCCATAGCAAAGTGGTTGAGGGTCAGAGACCTTGTTGTGGAAGAGGATCTGTGTCAAGCTGGGTGGGAGAAATGGGATGACAGGATGGCTGCACTGAAAGCGCGGGATAAGAAAAGAAGCTGACAGACGATCGATGACCTGAAGTCGTGGTCTAGGAGATGAAGGGTCAGTTCGACTTAATGCCTGGCGATTTTGCCACAAGGCGTTCGAACTACCCTAGTCTGTGTTATCCCCATGGTATATAACTGAGATTGGCTTTGATGAATGACCCTATCTTCTCACTAGGTAGAGCGAGCATTTTCAGAACCTGGTGACTATGTGTATAGTGCAGGTGTTTAATATGTCTTATCTGACTAATGTGGATCTTATTCCTGTGTGGTTTAATTATTCTAGACGTGCTGTCGTAAGCCAGCTGTGTACGGTCAATTAATTTGGACATACTAAGTCTATATATATGACCAACCCTCTTCTCTACCAAAAAAAAATTCAACCTTTCTGTTGCCCTCGCCGTAGATTGTTCGAGAGCCTGTACCTTGGAACATACCTGGCCGTGCAACTGTACCGCCACTGTGGCACATACGTGATAAGGCAAGCCACAAATATTACCAGGAGGGTGCTTAAGGGTACCTGTCTAGGTTTATACCCACCTATAGTAAAGTACCTATCCTACCTAGGTACCTACTACTACGTACCTCTCTATATCCCACCTACCGCGTACTTGCGATTCACGGCCGTTTGGTCTGCTCCTGTCTACTCCTGTCTACCTATTGTTCTATTATATTCCGGTGGTCCTAATTTCTTAGAGCCAATATCGCTATGGCACTGTCACACCCTTCACTATGAACGTACTTTTGGACGGGTATCTGCTTTTAGCCCAGATTTGCGAGGCAACATGAATTCCCTGTGGCCCCCAAAGCCAGCCGGTGACGGCGCCGAGGCCGTCAAGAACCCCGTCGACGTTGCCGACACGGGAGTTGCTGATATCGGCCCTGGATTGACGAGAACTCCGTCTAACCCTCCCTCGAGGCCCGCACCCCAGCGGAATCAGTTTCCATTGAACCCTCCCAGCCAACCTCCCCCCGCTACCCCGAATACCCAGCCTGCGGACTCGCTCTCACTGGCACAACTCAGGCGGATCGTGTCTGAGTTCCCTAGAGCAGAAGCTGCTGCATATGACTTCGAGTACGCCGACACGGCACCCCATGCGGAGGAGATAGACGAGTGGTTTTCCTACCAGTTCTGGCAGTTTGTACGTCTTGTGAATGCTCAAAGAGCTTATGAGTCGCAGTGGGAGCATGATCTGGCTGCGAAGGAGGAGGAAGTTACATGGGACGAGGCGGCGGAAGACATCAAGTCTACTTTTATACGTCAAGCTTTGGACGAGTTAAGATCAAACGACTCTGCTGTATGTACTGCCGCAACCGGCAAACTCGTCTATCTCGCACTAGGGAGGTGGGCAGACACCGCCGGACTCGCCACTAGTGATACGTCTAAGCTGCGAACGCTTGCGACCCCGAGACAACTTGCTGCCATAAAGGCTGGCGTCGAGGCTATCACTGCGTTGGGTGGTATTCCCGTGATCTGGCAGGTGCTGCGTAACGTCTTTGATTCAGCCTTGTATGCCATTAGTTTTCCCAATCTATATCTATTCCCACTAACCTTACACAGATCGGATGAGGTGCCTAAGTTACATGCCCATAACAAGCAGGAAGTTCAGGATGGGCTTGTGAACTTGATGACAATTATGTACATGTTTATACAAGTAGTATTGGGTGATCCTGAGGGAACGGAGTCGGTGCGAGACCAACTTGGTGAGTATTACACGTTCCGCACCCATAAGACTAGTCAACTAAATATTGTAGTATCGTTGCAGCCATGCCTTCCGATATACATGCTTACGGTGACAACGAAATTCCGGTTTTTTGAACCAAAGGACGATTCGGTTATTATTCCTCATGTCCAAGTTCGTTCTCCTTATCTACCCTCTTGAACCCTCCTTGCTGACTATTGATTAGGCGCTCTTGATGCTTTGGAAATCAATCCTTCTTGTCTTCGGAGGCACTAAGGAGATTGATGAGGCGAAGCGGGCCCTGAGGGAGAGTAATATGGATGACAAAACCAAGGACGTAATCAGCGCCTCGCCTTTAGATTACCATGTTTTCAGACAAGAAATTACGTCGAAATATCCGGCATATGTGCCTCCCCAGTCGAAGATACCTCTAGATGCTGATAATATCTCATTACTGCCACCTTTACCCAACCACCCCACTAGGAATAATGGTTCTAACGGAATTTTACCTGTCCCTCCGGGCACACAGAGTGGTGGTGCCTCAATTTTGCACCAGCCTGTGCACATCGCCACCCCTGCACCATCTCCCCCGCCCTCTCCAGCTATTGGCGGCAAGGGAGGGAAGAAACAGAACTACCAAACAAACCAAAACTTTCCTTTTTTGTATCCTCCACTAGATGAAACTAGTAACAGTGCTGGGGGCAAGGGTGCTGCAGGATTCCAGCAAGCACTTGTTGGACGGAAGTGGGAAGGCAGTGATGTCCCTGCTTCTATCCTCGAAGCAGGTGAACTGTTTTCTAATAGAGTGCGCATGACCCGCGCCACGAGACAACTATGGGAACAACGCCAGCTATTTCAAAAATTCGAGAGAGGCTGGAACCCGACTGAGAGCGAGACTGATGACATCACCGACGAGATTACCGACTTGGATCTTGATGCTTTGGGCCCCGACGACGATCACATCGACTCGGACAAACTCCTCGAGTTCATTGAGAATAGACATAAAAAAGCACAGGCGCCTGTTATTGACTATGGCCCTAACCCGGATGTGCCATTGGATATAAAACAACGTCTGGAGGCTGTGGAAGAATTTTACGTAAGTTGTTGATCAAACGTCTGCATAGGAATATACCACTAACTACCTATAGAAAGCCTCCTTGCCTCAGTTGCAATCGCTGGTGATTGTCCTCATGAAAGTTCTCCTAGCCTCAGTGACGGCAAATATCTCCGCCGGATCCTTCACTCAGCCTGGGCCAGGAACAGCCACCACTCGCGAAAGTGGCAGGCCTGTTTGGAACCGATCTGTGGACAGCTCATCGGGAACTAATGGTTCCTTGAACCAAGATCTAGCATCACACGTTAATGATGCGTATGTCGGGAGAAACATGGAAATCGAAGCTAAAGCGTCAACTGCAATCATCCTTCTCCTCCTAAAATGGCTAAAGATATCGCGTAAGCACTCCCTAGAAAGTAATTATAGTGAATTGTCTAACTCTTCCAGATATCTTGAAATTCGAATACTTGACTCAACTTCTGCTGGATTCTAATTATCTCCCGTTGGTACTTAAGTTGTTCGCTCATCAAGATATTCAGCAAGTTGTTGACAGCAAAGCCGATCACATCGAGCACAGGTAAGAACTCTATTGCCCTCAGTATCCTAGCGGTATATACTAACAAGTTGCAGCTTTTTCCATTTCTGCAACCAGCGCGCACACCCCGGAGATAAACAACTTCTCACCGGGCCCGGTGAAATGGACACTGCGGATAATGAAAGCGAGGATGAAGCCGCACCACCTCCTATTCGGCGTCGACGGTCACCACCAGGCCTCGAAGAGGGCCAGGGCGAGAATGAGGCGGCTTTGAAGCAGGCTGCGGAGCAGGCCAGCTCCAATCGTCCCGAAGTTGATGAGTTGGGCTACCCCCTCAACCCCTTACCCCAGGAACCGATCACCGATTTTTCGTGGCGCAATTTCTTCGCCCTCATCAACTACTTGCGCATCATGCAGAAGATATGCAAAAACAAAGCACATCGCAATTTGCTGCTGGTTCAGTACAAATCGTCCAACATTATACGCAAATCCCTCAAAATCCCCCAAAATGAGCTGCGCCTGTATACCCTGAAGCTCTTCAAGAATCAGGTCCCCTACTGTGGCCGTAAGTGGCGGCAGAGCAACATGCGCGTCATTACGGCGGTTTACCTGCACTGCCGTCCGGAGCTGCGCGATGAGTGGCTCGCCGGCAGCGACGTCGACGCTGAGGTTGAGGAGGCCCTGCCGCTGGAGCAGGCCCTCCGGAGTCTGACGCATTGGTTCAACGTCCGCGTGTACCCGGATAAGATGGCGCCCGAGATCAAGGCCGCGCTGCGCAACCAGCAGGACTTCTTCCGGCGCGAACTCGAGAAGCTCGAGATCTGGAACGAAGCCGGCGCTGGCGGCGTCGCGGCACAGCACGAGAGTGGCAGCGGGGAATGGGAGCAGCAAGCCGCTGCCGTCGGTCTCCCCTGGGGTTAACTCGTGCATACAAGCACTTACCTTACCTACCTAGGCTAGCCAGCCAGCCAGCCAACTGCAAAGTACAACATTATGGATAAAAGAAAAGCGGGAAACAATTGATGAAGAGCAATGGGGGCACTTTTTCACCCCTTATTTCATACGTGCTTATTAGATGGACGAGGCAGGGAAAACTTGAATCCTTGGGGGGGGGGGGATATAGTATACTTTCGAGTGCTATCACCTTCCCTACCCAGTCGTGCGCCTAAGCTCGGCACGAATGACCAACCAAATATAGACTTACCAGAGCGTCCTCGATTCTGTGCTACCCACCGCGCGCAGCCCGGTGTTTGTTGTTTATTTGTGGCTACTTTGCAGTAATACTACATGTCAAGCTACTCTAGACAATACTACTTATTCACTCACCGACTCGGTCGGTATACGTGATTCAAGGCTTTAAGGAACAAAACAAGATCACTAGCAAGCGTAAACAGGGGCATAAAGTACTGAGCTCTATCTTTTGCTATGTGACTGACTACCTAACATCATATCTGTAAACAGCATATATAAATATATGATGCCATGCTTCAAATATATTATCCCCTTCCCGCTACCCCCCTTTTTGGCTCCTCTCCATTCGCAGCATCTAACAAAACAAGTCTTGGGACTACCGTGTGCATCAATCACGCTTAACAGACAAATAAAGAAAGCTCAGTAGCAAAAATGACTTTAAACTGGCTGGCTTAGGACAAACAGGAAATTGGGTATTTTTGGCATCAGCAGAAAAGAAACCCATAATGCTCAAACTAACCCGTTGTAAAGGAAACAAAGAAATACCGCAGAGCGTTCCTGCGTAATGACAGTCAGACCAACCAAACCGTTGAACACCAGGCGTGTATGCATATGCGCGTGCGTTCGTGGTATCAACACATCCTTCCCCTAGCCTTCCTGATACTCCCCCCTGTAGTCTAGACAGGCTATGGTCCCATTCCCCATCAATAACAAGACCCTGTCCATATCCTGTACCTTTGAGCGCCTGACAAGTAATAGCAACAACATCTGACCTCACGCTTGGTTCTTTCTCGGCAATGCCGCCTTTATCAGCCGTAGAGATGCTCCTAATTTTTTCTAAACAGCCGTTTTGTGCTGCCCACCTTCCCTATCTCACCGAATCTTTCGTCCGGTATTTTCTTCAGTTGCCCTCGCGATCGTGACGGTTGTAAGGACCGTAGATGTTCGGATGAAGCAGAGCTAGAGATCCGCTCACCACTAGCTAGGCGGACTTTCTGCTTCACACTCTCTATCCAAGCACGGCTCTCGTCACTGATTTCCCTGCGCTTGGCTGCCTTAGGCCCGGCAAGCCCGAGGGAGCTATCTTCTTCGTCCCAATCAACGTGTGACGAGGCTCGTGATCTTACGGATGCCCCTGATGCGGGGGTATTCGCATTCTCCTGATAGATTGAAGAATCTGCTAACGGGGTTCTAGGGGCCTTTGGCACCCCTTCCTCGCCTGGAACCTTTCTAGTCTTCCGGACGGTGAGGGGTGTCATTGGTGAGCTAAGTGCCGAACTGGGACGGCTGATAGGGCTTGACCCTGTCCGCCTGCTTGCCGCGGGAACGGCGTCCGTAACCTCAACTTTGCCCTCGCCCTTCGACCGGGAACCGTGATGGAGAGCATAATCTCGTAAATATTCTCCAAGGTCAGACCATCCGCCACCTACTCGCACCATTACACGCTCGTTTTGTTCCCCAACACACCGAATGAACAGTTTGATAGGCATCTCGCCCGATCGGGAGAGGTGATAGAGTCGTATCCCTTGGCTGCTCATAGATCTTGGACGGGTGTCTCGCACTGGAGCTAGCATGAAAGAGGGTGTTCCGCTTCGTGAGTACGATGGAGTTCCTACCCGGGAGTCTGTTCGCGAAGAAAGAGCCGAGGTTGGGCGACGCGATGGATCAGAATGACGGGGTTTCGGTCGTGAGGGCAATTGTAAATCAGGAGGGTTTAAGTTAATACCACGCTTCTTCAATTCAATCTTCGCCGGTATGGTTTCAAGCAATTCCCTGAGTTGTCTCTGTAGATGATCATCATCACTGGTTGTACTGATTGTGCTCATGCGGCTTGGGCTATTTAGCTGACTCTCCCATTCAAAAGATGCATCTGGGTCAAAAACAACGGGCGGTCCAAGTGGAGTCCTGGGTGGCGAGCCATCACCTTCGGGTAATGGTGCTATTTCAGGAATATCTTTGAACGTGACTGAGGTTGATCTCGGCTTGTACCTTAGCGGCGGTGAGCTGGGTGGGCTAATAGCATCGCTTGAAAATGGTTGATCGTGATCTAGTAGATGAGGCAACTCCGGCTCCATAGATGCTCCACGAAAACTGCCTTGATAACACGAGTCCGGCGAGTAGTTCGACGACCCATGAAGCATGGTAGAAGTAACTGAAGGATCGCTATCTTTTCGTACTTGAAGGTATGTCGGAGGTAGTTCGGGTTCCTCGTCTTCCTCATTCACTGATTCCAAAATGGAGGGTTCAAAATCCTCTTCGAAAGCAGGTTTCAATAGCGCCTCGTGTTTCGGTAACCGATTGGCAGATTGGCGGACGATGTTTTGGTCCACTTCTGACAAGATGAGATCCTGTTGAGGGTCTTGGCAATCATCTTCTACGTCTTCTGATCCATCGTAAGTCGAATTTAGTTGCTGATGAGCTAGCTTAATACGCAATGTACTGGACGGGGTAGCTGATGACTTCAGATTATGTGGTTTCGTTGATACCACCTTATCCGGGTTCCCAATGTGATCCGGGGGCGAATCATTCATCGGAATCCTAGGCTTTACGCTACGCTGCTGTGCGGCATGCTTTGGCGGATTATTGACTTTGGACACCGCTTGGGTAGGACCCTTGCTCGATTTATCAGCTAAGATACTGATCGCCCAAGATTCCCGGTCTTCTTCTTCCGTAGGCTCGTAATCCGAAATGCCTGGGCTCGTGGGCTGTTTCGTCGGGCTCACGTCCGGGGTTCGAGCGTTGGGTGATGGGGGTTGTGGCAGAACGTGTTTATCCATACCAGCAGCTGTGGATAAACTTGGGTATTCTCCTTCACTCACTTTTCGCTCTGCTGTAGTTACCCATTCTGCATAATCTCGTTCTAATGACTCCATACGATCTAACCATCCTTCCGGTAGTGTGTCCATTGTTCCTTCGAGCGTATCTAGCATGAAGTCTAGATCCCGGCCAGGCTTTACCACTTTTTGCTGTAGAACAGTTTTTATAACGTCGAAATCTTTCCGAGAAAGGTGTGTTATAGAAGGTTTGACCTCCGTTGTCCTCGTAATGGTGTTGGGAGAACTACGGGAAGACGAGCCGATGGCGCTCCATCCAGAGAGTAGAGCTACCTCAGCGTCCATAACCAGTATGAGGAATGAAGGAACCTTACGAAGCACGATTAGTCGTAGACTCCAAGTACGCAATAATCTTGACAACTTGGACAAGGCAGGTAGAGTTTGAACGGTAATTGCAGTGACAACGGCGGTTAGATCTTCCATTTTAGTGAACGAGAAAGCAGAAGAAATAGAACAACCAGCATCAGAGAACGGAGTTCCAGGCCGAGACAGCGGGAGAATGTGAGTATGCAGGACTTGATTTTTAATCTCTTCCACATCTAAACCGTCCATATCCTGCTGTATCTGCTCGATTCGTTCTTCGTACTGCGTCACATTATCGGCTGGAAGGCTGCCGAAGTAAGTAACATCCGAATGTGAGGTAGCGTGGCTAACGTCCCCAGATGTCTCGTGCTCAAACAGCTTTCTTCTCTTAGGTGAGGGCACTTCAAAGCCGGTAGATGGGTCCGTCGAAGGCCAGGGCCAGTCAGAGAGCTCATCGAGCCAACTATGAATCGTCTTGGAAGCAACGGCAGTTTTCAAAGCGAATGCCTGCTCAGATACGGATGCACGTTCTAAGCATGACTTGAGGGGGCCAGTAGGAGACTGGAGCGCCTCGAGGGCCGTCGCCGGAGCAAGTCGTGAAAGCAAATCGTCAGAATGGCGCTGCCGGCGAGACGGCGAGGGTGAGCTAATGCGCAGAGGAGGTGGTCGTGCCCGTAGAGTGCCTCGCGGGCCGGTGGGCGTGGAAAGATGTTGGTCAGACATGATAAAAGAGGGATGTTTCGATCGCTTATGCAAATCTTCGTCGTCAGTTGTTCTTCATAACAGCACTCATAGTCCAACGAACAGTTCAATCCGGGATTGAAGGGTGTATTTAGGTGGAGGTATGCATTGTGCCGAGTAATGCGTTGAGAATCTGGCTTGAAGTTGGCATGGCCGAGTTAAATTCGAGGCAAAGCGGCCACTTATGTCATGGAGGTTGGGAAGGTTTATAACAAAGAGTTTGTTTGTTTTCTCAGTAGAAAGAGCGAGTTTCAACACCAGCAGGCACAGTTGATTGTCGTGCGGTCGGGTACTGGTGCGTAGTTGGTAGTGAGGTTGAACATAGGTGTGGGCGATATAGACGAGGGACAAGGACGAAACAATGAAAATAGAGAGAGCTAGGAAACGGAGGAACTGGATGAAAACAAGGCCTTCTGGAACCACCGGCACGAAAAAAGAACGAAGAGACAAGATGGTCGTAGTCAGTGAGGATACCTCGGAGCCATGGGCGAGTGAGTAAGTAGGTAACGATGGGGGTAGGATCTGGTTTGACGGGCTGGCTGAGCTGAGAGAGTGTTTCAGTCACAGACCGATACGCTCAACAGCTTCAGATCTTGGTTATCCGCTATCCGCTGTCCGCTGTCCGCTGTCCGTTATCCGTCGCCTGGCTTCCAAGCTTGGTCCGACGGAATGAGTTAACTGATCAATCGGTAGTCGGCAGGCATCGAGACAGAGAAGCAACTACGGGCTGTGCATTCTCTGGTGTTCCGGCTCTCACTGCTAGACACGTCTTGTCCCTTGGGCGAGAAGGGAAGGATCTGAGGATGTGTCGGGTTGATGGATGAAGAGGAAACGGAGTCCGAGGTTTGGCGCAAGATTGAGAGGAAGCTCATTCGACCAAGAGGGACTAGTGCTGGATGAGGCGCCTATTGCCTGTTCCACCTGGGCAGCTTGGATGGGTCAGCTTAGATGGCGCGCCTAGATGGATAGATGGATGGGGGGTTGACCGTAAGGCGTTAGTGTAGTGAGAGTGGGGATGATGCTGTAGTGGTATGACAGTTGTACACTCACTACCTGTACTCAGTGAGTTATAGGCATCTAAGTACATTACTAGCAGTGGACCTCCATACATAACCCTGGTAGATACACGCCTCGTCTAGGTAACTAATTAAAAAAAAAAAGGTCGCTACCCTAGGTAGGTAAGGACGGGGACCAGGATAAGTGCCTGTTTTAAGAGGTTGTAAAAACCATACTGTACATACTTCGTATCTACTTAGGTAGTACCTAGGTAGAACCAATTGATTACATATCTTTAACAGCAACAATTTTCCGACTGTTCCTTTAGCACTTAAAAATTCCCGAGGTCGGGTAACTTTCATATACACTATATATGCGTAGCTTACACGCCTAAATAGGTATGTAAGTAAAACTATTATGTACAAGTTGCAATCTTGTGCACGCTCATACCTCTACTGTAGTAGTAGCTGGTAGTAGGTAGCACCTATTCTGCCTACGTAGGTACCTAGGGTATCCCTCTACTCAACCACGTAGAGCTCCCTCTGGGTACTTAAGATTCCTAGATATTTATAAAGATCAGTACCATTCAAAGGAACGGATGGATACCTACGCGTTGATACATAAATAATGTTGTAGTGTAGATGAACAAATCATCCAGGCTACATGCAGTCCAGGGTGGCACTCAAGGCGTAGTTATACTACCTAAGTATCTCCACCTAGGCGCCTTTACACACTACTTACCTGTATTTTGCAGCACTGTGCCCAGCATTGAACAACACACCTTGACACAGGTATTCTGCCAGATAATACAGCCGTATAGTCATTACTGTGCATTGTCTCGGCATATATCCTATAGTATAGCACTATGCTCCATGCATATCATCGAGCATTATATCGGGCTTCCTACATTGGGTACAGGTATTGGGCTAGTAGTAGGTACTGCGCACATCTAGCCGAGGCTCTCTGAGACCAAGGAAGAAAAAGAATACACGCAAGATGTTTTCCCCAAGGTACACGTAGATCATCACCCCGAATCCCGGTCGTTACAAGGACAGCTAGATCATTGGCGCTAATCTACGTAGTACGACATGCCTAGTCGCTGACGAGTATAAAATATTTTAATGTGAAGAGTACTTCCGATCCAAGAAGAAAATTATCCAAGTACGGGTAATTCGGAAGAACATCTACTGCCAGCAGCCCACCTCCTACGTATCTAGGAAGTATGCAGGTCCCTTAACACATGTGCGACCTTCCTAGGCTATCTACCATGCTGGCGCAACACGGTAGGACCTTACCGGCATACTGATGGACATGCTACCCGTAGTACCTCGGTGGGCACCTCGAAGGTAGCAAGCAAGCTCATACCTTTCCCAGGCCCGCGTACCCTGCTGCCCACCTGGGCAACCAGGGAGCTAACGCCACAAGGAAGCGACTGTGCCACAGCAGAAGTAAGTACATGTATAGTAGGTATGCGTCCCACCTTAAGTAGATACCTACAATACCTGGTAGTAATACTACCTACGGTAACCTAAATCTAAGTATAGTGGCGGGGCCGCGGTGGATGATGAGTTCAGTCCGATGAGGTGATCTCGTGCGCCGTAGGAATCCCCCAAGACACCCGCTTGGAGCCGTTTGTTCCTGTAGCACATCTAGACAAGATCATGGCTCTCGCCAACTCGCTCCTCAACGACAAGTAGCGCACTATCACAGCTAGACAGAACACCACGAGGAAGCTTCCAGTCTACTACAGAGCTAGCGACCGTTGCGCAAAGGCGCATTTTCATCATCATGGACTTCCTCGAGTTTCTATCTGCTCTATTTGGTTGGATCTATACAATCTGCTGGTCATTGTCTTTCTACCCGCAGGCGATCCTAAACTTCAAGAGGAAATCCACCGGTGGGACGACTGTGGATTTTCCCTTTCTCAACGTTCTCGGTTCGTCCCGAAGCGCTCGTTACATCCCGGCTCCAAGGCGCCGGCACTGACTCGAAATGTTATAGGTTTTGCTTCGTACTTCATATACACCTGCGCCTTTTACTGGTCGCCCGTCATCCGCCATCAGTATGCGCTCCGAAACGATAACCATACGCCAACCGTAGCCTTTAACGATGTCACTTTCGCTGTCCACGCCCTCATCCTCACCGCCATCCTAAACACGCAATACTTTCTACCATCGATATGGGGTTTTGAGAAATCGGCAGCCCGGAGGCCGTCCCGTCTCATCACCGGAGTCTTTACCGGCTGTATCACCGGGGTTGTTCTGATTATCTTCGTTGTAGCGGCACAAACACCCAGCGCAGACCCCAAGACGTCGTGGGCTTGGTTGGACGTAATTTATGTCATATCCTACGTCAAGCTGCTCGTGACCGTGGTCAAATATGTGCCACAGCTTGTGCACAATACGCGCAACCGCAGTACCAAGGGCTGGGATATCTCACAGATTTTACTTGATTTTGCGGGCGGACTGCTGAGTATCGCGCAGTTGGGCATAGATTCGTACCTGCAACATGACTGGTCTGGCGTAACGGGCAACCCAGTGAAATTCTTCCTGGGCAATGTGAGCATGCTCTACGACTTATTGTTTATGGGGCAACACTATTGTCTCTACAGATATGACAGCTCAAATAAGGACGGAGAACGAGAGGCGCTTCTAGAAAGGGGTGAAAGTGATAGACGATTGGATTGATTTGTATATAGACCTATACGGTTTCCGGTTTCTTGATGTTTCACCTTCCTTTTGTTTCTTTGGTCGTAAGTCAGATATCAAGATATCCCTCTAAATGATTTGCCCGGTGCGGGAAAGGGAACGGCGGGTGTTAGGTTGCCAGAATAAAGATACTTGAACATCAAACGGAAGTGCTCGCCTAAGGCTATTGGCTAAGTTCCTGCTCTCATACAACTATAACTATATCTACCTCTTAGCCTACCTAGGTAGCAAGCAGCTGGGCCAATGCAGGGACCAAGCAGGTACATGTAGCTAGGAGGTAGGCAGTGTTAAAAAAGATACATAGCATGAACCGTCGGTTTTCGCTCCCAAGTCTTAGCCACTCTCTAGTAGGCCTGTGCACTAGGTGTACTTATGGGGTGGAAGCAGACTGTAAATAAGCGAAACAAGCCATGTTGCTTCAAATACTTAGACTGCTACCTTGCATTGGCCATTGGAATTGGGTGTATCTAGATATTATCTACATCATGTGACGGTGGCATGCATATGACACGCCTTATTACCCGAAGGAGGTAACTTGATGCATCCAGTGACAGGGGCGTGGGGGAATCTTCTGGGGATTTGCGCTGGAAAAGCGACGTCAGAAATGAGAATTGAACCACACCAGGCCTAGACCCCTCCGCAGATCAGCCCAATTGGGTATTCTTGAATCAGGGGAGTGACCCGGAGAGACAACGCCCAAGCCGCCGGTTCTAATCTCTGGGAAAATAAATTAAGTCTGACAGAATCGTAATTCCACCCTGGCCGCACGCAACACAATAGGTATCAATAGTGCACCGCAAACTTGGCCTTGTTTTGTTTTGCGCCAGGTTTTTTATTTTATTTTTTTATTCTTCATTCCATTTTCGATCGATGACTGCAACGCCTCCGAAGGGATACCGACACACCAATACAAAAGTCGACCGCCACCTTCTTGGCCCATGATTCGACTCTTCCCGCCTTTGTCTATTTAACTTCATCCTAGCATTTGATAGGCATCACTATGTGTCGGTTTCTAGTACGTTTGCTCCGATCATCGGCCGTCCGAATAAAAATGAGACTGGAACTCTAACTTAGATACACGCATAGGTCTACCGGGGCAGTGATGAGATCCTACTCTCCAAGCTGATTCTCGACCCAACCCATTCCATTCTTAAGCAGTCATTTGACTCGCGGCTACGACTAGTCAGTTTTCCCCTCTACTCGCGGGTCGCATGTCTAACTAGGATCGCTCTGCTTTAGGACACGAGGCGAGGCCAGAACAATGCAGATGGATTTGGTATTGGCTTCTATACCGACCCGAAGCTCGGCGCTGCCCCTTGTCTATTCACGTCCACAATCCCCGCATGGAATTGCACGAACCTCCATCGGATCGCCTCCAAGACGGCCTCACGCCTAGTTTTTGCTCATGTCAGGGCTACTACTGAGGGCTCTTTGACTGAAGACAACTGTCATCCCTTTTATCATAACAGCTTGATGTGGATGCATAATGGTGGTCTAGGAGGCTGGAAATATATAAAGCGGAAGCTTGGTGAGCGTTTGCACGACAAGTGGTACTTGAACGTGCAAGGCGGTACCGATAGCGAGTGGGCATTCGCTCTGTTCCTTGATCGCCTTGAACGGTTGGGCACCGATCCCAGCTCGGAACCTAAGAAGGGATTCGGTCCCGCCGTATTGCGCCGCGCCATGCTGCAGACAATCGAGATTATCAACGAGCTGACTATGGGCATACCTGAAAGCACAGTCCAAAGGGAAAATGTCGACACTCGAAGCTTGCTGAACTTCGCCCTCACGGACGGCCACTCCATCATCTGCACCCGATACGTAAGCAGCAAAACAGACGAGGCAGCTAGCCTCTACTTTTCCTCTGGAACTCAGTGGGAGATGAAGCCATCGGCCGGGGAGGACCGGGATTATCAAATGGAGCGCCGCGATAAGGGGGCAGATATAGTGCTAGTCGCTAGTGAGCCCCTTACTTTTGAACGAGGTAAACACATACCATGAAGACATGCAATCACTTGATGCTAATAGACGCCATAGAGAACTGGGTCAATGTCCCCACAAACTCGATACTCACTATTCATGGCCAAACTGTTATGGTTAATCCTATCATTGACGCATTTTCGGACCGAGACCCGTGCAATAAGCGATCCTCGGCTTTTGCGCAGACTAAGGGGTTGACAACCAACGAAAAGGCTACACCAAGGGTAACTAGCCCGGTATCCACGCCCGGCCCCGATCCAGAAACCCAGAGACGCATCATTACTCCCATAATTCCTCCCGGGATTGGACGTAGCAGAACGCCAGATCATCCTCCGGTCGCAATGAAAGCCAGGACGCCTTTAGCGCCGCCCGAGACTACGCCAACTGACCTTCGCTCCGTGACGGACCCCCCAATAACCCGCCCCGAAGTAGCGTCGAAGCTTCCTTCGCAAGGTAATATCAAGAAGAAACGCCGATCGCTGAACATTGGGGAGTATCCGCATCCCGCCGAATTTACAGAGCCGGAGGTACAGACACCACCTAGCCCGGTGCAAAGCACGTCAAGGACCGGTGATTATGTAACGGCTGAGAAAGCAGCTCGAGTATTGGGCATGGCCCTATGAAATGGCCACTAAAGCGGACGACCCTGACGGCCTGCCCTTTACGGTGTTCAAATGCACACTCTTGACAAGCATGGGATTTGGCGTTAAGCAATGGTTAAGCGGATATGGAAACACGTGATTCGAATCAGCGTGGCGTTCCGGGCTGCTGTAGGCTGTATGTACATTGTAAAGCGAAAAAAGAAGATGCATCGTATAAATATAGTAGATTGTCGTTGGTTTTCCTCACATAGCATACCTATATTTGATTCTACCTAGTAGTTTCTACAGGTTGTCATATGGCTTAGAAACATTGGAACCGTAGTAATGATTATTATGATGTGTCCCATCTCTCTTCTAAATAGAGGGTACCTAGAATATCTCGAGCTGACTACGGCTAGGTATGTGTAGATATGAAAATGAAAATCTACAATGTATAGCTCGTGTGGGCGGGGAGGGTCAAGCCACAAGTATAGTCAGGGCACCTGTTGGGGATTGGGCGGGGGGAGGGGCGCACAGCCACAAAATTGTTCCCTAAGTGGGACCAATTGCATAAACGATTAATCTCATTACAATGACAGCTTTGATGGGGAATTCACGCCACTCGCTCTGTGCGTAGGTATGTCACCGACAATTACGAAATAGAAAACACTCCGAGTTATTTTCCCGCATCCGATCAAGACCACAGCCGCAACAACCGTTGATGGTCACCAACCATAGTCATCTCGAGCGCCTCCGACTCATATCTTCGGCATGAGCGGACGGCTTATAGCAATGGCCGGACGCCTTCCGGCAACGCGTTCGGCCACCGTCCGCGCCGTGCGGCAATACCATCAGATACCCTCGGGCGGCCTTCTTCGAGCCGATGCTGCCATCCGAGCCACCAGGCGGCGCATGTGGTTTCCAGTTAATTCCTTCCACAATGCCGTCGCCGTACGCAACGCCTCCTTTGCCCGCCTTTTGCCGAGACTCATGGTCAAATTTATAAGGATCCCCGCGCTGGCCGGTGGTGTCATGGTGGGCGGGCTAGCATGGATACAATACCAAGCCACTCGTATGTGTGCAGAGCCCCTCATCCGCCCGTGATTTTGGCTTGCTGATTTTGTTTCCTTCCAGAGGCGGGGAACTATGCATGGGACATCTTGAACACTACCAGGGAAACAGTATCGAACACAGCAACAGGCCTATACGATGGTGCGAAGGGCGTTGCTGACCAGACGATGCGTGGATGGCAAAACACAAAGGATCAAGTTGAATTACCTGAATGGATACAGAAAATACTACGGCTCCAGGAAGAAATCGGCACTGGCAAAGGAGACGGTGACCCAGGCGGCGAAGAGCCACCGAAGCGGGGTGGAACCGGGGCGGGTGTAGCCGCGGGCGCTTCTGCTGTTGCCTACGGCTATGATCAAGACGACCGGGATGTTGACGAGAGTGCCAAAGACGACCAAATGATGGTACTGACAAAAAAAATGATCGAGATCCGGAATATCTTGGCAAGGATCGGACAGTCGAGTACGTTGACTCTACCATCCATCGTCGTCATTGGATCACAGTCCTCTGGGAAGAGCTCTGTGTTGGAATCCATCGTTGGACACGAATTTCTCCCCAAAGGCTCCAACATGGTCACACGTAGACCAATTGAACTTACACTCATCAACACACCCGGCTCCCGCCTTGAATATGGTGAATTTCCCGATCTCGGCCTGGGCAAGATCACCGACTTCTCTTCTATCCAACGGACCCTAACAGAACTAAACCAAGCCGTCTCCGAGGCGCAGTGTGTTTCAGACGATCCGATTCGTCTTTCTATCTCTTCCCCAAATGTCCCCGATCTCTCTTTGATCGATCTCCCCGGTTATATTCAGGTCGTAGGGCAAAACCAACCCCTTGAGCTCAAACAAAAGATCTCGGAGCTTTGCGACAAATATATCCAGGCACCGAATGTGATACTGGCCATTTCAGCTGCAGATGTTGACCTGGCGAATTCGACCGCATTACGAGCAAGCCGAAGGGTTGACCCTCGCGGCGAGCGGACCATTGGAGTTGTAACCAAGATGGACCTCGTCGATCCAACCAGAGGTGCAGCGATTCTGAACGACAAGCAATATCCCCTTCGATTGGGATATGTCGGCGTCGTCTCTCGTGCACCTCCGACCACCGCCCTCTTCAAGAAAGGGGACAGTAATTTGACATCGGCTATTACCAAGAACGAAAATGCTTATTTCTCGTCCCACCCCCTAGAGTTTGGGTCCGGCGCGGATGTGGCGGTTGGGACTACGACGCTGCGCAAGAAATTGATGCACGTCCTCGAGCAAACCATGTCAGGCAGTTTACAAGGCACAAGTGATGCAATTCGCCAGGAGCTCGAAGAGGCTACTTACGAGTTCAAGGTCCAGTACAACGATCGGCCCTTGTCTGCTGAGTCATATCTTGCCGAGAGTTTAGATGCTTTCAAGCATTCTTTCAAGCAATTCGCCGAAGAGTTCGGGCGACCCCAGATGCATGAGCTATTGAAGAACGAGCTTGACCAGCGGGTATTGGACCTCCTTGCCGCAAAATATTGGAATAAGCCCATATACGACCTTAGCATTCCTCCTCCAGAACCCGACAGTTTGGCTGATCTTCCTAAAGCTGACCCAGACTCTCTCTACTGGCGCCGACGGCTCGACGCATCCTCCTCTGCACTTACTAAACTCGGTGTTGGCAGGCTGGCTACGAACGTAATAGCAAGCTCGATCCAGTCTCACGTGGACGGTCTTATTGGCCAGTCGACTTTTGTCAACCACCCCTTTGCTCGCCAAGCAATCACCGAAGCAGCATCAAGCATTTTAAATGACAGGTTCTACAGCACTAGCGATCAAGTAGAGAACTGTATTAAACCGTTCAAGTTTGACATTGATATGGAAGAACGTGAATGGAACGCCGGGAGAGACCACGCCCAAGTGGTCCTGAAGAAGGAGTTACATGCTTGTGAAGGCGCATTCAAAGACCTAGAAACCACCGTGGGGGGGAGGAGAAAGTTGAGGGAGGTTATCAACTTCATTGATAAAGCTCGAAAGGGTGATGTTGTCGTTGAAGGGGAGGGCCAAACTGGCGCCGGAGGCTTTAGTGCTTCTCTGCTCGCTAAAGGTATATATCTTTTCACCCGCTTTCGTATGAGCAGATCTAACTAACGTGCTACAGGTCGAGAAGCGGTATTCCTGCGTGATCGCGCCGACATCATAAAAATGCGCTTACTCGCGGTTAAGTCGAAACAATGCGCCAACATGAAGAACAAATACCATTGTCCCGAAGTCTTCCTTGATGCTGTAGCCACTAAGCTAGCTTCGACGGCAGTACTCTTTTTAAATGTGGAATTACTCTCCGAGTTCTACTACAACTTTCCTAGAGAGCTGGATATACGACTAGGTCGCCACCTGTCTGACGACCAAGTTGAGAAATTCGCCAAGGAGGACCCCAAAATCAAAAAGCATCTGGAGGTTATCAAGCGGAAGGAACTCCTCGAACTTGTCCTCGAGAAAATGGACAGTCTGAGGCAGCTCGAGGGCCGGGAACGAGAGAGAGCGAAGAGGAACTCGAAGCCAAGCAGCGAGAAAGAGCGGGGGCGGTGGGGGATTTTCTGATCCAACTACACTCTTAGGGCTACGGATGCGTTGACGAAGATTTTCACGATAAGAGCAGGCGTTCAGGACGGTAGTTGCAGTCTATCTAGTATTGTTTGTAGCGGCGTTTCGTCTAGATATCACCACCCCTTGTCACGACCCTAACTACGATTGGTCCCAATGGTTCAGTTCATGTATCATACCTACGGCCGACTCTATGATAGATTATATTCCTCTCTTTTTTCTTTGATAGGATGGTGTTTTACTAGTAAACGTAAAAGAAGGCTATCGGGAACCGTAGATGTGTGTTATGTACGTACGTCTGTACTACGCTGCCGACAATGATGGTTGCTATTTATAGTACACGCTGTAGTCTTTCTACCCCTGCTAGAAGAGCTACCTGCATAGTTGATTGACAAGGATGGCCTTATTCCGGAATAGTATACTAGAATATCTGCAGGGAGCTAGGGTACGGAATGGGACTAGGATTGTGGTGAGGCTGGATGGACTTCGGGCCTCCTAGGGCCGAATGGTTGGTACCTTATTAACAAACAGCATGAGAGCGAGTCCCAATTATGAGGAAACCAAGTACCGACGTCGATACGCCAAACCATGCATCATCGACGGTATTTTAGATCACGGTCCCGTAGCCAAGGGGGTGACAGTCTCAGGAGTATTGCCAACCATTAACCCTACAGCCGACCTTGAAACCGTTGTCAGCAACATTGATCTAAAGATCTAGTGTCTATATTCAAAGCACCAGAAGACATCTAATTGCCTTGTTATGGTAGACTTTATAATACATACTATTATATAATTTCTGACTTCGCGACTGCGTGTAAGTTGTAGGCATTAGGGAGCATTAACTGGTTCCAAGGGGGACTGTATTAAACCAACTGTCAAGAACTGTATTATTTGAGCTAAACCTGGTTGCCGGTTAACCTCTTCCCCTATCTTGACATACGTTTCCATTCTAGAGGATTGCGAATCACTTACCGAGGTAGCACGCCCTAGCAAAGAGCCGGAGTGTTTGCTAAGTGGACGCACCTAGGTAGAGGTTATAGGCGATGTGTGATGAGACATGAACGATACTCTGTGATTGGATATAGGCGCAACCCGGCATTGTACGGAGCTCCCATGCTCGCCTGTCTACGCTACAGCCGACGGTAGAGGTGTCCGAGAAGTACCGTGCCGCCCTTGAAGGTGGATCAGCAGCAGTCGCGACGACAGGTTCGGGCCAAGGGGCTGGACCTAGTCTAGACTATGGTCCTGCTCGCCCAATCGGGCGACAATGTCATCGTGTCATGCAATCTCTACGGCGATTCTTACAGGTGTCCCAAGACGCTTCTCCCACGTGGCTGAAGACCGGGGACTACCCTGACGATGTCGCTGGGTTAATCGATGAGAAAATCAAGCTAGGTTTGGTTGGACCATTGGAAATCCGCGGTGCGCCATACCCAGCATCCGGGATATGGCTGACAAACAAAGCACACCCACCGCCATGGATTCCTTTGCGTCTAACATAGCTAACAGGGGTGTCGTAAGACCGATTTATCGCCATTTGTCAGCCTCGCCCAACAATCCCGACGTCACGTTTCGCTGCGGCTCGCCGTCCTAGGCGTAGCTCATGAGCTTAGGTTCACCCTCGTTCATTCTTCCTCGAATTTTTTGGTGGCTCGTTATAATTTACTTTAATAATCTCTCTGGCAAGGTAAGAGATATCCCGTCTCTCCACGGTCGGGTTAACCCAAAACTTCAACTCCCGGGACCCAAGATGGTCAATTTAGACTTCGACTTCGAACGGGATGTGCCCGAGCTAACGGGCAAAGTCATCCTGATCACCGGCGGTAGGCTCCCGTTTCGACCTTTTGCAGATGGATTTTATTTCCTTTCATGATGGGGTGCTCACGCCTCTTGTATACTAGGCACAAATGGGCTGGGAGCCGCTACGGCCGTCATGCTAGCGAGCCGAAACCCCGCCAAGATCTACATTACCGGGCGTAATGAGTCTGCAGCGCAGCGCGTCATCGCCAACATCAAGTCTATCAGTACACACACCGACACAGTCTGGTTACGCTGTGATCATGCGAACCTCGCATCCGTCAAAGAAGCCGCAGAGGTGATTTCGGCAAAGGAGTCGCGGCTCGATGTGCTCATGGCCAACGCCGGCGTCATGGCGCAGCCCCCCGGTCTCACCAAGGACGGATACGAGCTGCAGTTTGGGATAAACCATGTTGCGCATGCCCTTCTGATCCGCAAACTTCTCGGTCTGCTGCGGAAGACGGCCGAAGAGCACGGGGAGGCGCGCATCATCCCCGTCTCTAGCCTAGCATTAGTCCTGGCGCCGCCAGGACATGGTATTGTTTTCGGCGATCTCAAAACGACTCAGCCGTACTGGGTCCTTGGAAAGTGGCAGCGCTACGCCCAGAGCAAGCTGGCCAACTTGATCTACGGCCGGGAGCTCTCTCGCCGATACCCCGAAATCCTTACGTTGGTGGCCGACCCGGGCCCAAGCAATACGGGCCTAGTGTCCAGCCTCGGGTTCTTCGATAAGATGATCGTGTATCTAGGGAATATCAACAGGTTTCTCGACGTCGATCAGGGCCACTGGAACCAGGTATGGCTTGTTGGCGTGCCTAAGGATCAGGCGAAGCCGGGAGAGCTATACGAGCCAGTCGGTAACCAAGTCAGGGGTACACACATTGGTGCCTAGATCCACAACTAGCGGAAATGTTCAACCGCAGCTGCAGTCAAGTAATCTCAAACACCGTTTGAAAACCATATGAGTCAGATACAATTGATAGATTTGTGTAGTTCTTCTACGTTGGGGTCGTGTGGTGAGGCGGTGTCATATCTCAAGCCGTAATACGGGGCTTTCCGCAACCCGAGGATCTCCCCATCACGATCGTGATCAAAAGGAGGGATATCGATCTGTATATCTGTGCAGCGGTAGGTAGACCACCAAAGGTATGGAATATTAAAGCTGCGAGCCTTATCGGAGTAAGTGACATGCATCCCCCTAGTTGTCATCTAGCCGCACCGTCCCCCCTACCTCCCTAGCAGTACCTAGGTACTACACACGACCCCTATATAAGTATAATGCTAAGTCTTGGTCAATAAATCCCACGAACATGAGTGAACGCATCAACAGCGCGGAACAAATCCTGTTAGAATTTGCTAAAATATTTAGGGGCGCCGCCCTCGCTTTGAGTTTCAGGGGGCTAAGCAGACGGCTGGCTCTAACCTCGTGTTCATTGTGGCTGAATGGAAGGGAGAGTAAGCAGATAGAACTTAAGACTTCACGCGATAAATTCAGCAAACTACTATAGACACAAGTCAGAGGTTAGAGCCTTAGGCGTGGTTAAATGAGCAAGTGATATTAATAGCGTGTAACACCTTCCACTGCTATATAATGCAATAAGCTTTAGAATTAGGTTTAAAGAGTCGGCTATGTTAGTAGAAAAGCGCTCTCAGCCTCTCACACTACTAGCATCTTAACCTAGCAAGCAACATCACTGTCTAATTTAACAGGCGTTAGATACAACTTTGTTCTAACAGTGACTACTCTGATAACCTTATACAGGTTATTTTAGATTCTCTCGAACGCCTTAATAGCGTCTAGGCCTAGCTTGCTAGGATACATATAACATTGTTGCTGCACCACTTGAGATACCGAGCTTCTTGCGATTATATACTATCATGAATGCATTGTGGGGCATAGCGTTCTCGAGTGCTGCGGCATGTTAGATCTAGCAGCTGTTTCATTGGTCTCGTGAGTATTATTTCTAAATTCTTCAAAGGAAGTAGTGTGCTTTGCCCCTTGGGGTTTTGAATAGGGGGCTTATAAAATCAAAAGCTGCGTCACAGGAGCTATGTTTAATACTCTGGTAAGTCTTAAGGATATATTGGCAATAGTCCGCAAAGTACGCTAATGTGTTTAGCATCTTAGTGCATGGAAAAGGGGCTGGGGGGAATAGATAGAGAGGCATCATCAACAATAACAGAAAGAACAATAGAAAGAAAAAGGGGTAAGAAAAAGGGGTTGGGGAAAAAAAAAAAAAAACCTCTTGTTCGCCTTGCCTTAGGTATCGCCCAAGTTCCTAAGCTACAACGCGCCCTGCTTTCGCATTGATGGGTATTTCTTTGCGGCAGTGGTCCAGCACTGTTCGCCTCAGACGACTTTGCCAGCCTACTACTAAGGGACCCCCCAACCCTCCCCCGTAGGGGAGGGTCGTGTTTCCCTCAGTTTCGGAGGCAAAGTCTAGCTGGTGCCGTATCTGAACCCTAGGTCTGATGGTTATAGAGGGTCGATCTCTACCATCAGACCATTCGGGTACTTGTGGTAGAGGGACGCGCTGTTTTTAATTATAAGGCCCGGATGTGGTGCGCTGCTGCTGTTGCTATGTGCCTAGGTAAGGTACCTAGGTACCTTGTTGCTTCGCGAGACGCGTCGGCGCGGCAACTACGGTGCTACCTGAGGGTTCAATGGATGCTTAGCCACGGGTGTGGCTACAAGGCGGAGCCACACAAATGCTTCCATAGGTACTTCAAACACGCACCTCGAGAACAAAGGAGTGTTATGTATATTATTAGCAAGGGGATCTAGACTAGACAGTGTAGGCTCTTCGCGCGGCGATAAGCATATATTACACCCCTATACTGAAGATTATGATAGATAGAGTGACCACATCATGAAACTTGTAGTATTTTCACTGCTTCTAGGGATAATTGGCATGCTCTTGTAGTAATATGGTAGTAAGAAGACCCTCTCGTAACAACTATTTGTAGCTTTACTTCCATACTTTCCAAAAACCAAAAAATCTACGTGAGAAACGCACCCAGGAAATGGTTACAAAAACTACCATGGCCGCGCTGCAAAGCCGCCTCACACGTCGCCAAAATCCAAATACAACCTAACTCTATAATCGCATAGATCATACACATGACCTCACATAGAACATCCTTATTCCTTATGTCTATATAAAATTTATAGATATCATGTATATAACCACTCTTTTATAGTTTTTTATCTATCAATCTAACTACGAGATTAACTCTTTTAACTGCTATCCAGACTTCTATCTCTGTACGGTGGTGGGAGCTTTTAAAGCCTCCCTACCGAACAACCTTGTTGATTATCCGATTGTTACCTGCAAATCAAGAACCCGCCGACGTTGCTGCCCTCACCTCTCAGTTGATGTAAGGCAGGTTCGTTACAGAAATGAGCCACTCAAAGAAGCCATCAAGGTAATGAGACAGCCGGTATTTCACGCAGGCGCTATACGCTCTCAATCCACGCGAATAATATACTTCAAGCCTTAAGCGATATTGCTTCCAGCATGCACATGAATGGAGTAGACTTGATCATCGCTAGTACGTCCTACCCAAGGAACAATATTACCAGCGTTAGGCGTGCCGTGGCCACGGAGCTCTCTCACCGAGAATGTATTGGTCTGCAGTATATTGTTCTCTGGATGGTGCCTGAAGATATTCTGCGATTCTGAGTCATCTAAGTGTTTATACTTAGACCACTGACCGTCACTGGCCTCTGTCGGGGTATTTGCATTATTGGTCTCTTTTCTGCGCGATGATGAAGAGAATAGATGCGATAGAAGGCTTCTCGTGGACAGAGATATGTGCCTCTCGAAGAAGGCAGGTAAAGTGATGAAGCAAGAGCAGATGATGCCGATATTCACCTCAAGAGCTCTGGCTTCCGTTAGTACGAAATCTGTGTAAACGCAGCGTCATTGTTACTTACGCCCAAATGATGATGTTAGACAAGGCCCAAGTAGCATCTGGATCTGTTCTTAGACTGGGTGTTTCTGCTAACCTCACCAGGCTCGAAGCAACAGAACTGTAATTCCCAATTGCATCATTAGAATGAACAACTCTTAATTAGGAGAAGATAAACCTACAGTACACCTAGGCCGAAGACTGCTGCCACCCTGATCTTACGCTGTGTGGTCATGTTCAAACCCCAGAGAAAAACGAGTGGGAGTATAAGAACATAGATATCTGTGAAGGAGCTTGAGATACCAGAAAAATAAGGAAGAATTACTGGGTTGATGCAATGCCCAGGGACGGTAGTGTTCCATGAACGTTCGATTGGTAAGCAGCTTAGAATGGCCGCAATGAGTAGAGCGGTATTCAAAAGCGTAATGAAGATGATTGCGCCGTCAATGAAATATTTCCCCTTCGTGTGAGCGGAGAAAAGACGACGGTAGAAAAAAAGGAATGCTAGTTTCACACAACCTGTCAGGGCCAAGTAGATCCATGAGGAAATTGAGAAATACTGTTCCGGGCTCATCAGCTACAGTCAAATACAATGGACTGCGGCGCAATGCTCTTACTTTGAGAGCTTGGGGAAGCCATCATGCTGGCGTATCCCAAATATGACGTCCGATGCCTGGTGTATAAGCTAGATCTCCCCATTAGCCTGGATCCGTGCAAGATTATCACAAGGGTGCAGGGAAGTGATGGAAGCAATTATACATTTGCCGACAAGAGCTGAGAAAGCCACGGAGAGAAACTAGTATATAGAAATTAGGTTGTCTGTTTCCTCTACACACTTCGTAGTCGATACTCACGTAAGAGGTAAGGCATAAATCTATGAAAAGACTGTTAACGAAATTGCCAGTAGGCTAATATGGGTTAGGTATACCAACAGTCTTCCACCCCTAAGGTAAGTTTCATGATCCATATGCGAGTATAGATACGAATGAAAACGAAGATGGTGACGATAGAAAGTAACACGGTGTGCAGGGCTATGTTCCCATCTCGCTGGCTTGGGGGATTGATGAAGTCAGGCACGATGCCAGGCGGTGGTGGTAAAGCTCCACCCCACTGAGAGGCCATTATGTTATGAATCCCCCGCAAGACTTTGGTTGCAAGGTAGCAAAGAAATAAAAAGGGGGAAAAGGTAGTGGGTGGCGGACGGAGCCTTCGGGCCTTCGAATCTAGTGAGACGGACGGTAGTCTGTTCATACCTCATTATGTTACCGGAGTGAGAATTCATGTTGGTGGCAGCCTGCGTATTATTGATTCTTAGGTGTTAGGTGTGTGCCGCTTCATTGGGTAGTGTAGTGTTTAGCCCCATCCACATTCCTTCAGCCACTCCCTTGCCCAAGCGCTCAGTAGATGTCCATATGGTTTCACTGAAGGGTCTTGTTTGTCTTTGGGGCTGAAACGCTCCTTTCCCACTAACCTACATGATCTGCTGATGACCTCAGGAATCTTCATTTAAATAACACCGCCGAAGTGAGCGGCATCCGCCTTTTCTTCTTTCACTTTGGTTCTATAGTAAGCACAACAATAGGTCCAAATAAGGGCGCCACCGACATCACAGCCGGATCATTTCTTGTCTCACATACGCCATGTTAATGAGCGACGAGTCGAGGTCCCTTGGGCCAGCTGCTACCATCGCCTTCAGCGTATTCGTCGTGAGTGTTTTTTACCAAGTCGCAAAGACACCTTGCTAATGATTATTAGTATTTTGTCCTACGAGCGACATACAACGTCTTCTTTCATCCATTGTCTAATGCACCTGGTCCATATACTTGGTCTGCTTCAAGGCTACCCTTTATCTTCTCCCTCCTGAAGGGAACCATCGTGCACGACCTTCAGCAGCTACATAGGAAATATGGCCCGGTCGTACGTATTGCTCCGGACGAAGTCACATTTGCTGGGGCGGAAGCCTGGACGGATATACTTCAACCACGCGAGCAGTTTTTGAAAGATCCCTTGTGGTGGGCGAAGCAGCCAGGCAACCCCGATTCCATCATCAATGCCATCAATCCCGAGACACATGCTCGCATGCGTAAAACTCTCGCGCCGGCGTTCACCTTGCGTGCGTTGAGAGCTCAGGAGCCGATATTGCATCAATACGTCAACCTCCTCGTCGAAAAGCTGACCCAGCTTGCGAGTGATGCATCTTCTGACGAGGCAACCGAGTTTGATATTGCGCCTTGGTTTAACTACATAACCTTTGACATTTTTGGCGACCTAGGATTCGGCGAGTCGTTTAACTGTCTCCAAAACTCTCGATACCACCCCTGGATTGCTTTACTTTTTAATAGTGTTAAAGCCGCTTCATTCGTTGCTGCCGCTAGATTCTACCCGCTTGTTGAGTTCCTTCTTCTCAAGATGATCCCTCCATCATTGAAAAAGATGCGAAGAGACCACTTCCAGCAAATAGTAGACAAAGTAGAGAGACGCCTGAATTACGAACTAGAAAGACCGGATATCATGTCTCATGTCATCGCAACTGGTGACAAAAGAGGATTTTCAAGAGACGAAATCAACGCAACCTTCATGGTGCTCACAACAGCTGGGAGCGAGACCACGGCTACCGTTTTAGGTGGCACATTGAATTATCTCGTAACGTATCCAGAGAAGCTACACATTTTATCTGATGAGATACGGCAACGGTTTTCAACCTTCGAAGACATTACGCTTGACGCGCTTTTCTCTTTGCCTTATCTCAATGCTGTGATCACCGAAGGCTTGAGGCTATGCCCACCCACTCCTTGGATCCTTCCAAGAAAGGTTCCAGCTTCTGGGGCAACGGTTTGCGGTACATGGATACCCGGTGGAGTATGTCGCCCACTGCCTTCACCTGAGTAAATACTGACAGCTACGCAAAAGACTTCGGTATCAATTCAGCAGTACAGTCTGAATCGAGACCCTTCGTACTTCTCTTCTGCCACATCGTTTCTTCCCGAGCGTTGGCTGCCTGATGAAAACTCAAATCAGGATTCTCCATTTTATAACGACCACCGAGACGCAGTACAGCCATTCAGTGTAGGTCCGCGTTCGTGTCTTGGAGAACATCTTGCACGGGCAGAGCTACGTCTTGTGCTAGCAAAGTTGGTGTGGAAGTTTAACTTCTCAGCGCCCAAGGGCAAAGTCTTAGAATGGGAACAGCTACGAACCTTCCTGCTCGTAGAGAAAAGGCCTATTTTGGTCAGAATGAAGCTAAGGCAGGACTTGTAAACACAAACTAAGATGAAACTGGGCTGCCAGGGGTGCGTAATCGCCAACATGGTGATCTGAGTGTCACACCTCTGGAACAGAGAAGCGTTCTGTACATTAATAATGACACTCAGCATAGATAGCATAGGCTCTCTGCGCAACAACAAGTGTTCATCGCACCCCTATACTAAGGATTATGACACTGAGTCCTACCACGCACCACCCCCTACCGGGACAGCCAAAATAGCCACTTTCACTCACTTTGCTACTATATAGTTGAAACATTAGCAAAGTGGGTGAATTGGTGGCCGTTTTGGCCATCCCGCTGGGGGTTTGTCCCGGAAGGGGTGGTGCATGGTGCCCTTCAACCCCTATCTTCAATCTGACAGGAAAGGCAAGTCCTGCAAAGTGCATTGTGGCGGTTGGACTTGTCTGTGGTTGGAAGTCATTATGCAACATAACCCAAAAAATAATGATGATAACTTCGGTGATGACCCTCCGCTGTGGGATGCAGCTGGGCTTGGTTGGTTACATTGAGGGCTCGGGGCGGGAGGAACACCAACAGCAGGCTGTTGATCGACAGGTCTCCAATAAGGTCGTATGTCGTTACCTAGTCTTCAATCTACGGTGGTAAGGTTGTTAGGTCTTGAGCGACTATTGTACGGCGATACAACGTCGGAGCCTAGGGTGAGGCCTACATTTAGGTATATGCGTACTCAATTTACAGCATACTTACTGTATACATCTGGCGCCTGGACCGCTCCACACCGACCTTAATGCATGTAAGATGCAAGATGTGTAACAACATCCAACTGGTTTCGTAGTAACAAGTCCAGATTACACATATGATACATAGGACTTTAGATAGATAGATGAGCGGGAACGTTCAGTGAAGGTCCAACTACGCAATGCAGTACCAAATCCCAATAGCTTGTAATACCCTACTGGCGAACTATTCCTTGCTATATGCGAGGACCAGCGCTACGCAGGGCTCTGAACGACCGTCCAACACCGCTATTTTCCGCGAAAGTAGCGGAGGTCTCGAGTAATTGCTGTCCCGTTCCAATCGGATCTACCCCCTCCACGCTTCCTCCTTATTAGCTGCCCTACTTTGGAGAGAATCTACGTTACACTGAGACGGCGATGCCGTATTGGCGGTGTGAGTGTCTCGCAGTCGTTAGATACTAATGCAATTCTAACGCTTCTTGGGCCCATGGCCTGGAGACATGGGGGAAAACAAGAAGGGCACGCAAAGCCGAGCAGGTGTGACAGGGAGTACACTTGATGTGTCAGACTACTTGGGCCTTGGCAGCAATGGAAGTTTATTGCACATAGTTACAATCTCTAGCCCTAATTTCAGCCCTTGCTATAACTTGCTATCAAGCTTCATGCACTTAAGCCATGTTCCTCCATCAGTGGACTAGGATTCGGACACCCTTGGTGTCCAGCTTTGGAAGCGGAATTAGAAAATCATGTGCTTGCTTTATGTCACTCTCGTCGGTTTCAAAGAGTTCCATCTTGGGGCCGTTAGGTCGAAATAGCACTGCCAAAGCCAAGCTCATTTCCGCCATTGCGAGACTATTGTTTTGAAGTTAAGCGTGTCAGTTACCTAATCGAGGATATAGCAACGTGTGGCCAACTTACTTCATTCCCAAACAGTTCCTCGAGCCTCGGCAGAATGGGACATAGCTCCGATGCATAGCTGGATCGATGTCTCCTATCCACCGTTCGGGGAGGAATTTATCAGGCGATGGATATGTTGAAGGATCAGAATGCATTAAATATGCAGACATTCCTACTGGTACCTAGACGCCACTTTAGTAAGGCTTGTAATAGTAAAGAGTGACGAAAAACTTACGGAAATGGGAACCTCATATTCTTTGTATTTTATGGGCACATCAGGAGATACTCGAGGCAGTCTGTGCATGACCCCATAACTCAAACTGTTGGGACAAATCATCAGATAAGTCGCCGGACTGTGATTAGTAGCTTTGAGGACGTACCGTAGGGACTCTTTGATTATAGCTTGGAGAAATGGGAGCCGCTCAAGTTCAGCCCAGGATGGAAACTTCTGAGGCCAAGTAGCCATGACGTCTCTGAGTTCTTCTTCAAGCCTTGACCGGATTTTAGGTTGCGAAAGTAGATAATACGATGCGAATCCAATAGTACGCGCAGTGCTCGCAGTACCTCCTCCTAGCAACACCTGGGCTTCCTTGCCCAAGCTTTATGAGACCAACGGTCTTGTGAATCAGCTCAAACTGCGCATGCACAAAGACTCCGTCAAGGAAATTCGAGGTGCACTACGAGCCCAAGAAGACTGGTCGAAGCATGTCCATCAGATCAACAATTATCACGGTGGTCTAGCGGACCCCTACTCTTTCATTCGAGTAACTGTGCCGGAGTGTCTACCTGACAGACTTGAGCTTATTTCCTACGCAAATGAATACGCGTTTCTCTACGATGGAAAGTGCTTATCTGTGTTCTCCTATTTACATACCTCAACTAATTTTGACTTAGACGACATGGAGAAGCTTGATCTACAAGATACCAACGACAATGCACACGGGATATTAGAGACATTCTCGCATGACGCACTCAGTTGCGAGATAGGCCCTAGTAGCCGCCCTGAGAAGCGAATCCAGGCCCAGATCCTGTCCGAAATGATAGCTATCGATCGGCCACGAGCTATGGCTACGATGAAAGCATGGGCCAAGTTCGTTCAGCTAGCAGCTGAGACGAGAAAATCCGACTTTAAGACCCTAGTGACCTATCTCCCCTCGAGGGTCATCGACGCGGGTGAGCTGTAAGCTTTATAAGATAATTGAACAATCCTCTCACCATAGAGTGATATGGCTAATTCATGCTTTCAGAATTTGGTACGGTACTCTGACATTCGGCATGGGTATCACCATCCCCGAACATGAGAAGTATCTTTGTATGGAGCTCGCAAAGCCGGGTTATGCCGCACTAGGTCTTACCAATGATCTATTCTCGTGGGAAAAGGAACACATCGCTGCCGAGAAAATGGGCCAGAACTATGTCTTCAATGCGATCTGGGTAATAATGCAAGAGAAGGTAGTGGACGAGGGCGAAGCAAAAGAGATCTGCTCAGACGAGATTCGGAGATACATGGCTAAGTTTACACAGGTAGTCGAAAGCACCAAGAATGATCAAGGCATCTCCAAGGGACTTCGAAAATACCTCGAAGCCGTCCTGCTCAGCTGCATTGGAAACATTGTGTGGAGCATCTATTGCCCAAGATATCGCGTATCGTTGGACTGTTAGATCTGTACGTGTACATCTGTAGAATGATCGGATGCGCATAGGTACAGCACTAGCATAGGCAATATAGTGTAGGGTGGTCTCTCGTTCCATTTGGTGCGCCACATGCTATCCTGTCTTACATGCTGTCATACAGTACCCGTAGACTGTATACAGTTGACATCGAGCCATCCTTAACCGTTGGTTTTAAGATGACTTAGCTGCTAACGCGCGTATGATCCCTGCAAGAAGCTGTAGGCTATGAGACATGTAGGCTTGAGGCTCTTCCAGCCAACAAAGGGATACGGGATATGGTGCCAACCTTTACACCAAAGCTTTATCTTACTGTTCACTGTCTATTCACCCTTCAAACTTTCGCCTCACGTCCCCTTCACCTGCGATACTATACAATGGGGTCTCAATGGTCGCAGTTTTTCCCTCCAAAACCTAACTTCAGCGAAATCGGCTCCCTGGATGGCAAGGTATTCATCGTCACCGGCGGTGCCTCTGGGATTGGTTATGAACTCACCAAGATGCTATACCAGAGAGGCGGGCATGTATACATCGCTGGACGTTCTGAATCCAAGGTTCGGGCCGCTATCGAAGAACTTGCGGGTTCCACTCCCGCCGGGACGCCGGGGGCCGGAAAGCTTGACTTTCTTCATCTCGAGCTTGATGACTTGACAAGTATCAAAGCATCTGTCGATGAGTTCAAGTCCAAGGAGACCAAGCTGCACGTCCTCTGGAACAACGCGGGTGTCTCGCGACCTCCTGTTGGCAGTTCCTCCAAACAGGGACTAGAACTACAGCTTGCGACCAATTGTCTCGGTCCATTTCTCTTCACCCAGCTGCTTCTACCTTTGATGCAAGCCACAGCATCAACTGAAACTGAAGATGGGCGAGCTTCGGGCTCGGTACGCGTCGTCTGGACTAGCAGCCAATCCGTCGAGCTTACGGCCCCAAACGGCGGTATCATCATGTCGGAGCTCCACCACCCCCCAGCAGACGCTACGAGGCTATACAACAATTCGAAAGCCGGAAACATGTTCCTAGCATCCGAGCTAGCCCGGAGACATGGGATTGCCAGCGTCTCGGCCAATCCAGGTGCCGCGTCGACCAATCTCTTTCGCCATACCCCATATGTTCAGTATCTCGCTTGGCCGCTGCTACACAAACCAGCGATGGCTGCTTTGACACAGCTATTTGCCGGTGTCTCCAAGGATATCGGCGAGGCGGATTTGAAGGGTGGTTACATCATTCCATGGGGTAGGGTGTCGGCGAATTTGAGAGATGATCTGCGTGAGGCCATGAAGCTTCCGGAAGAAGGGGGATCGGGTAGGGCGAGTGAGTTTTGGGATTTCTGCATGGACGCAACTTCAAAGTTTCATTGATAGTTCGATAGCGGCTATATATGAAAACGACTCGTGAAGACGGGGTGGAAATTAATAGTAGTTTGGGTATTCCTATTTTGAGACTTCAATACTCGTATGAATCGAATTGTCATTACAAATGTCCCATTTATTATTCGCTACCCTCCCATGCTTCGGCAACTTGTAATAGTTCATGTATGTTAAATACGCAAAGCGCAAAGTTCTCGATGCCGGACTTGCTATGGCCGAAGCCTGATTGTCTCGTCCTCGATAACATAGGCCCATTAGTATGTCTCTCAATGTAACTGAGCTTTCCTCACCTATAAGTAGTCACAAAATCCCACAGGTGTCTACTTGCTAGATACTGATGACATGCAAATTACAATCCTAATCCTTTGTGACGTCGTCGTGGTGTTTCAGCAGGTTCCGATCATCGAAAATACATAACTTGACTACTTTTAGTCACGATCGCCCTGACATATATATATTTATGGCTGGTATTTTTCGAGCTATGGGCCTTGTCAGCAACTCTAGATATCTCTGTTAATGGAATTGATGTTGCGCTGCACTATAAACTGACTAGTTACTGGAGAGGGTTTAAACATAATTAATAAAATAAAAGCTTAATAATTTTAGAAATAAAAGTGTTATTACATTACGAAGATAATAAAAAACAGACCTTTCAAAATATCCTGCTGTTGCAAATCATTTATTGGTTTACTTGCGGAGAACCCGTATCCGAGTGCGCGTGTCCATACTGCGGAGTTCATCTGCGTCTATCTAGCTATATCTAAGTTGTAACCCGTTGGCTTGGCTCGATAACTGGTTTCTCTCATTCTAAACCCACCAGAATACCCTCTCTAGCCGCCCATGGCTCGATTTCCCGACTTATGTCCATATGACTCTAGCCAGAGAAATTCAAAGACCTTCATCCAGCCCTCCTAAACCTCGTGCCCGTCGATCTGCAGAACCGTCTGGAGGTGCCGGAAGCCCAACTTCTCATCCTGATGCGAAGACAACAGCGTAGCAGACTTCAGCACGTTCTTGATCACGCGCCCATTGATATCCAGCTTCTCCAGCTTCGCCAGGTCGTCGCCGGACACATCGTGGCCACCCTGTTGCCGGCCCAGGAATCCTTCCCACACCTTTCTGCGCGCCTGCTCGTTAAGATCCGGGTAGGCGAGGCGGAAGTGGATCCTGCTGTTGAACGCGTCGTCCATGTTCTTGACACGGTTGGTCGTGAGGAACAGGATGCCCTCATAGTACTCGAGCGTACGCAGGAAGACGGACACGATTCGGTTCCTGTCGAGGTCGTGTGTGCTGCGCGCCTCGAGGAAGACATCGCACTCGTCGAGGAGCAGCACTGCGTTCCATTTCGCCACCCTGTCGAGGACGCGTGTGAGGCCCGTTTCGATATCCGAGGAGTTGGCGCCGAGGTCGTTGGCGCTCATCACGTACAGCGGCACCCGCAGATGTTCCGCCACGGACTCAGCCGTCAGGGTCTTGCCGATACCCGGGCCGCCTGACAAAAGCATGATGATGCCCCGTCCCTTGCCGGCGATGACGTCGTCGAAGAGGTGCTTCTTCTTAATCTGGGTCTGCGCGATAGCGAGTATGAGCGACTTGTGGCCCTCAGGCAGGACGAGGGAGTCGAAGGCAGTGTGGTCGAAAACTATCTCGCTGATGGAGTCGATGAAGAATTCAAGCCACAGCTTCGCTCGCAACGCGTAGCCTCGGACGACCGGCGTGCAGATAAGGAGCTGCTCCTCGGTAAGCGGACGGCGATGTTTAACCGCGGGGGCCTCGAGGTTGTCATCGCCGCCGTCGTCGTATTCTGAGTCATATTCAGACCACTCGTCATCTGAATCCTCGGCCTGAACTTTAATCGAGACCCTGGCGTGAGCGAGTGGTCTGAGGTACAGCCGAAGGTGAGTGTTGGAGGCTTTATGTGCGTTACTATCGATGATAATGCGGCCATCAACGGTTATCATGGTAGGTCCAAAACGAGTGGTTTGGACGGCTCGTCCCTTATAAGACTTGTAATGATAGCCAGCAAGTATTTCAAACTGGCGGCCTCGGGCGATGAGCTTCTCCTTTACCCCTTCCTCATCGGGATGGTAGGACAAGGGGAAACACTCTAGCTCGGTAATTGGTACCGTGCCCTCGAAGGCTGTGATGAAGTGTGGCGACACATCGTACCCGAACCGCGAACCATCCCAGTCCACTCTGTCACATTTCAGTTGGAAACACGGGCCCAAGTGTTGGTGCTCGATGAAGTTGCCAGAGACTAGGCGTACGGCCACGGGTTTACCGAATCGGCTTGCATACACCATGCACCCTGGTTGAAAGATGGTCCAGATGTGCTCATAGGTCACCACCTTGCTCTTGGTGTAATCGTCAGTAGCAGAAATAACATCCTTAAGCTCGCGATCCAGGATGTGCTTTAGTAACTCGAGATGACTCTTCGTTTCTTCGTCTTGCTCGTTGTTCAACGCCTCGATGAGCTGGAGCCGACGATGAACGAAAGGCCTGAATGGTACAGAAAAGATGAGTCGCGAAAGGGTGGTTGTGACACCCGGGTAATCTTTTAGTACGTTGTGCAGAACGTTCTTGAGAAGCGGGCTTTGAATGATAATGCTGTCAATCTCCAGCTTCTTGCGCGAGTCTTCACTTTTTTCTAGTAGGCGTTAGCATCCATGCCGGGAGCGTGAATAGGAAATTCAACTTACTATTGCGAATGATGAGGGCGTATTTCTCAGTTTCTTCATCTTCAGCAGCTTCGTCAAGACCACTCGGGTGTTCTTCGGTCCAAGTAACTTTGTTGTGCTTGTCGAGTCTCTGATACAAGTCTTTCTTCCCACATACCATGCCGATGGCTGCTCCTCCCTCTCTGCCCTTCACAGATTCTGTTTCAGAGCCTTTAAGGACTCCATTGCTTTGTTCATAGACTATGGAATCGGGTGCCGAATCCGCGCGAGGGTGATCCTCATGATCGCTAGCCATCTTGCTTGATAAGAGGGTAGGGAGTGGGTAGGTAGGATATGGATCAAACAATACCAGTTGGCGAGAACTCACGAGTATAGTAAAGAGTTGAATCCAAAGCAAATGGAAAACGGTGCCGGAGGATGTCGGGGGCTGCAAACGGAATGTGGAAGTGGGAAGTGCCTGCACAAGAAGAGCGAAGTTGGGGGGAGGGATGGAATATATACGGCTGGTCAATGTAGATAGGGCAAGGCAAAAAAGATGGATGGGAAGGTGTATATATCAGGGAGAGCCCCTCAAGCAGCAGTACCTAGGTACATGTGCGTTATGTTATGTACCTTGCTTGTATATCTAATATATAAACGGGTGGCAGATAAAAGGAGAAAAAGGAGAATTTACTACCTTTACTACCTCTCCCCTAGGTATTTATACCCCTCTACAAGGAGAGAATCCTATTATTTGCTATGTTACGTGCTGTAGTGATACGCGCCCTCGATACCAATGTGGGAAGCTGCAGTCTGCAGATACCCAATTGTCTTCGGGCATTCTAAAAACCTATATAGAGAAACTCTACTAGAGCTGTTATCTCCACTACAAAACCTACCTCGGTATCTATGATGATGATGATGAGGATGGATGAAGGAGTCACATATGCTTTTTTATCCCCTGTCTTCATTATTAGTGGTGTAGAAGCCTCCTAGACAGGCCAGGCAGGCTAGGCAGGCCAGGCACCACCAGGCACGACTAGGTAGCCAACCAGGGTAGCGACGGGCGTTTCTCATTGGTTGGATAATGTAAGGGCCGAAATCAATACCCTCCTCTCATTGGCTCAGTCACAGCGAAGCAAAAAGCCCGCAGATGCACTAAAGCCATTAGCGTAGCCTGTACTTGTGCAGTCCTTATGCAGTCTACATGTAAGGTGGCACGTAGGTACATAGGTACTTGATTAGCCACAGTTCATTTGGCGTGGCTGGGCTTGATAATTAGAGTACAACCCTGTCTAGATATCAGTGCAAAGTCTTCCTCCTCCTTTCAAAGCAACCTTGAGCTTCATAAAAGCACCATGTCCAGAACTCCGTAATAAGCCCTCCATCATCGCCTTTAAATTCGAAATGCTGCCCCTCTTGATGTGTCAGATCACCGTGCAACTTCACAGCCCGGGGTATCATGAAATCAAATACCTATGCCCTCGCCTTTGACCTTCCTCGCCTATCCTTGTATCCTTGTCCTCACCGAGAGAGAGGTATGAGTTGGGCCGTCCCATCGCCCCGTAGTGTCACGTAAGTGGCATTACTACCCGCCACCTAGCCGAGGACGATGTCCTCAACAAGACCAGTCTTGCGATCTACGACCGATTGATAACGATCCTTGGGGTTTTTGGTCTCCGCTTCTTGCTCTACCACTCGGACAAACTCCAACGTCGTTAACTTGAGGCCCTGCCCCTCCCCTTTCTTCCATGTCTCAAAAAGCTTGCGCAGAGCCACCTCATGGTCCCCTTCCTTGATTCGGATCATGGCTTTATCACTCTCGTCTAACCCCCTAACCGCCGGTTTCATCATGAAAAGTGTCTCCACGTTCGGCCATGATCTTGAAATGGTGGCCCAGCCGGGCTCTGACATCGTCGGAAGGTGTGGGGAGTCGATCTGGACAGCCAGCCTTTGAATAGCCGCACGGTCATCCCCGCGGTATTGCTGGGCACAGTAGTAACCTCGGCAGCCGTTGTGACATGGCTCAAAGATGACGATGTCGACGGAAGGGTTGATATCTTGGTGGCGCAGGGGTTGGCCGAGTACTGGGCGTTGAGAGACGCTAACTTGTGCAAAGAGTTTCTGATAGTTTCTCTTGGCAATGTATGCAGACATCCGGCATGCCATGAACCAGGGCGGGATCTTGTTCTGTATCCCGAAAAAATGGGCATGCCCTAGTGTTGACGCCCGGTTGCAAATATACGCCAAACGGGGTTGAATTGCAGCTTCCCAGATCATCAATTTAAGCTCTGGAGGGAGCTCCGAGTACTTGTGAAACGCGTCCAGAGGCTTCGCAAGTCGAGCCGAACGACGGCGTGGCCCGGTTCTCAACACCTTCTGTGTCGCGTTCTTATTCCGTCTCTTTTGAATGCGGTTGTTGCTGCTCGGAGAAACTGCTAGGGCTGTTGATGGGGACGGTTCTCGGGCGGCTCGAGCCTTGGCGCGAATACGATCTGATCGACGAGGAACACGGAGACCACCAGTAGTCGGACGGCTGTTTTCTGGCTCTTCATCCTCTGGCTCTGCAGGGCCGTTTTGGTCTTCAACAGTCCCAAGCCCCTGCTCGTGGCCCTCTTCACCGTCCGCCTCCGTGTGTCCGTAATCAATATCTTGAGCCTCCTCGAGATGTGAAGTGGCTATTGCCGATACGCCGTTGCTAGTCGTGGCAAGACGCAGTCTGTTCTGTGCTTGGCTCTGTGCTAGTGGAGTTTCTATCAAGATCGAGTCAAAATACCCTTTCCTCGTGGATCGTGTTAAGGGTCGGGATAAGTCTGCTGTACCGAACAAGGCGTTTGATGGCGCTCTAGCTTGAGGCGTGGACATGAGGGCATTGCTCTCTATCTCCACTTCCACCTCCATCTCCTCCGATACTTCGTTTGCATGACCGGGCCTTACAGACGAAACGTCGGCCACATCCCCCACCGGCGGTTCTCTCTCAATCGAGGTACCATGGCTGATCGTGTCCCCTCTCCTATCTGCAAACCTTGTCTGCCGTCCCCACCGTCTGGCGGGTGCCATCTGCCTATACCGAATTGCGTATTCGTAACGGCCTCGTTATAGCAGATCGTTATCTCGAGACTGGATCCGGTGGGTGGCGCTTGGTCGGGTAGACCGGGTTATTGAATACTACCGAGAGGAGGGATCGAGACTCGTCTGTGTTGAGTAGAAGTGAGCTGGAATATCATGGCAATGGGCACTAGAATATTATGGTGTCTGTATACACGGGATAAGATGCCGTGGGAGAGGGTTACAACGAGATATTAGGCAGTGGTGGGATTAGCTACTGTTGTCACTGTCCAACTCGTGGAATAGACTGCTGTCTCTGCATTTGCAAATTAGGGAAGCTAGTGGGTAGCAAGAAGCCAAATATATTCACTTACCGAATTTCAAACCGATGGGGGATGGCTCCGGTGCAGGAGCAAGTAGAGACCTCGGCGGGAATACAAACGCAGCAAGGAACACAGGCTGGACGGCGCTGCGACTCGACGCAAGCAAAGACACACTCTTCAGGCGGTTTGATCAAAGTGAGTCGGTGACGGAGCAACACCGACAGCGGAGCGGAGAGGTACTGGAGTAGTGCAATGCGGAACAGTACCTAGGCAGTAGGTAGATGGCAGTGAGGGCCGGTTAGAACGGGGTACGGAGGGCAAGGTAGGGTGAAGTCAAGCGTAATGCGGTATTCTCTTGATGGGAAGCCGGCCGATGAAATACAAACCAAATGAATATTGATCGGCAATTGTTGCTGAGGAGGAGAAATTCGGTGTGCGGTTGGGACGAAGTGTGAACGTTGGGAAGTCTAAAGAGGTCAAGACCGTAAAGGTAGCAGAGCAGCAGTACCTAGGTAGGTAGGCCACCAAATGTAAAAATGTAGGTAAGTGTAGCAGCGTACGGTACCTAAAGAGGTACTTACTTACTTCCATACTTTTTGACTTGGGGATGTGAGAATGCGGGGCCTGTGAAATGCTAAGCTAGTTAAGAACTGGCTAATTTTTTGGAGGGGTCTGGTGATGATGATGATGCTTCTCTGATAAGCTTCCACTGGGGGAGGGTAAGCTACCTCACTACCTGCTACCCAGGTAAGTACTTTAGGAATTACCTAGGGTACTGTATGGGCACCTCGGGTCTACAAGTAGGTCTACGTATGTACCTAAGTGATTGATAGCGCGTAACCTGCCATTTTCAGAGGGCCCAGAAAATATGTACACTACCTGGGTAGGAAGTAGGTAGTCTAACTACCCAGCTCTACTCCTACAACTCACAGCTCACATACGTGTGCATGTCCGGTACTAGGGGAACTTTAGGTATTTCAACATAATCGAAACTTCCCCTAGCACGAATAAATAATCCCCTCGGATTTGGGATAGGTTAAATAGTTCCGAAATGATCCATACCCTGGTATTTATAACTTTTAGATTTGAGGTACGTTGAAAGTCGGGTTAGGTAAGTAGGTACCTAGAAGTAGATACTCAGGTACCCGTGTAGTTTAGTAAGTGTTAGAGTGTACTCCGTGCAGCATAGATAGTGTACCTACACTAACCCAGGGTAGCTAGGTATTTAAGTAAGCTAATTAGGTCTGAGCTTCTGGTCTAAGACATTGGGGGAGGATTTTGGGGAGGATTTTGGGGGGGAACCGTCCAACTTTGTAGCCCTGTAATGTGGTGCCTCCCGATCAGTACCCCCTCCCATATAATCCATCCCCCATGCACCGTTCAAGTCATCGACAGGGTTAATTAAGACATCCAGGTATCCCCAGATGGTTCAATCGACTTTTCTTTTTCTTTCTTTTCTTCTCGCATTTCGCCATCATGCAAGGCGTCTAGTTGGCAGTTGGCGTGGTTTAAGACTGAAGAATATATGCAGCAACGAGTCAAACAGAAAAAAAAAAGAGACACCAAGACAGTTACGTCACTTTTCTCACTGCGTCCGTGGCATGGACCTAGCACGAAAAGAAGCTTGCTCCAAGAACGGCGGAGAACGCTAGGTTCCAGGCAGGCAGGCAGGCAGGCAGGCAGTTGGTTCGAAAAGCGACAGGCGCTATAATTTGCCTATGTGTATCTTATTTATCCATTCGGCTTCGCCAGTCACATGCAAGCACCGCAATCGAACCCAGTCGATACGATACACCTACTAGTACATAGGCCCTCGTCACCCCGCTCATCACGTGCTTTTAGTGCAGACTTGACGGTCAAACCACGAAAGTACCTTACAGCAGGTAAACCGTGGTTAATCTACGGGCTAGCATCTGCAACGTTAGCCGTGCTGTTGCATACCTAATCTCAGCTACACTACCTAGGTAGTATGAGGGTAGGTATAACATTACGAACCTACCTAGGTAGTACACGTACTTAGTAGAAAGGGGTGCACCTAGGAAGGTAGTGTACGATACTACAAGATGGGCATCTCAGCCAGAACTCACTCATCCATCCACTCGCTCAGCCTTGACTAGAGAGAGTGTGTGGGTCTCGATGATACGTACACTACCATTCTTGGCCGGGGTAGAATGGCGCTAGCTTCCATGGGGCTAGCCTCTTTCGCTAAAAGAGGAGTGGGGTGTATCGAAGCAGCTAACCTCCCTAGGTACCTAACCTTACCGACTCTACCTACTTGGGTACTCCGGACCTATTTATCTATTTAGTCTCTCCCTCGGTACCTAGATAGATTAGATGGACAGACGCTTTGGGCATCGTCACACCAAAAGTTCATCCCTACACTCAATTATCAGCTTCCGCCATCAGCCGTTAATACCGCGGGCATGGCGACATTTATATTTCCCATAGTGTCGTTGCCAACGTGTGACGGCACAGCCAATTAGCGCCGCTTGGCTCTCTCGAGATCAGCGTCAGATCGTCAATTCTGCTCTACCACTGTCGCTGTGCTCTCCCTACTCTACCCACGCCGAGGTGGCGCCATCCGTCCACCGCCGCAGCTGGCCGAAGGTAGACGTGCTTAGCCCGCGCTTCTGTGGCCTGACAGCCCGTGCCATGTTCAGGGTCCATTGGGCATCTTTGACATTCTTGCATCGGCCGTCCCTATGCTATGCATCTACTTCGGCCACTTAGCAACTCGTCCTCCCGGGCAAGACCCTTGGAAAGACCCCTGCTTTGCCTGCAGGAGAGTTGCATGGACCGCGCACGGCTCAGACGAGGACGTCACGGAGTAGCACATAGGGAGAGGGGAAGGGCTGAGGAAGCTTCCAACGGGTATATATTATATACTTTACGCATATATTCCGTTCCGAGACAACGGCTATGTTCTATGTTGCACACCGTACCTCTTAGCGTGACCAAATCTTCGCCGTCTCTCATCTTGCTCTACTGGCTCACCAACTATTCGAGATGTCGCTGGACAGCCCCTTGACTCTTGCTTGAGTCCCTCAAGCCTTGTCGAGACTACCAATCGCACCATTGAGATAACCAGAAGAATAGATACAAGAGGCATTGGTGACCCTGATTCCCAATTTTCTTCCCTCCCGCGACTATTAACCAAAGAAACAGAACCGCGCAGCCAAAAAAACCGCATAATCCCGAGAGCCGACCACAAGAGAAGCTACACACTCAACTACAACCCGCCCGACCAGACTACGGCATGTGTCACGCGTGGCGTTGGTGGTATTATTGCTTGACGTGCGGCCGTGGCCCCTTGAATGGGGAGGGAGTATACTGCTGGAGAACATCGTGCGACTCCGACTATGTCGAGACGCCCTTTTGTCCAAACCTCATCTGTGAAGAACACACCTCGCACGGAGCCGACTGCTTGGAGTACGGGATGTACCACAAATGGTACTAGCTAGCTAGTTTCTTCGGAGCATATGGAAAAACGATACGGTTGACTTAAAGCGTTTTGTGACTAGAAGGAAGACAGAAAAAACGAAACGAAGGGCAAGGAAAATAGGCGTTTTGGAGTTCAGGTCGGCGATGCGCTCTCCCGGATATGTGATTTACCAGCTGCTGCCCCTCGGCTTGAGAGGTCGCTTGTCGGCCACGACCTCGCTTAGGGTATAGGCTAAAGCACCGTCGGCCGACGTATCGTCGACTTCTCTTCTTGCCAAGTTCGCCCAGTCCAAGTGGAGGAATGCATCGTTCTGCTCCCCTCTCCTTTATAAACGTAATAGTGCCTCAGCGACCTGTTGCCCCATTGCGGCCTTCCCCTTTCCTAGAGGGCGGATCCGCGGTATCATCTCGTTGCGTATTCGTAGCCGTACAGCCACGCGTTCACTTTCTCGTGAGGATTTCCATGGCCGTACCCCCGGCCCGCGTCCTTTTGGTGGGTTGTACCGTTTTCGTGGCTTTTGCCCCGGTGGTGGTGGTGGCGCTGAGGATGGCGTGATGAGTGACCGCGGTGGTGGCTGTGGCTACGATGATGGCGCTGCTCCCCTCTCTTCTCGCTTCGGGGCTCATTCGGTGACTTGTTCCGTCTCGGTGTACTTCTGTCGTGAGGTCTTTCGTCTTCGTAGTATTCTTCAGCCTTATGGTCTCCCTCCCCTGCGTTGGCGAGGTGGGCGGAAGGGCTCGCGTCGGCGTTCGAATCGCCGTAGTACTGCGGTTGATTTTTGATCGCTGGGTCTAGGACATAAGGGCTGGCCGGGTAAGTGGCGGAAGTGGCGTCCAAGGGATGGACGATGCTAGGCTTGGAAGCGACTGACAGATATTGAGGATTAGTCCCTGAATCTGAGCCCGATATCATCCACTGATAGGCTATAGTCTATTAGAACAGTAGTATTCACTGATGGTAAGGGTGCCTTGCCATCGCGTGTTCGTCGAAATTGGTACTGGAATCGCCCGTTGCTTTGGGCATCTAACACTGGCTCAGACCAGGTAGAAACTCTGAGCCCCGGGTCCTGGGCTGTTCCATCGGCACCCCGACCTTTCGCATTGGAGGAAACGGCACTCCCGTTTTCGTTACCGGAGTGGCCGGCCTCGTGGTCATGTCGATGGCGACGGCGACGCCGCGAGTGCTTTGGTGCTGGCTGATTCTGCTGTGTTGCTTCTCGCGCCATAGTTTTCCTCGATGATACAGGAAGCAACGCTCGGCAGAGTCCTAAGTCTCGCCCCTGACGAAGGTAACGAGGGATTAAATACTACCATCCCCGTGGTTGGGGGCGCCTCAGCTGCCCGGGTCCTTATCCTGAGGTATTTTGGCTTCATTGGGAGCGGGTGGCTACGCTTACGGAAATCCGAGTTGCTCGGCGTTGCAGTCATAGCAACTAGTATTAATTGCCTACTATAACTGTCACATCCCTACTATGTGATAGCGAATGGTGAACCGCAAAACGCAATTGACGACTCCTATTTCGGATGGAAGTTCCAATGCGTATAATTATTCGGACATGCGAAAGGAGCACGTTGTGGAAATGTGACGTGCGCCATTGGGCATCACTGCAGTCGATCTGCTCTGCGGGCACATCGCAGAGCAGCAGCACTGGCCGGCAATTGTTGGAGGACTTCATAAAGTTGAATGCCAGTCCTGCATGAGCGTACGCAAAGGGGATAGCCGGGGGATATAAAACGGGCGTCTAGATGCGAACAATCGTGGTACAAGCTCAGTTGCATACGCAACGCGACGCCTCGCATAAAATAGTTCTATGCATAGGGCAAAAGTGAGGCTGGCATTGACACTCGCCACTCCAAGCCCAGACCGGCTGGGTGCCTAAAGGGTATTTTCTGACGAATCACGCGGGGGATAGGGTTCATAACCAATGGAACCTGGGTCATATCCTACGCTGGATTACACAGTAACTCACCCGATTGATCCGGGAAGTTCAAAAGGCATATAATGCAAACATTATATGATAATATGACACCGTGATGGAACGATAAATTATGTGGAAACATGGTCAATTTGGGGGTTTGCAGGCTGTTAAACACATCTTGGTTCACCCAAGACTCATTGCGAAAACACCGAAATTACATAAATGTATCCATAGTATTAACTCAAAACGCCCGTCTTAAGCTTAGCAGGTAATAATAGACGTGTCTTCGTTCTCACAGCAAACTTCATATATTGTGCAAACCTATCGATTAAACCAAGGTGCCTATTCCTTCCACTAGGCTTGACTGATAGCGATCTATCCCCATAGTATAATCGACGCCGGCCATATGCGTTGGGAATAGGAACCGAATTAGTTGGGAAAATATAAGTCCGGCGTTATGTCACCTCGCTGAACAAGGCGCAAGGGTGTTGGAGAGCGACCAGGTATGCGAGGACGTGATGGCAGCAATGGCAATATGTTTTCATTTTTCCAGGCTACAGATTATATCAAATGAGAATTAAATACACTGGAACGCAAAACGCGGCTGCCTTCTGGTTAAGGAGTCCGAATGGTAGGGAAACAAGCTTCGAAGAGATTTCAAATAGGGACCAGGTAGGGCAGTAAGTTTACAAAGCGTGTACAGAGAGTCTAAAGCATAAATTTAGAAATGACCTTCTCTGTTATATAGGCGTGATGCTAAATAGATAGTCACAGCATTGCATACGGATGTTTAAGACCTATTGTGGAGGCCCCTAAAGACTGTTAGAAGTTGTAGTAATATCTAAAATCGGACCCGTGTATACTATGTCTGCCCCATAATATAATAGTTGATGCTGTTTGCAAAACAATATATATACCAAAGTAAGCTTGCCTAGCAATGCAGCAAAGACAAGTCTATAATACGTACGGGTATCAAAATTCAAGTAGTATAGAGTTTATTCACTTAACTAAAGCTACGTATAAGACTTTACTTGCCGGCAACCTGAGGTAGATCCTAACCACGACAGTGTCTCGCGTGAAGAACAGTAGAGCGCCGATGGCCAGAAAATCCAGATAAATTATATAAATAGAACTATAGTTACTTGTACACATAGCTCCCAGGAACCATAGCAGTATAATATTCACTTAATAGATTAGCTTGTTTAATCCCGATAAGATAACCGTCAGCTACTTCTACCTCAACTTATCTTTCCTAGTTCTTACAAATAGTGCAATCACAACTACCAAGCAGAGTTGCGATGCTAAATCACATTCAAAACAGGGAAAGTAGGCAGGCAATCAAAGATCTCTCAAGACACATTCCATAGAACTGCCTTTATAGAACTATCCTACTTCTAGCGCTGACACCACTCCACAGCGAGAGTCTAGACGCCCGACACGATAGAGCCAACTTAACCCCTGACCAGACCTCCCAAGATAAAGAATTTTCTTTACCAAATACCCGAACCGCGCGGCGTAGTTAGTTACGGCCGTGTTTATTTCTTGGTCAGGATGTAGATCTCGCCCTCGGAGGCATTGTCACTTCCGATGAAGAGGCCGCGTCCAGCAGGGTCCCTGTTCACACACACAGCGTCAGCGACGATTACTTGCCCACAAACCTAACAGGGGCGAAACATAGCACAACCACCAGTAGGTCGGTCATTGCTTATTCTCCGGGGGCTATATTATACGCATGCACACCAACTTACCAGGAGGCGGCAGTAAGCCGGATGCAGTTGCTCTGCGTGAGGCCGTTGGCGGTGCACCCGGACGGGTTGGGCGCGGAGAAGATGTCCTTGTAGCCCGTCATGCTGTCGGCGGCGGCGACGGGGTCGTACGCGCCGCTCGCGAGCCGCGTGAACGGCACCTCGACGACCTTGAAGCCCGTCGGCGGCTGCCGGTCCCACGAGCCGTGGAACGTCACGTACATGTTGGTCGCGTTGGTGTCGAACGTGTTCCAGATCGGCGCGCTGTGCGCCTGGAACGACAGCCGCGGCGCCTTCGACTTGCTCGCGCAGTCCGCGTCGCTCGACACCCCGTTGCCCGCCGCCAGCATGAATTGGCTGCCCGTCTTGAGCCCGTTGATCGGGCCCCAGACTGTGAAGCACGTCGGGTACCCGTACCAGTTGTTTCGCGCGGTCAGGGGATCGCCGACTAGGTGGCAGAGACGAACGTGTTAGCGTGGCTAGACGCGAGATACAAGGGCAAGGGAGCACTCACGGTTGTTGAGCTTCTCGGCCGGGTTGTCAGTGTGGATGTCCTGGTTGTTGAGCCGGAAGTCCTGCGATAGACGGTTTAGTTTGCAGCACGTAAAATCTCGAAGGAAAGATCACGCACGTCACCGCTGTTCTCGACACCCCAGACGATGCCGGCCGGGTCTTGGACGAAGCCGATCTCGTTTCGCAGGCCGTAGGCGAAGACTTCGCCGCCGGTCTTATAGTCGAACCCGTTTGCCGGGGCCTTGCTCATGTCGAAGATCTTGATGATGGCCCGGCCGGTGGCGGGCTGCGCTGATTGCATGTCGAGATTCTGGTTCGATCCCACCTGCACGAGAATAAAGTTAGGCTGGGACTTGACCACCAGGAGGTTTCGGGTCGAGTGGATGCCGGAGTCCATGCCCGTGATGGCGGTCTTCTGGTTGCTGACGGTCCGGGTGGCAGGGTCGTAAGTCCACGACCAGACAGAGCGCTCGCCGCTGGCGTATAGGGTCTTGCTATCGGGTGTGAGAGCCAGGCCGTGGTTCAGCTGCACGTTGCTGATGAGCGTGCTCGTGCTATTGATGCACCCGTTGTCGCCGAACGTGTGGATCGAGATCCCCTTGCCCGCCTCCGAGACCAGCATGTTCCCGTTGGCATCCCATATCACCGTCCGCACGCCTCTCAACCCGCCCGCGATCTTCATCACTGACCAGCCCGACGCGACCGTCCCCGGGAATCGCATACTGGACACCCCGCTGCAGCTCGTAGGCACCGGCAACTGCCTCACCTCGGCCTGGACTTGGCCTACGCCACGTGAATTAGGAGACTATGTGTATTGCAAGAGAAGGGACACGACATACCTGCGCCTAACAAGGCGGCGAAACCCGAGACGATGGCAAGCAGACGCATCGTGATGGATGAATATATTTCCTTCTATCGAGATACTACAAAATAAGTGCAACTAAGTGCGATAATAGCCCACGAGACCCGTTTCGTGCAGTGGCCGTGCAACGACTTCCATTCATTCGGCCGTGTCGCCATATTTAGGAAAAAAGCGAAAAGGCCCTAGCACCGCTTTCAGATATCCCATGGAAGATCGGTGTGAAGGCACTTTGTCGGCAGTGTCGAAAACGGCGCTGTGTCAATATCCGCAGCGCTTCGGCAAAATGGGCACCCATGACGCGTGATTGGTGCCGGCAGATACTGTCCAATGCCAGCCACGTTCTGGTGTATTGTGCGGGGACATCTGTCGAGGCGAGTTAATCAACACGTCGTTTATATTGCTGGCCGAGGGGCCTATGCCTCGCCTTCGCATCTCTTGGTTACGAATCACATCTGCTGGCCCAAGGAGGCTCTCCCCCCGATGTCTGTCCTCATCCAGCCAACGCTGTGTACATCCAGACGCCCCGGCGCTTGACTCCAACTTGGCTCAATGCGTCGGCGTCACGGTTTCCGAACTCAGTGGCTATTCATGACGTGTTACTGAATTTAGAAGTCTTGTGTATTGTAGACAGAGCAAGAGCAAGAGCTGCCGGGCGATGGGCTGAGGCCTTGAAGCCCCCCCCCCCCCCCGGACCAGACAGACAGGCTTACGTCATAGCACGACCTCTGGAGGACGAGAGGGCACGTGAAACGAGAAATCTAAAAAGGGAAAGGAGAAAGGGGAACAAACCAATCAGCCGCTTAAAGTAGTATTAAAGCCATATTAACGCTACAGGAATATTATTACACTTCAGGAATGTTAAAGCATCCGGGTTCGTAACCGCCGCCTCTCAATCGGAGTCTTGCGCATCGCGGGTCGGTATATCGGGGGTAATGGATCTGAAGGAACTAGATCAACACGTTCTTCTTCGGAGCTTCGCATATTGACAAGCACCGCCGCCGCTGCTTCTGCGTTGGAACGTTCAATATGTTCTTCTTCGGAGCTTCCCACACCGACGGGCACCGGCGCTGCTGCTGTAGCAGCAGCAGCAGCAGCAATTTCTGCGAAGTAATGAACACGTTCTTCTTCGGAGCTTCGCATATTGACAAGCGCCGCCGCCGCTGATTCTGCTGCAGCAACTTCTGCATTGGAACGTTCAATATCTTCGGAGCTTCCCACACCGACGGGCACCGGCGCCGCTTCTGTAGCAGCAGCAGCAATTTCTGCGAAGGAACGAACATGTTCGTCTGCGGGGCTTCCCATATCGACAGGCACTGCCGCCGTTGCTGCTCTGGGAACTTCTGCATTGGGAGGTTCAATACGTTCTTCTTCGGAGCTTCCCATACTGGCAGGCACCGCCGCTTCTGCTGCTGCCGGGACTTCTGCGTTGGAACGTGTAATACGTGCTGGATTAACACGTTCTAGGTTAGCATGTTCCGCATCAGAGATTGGTATATAGGAAAGTTCCGGATCAAGACGTCCTGCGCCAGGGATTTCCATACCGACGATTCCTGCATCGGCAAGTTGTTCATGCCAACGTAGTAAGTCAAAGTGCCCTTCTTCATCGAGAGCGGATGGTGGACGGGGAGGTTCTGCGTCGGGTACTGGTTTATCAGGGACTGGCATATCGGGGCCTGGTATATCGGAAGATTCATCAAAGATGTCGATGGCGTTCCCCCCGCCGTCTCCAGAGTCGCCAGAGTCTTCCATACCAGGGTCTTCCACAGCGGGGATATCTACACCAGCGCGTCGTATGAACTTGGGCCTTGTTGAATCGTCCGAACCCTCCGACATGTAGGGATACGTAAAGTATTCCTCTGGATCTGCAAGAAAGTCCGCGAACACACCAGTTGCTTGTAAATCCTCCTTCATTTCCAAAGTGCCGTATTGTTTGATTAGCGAAATATAACCGGGGGGTATGGGCTTTCCCAAAGCCAGTCTAGCAGCCAGCGACGCGTAGGCGAGAGCCTTGCTGAGTTTGAAGTCGTAGTTGTAGTCGCTAGAATAGAACACGGAAAAGGCCCTGTCGTTGCCGTCGTCCCAAAGCCTCTGGCGTATGTCTTGCCACGCCGCGAAGAACCCGGCGGCTGTCTTTGAGAAATTCGCACAGCGGCAGAGGGGTTGGTGCCTTATCTTTACAAAATCTGTGGGCTTCGAGTGCTCGAAACCCGGGATGAGAGGATGCGGCAACGGCTTCGTTACAGAGACCAGAACGAGACAATAGCCGTGACCGCTATCGGGCCTTTCGTTGTCCATATATAGCTTGTAGTACGGTTTCTTTTCGGTTGGCTTGACGATCTCCGCGTCCTCTCTCAACAGGCCTAGTTGGCTGGGATCTACGTATTCGTGGGTTATAGTGGCAGAAGAAGGATTGGATTCATTGTCGGAACTCATGTTGAAGTCCTGCGGAATTAAGATGAATATACTCGGCTTTGGAGCCAGCCATGTGGGCTGATGATTGGTAATACGTATTTACTTTCCTATCCTATGGAAATTATCTCGATGTTTACATACGCTCGGTCGGATTGTGGTCCGACGGCGAACGAAGGCTTTCACCTGCCCTTTCCATTCCTCGCCACAGTTATGGCGCATCATCAATCGTAGTGTTTGAGGAAACAACACCATGGAAAGAAGTGAACAATTAAAGTATTGAGGTCATTAGTGAAAGAGTAGCCACGGCCCGGTGTGTGCCATTTTGTCTGTTGGCATTGCCTCTGGTCACGAGAGGGAGCCCCCTGCCTGGGAAATAAGCGTGGAGTGCGTGATCACCCTATTATTCCTTCCTTCTCACCCTCAGGAGCAGGTAACCGCCGTGATAGAATAATCATCGGACGAGGGCGCTTGGCCACCGACGAGATACGTTCCCACCCAAGTATCAAGCACGGCAGCGATGGAGTCCTCCGTCTGAAAGTCCGGGATCATGTTGGCTTTGAACAAAACGGAGTACGGGGCTTTGGTGATGTTTCGAGTGTCCAGGTAGCTCTATAGACTTGTAAGTAGCGACCCCTATTCTCCCTTAACTGCCTGCGAACACGCTGGATCTTACCGTGGAGAAATACAACGCTCCTGTGCTCTTCACCCACTTAGACAGAGTGCCTAGAAATGGGGTTAGTCAAACCCCGTCCCGAAAGAGCTTAAGCACTAAACGAATCGAAAGGCGGGTATGGTATCTCGTCGGCTTACTATAGAGGATGTTTGACGCGGCATTCTGAGGTTGAGGGAGTGTAGGGGCGAGGTCCACTCGGCAGCCCGCGGAGTCAGGAGCCGCTAGAGGCAGGCCGTGGACGGCGGCAAGCCCAACTGACAATAGAGATGCGGTGGTGAAGCGCATATTCTCGACTTATGGGAGGGGCGCTAGAATGTGAACTGTCGGGAGATTCAACTTCGTGGTGCTCGTGGTGGAGAGTTTGGGGGATCATCGCCTAGAGCATCACACGGCGATCCGGGGTATAAATACCTACTTAACCTAGACCATATACCCAACCCACCCTTGCTTGGCAAGATAGTGGAAACGCATGTTGCATCACATCACACCCACCCTCCCGGTCAACGTGTCTCGGTATGGCCACGCCGTTTGGCTAGATTGGTCCATCGGCCCACGGAAACAGGTTCTCATCTGGGATGGTGACGATGGGAATCTTCACCTCAGGGTTCTGCTCAGGGTTCTGCGTGCAGCGACCAGGCTGGCAGACATATACTAGCACCATCCCGCTGCTACACTACAGAGGATTTGGAAGAGCGATGTCGCCATCCCACACGGCACCCATCCATGTCACGATATCCATCAAGTGCTGAGATCACATGCAAGGACGTGGGATGCCGGTGATTCCAAATCCAGCCTCCGGAGCATATCCGAATGGAAGCTTGCCTCTTGCCGGATGTGGATTCTTGGACCGCATGTCGATTCATCGTGGCTTCGATGGCGAGTGATACGCCTCACTGACGCAGTTTACTCTACGTACTTAGTAGGCAGGTGGCATCCCGAATTGGTAGATTGTGATGTTCCAGATCGAGTAGGTGAACAGAGATAGTTAGACGCGTTTATCGCGTCCCCGGTGGGAATTGCCGACTTCAATTTCCAAGGAAAATGAATGATGAGTATGTGTTGTTCACAGGGTTCATGTTGAAAAAAGGTATATCCAACTACAATTATAGATAGTACCTACCTAGGTATCGTCTATCAGCGAGTACTAGACTAGCCTACAGAGTAAGCGCCTTACTAATACTGATTTATGAAAACAAATATCTCGATACTAATACTACCGGTATAGCAATACTAAGGAATACCATTACTAATGTTCAATACTAGAATAGGTACTTTCCCTCATCACCGTCATCCATTAACTGACTACCTACATGGCAGCTGTGCAACTCGACAATGGACAATCGACGATGAGATGAAATGAGATGAGATGAGATGGCATCACCTGCGAACCCCGCGCTAACACCACCACCCTAAACTTGTACAGGAAATTGGTAGGACGACCAACCCATCAATCAATCCCATCCTGCCACCCATCCATCCATCATCCCGCTTTTGCGCTCGGACCCCAAAAATTCCCACCAACCCGGGAAGAAACAGGAAATCAAGCTTTTGACACGTCTGACAAGCGCATCAGCTGAGTGAGTGCCTGGTGCTCTTGCGATGAAATAGTTGTGCCGTCGGAGGGAGCACAGGGTAACCTACCTACATGTACGGAGTACTATGTTAAAAAAAAAAAGGAAAAAAAAGGGCCGGGAAGAGGGGCCCGATCCGCTGGTCCAACCCACGTTCGTCGGTAGGTTCCGCTTACCTTGCTTGATGCGGTGTGCATCGCTCCGTGGAATGATTACTTACATGGCGGGAATAACCTCGTTGGCATCACTATTGGCTCCGGTGACCCCAATATTACAACCTGGCTAGGGCTGCCGGCCATTCTTCGAATCGGCCCGCTGGGCTACGACATGTCTATATAAAACAACTTAATTAGCGACCTTCTAAATAGGCCTGCGGTTCACTCACAAATTTCAACTAACATATGACTGTATTCGGCAATATCAAGCCTCGATATATCAGATAGACACGAGATCACAAAGCATAGACTGCGAATTCTATTGGAAAGGGATAGTTTATTGAGCACGGATGCCTTGCGACTCCAAAGGAATGACTGTAGGGTGGTAGGCGAGAAGTGAACCCCGCCTAACACGTTGCTGCGCAGCATATCACTCCCCTCTAATCTAATTTTTGGTCTATCACATAAAAGCCTTCAACCCTGGCACCGGTGCCGTTTTCCGTCCTGTGGAACCGGGAGGGTGATGCACCCATCCCCCCGACAGAGATTCTCGACTACAGTCGCAGGATAGCCCTTGCACCAGGCTCACTGCAAACATAAAGTACGTCGTGCGCATCGCTGAAGCCGTTGAACTTGGTGGCGGAGCATTTCGTGTAGGCCCCCATATCCTCGAAGTAGAACCAGTCACCCACATCAAGCTCGTGAGTGAAGCGGATTGACTCGGTAATACGGTCGATACCATCGCAGGTGGGCCCCCAGATCGAGTACTCTGTGCTGGCGCAAGTACCCTCGGGGACCGCATCCCCAAGAGAACTGTCGTAATAGGTATGAGATCCGGTGCGTAGGACCTTGGCGACGGGGTGCTGATGGTCAAACATGATGCTGCTGAAGTTGCCGTAGAGGCCATCGTTGACGTAAACCATGTAACTGGTCTCGCCGGTGATAGGATTCTCAATGGTACGACGCGCAATGATGTTGCAAGCGATGGTGAAGGCAGAAGACACGTAATAACGACCAGGCTCAGCAATGATGCTGATATGAGGCGGGAAGTACTCATCCAGAGCTTCACGAAGGACGTGGGCCATGGTCTCGAAGGTGTCACCGGAAAATCCACCACCAACATCAAGTGTCTTCATCTCAAAGCCGTGAGCGTAGCCTTGCTTGAAGACGACATCGGCATCTTGAACGGCCTTGAGGAAAGCCAGGGGGTCGGAAGCACCAGATCCCACGTGGAAACTGACGCCAACCACGTTGAGCCCGAGCTCTTTGGCCAAACGGAGGAGGTCGTCGGTCGCGTCGAGGGAAGCGCCAAATTTCAAGCTCAGGCGGCACAAGCTCGACGAATCATCGGTCAGGATTCGCAGGAAAAGCTCGGCGTCAGGGAAGAGTTTGGCAATCTTGCGCAGCTCATCGGCGTTGTCGAAAGTCATCTGCTTGACGCCTTGGCTCGCAACGAATCGTACGTACGAGTTGGTCTTGCAAGGCTGGGCATAGATGATGCGTGACGGGTCGACGCCTGTGTCGAGGACTTGCTCGATCTCGGCCTTGGAGGCACAGTCGAAGCCGGTGCCTAGAGCGGCGAGAAGGTGAATCACCTTAGGGTCCGGGTTGCATTTAACCGCGTAGAAGGGTTTGACGCGGGGAAGATTCTTCTTCCATCTCATATGCTGGCGATAAACCTCGCCAAGATCGCCCACGAAAAAGGTATCCTCATCTCCGGGGTCGCAAGATTCGTGGTCAATACTCTCCACACGCTGGCGAAGAGCATCACCAATCATTTGCTTTGCGACAACAGCGCCATGGTTATGGTCGACGGAATTATTCTTCCTACTAAGAAGCGGATTATTCTCAAAATAAGTCGGGGCAAAATAGTCGACGAGAGCAGTGGCCATAACCATATCCTCCGATTTTTATTAGAGTAAACCGCGAGGAGAAGAGGAGAAGCTTGTCGTGTCCTTTGACGTGATTATGGGGAGAGTAGGGACCCAGAGGTGGTTCTCTAGTTGTGTGGTCGCAACTATCTACACGCACGGGTGGTAGATAGCGTTGTCTGTAGAAAATTTGAAAGGCTAGGAACACGTTCCTCTGGTGTTAGGGGGGTCGAAAACGGTAGCTTCCTGATCCCGAAGCGATCTGACGAGGTCTCCTCGACTCTCCCTCTGCAAGAGGAAGAACCTTAGAACTCGTCCTATGCGGCAGCCGGTGGGTTGGGGGGATGGTTGGACTCGGTTGGGGGTTGTCGAACAAGAAAGGAGTTCGGCGTTCCTTAGGCGATCTCAGCAGAGGGTGGAGGTGGTCGAGAGTTGATGATGTGGAAGGATTTGCGCAGGCTGAAATCTTGATCAGAAACGAAGCTCACGGCCGCGGAAGCCGTGGTAGCTGTGGTGCCTTTGAGAAGACCAAAGGCAAGTCGAAGAGGAGAGGGGGGATTTGAACCGGTCGGAGACGGGATCAATCGGTGTTGGAAGTGCTTCGAAAGCTCTCTGGCTGGAGAATTGGAAGAATTGCGTTTTCTGCCACTATGGCCAAAAGCGATGGGGAAAACGGATGACTCGTGAAGAATCAAACGGACAGGCGGCAGTAGGGATGGTTTATTGATGTTGTTGTGAAGTGTAAAGAAAGTAAAGTACACTAGTAGTAGGTCGGGGGGGAAAGGGGAGCGAGCGAGCGAAGCACGAGAGATGGTTGCTTTTTGTAGCAAAAGTTAGACTAAGCCGCTTGCATAGCCCGCATAGCCCGCATAGCCCTCCATAGCCCTGGCACCAGGGCAGCACCAGGGCCGACAGCAGAGCTTTTTTTTTTTTTTTGCGTGGTGGGGTTGGAGCAACCGATTAGGGCGGGGCAGAATGGCCCCAAATTGTGGGGACTGGAGACTGGACAGACTGGCTGGAGACATGTGAATGGATCATTATGTAAATAGTGACGTACTAGAACGTCGCCCGTGGGAACTGGTACAACGCACTAGCGACTTGATATTCAGGGCACTTCAGGGCACTCCGGGCGGAATCCAGGGCCGCTGGTCAGGGACACCAAGATCTATACCGCCATGCTCTGTGTGCTCTCCAAAGCCAGAAGTTGTCTGACCCGCCGAGGTTCAGGAGTTCGGCACTGAGATATTAAGATTCGCGTACCTGGCTATTTTCAACAGACAGCAGCCCCCTCCAGGCCTTCAGACAACAAAGTCAACTGATACGGTGGGTATGCCGTTGAGCAATGGAGGCATATACGATATAGTGTAGAGTTAGGTACTATAAACGGGTTGGTAGGTACCTTGCAGCGGCAAACTACCTAGGCGGGTGAGGTAAGTAGGTAGGTAATACCTAATGCAAGCGCAACCACAGGTGGCCAAGTGTGACTGACCACTGTCCACTGTCCAACCTGCTGTAGTGGAAATATGTCGTGTAAACTCGGGGATCCGTCCGACCAGAATATACCGTAGATATCTATCTAGTGCAGCAAGGAAAGAAGGCTTGTCAACGGTCAATCCTCAATGTCTCGGGCTTCTGTCTTAGGCTTCCGTATCATGTTGTCCTTACATGAAAGAAAGAGATACCCCTCCTAGGAGCGACAACTCGCACCTTTATAGTCTTGTCCCTGTACTACGTCTGCCTAACAGTAGAGGGAGGCCATTCTCTCCCTCTCTCTGTCTGTCTACCTATCTGTCTGTCTGTCTGTCTGTCTGTCTGTCTGTCTAACCTAGGCCATCACAGAAAGGTCATATGTCAAATCAATCCCTCCATCGGCAATTCTCCGTGACGCATAGTGATATAAGCTAGCCTCCAACTCGTCAATCGATATTGCGACTTGTCTCGAGCTGATAAAGGAGTACCCATTCTCCATATATGTTGTGAAAACTGCAACCTTGGGGGCGAGGCGACACCGCTCTTCCTCCACGGCACGCCTCGGGTCCGGCCCAAGTCCAAGGTCCAAGGTCCAAGTCCCAGTCCCAGTCCCCGTTCCCGTCACCCCTTGTTTGAACCTTTCCCCCTCGACACCTTACTTCTCTGACCGCAAGTCTCTCGCGATTTTCTACCCACCCTTTTCCTTTTGATTGACATGCCATCCTGACTCTTGTGCTCACCACTCGACCACTCCCGCATGAAGGGTCGCACGCCGCCCTAGTGTCTAGCACCAAACGCACCTGCAATCAATCCACGGACGGCCAGTCGACGAAATCGGCCCTGTTATCCTACGGTCGCAATGGGACAGTATTGGTCGATCCGACCATGGCTCGAAATTGAAATACGACATAGTGGTAGCGTCAATGCCAGCGTAATAGATGGTCTGCCTCTTTGACTGTACCGCTCGCCTCCTAGCCGCTGACGGCGATTCGGTTTAGGCTGTTGTCCTACTGTTGTCAATATGTGGCGATGTTGTTGTAATGTAATGTGGTGTGGTGTGGTCTGTTGTCTACGTTCAGCCGCTTCCGAGCTCCCCTTCAAACTACCCCAAGCTCTCACCGTTCGAAGAGCCAATTAACTTGCAAACACACTCGTTTCAGTTGCAGAAAACGCATGCACGCAGTGTCTATGTAGGAACAGGAGCTGTACGATAGCTGCTGTGGGTATCGAGTCTGCCATGCTTGGCGTGATTGGCTACTCCGGCCATACTTTTCTCTCAATTGGCCGGCTGAAAGGAATAGGAATGTCGGGATGTTTTGCAAATCCCCTGCACGTCGTTGGAGACGCCTTCTAGAAGGCCGCGAGCTATCTGAATTAGGTGGCCAGTGCAACGTGAAAGAAAAAGCTCCGGCGAATGCGGATAACTCGAAAAAGGAGAAGAAAGCAGCAAGATGAAAACGAAAAGCTTGATTTGTCGATCAGTACTCGCCAATAAATGACAATGCAACCAACCACTACAGCGTCGCATAGACGAAAATAAACGATTTTGCCTTGCGGAGAAGACCTGGACAACTACTATAAGCCATGCGATCGATATATGAGTCTTATGAGTCTCATGACCATTTTTGGAGTACCGATCGGCCTACCTACGCTACGTACCTACGTATCTACGTATACCTCCCAGTGTCTTTCCAGTGTCTGTCCTAGTGTTGTGCTTCGCCCGCCGAGCCCATTGGCTTCGTCTGAGAGGCATAGGTGGCAATGAATCAAATTATTGCATCATCTACAGTAGTACTAGCAGTACCTTGGGTAGTGCTATGGATGGTGATAGTCGCACACTACACTACGAAGCTATGCTTGTCTAGGTAGAAACTAGGTACACCGACTGTCAGGCCAGGGACAACGCCCAGCTGTGTTACTATTTTCGGCTAGGTAGGTTGCTTGGTTGCAGGCTGGTTGGGTCGGGCTTCCGGGTACACAGAGCCTACTACCTACATGTACGTACGAGGTATAATAAGTTGGGTAGTATACCTACCTCTCCGTACCCTACCTAAGACAGTACATAGGTACCTAGGTACTTAGGTAAGTTACGACCATTGCAACCCAGCTAAGCTAGATTCCGGTTAGGTCTGATTGGTCGGAATTTGTGCAACCGGTGTTCCACATATTTTTCTAACATGCGACTGAAGCCGATCGATGCTCGTTGTTTCCCCTTCAAGGTTGCTTTTATACATACCTACATTACTACACTACACACTCCATCTCTCCTCCACACCTGAAGGTGTGGCCGTAGGCCGGAATCGCCATAACAGCGGTCCAACCAAAAATCCAGCCTCCCAAATGTCACAGTTAATTAAGCTATCAAGAACTTAATGAAGTGGCTCACGTGAACTTTAGACGCTTAACGTGTATCTAAAAAGTGCCCCAGTCCGTGCCGAAAGGCCGAAAGCAATACAACTTATGAATACCTCAGCTCAGACCATCACACACCCTCCGGAGCCTCATTCCTAAAAGCAAAAGCTCTGTGTTGTACTCAGCCCATTCGAAAGCCTGTTTTTTTATTAAACCGTCTCCCGCAACAGCCGTCAGGAGTGGCCAATCAGCCTTACCCAACGATGACCATAGAGCAACAAAAAACAAAAAAGCCATTTCGAGGCAATAGTGTCGTCTACGGTACTCCTATTGACGCTGAGGTATTCTGGAGTATAGATCATGGTAACATCGCGCCTTGGTGAGCGGAGAAGGAGAAATTTCTTTCGCTGGACGGTTATGACAGGTCAAACAAACTATCTATACCTGAGACTCCTCCTGGATCCGGCATTCCCAAATCGGTTCTCCGTCCGCGTCTTCCCCAAAAAACCAGCCAGCACAGATACCATTAATGCCTCTAGCACCGGTAATGATGGAGACGATATTTCCAAAATACCACCTCCAACTGTTTTAGAAGTAAGCGATGATATTTATATCAATTGTCATCATGATAACGACGGAGTTACTAACCTAGATGCCACGAGGAGCTCGCCTCCAACGTCCGGTAAATCCATTGAGAGAACTCTAGGAGTGGTTGATACTTTTTAGACGTTCCGAGTATCGAGAAACGGAAGGAAGTCCGGAAACAATTACCCCGAGATATTATATGACGAGTGTATCAAGGAGGCCGATACGTACGGCAGATTATACGAGGGTTCACCCAACTTTATGGCCAAAACAACTGCTCCTAATGCATTGGCTCCGCTAAAATACGTCTATCTATCGTGATGCAGGCCACAATATATTAAACTATGGTTGCTTGTAAGGAAATCGATACGAACGTCGAGCCTACGATTGAACCTATATTCCTTATCACGACCCTGTGTGTTCTAGTATTCTACTCGCCAAGGTGGACCATTGGTTTCCTTTGGAGGCCAAGCTGCCCTCTCCCGCCTATGTTAGTCTCTGGAGAAGATTGGGCTGTGTCCCGGAGGGCACACTCCAGGTCGCTACTACTCCAATCCGCGATCGGCACGGATCAGATATTACTAATATCGGGATTGAACTCATTCGGGAAGGCCAGATGGCGCTCCATAATGTCCTCCCACGACCTCGCCCTAGAGGGGGGTGAGTTGGGCTATATTATAGCTTTACTACGAACGCTGGAGACGATCTATCTCTCGTTTCGAGCATCACACTGCGCGAGTCAAAGAGAACCTAGATAGAATTCACGGCGTATCGAAGAGAAGCGGGAATTCCTATTGCTTACACCCCTACGATGAATTTTTAATTAGTATAGTTATTCTTTAGGTACCCAGATCTCCTGTCGACCTTGGCAGGTGCTCCAACAAGTAAAACCATCGTTGGGCCTAATGATTTCAGACTGCTTACTAGGGGGTGTATTCTTCCCTTGTCACGAGTGCGCCAAGTACGGATTGATCTTCGATAACTCACTCAGGTCGCAAAGAAGCGGCAGTCTTAACCTTCATGTATCCTGTTTCTTGGTTGTATGCGAGATCTTCACATGCAAATCGGTGTCCCGGTTGACCCGGGAGTGTCAAAACGACTAGAAGAAACCTCGCCACGTGATCACGGTCTAAGTCTTATTACATTATACGCAATAGTAACTAACACTGGTCTTGAACCATAATGACCTCAGATGATCCGAGGGTGATGCCCGAGCCAAAAGCATCAACCCGCACATACGATGCGGCTGATGCCAACCTAGTAGAAGTTTCGAAGCCAGTTCTCGCGACCTCGGTGGCGAAGTTCAAGGCATACTCGGAGGTGCCTGAGTACACCCTCCATGAGGTGTATTCGGTGGCGCCGTTCCAGCTCATGTAGACCTCGGTTTGATTGCTAGTCTGGCTCTTACAGGCGACTGCCTTGGGCAATGTGTTCGGTCGGCCGACCCAAGGCAGCCGATACGCACGGTAGGAGAAGATATTGTTATTACCGGGTCCAAACTTGACCGACATGGCGACGGTGCCGTTGGGGTAGTACTCCTTGATCCTGGGCGTTGAGCCATAACCCATGATGGAATGGCCGTTGTTGAGAACCTGAAGATTGCCCTGCGAGGCGGCGTAGACGGCGTCGTTGGGATCGGTGAGCTCCTGTATCAGAGTCGCGGTCCATTCCTTGGTGTCGAGGCGCAGGAAGAGACCCGTGGTCTGGTTGACGCCGTAGTCCTCGGAGTTGTTGTCGTTATTGAACATGCTGATGTCAATGGTGTTGCCGTCAATATGGCGCACACGGCTGTCGTGCTGATAGCAAAAGCTGATGCCTGAGCCAAGGGTGAAGTCACCGCCAGTGCGTCCCTGTGGATAGATTGTGAGTATATGGGGGGAGATGGGGAGTGGGAGATGCTTACGTTCAGGGTCCAGGCGACTGATCCATCGGGGTTGATCAAGAAGAGGGAGCAATAATGTCTCGAAGAAATGAGATATGAGCCATCGTGCAGCTTATCGACGGTGTTAATGTGGAAGGGCCCCCAGGGGAAAGTCTGATTGGCGCCAAAGTCAGCCAGAGGGTAGTAGGGCTCAGCGTCGGCGAGAGGGATCTGGTCTTGATGAGCTAGAGCATTCCATTGGAAGAGAACGGTGTCGGTCTTGATGTCAATCTCGTAGAAGACGCAGTCAGCCAGCCAACCATCTTCCTTGCCTCCGACTGAGGTCAGGTTGGCCTGAGTGACATTGTATGAGGTGGTCAACATGGTGCCCTCTGGGGTGATGCGGTCCTCATGCAAATCGAGCCACGACACAAAGCCGCTGGAGTCGACGTCGGTGTCGGGCAAGGTTTGGAGATCCGATCCGTTGACAGTGACGTTTTAGATGCTCTCGTATGCACCGTCGAGGACCTGGATAAGACCGTATCCCCAACCATAAGGCTCAGACCATGTCACACCATTGAAGAAGGTAATAACTGGCTCGCCATCGAGCACTTGAGCTCTGAAACCGGCAAAGTCACCGTAGCCTCCTTGCCAAACCAAGTCGCCATCGTCAGTCATGATGAAGAGACTGTAGTTGTGGGCATAGTTGCCATTTTGGTCGAAAAAGAGGTATCCAGGAGAGGTTGGGCCGTACTTCGTGATGTCTAGAACCGGCGGCTGCAGGCTCGGCTCTGACTTGAATGTTTGCCATGGCCAGTATGTGCCATTATCTCCCAGCACGGGGAGCGCCCCGAAGAGCGAGGCCAAGGATGCAACTGTGAGCAGAGACGAGCGCATTTTCGAACACGAGGAACCACGGATGCGACACTCAAGGGACGGACTAGCAATGCAAGGCCAAAGCAGGAACAACCTTCCTTTATCTACTAGTTGACGAGAGCGAAGGAAACACCCGGCGTCGGGGACGCGTTCGTCAGTCTATTCCCAGCGAGGCCCATGATCGACCAGTTTCCGACATGGTCAAGAGTACTAACCAAACCTTGCCCGGTCGAGCCCGTCGAGGAGAGGCACGCTTCACGCCGAACGTCCAATGAGCCAGCTCCGTCGCAAATGAAAACCGGACCAAAAATTATCTGATCAGATGTACTGATGGATCAGATAAGATAAAAATTTGATCTGTGTGGGTCGCGAAGCAACATGGCCCGGCAGTCACCCTCCACATTCCTTCAGTACCTAGGCCTCGTAAGGTAATAATCCCCGTGAGCAGGGTCGTGTCTACACTACAGTGGTATGCATCATGAGACAGGCACAAAGGAGATAAGTTGACAAGATGAGGTCTAAAGACCATTTTCAACAAGTATACGCGTGTAAGAGCTTCATTGGCGGATAATTAGGGGTATGGAGAGGTTGTTTTCAGACTATATAATTATCGTGTTAGGCCCCATGAAACAGATGGCTTGTCGAGTTATGAACCCCCAGGTTGAACATACGGGAAGACGTCATACCCTAGCTAGCGCAGTCCTCGTCGACTTTAAAACAAGTACTCCAGGGGTCGATGAGATGTTTTCTGGATGTTCTACCGCCGACCGTCATCGGAGAGGTGATATTGCGGTATCCACGTCGTGGGGGTGGTGGTTCGCGGCTCGGTGCCCGGCAGTCCTCGGCATCGGTCGGCAGTCGGTCCACGCGGGAAGCTCCACACTCGACAATAGCCCAGTTGTACTTATTATTAAAGACTTGACTCAGACTCACCAACGCATGAAAAGCACTCCGTAAGTTGAGTGACGATGGTTGATATTTGGGAAAATAGAGTAAAGTCTTGAAGCCCGGTGGTCAGGCCCTGGGATAATGCAAAGGAAATTAAAAATAAAGTAAACAATTTGCAAAAAAAAAAACATACAACACCGGGAATTCCCCAGTGGTCACCCACCTGAGTACTAATCCGGCGCTTCCTAGTTTATCTATGGCAGAGCGGACGGGATGCCGAGTTCTCTAGAAGCTATGGTCGTATGTGCTCGAATTACCATGATGCGCGGCCTATATAGCTGTCGTTTGTGATAGACATAAGGACCGTCGCAGATAGAAATTCGTTGCCAAGAGTGTAAAGACTAAAATACTAGAGTAAAGTCATATAAGTGAAATTAGAATTACGTAGGGGAAACAACGTATACGTAGGTATTCTCCGTCTATTTTTTTTCACGGGGCATCATGTCTTTATATCGTCTCGCATAGGCTTTAAGGTCCGAGGAATTCGCCGAGTACAATTTCAAAAATAGAAAGGCGGGGGAATAGCAACCTCATATATACACAAATCATAGCAAAAATATGGAATGCGTAGAGGATATATAAGGGGAAATACACAAAGTTGTCATTAAGTCTCTTAATATTCAGACAAAATGAGTCGTGATCAATCAGTTCCCCCCTATTTATTAATACAAGAAAGCCATGCGGAAGTGTAGAAAATGGCCTATCTCTGCATGCGTGGGATGTCGAGACCCCTTTTTGGAGCCGAAAGCGCGTGGGCGCCTCCAAACAATTAGTAAAATGAAGATGATTAAAAATAGGTTAGAGAGAGCAGGAAAAAAAAACCCATCCCGCTAAACTATGCCATAATTACATCAGTGCCCAGTTCACCACGCAAAGGCTTCCTCAACTAGATCCATACTAAAGCCATCTTTCACGCAGCTGACAACCTGCTTCCTCGCCTCATCCGCCATCTGAGCAGGTCCGCAAACCAGAACGGTAGTCTGTTGTCCGGCTTCAAGAGACGACCGTATAACGGATGCGATATGCATCCTCCCTACGGTTACCGCGGCGTCTGTCGCTGGGGCAGAGCTTCCCATCTCTCGCTTTTCATCTTTAGGCAACTCCGACTTTTGTGTAAGGCCTTCCATAGGACCTGTGCACCAGAACGAAGTCTCCACTCCTTGCGCATTCGCCAGGAAGTTTTTTCTCACGTGGTTGATAAACGTTATTTCCTTGGCAGACCAGGCAAGTATGAATCGCCTAGCTTTCCTCATTATGCCATGGGATTTTCCCGCGGGTTCGCCCTCCGGAGATACCGCGTTGGCGTATTCTTGGACGAAGCTGAGGGCGTATGTGATTCCCAGACCGCCGGCAACACATAACACCGTATCGGCCGCTAAAAGCGGTTGATGGGTCGCGTTATGGCCTGCATAATAGCCCTCCGTATAGACGGATATCTCCGCCCTCGAGCTCGTGGATGGTGATGAAAGGTGGCGTTGGAGGGTAGCGGTCATCCCCGAGTGCGCCCTGATTAGGAGCCGGAAGGAGACGCCGTTATACTTTTGAGACTCGTGAGGCACTGTCTCTTGGTGGTGTGGTGCTGCCGCCAACTTGACTTGGTCGTTAGAATCCGTCGCTGATGGCGCAGTGCCCAGTTCCTTCGCTAGAGAATAGATCTTGTTGTCCTTGGACGATGCTGAAATAGAGGAAGAGACGAAATTCGACGGCCCTTGGTGTGTCTCCCATGCCGCAATGCTGAACGGGTGACTCTCCCATAACCTGCCTAGTCCGGGGAAGTAAAGGAAGGTGTGCTGTCCTGGACCGATTCCTCGTGTCGTGCGTGGAAAGACCGTGACCTGCAGAATATTACACCCCGGGATCGCCTCAGCTACGGCCTTCGCATCGCCGGGACGATTGTAATAGACGACCCGAGCCAACCTAGCAAGCCGATCGGCCGCCCAAAAGGCAAAGGAGATGTAAAGCCAAACCTGGTAGCCGTACTGCAGGAACAGGAACATGTTAGCTAAACTCGGGTGCGTCGATTTCGCCTCAGCCTAAACTAAGAGTTCTCATTGTATTTCGTGGAGGAACAAGTATAATAGGGCTTGAAAGAGAAATTCTAACTTCTAATACGCACCTTAAACCCGAAATGGGGAACCAGATGGTACCAACACGCAATTAAAGCGAGGACGACAAGGGCGATGTGTACTACGAGGAACAACTCGTAAAACGTTATGCGAATGGGGAGGATGGCAAAAGCGGTTGCCAGACCCAAAGCTACCGTCCCCAGGATTCCCCACCACTACAGTAAATTATCAGCAAGGCCCATAGTGAATTAGTTCGATTTGGCCGAGTTGTGCCACCAAATTATAAAACGCGTGGGTTGGGAAGACATACCATAAAAGGCTCTGCCGCTTTGGACGAGTAAGATGGTGCCCCTTCATATCCCGGATCGACATAGGCCACAGTATACGCGATAGAATGCACGAAGGCCTGCACTGTAGCCACTCTTGCCGTCCAGCGGTGCCAAGTGAGGAAAGTGTTCTGGCTCCATCCGGTGATGGCGATGAGGATGTTGTTTCTTCCGGCAAACAAGATCGCGATGCTGATGTTGACGAGACTGAGCATGCCCGTCCTATTTCCCACATACTCGCAGAGTTCGAATTGTTGCGAAGGGAAGTATATGTTAGGCTGGAAACTCCGGAATGAGATAGAGGAGAATATCACGTTGAGAATAACGTAGATGCTGATGGAAACTCCAAGTACCCTGCCAGGGACATACCCCAAATTCGCAGGGAGCGGTTCCAGATGCCGAGATCTAAATAGAGCAGGGAGAGTAACGTGTTGCCGAAGACGTAATCCCAATGTCGACTTTCGCCATCGTCGATAAATATCAGGGAATATGCCCGCGAGCTGGACCTTCAGTCCCCAAGCAAGACAGGCGCCAATAACGATAAGGTAGAGGATCAGCCTTTAGGCGATGTTTTACTCGTGAGCTTGATTCTCAGACAGTAATACTTATGAGTATATAAATATGAAAGGAGGAGGACTCACGAATACTTAGTGTGAATGTATTCTGATCTGGCGAATTCTTCTAGCGTGCCGCATGTTGCATGGTAGGTCTCATGATTCACGAGGCTGGTAACATTGAGCCACATCGCGTCCTGCGGGAGCTCGACGGTGGGAGCTGTATCGGGTAGACAGTCGTGAAAGGTCGGTTCCGAAGCGCCAGCAACGGCGTGAACACTGAAGCATTTCGCCTGTTTTTCCACCGAATATCCGTAGGCCCCACAGGCCTGCTGTATACAATACGCCATCGTCTGAAGCCAGGGCATGTTAGAAGTCCGGCACTCTTCACTCGTCGTCCCCATCATTTCCATGTCCATGTCCATGTCCATGTCCATGTCCATGTCCATACTCATACTCATTCCCGACATGTTGTGGTGTTCGGGAAAGGTCGTGCAACCCAAGTATAGGGAAGAGAGAGAGTCGTGACATGCCAGGCTACACGCATCCTCGTATAAAGGAATCCCGAAGCCAATGATACCGTTCTTCGCTCCGCTGACATCTCGGGCCTGCAAGAAAACAGCGGCAGCGAAGAGTGCAAATGTTGAGAACATGGTTTGTGAGCCGTAAGCTACCTAGGTACTTGGACGGGAGGAACGAAGATAGGTGCTTCCCACTATTAGAATTATATCAAGACCGCAAGTCCCTATCAACTTGCACCTAGGTCTAGTATTAGGGCTCGAAGGAGTAATTAGGAGAGAGCGATGTGAGGGCAGGGTGCATGCGAAAGGATCGAATATATCCCATGGCCGATCAATTATATTCGCGATGAACGTCAGCCGAAGAACCTGCTCGGGTCTAGACAGGTTGGCCTTTACTCCACACATTCACACCCCGGCGCACCCACCATCTCACAAGATATTCATCGAGAAGCTCAAGGGCATAGAGCCCCTGGCAAGTAGATCATATATCGGGCGTGTATGAATAGATGAGCCGGCATAAGTCGGTCCGGCTGGTGATGTTTATTTGCTATGAAGACAATAGCTACCAGAAATTCCCCAAAATACGTGAGGAAGCCAGATGACTCAGCCAAAACGCACGAGCATAAATCTCACACCACCGTAGCCGATTACCGATGCAGATAGCACGTCGTGAGCCAGCGTCTATTTTAAAACGACATGACCTCGCCACTCAGCTATGCTACGCGACTTATCCCAATAGATCGGGGACGTGGTATCCGCCCGTGGTCGGCCCGAAGAGGGGATGAGAGGGATTGAGCGAGTTTTCCATGGCCGGGTGTATACGCGGCTAAAAGAAATCTAAATGTTCGCCAACATTTTCCAGAACCCACGCCGCGCCGCAGCCAATCACCGTCGAGCGAATGGGGGAGGGGGCCACGCCGGCGCCGTTAGATCCGGACATGGCAGCAATGTCGCTCGACTCGCTTAAACAGGATTCGGGAATTGGGACCTGCGCACGGAGGCTGTCCCCCGTATGCCTTCTACGTAGCGGTACCTATCTGGGAAGCGGCAGCCTCAGGTCTGGGCCATGCGAAACGCCATGGTCCTTATAACGTACTGTCAGCAGCCAGTATCATCAATTATTCTGCCGTCGTGTTATAAAATGGTAATTTTGACCTCAAATAGGGCGTTTTAATGACTAAATACCAGACCGTCTCTAGGAGAGGACTCCAGAGCCCGGACTGCCTTTTTACAAATAATAAAAGTCTGTAATTAGTGACCTAAGGCCTCATCTAAATTTCGATGATTATGGATTCGTGGTGGAAAATAGCGAGATTCCAATGGAAGTGTACGTAACAGTCTAAAACTCAAAGCCACAACCCATAATGAATAAGTCTAAGAGGAGGCACGGAAGAGCCAGGAATCACACAGTCCAGCGGTCTTAGCTGAAGTCGGAATCGCTTAATCTTGGGTAGGCTTTGAAAATTAGGGGTTAGCGATTATAGTTGTCAAGTTCACGTATGATAACAAGTCGACGCAGTCCGCCAATAAGAGCATCTCAAGCGGCGGGCTCGACTGACGGTTAGGCCTACTTCTTATGTGGCCCGTTGGAGATAACAGGAACGAGTATTAGGTCTATTGGCCTTCACCTATAGCCAAGGTAATTACAACGAGATAGTGTGGTAGGAGGGCATTCGTGATTGTGGTTTTCTTTTCGACTAGGTTTATATCGCCGCTCTAAAGTTCATATTTCAGCCAAACGAACGCAAAGGATCGTAACCCACATTATTCCTATGATTAATTAAGAGTTCCTCCCCCGCAAAATGCCAGGATAAGACGACGAAGGGCCAAAGTATTACATCATCTGCCAATTATATTTAAACCAGAGACAAACATGACGAGCCCCACCTCCTCCACAGCGACAGAGGGAACGGAGGGAAGCTCATATATCAAAATTGTAGGTATTCCTCCCAACAAACAAACAAGCCCATTATCCTGACGGGACCCGCGCCTTGGGCACCTTTTTGTTATGATTAAGTCGGAGGGCGCAAGATGATGGGAGAGCTTGGTTCTACTCCAAGTTTGGGCACGTTTATTCTTTCCCCCTTTTTTTTGCTCTCCTCTCGAACAGAGACTATGTTTTGCCAACACCGTAATGGAGTTTATTCTTATTTTAGACTGATTGAACGACTCCGCTCTCTCTAGAAGTCTCGTAGCGGAAAGCCATAGTTCGCACACATGATAGATATCATTAAAATTATCGTGCCGGTAGAGGCGTGCGTTGAGCCGTTGTGGCCGTAATCATAATTGTCAGGCCCTCTTCAAGGCCCTCTCTAACTTGGCCAAGTTCGCGTCCGAACGATCCAATCCTACACCCTGAAAACGCCAAGTTCATATGGGTTATACTCGGATCCAGTACCGGTCTAGACAGCGGGCCACTGGGCGATTCTGCCAATCTAGTTCAACAAGTATGGGATGACTCACATCTCCTGCTCGGTGATACTACTCATTTCCCAGTAGCTCATGCAGTGACTGGCTTGGTATCGTATATACAGCACTCGCCTTACCCTTAATGGCCTAGATAATCCCTCGGCTCGCCGACATGCTTACTAGAAAGGCGGATTTCGAAGACTCCCAAGACACGTGGGGTCTCCCCCCGGATTTCGTCTAAGAACACGACGAGATAGAATCAGGGAGGCCGTGATTTCGACACGGCGCCTAACCCATATTGGATTTCCTCGAGGCGGCCTTGGTGCAGTGAATCAGCTGTCCCTGACCAAGCGCCCCCGGACCGTGCCAAGAGAAAAGCCGCCGAAGCAGCTCGTCATGCCCGGATTCGCCCTCGAATCCGGGCTCCTCCTCGTCCTCAATGTTAAGATAGACATATTAGGCCAGCGGCGGAGTCATGCACGGTGGCCGGTGGACTATATCTATAGTTGACCACGGCGGTTAGCTTCTAGACGAACTGGACTAATCTTATCGCTGTTCATTCCAGGGCTCTTGGCCTCTTCTTCGGCTCGTTGGATTACAAGGTCAGCTACCCGTTCCCACGAACATCGGGCAGGCAAGCTTCCGAAATGCCAGGGTAGTACCGCGCATTGACGCATTACAAAGACGGGTGCGATCATTGGTGCATCCTCATAAACCAGCCCTACAAGTATCGACGGCTTCCTCCCGTCCTAAGCGAGGCTGTGGGGTTGCGGGGTTGCGGGGTAGATTGCACTAGTCTTTATTAAGAAGGGAAGTTTCCTATTTGGGAACCTGCAGTTCTTGGCGAAAGATTCTCGGCCATAGAGTCTTTTCTTCAGTCATACTTCCTGACGTAAATTCGAGTCATATTTCCTTGGTAAATTAAAAAGAGTCATACTTCGTAAAAATGAGGGCATACAGAACGGCAGAGCCATCTTGTCGAACATAGTCGCCATATTCCGACCGTGATGGTCTCCAGTACACACACCGCTCGCACTACTATGTAGTGTATGTATGTAGTAGATACCTATGTAGAGCACCTAGAGAAAGAAATGCATAAAGCATGCCATGCTGCTCATCGTAGCCTATATACACGTAGTGATGTGATCTTGCTCGATTGCAGCTCTCCCAATTGCATTTCCCTGTAGAAATAGCTTCGACTTTGCGAAAAGCCTAGCATGGGGTTAGAAGGCGGAATGGAAGCCTCATCAGATTTATTACTATCATGGTCGCGCCTCGCTTTATCTATCGCCGTATATTTCGCGACTCTCACCTTCTATCGGCCGTTTCTCCATCCTCTAGCTGGCTTCCCAGGCCCTAAACTGGCGGCCGTTTCGCGCTGGTACGAAGCCTACGACGTAGTGCAGAATGGCCAATATACCTTCAAAATCGCCGAACTGCACAAACGATACGGTAGGTAGTGACGCGCGCCACATTTTCCCAATTCTCGTCTCACGCGGTTGACTCCCTCGCGCTCAGGCCCGATCATTCGCATCTATCCGCACGAGCTGCACGTCAACGGCGCCGCTTTTTTCGACCAGCTCTACCGGCAGGATGGCGCGTGGGATAAATACGACTGGTCAGTCGACGCCTTCGCCACTCAGGGCGCCCTCCTCTTCACTCCGGGGCACAAGCTACACAAAGCCCGTCGGCAGCCCCTGAACGCATTCTTCTCCAATACCAAGGTGAGTAGTCGGCAAGACGTAATCCACAGACATTTTGACAAATTATGCAACCGTATTTCCGTGTTCGCCAAGTCGCAAGAGACGTTTAATTTCGGGGCGGCTATTACCGCCTTCGTCCGTGACGTGGCCTTTGATTTCATCATCGGTAAGAACTATAGGAGTCTCGACAAGGACGATTTCGACGAAGCCATTGTGACGGCGTCTAGCGGATCCGGACAGGTCTAGCACGCGACGAAGCACGCGCGGTTTATCTTGCCTATGCTCAAATCCGTGCCCATTGACTAGGTTATAAAGTACGGTAACCATGGCACCAAGTTATTCTTTCGGTTTTTAAAGGTCGATAGTTTATTTCCCCTTTTTATTACATAGCTAGATACTTTGTTCACTAAGACTTTTGCAATATTAGGAAAATATGGAGGACACAAAACGGCTAGTGGCATCCGTAAAATCGCCTTCTCCTGACCAGGACGCTGGACCCAGTATAGTACACGAGATCTGGAAATCGAACCTACCGGAATCAGAAAAGACAACCAACCGAATCTTCGACGACGTAGCCACTATTACAGGCGCCGGGTTTGAAACAACCGCCGGCCCTCTGCGCGTGGCGCTTTTCAACGTCTTCGACAACCAAGAAATCCTGCTACGGCTCCAAGCCAAGCTTGCCACCGTCGAAACTAGCGATTTAAAGGCACTCGAGCAGCTGCCTTACTTAAAGGCTGTATTGATAGAGAGCCTGCGTATGAGTCCGGCGCTCGGCACGCGTATGGCCCGCATCGCGCCGGACCGGGACCTTGTCTACCAGCACTGGCGCATACCCGCCGGCCGGCACCCCCGTGGGCATGACGCCCGTACTGCAACACGCAGACGAATCTCTGTACCCGGACGCGCGACGCTTTAACCCCGACAGATGGCTGGACTCTACCGGCCGGCCAAAGCTCGACAAGGCGTTCGCCCCCTTTTCGAGAGGGACAAGAGCCTGTCTTGGCATGCAGTAGGTTCCCTCCCCCCCTTTTTCTATTTTCTCCTTTCTTTCTTAGTAAACCCGGTACGTACTATCCGGGGGGAAAAAAATGCTAAAACGTGTTTGCCACTGCCCCTTTAGTCTTGCGTGGGCCGACATGTACCTGCTCGTCGCCGGCCTCGTCGACCGCTTTGATTTCCGGTATCCGGACGCGCGGGCCGAGGACTTTGAAATCACTAGCGACCAGTTCGCCATCGGCACGAAGGGCAAGGGTGTTCTGAAAGCCACTGTATCTCTCCGGAATGGGTGAGAAGACGCATAAATGTGACCCTGGCTCTGCCTTAACGAATCGCTCTGCGTCAGCCCAGGTAGCTTTCCTCCCAAACCTAGCTAGGGGTTATTGAAATATCGCTCAGATTCTACTGCATCCCTCTACGGTGTCTGAATCTTTATATGGGAGTATGGGCCTTTTACTGGTATGCTCGTAGCCAGTGATCTTCGCTTCAGCTTTAATATAGTTTCGAAAACAGATCGATCTCATGCAGCAAGTAGGTGCCTAGTATAGTGTCATGGTCCAACGCCGCTGGAGGGTACCTGGGTAGCTGGTGCCCCCTAGGGGTGGTTATAGTGAGAATTGCGTGTATATATAAGAACTGGGTCCCTGCGAAATAATTAGAAAAGCCCAGGAATTAATCAGATTAAGTCCCTAATCCTTATATTTCTAACTAGTCACGAGCTATCTTCACCGCGGTATTTAAGTTAGAACGCTCCCTTTTTCGAATAGAACAACCCGATGCTACGTTTCGGGCAGATAGAGATTCGCAAAGCATATTGCCCGCCAGTCCACTAATAATGTTTTAGAATGTGGTTTCGGCTTTGTAAGCCTATATAAGTTGGTATATATATGTACGTATGTATGTACCCTCTATCCAGCATCTCTCAAGACCACACATAGCCCACCGTAACGCCCCCCAACCGCAAGGCACGTTAAATCCCGTCCATTACCATGGTATTATACCGGCTGCTCAACCCGGGAGGCTCCGGGCCCTGAGTTCAAGTGATGCCATTGAAACATGCCTTTTCTGTCCTCTTTCTCCAATTGATTCTCTCCTTGATTAACGCATTTGGGTTTGTGATGTATAGGTATGGTTATCGCAGATTTTAAGCTGCTTTCCGCCGCCTAAACAGCACCTCGGCCGTCTGGCTCGGGCTCTTGGTCATCATGAAGACGACGGGTTTGGGACGCGCCTCACCGTCGCGGAGCTTGATGTCGTAGTTGAGCAGCAGGTACGCGAGGACCAGTTTGATCTCCTGCGCCGCGAAGAAGCGGCCCGGACACGCGTGCTTGCCCAGCCCGAAGTTCTGGTTCGTGTCTCCGATGCTGGTGAAATGGTATCTGCTGGAATTGAGGAGGGGCGGAGTTTGTGATGAGGCGGGAGACGACTGTGGGCCCGTGGTGGCGGATTTGGATGGCGTTTTTGGTGTTTCCGTGGAGGGGGCCTGCGTGAGTGGTGTGGGAGATGATGGCCGCGTTGGGGTTGGCGATTGCTGCTGCTGCCGCAGCTTCCAGAACCGCAAGCCGTCGAAGACTTCCGGGTCGGGAAAATACCGCTCGTCGAACGAGATTCCCGCTAGCGGTGTTAGGAGGCTGGTCCCTGATGGAAGATGTGTGCCGTCTGATAAGTCAATCGGCTTCATGACCTTGCGGATAAAGGAGGCTATAGGTACGTCGGGTTAATATTTCTGCTCATCTAGCGAAAGCAAAACGACAAGGAGAGTGTACTGAGATCCTCACTTACTGATATTACCCGACAGCCGTTGTGATTCCTTGATGAAGCTGTCCATCTTCTTCAATTTATTTATGCTGTCCTTCCGATCCCAGGCCTCTTCTTCTGCAAACACTTCAACAGCCTCCTCCCGTAGAACGTCTTGCATATCCTGATGTACGGCGAGATCATATATACAATCGGTAGTCAGGTTGCTCGTAGTATGTATCGAGGATGCACTGAGTAAGAGCTGCATCTTAGCTTGTATAAAATAATTCCTTTTCTCTTCGTCGGGAAGAGCGTCCGAGAGCCATTGGATAAAGTCGTCAGTCTTCTCAGAGCCAGACGTATCCGCAGAGTTTAGCCGCTTTTCAATTAATGGCTCTAGCATAGCCTGTGCTTTGGCAAGGTCCTTCCGGATCGTCCTTAGCTCCGAGACGAAGTACTGTGCCACCGGGCGCATCCAGGGCGGGAAGAATTGTAGCTTAGTCACGGCGATGAACGCCGTGATGGCGAAGTTGACGCTGACGCTCATCCATTCCTCCGACCGGCTCAATGAAGGTCCCACAAAGGCCCGTCCGCTTAATCGAGAAACCGCTCGCACCATGAACGGCTGTATCCTGAATGGTGTCCAGTCTATATCAGTTAGCAATCACGCAGTAGGTCAATCTCGACCCGAGGACCTACCTTCGCAAGCTGGGAACTCCGTAGCTAAAATGAATTGGAACTCCTCCTTTAACGCCGAAACCATCCGTTGCAGGTTATGTGTTGCCTTTGTTTTCAGGAGCAACGTTAGGATATCCGAGTGAGCATCCGCAGACAAATGCGTGTACTCGCTCAACATAGCCTGTTTAAAACATTGGTTAGTTACGACTCAGAAGCGAGCAGCCTCTATGGTCGCCTTGACTAACCTCGCTAACCGCTGTCTTGGCGCTCAGGGTATCCTCTGGCAGACCCTTGAGTTCGCCGACGAGCGTCGGCGGTATTATCGTTCGTACGCCTTCTGTGGATCTTATCTGGTATGCGCTATCTCGAAACTTTGCAGCATCTGTCAAAAACTCGATATAAGTCTCTAGAGATTAGGATATACTGACTTTGCGGTAGCTATCTCTGACTAAAGTGTCGGCACTGAACATCCATTTTATCCTAGACACTGCGTAAAATGGTACAGTGACATGAGGATCCCGTTTCGGTAAGTGGAAAAGCCATACGCCGATGGCTATGGCACTGATCGCGGCATAGTAAATAAAGCGATTGCTCGTTGGTATTGGATGCGATATGTCATTCGCTACTGGGGTGAGGTTGAGGTTTTGAGTCTGTAAGACGTCCATAGCGTATTTGTCGGTGGAGTTTGGTGGCGAGGCGGTAACACTACTTCGAGAGATTTCTTCTTGACGGTACCATTGGCGGAGAAAACAGGAGCTTCTCGAGGCAGAAATTCAAATGCGGGATGATGGAATCGATCGATGTCACTTCTAGGATCTCAAGACGGAGTTTTCCCACTAAGATATATGGCCCAGCCGTCCTTCAAGTATAGCACCGCAATTGGGGCAACGTCGCTCCTTGGTGTTCGTGTCATTCGCGACTAGTTATTCCGATATGTACCTGACGCCGTCCGTATACACGAGATGCAGGGGAAATGGGTGAGGAAGGTTAAGCCAGCAACTTCAAGACCACATTATCGCCGACGAGCAAGGTGCTGAGATGAGCACGAATGAGAATAGGGAATAATGAGAGAGCACAGGGTTGGAGCGACAGAGTGAGTAAATAGAGAAACAGAATATTAATCATTCCAAGTGAAAGGTTGGGGAATGCGCTTTTCAAATGAACCCCCCATGGTGAACGAAGATCCTGATTTTCACGGGGAAACGAGGCTCTCCAAGCGGCCAGCTACCGGTCGGCTGCTCAGCTGGCCCCGGAGAACTGTTTGACATTCGACTCCTCTGTCATGAAATCCTCGCACAGGGCCAAAAGCGTCTGCATCATCTTTCGCCGCCGGTCGATCTCCTACCCGGCTCACCTACCTCCCACTGATCGATGTGTTGTAGCGCAGGTAGCGAGAGTGCGGGTGGCCTTCCGACGGCTGTCGGGAGACTGGCTGAAACGTGGGACCAAAACACCCGACCAAACAGTTCGGGAGTTGCCAGCCCCGAGGAATGTGGGCGGGCCGGGGCGTGTGAGGCGTATGAGGCGTATCCTTGTTTCCCATTGTGACCAACGTTGCGACCAACGTTGCGACGCGACACGGCGCAGCACAGCGGGCAGACAGACTATCTCACTATAGCGTAAACTAGGGGCCGCAAGAGATGGATATCGCGTCTTTCCCCCATCTCGACGGGAGGGATTTTGAATTAATTTCAATCGTAGAATTTACGAGCATCTTTTCGTCGTGCTAGCCGCATCGATGATGAATTTGCTGGCCTGTCAATGGCTTTCGCAAGCTGTTGATGCGCGCCTCTTGGCATTGTCTCATCTCCGTCCGAATCCTTTACCCGCACAGCTCAAACGAGCCTGATCGACGACTCCTTTCAGTTTGAGCTGCTCGTAAATCATGGGACATGATTGGAATCCAGAACTTGTTATTCTCGCCCGTGTAACGGGCAGTCGGAAATGAGTACACTTAACGGCTAGGAAGCCGGGGCCACCTACGTTAGCCGCCCATGCTGCCTACGGTGGCCGCCCACCCACTTAGTTTTATTACAAGTAGCCCCACCACTAAAAATAAGTGCAGCTTTAACAATAAGTCAAATCTATATAATATACCTTTTTTACTTAGTATATCTTTATTTAAAATAACTATTTATAAAGCTTAAAATAATAAAATATTTTTTATATTAGCTATTTTTTAATATTATAATAATAATTAAAGCTTTTAAATTATTTAAAATTAATTAAATTAATTAAATTAACTTTAAATTAACTAAATTTATTTTAAATTATTTAAATTTACTTTTAATTAATTAAATATATAATTATATTATAATAATAACTAAAGCTTTTAAATTATTTAAAATTAATTAAATTTACTTTAAATTAATTAAATATATAAATAATAACTTTATATAAAACGCTTTATTTTATTTAATAAAATCTTTACTTTTATAATTAAGCTTTAAATTTTAGCTTTTTATTTTATATATTTACTATTTTTAAAAAACTTTAAAAGCTATTTATATTAAAAGTATTAATATTAACTATATTTAAAAGCACTTAAAAACTTTAGCATATAATAATATTTTTATATGTAATAATGTTTATTTTTTTATTTTTTTAGCTTTATATGCTAGCAAAAGTTTTTACATTAAATAAAAACTTTATTTATATAAAAGCTTTTTTTTTTTTTTTTTTTAATGTTATAATTAAAAAGTTTTTTAAATTAAATATAATATAATATATATTTTATATAATAAATAATATATAGTTTATATAAAATTAAAGCTTATAAAAAGTAAAAATTTAATATAAAATATAGCTAAATAAATTATAATGTTATAGTTAAATAATAAAAAAAATATAGCTAATAAGTAAATTAAGTAAAGTTATAATAATTATTTTTTTCTTTTATAATAAGTTGCTTATAACCTATAATATAAGGCTAAATATTATAATATATAACTTTAATATAATTATAAATAAAGTTATAAATAAAATTATAATAAATTAAAAAGCTAAAATAATAAATATTAGCTTAACATTTTAGTAATTATAGCTAATTAAAAAATTTTATATTATTAAAAGTGTTATTATTTATTTTTTTACTTGTAATTATATATAGTTGCATATATAAATTACGTTAAAAGCTAATTAAAAACAGGTATAAATAGCTTGCTTTACTTTTACTTTTTTTTTTTTTTCTTTTTTTAGCTACTACTAGTATATTATTAGTTTTAGCTAAATATAATTATTAATTTTACTTATTTCTTATATATTATTAATTTTTTATTATATTATTTTCTTATTTAAATTATTATTATATATTAATATTTTTTTTTTATTATGTTTTTATATTATATATGTTGTTAAACTTAATAAGCATGCTAATAAAAATTTAGCTAGTGTATATAACCTTTATTTATATTTAGTTTTTTAATATGTTATTTTTATTAAAATGCTATAGTATATTTATTTTAACTTTAGCTTAGCTTTTTTTTATTTATTTTATATACGTATATAAAAACTATTTTTTTTTTATATATAAGCTATAAAAGAAGTTATAAAACGTATTAGCTTATAAGTTGTTTTTTATTAGTTTTAAGTAAAAATTACTATTAATAAATTAAATTCTTTTTATAATTTAATTTAAAATAGTTTAAATATTAAAGCTTTTAAAATAAAATAAATATATGTTTTAGCTTTAACGCTTTAATTTTAATAATTTAATATTACTAGTAATAACTAATAATAATAACGTTATTTTTTAAGCAAATTTAAAGTATTATTATAAAGAAATTATAACATTATAGTTTTAGCTTTTTTAAGCTTTTTGCTACCTTTTTACTATATATTAATTAGCTTATTATTTAATAAAAAAAATAAATAATATTAAAGTAGCTTGTTTTTATGTTAATATTATTTGCTTTTTTTTATTAATTTAAATATAATAAAACTATTATATTGCTTATAAAAACTAAGCTATTAAATAACGCTATTTAGTTTATTTTTTAATTGCTTTTATTAATATAAATGCTATTAATAATATTTATATCTTTTGTTTTATATATAAAGCTAAATAAATTAAAGCATAAATTAATAAACTGCTTATTATTATATAGTTATGCTTTGTTTTTAGCTTTTTATTTAAGGTTTTATAGCTTAAATGTTAACTATAAATTAATTTACTTTTAAAGTAAAAGTAATAACTACTATTAATATTAATAATTTATTTTAAAACGCTTATAATAATATATTAAAGTTTAAAAATATTTTTAAGTTTAAATTAAATTAGTTTATAAAGTGGTTTATATATAGCTTATTAATAAAGCGTAGATTATTTATAAGTTTAAAGCAATAAGTTTAATTTTTATTATATAAAATTTTAGGTTATATAGTAGTTTTTAAAGGCTAGTGATTAATTAGCTAGTTATAAATAAATTTAAATAGTTTTAAGGCTTTTTTATATTAAAATTACTAGTATATTTAAACTTATTTTCTTTGTTTTTACTATTAACTTTATTATTTTTTAAACTTTATAATTAATATAAAAGCTATAATGTTAATAGCTAATACTTATTAGTTATATTTATTAAGCTAGCCTAGCTATTTAACTTTATAATATAATTTACTTTAATATATTATTTTTTTTATTATATCTTTTACTTTTTATTTATTATTAGCATTTTTTAATGCTAGCATAAATAAAATATTTATAGTTTTAGCTATTTAAAGCTTTAATAACTATATTAAAAATATATTATAAATTTAATTATATTTATATAAAAGTGCTAAGTAATATACTTATAATTTAATTGTTTTAAAAATTTTAAAAGGTTTAATAAACTTAAAAGCTAGTTTATAGTTTTTAAATCTAAAGTTTTTAGTTAATAAAGCAACTAATTACTTAATATAAAAATTTTTAAGTATATATTTAACATTATAGTTTTTTATATATTTTTTAATAATATTTTACTATTGCTTTATTAACTTTTTTTAAATAATTTTTAGTTTATATAGTTAATTTTATATTAATAGCACCTTTTTTAAAGTAAAGTTATCTTTAATAAACAGTTTAAATTTTAATATATAGCTATATAATGCTTTAAATAATAATTTACTAGTTATACTATTAATAATAAAATTTATTATAAAAAATGCTTGCAGTAATAATTAAAGCTAAATAGTTTATTTTACTTTTATAAAACATTAAAGATAGCTTTTTATAATTTAATTTATTTTTTTAGTTTAGCTATTAGTTTAAAAATAAAATATAATTAAAAGTTTATTTTTAATTTTAAAGTAATAATATAAATCTAATTAAAACTAGCTAGTAAAAATAAAGTTTTTATTAAATATTATACTTATAAAAGCTTTAAATTAACATTTTATTTCTTTATAAAATAAAATTGCTAATTAAATAGCTATAATAATAATATAAATAAAAAATAAATATATAAGTTTAATAAATCGGTTAATTATTATTAATATTACGTTAACGATTATTTTATAGTAAAAAGTTTTAAATAACTTAGTAATAAAGTTTATAAATAACTTTTTTATAAAACTAATAAGTATAAGTAAAATATTTAAAGCGCTATATTTTTAATAATATTTTATTTTAAAACTAAAATAAATTATATATTTAATTATATAGTTATAAATATTTGCTTTTATAATCTGCTAATAAAACTTTTATTATAATAATTTTAATGTATAATTTTAACTAAAGTGTTTAATTATAAGGTTATTATAATATAGCTTAATAAGCTAAAACTAAATAGCTTTTTTAAAAAAAATATAAACTTTGCTTTTATATAATAATAAAGATTTTATAATAAACTATTAAAGTTTTATAAATAAACTGCTTACGAGTTATTTATAAATTTAATAGTATTTAAAATCTTTTTTTAAATTTAAAGAATTAAATTTTATAAGGTATTTTTAATTTTTAAGTTTTAAAAATTCTTATTATTTGCAGCTATTTATACGCGCTAACATATAACTGCTTATATAAAAATAATATGTTTTACAGCTAATTTAATAGCATAAATTCTTTTTATAAAAGTTTAAAAAATATAGTTTTTTATTTTAATATTACCTACTTTAATTTTTTATTTTAATAAAAGAAATAAATTAACATTTTAAGCTTTATAAGCTATATAATTAAAATAACGTAAAAGTATATTAGCTATATTTTACTTACTTTTTTTATATTTAATAATAAAGTTAAAAAAAGCTAAATATATATATTATTAAGCTTACTTGTTATTTAATTTAAATATTTTTATAAAAGCTTATAAATTAATATAGTTAATTAAAACTTTAATAAATAACTTGCTTTTTTAAAAATAATGCTATTAATATTTAAAGTATTTTATAATAGTAAGCATTTTTTAATTAAAAATATTATATTTTTTTTTTGCTTTATTAAATATATAAAAGTAAAATAAAATAAGTTGCTATTATTTTTAATTGTTTTTTTATAATAATATTTTTGCTAGCGCTACTTTAAAAAAATTAGTTTTTATTAATATTTACTTTTTAAAGTTAAAATAGCTAAAAAAAAATAGCTTTTTTAAATAAGTCTTTTAGCTTATTAAAAGCTATATATATTAAACTATTTAATAAAATTTAACTTTTTTTTATTTTAGTTATACTTTTTTTTAAATATTTAGTTAATAAAGCTATAACTTAAAAATATCTTTTAATAAAGCAATAATAAAAGTTATAAAACTTTAAGAATTTTTATAGCTTATAATAAAAATAAAAAAAAAGCTAATTTTAAATAATATTAATATAACTTAAATTTATTTTAATTTTTTTGCTAAAAATAATATATTTTAAAAAGTTAAGTTTTTTTTAATAAAATTAACATTTAAATAGTTTAATATTTAAATTTGCTTTTTAAAGCCTTTTAATAATGTTTTATATATGCTTTATATAAAACTTTTTATCTGCTAAAAATATAAGTATATTATTAATATATATAAAGCAAAAAATATTTAAAATATTATTAAATGCTTTTTATATATAATTTTAAAAAGTAGCTAAAATATTATATAAACTTATAAATATAATAAAAATTTATAATAATTATATTTAATATAAAAAGCTATTTTTTACTTATTTTTTTCTTTAACTTATATATAATAATAAGCGTTTTTAAGGTTAATTTTAATAAAAACTTTTATTTAAAATATTTTATCTAATAATTTTAAAATAAAAAAAAAAGTAAAGCAATTTTTTATTATAACTTTATTAAGTTTTTTATAGTTAACATATAAGCATAAGCTTTTATTTTTTTTTAGCATAAAAAAATTTAAAGCGCTTATAAAACTTTTAAATTTTTATATTTTTTTGCTTTTTAACATTTTATTAAGCTAAGCTTATAAAGCTTTTAGCTTATTTTATGCTAAAAAATATATAAAGTAATAAAAAACTATAATATTATTTTATAAATTTATAGTAAAATTGCTATACTTAAAATAAAAAAGTAAGTTAGCTTTATTTTTATAAAAAAAGTTAATAAAGTTATAAAACTTAACTAAAAATTTTTTAAGCTTTAATTAATTTAAAAATGTTTTTAATTTTTTTAGCTATATAAGTTTAAATAGCTAAATTATTACCTAATAAAATCTTTAATTATAATAAGCTTTTATAAATTAAAAAGCTATTACTAATTTAAAATATTATTAATTAATAGCTAAATTAAATATAATATTTTAATTTTTTAAAGTTAATTAAAATAGTAATACTAAGTTATTTTTTAGTTTATTATTTTTATTAATAATAATATAAGCATGTTAAAACTTTTAAGTAACTTTATAATTATTTATTATTTTATAAAAGACTTAATAAATATTATAAATAAAAAAAGTATTATTAATAACATGTTATAAAATATAAATATAAAAAAAAGCCTTTTTTAGTTTATAATAAAAAGTAAAAATATAGCTAATATAATTATATTTAATATATAAATTTAAATTAATATAAGTTTAAAGAAAAAGCTTTTTAAAAAATATAATATATATATTATAAAAGGTATAAAACTATTATAAAGTTAAAATAAAAAGCTATTAATTAAGCTTAAACTTTATATCTTTAAAAGCTAAGCTTATTTTCTTTTTTTTTAATTATTACTTATATAGCCTTTTAATAATAGTTTAAATTAAATATAATTAGCATTATTATTATCTTTTAAATAATATTTATTAAAATTATAAATAGTTTATATTTTTTATATTTTTTATTTTTTAGCTTTTTAAAGCTATAAGCAATTATAACTTATATGCTTAACTTAATTATAATTAAAATACTTAATATTTTTTATAGCTAACTTATAATTTTTATATAAATTACTATTATTATAATTATATTTTGCTTAAGCATTTAAGTTATTATTATTAAACTATAAGTTATTATTAATATAATTGTTTAGCTTATTACTATTATTATTTTAAGTAAAGCTTTTATAATTATTATTAATATAATAATTATTACGCTTTTTAAATATATTAGCGCATTTTTAGCTTTAATAATAATAGTTTTTTCTTTTAAGGTTTTAATATTATTAAGGTTTTTTATTTAATTTAAAAATAATATAAAATTTAAACCATTTAAAATTTTTTTAGTTTTAATTTTTTAGTAAAATGTTATAAAAGTAATAAGTATATTAATAATAAAAAAAAGTTTTATTATTCCGACTACTTTTTAAGCAGTAAAAATAATAAACCTTTTAATAGGTTTTATTTATTACGTAAATAAACCTTTTACCTAGCTATATTATTTTTTTTAGTTAGCTTTATTATTTTTTAGCGTTTAATAGCTACGTTTACTATTAAAATAAAGCTTATTAAAAAAGTTAAATAAAAGATATATAAAAAAAAAGGTTGTTTTAGCAGATTAAAAGCATAAAAATAAAAAAAATAAAATAACATTTATATATAAAATTAACTTATTTGCTTTTACTAATATTTTTAAGCTATAATTAATTAATTTTTTATATTATATTATATTTTAAATATATAAAAATATAATATTTAAACTATTTTTATATAGTAGTTATATAAGCTTTTATTTATTTATTAACTTAAAGTAAAAAAATAAAATAGCTTTTTTTAATAATGTTTTAAATAAAGCTTTTTTTTTAATTATATAACTTTAATAGTATTTTAAGTTTTTTTAGCATTTTTTATTTTGCTGCTATAAATAATAGCATTAATAATAATTTTAAGTAAAGCGTTTTTTTTTTTTTTTAAAAAAAAGCAGCTTTACTAAAAAGATTTATAATGCTTTAATTAAAAGTTTTCTTTTTATTAATATTATACTTTTTTTTTAAAACATAAAAATTAAAGTAATTAAAAGAAATTTAAAATAATAAAAAAAGTAAAAGTTAAGTTAACTTTTAAAATAGCTATAAAAGGCTTTTTTAACTATTAAAGCTTTATTTTTTTGCTTTAAAAAAAAAGGTTTTTTATAATTAAAATTTTTTATATTATTATATTAATAATTATTATTAAATTATATACTTTTTATTATAAAAAAACAAATTAAATATTAAAATAATAATAGCTTATATATGCTTATTTAAAAAATTAAAATATAAAATATTAATAAAAAAAACTTTATTTTAATAAGCTATAAAACTTATAAAAGTTTTTTAAAAATTATAAAATATTACTAAAATAACTTTATAATAAATTAAAAAATATTACTTTAAAAAAAAAAAACTTAATATTATATTAAAATATATAAAAAAAAATTAAAGCTATTAATAATAATAAAAATATTAAATAATTAAAAAAGCTTAAAAAATATAACTTAATAAGCTTATAAATAGCTAAAATTTATATAAAGCTATATATAAGTTAAAAAAAATATTAAAAAAAAATATTTAAAAAATAGCTTAAAGCTTTATAATTAAAGCTAGCAGCTATTATAAACATATATAAATTAAAAAGTATTAATAATAATAAAAAAAAAAAAAATAAAAAAACTAAAAATATTAGTATATTTATAGCTTTTATAACTTTTTTTTTTAAAAAATAAATTAGCTTTTTAAAAAGCAAGCTAATATATTTTTATTATAAATTATAAAAAGCTATTAAAATAACTATTATAATATAAAAAACTTAATATATTATATTTAGCTTAATTATAATAATTTTTATTTTTTATTTAATAAAATAGTAATAAATATAAAATCTTTAAACTAAAATTTTTATATATTTAGTTTAATAAATAGCTTATTAGCTAATATAAAAAAAGCTAAGCTAAATTAAAATACTTTTAAAAGCAGTTTAAAAAAGCGCTATAATATAGCTTTTATAGCTTTTAACTTTTAAATTAACTTTTATTTATTATTTAATAAGTTAAAAGTTAATAAATAAATAAATAATTTAAATGCTATTTTTTATGCTAAATAAATAAAAAATATAAATAAAATTTAATAAGCTTTTATTTATATTATTACTTTTTAAATTAAGTATATTATAAAAATAATCTTAAAAAACTATAAAAATTAAAATAAAGCTTATAATTAATTAAAAGCTAAGTTTAAACTTAAAAACTTTATATTAAATTATTTTATAGTTATTATTTTTTAAAACTTTAAAACTTAGCTTAAACTTTTTAATTTAATAAACTTAAAAGCTTATTTTTTTTAGCATAAAGTTTATATTAAAAATATAAAAAAAAGTAAAAAGCTTTATACTTTTATTTAGTTTATACTTAAGCTTTTAAAAAACTTAAAAAAAAAAATTATTAATAAAGTTATAAAAACTATTTAAAAAACTTATAATAAACTTTAAATTATAAATTATAATAATTTATATAAAACTTTAAATAAATAAGTTAATATTAAATTTAAGCTAAAACTTTATTTTTAATATAATAAAAAAGCTATTATAGCATAAAAATAACTTAATTATTTTTATAATTAAAAGTTAAACTAGCTATTATATTTATATAAAATATATATAAATTATAAATTTATAATTAGCTTAATAACTTTATTTAATAAAAAAAAAGTTTAAATAAATAGCTAAACTATAAAACTAGCTTAAAAAGCTTAAGCTTTTAATAAAGTAAATAAATTAATAAAATATATTAAAAAGTTTAAAATAAAATAAAAAAAAATTATATTAATTAAAAATAAACTAAAGTTTATATTAAAAAAAGTTAATAATTTATATATAATTTTAAATAAGCTAAATTTATAAAATTTTTAATATTATAAATTTATAGTTTTTTAAGCTATAACTTTTTTAAACTTAAATATAAACTTTATTAAGCTTTTTTAAAAAAGAAAATATTTTTAAAAAAGCAAAAAAAAAAAAAAACAAATATTAAACCTTTTTTATTAATAATACTTTAATAACTTATATATAGCTAAAAGTATTATATATTAAAAATATAAGCAAAATAATTATTTTATTAATAAATATAATTTATTTAATAAAATAAGTTAAAAAAAAATATTATATTAAAATAAATAATAATATTTTAAAACTTTTTTATTTTTAAATTTTTTTAAATATATTAAAATGCTTAAAAAAGTAATAAAAGCTAGCTAAATTAATAATAGCATTATAATAAAAACTTTATAGTAAATATATAATTATATTTTAATAAAAAATAAAAGCTTTTGCTATAAAGTATATTATTAACTTTAAAAAAAAAATGTTATGTTTAAAAATAAAAAAATTAAAGCTTTTTAAAATATGTTTTTTTTAAAACTGCTATTAAAACTATAGCTAAAAATAATAATTAAAGTAATTAAAGCAATCTTTTAGCTAACTTAAAAACTAAAAAAAAATTTATTTTAAAAATATATAATATAAAACTAATAAAAGTATATAATATTTATAATAATAAACTTTTAATAAAATAATATAATAATAAGTTTATTAATAAAAACTAAGTTTAAGATTTTATTTAAAATATTATTATTAATTTAAATAAAAATAAAACTTTTTAAAGTTTTATATTTAAAGATAAAAACTTTATTATTAATATTTTAATAGTTAATTAAAAAAAAAAAGCTTATAAAAAGGTTGCTTTTTATTTAATTAAACTTTAAGTATTAAAAAAACTAATAAAAATATTTAAAACTAAAAATAATAAAGATTTACTTTTTAAAAATAAGCTTAATAAAAATATAACTAATTATAATAATATTTATAAATAATAAAAGCTATTAAATTATTTAATAACTAAAAAAAAGCTAAAGTTTAAAAAAAAAACTTAAAAAAACTAAATATAAGCAAAAAAAATAAAAAAATTATTAAATAAAAAAGCTAATATAATTTTTAAAAAGTTAATAATAAAAATATTTAAATATTTTAAAACTTTTATATAAGTTATTATTTAAATTAAAATATAAGCTTTTATTAATATTAATAAAGTTTTTTAGTTTATTTTTAGCTTTTTATTTAAACTTATAACTAATAATAAAGCTATAAACTTAATATAATTAAGTATTAATATTTTATAAATATTTAAAGTTAATAAAAACTTATAGCTTATTTTTTTAGCTAATTAAAAGCTTATAATTAATAAAAACCTTAAAAAAGCTATAAATAATAGCTATTAAAATAAAAAGTATTTAAAATTAAGCTAAAAATAATTTAGCTTTAAAATATAAAAATAAAACTTATTAATTTAACTTAGCAAAAAATAAAAATATTTTAAAAATGCTTAAAAGTAAAATAATAATTTAACTTTAATTAAATATATTTTTTTATTTTTAAATGCTAGCATTATTTTAGCTTAAGTTAAAAGCTTTACTATTTTAAAATAAAAATAAAAAAATATATTAGCTAGCTAAATTAAAACTAAATTTAAAAATAAAGTTTTTATTTATATATATATATTTATATAATACTTTTAAAAAATAGTTTTACTTTTAACTATTTATAATAATAGTTTAAAAATTAAAAAAAAACTTTTTATTATTATTTATAAAAGTATTAATATTTATAAACTATTATTGCTTTTATTATTAAATATTTTATTTTTAAAAGTTACTTTAAATATAATAACTAATAAAAAAGTAAATAATTATAAAATTTAATTATTAAAAAATTAGTTTACTTATATAAAGTTTTATAAATTTAATTATAATAAAAATAAAAATAATAATAAAAAGTTTTATAAAAACTATATTTTTTATATTTTTATATTAGTATATAAACTAACTAATAATTATAAAAGTAATAATAATAATAAACTTAATTAATTAATTTTATTAAATATATATTTAATATTAACTAATTTAAAAAAATAGCTTTATATTTTTTTAATTTTAACTAATATAAATAAAATTAAAAACTATATTAAAACTAGCTTTTATTTTATTATTTATATAAAATTATAAAAAAGTAAAAATATTATTATTAATATTATTAATATTAGCGCTTAAATTAATATTATAATAAATAGCTTTATTAATAAGCATTAACTTTTAATATAAAATATTATAATAACTTAAAAAAGCTTTTATTTATAAGTTATTTTTATATATTATATTAAATATTTAAAAATTATTATATAAATTATTAAATAATTATTAAATTTTTTTATTTATATAATAAAAAATAAAACTATATTTTTTTTATTACTATTAAAAATAAATTTTATTATAAAATTTTAAATAGCTTTTTATTATTAAAATAAATATATAATAATAAAAATAAACTTTAAAAGCTATAAAATAATAATATTAGTTATTATTTAAAAAAAAAAAAAGACTATTTAATTAAAAAAATAATTAAAAATTTATTAAAAAACTAAATGCTATTTATTTATTATAAAAATATATAAATTATATTTTAAAGCTTTTTATATTTTTTATAAATAAATAAAAAGTTAATAATTAAAAATATTTTTATAAAAGCGCTAAAATTAATAATTAAGTTTAATAAAAAAACTTAAATTTATATTTTTTACTATTTAATTTAAAATTAAAAAAAATAAATATTATACTTTTTAAAATATATATATTTAAACTTAATAAAAAAATAAAAGTAGTTTTTAATAATAATTAGTTTATTTTTTTATTTTAAATAATTATTATAACTATTTTAAACTAAAGCTAATAAAAATAGCTTAAAAAAATTAAATATTATATAAAATTAAAGTTTTAACTTATTTTATTAGTAAAAAGTTTTTATATAATAGCTAAAAATAGCTTAAATATATAAAAAAAGCAAAAATAAATCTTTTTTATTAATATAATATATAAAAAAAAAAAAAAAAAAGTATTATTAAAAGATAACGTTTTTTTTAATAAAACTATATTTTTAAAAACTTATAATTAAAAATATAAAACTTTTAAATTAGCTTTTTAAAACTTTAAAAGCAAAAAACTTTTTAATTAAAAAAAAATATATATAAATGTAATAGTTTTAATAATATATTATATTATATTAGCTAAACTTTTTAAAAGAGATGTCTAATAACTAAGGTAGAGGCTTGGTTATTTATTATGGTCTATGTAACTATGCGTAGGTAGGGTTACCTTTGGTTTCTAGCAGCTAAAGGACTTACCTGCTGTGACTACCCTCCCTTACGCACTAAAGGGGTCAACCCTGGCCTTAACCCTCCCTAGAACTCTACATTTGACTAGGTTGTTAGAGGCGTTAGTTAAAATAGCAATAGGACCTTTGGTTGCAGGTAGCAGCATATAAGGACACCTAAAAAAGCAATAAAAGCTTTTGCTAAAGCTATAGTTTAAACTTGCAGCCTTAGGTACCTTAGTTATTATAATAGTTTAGTAGGCTTTAAATGTATGTTATAAAGTTATTTTATTAGGTTTTTATCTTAAATGCTATCTAAGGATAGCATTTATAAATATCTTTTAAAAATAGTGTTTACATATAGTGATAATAGTCTTTACAAACTATGTTTATAAATAGCGTTTATAGATAACATTTATAGAAACCTTTTATCTGCCTTTTTTATAAAACAAAAAAATAACGTTTATGTTAATTAAAAATAAAAACAAAGCAATAAAAGCAATATTTTTTATAAGAATAAATAGCAAAACATTTTATTAAAAAAAAAGATATAATACAACAGAAAAAAAAAGTAAAAAAATGCTTTTTATAACACCTTAAATTATAGTTAATAAGATAATAATAAAGTAAAAGGTTATTTGTTTACAAGAAAAAAATAATATAATATAAAAAAGAAATAATATTATGCTTATATAATATAAAAGGGAGATAACGCTATGCTTATATAACATAAAAAAAAGATAATATTATGCTTATATAACACTAGAAAAAGATAATACTATGCCTGCATTATATAAATAACAAGCAAGATTTAGCAGAAAAAACATATAAAAAAACGTATAAATAAATACCACTAAATAAAAAAAACATAAAAACGTTTTAAAACCTTTAAAAGGCTATAATATGCTAACAAAGTTTAAATTAACGTTTACGCAAAGTTTATACTTTTTATTTTTCTACTATTTATTTTTGCAGTAAATGTTTAGCATTTACAGGTAACTATATTGCTACTAATAGAAAAAGTTGTTATACATTTTAAAAAAACAATTGCTATTTTATTTAGCGCTAATAATAATGTATAAGAGATTTATTGTTAAAGTTAATTCTTAATAAGAGGTTATTAATTTTATGTTTTTAAGCTGACGAAAACCTAAAGCGCGTTACCTTATCACGTCTATATATAATAGTTTATAAGGTTTTTAGCTGTAACCCTATTGCTTCCTATACTATAACTTTAATGTTGTTAGTTATTTTTAACTTAAGCTTAGCAAGCTTTACAGCTAGCTTGTTATATCTAGTAAAGCTTGTCTTGCTTTATTGTTTGTTGTTAAACGTTGTTTTGCTAGTATATTTTTTAGTTATTTTGTTAGCAATATACAAAAGAACGTTTAATCTTAAAGCTGCACTAGTTGTTTATATACGCAAGTTAATATTTAAGCAATCGCAAATTTTATCTTTTAAGACGCAAAAGATTAAAAAGGTTATAGTTATTATATAAGCAGGCAATACTATTATAGCTCTTTTTATATAATTAACTATAAAACTAATAACTTTAAATAAAATGAACTTATAATTAGCTGTATTTCTTTTAGTAAAAGTTAATTATATTATTAACGCATTTGTTTAAAATCTTATAAAATCTTATGCTGTTTAGTTATTATCTTTAATACTATTTTTAGCGTTTATAATTTCTTTATTACATAAAAATAACTTTAATATAGTTTAAAATATATCTATAAATGCTAAGCTTATAAAAGAAAGTACTAGCAAAGGCAATTAAACTAATTAACGAGATAATAAAAATTAAACAGGTTTTAAAGGTAATAGCCTAATTATTATAATCTTGCTATAATAATTTAACTAATACTATAGCATTTACGCTTTATTATCTAGCAAGGCTAACTAAATAAAACTAGTGCATGTTAAAAGTACCTTAATAACATTAGGCAAGGTATTAAAGCCTTATTTTGCACTTTTATAGATTTTTAAAGCTTTAATCTTTTCTTGTGTAAAAATGTAAAATAGTATAGCTAGCATTTTAAAGTTGTTTTTTTTGCATGTTTTAATAATAACTATAAGATTTTTTTTAATAGATATATATAAGTGCTGTTTATAAGGTTGTTAGTATAGGTGTATTATAGCAGTGTAAGCAATTATAGCAGCTATATTATAGCTGTTTGCAATAAAAAATCTATTATAAATTGTTTGCTAGTACTTATATAAGGTAGTAGCATTTTTAATAAGGTTAGCATTTAATGTTAAGGTTAAATGATTGCATTTATAGTAAAAACAGCCATCTAATCTCTTGCTTTAAGTTAGTAGGTGAGCAAAGGCTTATATGGCTGCTATGTAAAAATAGTTTAAACATTATACTTCCACATGTTTAAAATGCAATACAGCATAAAAAATTAATTAATTATAGCTTAAAGATATTAGTAAAAGCAAATAAGTTAATTTTGCGCGTAAATGTTATTTTGTTCTGCGTTCTTTTGTGCTTTTAATCTGCTAAGACAACCCCTTTTTTCTTATATCTTTTATTTAACTTTTTTAATAAGCTTTACTTTAATCTTCCCTAATTAAAATATAGTTAACTTTAATATAGCTTAATTATTAATTTAACGCTTTAACTTAGTAGTATATATAATTAATTTATCTTCTTTTTTTTATTTCTTTTTAACTGGCTTTTTAGCTCCTTTGCTTTTATTATTAAGTTCTATAAGATTATTTTTGCTTCTTTTAGTCTTTTGTACCTTTAATGCTTGTTTTGCTTCTTTTAATGCTCTAATACTTTAGTTATACTAATCTTATCTTTTTTAGCCATCTAAATATAAAAAAGTAAATCGGTATACAATATTAGACTAAGTATTTTTAAGCTATCTATATAAAAAAGCTACTTCTCCCTGCTGTAGTTAAAAGGCTTGCTGCTAGGAATTGCTTAATTAAAAAAACTTTAGTAGCAAGACATTATTTAAAGTGTTATTTTAAAAGAACTTAGCTATATCTAGTACGTCCTTATACTGTTTATAATATAACTTTAGGCGTAAAAAGGGGTTAAAGGATACCTTAGAGTAGGTTTGTTAGGTCTATTTATGCAAAGTTAGTTTACTAGTTATGCTTTTTTTCTTAATGCCTTTTTTTTTAATTGGCTTCTTAGTAATATTTTTGCTTTGATTATATAATTCCTTAAGTTCTAGTTTCCCTAGCTTACTTAATAGTGCATAAGTATTATCTATAGGAGCTTCCTTAAGCTTAATTTTTAGATATAGCATTATTTTGTTGCGCAAGTTTCCTATATGCTACTTTAACTAATAGTTTTAGGTTTTCTGCACATACTCTAGCAACACTTTAAAAGTGCAATATAGGTAATATAAAAAAAGTATGCTAAAGAACCTAGACTTAGCTTTTCCTTGGTTAGCAAACGTTGCAATAGTATAAAACGCTGTAGGTTTAGCTATACTAAGCAGCATTAATAGCTATATATTTGTTATTCTCTTTTTTATATTAAAGCTTTTTTAAGCATTAACAATTCCTATATAAAACATAAAAACTATTTTTTGTTAAGTATATATTAAAATAAGCTTTTACTATAAATTAGCTTTTTTTTTGCCTAGTATTACTATATTTATAGTATATTTCTTATTTATTTATGCTACTAGCTTTATTATATTGCCTTTTGTAAAAATATCCTTTATTATAGGCTTAACTATAATCTTTAAGGCATATTTAGCAATACTAATATAAAAGCCTATAAAGGTCTTAACTAGCACACTTAAATCTTAAGAAAATAACTTACTATTTTGCTATTTTTAACATAAGCTCTGTACAAGCAATACAGCTATTACTATTTGCTAGTAAATAAGCTAATTAGCATTAGGATTATTAAAGTTAGGATTAATATAGTTAGCAAATATTTAAGCACTATTAATTAGCTTTTCTTTTAGCTTCTCTAACTAAGCCAAGCGGTTATCTAGCTAAGAAAGCATTTTATATAACTAGGCTTAAATATTTTAATTATCTCTATATATAAGCTTTAATAGATCTATTACCTTCTTTAATGCTTTTAAGTCCTATACTTTTTAATTATAAACTTTTTTTATAGCATAAAAATTAAAAAGCAAAGATAGCAAACTTTTTTCGATTTAAATACTAACATATATCTTAATAAGTGCTGCTATCTATTTATAGTATACCTAAGCTAATAACTACTTTTTGTTTTAGCTTTTTTTTTTATATATAATAATATTGTTAGGCTAGCAAAATATTAAGTATAGCATATAAAAGCTAAAGTACCTACACATATATCTATTAAACTAGTTATATATAGGCAAGCTAATTAGTTAAGTAAGCATAGTAGCTACGCTAAACTTAACCTTTTATAAGGTTTATAGTTGTTTTATTATCTCTTTAATGCTGCTTTTCTCTTTAAAAAATAAATTAAATAAATAAGCTAGTCGGTTATATAGGTCTATAAGTATTATAGTTTAGTAACTATAGCAGCAGCATCTTAAAACAATAAAACAAGCTTTAATGCTTTTTACTTTATTATTTTATGCTTTATCTTATGTTAACTTTTTGTAATTTTCTATAAGCATACTATATTTATTTTTAAAAATAATTTTAGGAAGTAAAAAACTATGCTTAAAGTAAAGCTTTAAAAGGAACTTTAGCATAGCTAAAACTTCTAGTTTACTTAACCACCTTCTTGCTTTTAGTTTAATTAAAGCATTCCCTAGGTGCACAGCAATATTACTTCTCTAAAAATTAAAAAAATAGGCAATATTAAAGTTATAAAGATCTTTAAGTGCCTTATTAGCATAGCTTTAATTAAAATATCCTATATTAAAGTTTTAGACTATATAATTTCCTTTTGCTTATAAAGAAAAACTAAACTTTAAATTTTACCTATTTAGCCCTATAAAATATATAGTCTTAAAGAGATGCGCAAATTCTTGCGTGCTGCTAAATTAAGCTAATAGTACAGCTGCTTTTTTTGCAACAGGTTTTTTAGTACTAAGCACAACTGCCTTAATATTTAAGTTAGCCATAAATAGTCTACTAGCTTTCTATACCTTTAGTACTTTATAGTATATTATAAGTTAAATATCTTTATTAAAGGCGTTCTACATATTATTAAAGAAGTTAAAGCGCTTTTTCTTGTCTTATAGATTATAAAGATATGCTCTAACCATATATAGGTATTAAACTATGTTAAATATAGCTATAATTATAAGAGGCCTATAGTGCTAGCTATCTTTTTGTTTAAAGAACGCATTAAAGAATGCTTTGTTTAAATATAAGATAATTTATTCCTTTTTAGTAAAGTTCTTTAGCTATAACTTTATAACAATATATTTATAAACTATATAATAATGTTTTTTAGTAAAACTAGCTTTAAAAGAATTAAAAAAGTAAACTATGCGTAAACTAATATAAATAATAATTGTAAACTAGTAGCCACTCCTTTTTACTAATCTATTTCTTTTAAGGATTAGTAGTTTAGCACTTAAATAAATATCCTATACAGTTATTTTAGGTAGTATTGTTTTAAACTTATTTTAATTAAATATAGCAGCAAACTTATGTTTATAGGTTACCTTTTTATAAAGGTCCTTAAAAAACAGTATAGCAAAAGCATTTATTTCTTATGTTAGTAGCTTATTTTTAGCCTTAATACAAAAGAGTACGTTAATTATAGCAGGAAAAACCTTACTTAGCTATTCTTTTTTTTGCACCTTTGCCTAAAAAACTAAAGAACAGTTGTTGCGATAATAAGCTAAAAACATTAAAGGTATTTAGGATGCTCTCCATTCTGGCTAACCTAATAAAAAAGGGCAGGTTAGTAGAAAAAGTCTTAATATATCTAAAAACTAGCCTTTAAACAGGGCAGTTAGTACGTTTTTTTTTCTCCTGATTGCTTATCTTATTAATAAAAGCATCTTTTAATTTTTAATTGCAGATATCCTAGCATAGGTCTATAATATGCTTAAGCATTAAATTAGTAATACCTTTTACTAGCAAATCTATAGTGATAGTTATCTGCAATAATGTCTGCAAAAATAATAGTATAAAGTGATTATATTAGATTTAAAAAAAAGCAATAACTAAGAACGTATTATTAAAAGGAGTTTATATTAGTTAAAAGTATTTAGCAGTAATTTAATCTAGTAAACAAATAATATAGCTGTATTATTATAGTAGTTATAGTAGTACTAGTAGTAAAAAAGTTATATTAAGTTAAGTATAAAAACTTAAAACAAATAAAAAGGGTATAAGGTCAAGTTTAAAAGCACCTTTACTAATACCTATGCACTTTCCCTCTATTAAATCTTATTTAAAGAATATAGCCTAACAACTTAAAGACTAGTGTTCTTATAATTAAATAATTCCTTTAATCAAATTTTTAATATTTTTATAGTAGTTAGTATAGTTGATATAGTTAGGTGTAGCAGTAGTAAATAAGTGACTTTTTTACTTATTACTACTTTATTAGGTCTGCTAAAAGTATAAGTCCTTTTATTATCTTTTACTTATATTATTACTTTTATAATCTCCTCTGCAATTTTATTCCTTCTATTTACAGTTTATCCTTTTACTTTATAAGTAATCGTTTTATCCCTTTTTAGTTTTATTTTAATAATTAGATTTTATTACTATAAGTTTTAACAATTTATGCTGCTTTACTTGTTAAGATAGCAGCGCAGTACTAAGGCTATACTTCTTTCCTTTTTTTGCAGTTAAAGATTAATAGTTTATTACTTAAATTAATAATATAAATACTGCATAAAAAGTTACTTGCAGATATAGCTATATTAATAATAAAGTATATACTCCTAAATAAAATCGAGTAAAAAAAGCAAACCTTCTAGCTATTTCTTTGTTGCAATTACTAACTATATAAGCTTTAGAAGGGTTGCAGATCTATATCCTAAAAAGTCGTGCTAAAGGTTGTTATGTTTAGTAGGAGATCTCCTAGGACTTTTTTATAAAAATTAGAGCTAGCCTAAAGATCTTAAGCTATATTAAGTTCTTTAAATCCTCTCTAGCTAAAAAGCCTTTAGCTAAGCTGCTATATATTAAAGCTAAAGAAAGTAGTCCTTAAGAAGAGTATTTATCTTGCCTGCTTTAAAATAATTGTTATGTTATTGCTTTATTTATTTAATTGTTTAGAACTTAAAACGCCGCCTTTTGCAGGCGTTGCAAATTGCTTTTTACCTCTTTAAACTCTTCTAATTATACTAGCATGCATCTTTTCTTTCTATATTGTTTCTTTCTAGGCTATTTAACTTTTGCTTATGCTAACTATGTTTTTAGTATTTAAAGGCAACACTGTTCTTTTAATTCTAGATCTAGCCTTAATATTTACTTTAAAACCTCTCCTTTAACAAAGGATATCTCCAAAAACCTTACACTAAAAAACTCCCCCTTAATTATTATACTATTGCCTAATACCCTTGTCAAAATTATCTCTTAGCAATTTATTAAGACTATTAAAAAAAGTAGTAACTTCTTTTAGGTATAATTAATAAATTCCTTTTAGCTATTTTATCCTTTTTATATTAACTTGTTTTTTTAAAAGCCTTATATAGTATACCTGCTTAGTTATATTTTCGGTCTTTAAAACTAGCTTAGCTAACTACTCCTTTCTCCTTACTTTTGCTAAAAGTATAGTTTTATAAACCTTTACCCTATTAGTTATTATAATAGATATTATATAATTATAGATAAAAACAAGCATAAAAAAAAGAGGAAATTAATATAAAACTAATTAAAAGGTATCTAAGAGTAAAAAATAAAAAGTAATAAGTAGCAGTACTAAAAGGAGTAAAAAAAGGATATATTAATTATATATGCATAGCTAATCCTAATTTAACGTTTTATATTAAATTGCAGTCCTTTTTATAATTAAAGAAAATTTAACTTTTTTTTTTTATTTTTTAGCTACTTTAACTGTTAAATAAAATAAAAAAATAAACAACAAAATTTATAGTTATTAAAAAACCATATAGCCTATATTTTTTTATGCTTAATTAACTTAGTCTTTTATATTACTTAGCTTTTGTAACTGTTATTACTCTTTCCTTAATGTTACTTTATTTTTACATTTTTTCTTTGTTAATGTTATCCTTTTTTTTTGTTACTTTTAATCTTCCTGCTTATTTTGCTCCCTTATATTAGCACTGTAGCCGTTTATATTAAGCCTTTTTATTACTTTTAGTATGCTTTAGTTAGTAGCTTGATTATAAAAGTAAATTTAATAAAAAATAACGCTAGTAAGCATAGTAGCAACCTTTATAGTATATAATTTAAACAGAATAAATAGTACTAAAAGCACTATAGATATTGCTGCTGCTACTAGTAAAAAGGCGTTCCTTAATGCTTAAAAGGTGTTAAAAAAAGACTTAGGAAAGGTAGCATAGGTGGCAATAAAGACGTTTATAATAATTAAAGAAACTAATATTAGCCTTAAGATTAACCTGTAATTCTTATTTTCTTTAAATGCTTAGTAGCTATGCTAAAAAATAGCGCTGCTAACAAAAACCTTTTTAGAAAAAAGCTAGTAAAAGAATTAACTAACTGCTTTAAAACTAAGTTTTATAATATTTTTTATTTAAAGCAAAAGCAAGCACAAAAACTAACTTTTGTACTTAAGTATAAAATTCTTTTTACTAGGAGTAGCTTTTTAGTAGATATAATAATAAAGTTGCAACTTTATAAAAGTAATTAACTGTTTTTTCTTAAATATCTGCTAAAAGCAAATATAGTTAAGGAATAAGTTTATATTTTATTATCTATATCTTTTTTTTGTTTTAACAGTAATATCTAAGCTTTTTTTATAGAAAACGCCTTTTTTTTAAAGTCTTTGGCCTTTTTCCTAGTTAAATTAAAGGTTTAAGAGTAAATATAAGAATAAGGGTCTACTTATAGCATTAAGGATTAATTTTTCTTGTTTTTACATTAATTTATTTAAAGGTAATTTATTATATTTTCTTATCTTTTTGCGCGATTTTCTTTCTCTAGTCTTTAATTACTTATTTTTCTTTAGTTTAATTTTTTTTTAATATCAAGCAGTAGTTTTTCTGTTGTTTATAGGTCCTAATCTAAATCTTTAGGTTTTTAATAACCTACTTTGTTTTTAATAAAAGCTTTTAACTGCTTGGCTAAGAACACTTCTTTATAAGGGACTTTAGTTAAGTCTTCTAGTTTATATCTCCTATAGTTTAAAGCTTTAGCTATTTTAAAAGGGCCTAGCTATTAGTAAAGTAGCTTTTTAGCGTTTAACATATTTATAGATAATAAAGTATTATATAAAAATATTAGATTGCTTTTAGTAAAAAGCGCAAAAATCTTATAGCTATCTTAAATATTATATATATTAGTTATTTTTTTTCTTTTTTTTATTATAATACTTTTAACTTTTTAGATATTTATATTATAGCGCTTAAGCTGCTTAACTTAAGCTGCAATTAAGTTTTTGTAGCTGTTTATTTTGTCCTATTTTATAATTTGCTACGTAAAAATAACGTTTTCGACTAGTATAATAAAAAGCCTCCTATAAACTAGTTTATAAGGAAAATAGCTATAATATTAAATAGCCATTTGGTTTGCTAGTATTATTAAATTTAAATAACTTACTTAATTCTTTCTAGTTCTATTTATTATTCTTATAAAGCTTTTCTTAATTAGCTAATAGCCTCCTTTAATAAAGCTTTAAAACTAAAGATAATATATAGGTCTATAGTCTAGTTTATATCTTAAAAGAGCTGCTGCTGCTTTTACTTTTCTTAAGAATTTAGTACTATTATTGCACTTTATTTTTATAAGCACTCTATGTTAATAAATAATTTTTTTTTTTAAAAACTTAAAAACTGTAGCAAAGTTAACCTTTTTTAGTAATTTAGCTTCTAATTATGCCGTTATTTTATAACAGGCTTTAATTATAGCCTTATAGCTATTACTTGCTAGCATAGTTTAAATATCTACTACTTAAAAAACTAATAAGTTTAAAGGATAGTTTATTTTATACTTTTTTACTTGCTTTCTATCTTATAATCTTTAGTATTAAAGGCAGCACTTAATTATATTATAGATATCTTTATAAAGGCTTTTCTAATAATATCTTTAGCAAACTCTTGCTGTTATAGCAAGCTATTCTCTATATATAAAGCTTTTGTAGCTTATTTTAATTAGTATCTTCTTTTTATTAGGGTTGTTAACAACTTTTTTTAGAAGTTCTTTTTTCTTTGTTTTTTTCTAAAGCAAAAACTTGCTTAAAAAAAATTTTAAAGCCTCCTTTTTAAAGTGTTTCCGTCTTGTTTTAGTTCTTAAACAGTTAGGGGTATTACTAGTAACAAGAAATCTTGCAATCTCCTTACTTTTGTCTAACCATACTAATTCTAAGGTAAAACTAGCCTTTTTAAGAGGTTTTTGTTTAGTTATTGCATTTATTATAATAGCTATCGCATATAGTTAAAGGTTAATAAAGTCTTTTATATTTCCTTTCTATTTAGCGTTTAACTTATTAAATAGCCTAAAAGGTTTTTTTAATAGTCTATTAGCTATAGTATGCTTTTTTTCTAGTATATAGTAAAGTTTAAAGTTAAATAGTTTAATAAAAGCTACTTATTTTGTAAGTTATATATTTAAAAAGGCTAAAAACCTATTATTTAGCTAGGCAATTAACATCTTAGCATCTGTTTTAAAGTAAAATCTAATGCTATATAAGTAATTTTTTAGCTTTTAAAATGTTTTTATAACAGCTAAGCACTTTTATTTTATAGCATTATAATTTAACTTTACTTTTTTCTATGCTTTTAACTTATATTATAAAGGCTTTATCTAGCCGTTTATTTTTTAATATAATAAAGCTTTTTAGCTAGTTTTTAACGCATTTACTTTAAGCTATATAGCACCTTTTTTATAGTTAAGCATAACTAAAATTAGTAGTAACATTAAAGCAGCCTTTAAAGTCTTTATAATATTAAGCTAAGGTTTAAAAAATTAAAACAGCTTATTCTTTTATAGTAAAATAGTTAATAGCACTATAATTAACGCATACTTTTTAATCTAAATATAATAATATATAATAAGGCTAAAAAAAGCCTTAACTTTTATAATATTATTGTATAGTAGCTACTTAATTATTTTAATAATCTTAGCATATACTAAAAGTTTTCTATTAGTTTTATATATATATCCTATTATTTAAGCTAACTGCTTGCACTAGTTACTTTTTATAATACTAGCAGTTACTTTAGCAAGCTTAAAGTTTAGCAGAATAGCATCTAGATTTTTAAGATGTTTAAAAACATACTGCCTAACTTTTAAGGCAACCTTGCAATTATTATATGTTATAATTAGTCCTTTAACCCTAATGTTATCAAAAAATAGTTTATACTTTATTAGCAATATATTATATAGAACTTATAATATTACTCTTAGAAATTAGGCTATAAAGTTAATAGCACCTTAAAAAAAAGCAGTTATTTAAAGCGCTCTAAAAAAGGTAGCAAATATAATTATAGCTTAGCTAAACTTAAAAAAGAGAACTTAGTTATATCTAAAAAATAAGTTAACTACTAATAGCATTTTGCATATTATAAAATCTTTAGCAAACTTGTTGCAACTTAAAAAAAAGTTAGCGTCTCTAATAGTAACTTCATTTAGTTAAGTTGCTAAATTAATTAAACAAACCCTTTTATTTTTCTTTTTAACTAGAAACTAAGCATTGCAATATGCTAAGTAAGCCTTCTCTAAAAGGCTATTCTTAAGTCTTATTTTAAAAACTTTAATAATAACTTTTTTTAGAGACTTTAGTATTAAGATACTTTTAACTTGCTAAGCAGTATAAAGGATTGTTTTAATCTTATATAAAGGGGATATCTGTTTACTAATTTAGCTAATCTTTAAGAAATCTTAAAAGAGTGCTATCTCTTTTTAAAACAGTATTTTAATAAAGATTTTAGTTTTAGCCTCTGTTAGATTTATATCTACAATAAATTTCCTAACTAGTTAAAGTCTCTCCCTAGTTAACCTAGTCCCTTTTAATGCTTCTGCAAATCTTAAGTATATGTTCCTATATACTCTTTCCTAATTAAAAAGTTTTTTGCTCTTAAAGTTTTAAAAAGCTAATTTAAAAGCTTTATGTTTTTAATTATAAGTCCTTAAAAAAATAGTCTTATCAAAAGAAACGTTATCTCTTAGCAGTACTTTTTTATCTTTTCTTTTATATATTATATTAATAAAAAGGACTTGTTCCTGCCTTTTTTATATATTTAGGCTATTTTTAGCTACTATATAAAGACTTTCTACTAGTAAAATAGGTTAAAACCTTAATTCTACGTAATGCTTAACTTTTTTAAGCTGCTCTTACTAGCTTTAGTTTAAAGCAGTTATAATAACTACCTAAAGTAAAAAAATAAACTAATTATCATTAAAAACTGCTTTTACCTTTTTATTAGGTTTAAATATGCATACTTTAAAAGGTATAGTACTTACTTCTTTTAACTTTAAGTTAGACAGCAAAAGGTATAAATCTAAGTCTTTCTATTAAACTTAACCACTAATTCTAGCGCTCTTATAAGGATATTCTTAATTATTAACTTTTTCCCTACTTGTAAAAGGTATAAAAGGCTCTAAAACGCTATCTACATGCTTTTATAATAAGTAAATAGCATTTAGTTTTTTAATAAGTCTTTAACTACTTCTTTAATTAAGCAGTTTTCTTTTTTTTCTTAAGTAGTAACTAGTACTACTATCTTATAGCCTTTAAAGTTCATTTTTGCTATTATATATTTGTTTTAATAATAAAAAGCTATCTAGGATTTTATAATAAAATTTATTCTTAACAGCAATAAAAAAAATATAGTCTTGTTTTTTACTATATAAATAAGAAGATCTAGCAATTGTCTAGCAATTTATATAATAGTCTCTAAACATTTAATGCAGTATATAAAAGTAGCCTATAAATAAAAGCCTTTTTAGGTTACTATAGTATTTTGCATTAAAAGTTAATGCTTATTAATAAAGCTATCTATTATAATACTAGCTTAAGCGCTAGTATTAATAATACTAGTAATAATACCTCTGCTCCCTTATAATCTTATATAGACAATAAAATAAAAGCTAGTCTTAATATAATCTTTAACCTTATTTATACTAGTTAGGACTAAAAAAGCATAAAGCTACTTTCTTAGATTAGCTAACACTAAATATATGTTTAGTAGGACTAACTAACTAGGCTTACTACTGCTGCTGCCTTTGCAATCATTAGTTAGTTTATATGCTAACGTAAAAGTATAAAAAGCATAGTTCTTACAAAACTTTTTACTACTATTTTTATCCCTATTCTTGTTGCAATTAAACTTGTAAAACTTTATACAAGCAGATTAATTTTTTAGCAACTAAGTCTTATAATTGTTTACTTCCCTATTAGTTACTATATTTAAAGTAACTTTTAGAGACAGAAAATCTAATAATAAAAGTAATAATAGTTTATAGGTACTAGTACTTCTATAAACAATAGCAAAAAGTCCTTTTTTAGTCTTTAAACTATTATTATAAGTAGTTAAAAGTAAGACTATTTTCTAGAAGTGTTGCGTAGGCATATATATGTAAGTAAAAACCCTATTTTTAAATCTAGTCTTAACTTAGCTAGCTAATACGTCCTTTTGTTTTCGTTTTAAAACAGCAAGGCCTTTAGCTTAAGCTAAAGCAACGCTAACATTTAAAGATAAAAGCGTATGTTTAATTAAAGTTAAATTATTGTTCTGCTTTTAGGTATTCTTAAAGTGCTTTTATTTCTTGCTAAGCTAGGTTAATAAGTCTTGCCTTTATATCTTAAGGCTAGATTGTCCCTAGCCTAATCTTAAGTACTCCTTACTTTAATAGCTATCATTTATAGCTTTTTTAAAGTTCTTATTAATTACAGGCTTTTAGTTAGCTAAAAGGACAGGCTATAAGTCTTTATTAACCTTAGACACTTATAAAGTGTTAATGCTTAACTATACTAGGTTTATAGCTTTATTACTAGTTATAAGTTTAAGCAAAAAGCTAAAAATAAACTAAAAAACTTTGTTAGCATTAATAAAAGCTTGCGTTTTAACCTAAGTAATAGCCTATATAAAGGTTTTAAAATACCTAGATACTCCTACTATTAACTTTTTAAAGGTTATATTAGCCTTTTTATTTAGTAACTCCTTTGTTTTTTTTGCCTACATTTAGTCCTTTTTAAGTTCCTTTTCTTAAACTCTAGCCTTTTTTCTAGTTGCTAAGTAATCTAGTAGCTTATATTGCTTATAGGTATTATTATAATTAGTTATACTCTTATTAAGCTTGCCTTTAGAAAGTAAATCTTTATTATTCCTAGTTTTAAGCACTTCTGTTAGCCTTTCTAATGCTTAAGGTCTAGTTAAATAAAAAGCAGCCCTTTTATAAGCTCTCTTTTTTTAATTAACTGCTAAGATGTTAATAGTAAAGTTTTTATCTTTAGGCATAAAGCTTTAAAAAGTTTTGTTTTTGTTTAAATTAATAGTAGTATTCCAAACAAAATCTTAAACTTAGTTCTTATTAATAAACTTATTATTATGCTATCTTATTAAAAGTTTGTTGCTATAAGCGTTGCATACTCTTACTACCTTTATATTATACATTCTTAAAACAAGGTTTTCTTTAATCCTTAAGTTAGCTAAAAGATTGCTTTAATCACTTTAGTTACTCTTTTTAGCCGTAGTTTTAATAGCAGTCCTAAAAGAAAACGCATTTTAAAAGGCTTTAATTTCTTTGTCTTTAAAAATAGCGTCTTTTTTTTAAAGTTAATAGTATGCCTTATAGCAAAAGTCTTTATCTCCTTTTAAAACATAATTATATATCTACTGCAAGGTTTTTATTACAACGCTATTATTAGCTTAGCTAGCTTTTACTACTTCCTTAAGCACCTTAATACACTTAAGAGAATTTAAAAACAAAAAGCCTTTAAAATACTACTGCTTATTTTAATATAATATCCCTTTTTAACTTATCTTGTTAGATAAGTTGCACTTATTAGCAAAATAATTATTTTGCTTGCATCCTTAACATATAATACTTTTAGCTGCATATAAGTCTTTAAAGTACTGTTAACAAGAAAGGTTTAGTATTTATTTTTTTTTTCTTTTACCCCTTTAAAAGTACCCTTCTCTTTAAAAAGGCTTAATAAGGTTCACATTTAAGTTTAAAGAAGCTATAGCCTAAGAGACTATAAATTTATAATACTAAAGATTCTATAGATTTAGCCTGCCTAAAGCTATATATAGGTTGCTAACTTTCTTTAGTATAAACTTTAGTTTATCTTTAGTTAATATAATCCCTTTTTGCTTTATCTTAAGCTTTTTAATGCGTTTTATTAATTTATCTATTTTATTAAAAGCTTAAGCCTTTTAGGCTAGTTTTATAGTTTAGCTGTTTACTTAAACCTCTTTTTTGCTAAGCAGAGCTATTAAGCTAGTTATAAATTTATGATCTACATATGCCTTATATAAATATAGCAGCTAGTTTAGCTCCTAATTATAAAAATAATCAAGCTATTTTTATGCTATAGCAGCCTTTTTATTACATTAAAAGTAAAGTTCTAGCTTAAACTTAATATTAACTTACTTATTTAAGGTTTTATATAAGTTATTATAATCTATAATCTAAAGTTTATTGTAAGTCTTTTAAGCAGCTTTTATAACTTTATTAATAACTTCTTTTCTCAAGCCTTTTAAAAGCTTAGATATAAACTAAATAAAAGCATAAAGCTCCTTACTCTTTTTTATATTCTTAACATAAACCCTATGCTAAAAAAAATAAGCCTTTAAGTTTATTAGATTAAAAAGTCTAAGCTAAGTTTTAAAGTCTTAAAAAATAATAACTGCAAAGCAATTTAGCTAAAAGTCTCTAAGTTTAAACTTAGCTTTTAGTTAATTATAAGCTTTACTTTAGTCTTTATAGTCTTTTAGGACTATTTTTATAATATGCTTAATTTAAAAGGTAGTAATATAAGTAAAAGCTTGCTAAATTTTATTTATATTTTTTATTTGTTTAGCATAAAAAGCAGTATTTAAATTATCTATTTACTTACTAACTTTTAACCTATTAAATAATAAATAAAGGTTAATTTAAGGGTTAGAAGCTATAAAAGCTATGCTATAGCGCTCTTTTAAGCTGCTCCTAGGAATACTTTAACCTAGCCTAGCCTCTTCCACATTAGCTAATAGGCCACTTGCTAAACCAAGCATATAAAAATTCTAGTCTAAGGATTTTATATTTGTTGCTATTTTGCTAAGTAAAAAATAAAGGTTATTACAATTAAGCTAAATATAATATGCTAAGTCTACTATATTATAGTAATTGTTTTAATAGCTCTTTATAATTTATAGTAAAAGTATATTAGCTTGCTTTTTAAAAAGCTAATCTATTTTTAAAAAAAAAAGGTTATAAAAGCTATAAATATGCTAGTATCTTTAGTTTTTTTATCTCTTTTTCTTTTTGTTTTTTATTATTAATACCTTTTAATTTATATGTGTTTATAATAGCTGCTAGCTTTAACTATAAAGCTTTAAGCTATCTTTTAAATATTTATTTTTAGTATTTTTCTTAACTTGCGTATAGCCTTATGCAACCTTTAGCTACTTATAGGCTTGCTAAGTTATATTTTCTAGGCTTTCTTAATTATTTAATATCTTTATTATTGCTAATAGCTTTAAATTTCTTTTACATGTTTTAATATAGTATTAAGTTTTTCTTTTTTTAAAGCAACATTTTCTAACTTATTGCAAGGTTATCTTAGCAGTATTTTATAATCTTTAAAAGACTTATATAAGTCTTACAGCTTGTTAAAATAAGGTTTCTTTTACTAGTACTTTATATCTTAGTTTTTTAAATAAGCATACGCAAGCTATTATTATTTTAATACTTAGTTTGTTTTTTTGTAATAAAAAATGCATAATCTAGCAATAATTGCTAGCATAGCAATGCAAAAAATCTTAATTACAAAAAACCCCTCTCTCTTTAAGGCAAGAAAGCAAAGCTTTAGCAGTTAAAAGAGCTTTTTATAGCTATTTTAAAGGTTAACTTAACTCCTACTTTTTTTATTATCTTAGATTTCTTTTAATTGCCTTAATTTTTATGTTTTAAAAAAAGAGTATAGCATTAGTAGAAAGAAAACTTTTAATTAAAGCATTACAAATCCTCTTAGTAAAGCTACTTCTTTTAAAAGAAAGAAAAGGAACGCTTTGCTTAAGATCACTGTTAACGCTACTACTTATAGCAGCAAAATAAAAAACGCTAAAAGAACCTAAAACACTATTAAAGTTGCATAAGTAAAAAAAAGGCCTTACTTAAGATACTATTAAAAACAGCTATCTAATTTTTTGCTTTAAGTTAGTAAGTAAGCAAAGGCTTATATAGCCGCTATATAAAAATAGTTTAAACATTATACTTTTACATGTTTAAAATATAATATAGCATAAGGAATTAATTAATTATAGCTTAAAGATATTAGTAAAAGCAAATAAGTTAATTCTGCACGTAGATGTTGTTTTGTTTTGCGTTTCTTTATGCCTTTAATCTGCTAAAACAACCCCTTTTTCCTTATATCCCCTATCTAACTCCTTTAATAAGCTTCACTCTAATAGTTATAAGTTTTAGCTATAGGTTTATTTATAAACAGCTTAAACTTTACGATTATATATAAGGCAGCTTTATAAACATCTGCGTAGCTTTTATTTTAACATAAAATAACAAGGTGTTCCTTTAGCGTTATTTATAAATTACTACTATAATCTTATTAAAGCTTTAAGATATTTGCAGCTATTATCTTATTTAAATCTTTATCTAAGATAGCTAAGTTTATTTAAACAATTATATCTTAGTTAATATGCAACATCTTACTAGTGGTCTAAGGAAACAAGATTATCGTTTAATTAAAGAAACAGGAAAAAGTTGTTACAATAAAATAAAAGAAATTGCTATAACAAAACAAAAAAAGGTTGTTAAAAGAAATTATTGTTTATTAAAAATTATAAAGTAAAAGGTTGCAGTAAAAAAAGTGTTAGCATATAAACAATTTAATAAGTAAGTAAACAATAGCAACTTTTATATACTAAATAATATACTAAAATATTATATGCTAAACAATAGCAACCTTTATATGCTAGATAATATATTTAAGTACTATATATTAAACTATATATTTAGGTATTAGCTTATATTAAAACTATAATGTTTATTTTTAGTATAACTGCTACTTTATAGTAATTTAGTTCTTTTTGCAAAGGGCTAGTAGTATTAACTATATCTTATACCTGCAAGACGTTATCTTTGCGCGCTAAAATCTTATTATAAAATAAAAAATGCTTCCTATTGTAATTTTTAACTAGTTTAGCAGCATTTTCTAAAAGCAATCCTTTTAAGTACCACTTGTTATATTTATTTTTAAAACCTTTTTACTTAACTAAATATTTTAACATTAAACGACCTTTTTTTATAGTTAGATGTCTTTAGAGCAAACTTTTAATTTTATATAACAATAAATTATTATTATCCTTGTTTATTAGTATACGCCTAAAATAAAAACGCTTTTATTTAAAAAGGTCTAGCCTTTTTAGTGCTAAAAATAAATATGCTATAAAGATAACTTAATAAATATGCTAATGCTTTAAGAAGTTTAATTTATAGGCAAGTTTGCTTATTTTCTGCAATATAGTAAACGGTTTTATTTTTTGCGCAAACTACTTGCAGGAAGGTTTTCTAGGCAAGTTATATCTTTTATAAAGTTATAAATAAACTTTATTGCCTATTTAAAACTAAATAAGGTTATAGGTTAAGTTATACCTAATCTTTGCAAAAGCGGCTGCAAAGTTTATAGCTATCTTTATGTCTTGCTAGTATAGTTGCCTATGCAGGTTAAAATCTAAAGCTAGCTTTAGCACTTTTAATATTAACAAAGTGTTTTATAGCTTAAAGCCTATTATAACTTTATTAAGCAATTGCTTAGTAACTAAAGATTTTAAGTTGTTAAAGTTATGCTAAAGCGCTAAGATAATCTTAATTTATAGTATTTTTAGACATGCAGCAATATAATAGCAGATAGCAATTTTTATATTTTAATTATATCTTTTGCTTTGCTTATTTATTTAAAGATAATAGCTTATAGATATTCTTAGAACTATTACTATTTATCTTTATAATATTTGCTATAATATCGATATAAATTTCTTATCTTAATCTAATATTATTTTCTATAGTATGCCTTAGTTGCAAATAAGTAGCAATTAGACTAGGATTTTTGCCTATTGCTTAGCAGTATATTTAGTATAGCTTAATATTAAAATAGTTTTTTTACTAAATTTGCATATTACTATTATTATAGCATTTACTGTTTTAAAACCTTTTATAAACTATAGTAAATTCTTAAAAAGAACATTAAAAAAATTAACAATAAAATTAAGCATTATAGTATAAAAAAGAATTAGCAGTTTATAGATTAGCTTTAGTTCTTTTATTGCTTTCTATTTATCTATTATATTCTTTAGGCACTTAAAATAGTATGCAACATATCTAAATACCTAGCAGCTAATATTATATATTATAAAGTTATTTAACTTATATAGCATTTACTTTAGTTTAAAATAATATATATTATTATAAGCAATTTATAATATGTCCTGTTAATAAGATTTTAAAATATAAAGTTGCTAAAAGCTATCTTAGTGTATAAAATATAAAAGCCTATCTAATATAAAGTGATAAAAGAAAGAGATAGTTAGTTATAGTAAATAAAGGTTTAAGGCATGCTCTCTTTTTACGCTAACTTTTTATGCTTTTTTATTAAATGCTTTAATAACGTTTTTATAGCGCTAGAGTTTATTAAAAATCTTTAAAAAGCGTTTATTAGCTACGTATCTATTAACAAGCCTTTTTATCTATTTTTTAGATAAAGCTATTTCTGTTGTTGCTATGTAACTAAAGCTGTTATTAATATCCTTTAAAGTGCTTTTTTCTTTGTTACTAGCTATAGCTTTGTTAGCAGGGTTTAGTTTTATTAGTAATTTTAATAAAGCATTAAAAACTAGATTTACTTAGCTAAAAATATAGCATATGTTTAAGTTATATTATAAAAAATATATTAAAGCTATTATAAGTTTTATGTTAAGCTTTATAACGTTAATAAAACATAAGTTAGTTTATATAATAATGCTTTTTATAGCGCAATAGTTTATAAAAATAACAACTTAATTTATATACGATTATAAGTATACTTAGAGTTAGCAGTATGCTTATACTAGGCCTGCTACTTTAAGCTTTATAGCATAATAGTAATTTTCTAATCTTGTGAGAATTTTGCTTAAAAACATTATTAGCTAAATAGAGTTTACTATAAGTTTAGCTTTATTTTATCCTCTGTTAAAATAAAAAACTATAACTTTAATACTATGCTTGCGCAATGCATTTAACTTTATAAAGGTTTGCTTTATTAGATCTTAGTGTATTAAAAAGTTACTGTTAGTTAGCTACGCCTATAAAAGTTAAAAACTCTCTTTTTTTGCCTTTATAGGCTTAAATATAATCTTTAATGTTTATTGCTTGCGTGTTATCTATATAAAAGGCATTATATTATCTTTTCTTCCTTGCGCTAATAATATAGTCTTTTGTTCTTGCAAAGGAAAAAGTTTTTGCTAACACTATAAGATAAATTTTTGCAAAAAACTAACAAAACTAATATACATTTCTAGTGTTGCTAGTATGCAAGGCTGCTTTAGCTTAGCAATTGCTTTTATACAGTTAGCTATTATTGCTATATTAAAACTATTAACTAAAAAACCTAGCAAACAAATATATAAATAGCTAATAAAAGACTTCTTTAAATTAAAGCTAATATTATTATTATTAAATATTTGCAGCACTGCTTATAAGTATTAGTAGTAGTTATTAGCAGTTTAAAAGAAAATAATAACGTTATTAATATATACTGTTGCAAACTATAAGTATAGATGCAATTTTTAATTTATATACTATTAAGCATAAGTAGGACTATTATAAAATCTTATTAGCGCTATATTTAATACTTTAAAACTACGTGAAAAAATAATAACTATGTAATTATAGTGCTTAGGCTATATTAGTAACTAGTGGAAAAAACCTAAGCAATTAATAACGGTTATATATAAGCAGCCTTTAATTTAAGCTATTATAGCTTCCTATATAAGTAAAAGATAATAATTTAGCACTATAACGCAATTTAAGGATTAAAAATTAATAATAGCTTTACTTTTATAAACACTATCTACTATACGCTATATAACAAAAACAAAACATTTAAATAGCATTAGTTTATATATATACTTAAGCTTGCCTGCTTTATATATTATATTAAATATATCGTTAACAATTTTCTTGTCTTTTAAGCCTAGCAAATATAGCTTTGCTATAGTTAAAATCTAGTTCTGCTAGCTATTAATAAGGTTAACTTTTATTATATTTTCTTTAAGCATATTAATAATACTTTTATTTTGCTAGGTCTAATATCCTTTAAGCATAAGGGTAAGCTTTTTTGCAAAGGTAAGAAATAACGCGCAAATATGCATACTATATTTTATCTTTGTTAAAAGGACGTCCTCTAGCCTTTAAGCGCTTAAGGATAAGGCTTTTTTGCCTAAACAGCATTTATTTCTATATATTATAGCCTAAACGTTTTCTTTAGTTACCTTATCTAACAATAATATAGCTAAAGCGTTATTTATAAGATCAAACTTGCATATTATACAGCAGCTATTGTTTTTATTATTAGATAATTAGCTCTCTGCTTTATTTATTGCAGATATAATAGCTGCTAGGTTAGCTTTACTTTAAGTTATAGCAAAGCAGCTATTTATAACATAGTCTTTAATAGTACTAAGTCTAGCTTTATACTATATGCGCATAAGTTTATTAAAGTTGTTAAAAAATAAAATTGCTTTTAAACTAGCAAATAATAACATTGCTACTATTGCTTTATTAGTGCTAGGCTTAAAGATATAATCTTTAGTTAAGCTAGCATAATTTATACCTAGCAAGTTAACATATTATACTAGCAAAACTATTATAGTCCTAGGTAATATAATCGTTATTAACGCAGCAAGCACCTTATATTAAATAGCATTATTTTTACGCTAAACTTTTATAGGCATTATTAAGTCTTTATAAGAACCTAAAGTAATTGTTTAAAGAAAATAATTTATGTTAACTATATATTAGTAAAAAAAATTGCTGCTTAATAATATATTTAGCTTAAAAGCTTTTATAACCTATGCATTTATAGTGTATGTTTTAACCTTGTTAACCTTATTAACCTAACCTAAGAAATATAAAGATAGCGTCACCTTTTATATAAAGGTAATTTAAGTGCTAACGCTATATAACAGGAAAGGATCTATAGTAAATATAATAGCTTTAAAGGCTATATCTGCTAACTATTGCCTATTTATAAAAATAATAAAGCACCTTATATTAAAACATATAGTAATAGCATAGGTGTTATTATTAATATAAGTTTTAACGCTTAAATATATAAACAAGGCTAAACTAGCTTTAAGGTTTCTAGATAGCGCTAGCAGCCTAGCTATAATTATATTAAAAACCTTGTTAGCTATAAAGCTTTCCTTAGCTTTTAAACATGTTTAAGCAATCTTTATATCGTTTAAAACTTTAATAATGTATTTAGTTTAAAAACACTTGCTAATTATATAATAAAAGAAAAAATCTGTTTTATCTTTTAATTAGATAGTATAATAGCAGCATTATAACATTATTAATTCATTATTAATTATAAAACATGTTATAAAAAGTTAATAGATAAAATAAAAAAAATGTTTGTTGTTATTTTTAGTTTTAAAATCTTTAATAAAAAATTCTTTTTTACTTTTTTTTTCGATTTTATTTATAAAAATATAACTTTAAGCAAAAAGTTTAGTTTTTTTTAATCTTAAGTTATATTTGTCTGCTGCTAAAAAAACTTTATTTTTAATATTAGCATAACTTTTTTATGCTTGCTAAAGTTTAATCTAGCAATGCAGCATTTGTTGCTATAGTTGCTATATATGCTAGAAACTATTTCTTTATCTATGTTTGCATTCTTTATTTTAAGTTTATCCTTAGCCTTAAAAACTTTAGCTTAATTAATTAAAACTTTAGCTAAAGGAATGCTTATAACTATATATATTAAAGCTTTTATTTTAATAATTTATATAAGATCTATGTCCTCTTTAAAATCTTTTATAAAAACCTTTTCGTTTATTTAAACAATATCTTCTAAATCTTTTTTTTGCACTCTAGTATGCTAGTTAAGCATTATTTTATAGGTTACTTTTAAAAACAGCTATATAAGCTACTAACTACTTTAAAAGCAAGGTAGCATTAATAGTATAAAAAATGCCTAAAAGATATAAAAACGCAAAGGTAAAACTAAGAAAAGGTTATTTTTTATAGTTTAAAAGCTTAGTATAATAAGCCTTTTGCTTGCTTTTTAGTTAAGTTAAAAAAAGGTTTAAAAATATACTAGATTTAAGTTTAGCATAAAGTTCCTAAAAATTAAGGTATAATTAGTTTTAAATATAACCTTTAAACTATTCTTTAATAGTAAAGCTAAAATCTTAATAATGCTATATTATATTTATTGCTTATATATAAACAAAAATATTAGCTAAGATTATATCTTTTATATAAAGGTTTTTAAAAGCAGCTTTAAAAGCATTAGTAAGATTATAGCAAAATTTTTTTTTAATCTTGCAAAAAGCAAAGTTAAAGCTAACATCTATAGCAGCTTTAGTTATATTATTTAAAACTTTAATATATTAAGTCTAAGCTGCCTTATAGAGCAGCTAAAGTAAGTTATCCTGCAAAATAATCTGCTTTACATTTACCTAAGCATGTTAACGTATAAATACAGCAAAAAAATATATGCTTTTTTAGTAAACGTTTCTAAATAACATAACATATTTACTTAGGCTATAAATTATTAGCAAATTTAAATTAAAGTATTTAATAAACTAAATCTTTTAAAAGTAAAATAGCATAGTTTTAATAAACTAAAAAGTGTTTATAATGTTAGTTATTATTATCTTAACTAAGTTATTATCGAAAATAGTCTTAATAGCTATAGCAATTTTAGTTGCCTTTTATACTATATTTAAATTAAGTTTTAGGTTAGCTATTATACTTAGTCTTAAAGTTTTAGCTAATTTTAAAAAAAATATAGCAGGTTTAATAAACCTTACTATAAACAGTGTTAAAGGTTCTAAAAATAGCTAAAAAGTCTTAAAAGTAAACAGAGCTAACTAAAGTTTATTATTACGTAAAAAAACAAATAAAAAACTTTAAACAAATAAAATAAGCGTGTTAAGCAGGATAGATAAAGCTAAAGTTAATATAGTTATTTATTTAAAAAAGGGTAATAAGTTTAAATGTAATATAGTTACTATGTTTGCCTGCAGGTTTTTAATTAATAGGTGACTGTTTGCAAGCTAACAAGATACTATTTAAAAAGCTTCTTAAGCTTTATATAAGTTAAAAATCTAATTAATAAGGTAATTAAAAAGCAAAATAATAGCTAAACATTATATCTGCTTTAATTTAGCACTAAGTTTAACTAGTAACGCGTTTATAATATAAGATAAGCAGTCCTAAAAATTAAAAATAGTAGATACTATAGTATAATTAAGCTTTTATACTTATAAGAGCTAAGCGTTTTTATAAAGGAAAAAGGCAATGTTATAAGCAAGCTAATAATCTTTAAGGTATAATAAAAAGGTGTTTATATGTTAAAATACAGTTTAAAATAACAATTAAGGGATAGTATTTATAAGGAAAAGTAGAAAATAAATAAAGGAAAGAAAAGAAAAAAAAAAAGAAAAAAAAAAGGGAAGAAAACTTAAAAAAAGTAGCAAGAAAATACTTAAGACAAAACGCCTTTTATAAGCTTAAAGATGCTTTCTATAAGCTTAAGGAAAAACTTCCTTAAAATTAAAGATACTTTCTATAGGTTTAAAGATGCCTTTTCTAAGTTTAAGGATAATTTAAGGGTGCTTTTTTTAAGTTTAACAATATAAGTAGCAGAAAGCATTGTTTGCAAGGCATATGCTGCGCAAAATAAAAAAAATAAGAAAAAACAGGGAAAACAAGAAAAAAAACAAAAAAATAATAGAAAATAGCAGTAAGTAGGAGAAAATGCAAGAAATAAAAAATCTTAGCTAAAAAACATAGTATATCTAATAATGCAAACAGTATAAAAGGAAACTAGCACAACAGGCATAAGAAAAAAACATTAAGGTTAAGGTTACTGTTTATAAAAGGTTATTATCTGTAAAAGGTCTAAGGTTTTATCTGCAAAAGGTTATTGCAGATAAAATAAAATTAAATCTTAACTAATTATAATTAAGCAGATAAATACTAATTAAAAAATTAGTCCTTTGCTAAAAGGCTAAATCTTAAGAGGTAATAATAGGTTGCTAGCTATTAAATAGTAGGCTTTAAGTGTGTGTTATAAAGTTGTTTTATTAAGTTTTTATTTTAAATGCTATCTAAAGATAGCATCTATAAATATTTTCTAAAGATAGTGTTTATATATAGTAATAATAGTCTTTATAAACTATGTTTATAAACAGCGTTTATAGATAACATTTATAGAAACCTTTTATAGTTTTAATAATATACTATATTATATTAGCTAAACTCTTTAAAAGAAATGTTTAATAACTAAGGTAAAAGCTTAGTTATTTATTATAATCTATATAACTATATATAAATAAAGTTACCTTTAGTTTTTAATAGCTAAAAAACTTACCTGCTATAACTATAAATATATATTTTAAATTTATAAAAATTAAAAAAAACTAAGTTAACTAAAAAAAAACTTTAACTAGTTAAAAAATTTATTATAAATATAAATTTAATAAAAGCTAAAATTAAACTTTTTATTAAAATATTATTTTAAAAAAAAATAGCATTTTTTTAAGATTTTTTAAAAATTAGCTAAATTAATAAACAAATATTTTTTATAACAGTTATAATAATTGCTAACATAATAGTTTTTAATTTAACCTTTTATTAATAAAACTATTAATAACTAAAAGGACTTATTATATATATAATATATTATTAGCTTTTATATATGCTAGTTTTTTTTTTTTTTCTTTTTTTTTTAGCTTAAAATTTTTATTTATAGTATTAATAAAGCTATAAACTAGCCTTTAACAATTATAATATTATTTTAAGCTTTTTTTTTTACTGTTAAGCATTTTATAAATACGTTATTTATAATTGCTATAGTTGCAAACTTAAACTAATTATTTATTATACTATTATATATTTAACTTAAAATAAGTATATTACTATTAAAAACTAAAACTAAAACTTATAACTTTTTTAAAGTAATAACTTATAAAAATTAATAACTTAAAATAATTTAAAAAAATCTAAAACTATGTTATATTAAATAGTATTTTACTTATAAACTTAAGTATAAATACCTTAAAACTAACTATAAAGAAAAATTTTAATTTTAAATTTTTAAAAGCTAAATAAAAATAAAACTTTAATGCTACTTTAGATAATATAATAGCTAAACAAGCAATACTTAAAGATTTATAAGCCTAGATTTTCTAGTTAATATAATAGTTAAAATAAGCTTAATAAAATTAAATCTTAAGATTAAAATAAAATAGTATTATTAAAAGCGCTTTTAGTAGTACTACTTTTTAATTAATAGGTATAGCAGCTTAAACTATTTTTAAAAATATAAAAAAAGTAATAATAAATAGCTTTAACTTATTATATAATAATAAAGCTAAAAACTAAAAACTAAACTTAAAATATTTTACTAGTAATAAAAAATAATTTAACTATTAGCTAAGCAAGCTAGCTAATAAATTTAAAGAAAATATTACTACTTATTATATTAAAAAAAGCTATATATATTATATTATATTTTTATTGCAAAATAATACTATATAAGCTTTTAAAATATATTTTTATTTTATTATTAAATTATATAATAGTATAGCTAAAATAATTTAAGCTTTAAAAACTATTTATTATAACTTAAATTAATTAGCTAAAGCTTATAATAAGCTAAATAAATATTATTATAAAGCTAAATAAAATATTTACTAATTTATTGCTTAATTTAATATTTTAGCATTAAAAGCTAAGTTTTTTAAATTAAAATAATCTTAAATTTTTTAAAAGTATATAGATTTTAATTTAGGAAGTAAAATCTTTAAAGCTAATATAAACCTATATATAAGCTATAAATACTTTTATAATAAAGTATTTAAAGCTATATATAACTATAAGCATAGCTATTAATATTATTAAAAATATAATTAAAAACTAGCAGATAAGCCTGCTGCTAATAAAGCTTTAATAGCTTAATATAATATTAAACTAAATGCTATAAAAACTTTAAAATAGCTTAAAAAAGCTTTAAATAATAAAAAAAAAAAGGTTTATTAAGCTAATAATATATGTTTTATTTATAGAAAATCTAAATATTATACTATTAAATGCTTTAATAAGCTTAAACTTAAAAAGGTTATAAAAATATAACTTACTAAAAAAGTTAAAAAACAAAAAAAATTAACTAATAAATCTTTTAACTTAAAAAACTAATAAAACTACTAAAAGTTTTTATAATAGTTTAGTTATTATTTTTAGCTAAAATAAATAGCAATAAAAAAAACTTTTTTTTTTATAATATTATTTAGTTATAAATAAATAATATTAAAATAAAAGCTATTATATTATATAATATTAAAGCTTAAGTTTTTTTAATAATAAGCTTAAAGTTAGCTTAATAAACATATTAATAACTAAAAGCTAAATTAATAATACTAATATAAAAATAATCTCTTTTTAATTATAAAAAAAAACTTATAAAAAGTATAAAGTAATATTTATATGCTATTTTTAAAATTAATAAAAAAAAATTTAAAGATTAACTTTTTTAAGTTATTAATATAAAGCTAAACATTATAATTAGCTTAAACTAGCTAGCTAAACATTAAATCTTTTTAGATTATATTAGTAAAAAGCTAATATAACTTAATAACTTATTATTTTTTGCAAAGTTTTTGCTAACAATAAAAGTTTTATAAATAAAAGCTTTAAAATATTAAGTTAACTTTATTATTTAAAAAAATATTAATTGTTAAAACTAAGCACTAAAAAAATAATATTAAATATTTTAATAAAAAATGCTAAATAGTATTAATAATAACTTTAAAGTAATTATAAATATTATATAATAAGTTAATTAAAACTTAAATAAATAATAATAAGCTTAGCTAGCTAAAAAAATATTAAAATAACTTATATTAATAAAGTTTATTATATTAATAAAATAAATAAAAAGCATAAAATTATAAAAGATATTTAATAAAAAGTATATTTTTTTTTTACTTAATAAAAATTTAAAATATATAGTACTAGTTTATAAAATAGTACTAAAACTATTAGCTTATTTAAAAGGCTTTTTTTTTAAAATTAAAGTAAATATTATAGCATTTTTTTAACTTAGTTTTAACGTTATATTAAAACCTACTAATAAAAAGCTTACTAACTTACTTTTAAAATATTATATTTTAATTTAATATTTTTTATTAAAAAAAAAAGTTATTAATTAGTTGCTAGCTTTAAGCTTTATTAAGCTATATATAAAAGTTAACATAGCTTTTATTTTATTTGCTTTAAAACTTTATTTATAAAAATAAAAATTTTATATTAATTATTAATAAAAAAACAAATATCTAAAAAACTATATTATCTTTGCTTTAAACTTACTTAATATTATCTTTAATAGCTATTAAGTTAAAAAATACTTTAAATTTAATATTATTAAAGCTTTTTATAAAATAAAAATAGCGCTAAAATTAAAATATTTTACTACTTTTAAAACTTAGCAAAATATTTTTTAATAGCTAGTTTTACTTTTTAAACTTAAGATAAAACTAGCTTAATAGTAGACTTTTATTAATATATAGCTGTAAAAATTATTAAATAAGTTTATAAGCATATATGCTAATAATATTTTAATATATTCTAATATTAAAAAAAAGTATTAAACCTATTATAAAAAAGTTATTTATAAACTATATAAAATAAACTTGCAAAATAATATTAAAAAGTTATAATTTAATATAATAAAAATAAACTATTTAAGTATAATATTAAAAGCTAAAGTAAGCATTAAAATAAACCTAGCTAAAATTAAAGCTATTATTAGTTAAAAATTTAAAAACTTTAATAAAATATAAGCAGTTTAATTTTTTTTAAAGCTTTATAACTTTATTTGTATGTTTATTTACTATGCAAATAATATAGCTAAACCTTTTAATTAATTGCTTAAAAAAGATATGCTTTTTAAAAAAGGCTTAAAATAGAAAAAAGCCTTTAAAGCTATAAAATAATTAGCTTATTAGTTACTAATACTTGCTTTTTTTAAACTTAAAGTACTTATTAAAGTAAAAACAAATGCTTTATATAATGTTATTAAAAATATTATCTAATAATAGCAATTTAATAGATAATAAAAACTTATTAAATACTTTTTAAAAATAATAATAGCATATAAAAAAGCATACTTTATATAAAATTATAAACTTTTAGCAATAATATAAACGTTAAAACACTATTATTTAAAACTATTAAAAATAAAGTTTTTTATAGTTATTAACTATTAAGCTTTAGTTTACTTTTTAACTAAAAAAATATTATTAATATAATAAATATAATAAGCTAACTTTTTATTTAACTTTAATATTATGTTTTAATACTATTTAAGCTAGCAAAATATAGTTGCTAATATACTTTTATAGAAAATAATAGATTTACTTACTATTAAAGCATAAAAAGCTAAAAAGCAAAACATAAAATTAATTAACCTTGCAAAAATAGCTATACTAGTTGCTTTAGTAAAACTAACTATAATACTTTTAAAAAAAGCAGACTTAATAAATCTTATTAAAAAAAAAAACAAACTTTAATAGCTAAATATAAAAAAATACTGCTTAAAAGTTTTAAAGATTATAACTAATAGACTAATTTTTTTATAAACAGCTTTAATAAAAAAAGCTTACTACTTAGTTATTATAGCTTATTTAAAGCAAAATAAAACTATAAAAGCGTTAAAATAAAACTATTACTAGCTTTACTTTAAAAAAAACGTTAAAAAGTATATATAAAATTACTATAATTATAAAAAAAATAAAGCATTATAAAATAAAACCTTAGGCCTACTATACTTACTATTAATATTAACTTTAGTTTAAAAACATATAGTAATTAATAGAAAATCTATGCTTAAAAATTAATATAAATATAACTATATTTAAGCATTTATTAATAAATTTAGCTATCTTTTAGTTAGCATCCTAGCTTATAAAACTAATACTATAAAAAATATAGCCTTAAAATATTACTAATATATTTATTAATTACTTAGCATATTAAAAGTTTAAATATTAAATAATATAAAACTATTTATTTTAAGCTTTATAGCTAAAATTAATAAATTAACTAGTATAAAGCACTGCTATAATAGCATATTTTATTTATAAACTTAAAATATTATAAAGCTTATAAACTAAAAGCTAAATTAATAATTAAAATTTTATATTAATAAATATTAAAACAATTAAAATATTTACTTGCTTACTTTAAATTTTATATATAACTTTTTATAGTATTTATTAATAAATATAGCTTTATTAAAAGTAGGTATAAAAACTAACGTTTATAACTTATTATTACTGCTGCTACCTAATATAAAAGCAGATAATAAACTAAAAAAACAAGCACTTAAGCTAATATAACAAGCGTAAAAAGTTTAATAATATGCTTATAAAATAGCACTTAAAACGCAAAAGCAATAATAAATATAGGCTAACCGCAAGCAAAAACTAGTAAACTTTACAGTTAATAATTATATATTTTTTAAAAAAAAAAGCTTTATAACTTAAGCGCTAACAATTAAGCTAAACTTATAATAAGCAAAGCTATTTAAAATATTATAAATATAAAAGCATAGCTATATTTTAAATCTTTTAAACTTTTATAAGATAACTAACTTATTTTATACTAATAAACTATAAAAAGCTATAAATAACCTGCTATTATAATAAGTATAACTACTACTTAAAGTAAAAGAAATTAATAGTAAAGTAAAATTTAAAGTAAAAAAAATACTATAATTTAAACTATATAAAAAATATAAGATGCTATAATATTAAGTAGTATAGTAAAAATATAACCTTAATAATATATAATACCTTGCTAAAAACTTTAAAAACTTACTAGTATAGCTAAAAAAATTTTATAAACAGCACTAAAAGGCATTAAGTCTTTTAGTAAAACTTTAACACTAAATAAAAGCAGCAGCTAAAAACATATAAGCAAAAAACCATTTAAATAATAATCTAGCTAAAAAAGCAGGCTTTGCTATAAAGATTAAACAATATAAATAACCTTAATAAAGCTTATAATTATATTTTAGTTTTAATAAAAAAAAGTATAACAGTTATAACAATTATTAATATAATAGTTTTTAATTTAACCTTTTATTAATAAGATTATTAATAACTAAAAGGACTTATTATATATATAATATATTACTAGCTTTTATATATGCTAGTTTTTTTTTTTTTTTCCTTTTTTTTTTAGCTTAAAATCTTTATTTATAGTATTAATAAAGCTATAAACTAGCCTTTAACAATTATAATATTTTCTTTATATAAAATTAAAATAATTTCTTATATTATTTAATAAGTTAAAAGTATTTTAATATTAAAGCTTTTAAAAAAAGTTATTATTAAAGTTTTTAAAATAAAACTTAAAAATAACTTTTTAAAAAAAGCTTATTTAATATACTATAATATTTAATTTTTAATTAAAAAAAATAAAAAAGTTTATTTAATTAATTTAATAATTTAATTAAATAAAATTACTATTAAAAATATTAACTTTTTTTTAAATTATAATAAGTTTGCTAAAAATTTTATAATATATAAAATATTATTAATTGTTAAAAGCATTAGTATTAACTACGCTTAAAGGCATTTAAAGGCTTTAGCATATAATATTATCTTTATATATAATAGTGCTTATCTTTTTATTTTTTTAGCTTTATATGCTAGCAAAAGTTTTTATATTAAGTAAAAACTTTGCTTATATAAAGGTTTTACTCTTTTTTCTTTTTTTTTTAGTTAAAGCATTTAATATAATATAATATAAGATTATATTTTATTTGCTTTACCTTATATACGATTATATAAAGCCTATTTAATACTAATTAATAGTTATAGGATATATTATAAATTAGCAAAAGTAAAAATAAAGTTTTACTTAAAGAAATATATACTTAGGTTTTTATATTATACTTTAGCTTACTTTTGCTATATAACTATATAATAGCTAATATAACCTTTTTTTACTTAGGTATTAAAGTATTAGCTATAATATTATATGCTAGCTAATTTAACTTCTTTTTACTTAAGCATTAAAGTTTTAGCTATACGTAAAAATAAAAAAAAAAGATTAAATTTTAGGATATATAAATATACTCCTTTTAATCTAGCAAAAAATATTTATATAAAAAAAAATAAGATAGTATATAAAAACATTTAATAATTTATTATATAAAAGCTATACAACCTATAAACTATTTATTATATAAAAGCAATAATAATATACTTATTATATAATAATTACTAAAATAAACGCTTTTATATTTTATAATGCAAAAAAGCTAGCAGGACTAAAAGACTAAACTATAACCTATTAATTAAGCAATCTTAATATATATAAAAGTATAGCTAAAATAATAAAGATTAGCAAAAATACTATATAAGATTATATTAACATAATATAATAAAAAAAAGAGATTAATTTTAGTTATATAATAATATAAGAACTTAATACTTAAGTAGCTTGCTAAGTTATTTATTACTATTATATAAAGTATAAACTAGCTAAAGCTTATTAAGCATATGCTAAAGACTTTAAAAACTAAATAAAAAAGTAGTTTAAATAAGTTTATTACGCAATTTATAAAAAGCTATTAAAAACCTTTAAACAATATAAGGTTTTTATATAACTAAAAGAAAATAAAAGATTATTTAAGCTAAAAGACTTTATATAAATACTTAAAAGGAACTATACTTTAATAAGCAATTAACTAGGCTTTTTAGCAATAAATAATCTTATAAACACTATATAATATATATTAGCTTTGCTTATACTAAGCTAATAACTTTAGTTATACTTTTAAGATATATTAACCTTTTAAAGTTTTATATAATAAAAAAACCTATACTTTAAAGCAGCTAATAATATATAATTTTAAATACTAAAAGTTTAATATGCTTAAAGCCTTATATAACTAACTATTAAATCTTAATTAAAACTTACGTACAAGCGTATATTAAAGCTAGGCTATAAGCTAAACTTTTAACTTATATATAAATACCTTGTTATATATTACCTTCTTTAAACCTTAAGGCAGCAAACGTACCTACATATAATATTAAAACTTGCTTTAATAAACCTAGTATTAAATTTATCTCTTATTAAAAACATATAAAACAAGATAATATTGCCTAAAAAGTATACGCTATTTTAAAAGACCTAAAAGCATAAGCAAAACTACTTAAGTAAGCTATATAACCTTTTATATAATAAGGCATAGCTGTTTATTAATGCATACTAAAAACTTAAAATCATAAAAAACTAATATTATATAATATTTCTAACTATTTTATAAGGTTATATAAAAGATTATTATATTTATTATATTAGCTTTAATAAAACTTAAAGCAAAATTTATTATATAATAAATACTTACTTTAATATAAACATAAATTATAGTTATTATTAAGCTAACTAAACTATAATTACTTTTATATAAATAAAAAAAAAAAATTTAGACTTAGTATTATATATAATATTAGATCTAATAATTAATAAGCTTATAAAAGCATAATAAACACTTAACGTAAGTTATTAAAAGAAAATCTAACTAAATATAACTATTATATAAGCATGCTATAAAGTAGCAAAGCTAAACATAACTTTTATATTTTAAAAGCTATTATATAAAGGCTTTTTTATTAACTTATAAGCTTGCTTTTATATAGCAAAAAATATATTATTAAAAAGCTTTATATAAAAAAATAACAACGCATATTTTACTAACAAAAGGTATACTTAAAGTAATTATATAAAAAGCTTTAAACTAAAGTTTTAACTAAGGTATAAAAAATAATTTAATATATAATAAAAGCAGCTATAAGCATAAAAATAAAGCCTTTGCTTTTATATAAATAAAAGCTGCTTTATATGCTATAAAAAAAGCTATTAGTTAAGTAATTATATTTCTTAAAAATAAACGCGCGTAAAAAACTAATATTTTAATATGCATAAAATAATTAATAATATATTACTTATACCTAATAAATTTTTACTATTTTTAATAAAATATAAAAAATACCTTAAGTTAAACAAAAGTAAAAAAAATACTAATAAAAAAATTAAAAAGCAATCTATTTAATTTTTTATAAATAACACGTTTTTTTATTATATAACTAAAAAAAATATCTAAAACTATAACATAAGCATTTTATACAACTAATTTATTTTAAATAACTAATATTATATAAAGTACTAAAGTAAACTTTAAAATATAAGCACTTTAAACTATTTAATAGTAAAAAAAGCATAATTAAAAGCATATTTTAAGATTTACTTTTATATAAAAGTTAGCTAGACCTTAAAAACCGCAAATATTAAGTTTAAAAAAAATAATACTATTATAGCTATAAGCACTATATAAATAAATAACCTGCTAAATACTACTATATACTATATTTTAAATAGCTTTATACTTTTTTTTTTCTTACTAAAAAATACTAACTAACTATAAATATACTATAATAATATAAAAGATTATATTATATAAAAAGATAAAAAAACTATACTTATTATATAAAAGTAAAAATATTTATTCTTTAATACTAGCTTATATAAAGCTAGTATTTACTTTATAAAAATAAAGTTATAGCAATTATATTACTATTTTAGTTACCTTTATATAAAGAGATTATATAATATGCTTAATTATATAAGCTATAATATAAACTATTTTGCTTTAAAAAAGATTTAAAAGTTTTGCTATTATTATTAATTATATAACTAAACACTATAAAAGTTTAAATTTTTAATTAAAAATAACTGTAATTTTAACTATAAAGTAATTATTAATGCTATATAACTAAAAAATAGCTAGATCTTTTATATAATTAATATTATAACGTTATTTTAAGTAATAATATTTTTTAAATTTATATTTGCATAAAATATATAAAAAATATTATATAAGTATTAAATTAACATATATTAAAAACCTTTTAACTATATTATATATAACCTAAAAATAAATTTTTTGTTTAAAAAGTTTTAAAACTAAGCAAAAATTATAAGTATATAATATTATATAATACCTATAAAAGCATATTAAGCAATTAGTAAAATTAAACAAGCCTATAAACCACTTTACTATATATATAATATCTTTAAAGCTAAAATTAGCTATTATATAAAAAAAAAGTTAATTTTATAAATAGCAATAAAAGTATTAAATAATACTACTAAACTAAATAGCTTTATACTAATATTGCTAGTTTTTAAAGCCTACTTTAAAGTTAATTAAAACTTTCCTTTTTTATTAAATATTATATAAAAAGCTAAAGTAATTAAAAAGGCTATAAAAATATTATGCAATAAAAAAGCTAAAGTTAAAATTAATTATATAATTAACTAGCATAATAAACCTATTTTATATAACATGCTATTTTTACCCTTTTAAAATAAAGTCCTTATATAGCATAAGAAAAAAAAATAAAATAGTTTATATAAAATATAATTAATTAAAAAATCTAATATAATTATCGACTTAATAAATAGCTTAATCTGCTTTTAATATACGTAGGTTAAGCTATATTATTATATAACTAAAGATTTACTTTTTAACAACCTAAAAGATCTACTTTTAAATAACCTAAAGGAAAAACTACCTACTATATAACCTTTTTAACCTTTAGCTATATAAAAGAAAAAAAAGAAACCAAAAAAAAATGTTAGCTTTTATACCCTTTTTGCATAATAAACTAGTTATATATTTTTAACTTAAAAAGAAAAATAAAGCTACGCATTAGCTATTAAGCTATATAAAAACAAAATAATTAATACACTTAAAGCACTATTTAAAAAGTTAAATATAACTAAAATTAATAATCTTATTATATAAGGCATATTTTAGTTTATATAATATAATCTAATTTAATATAATAATATTTACATCTTTAAGTCTTGCTTTATATAAAAGGTTAAAAAAAAAATAATTAAACTATATAAAAAGTTTAAGCTAATTATATAAAGATATAATAATATAAAAAAGAAAATAGTACTAACTTAATTATTTATAATCTAAAAAATAAGTTAACATTTAATTTTTGCATTAAAACCTTTTTTTATATAAAACTTTAATACTTTTAGCAAACTATAAGACATTATGCAGGCATATATATAATTATAAAATAAACTAGCTTAAAAAATTATTATATAACTTTTTTTAGAACTAAAATCTAAATACTTAAAAAAAACAGTTTTAAAGATTATATAACCGTTATATAGTTTAGCAAAGTTAAGTTTATATTAATTTAAAACTTATTATTAACATTATTGCTAAAACTTAAAAATAAATATATTTATATATAACTTATGCTTATTAATATTTATAAGGCAATTAAACAACTTTAAAGTTACTAGCTTGCAAATAGATAATATATTTAGCTTTATAACCTTATTTTTTTCTAAAAAAAAAAAAAAAAGCTATAAAAAGCAAAGTTTTATATAAAGCCTAAAAAAGTCTTATAAATAAATTACCTAATAAAATTTAATAAAAGCTAGATTAACTTATTATTTAAAAGCAATATTACTTTAACCTAAAAAGGTTAAGCAAGTTAACTTGCTAAAATTAACTTTTATATAAAAGACTTTATATAATAATATATTTTTTAACACGCAAAAAAAGCATATATTAGCAGCATTTGCTAGCTAAAAGCATTATATAACCTATTAACTATAGTATAAGTTATAAACCTTATATTAACTAATATATAAGCTTTAAATTAAAGGATTAAATAACAAATAAATAACTAAAACTATAGCCTAACTTATATATTATTAGATTTATATTATATAAAGCTTTTTATTTTTATAAATAAATTGTTTGCTAATAATGCTAACATAAGCTTTTAGCTTAAATTTTTTATTATATTAGCAACTAAGCATTATATAAAGCAGAATTTTAGCTTTAAAATAAAAAAAAATATTATATACTAAAACTTAAGTAAATATAAAAAAATTACTAAAAGTATACTAGCTAGTAAGCTATATAGTATAATTAATAGCTTTAATAGCATAATTGCCTTTTATATAACAATTTAAAAAATTATAGCTATATTTAAAATTCTTTTAATTTTAGCTATTTTATATTTAAATTTTAAGTTATTATATAACTATTTAATAAAGCTTAAAATTATATAAGAAAAACGCTTTATAATAAATATTATGTTATTATAAAAGTTATATAAAAAAAAAGAAATTTTTAACATATAATAAATTAATAGTAAAAATAACCTTATAAATATATTTACTAAGCAAACATTTAATTAAGCATTTAAAACCTTTATATTTATAAATAAATTAACTATATAAATAAAAGCATTTATAAAAAAGGCTTAAAAAAGATATATATAATATAACTAGTTATAAGTTATAAAAACAAAAAATATATAAAAGTAAAACTATTATATAAAAAAAACACTATATAAATTAAACATTAAAAACTAAAGCAATAAAATAATAATAAACTTTTTTTTTTTTTTACCTTTTTTTTATTACATATAATACCTTAATAATACCTCCTTTTTTTTTTCTCTTTTTTTTTAATAGTAGTGTAAGCACCACGCCTTATAAAAGCGCTAAACGTAAGCGCTGCAAGCACTTCTTTAAAAACTAAAAATATGTTAGCATATAAAAAATAGCACACTATTATAGTAATAGTACCTACTATATATACTTTTATAACATGCTAGCACTATTACTTTATAACTTTAAATAAAAAAAGCGTAGAAATAGCCCTTGTAGTAAATTAATTTTACCTAAACATTAGTTAAAACGTTTAACTACACAACCTAAAAAAAAACATTATAAAATAAAATAGCAGTAATAATCCTTTTTTTTACTTATTATATAATAAAACATATTAGCTTAATAATATATTAATAATTATTTGCATAAAAATAAAAGACTATAAATATATATACGTTTATATAAAAAACCTATATAAAAGCTTAGCAAGCTTTACTTTTTATAAAGAAGCTATAAACTTTAATAAAGCTATTTTCTTTAGTTTATATAAAGTTTTAAAACTAAAAGATACTACTAATAGTAGGAAGCGCAAAGCAAAAGCAGCTAGCAAAAATAAGCAGATTAATAAAGCTAATAGCAGCTATTATTATACTACCTTAAACATTATTAATATAACCTATAAAGCAAAAAAAAATACCTACATATAATAATAATAGTAATAATAATAATAATAATAATAATAATAATAATAATAGCAATAGTAATAATAGTACTGCTGCTATTACTATTATTGCTGTTATTATTTATACGACTATTTTAAGTTAATATAACCTTAAAATAATAACTAAAACATATATATAATAGTGTGTATATATATGCGTGCGTACGTATATGCGTGTGTATATATGCCTAAAAAAAAAAAAAGAAAAAAAACAAAAGACTAGCTAGAAATTCTAGCTTTATTTATATATAAAAGGCCTTTTATATAATTAAACCTTTTTACCTATATATACCTGCTATATTAAATAGTACTCCTTTATTTAAACTAGCTATTATATATATAATTATATTATAACTATCTGCTTAATTATATAAAAGCTAAGTAACTAAAATTTAAACAAATTATAAGCGTTATTATTAAGTTAAATTAAAACTAGTGCTTTATTTAAAAGATAATTAGCTGCATAGCTTACCTTTTAGTTTGCATATAAAAGTTTATTAACTACTTATAACCTTATTAAACTAAAAAAGAAATTATTACATGATAGCAAAAACAATAAATTTAAGCCTGCATAAGGTTATTTGTTATTTTTATTTCTTTAGATCTATTATATGCTAAAAAAAGCACAGTTAAAAAAAAAATAGCTAGTATTAAAAGCATTAATATTAACTACGCTTAAAAGCACTTAAAAGCTTTAGCATATAATATTATCCTTATATATAATAGTGCTTATCTTTTTATTTTTTTAGCTTTATATGCTAGCAAAAGTTTTTATACTAAGTAAAAACTCTGCTTGTATAAAGGTTTTACTCTCTTTTTTTTTTCTTTTAGTTAAAGCATTTAATATAATATAATATAAGATTATATTCTATCTGCTTTACCTTACATACAATTATATAAAGCTTATTTAACATTAATAGTTAATTTATTTTTTAAATATAATTAAGTTTTTCTTTTTAAGTTTAGTTAAGCTATAATTATATTTGCTACTTTTTTTAAAGCGCTTTAAATAATTACTTTTTTTAAAGTATTATTAACTTTATAACTTAATTTTTAAAAATAATATTATAAGTTTTATATAATATATTACTAATAAAATATAAGCTGTTTTTTAATAATATTAAAGTTAAAAAACTAATTATAATATATAATAATTATAAAGTTGCTTTAAAAGTTAAATAATATATTTTTAAATATTTTAAAAATTTAAATGCTATTTTATTAAACTTTAAGCTTATTAAAATAATTATTAATATTATAAAAAATAACTAGTATAAATAATTAGCTTAAATAATAAAATATATATATAAAACTAATAAAAAACTTTTAATATATATTAAAATTATTAAAATAATTAAATAGTTATTATATAATAATATTATAAAAGTTAAAGCTTTTTTTAGTTTTATTATATATTATTATATTTAAATTAAAAAGTATTTATTAATTATAATATTATTAACTATTTTATTATAAAAAAATAAACTATTTTAATTTTTTAAACTTTAGCTTAATATTATAAAAACTTTAAAAGTAATTTTAATATTACTATTAATTTTAGTTATTTTTAACTATAAAAAAATATTATATAGCTTAAAATAAATATATTAAAAACTAGCTAAAAAGCTTTATTATATTAAAAAATAAATAGCTAAAAAAAGCTTTTATAATATAAATTAAAAATATAAAAAAAAATAAAGTTAAATTATAATATTATAAAATAAAAATGCTTAGCTATTATAAAAATATTTTAAAAGCTAAAAAATTATTTATATAGCATTAGATTTTACTTTAAAATAAATGCTAAAATATTAATTGCTTAGCTAAATTATTAGTTTTTAGCTTTTTTAAATATATAACTTATAAAATAAATAGCTTTTATTAAATTATTTAACTTTAAACTTTATTATATATTAAAAAAAAAGCATATTATAGCTAATAAACTATTAAAAAAACCTTTTAAGCTATTTAATAAGTTAAATATTAAATAAAAAGAAAATATAAAAAACTTTATTAACTTTTAATTATATATAATAGCTATTATAATAAATATAATAACTATATAAAAACTTTTTAAAAAAGCTAGTTTTATTTTAAAGTTAATATAATTAAATAAAAGTAAAAAGATTATAAGGTTTATTATTATTAGTAATACTTTTAACTGTTTAAAAACTAAAATAAAATAAAAATACTTTAAAAAAAAAGCTTTAAAATTTTTTTAAGTAAATTTTTGCTTTAAAAAAAAACAAAAAAAAAAAAACTTTTAAAAAAAGTTATTAACAACTTTAAAAAAAAGAAAATACTAATTAAAATAAGCTATAAAAGCTTTATATATAAAAAATAGCTTGTTATAATAATAAAAATTTACTAAAAATATTATTAAAAAAGCTTTTATAAAAATATTTATAATATAATTAAATATTACTTTAATATTAAAAATTATAAAATAAAAAGCAAGCAAAAAAATATAAAATAAATTATTTTTTAAATTTATTAATTTTTTAAGTAGTAAATATTTAAACTATATTAGTAAATAATAACTATAAAGCTATAATTAAAGCTTATTATAAAATAATAATATAATTAAAAGCTAAATTATTAAAAAAGGTTAATTTTATTATAGTTTTTAAGTTTTTAAAAAAAAAGATTATTTATTAATATAAAGTGCTTATAAAAATAAAATATAATAATAATATTAAATTTTTAAAAGAAATAAAAGTAATAATAGCTTTTTTAAAATATAAATTAAACTATAAACTTATATATTATTTTTAATTTTAAAGCTTTATTAAAAAAAGCTATTAGCTAATTAAAAAAAGTTTATAAAAATAATAAATAAAATTAAAAAAAATTAAATAAATTATTTAAATTTAATAATATTAATAAATTAAATAGCTATTTAATATTATAGCTACTTTTTTTATAAACTAGTTTATAAAAAGCTTTTTATTATATTAGTTAAAAATATTATTTTTATATAGTAAATTATAAAATAAAATAAAATAAATAGCTATAAAAACTTAATTATAGCTTAAGTTAAATAGCTTAAATATTATAATATAAATATTTAAAAAGTTAAAAGCATTATAATAAAAAAAAAAAATAACTAATATATATAATATTTAAAATAGCTATAAAATTTTTATATTTTTTATTAAAAATAATTTAATACTTTTATATAATATTTAATTATTTATAAATATATTAAACGCTAAAAAGTTATTTTATTAATAGTTAAGCTTTTTAAAATAGCTAAAGCTTTAAATTATAAAAAATATAAAATAAAAGATTTAATTAAAGTTTTTTATAAAAAAGTATTTTTAGCTAAATAATTAAAAGCTTTTATTAAAAATAAAATAAGTTATTAAAAACTTAAAAATTTAAATTAAAACTTATAAATAATAAAAAAACTATTATTTAATATTAAAATAAAATTAAATTAAAAAAAAAAAAATAATTAAAAACTAAAAAAAAAAAATTATATAAAAAAATAAAAAAAATATAATAAATTACTTTTAAATAAGTTAATATAAAAATAAAAAAAATTAATTTTTAATATAATAAATAAACTTTTAATTTAACTAAAAAAAAAGCTAAAAACTTTAAAAAAAAAGCAGTTTTTATAAAAAAAGCTTAAATATTATTATTAAAATAAAAAAAAATATAAATAATAAAATATAAACTTATTTTTTAATTATATTTACTTTTAATAAACATTTAAAAAAAAATAATTAATTATTTTTATAAAGTTATAATTTTATTATTATATTTATTAAAAAGCTATTTTTAATAAAAAAGATTTTATTTTTAAATATAAAAGTTAGTTTTTATATTTACTTTTATTTTAAATAAAAAATATTATAAAACTTAATTTTAAAGTAATTAGTTAATTTTTTTGCTAGCTTTTTTTTAAAAAGGTTTTTATTAATAATATTATTTTTTAATATAGCTATTAAACATTTAAAAAAAATAAAAATTATAAGTTAATTTTAAAGCTAATATTAGTTTTTTTAATTATTTTAAATATTTTTATTATTATTTATACTATTTTTTTTAAGTTTTTTTTTAATATTTTTTAAGCATTAAAAAATGCTTTTTTATTAATAATAATAATAATATTTATAATACTTTTAATATTATTTATTTTATTTAAATTATATATTATAAAAGTTATTATTTTATTTATTAATATTATTTTTTATTAAACTTACTTTTATAATTAAACTATTAATTAAAATATATTAAAAGCAATAAAAAAGCTTAATATAAATAGCTATAATATTAATATAAAAAAATAAAATAAATAAAAAAAAAAAAAATAAAAAAAAAATAATATTAATAAAAAAAAATATAAAAATAAAATAATATTAAAAAAAAAGTAATAATAATTATAAAAGCTAAATAATATAAAAAACTAAGTTAATTAAATATAAAAAAATATAAGCTATATAGTTTTTTAATAACTATAAATTTTATTATTTATTTTTTTATTTTATTTAATATTTAAAATAGCTAAAAAATAAAAATAAAAAGTTAAATTTTTTTTAATTATAAAAAAAACTATAATTTAATATAAAATATTAAATTAAAATTAGCTATATATATATAATTAATATATTTTTTTTTTTTTTTTAATATTATTATTTATTACTTTTTATTTTTTACTTTTAAATATTTTTTAATTAGTTTTATATTAATTTTTTCTTTTTTTTATGTTTATTTTTATTTATAATTATATAATATTTATTATAATAACTAATAAAATAAAAGTTTATAAAATTATATTTTTAGCAAAAATAAAAAAAAAAGAATAGCTAGTTAAGCTAGTTTTAAAAATTAAAGATATAATTAAGCAAATATATTATATAAAGCCTTTAAAAAAACAAGTTAGCATTAAAAAAAGCAAAATAGCTAAAAAAAACTTATTTATTATACTTAAAAAAAGTTATTACTTTTTTTAATATTTTTAATAAATTTTTAAAAGATAATTTTAATAAAAATATTAAATAATAATATTAGTTAGCTATATATACATATATATATAGGTTTTATACGACCGTAGGTCGTACGTAAAAAAGGTGGTAAAAGTAACTAAGTTTATTACTTTTAATTATTTATTTTATAAAGAAAAAAAAAACAAAAAAACTAAAAGGTTATATAAAAAAAAAGGACCTTTATATATTAACTAGCCTTTTAGCTAGCCTTTTAGCTAGCTATTTATGCAATACGCATATATATTATATATATATGCTGCGCAAAATAATAAACATAATATTAGCTAATATAATATTGTCTTAATACTAGCAATTTTCTCTTTTAGCTAATATTATAAAGTATAGCTTATATAAAGTAAATAGTAGTTATATAAAAGTTTAAAGGGTTGTAAGAAAAAAGTAAAGGTTATAACTTATTATATAAACTAAAAGGTTTAAAGGTAAAAAGGTTTAAAAAGCTTAATTAAAGCCTTAAAAAAAAAAAAAGGTATAAAAGTATAAAGCTTAGCTATATAAGGTTTAAAATTATATAAGGCTTTATATAAAAACGGTTGTTTAGCTAGCGTAGCAAAAAGTCTAGCTATATATAACAAAAAAGGTTTAAAGTTGTTTAGTTTAGCATGCTTTAAAGGTTTTAGCTAGCGCGCAACAAAAAAGTCTAAAATTATCTAGCTTACATATAATAAATAGTTTAATCTTTTAATCTTTTAAATTAATTAACGCATATAAACCTACGTATATAATTGCAACTATTTTAATATTTTTATATAAAGATATTTTATATAAACTACTAGCAGTTTTTCTTTTTAGTTGTAATTAGTTATATATAATAAAGTTTTAGCTTATACTTTTATTTAAAGTATAAAGTTTATTTATATAACTATTAAAAGGGAAAAAGAAAAAGAAAAAGGTGCTAAAGCTATAAAAGCTACAAAAAGTAAAAGGGCTATAGAAGGTATTACTATAATAAAAGTAGCAGAAAATATAAGTTATATAACCGGTTAAAAAGCACATAAAGGTTTATACTAAATCTTGCTATCTAAAATCTAAGCTAAATCTTTTATATAGGTTAATATTATAAACAAATATATACTTTATTATATAAAGTAATATAATGTTTACTATTAAAGCATTTAGTATATACAAAAGAAATAAAATTTTATTTATCTTTTAAAATCTTTTTTATATATCTACTAAATATTACGTTAATTTTGCTTTTAGTTTTTGCTATTTTAGTTATATTTATTTAACTAATATGCTATATATATATTAAAGTCTTTTACGCTTATATAATTTAAGTTAACTTTATTATTGCTTATATTTATAAGGTTAATATACGTTTATATAAACTATATATTAAGGCTAAAGTTTTTAGCTATCTTAGCAATAATCTTTATTGCAAGGTAAAAAAAAGGGAGGGAGGGTTAAATAAACTTTTATATAAGATTAAAAAAGCAGTTATATAGAAAGGTTTTAAGGTTTTATATAAAAGGTAGCTAAGGTTTAGCTATGCATGCAACAAAAGGTTTAAGGTAAACCTTTATATAAGGCTAAAAGTAGCCGTATAAAAAGGTTTTAAAAAATAAGCTTTTATATAAGGTTAAAAGCAGTTATATAAAGGGTATAAAAGGTAATCTTTTATATAAGGTTAAAAGCAGTTATATAAAAAATATAAAAGGTAATCTTTTATATAAGGTTAAAAGCAGTTATATAGAAAGTATAAAAGGTAATCTTTTATACAAGGTTAAAAGTAGTTATATAAAAAATATAAAAGATAAACTTTTATATAAGGTTAAAGGCAGTCGTATAAAAGAGGTTTAAAGATTATATTATTTAGTTTAACATATAACAAAAGGTTTAACTTTGTTTTAGCTACGCGCAGCAAAAAAGTTCTAGCTACGCGTAATAAAAAAGTTTAAAGAAAGTTATTAGCTTTTATATAATAAAAGGTCTAAAGGTTATCGTCTAGTAATTATATAACTATAACTTTAGTTGTTTTTTTTAAGCTGCTTATTAATTTTATAACCTAAAAAGGTTTAGCTAAAAGATAAGTTATAAGGTTTGCATATAATAAAAAGTTAAAGGTTATACAATTGCGTATAATTTTTTCTGCTATAGTATAATATTAAAAGTTTAGTCTTTAATTTAGCCTAATCTAGTATTATATAGCAATAAGTTTAATCTCTTTTTTTATTTTTGCAAACAAAAAATACTACGTAAATATAAACAACATATAAACTAAAACAGCTTTATATAATAAAGCAAGTTAAAATATAATATAAAAACCTATTTTATGCTTTAAGTGCTTTTATTTTTAACTTTGCTAATTTATGCTATATTTTATTAATATTAATTAGTATTAGTTAGCTATATATACGTATATATATAGGTTTTATACGACTATAAGTTATATATAAAAGAAATAGTAAAGGCAACTAAGTCTATTACTTTTAATTGTTTATTTTATAAAGAAAAAAAAAAACAAAAAAACTAAAGGGTTATATAAAAGAAAAAGACCCTTATATACTAATTAGCTTTTTAGCTAGCCCTTTAGCTAGCCACTTGCGTAATACGCGTACGCGTTACGTACGCATGCTACGCAAAATAATAGATATAACATTAGCTAACACAATATTATTCTAACAAATAATATAATAATTAAAAGGGAATTTTTTAATATAAAGTTTTTAAAAATATTTTTTATTAAAAAAAAAGTTTTAAAGTAAATATTAAAGCTAAATTTAAAATTAATAAAATAATATTACCTTTAAATATTAAAAATATAAATAATATAAATAAAAGTTAAATAGCTTAAAAAAAATAATATAAAAAAAAATATATGCTAATATAATTAAAAAAGTTTAAAAAAATAAAAAGCAATTTATAATACTTATAAAAAATAATGTTTTAAGTTTTAAATAATTAAATAAATAAAATAATAATATAATAATTATTTTAAAGTAAATAAAATAAATATTTTTTTTAAAGACTATTTTTTTTAGCTTTAATATATAATAGCTTAATTAAAGGCTTTTTAGCTAAAAAAGATTTAAAGAATTTAATATAGCTTAAAATTTTTAAGCTAGCTTTAATTTTTATAAAAAAGTTTTAAAAAATCTTTTATTAAATATAATAACTTTTAATATAACCTTTTAAAATATAAATCTATAACTTTTTTAAAGCTTATATAATTAATAATTATAATAAAAAAATAGCTAAAAAGTTTACTTTTTTTATTTAATTTTATTTAAAAGTATATATTTTATTATTAATATAGCTATATTTATAAGTAACTTTTTATATAATATTTATATTATTAATTTAAATAATAAATTATTAATTTTTAATTATAAAAAAAAAAAAGTATAACTTTAATATTATATTATTATTTTAATAAATAAAGCAATATAAATTATTAAAGCTTATAATAATAAAATTTAACTATTAAAATAAAAATAAAAAAAATAAAATAATTACTTATAAAATAAAAAATAAACTATAAATAAAAAAAATAAAATTATAAAAAAAATTATAAAAATAATAATATAAATAAAAAATAATAAAAAAACTTATATTTTTAATAAACTTAATAAAATAATAATAAATAAAAAAGTTATTTATTTATTACTATTATATTTAATTATATTAATTATATTAATTATAATAAAAATATTAAAAATTTAATTAAAAAAGTTATTTAATTATAAAAATATTAGTTTTTAAGTTATTAAGCTATATTTTTTAAATAAAATTTAATAAAAAAAAAGTATATAAATATTAATAAAAATACTTTTAAACTTAACTTTATATTTTTTTTATTTATTTTAAGTTTTTATATTTAATTTAATATAACTTTTTTATTATTAATATTATTATAATTATTATAATAATATAGCTATATTATTTATTTATTAAATTAAATTATTAATAATATTTTTAACTAATAAAAACTTTTTTTAATAATATACTTTTAATTATTACTTTTTTTTAAACTTAATATAATTATTTTATATTATTATTTTTATAAATATTATTATAAATAACTATTATTATAAATTTATTAATAAAAAATATTATTAATTTAATGTTTAAATATATTATAAACTTATATTAAAATATTTATAATTAAAAGTTAAAAGATATTTTTATTAATAAAATAAATAATTAAAAAAAAAAACATATTAATTACTTTATTTAAAAGCTAGTTTTTAAATATATTAAAACTTTTTTTATTAACTTGCTTTTTTTTATTAGATTAGCTAAAATAAAAAGCATTTTAAATATTTTTAATATTTTTAGCTTATTATTATAATAATTATTTTTTAGTTTTTTAAGCAAAAGTTTAAAAAAAAAATAGCTAAATAAAGTTTTTTTTATTATAATTAATATATTTTTTTATATTAAAGCTAAAAATAAGCTATTAATATAAAAAATAAATACTTTTATTATATTATTTTTTAAAAACTTTTATAAAAAAATAACTTATAAATATAAGTTTGCTATTACTTTTAATTAAAATAAGTTTAAAATAATATTATTTAAAATAACTATATAAAATATTTATTTAAATATTAAACTATTAATTTTAAAAAAAAATAAATTAGTAAAAAAAGTAGTTATTAGTTAATAATTATTATTTATATTAGTTTATATATAATATACTTTTTTAATTTTTTTAAAGCTAGTTTTACTAAAAAATATTATTATATAATTTATAAACATATTATTATAAAGTTATAGCTAAAAAACATTACTAAAAAAAATAACTTATTTTAAATTTAAATAAAGTATTTTTTAATATATTTTTTAAATAAAAAAATAGCTAGCGCTATAAGCTTTTTATAATTATAGCTATATTTAATATAATTTAATATTTATATATAGTTAAAATATATTTTTATAATTTATAAAAAAAAAAAAAAGCGCTTTAACTTTTTTAATAATATATAAAATGCTTTTAATAAAAATATTTAACTTATAATATACTATAAAATATTAAAAGTATAAAAAGTTAATAAACTATTTATAGTTAACTTAAATATTAAAATAGTTATATTTAATATTAAAAAACTAATTATAAAAAAAGCAGCTATATTATTAGCTTAATTTAATAGCATATAAAAATTTATATATTTTTTTAAAACTATATATTTTATAAAGCTAAATAAATAAAATTTAAAGTTTAGTTTTTTTTATAAGCAAAAAAAAATTATATAGTTTAAAACTTTAATATAAAATATTTTAATTAAAGTTATACTAATAAAATATTTAAAGATTTTTATAACTTTAATATTATTTATTTTTTTAATTCTTAAAAAAGTAATATTATTATATACTTAAAAAATGCTTTAATTAAACTAAAAGTAAAAAAGTAGTTAAATAAACTAAAAGTTTTAGCTATATTAAAGTTTTTTTTAAAGCTTTACTTTAAATATAATTTTTTACTTTTTAAAATTATTTTTAAAAATAAATATAATATGCTTATAAAAAATTATAAAAAGTTAATATAAAATAAAACATAAAATAATAAAATAAAAAACATTAAAGCTTGCTTTATTATTTTAAAATGCTATTATTATAATTATTAAACTATAATATTTATAGATTTATATAATTAATTAGCTTATTTATTTAATTTACTTTTAAAAAAAAAGCAATATTAAAAAAATAATAAAATAACTATAAACTTTATAAAAAGCTAAGTTTAATATAGCTATTATATTTATTTAACTAATTAGCTTATTTATATATAATTAATTTAATAAATATATATATAAATACTTTAGCTTTTATATATTATATTTAATATTTTATTAACTTAATAATATTATTATATATATAAAAAAAAAGCTAAAATAAAAAGTAGTTATTAGCTTAAATATATTATAAATAAATAGTAGCACTTATTAAAACATATATTAATATTTAAATTAAAAAAAGTTTGCTATTTTTATTTTTTAATTTTTATGCTATAAAAAAAGTTTATAATTAAAAAATATAAAACTTAAAAGCATTAAAAAAAGTAGTAGATTTATTAAAGCTTATATATAAAAATAATTAAAATATTTAAGCTTAATTATATAAAATGCTTTTTTAGTTAAATAACTATTTAGCTTAATTAAAAAAGCTAAAAAAAAAAGCTAATTAATAATATTTAAATATTTACTAACTATATTAATTTTAATTTTAATAATTTTAATATTAATTAGCTTATTTACTAATAAATAATAATAGTTATATTATTTATATAAAGCTTATATTAAAAATAATAAAATAATAAGTTATTTTTTTAAGATTTAAATATATTAGTTAAAACTTTTATAAGCTTTTATATTAATATTATTAAATATACTTTAAAAATTATAGTTAAGCTTATAATAAAAAATATTTTTATAAAAAGTAATATAATAATATTAATAATATAAATAAATAAAAAATATATTATAAATATAATAATATTAAGTAAAAAAAAAGCTAATTTATAATAAAAGCTTATTTTAATATATATTTAATAAAAAATAGTTTTTATATTTTATATAAAAGTTATTAATATTTAAAAAAGCTTTAATATAAAAAAAAAATAATAAATATATAGCTATTAATATTATTTAATATAGTTAAACTTATAATATTTTATATTATTATAACGTTTATTAACTAAAAAAAAGTTAAATTTAAGTTTTATAGCGTATTTTTTTTATATTATTTATATTATACCTTTAAAATATTATTAAAATATATATAAAAAACTTAAAAGTATTAATTAAAGTAATATATAAAAAACTTATATAATAAAATAATATTATATTTAAAAATTAAGCTTAAAAAAGCTTTTATAAATTATATTTATATATTATTAAATAAGCTAAAAAAATTAAAACTTAAAAAATTATATAATTAAAGCAAAAATATTATTAAAAAGCTAATTAAAAAAAAAGCATTAAAAAAAAAGCATAACTAATAAACTAACTTTATATAAATAAACTTAATAAATTTACTTTAAAGTATTTTTTAACCTTTTTTTATATTTAAAGTTATATTATAAATAATATAAAAATATATTAAATATAGCTAAATTTTTTTAAAATAATATTTTAAATAACGTTTTGTTATTAAAGTTTTTTTAATTAAGTAACTTTTAATAATAAGCTTTTTAATTATAATAAAAAAAGATAGCTTTTTTATATAAATAGCTTAAAAATACTTAGTTTAATATTATATATAAACTTATTGTTTTATATTTAAACAGCTAAAAAAAATAAAATTAATATAACTAAAATATTAAAGCATTAAAAGAAATAAAACAAGCATTAAAAGTGCAAAAAACTAAAAAAAGCAAAAATAATTTTATAAAACTTAATAATAAAAGCAAAAAAGCTAAAAAGCTAATAAAAAAAAAAAATTAATTATATATATTATTAAGTTAAAGCATTAAATTAATAATTAAGCTATATTAAAGTTAATTATATTTTAATTAAAGAAAATTAAAATAAAGCTTATTAAAAAAGTTAAATAAAAAATATAAAAAAAAAAAAAGTTTTTTTAATAAATTAAAAGTATAAAAAAAAAAAAAAATAACATTTACATATAAAATTAACTTATTTGCTTTTATTAATATTTTTAAGCTATAATTAATTAATTTTTTATATTATATTATATTTTAAATATATAAAAATATAATGTTTAAACTATTTTTATATAGCGGCTATATAAGCTTTTACTTATTTATTAACTTAAAGCAAAAAAATAAAATAGCCGTTTTTTTTATATTAATTTTTTTAATAAAAAAAAGATTATAATAGCTAAATATTTTATTTTAAAGCATAATAAATAATTTTTAATAATATAATATAGCTTTTTTAAGGTTAGCTTATTTTTTTTTTTAGTTTTTAATTTGCATAAAATAATAGTTAAAGGTTTTAAGGTTTTAATTAAATAGTTACTTAGCTATTTTTAACTTACTATTAATATTAGCTTTTAAAAAAGCTAATTAATAAATTAAAGTTTTAGTTTATACTTTAAATACGTTTTAATTATATTAGTATTAATGCTAGTTTTAAATATTTAAGCTTTAAATAAACCTATAATATTAGTTTTTATAAGCTTAGTTTATTTTATTATATATATAAAAAATACGTTTAAAGTAATAATAAAATTTATATTTAAAGCTATTAAATATAAAATTTAGCTTTTAAGTTTATTTAATTTATTTATTATAAATAAAGTTTATTTTAAATAAAAAGTATTTAAACTTAAGCAATTTATTTAAATTAGCATTGCTTTTAAACTAATTATTATATTTGTTTTAATAATAATAAGTATATAATATACGTTTAGCTTAGTTTTAAAAGCGTTTTTTTTATTTAAAAAGTAAAAATTATAATAGTTATAATAATTACTAATATAATAATCTTTAATTTAACTTTTTATTAATAAAACTATTAATAACTAAAAAGACTTATTATATATATAATATATTATTAGCTTTTATATATGCTAGTTTTTTTTTTTTTTTTTTTTTTTTTTTTAGCTTAAAATTTTTATTTATAGCATTAATAAAGCTATAAACTAACTTTTAATAATTATAATACTATTTTAAGCTTTTTTTTTTACTATTAAATATTTTATAAATATATTATTTATAATTGCTATAGTTATAAACTTAAACTAATTATTTATTATATTATTATATATTTAAAGTTATAGTAAATAAGTCTTTAGGTTTAAAAAACTAAAGGTAACTTTATTTAGCATATAGTTATATAAACTATATTAAATAACTAGATTTTTACTTTAGTTATTAAACATTTTTTTTAAGGGGTTTAGCTAATATAATGTAGTATATTATTAGAACTATTATAATAACTAAGGTACCTAGGGTTGCAGGTTTAAACCTGCAACTTTGGCAAAAGCCTTTGTTGCTTTTCTAGGTGTTCTTATATGCCGCTGCCTGCGACCAAAGGTCCTGTTGCCATTTTGACCAACGCCTCTGACAGCCTAGTCGAATGTGGAGTTCTAGGGAGGGTTAGGGCCAGGGTTGACCCCTTTGGTGCGCGGGGGGGGTAGTCACGGCAGGTAGGTCCCTAGGTCCGGAAAACCAAGGGTAACCCTACTTAGCGCGTGGTTACATAGACTACATTAGATAACTAGGTCTCTACCTTAGTTATTAGATATTTCTTTTAAAAGGTTTAGCTAATATAATGTAGTATATTGTTAAAACTATTATATTTAACTTAAAATAAATATATTATTATTAAAAATTAAAACTAAAACTTATAACTTTTTTAAAATAATAACTTATAAAAATTAACAACTTAAAATAATTTAAAAAAATTTAAAACTATATTATATTAAATAATATTTTATTTATAAACTTAAATATAAATACTTTAAAACTAACTATAAAAAAAAACTTTAACTTTAAGTTTTTAAAAGCTAAATAAAAAAAAAACTTTAATGTTATTTTAAATAATATAGCAATTAAACAAGTAATATTAAAAAACTTATAAGCTTAAATCTTTTAGTTAATATAACAGTTAAAATAAGCTTAATAAAATTAAACCTTAAAATTAAAATAAAATAATATTATTAAAAGCATTTTTAGTAATATTACTTTTTAACTAATAAGTATAGCAGCTTAAACTATTTTTAAAACTATAAAAAAAGCAATAATAAATAGCTTTAACTTATTATATAATAATAAAGCTAAAAACTAAAAACTAAACTTAAAATATTTTGCTAGCAATAAAAAATAATTTAATTATTAGCTAAATAAGTTAGCTAATAAATTTAAAGAAAATATTATTATTTATTATATTAAAAAAAGCTATATATATTATATTATATTTTTATTGCAAAATAATATTATATAAGCTTTTAAAACAGGTTTTTATTTTATTATTAAATTATATAATAATATAGCTAAAATAATTTAAGCTTTAAAAACTATTTATTATAACTTAAATTAATTAGCTAAAGCTTATAATAAGCTAAATAAATATTATTATAAAGCTAAACAAAATATTTACTAATTTATTATTTAATTTAATATTTTAGTATTAAAAGCTAAGTTTTTTAAATTAAAATAGTTTTAAATTTTTTAAAAGTATATAAATTTTAATTTAAGAAATAAAATCTTTAAAGCTAATATAAACCTATATATAAGCTATAAACGCTTTTATAATAAAATATTTAAAGCTATATATAACTATAAATATAGCTATTAGCATTATTAAAAATATAATTAAAAACTAGCAAATAAACCTATTATTAATAAAGCTTTAGCTATTTAATATAATATTAAATTAAATGCTATAAAAACTTTAAAATAGCTAAAAAAAGCTTTAAATAAAAAAAAAAAAAGGTTTATTAAGCTAATAATATATGTTTTATCTACAAAAAATCTAAATATTATATTATTAAATACTTTAATAAGTATAAACTTAAAAAGGTTATAAAAATATAACTTATTAAAAAAGTTAAAAAATAAAAAAACTTAACTAATAAGTTTTTTAATTTAAAAAACTAATAAAACTATTAAAAGTTTTTATAATAGTTTAATTATTATTTTTAGCTAAAATAAATAGTAATAAAAAAAACTTCTTTTTTTATAATATTATTTAGTTATAAGTAAATAATATTAATATAAAAATAATCTTTTTTTAATTATAAAAAAAAACTTATAAAAAATATAAAATAATATTTATATGCTATTTTTAAAATTAATAAAAAAAGATTTAAAAATTAACTTTTTTAAATTATTAATATAAAGCTAAATATTATAATTAGCTTAAACTAGCTAGCTAAATATTAAATTTTTTTAGATTATATTAATAAAAAGCTAATATAGCTTAATAACTTATTATTTTTTATAAAGTTTTTGCTAATAATAAAAGTTTTATAAATAAAAGCTTTAAAATATTAAGTTAACCTTATTATTTAAAAAAATATTAATTGCTAAAATTAAATACTAAAAAAATAATATTAAATATTTTAATAAAAAATGCTAAGTAATATTAATAATAACTTTAAAGTAATTATAAATATTATATAATAAGTTAATTAAAACTTAAATAAATAATAATAAGCTTAGCTAGCTAAAAAAGCGCTAAAATAACTTATATTAATAAAGTTTATTATATTAATAAAATAAATAAAAAGCATAAAATTATAAAAAATATTTAATAAAAAGCATATTTTTTTTTTACTTAATAAAAATTTAAAATATATAGCATTAGTTTATAAAATATTATTAAAATTATTAGCTTATTTAAAAAGCTTTTTTTTAAAAATTAAAGCAAATATTATAGCACTTTTTTAATTTAGTTTTAACGTTATATTAAAACCTATTAATAAAAAGCCTATTAACTTACTTATAAAATATTATATTTTAATTTAATATTTTTTATTAAAAAAAGAAATTATTAACTAGTTATTAGCTTTAAGCTTTATTAAGCTATATATAAAAGTTAATATAACTTTTATTTTATTTGCTTTAAAGCTTTATTTATAAAAATAATAATTTTATATTAATTATTAATAAAAAAATAAATACTTAAAAAACTATATTATTTTTGCTTTAAACTTACTTAATATTATCTTTAATAGCTATTAAGCTAGAAAATACTTTAAATTTAACGTTATTAAAGCTTTTATAAAATAAAAATAATATTAAAATTAAAATATTTTATTACTTTTAAAACCTAGTAAAATATTTTTTAATAGCTAGTTTTATTTTTTAAACTTAAAGTAAAACTAGCTTTATAGCAAACTTTTATTAATATATAGCTATAAAAATTACTAAATAAATTTATAAGCATATATATTAATAATATTTTAATATATTTTAATATTAAAAAAAAGCATTAAATCTATTATAAAAAAATTATTTATAAACTATATAAAATAAACTTATAAAATAATATTAAAAAGTTATAGTTTAATATAATAAAAGTAAACTATTTAAATATAATATTAAAAGCTAAAATAAACGTTAAAATAAATCTAGCTAAAATTAAAGCTATTATTAGTTAAAAATTTAAAAACTTTAATAAAATATAAGCAATTTAATTTTTTTTAAAGCTTTATAACTTTATTTATATGTTTATTTACTATATAAATAATATAGCTAAACCTTTTAATTAACTGCTTAAAAAAAACATACCTTTTAAAAAAGGCTTAAAATAAAAAAAAGCCTTTAAAGCTATAAAATAACTAGCTTATTAACTATTAATACTTGCTTTTTTTAAACTTAAAGTATTTATTAAAGTAAAAATAAACGCTTTATATAATATTATTAAAAATATTATCTAGTAATAATAACTTAATAGCTAATAAAAACTTATTAAATACTTTTTAAAAATAATAATATTATATAAAAAAGTATATTTTATATAAAATTATAAACTTTTAGTAATAATATAAACATTAAAATATTATTATTTAAAACTATTAAAAATAAAGTTTTTATAATTATTAATTGTTAAGCTTTAGTTTATTTTTTAACTAAAAAATATTATTAATATAATAAATATAATAAGCTAACTTTTTATTTAACTTTAATATTATATTTTAATATTATTTAAGCTAGCAAAATATAGTTACTAATATACTTTTATAAAAAACTATAAATTTATTTACTATTAAAATATAAAAAGCTAAAAAGTAAAACATAAAATTAATTAATCTTATAAAAATAGCTATACTAGTTACTTTAGTAAAACTAACTATAATACCTTTAAAAAAAATAAACCTAGTAGATTTTATTAAAAAAAAAAAAAACTTTAATAGCTAAGCATAAAAAAATACTACTTAAAAGTTTTAAAAACTATAACTAATAGATTAATTTTCTTATAATTAGCTTTAATAAAAAAAGCTTACTATTTAGTTATTATAGCCTACCTAAAATAAAATAAAACTATAAAACTATTAAAATAAAACTATTATTAGCTATACTTTAAAAAAAACGTTAAAAAATATATATAAAACTAAAAAAATTTATATTTAAAAATTAATATAAATATAACTATATTTAAGCATTTATTAATAAATTTAGCTATTTTTTAGTTAATATTTTAGCTTATAAAATTAATATAATAAAAAATATAGCCTTAAAATATTATTAATATATTTATTAATTATTTAATATATTAAAAGTTTAAATATTTAATAATATAAAACTATTTATTTTAAGCTTTATAGCTAAAATTAACAAATTAACTAGCATAAAATATTATTATAGTAATATATTTTATTTATAAACTTAAAATATTATAAAGCTTATAAACTAAAAGCTAAATTAATAATTAAAACTTTATATTAATAAATATTAAAATAATTAAAATATTTATTTATTTGCTTTAAATTTTATATATAATTTTTTATAGCATTTATTAATAAATATAACTTTATTAAAAATAGCTATAAAAACTAATATTTATAACTTATTATTATTATTATTACTTAATATAAAAATAAATAATAAACTAAAAAAATAAGCGCTTAAGCTAATATAATAAGCATAAAAAGTTTAATAATATACTTATAAAATAGCATTTAAAATATAAAAGCTATAATAAATATAAGCTAACTATAAGTAAAAACTAATAGATTTTATAGTTAGCAATTATATATTTTTTTAAAAAAAAAGCTTTATAACTTAAGCGCTAATAATTAAGCTAAACTTATAATAAATAAAGCTATTTAAAATATTATAAATATAAAAATATAGCTATATTTTAAATCTTTTAAACTTTTATAAAATAACTAACTTATTTTATGTTAATAAACTATAAAAAGCTATAAATAACCTGCTATTATAATAAATATAACTATTATTTAAAGTAAAAGAAATTAATAATAAAGTAAAATTTAAAATAAAAAAAATATTATAATTTAAACTATATAAAAAATATAAAATGCTATAATATTAAATAGTATAGCAAAAATATAACTTTAATAATATATAATATTTTATTAAAAACTTTAAAAACTTATTAATATAGCTAAAAAAATTTTATAAACAATATAAAAAAGCGCTTAATTTTTTAATAAAACTTTAATATTAAATAAAAGTAACAGCTAAAAATATATAAGCAAAAAACCATTTAAATAATAATTTAATTAAAAAAGTAAGCTTTATTATAAAAATTAAATAATATAAATAACTTTAATAAAGTTTATAATTATATTTTAATTTTAATAAAAGAAAATATAATAGTTTTTAATTTAACCTTTTATTAATAAAACTATTAATAATAAAAAAAACCTATTATATATATAATATATTACCGACTTTTATATATGCTAGTTTTTTTTTTTTTTTTTTTTTTAGCTTAAAATTTTTATTTATAATATTAATAAAGCTATAAACTAACCTTTAATAATTATAACATTAAAAGTGTTATTTAGCAATAATAACTTAATAGCTAATAAAAACCTATTAAATACTTTTTAAAAATAATAATATTATATAAAAAAGTATATTTTATATAAAATTATAAACTTTTAATAATAATATAAATATTAAAATTATTAAAAGCATTAGTATTAACTACGCTTAAAAGCATTTAAAGGCTTTAGCGTATAACACTATTTTTATATGTAATAATGCTTATTTTTTTATCTTTTTAGCTTTATACGCTAGCAAAAGTTTTCACACTAAGTAAAAACTTTGCTTATATAAAAGTTTTACTTTTTTTTCTTTTTTTTTTTAGTTAAAGCATTTAATATAATATAATATAAGATTATATTTTATTTGCTTTACCTTATATATAATCGTATAAAGCTTATTTAATAAAAATATTATTATTTAAAACTATTAAAAATAAAGTTTTTTATAATTATTAACTATTAAGTTTTAGTTTACTTTTTAATTAAAAAAATATTATTAATATAATAAATATAATAAGCTAACTTTTTATTTAACTTTAATATTATATTTTAATATTATTTAAGCTAGCAAAATATAATTGCTAATATATTTTTATAAAAAACTATAAATTTATTTATTATTAAAATATAAAAAGCTAAAAAATAAAACATAAAATTAATTAACCTTATAAAAATAGCTATATTAATTGCTTTAATAAAACTAATTATAATATCTTTAAAAAAAGTAAACTTAATAAATCTTATTAAAAAAGAAAATAAACTTTAATAGCTAGGCATAAAAAATAATACGAAAAACAGTGGGACCATATAAGTTAAGTGGTTTCCCTGCAATTACAGACCATATAGGCCCCTGCCCTTGCCGGCCTATATTAATTGCCGGCAGGCAGAATTGCTCCATTGCCCTCAATGACCTAGGGCGGTAGCCTAACTACCACTAGACTCTCTGGCCACTGGACTAACTACTACTAGCTAGTCTTAATGCTGACCTCGGAGAGGCTCCCTTGACCTACCAGGGCCCCTAGGATACCCTTTTACAGCATGCTAGCTAAGGCACTGTCCCTAAGGCTAACGCGGCCGGAAATCGAACCCCCTACCCCTGGTCTTAGTAGGTTATGCCACGCCTTTAGTGCTATGCTATACCTTAGACTATTAAACCAATTAATCTAAGCATTTACTAGCTATTATTTAATATAAAAAACAGTAAGACTATATAAGTTAAATAGTTTCTTTATAATTATAAACTATATAAGCTTTTACTTTTGCTAGCTTATATTAAAAAAATATTATTTAAAAGTTTTAAAAACTATAACTAATAAATTAATTTTTTTATAAATAGCTTTAATAAAAAAAGCTTATTATTTAGTTATTATAGCTTACTTAAAATAAAATAAAACTATAAAAGCATTAAAATAAAACTATTATTAGCTTTACTTTAAAAAAAACGTTAAAAAATATATATAAAACTATTATAATTATAAAAAAAATAAAGCATTATAAAATAAAACCTTAAGTTTATTATACCTGCTATTAATATTTACTTTAATTTAAAAATATATAATAGTTAATAAAAAATTTATATTTAAAAATTAATATAAATATAACTACGTTTAAATATTTATTAATAAATTTAGCTGTTTTTTAGTTAATATTTTAGCTTATAAAACTAATATAATAAAAAATATAACCTTAAAATATTATTAATATATTTATTAATTACTTAATATATTAAAAGTTTAAATATTTAATAATATAAAACTATTTATTTTAAGCTTTATAGCTAAAATTAATAAGTTAACTAATATAAAATACTATTATAATAATATATTTTATTTATAAACTTAAAATGTTATAAAGCTTATAAACTAAAAGCTAAATTAATAATTAAAATTTTATATTAATAAATATTAAAATAACTAAAATGTTTATTTGCTTGCTTTAAATTTTACATATAATTTTTTATAATATTTATTAATAGATATAGCTTTATTAAAAGTAGCTATAAAAACTAACGTTTATAACTTATTATTACTATTATTATTTAATGTAAAAGCAAATAATAAACTAAAAAAATAAACGCTTAAGCTAATATAATAAGCGTAAAAGGTTTAATAACACGCTTATAAAATAGCACTTAAAATGTAAAAATAATAATAAATATAAGCTAACTATAAGTAAAAACTAATAAACTTTATAGTTAGCGATTATATATTTTTTTAAAAAAAAAGCTTTATAACTTAAACGCTAATAATTAAGCTAAACTTATAATAAATAAAGCTATTTAAAATATTATAAATATAAAAATATAGCTATATTTTAAATCTTTTAAACTTTTATAAAATAACTAACTTATTTTATGCTAATAAACTATAAAAAGCTATAAATAACCTGCTATTATAATAAATATAACTATTATTTAAAGCAAAAAAAAATTAATAATAAAGTAAAATTTAAAGTAAAAAAAATATTATAATTTAAACTATATAAAAAACATAAAATGCTATAATATTAAATAGTATAATAAAAATATAATTTTAATAATATATAATACTTGTTATAAAAAAAGTCTTTTAAAAAAGTAAAGCTTTTAGTTTAAATATTTAAGTGTATATATTAATTTAAAAATAAAAAAGAAAAAAAAAAGTTTAAAGGTTTATAAAATTATTAAATTAAATATATATATAAAGTAGGTTTTATAAAAGGTTTTATATAAATAGGTTTTATATAGGTCTTTTAAAGACTTTTATAAAAGCTAGCTATAATTATACTTTATTAAAAACTTTAAAAACTTATTAGTATAGCTAAAAAAATTTTATAAATAATATAAAAAAGCGCTTAATCTTTTAATAAAACTTTAACATTAAATAAAAATAGCAGCTAAAAATATATAAGCAAAAAACTATTTAAATAATAATTTAGCTAAAAAAGTAAGCTTTATTATAAAAATTAAATAATATAAATAACTTTAATAAAGTTTATAATTATATTTTAATTTTAATAAAAAAAAACATAATAATTATAATAATTACTAATATAATAGTTTTTAATTTAACTTTTTATTAATAAAACTATTAATAATAAAAAAAACTTATTATATATATAATATATTATTAACTTTTATATATATTAGTTTTTTTTTTTTTTTTTTTTTTTTTTAGCTTAAAATTTTAATTTATAGCATTAATAAAGCTATAAACTAGCTTTTAATAATTATAACTAAATGCTTTAAAATGCTTTAAAATATAATAAAATGCTTTAAATAACTACTTTTATAATATTTAAAAAAGCTATAATAATTACTAACTAGCTAAAAAAAATGCTTTAATTATATAGTTATAATTAGTTTTTTAAAATATATTAAATAAAAAAGGTATATTATATAAATTTAACCTACTATTAAAGCTATACCTATTTTTAATAGTAGGGCTACTTGTAATAAAACTAAGTGGGTAGGCAGCCCTTATAGGCAGCATGGGCGGCCAACGTAGGTGGCCCTAGGAAGCCGAAGACCACCAAAAAAAAAAAAAAAAAGGTCACGATATTATGATGGTACCGAGTTAATGCATGAAAAAAAGCAACTTTAGCCGAACGAAATATCCTAGGTTAGTTACAGATGCCGGCACAGCTCCCGACCGCTTCGCGTTGCCTTGTATACATGTATGTATGTCCGCAGATGGAATTCCTGATTATTACCATTATCTAGTAGGATGACTATACTATAGATATTCATTACCTTAGGTAGGCTGCGCAACCACCCAACGCAGCACGCAGCAAACCAAAGCATGCTTTTTACGATTTAGAAGGGCGTCATAGCCGGCCATTCACATCGCCTTCTACCAATTGACGAAACAGCCTCAACGCCTCATCATTCTGATTCTTCACATCGAAGTCATTGGTAAAGGCCGCCATCTGTGCAAAGAAAGCCTTCATCCTAGCCGGATCCTCGTGCATGCCATCTTCGGCAAAAGCGTAAACACGCCCAAATTTCCGCGCCAAATCCACAACGGCCTGGCTCCTCGGCCGCCGTATGCTGCAAAATGCCTTCAGCGCAGGGGCGATGTCTCCGGCGTCTTTGACGTGATCAAAGAGACAGTTGAGAACCGCCGCATCCTCCAACGCCTGCGCTGCGCCATTCCCGGCGAAGGGCAGCGAGGCGTGCGCCGCGTCTCCGAATATAGCCACATTGTTCCGGGAATAGAAAGGTGCGTGGTCGTGGTCGGCTGCGGTCCAGGATGCGCTCGTGTCTTTGGCTACCATCCGTACGATTCTTTGTGCTTCCTCGCTGTAGTCTGCGTACAGCGTAGGATCCAAGGGCGGAGCGTGGCCGTCGGGTGTAAACTTAGCACCGCGGACGGCTACACCAGCACTAAGGCGTGTATTCTTGTTCAATGGTATACAGTTAATATGACCTTTCGGCCCAAGCAGGATAGGCACAGCAGTTGTCCATTTGGGATTGATCTGCTTCCTCGCCTCCTCTGTGGACACCATTGTCCGATAGATCTGCCAACCATCGTGGTTCTTAGGCGCCGTGGCCGGATGTTTTGGGCCCAAAAGGTAAGCTCTTGTAGTGCTATGAATACCGTCCGCGCCTAGAAGGCAGTCAACCGACGCAGATGTGCCGTCTTCGAAGGTGAGGTTAATTTTCGGTCCGTTGGGCGCCGGCTGCTCCGCGATACAGACCAGTCTTTTCCCAAAGCTGATGCAGCCGGGCGGGAGGAGGGCTAGAAATCCATCGAGAAGATCAGCGCGACTCACTGTCTTTCTTCCCTTCGCTTTGCCCAGCTCGGCAACTAGCTGACCGCTGTATTGGCCGTGGGCTAGGATAACCTCGGTTACCATCTCCTGGTCCTCTTCGCCCATAGCCAGGGCCTTATCAAAGTAAGCTTGCCGTACTTCAGGCCCGAGGAGAGCCATGGCCTTGATGGCGTTCAGATGGAGCGCTAAGCCCGCCCCAACATCCGAATATTGAGACACTGCCTCATATACGTGGACACTGGTATGTAGTTTCTTTGTCAAGCCAGCAGCCAGGGCCAGCCCAGCAATACCACCACCAACAATCGCTACTTCGATCTTCGACACAGTCATCGTCACAGAAGTAACGAGTAATGTGGTAGAGTAGGAGAATAGGAAGAGAACCAAGAAGCTGCGAAGACATAATTACTTGGGCTCTGCTTTGAACTTTTTAATCTGGAAAACAAAGTTATTGGCGACATCACAGGTTCTCGTGTAAGTGTTTGCACTACGTTTTGAAAGTCTGTTCCCGAGCCGGTTGGCGAGAAAATTTACAAAGCCTAAGCGGTCTATAGAAACTCAATTTCTTACCGGTCTTTAAATATAAAGAAATGTACCAGATCGAAGCTGTAATGGGCTTTAATTGATATATGTTTATAGATTGCTTGGTCCTTTCCATACTCGCGCTTCGAAATCCAAGACGAGGACCCAAGGAAGTCAGGTTTTTGAGATGGCGGGCTGGATACAGGGTTCAACTCGCCTAGCCAAAAAGCTAGCTTGGCTACTACTACTATGAAAGCAGCTCGGTTAGCCATATGTGAAAAGGATAGGAGTGCTGAAGGGGGATGTTGATTGGGGCGATCTCCTCGGAAAGGCGATATGCGGCCCCCTCGAGAGAGATATTCCGGTCCTTTTTCGATGTCTCACGGCTTCTTGGTTTCTTCTTCCGCTCCTTGTTTGCTTGCAGTTCACGTGATGTTGAAGGTATGTATCTAGGATTACCAGGTTAGCAGTTTTGTGATGGGGTGCAGGCCCCCCTGAATCTCTAGCCGGTATTATACGTAGTATTGCTGTGGAATGTTGGGATTAGTAGTTAGGTAGCTCCCAACGCCCATAGCCTTGACTATAGTACACCCGCGAACCCCAGGCGAATAATCGTAGGAACTGTAGTAATACAATTATGATCTACTAGGAACGTAGTTTAGTGTACTCCATGAGCGATTCCCAAAGCGAGAAAGGGATTGACCAGGTTTGCCCTCGTACTCGGCTTGGCTGGAGCGATTACGTCTTTTATGCGGTGTACGCTAGAGGCGCAAACTGATAGGGAGCTGAAAATTTTCGACAACAATGGGACCACGTAATTAGAAAAATCAGAAAGAAAGGATGACTCTGCGTGTTTAAAACGTCAACAGCAACTACTATTGTACACTGGATCATCCGACATGGCGTGAGCGGCTCTGCTGCCGTCCGAGAAATGTTCAGGGGATGTTAAATTGGACGGTAGGTATCGCCGGGCTCGTACTGTCTTGTCTTGATTTACCGAGAACGTCAATTCCCGCCGAACAATTCTCCAGCAAACAGAACAGACCGACGATGGTAATACCACTGACTCCATCCGTGTATTGTATTTACAAAATTAAGAGGAGGCACTAATATACGCTGTTGCCACGTTGGCCGTTATCTGATCTCACCCCTGCCCACAGTCAAGCTGCTAATGCTGCTAAATCATAGCGCGCTTGGCTGTCTGGCTGTTTCGGGCAACGCCGGGTTTCGATTTGATCGATGGCCGGTTTCGGAGGCGAGATGAGATTGATAAAAAAATACCCTGGTCCACTGATTGATTAAATGATTGATTGATTGATAAGATTACGAGGAATGAGGATGGTTGCACAACGCATTGTTGGGTCTCTTTGTCAATGCTATTGGATATCTCCCCAATAACTCAGCAGGCTAGGAGAACGTCAGTGAAGCGTTGGTAAAATGGTATCAATATTGTAAAATTATGTATCCAAGTGAGCAGTATATATAGCTTGGATACTATTATCCTCGGCTCAACGTTGCTTATTTTCTTATTACTACAATGCCTCCTCTGCCCGACGGAAGGCAGCAGAAAAAAAGGAGGTCAGCTGAGCGAAGAGATGTGTACAGATATGCACATGGGTCTCAGCCATGTGCTCGTTAGTTTCACCAGAAAACACACCAAGACACCGGAGGTCTTCCGCCTCGGCACTGGGTACCGTATCCCATACATTAGTGCGCCAGCAAAGCTTTTCCGGCCCAGATTTTAGGGGAATTTAGGAAATGAAGTCCCTTTTTATGGAACCTTGCTGTGTTGACAGCACGTAAACGCTCCTCGACTAACCGCCTTGGTATAAGGAGCAGCATGCCCAGGCAGAGCTGTCTGCAGGTATGGCAGGTGTACCTAACCGGAAGCTCAACTAGTAGGATCGTAGGGTTGTATTTTCTAGCATACGGGCCGGGGAAACTTCATCATGATCCACGCAGTCGTGGTCCCTGTTGTTGTGGAGGATACCAATGCCATGATGCCGGGTTAGTCTGGGGACGGATCAGCGATTCGGGCAACAAGGATGGCGCGATAAACCGTAGAATAATGATGATAGGTGAGTTCAGGCGACGGGATGACAGAGTATCGCGTAGCCAACTCAGCAAGAGAATCCCGATTGTCAGCGATTGGATGATGTTGGTGGTAGTCGTCTGTAATGTGAATAAGCTGCTGACATGTAAGCCGTCTTGAGTTATATAAAATGCACTGTCGCTTGGAGCGGGATCAGTAGGTCATGATGAATGGTAATACATACCTGGCATGACCAAGCTCGCTAGTATGAGCTAAAAACAGCATACAAACAAAACATTCTGGTATATTCCATAATAGGTATTATATTCCAATCTGCATACGGAGTACAGTACACAGTAGCGCGGTGGCATTTGTGTATTATGTATTGTCTTGGCTCGGAGTGGACAGGACGACGACGTGTCTGCTGTAGTGTCAGGCTGTATTGTAGCTATTGCATAATCTATGCAGAGCCTATGGAGAACTGCTCTTTCATTTGGTCGAGGTTCACCCGAAGTCGGCGGAGGCCGGAGTTCCCAGGCGTACTGGTACTGGTACTGGTACTGGTACTGCCCAGGCAGAAGAACCCAGGCTCATTTCTGCTTGAACAATGGTGTCGTAATCAAGCCATGCAATGTGGTACCTTCATGACATGCCCCATGCAGAAATGCACAAAAGGCACTAATAGCACAAATGTTTATCAGATTGTCCCCACTTTATGCCCTGCAAGCCACCATCTGATAGGGGTTTTGCACCATTGCTGCACCATTATTGCGCCCATCTCGATGGCGGTCTAGAGGGCTAGAGTGCCTGCCGATGGATCACCCACTGTAGACTATCTATCTGGCTTTGCTCTGCTTTGCTTTATTAATAATAATTGCCGCTCGGCCTCTCCAGCCCGTCTTCGCATTTTCCGACAGACACACACACTTATTCATTGCCTATTGTGTCTACTCTATCTACTCTGTCTACTCTTACTTCTGCCGCCCATTCCTCCCATCTTGCTGACGAACGCCGTTTGTGCCTGGGGAATCCATTGACAGGCCCTTCCTTGCACTATACTATTACCTATATTAGTACTGACTCAAATACTACCTTACTTCCCCATACAACTCTTCACTTGCACCGATATCCCAAGCATCCCTACAAAGAGCTTGCCATCTGCCGAAGTCAATTCGAACCTACATTTTCGCTACTAGTGACACTTGTTCTCTCCTTGGGACACACAATCATTTCCCCACGTATACCGCAAACCGCAAACATCAATCGACATATGTACGGCATGATTGCGGCGGTATCGTGACACAGTGCGAGTTCCCGGCATCTTTCGTTATCCTCGCTTCGGCTACGGCTCGGCTACGGCTTCGTCGACTCTGCTCCTCTTATATTGCTCAAGAAACGGTAGACTTCTCTCACCCCCCCTTCTTTTGCAGTTGTGAAGGAGAAGAAGACCAGGTCTAAGGGAGGAGAATTTCCAATCCTGGAATTCGCAATGAGTACCGTAGCCGACCAGATCCTTGCTGCCTCGGTAGCTCAGAGCATCCCCGAGGAGACACACCTCCCCTCAATCGCCCCCTCACTCACGTACTCTGAAGATTCCGAGGATCAGGATGAACTACGAGCCCCAGAGCCGCCGCGTAAACGGCGCGCATCCACCCGCCTAATCTCTCAGAGTGCTTCCGACATACAGCGCATTACTGGCGAATCCACCCAGCAGCTGATTAATAGATGCTGTGGCGCCGGCTGCTGCATGAACTTCCAGAAGAAGAAAGCCGGAATCGAATACGAACAAGTTCCCCTTCCGGACAACGATGCCTTTCGCTCCCTAGGGCTCAATATCAAGGAGATCCCTACAGTATTGACAGGCATTTCTGAGCTGCCTGAACAATTCATCTTCCTAGAGAAGCAGGGTCGGCGGCAGTCCCAGACAGCTTCACCCGCCGACTCGGGCATTTCTCTCGGCAATGATACCAGTAGCGAAGCTCGGACCCCCGAGTCGTTGGCTCGCGCGGTCCAGAACCTCGAGCTCGAAGACCTCGACACCTCAATACAGCCCCCGTCTTTTGTTCAGCCACACCCGCCTTACCATGTCTATCCGGCCAAGATTCACAATACGAGGGAGCTGACTAAACTCGGTGCTCAGAAGAGGACCTTCCATTTCGACCTGGATATCACCGATTATCCTGAAGAGGACAATCTGGATTTCAAAGTTGGGGGTGCCATTGGTGTCTCAGCACCCAATGACGCTCCTGTTGTGGAGCTCGTCCTCGACCTATTGCTCGTTCCCCGCTTCCTTCGTGATAAGCCAGTCTTGTTGCGGACCACAAAGGGCCGATGGCCAACTGTCTGGGGCGAGGACCAAGCAAGAGAACTCGTCACCACGCGCCGAGCCCTACTTACCTGGTGCTCTGACCTTCAGTCATATCCCCCGACGAAGCCCCTGTTGCGCGTGCTGGCCGAGCACTGCTCCGACCCCAACGAGAAGAAGATTCTCACGTTCCTGTGTTCCGGAGAAGGCCAAGGCGTCTTTTGCGATTTCCGCACCGGACCCCATATCTCCATCTCTCAGATCCTCAGCGCCTTCCCCTCCGCTAAACCCCCAATGGACGTTCTCTTGACCGTCCTTCAACCTTTAATGCCGAGGTTCTACTCCCTCTCCAACGACCCACACGAGTCCTACGAGATCCGAGACGGCAAGCAGCATCGCATCATTGAAATAGCTGTCACCGTTCATGAGACGGCTGACTGGCGTGGTGGGAGCCGCACCGGTGTGGGCTCTGGCTTCTTTCAGCGCCAGGCCCTCAATTTCTTGGATCTGCAGGGCCGTGGCGAAAAGTCGCCCCAGCTCTACATCCCCATGTTCAAGGGCTTAATGGCCAATCCGCTGGCGAAGCAATTCGTCACCGACGGGCCGATGCTCCTGATCGGAGCCGGCGTCGGCATCGCGCCATTCCGGGGTTTCGTGCAGCGACGCCTCAAGAACGCCAATTGCGCCAACAAGGTATGGGTCCTCCAAGGCATCCGCGACTCGCTCGTCGACGAGCTGTACAGCGGCGAGTGGGGCGTCCACGAGGACGAGGTCAAGCGCGTGATCCAGAGCCAACGCGGTGAGGGTCGCTATGTCCAAGAAGAGGTGGCGAACCAAGCGGATTTAGTTTGGTACATCATCAACTCCGTGGACGGCCGTGTCTTCGTGTGCGGAAGCAGCAAGGGCATGGGTGAAGGTGTTGAGGAGGCGCTTATCAAGGTTGCGATGGCCAAGGGCAATCTAGAGCACGACGAGGCGAAGAGGTTCTGGGAGCTGAAGAAGGAAGTTGGCCAATACATTGCCGAGACCTGGTAAGCCTACTTTGGCGAGGCAATACCCCGCATGGTTGCCAGGCAATAGTCCTATTTTTTCCGTTTTCTTTTTTTCTTTTTTCGCTCATGGCATAAGCTCTGGGGGATCACTGAAGGCGTCGGATTTCTTATTCATCTGTTTCACGTGCTATGGGGCTACAACAAGCGGAGTTTACAAAAGGGCGACTAGAATTACGAAGAATACCGCGCAAGCTGGGAAGAGGCCTATCTCACGTCGTGGGCACCCGCCCGTCGCTTCGAGCCCCGACGTAGACAGACACAGATAGATACCTCGTGGAAATTAGTATGATCAATGAATCTTACTGCGAAAATCATAGCGTTACTATATGTACTATAGTGGAATATAGAGCAGGTCCCTTGATGCTTTCTGGGATTGATTAAAAGAAGAGTCATTTGCTCATGCACGTGGTGACGATGTCATAGGGGCCTAAGGGGTTGGTGTGCAATAACTTGCTCACTGCTGTCAAGGCTACACTTCTAAGGGGGGTGATCATGATCAGGTTAAATGCGATGATAGATTAATGACAGCATCCAGCAATTTACGGAGGTCACACAGGGGATTCCTTCGCCCTCCATCGTCCTCAAGCCCTCAAAAGGGGTAGAGATGAGGCTCTAGGGCACGAGGTGTACTGTAGTGAGATTCTCACTCCGGAACTCCTCTGGGCCCTCCTAGCTATACCTAATACACGCCCATAAACTACCCAGACAGGCTTTGACGAGAAACTGCCTAATCCGGCAATTAAACGACGTGGCGTCTGTGAGTAGCATTGATTGGCCATAGCCGCGATTCTCGGCTCAAGGTGAAGAGAGACGGGGCAGGATTCTGGAGGGGGGGGTCGTGCGGTGATAGGGCACACGGACAGAAGCAAACGAGGCAACACACCCGGCCCTTTTTTTGTTTTTCGAAGGATTGGGGATGGATGGAGGGGTAACGTGAATCGGATTTGGGAACTTACCCCTCCATTGGAAGAGGAAAAAAAAAAAAGAGGTGGGGTTGGATTGGATTTGCCCCTCGTTCCGAAAAAAAGACCTGTGAGAGAGAGGAAATATACCAAGACCACAACAGCCGGTGGACGTAGCAAGTGCCGGAGACGAGTCAAGGAATTTTATCTGGGGGGCTTTTGTGAAAATAAATATAGTAATATTCCTACCTACCCATATCTACTGTATCTACGGTAGGTAAAAGAATAGGCAGGAAGGGGGACATGACGGTTTCTATCGATCACGGGTGTCCTACATTACATTACATTACATTATAGTACATGGCTACACTCACTCACTACCTAGGTACCTTAGATACCTCCCTCCCCCCGATCTACATATCTGAATCATTTTAATTCCGCCCTAGCCGGAAAACAAATCAAGGCGTCGGAATTAATATGAGTCCGTATCGGTGAAAACGTGAACAATGTTGCGATGGGCCAATATTGGCGTGATTGATTACCCAGGCTTGTGTAAGCAAGCCGGCCCCGCTTAACAATTACTCTGGAACTGGAACATCCATGCTTTGTCTCGTCTCGTCTCGTCATTCATTCCCTCCGCCGCCTAGCCTGCTCCACAATGTCGCGTTATATCGCGATTCGTACGACACTGGTAGGACCCTTGATTGTTAAGCAGTAGAAGGAAGAAGAGCCCGAGTTTCAACGGACGAGACTAACGTACGGTGCTATTGTTTTTTTTTTTAGCGCGCGCTCCCCTTTCGCCGCCCCTGCGAGTAAGTCTACGGCACGGCGTATCTAGCATGATAGAGGATGGATGCTGCGTCGGTTGCGTTACCACGTAAACCCCCCCGCGCCGGATTAAGTGCCCTTCCTAGTCACCGAAAGATGTTATTGCATGCTACCTCCTACTAGGTACTATAACCTTACCTCTAGGTAGTATATGACATACATTATACATACAGCACCCAAGATAGGCCCTATAATGCGATGCTATGTTAAAATTCCAAATTATGGTGTAACAAGATAATTCCGTGACGCCTGTAAGACGGAGGGAAGTCGGTCAACAAGCACTTTCTTCTGGGCCGACGGTGGATGGTAGATGCGAGGCCGATGGTAGACGGTAGATGGGAAGATGGGAGACGTACCTCTACAGTAAGTCAGGCCATACCACGCTAATATTACAGTGTCTAGACCCAACATCGCAGGTACCTAGTCATATACATGTACATAGTAGCTAGCTAGTGAGCGAAGGTCGAAGCTATCACGAAGGCCGATCTGACCGTCTCTCGGAGCGGTATCCACCGGCGCTCCACCCACAGCCCACCGATCAGCCGTAACCCAGGGCAGAGCGTACATATGTACCTACATAGTACTGACCTAGCAAGAAGCGTAACCGCCATTCATCTGCCCCTGGAGCACCCTACTTATAGTAAGTACCCGAAGCTAGGTACTTAGATTGATTAGGTAGTGTCATTTGGCGTCGGAATTGCCTAGTACCCATTCAAAAAACCAGCCCGTCTGTCCTATTCAGGCTGCATTAATAATTTCTTACAGAACGTTGTCGTGAACCCGAGATCCATAAACCCCTCACCCACATGCGTCGTCTCGCGCTTACCGACCCGAACCAACCCCGTCTCCCATTCTCCCCCGTCGCCAGAGGGTAGGGTATCCATCTGGCGTCTAGCCTGCAGTAACCCTCGCCGTACCGTAGTAGCGAGCAGCACACTATTTGTATAACCCGTATACCTGAACCGGGAAGGGGAATGTCGTTTGTTGTTTTGCGTACGTACGATAGTGGACTCAGCATCTAGGCCCCCCCCCCCCGCCTTCCTTTGTGTGTCTCGGAGACACACATATATTATAAAAAGCCACCATGCGCCCGCAAACCCTGACCTCGACCCTCCTCTCCGCTTCCCGACTCTATACCACCACTGCCTCCTCGACCTGCCGAGCCACTCTCGCATTTTCCCCCTCTCATCTTCTCAAGACTTGCGCTCCTCTCACCACCACCACCACCACCAGACCCTTCTCCACGAGCCCAGCGCGCAGCAAGCTCGTCAGCCCCCAAGCCGAGACCACCGCGTCGAACCAGCAGATCCGCATCCCCACGCCCTCCACCCCCGTCGCCGCCATGGCCGCCAACTCCGCCACGCTGATCGAGGCCTTCAAGGCCCGCCGCTCCTTCTACCAGCTCAACAAGGAGCTGCCCATCCCCAAGGACAAGGTGTCGTCGATCGTGCAGGAGAACCTGATCCAGGTCCCCTCGTCCTTCAACTCGCAGTCGAACCGCGTGCTCGTGCTCTACGGCGCCGAGCACGACAAGCTCTGGGACATCACCTCCGAGGTCCTCAAGCCCCTCGTGCCCGCCGAGAGCTGGGACGCCACGGCCGGCCGCAACGCCGGCTTCAAGGCCGGCGCCGGCACCGTGCTCTTCTTCATCGACACCACCGTCGTCAGCGGCATGCAGGAGAAGTTCGCCCTCTACAAGGACCGCTTCCCGACCTGGGCCGAGCACAGCACCGCCATGCTCCAGTTCGCCACCTGGACCACCCTCGAGGCCGAGGGCCTCGGCGCCAACCTCCAGCACTACAACCCCCTCATCGACGAGCGCGTCGCCGCCGAGTGGGGCATCCCCGCCCACTGGCAGCTGACCGCCCAGCTCGTCTTCGGCGGCAAGGCCGGCGAGGCCGGCCCCAAGGACCACCTCCCTCTCACGGAGACCTTCAAGGTCGCCGGTGCCTAAACGGGTCACCCCCCCAAACCCCTCTGCCACCGACGAAAATGATGAGAACAAAGTCCCCCGGATACGGTGGACGTTTGCTGAAATTTCATCCTCTTTTTTTTTTATCATGGATTGATCCACATGAAAGGAAGCTTTGCTGCATAGCGCGGAGTTATATATAACCTACCCGGCTACCCTGCCCAGCCCAGGGCGGGAGCCAGCCAACCAACCCCCGATCTCAAACCCTAACCCAGAGGCGCAAAAGGGAAAGGGGAGATCCGGGCCCCGAGAACCTGAACCTAGAACATGGGAATTGGACCAATGAATCTAGCTAGACACACAACAGACCTTTTTTTTTTTTTTTTTAGAGAACTTATTCAATTGAAGCAAAATACACTCAAAAGTACGCTTGGTGTTCTCTCTATGAACAGGTAGACAAGTTATCTAGTCGTTTTGAAAGATCGATGATGTATCTATGATATCCGTCCTGCTCTCTAAATGTATAAGTAGCAAGTAGTATATAAATGGGGACCCGAACCGCAGGCCATCTTGGCTCTGGATAACCTGCATATGCACAACACACCGTATAGGTACCTAGGTAGGTAGGAAACGTACTTAAGTAGGTAGGTAGGTGGCGAACTCGGGTACGCAGCAGATAGACGCTCGCCAATGAAAAACCGGCCTGTCATCCTCTATCTATCTACTAAGGCTCTCACCTCCTCACGCTACCGCTACCAGTAGTGACACTGCCTACCTAAATACCGTCTGTCCATCCAACAACAAACATGTAAAACCGTATACAACAAGAACCGCGATAACGCACTCACCCAACCATCACAGAAAATCCAAACCAGCGCAAAGGCACAGCACGGTGAGTATTCCAAATCCTCACGAATCCATCCATCGCAAGCACCAAAAAAAAAAAAAAAAACACCAGTGCCGCGCTGAAAACATCGCTCGATCCGCTTCGACTCATTCCTTCACTTCTCTGATTTCCTATCGTATCATACAGGATTATTAAATACGTACTAGTAATATAACAGTAGAGAGCGCTAGTGCTAAGCGATAACAGGGCAGAAATAGCCGGTAGCCGCAGGGTCTTCGTCTGCGGCGTGGTCGCGCTGGAGTATCGTTGTTTGTCCATTTCCATGTCTATTGATTGCCGGGCCAATTGCTTCCCAAAAAAATGGCCGCAAGTAAAAAACGCCTATGTTTCCTCTGTTTTCCTTGCTCCCGCAGACCACTCGCTGTCTGTGCATCCTCACGACTTCCGTGCCTGTAATACAGTTTGAGTGAATGATTCAAGTGTTTCTTGGCATTGGTCTACGCGCAATGCTTATGCTGAGGTGAAATCGTTTCAACGCCGGAGAGCTATCCAGCTACCTAGTACCGGCACACAATAATTACGCCTTGGCTGTGCTAACCCCAACGACTAATCAAGCAGCCACAACTTCCTCCTGCGGCGGCGGTTCTGGCGGGGCCAGTACATTACCGCCGTCTACGATGATTTGCTGATCGATACGTTTCTCCGTATCGCCATATTCGTGTCTCTTATATGTTGTGATCCGCGCCGTGTTCATATCAATATCGAAGAAGCGTACTTGTCGGACGAAGCCTTCGTAGTTTGCATATCCGCCGAAACCGGCGCCACCCCCATAGCACATCCACAGCTCAGGCTTCCCTTTCTCTTCATCTGTTGAGAGCATGCAATAGTCATTGGCGTGGTCACTACCTTCAGGTTAGCACATGGGTCTATCATGATTCTTGTGTTCGCTTACTGTCCGCAGCTGACCAGAACCACTCCCTCTTCTACGAGGGCATCACGGAAATGCGTATTGTAAAGTGGGGCAGTAACCCCTTCCCGGTATTCTCCAACAAAGCGGTTCTCGGCAATCGCATACTCCGGAAGAGGGATATGAATGAAAGCAAGGTCCATGTGAATATGAGTGTACTCCTTGTGTGTCTTTTTGAGACTCTGGGCGGTCTGCTTAAACCATTCGATCTGGTTCGGTTTGATCCAGTCGTAGCCGCTATAGTGCCGTTCATCGGGAGAATAAGAGTGAGTATCGAGGAGATATAAGGTAAGGGCGGAATGCTTTGAGCTCCCTTGAGCTAGGACTTCCACATAGTAGTTGCCAACGCCGTCGATATCATCTGGCCCAGCCCTCGATAGCGAGTACGGTAACTGTTCAATGATGGCCATTTGTGCAGCTCGCGGTGAAGAGCCTTCGTCATCATGGTTGCCAAATATTGAGACGTATGGAACTTTATGTTTGATGAGTAGATGTGCATACTTAAAGATGGCCTAGCAAAGTTAGGGTCAGCAGCTGATACTAAATACTAGATTGATTTCGAGAGTAGGGAACGGAGACCAACATACTGTTTGAGCATCAGGTGCGGTATCTCCGTTTACCTGATCACCAGTTAAAACGACAAGATCCGGCTTCTCTTCCTCCAAGAGCCGGGAGACAAAGTCGAGAGTGCGTGGATCGGCTTCGCATGGGCCACCTTCATACTCGTTTGGAACAGCATCTCGACACTGTCCTGTGCCCGTACTCAAATGTAGATCGGCTAGCTGCATGATTTTGAATTTGCCATTGTCCCTGATTCGGGGTGCCGGCTGCTTGGGCGGCTCTTTATGGCCACCACGTCGTACAGTGATATGGGCTGATGGCAAGTCTCGATTGGTATCGAGCAGAAGCGCGGTCCCCCGGATTGCCCAACCGGGTCGTACTTCGTATGCGTCGTCCCCGAAGAGTACGTCGACAGCCGTGACGGCCTCTTTAGAATCGCTCGCGTGCGGCTTGGCGGATCGCAAGATCCATAACCCTGCTGATCTTGATTCCCACCTCGAGTCGAGCTGGTCCTTGGCTGCGGCATTTGAGGGGTCCACTGGTCCGACTTTAACATCAATGACCACCCTGTCATCGGCAGCGAGTTCCTCCTCCTTCTTTCGCTGGACATGGATATATGCGCTAGACGTCCACGAAGAACCGAGGTATAGGTTCTTGTCGACGCGATGCCATATTTCAGGGTCGAGTTTGCAGGAAGAGAATATATTGACTTTACTACATCTCGTTATGGCGATATCGGTGACGACGAGGCCATGGTGATGCTGGGGCATGTATTCGTGGACGGCATTGGGCAGGAGTCGAAAGTTGCGGTCGAGTAGGAAGATGACGAGAAAGGCGAAGAAAGCGGCGGCGCCGAGCTGGGTGAGGGTGCGCACCTATCACGGGGGAGGGTCAAGAATCAGCGTTGAACGTTTGCATACATCGACCATGATGACCATGGAGCAATAAGACGGAGAGACGGAGAGATGGATAGACAGATAGACAGATAGACAGACATACTATCCGTCGCGTCATGATGGCGCGTGAGTGTGGGCGAGGTCGATCAGCGCCAACCAACCCCTGAGCTAACTTCACGTGAATGTAGTCTACTAATAAGGCGGGAATGTAGCGAAGGGGGCTGCGTGCTACAATTCATTTTCAGCAACCCGAATCATGCATTGCCCGCTTCGACGTCTTCAATAAGCTAGAGAGCTGACGGGCGTGAAACTAGCAGACTCGTTAACAAATAGGTCCCTAGAGAGAGTTTAGGTATCGGCTATGTAAGTGGTGAGTTGTAATGTGCGCGTAATGCAGAATGCAGAACAGAAATGCAGAGGCAGAGACAGAGGCAGAGACAGAGGCAGAGACAGAGACAGAGACAGCAGGAGACTAAAAAAGATTATCTTCGGTAAGAGGCTAGCTCTTGCGCCGCCGGCAACGCCCAGGTTCCACTGTTCCAGGCATCATCGTAGAGAGAATCTGGGGTAGGTACATAGCGCACTGTACAGTCGCTAAGACCTGCTGGTAACGTAGCTTTTTCGGCGCTAGGGATCGCGGGGTAGGGGCAGTGAGCACAGTATTTAAGCTTCCCGGTACACTATGTACTACTTTAACCTAACCCAAACCTACCTACAAGACAGCCCCAGATCAAGTATAATATTGACCATGCCGTTAAGTTTAGTGATAGTGATTGCCCGGTCAGAACTTGAAAGCAAAGGGAAACGGGTGAATCCACCACCGAAACGGTATCGTCTGTACCTTATCCTCTCTAGGTAGTAGGTACCTAGGTAAGTGCTGAATTTCGCTTTTTGATGGGCGAGTGACGTAGTGCAAGCTCTAATACCGACTTCGAGGGTGACACAATCGTAGATTAGTTGTTTGTGTAAGTGAGGAGGTGTGTTTTGCAAATAAGAGAAGGCCCGAACAAGTAGAAAGCCGATTCCTTCGCCACGATTATTTATAAAAACCTAAGATTGAGGCGGACTTTTTCTATACTTATTTGTACCTGAGTACCTAACTTTTATTTCACAGTTGGACACCGCCGGCATTATATCTCTGTTGGCTTCCTTCTACCTAGGCAGCTAAGCTTAAGACTAGGTAGGGTCGCTAGAGCGCTCTGTCCCCAGCCGCAAGTTGTGGCCGTGGGTCATATACCGTTGCGCCATCATCTATGACATCCGACTGCTTTGATATTATCGTGAATGGGTGAGCCGAGATCCGCTGTTGTGTGACTAGATCAGTTAGTCCAGTGGCCTTCCGCTAACCTGTTGTGGCCCTCAACAGCTAACCTAGAGGATTCGCGACAGTTTCTAGTGCCCTTAGAGATAAGGTATACATTGTTAGTCCTTCGGCCGATAATTTAGACCAGTTATATTGGGTTGAGGCCCATAAAGGAAACGGTCAGGAAGAAAATCCTTTCAAATGAAGTTATGGATGAGACTGGGAAGTATATGCGGTAATATGGGGGAGACTATCAAGATTCTTGAGCTAAATCAACTTGTAAACGAGAATATCGAAGCAGGACTTCAGATACGAACCTTTTAGAATCCTACTTAGAGGCTTTAGACGCCGCCTACGGGGCCTCATTCGACCTGTTGCTGGCCTAACAGTTGGAATCCTATATCGGGCTGATATCAATATAAGCATCCTAGTTAGAGTAGTAGCATTGCTGCGGGTGCCGTGATGGTCCGTTCGGCTAGTACGGCAAATACCCCGTTCCGTGTATCAATGTATTGTTCGGCATAGATCGTATCTATACAGGAAAACGGAGAACGGAGGCTTTAGTCTTGTCCGCGAGACTTACGTAAATACCATGGCGTTAGGCGGCAAAGACTCTAATGGACTTCCTTCCCGAGCGAGCGCTAGAAAGTCGCGTGTGAAATGTGGGGGGTTTTGGTATCGGGGCCGAACTCGTTGGCAAAGCGAAACCTAGGTCACAGAAGTAATTTAATTCCTCGGACGAATCTCTGATTGTGGTTACGCCTGGACGGAATGGGCTGCAAAGTAAGGCTGGATGTGGTGTCGACTACTGCTTCGGTAGTGTACAAGGAATCGGTCTAGAAGGAGAGAGGGAAAGCTTATTCCCAGAGAGGCATTAGTCTACTTAGGTAGTTGAGGAGGTGCAGAAGTAATTGTCGGCACTCGCGACTAGATGTAAATGGCGATTCTGGGCGTGTTTCTATAAATACCTTTTCCTTGCAGAAGCGTGTTTTGGAATGACAACGGTCGTTCTGTATCTACTAGTATTGTGTAGTATTGTATAGTAGTGCACTTTACAGGAATAGAAAGGGTATATGGTGTTTACCTAGGTAGGTACTAGTATGTGAGGAATTGTGTGTACCTACCAGGTAAGTTTTGTTTAATCCGGTTTATGCAAAGGCAGATAGATATCTTGCTCAAGCCAACCTCTCGGCAACCTCTCGGGGTTAGGTGACATTGCCATTGTGATTCGGGATGGTCAAACCAATCTGTTACATACCTACCTAGGTACCTACCTAACCTAGGTGGTAGCCGTAGCCCGTGGCCTGTACACTGGCCTGTACACCGGCCTGTAGTGTACTAGTATAGCCTGTAGGTAACCAACCTTGTATGGTGGGTACCCAATTCGGTCGACCTACCGAGCTCTGCGTAGTGCGTACCAGACCACGTTATTCAGAACCTCGTACCCGGGTGACAACCTTGTAACCCCATGTGAGAAAAAGAAAAAAAAAGAAATACTAGAATTACGTCTCGACATACGTACCTCTCTGCCACGGCGACACCGTTGTAGTGGAACGAACAGAAAAAAGGTACGAGGATCTAATCCTCTAGACACCTAGGTACTGTGTTCGCATTTTAGGTACTTACTCGTCATCACTGTTTGCTGATTGTTTGGCATAGATACAGCATCCTATCACGTAATTAAAAGGAATCATATTTCTACGTAGTACTTATAGATCGAGTCAACATTGCCTTTAGTTTCACAATGCTACCCCGCCGCGGCTCTTGCGTAGCCTATCGGTAGACCTCGTCGATCACCCGCTGCTGTCTCATTGTGCATGTTTGGGATGGTATCGTATCAGTTCGCAGGAAATGGGCATGCTACCCGTCGCTCTTTTCCCTTTCGAGGCGACTACATAACACGGCGCACGACTTGTTTCAAACATCTTTATTCTCCATCGCCTTTAGTCATTCAAATGTTCGCGCATCACCCGCGGATCACCGGCCGGTAACCGGTCGGGCAGTGACCGAAGGAGTCGAATGCATGGTCCTTTATCACGTTTACTTACCCTTACTGGCAGGATAGCGACGACTACCTAATCTAGGTACTTACCACACCTAAACCACACCTAACGTGTACTATGCAGTGGAGAATCTTACTAGGTAGGGGTAGGTAGGTGGTGTATATCAAGTCAATAGTGACTAAGTAGATTACCTACTATAGCGGGACTTCAATACTCCGTACACATACCTAGAACGGGAGACGAGATAGTCAAAGGTGCAAAACTCTTCAACTGTCTAAATACTACTATTGATATAATACATAGTAATGAAAGGTAAAGCCCCTGGTGACCGGAATTACCCGGACTTGGTTCGGTATGTCCGATATGGTATTTCTGCTAGGGAGAGAACACGCTATCTTTAGAATGACAGATTACCCATAGCAGGGCGTCTTGGTTTATCCCACGCCGAGCCTACCGCATTTGCATTGACAGCTGCACGATCTGAAGCTCAGGAGGTCACTGCTGCACGGCAGCAGGCAGCCTTTACAAATATTCTGATGAGGCGTCGAGCATCTCCCGGCCCTAGCTTGCCTAAGCCAGTTAGGTGGCCGTTGGGTGACCCTGGCATGACATGGGGGTCTTGTTCGGGGGCCATTTACACCATACGACACAAACATGAGTATAGCATCACTGGACCTGCTAGGGGTATAGGAGCAGCTTCTACTATGGAAATAGAGTGCATCAAGCCGCGAACGAACTACCTACATATACGCTACTACTAGTGGTACATCACAAAGATACATAGTAGATGATTGCAGCGTAGCGCGACAGGCAAGGGGGGTCTTTAGTGTAGAATACAGGGGGTTTTCTGGGGCTTGCTATTCTTCCTTATTATGAATAAGCCCCGACGACTGATTGAATATACAGGCCTGTCTGTCTCGCCCTATTCCTTCTCATGCTAGCGCTTTGGGGACAGGGTCGGTTTCCCTCCCCGGCCGGCCAAGCATCCCACGCACGAGCCGAAATACCTACCTAGTGTAGAAGTATCGGCATCGGCACGGGTCAATATCTCCATAAAACCCGCGTCATAGGTGGGTGGCTCAGCAAACACGACCAACATCGCGATCGATTAAGTTGAAAGGGGGCTGCTTGGACAGACAGCCTAATCCATATCACGCTTACCTCCCCAGACCCGTAGATCTAAAGGGCCTCTTCATATCTCGTCGGTACAGTTAAGTTACTAGTAGTTGAATAAGGTCAAAGGCGGGGGGAGCGAAATAACAAACGAGCAAACATGACTATCGCCGATACATCTGTCACAAATGACGCCGATGGGGGCAGTACTATTCACTTTTGCCATTTGTGCAATAAGCCGATCCTCAGTGGTAGGCGTCTCAGGCACCTCTTGACGACCTCCAATATTTACCGTTGATAGAAACCGCGTTTAAACGGCATCTCGCGTACTGTCGTCGGACAGTAGGAAAACCCAAGAAGCGAAAACGTTCGTGTAGGCAGTGCCACCGTGCCAAGGCGAAATGTAGCTTCGATCTGCCAGTGAGTGTTGAACAGCGCCATATCAACGCCAGAGCAGGAGCAATATTCCCCGCTCTGGCCAATTCTCTATCTCGGAAGTGACGGGTTCTTCGGGCTGGTGTCAACTCCGCTCGTGAGATCAAACGACGCTGACACTGGCCACTGCAGTGTTCCCGCTGTATAGCGAAAGGCGTCTCATGCGAGTACGAAAAAGTCATAGGCCCTGCACTTCTCGGTGAAGCGAGCAACGACGGCCAGGATGTATCCATGTCGGAGCCATCCGAAGGCAGCCCAAGTGATGGTGTTAGTTCGCCAGACTATGAGCAGACACATGCAGGACTACCAAGTTTCGAGAGGGTTGCAACCATGATTGAAATACAGAACATCACGCCTTCACCGCCGCGAACAATAACAGAGCTTCGCACAGACCCGAAGCGCCATGGGAACGCCATGTTCCTGTTAGAAAACATACGGGCGCTGCCTCACATGATGAGTAGACGAGAGACTTTCCCCCTCTTCATCCACGGACGCCAGCCCGAGATTTCAAGTGCATACGCCCACTGCATGCGCGTATGTCGGCTATATGTCGCTAGAAATACGAGCCCGGATGGTCGAGCACTTTTCTATTCCGCCATCAACGAGGAGGCAGCACGGTTTGAGCATGAACTTCCAGCAGCCACCAAAGGGGAGCTCCTGGGTAGCCTGGCGGTTCAGGGTATCTATACTATGCTTGTCGCTCTCGAGAACCAACCGCCCCACGCGGACTTCGTACCCGAATTAATGGCGCGGGAGCGTGACATTGATTTGATGACGAGTATCGCCCGCCAAACCTTCGAACAAGACGCTTACGCCCCCTTTGATATTGACACAATCGGCAACCCCAACGAGACGTGGGAAGAATTCATATACGCGGAATCGCGGCGAAGGTACGCAGGTTTCCCTCCCTTTTCCGGCCTCGGATGACTAACCCAGAGCTCTTAGGACCGCGGTATTCTGGTTTATAGCCAGCCGGGTGGTACACCTAAGATACGGCAACCAATGCCCTCCCGTACTTGGCTACCGCGGGCTGTCGCTACCCGCGCCGAAAGCGCTTTGGGGCGCGAGGACGAGGGAGGAGTGGGAGGCGGTGCGAGCCGAGATACGAGAACAACGCCAAGAGCCACTCTACAACCCTACGCTGCGGACAGTAGGCGACCTCATCGACAGCCGAGAACGCGCCTCCAATCCCGATTGCGAGCGACATATTAGCAACTGGCTAGCGAGCTGCGACACATTAGGCACGATGATCGAGGTCGCGTCAACCATGGTCTGAGTGAAAAACCAAGGCTAACCAACCGACCGGGTCGACGCATACGCGACAAACCAGAAGCATCCCCCGCTGCGCCTATCGGTGTACATGCTGCCAATTCTCCGTTGGCAAAATTTACTCCTCGCCGAAGAGAGGGCTGCGGCCAACCCGCCAGCCCCCTATCCGTTGATCCGCGATATAGGTGCCAAACCTCCGTATCAACATACCACAAATTTTCAAACCCCAGCCCTGAAGACCTACGCGCACATAGCCCGGGGCTTATTCAGCAGGATTTCACCATTCCGAAAATAACGAAGCGAAACGACGATATTTCCAAACATGCCGGCGTTCGGTCAGTAAGGGACAACGATCGGAAAACCTAGAGACGCGTGACTCTTCAACGACGCAGAATCACATTCTCAAGAGCTACGTAATTAGGAAGGATACCCCATGGGCGGCCAAAAGACGGCTGCTTCGACGGATTAAACAAATCCGTCCGCTTGTATTATACCATTCCCATTCTCCGCATACCTGATAATACCACGATTGGTTTGGTATGCGTGTAAAGTAGGGATAGACGCGGAGTAGGACTAGGGAATATAGGGGAAATAGGGGGATAGGTAGAGAATAGAGAATTCAATAACTTCTTCCATTACCGAATCCGCTGGAGTAATCGTTTGATTTGTGACAAGAATCAGCGCTCTTGTGAAGTACGACTTGCAGCAAGCGACTCTCAACTACAAAGCGCGGCTCAATCAATTCCAACTATAGTTCATATTAAACGCCAGTTAACGTAGGTAGTAAAACGATCACTCCCCCTCATTTATCCCCCGGTATCACAGCAGAAACAACACTCACTCAAGCACTCGAGGTCGATACCAGTACACCCTCACGCAGCTAGGTGCAAGATAACATTATCCTAATCCATCTACTCGAGCCTAATCCTTCCCACCTAAACAAGCAACCAGAGTCCGCGACAAAGCGCTCTAACAGCCGACGCCGCGAATGCATCCAGGCACCTCCTCTACGGCCTCATAAACCAGCCGACAGCCTTCAAACACGTATACTTCCCCCGTTCTGAAGATCAAACATTTCCTGCGCAGCCTCCCACAAATCCACCGTCCTCCGCGATCCATCCCTCCGTACCCGGTACTCCCCTCCAGCACCGCCACCGCCATCGCCAGTCCCACTAATATAGTCCCCAAAGACATCTCCGTCTCCGTCTCCAGGCGCCGCATTCTCTCTAAAGCTACTCCTCAACCGATCGTTGAACGCCCGACGACTCTCGGTACGAACAGAGCAAGACGAAGAAGACGCATCCCCAAACCCAGACACATATTCCCTATCCCGCAGCGCCTCGCCATCATCACCGTCACCATTCCCAACACCATCCCCATCCTCCTCGTCGACTCCGTCCTTGAGCGCCTGAAACTTGTCCCCAAAACGGTGGAACACCGCGACCCTCCTCTCGGCAGCCTCGGCCCTCCCGCGCCACATCATGCACTCCCGCTTCGCGAGCCGCAGCTGCTCGCAGAGGGTCCCGATATCCATGTGCTCCTGCGTCTCGAGCCGACGGCGCAGGTGCGCGATTTCCTCGTTGCGGCGCTCGAGCTGGCGCTGCAGGCTGCGGATCTGGGCGTGCAGGAACGAGGAGCTGCCGCCGGACGACGTGACTCTGGAGTCCGGCAGGTGGAGCGGGGGCACGCTCGCGTCCTGGCTCTGCGCCGACGTGGCCGGGGAGCTAGGCCGTACAAAGTGCCCGACCTCTGGTTCCTCTTGGTGCGGCACCATGGTGCCTAGCCGCGGCGGCTGGTCACGGTCTCTTTCATACGCTGGTTTATTCGATGATGTCTGCGGCTCTTTCCTGGACGACGAAAACATCTGAGCGGGCCGCAACGTGCCGCGCAGGGACCTCGTAGGCGTATCCTCCAGCATCGGCCGACGAGGCGCCGTTCGAATGATGTTTAGAGCTTTAGGAGTAGGGGAATAGGGCCCCGGGGCCAAAGCCTCGGTTTGTTTCCTCTGATTTGGTTGTTCATCCAAATTCACCGAAGAATTCATTGATGCTAGCGCACCCCGAGGTGGGTTAGATTTGATTGGTGATTCGCCCACGGTGTCACGACAAGGGCAATCGTTAGACTCTCTTGGGCTGTTACGGGCTCTCCTGCTCGGCCCGGAGGCTGAGGTATCTGGCGATTCCTTCGCGGCATTGTCAAACAATGCTGCCATAGCCTTAACGGCACCTGGCAGAGGCTTGGATGGGGAGCGCTGAGAAGCCCATCTATAAGGAGTATCAGTAGGATATTTGTCTGACGTATGTTTCACACGAGGTGCTAATTTCAGAGGCGTCAACGGCGGTGTATCTCCTAAGATGCTCTCTTTTTCACGCCTCGCTGTCGTCGTCGACTTCTCTCTCGGTTTGCCCCTTTCCCGCATTAACTGTCGCTTCCATTCAGGCGTCATAGGCCTTGGATCCGCTAGGATAGACGCGTCTCCGCTCGCACGGGACGACGTATGGCCGGAACTACGTTTCAGTCGTCTCTCCTTTGCCGATTTAGCTAGGGATTCCGTACTAGCTTTGCTCGATGCCTTGAGATTTCTCCATTGAGCTGCGGGAGTCCCCAATGTTTCACTGCTGGGATTGGGTTTGACACGAGTTCCGGAGAGTTCATGGCCTGGATCCGTTAATTGAATTGGTATGGGTTTGCCTCTTCTATGTAGATTCGGCTCTGTGTTTGACTTTGGAAGATATCCGTTTCCACGATCGTCATTATGGCTATAGGGGAGAAGTATGCGCCCCAAAGACGGCACTTTCACCGGAGTATCAGTCTTTCTATCAGTCTGAATCTTGCGTGAGCCCATCTTTTTCATGTCGACTACATATTCAGAGTCGGTTGGGCTTGCTTCCGCTCGGCTATTCCGTAGAGTTATTTGATGGCGAGCCTTGAGGTTTGGATTTGCTTGAGTATGCTCATGATGAGAAACCGTCTGCGCAGTGGGCGAGCCCAAACTTAAGTCAACTCTGGCGCCAGGACTAGGAGTCACGTCTTCCGCTTCGCTCGAGTCTAAAGGAGCCGTATCTAAACGGGACATATTTGGCCCTCTGTTTTGCGGTTCGAGCGATAGTGATGATCGTGGGGTTTCGGTTTTTCGAGTACCCAATGCTGGAACTGTGTGTGAAATAGTAAAGCCGGTGCCTACAATTGATTCATTATTCATCATTTCAGGCCTATTAACACTCGCCGCGGAGCTACTCTCATGAGTTCGGCCAGGGTGCGCATCCGAAGACATTGGGTAAGCGTTCTGGGTAACGTCACTAACGAAACTATTACTGGTTTTCTCGGAACCGCTGGCAGGCTTTAGATCGTCGATATGAAGAGGACTTTCTTCTATCGTTGGTGATAGTAAATGTGGAGCAGCTTTCGTTGATTGCGTACGTATTGACCCTGAACTGGAGATACTAGCTTTCACCGCACGTGGAGTCCATGGATCAAGCGCAGTGCCCTGTTGGCTCGTAGTGCTCGAGAGCTTCGTCCCTAGATATATAATTAGCAGTCACCTTGCATTACGAAAATCGGGTGTCCTACTTAGCGTTGCTGCCGGACTAACTGTAGGAGAGGCACGCCTTGGAGCGGTGTGATATAAATAGGACGGGTTTCTGGGAAGGGAATTTTCAGAGACGGATGACGATACGTTGCCTGCCACATTCTCTGGGTATTTTAAGGAGTTCGAGGCATTCCGCCTATTCTTCACAGATCCCGTGCTCCGTATCTGCCGTACCACTTCTCTCCAGTGAATAATGAGCATCTCGGTGATACTGTTGGCGATGTGTATTTTGTCCACACTGAGTGATGGATCAGTACTTGGTGCGTGATTTTTCCCATGCTTATTTCTAGGCCTGTGTCTACGTTTATGCTTATGTCTATGTCTCTCCTTTCTTGACCTTGGCGGCGAAATAGGCAACAAAACCAAGCCAGCTGAAGGATCTGCCAGTTTCATGCTGTAATTATCAATCAGGTCGCCTATTAGAAGCGGCCCGAACACAATACTCAAAGCATTGTACCCCATCAAGTCGGTAGTTGGGAGCGGACGACCGCTCTCATCCTCTCGAGGAGCGTTTTCGGCGATTCGGCCCACGAGACATAAGAGACCGAATACGGCGCATATAAGTTCTCTTTGGTACTGAGATTTTACGGTTCCGATAGCGAGAGCGATGAGTCGAGCGCGAAGCTTACTTTCTTTGGTCCGGAGCAACTCCGCGCCACCTTGTAACTGACTGTGTATGGCAACTAGTGCATCAAATAACGATAAGGAGCCTAGAATGCCACCCGGTAAACCTGCTAAAAGCCGCTTAAAGGTGCTGGCAATATCATGGGTATTAAACCTGATGTGCGTTGGGAGCGTCGGACACCGTGTCGTGCTCGATATGGCATCAGTATCGCCATCGGTGCAGTAATATTCGTACAGGGCATTAATGACTCGTTCGGAGCCGGGTACGCGAAATATCCCTTTTGTATCTGCTATACAAAATGTCAGAATATGATCCGAGGCTCATAGCACTTTGGTAGGGCGATCAGCTTACCGTGCTGAACAAGAGCCTGTGCGAGTGCCCGGAAACAGGTAGGCAAACTCAAGGAGAAAGGGGCGTAGTCCATAGGCAAGAAAAGAGGACTTTTTCCACAAAGTCTGACTAGGGCCTTTAAGTCCTGGTCTTTCAGCCCATCTCGCTTATGGTTATATACGAGGCTTAAAGGGGCATCACTATGGCCGCGCTGATGCTGCAAATACGTCTTGTCAGGTTCTATGGTGGCTTGCTCTGGTTGTTCCGAGGCTTGCCGTAACATTTTGGAAAACCAGCTACCTCGCCGACCCTCAAGTGAGTCACTGGCCCGGCCCTAAATGAACTAAGATGAGCAAATCTCGTGAGTAGGTAGATCACGATACCTACAGTTGTGGATGAGAAGTCCTCGGGGACAAGAGGACGAAGTCCGTGCTGAGTCATCTGTTAGCTATTGATTTGCTCAACATATTGAGAAAACGAACGCAGAATTACCCGTTGTGCAAGCCGATTGTACTCTAAAACAAATTTATCCCGGTTGTCCTTCCCATTCTCATCCGAACCCAACTCCGGATTCTCACTAGAAGATGTCCAAGTATTGCTGCTATGTTTCTCGCTACGGAGGTTGCCTTCGATAAGCGGAGGGTTGCTTGACGCCTGAGGTTGTGCGAATAACGACTGGGAGAGGCTTGGCCTGCGTGTTGATTTTCCGGGGGATACAATGCGAGGGTTTGAAGGTGTCGGCCATGTCCTAACCGCTGGTTCTTTTCCCTTCTCCTCCGTCGGAACCACGGAGCGATCTCGGTGGGAATGATGAGGCGGCATGGGATCGACTGCGTAACGCGAGTCCCAATCGATGCTAATTTGAGAACTGATAGTATACTTAGAAAAAGACGAGAAATTTATTCGATACAGGGCACACTTGGATGGCTGATGAATGACGAGATGAATTGGCCTGAACCGGCCACGGCCAAGACGACTTCTGCTTTCTTGTTCATCTAAGCGGCTGCTCCTCCCTTTTACATTCGCCGCATCTTTGCCGTCTTCATGGCCTGCATTCTGGCGGCAGCTACCTGCAATGATCGCTCGACTGAGTCGACCACTGTGCAGCATAATAAGTTCGGTAAGCATTGATGCCCGTTGTAGGAAGGGAGGCACGCGGACCTCCAGCAGGCTCCATTGGTAGATCGATCCTTCAACAGCACCTGGGTAACGTTGGAATTTACATCTGCTCGCAAGACAATTTAAAACCTTTTGTCTCTTTGGATATTGATGAGATCGTGTGTAGTAAAATGACATGAGATTGTCGTTCGATATGCCAATTTCGAGACTATAATAGTTTCATCGGGACATGGTAGCTTCCCCTGCCTCCCGACCGTCGTGAGGGACGAGAATGAGCTCATGTGTCCGAGTATGTGTATGAGATGAGCACTCCAACACGGGGAGCGAAATTTTCTATAGAAAACCCACAGAATTGGTCCATCTTGTGAACTCCGTACACCATTCCAATGCCTCTCCCTTTCCCAACCTCCGAAACCAGACTCCCCCGAGTGCCTGCAATAAATGTCCCAAGGTTTCACTCCAAATGTTCTCCTAGTAAGGCTAGGGGGTTTACGGTAAATCGTCGCGTCGTTAAGAAGAAGGGAAATAACCCTCCTTGTCCCCATAAAATAGAACATATTTGAGTATGTCCGACAGGGAGATAACTCCCTTCAAATGCCAATTGTCATCGATCACTACAAGTCTGTGCACCCGAGACTGACGCAGTGTTATGAATATCGAGTCCAAACGATCGTCCTCCTGGCAAGTGAATATGCCCCCGAATTCATCCGCCCTCTTCGATAATGCCTCGCCCACATTGATCTGGAGCTCCTCCACAACACCGGTCTTGATGATCGGTATCACGTCGATGGCCTCGAAGACGTTGAGCACAACATTGTTCTTGTCCACAATTGGAACGGCCGAGATATTGTTAGTCACCATTTCATTGATAATCTCTAGGACTGATTGAGTCATGGTGCCTGTCCTAAGATTCGTATATGTTCCCAAGCCAATTTCACGAACCGTTTTCTTTAGGAGCGACGTATACTGTTCGGTGTTGACAGCGATAAACTTGAGGATACGGTACTGAGTAATGACACTAACGACAGTTTCCCTGCCCGTTTCGTCATCGATGTCAACCAAGGGTATACGGCGTGCTCGCGTACTAAGCATGCGGCTACAGGCTTCGTATAATGGCTGAGACGGGTGGACTGAGACAGTTTCGATAGGAAAGACACCAATGGCTTTCTCGATTTCTAAAAGGGCAATCCAATCAGACGACAGGTTCTTTAGAGGTATAATAGTGTGTGACAAGTGTAATCGTACCACGAAGACTACTCAGACGGAACTTATCAACATTATCGATATGCTCGGGAAACTGGCAGTAGTATTGAATTAAGTTGATATAATCCGTGGCAGTCAAGATCCCAGCAAACTTGGAGTTATGCGAGTCCCAGAGCGGTGCCGATACGATTCCTATCACGCGAGCCAGTCAGCAAACCGCAGCGTAGCTTGGAGATGATAAGGGTCGTTATGGTCATACCATTCTGAATGAGTATGTTCAAACTCTTCTTGATAAGTAGGTCATTGTCGAGGATGATAAGACGAAAGGACAGCGGCAGGACATCGTAACTAGTCCTAACACGAAGAAAGTCGCGCAAGCCTTGCTAAACAAAAACACCGGTGATCAACCGTCAGTCTTACGTACTAATGCACTGAGGCCCAGCAACAGTGACTTGCGTGTCTCTTTTCCCGCCACGATAGTCCGGGGTGTAGAAGAGCCAGCAAGGTTCGCAAGCAGCACAAAGAAACAAGCGCCGAAGCCGAAGCCCAAGCTCTCACGGGCACGGGTAATGGTCGGTGGTCCTGGATTTGGAGGGGATTGGGAGCTCGACTCACCAGGCCTTGCATCTGTTCTTCATCAATGGGACTCATTGGGGGAGCGGCGGGAGGGATTGTGTGACTTCGGGAGCTGGGCCGCAGGTACGAGGATGGCTGTACGAAAGGGAGCTCGTGGCCAGCCCTGGCGGCGAGCGGCGACGATATGGAGGACATGGTAGGACCGGGACCTAGACCGACGCGGGGATTGGGGGCTCTGGGTGACTCGTCAGCCCTCGAAGGCAGCTTGTTAGCGGTCGAAGCAGCAGTGGTTGTAGGCTTTGGCTTTGTGGTCTCGGACGCATCCATCGTGGCCTCCGCCTTTGCCTATGACTGGCCTGGGACTGGCCGGGGGCACACACTAAGCGGCAGCAATCTGTTGGCAGGAGACCCCCTTTTTCCGAGCTGTGTTTTTTTTGCCTGCGCTGAGCTTCACCGAGGCGTGTGACAGGATTGGCGTCAGGTGTGTGCTGGGAAAAAAGAGGGTAGCTCGGTCTGGTATATGCAGTGATGCACGAGACCTCCGGGTTTAGAGAGTTAGTAGATACCTACCTTAGATTAGATAGGTAGGGAGAGATAGGGAGAGATAGAGAGGGGAGAAAGGGTAAGTATTCCCCCTGGCGGGCTGAAGTTGCTGCGGGGTGAGAGAGAGGTACTAACTGAGGGTACTGAGGGACTGCTGAGGGAGGGGTGTTGCACCCTGTCAGGGCCTATATTAGCTTGTTATCGTGGCCTATCATTTAGTGGATAATACCTCCCAGGTACCTAGTATGCTACGCTATATGCCGACCTGGTAGCAGTTACTGCAAACATAGTAGATAGCAATCTATAGGTCCTCTGTCACTGGATAACCCGTACACCAAGACGAATCACCATACGATGATATGGCTTCTCTTTTTTACTATTGGCGTAGATTAAATAGCGGTGTTTATGTCAGATGGAACCAGAGCGACGTCTCCCTTAGCCCTACCATCTCCCCGTCCATCATTCCATGCATGTAGCATTCACCAACTAGTTGACCATGGATGATCCCTACCTCCCCCTCAACCACCGGCTGCGTCTCTAATCTTGTCTCCGGCCTTACTAGGTACGGAGCATCTCCACCATGCAATATGGTGACCAGGTCTCCGACATGAGTTAATGGGGGGACTAAACCGACGTAGCCGTTTTTCGTCACGCACAGCCTCCTCTCGAAGCTTATCCGCAGTCCTTCGGAGAACCGAGATATCGCAGGTCCCAGCCTAGCCATCCCCGCGAGTTTCTGCTCGAGGGTCGTATCGGCGGCTTCCGCCTTGTTATCCCGCCCACCGTCATCGAAACTGTCCCTCCTTGCTTCTTTCGGGCTGTTATCGGATGAGTGCTCTGGTAGGGAGACCCCGAACAGTACGACTAAGGTTGCAACAAGTTCCTTCGTTTCTTCGTTCTCACATAACTCTTCGAACCGCCCAGCCCAGGACTCCGCATCCCCGCATACCCGGGGGAAATGGGGTCGTAGCGTGCCATCGTTCGCGAACTTAGTCCCAGTAGTGATCAACCTCCATACGTTGGTGTGGCCTGATCGGCCGCAAAGCACTTCTACTAAGATCTTGAACACAGATCCACCGCCGATTATCTGGACAAACATCTCATGCCATATATCCCGCATTTCAGATACCGTCTCCATATCCATAATTGAGCAAGCCCGCCTCAAGCCTATAGCCGCCTGCTTATAGTCCTGATATATCAGGCCATAATCGCTAGGTGCCGGCCGTACAACCTGAGAATCGTCTGCCTCTAATAGTCGATCCCCTATCATTGTGCGCCACACGACATCTTCGATACTCTGTCCTGTCGGGTAAGGAGATGGTACGTTAAAAGCCAGCGTCTCAGCTTCCTCAAACCACGCAAGCATCGCAAGAGTCATTATAGTATGTGAAATTCTCATTGTCTCATCAAATGGAATATCAAATACGGAAGTGAGGCTTTGTATCTCATCAACCACGAAGCCTCGAATCCCCAGTACATCGTCGCCAACTAGTTTAATATCTGCTTCGGTATCGAGAGCTGCCTGGTAGCCAAGTGTAAGCCCAGTAGGCCTGAAGTCGGCCTGATCTGGCTTCATCATATCGGTAATGTTTCCATAGTTGCTCCACGGTTGTATGTGGTAGGAAAAATTGGATTGATTAGGACTCGGCCGATCGTCTACCTGAGTCCTGTCTTCATCTTCAGTGTGTTTTCTACGCGCATTCGATGCCCAATCCGGCACCCAAGAGGGCAGCTCTTGTAGCCGCCGACAGTGGCCTACCCCTGCAAATGGAAGGGCTAAGAGTTTTCTTGAAGTTTTTTCGACTGTGAAAACATATTTAGCAACGTCTTTATAGACTTGTATTTCACTTTTGTTGTAGTCCGGGCGTATGAGGGGATGATCGATGCTGCGAACCAACCCTAAGAGCCCATAGACCTTATCACGAGGATCCTTGCACTTCAAACTGCGAAAATTGCAGAGTACGAAGGCTAGGCTAGACGAGATACCCCTTGAAATGGAAGCTTTTGTGGCAATTAAAGTGGCTGCGTGACGTAGACTGTCTTGATTGCATGCGACCACCCCCATCTCTTCAGTGCGCTGAAGAGAGCGGAGCATATCGGGATTTCCCATGAACCTTAGGACGAAGCTTAGATCTTCCCATCGGATCGACTGAGCACCGCAAAGAACCTGAAGGTTTCGAGCGGACGCGATCTCCTGCACCACCCAAAGCCTATTGAAGTAATCATTCTCTACGAGTCGGGCAAGCGCCAGTAGACGTTGTTGTTGGTCTCGTTGTCCGTAAAGAAAGGATCCTTGCACACCCGTGAGTCCCCGCGACGAAGCGATCTCAACTAGAAGATCGATTGCGACCGTGGTGTCAGGTGAGGGATCGAGCCATATTATTACGGTAATAGCGCGATAATAAATGTGCCTCATCAAGGTGATCTGATGAGACTTCTCGTTTGCGTCGGCTTGATTGATACAAAGATTGTCGATCCACAACATCCGCGGTTTTCCGGCATGCCGGAGGACTCGCAACATTTCGAAAACCTTTCGTGGCACGCGGACTGGCCGCCCATCCATTTGAATGATTGCCTGCTCCCTTGCGTTGCCCCATGTATAAGATATCGCTTCGTAATCCCCAAACACTTTCTCAAGGTCGCGGTCCACCATTTCGCAGCGCGTCTCCTCGCCATCGCTTCGGGGCAATAGTCTCACCAACCGGATCGTTTTCCCCGACGATAGTTCTCCGCCACGTGCATACATCAACAATGTGTTCTCATCGATTTCGTCGTCTGACACACGGCGCTGGTCATTGGGGTTCTGAGATTGTCTAGTTGACGAGCTCGTCTTATCAAGACCAATAACCATTATTTGTACAAGTATAGTTGCTATGGTGGCCTGGCCAACAGCAGGTACCCTTTGAAATGGAAGTGTAAAGTACTTAAGTATCCAGCCCATTAAGCTAAGCCCAGCCCACGAGAGCACATAGGCTGCCAGCTCAAAGTTGCCTAATACGATAGAACGGGCATCGAACCGCACTCCCGGTATCGTCACCCAGAGGGAAGCGTTCCCAAATGTCATAAGCGTCATCTTTGTGATGAGGTATGTGCCGTAAAGGGACATCAAGGAGAAGTCTCCGTTGCTATAGAAGCAGACCCAGAGTACAACTAATGACAGACTCTGGATTATGGACCATCTCACATCATTCATCGTATTGTAGAGCACTAGGGAAACATAGACAGCTAACATGACATGTCGTGTCTGGGGTGTTGTGCTATAATCGGCAAGGCAGAGAATGATTGCGTGGTCGATTGCTGCAGTTGCCTTATTAACACTAGCGACCTTGGTGTCGAAGAGGTTATCTTGTACGTCCATAGTAGATGTTGGAGGTTTTCTCTTGATCGCGCCAGTCGTCGTTAGGCATGAGGCGAAAGTGTGATAAGGCGAAAGTAGTAGTCTCGTTATGTGCTCTTATACAATTGCTTCAACGCCGCTTATCAAATAGCCAAGAGTGGCTCAGCCTTCAGGCAGATGCACAACATCAAGAAATCCCCAGATCTACAACCCCGCAAACACGCAGTTACATACATGGTTCATCGCAAAAGTATCGTAGAGTTGTCGGAGTTATCATTCTAAAAACGGGAAATAGGTTAACATATTCATCTTAATAGATGTCCTACACCGTGATAGTGGATTAACCGACCGTCTTCCTCTTGACTCCTTTCCAACTTCCTACATATGTTGAGTGATCCGCACATTTCAGTAGGCAGCAAGCTCATCACAACAGCTACCTAGCCTAGCCTCATCATTCCAACAACTCTATTCAAGGCGACACTCTAGGTAGTCCAGAGGTCGTTGCAAGTAAAACCAGTCCGCCCATGCCAACTCTAGGCGGAATTACCGCCCAACCGGCTAGTGGCGTTCGGGGTAGGATCACCGCAGCAAAATCCACTTTGGATCGAGTCGCCGTGGGGGATAGCCAACGAAACAACTTATACACGTATGATAGTGTCCAGGCCAAATCGGAATATTCTGTCGGGTCTGTCAATTTTGAACTATTGTCAGGTGGTTCATCACTTCACTGTGAAATAAAAGGATCTCAAGCCTATCGATCGCGTCGCTTGACTCTGCCCATATTATCAATCCGTCCAGTGTGTTCAAGTGAAACACACGCAAGGTATGGCTTCCTAATTCGATATCACCATTCTCGGCCTCGTATCCGCCCTGGTAAACCCGGTTGAGAGCCTCATAGAATGAAGTATCAAAGATGGGGGCTTTAAGAGGCTTTGTCCCTGTCGAGAACAGTCAATCGTAGGCAAATGCCATGAACAATGTACTTTGTACGGGGTTATGATCTCTCTCGGCGACCAACCCTATCCTATATACAGGCTGTCTCTTTATTCCAAGCGTAGCATGGTGACAGACCGCTACAAAGCAGATCGCCATAGACAGTATTTCCCTTCCTTTCCTATTCGATAGTTTTAATTGCCAGCAGCGTAGATTTATACAAGAATAACTCGACTATCTAGCATCCAACACGAGTCGAGCTAACCACGACATCATCGTACCAGAAGGTGTTCGCGTCACCGCCGTACGACTCCCAGCCAAAGTAAACACCAGTGATCTTGGGGACAAAGTTGCTTCTCGTCCATTGGCCGGCATTGGGGTTGGTCGCGCCCTTCGTCACAGTCACGCCGCTGACAGTGCTGTTGTTCAGCCAAGTCTCGATGGTTCCGTCAGCGCCCAGGTGGTATTCGAAGCACTGCCACGAGCCGGTAGGGAGAGCGGTGGAGGTCGCAATGCCCTGCGGAGAAAGATCGGGGAGCGTGGCGTCGTCGGATTCGCGGTTGTACATGAGAATCTTGCTCTGCCCGCCGATGCGAAGGTGCTTGTTGCTGCCCTGGGCGGAGTCGGGCATGGTGATGAAGGAGACGTGGGAGTCGGTGAAGGCCTTGGAGACTTTCCTAGAAGAGGAGAGTCATATCAGTACTGCTGCTCAATAACTCAATTATCCCCCCCTCTTAACGCTTTTCTTCGCCGTCTCTGGGACTTACAAGTATGTCCTGACATATACATCACCGCTAGGAACTTTCGTCGTGCCGAAGAAGATGTGTCCGCAATAGCCACCCGCGCCATCAACCCTTATGGAGTTCTTGCCGCTGTGGGCCGTCGTGCTGTCAAGCGTGACCTTGCCTCCCTGGCTACAGTCGACGGCGTATGTTGGCCACGCTGCTTGATCCCATCCGCTCTCGAAGTCCGACGAGACCTGCCCGAGGGAGAAAGGGAGGAGGGCTAAGGCGAGGGCAGCGGTTTTGCCAAACATTTTCGCAGATCTTTTTTTTTTCCTTAAATAGAAGGTAAATCTTATGATCGGCGAGGCAAAAGCGGCTCCGTGGAAGAGAGCGAGGCCACAGCATTTAAAGAATTCGATTCGGAGCCCATGCTTCCGTCGTATATGATCGCATCTCCATGTCTTCCTCCGCTCCCCGTTTATACTCCAAAAATTCGGAATTTCTGCCCTCTTTTCCCTCGAATTCAGGAGTCTCGTTCCTGAAACGTGCAGAGAACGATATTGAAGGCATTAAATATTGCGACTTCCCAATTTGATCATAGTAACATTATAAGATCTCGTTCCCAGCATACGTGCGAACTCGATATTCCGGCTTGGGCTGGCAGATCATCCCATACCCACTTTCTGCAAGATTCCCGGATAAATGCACCAGCAGTCCCACCGACAAAACCCTCTCGGTGTATTGCAAGTAACCCCATAAGTTAGCTAAAGTGAATAAGAATTCAAAGGAGTTCTTTAGTAAAGTTAAGCTAGCGGAAGAGCTCACCGAGGAGGAAATCGCGATTGAAGTAGAATTTATAATCCGATGTCTGATATTAGGACTCTCAATAGGGGGGCTAATAGGGGTCTTTTCACACGTAGCGACACACAGCTATATGGATCAAGGATGTAACAGCTCTAAAATGTATACATGCTTACATACTCCTTCTGACTCCGTTACCCATAACTTGCACCCGCAAGGAGATAGCAATTAGCTTATTATTCTAAAAGGAATTTATTGTAATTTATTTAGTTGATAGCCCCCCATATAAAGCTTGAGTTTCATGCATAGAAGTGTCGAGCCTCAAATGAAGTTCGAGGACTCTACTCACTTAAGTGACAACTGTGCCACTGAACAAGTTGTGAATTTCTCAAGTATGAGTCCAGGGCCGCACGCTTTCAAGTTAAAATTACGTATGGCTACAAGGCTCAAGATTGAAGTTAAGAGATGAGGACCTATTTATCCGACATTATAAATTTATATGTGTTGTTACCCAGTATTATTTATGATCTCGCCCATTTCCTAGTCTCATCCTGCAAAGAGACTCCATTCCATCTACCCAATTACTCTTCCTTCACGCGACACAAAATCTCGCCATTAGGTATAATAATCAACGCACCCTCGATCTCACCCCATTTCTGCCACGTATCAGACACATGATCCAACTCCTCCTGCGTCGCGATCCCCCCGTCGAGCGACGTAGTCGCATACGACGAACGCAGTGCGCGCTCAGACCAAGACTTGGCCCAAATAGCCGCGTCGCCATCCTGATAGTTCCACGAGTCCCATGTGAACGTAATATCTCCAGGTGCAAAGCCAATCTCCCTGGCCCAAGCTTTCAAATACCTACCGGCTTTCGGGTGCGCACCGTTTAATTTCATGACCTTCATATGGATGTCCTCCCACTTGTCTAGGCCCGGAAGCTCAGGATACCACGAGAGGGACCCGTAGTCCACCTCGCGTGCGGCGACCAGCCCGCCTTTCCGCGTCACGCGGGCCATTTCCTTCAAGATAGCGACGGGATCGTGTACGTGCTGTAACACCTGATGGCAGTACACGACATCGAACTCGCCGTCGCCGAAGGGTAATTCGTTGGCGTCGTGTTGCTGAAATGTCAAATTTCCCTCGACACCACGCGCACGAGCTAGCTCCCGGGCTTGTGATAACACGTCTTCGACAGCATCTATCCCGATCGCTGAGCCTTGTGGCACAAGCTGTGCTACTATAATGTATACGGTCAGTTTTCGTGATGTTTAACGTGGTTTGTGACTGCCCGGGACTGTGAGAAGCCCCCAAACCCCCGATTATACCCCGGAAATGAGTCTTTATACTCTTTAAGCCGCCAAGAAAAAAGGAAGAATAAAAAGATAACTATCTAAGTGTACTCACAGTCGATCGTGATGGAACCTGGACCGCACCCGACATCGAGGATTCGGTAGTGTGGCTTTATGTGTGGAATTAGGAATGCGGCGGAATTCTTTGCTGTGCGGCGCGCGTGTGAGTTCACGACAGAAGCGTGGTGGCCATGGGTATAAGTAGCCCTAGAAGAATTCAGCTGCCAAAGATCTCATTCGACGAATATTTAGGAGCGTCCGGGAGTAGAAGTTTCGATCAGGCTGTAAAATAGATTCGGGAATGCTCACTGCTCTGGCATGGTGTCTTTAGTAGACTAACGGGTGAGGCGATTGAGATTGGATAACAGGACTAACAACACGGACTAGATGATTGTTTCTTTTTTCTTTAGAGCAATCTGATTCCCAAAGAGAATTGATTTCCGGGCTATTTAAATCATATGGCGACGGCCAGGAGCAAATGGAAGCATATAAACCTAGAGGCGCCGATATCGCACCAGCGAATGTCTCAAAAGGTTGCCTCTTTAGGAAACTCTAAATTTATACGTGCACACAACGATGGCACTTTCGTACTACTCGAGGCTCAGCCTTAGCTAGGCGCTTCTAAAAGATGAACTAGTAGGTATAAAGGGATATCATTTATTATGAATCGAGGAAGTCTATTCGTCTAGGCGACTTCGGTAGTGTTAAGGTCGGGAGCCATATACGTAGGTCATGTGTATATAGCTAGGGGAAATACTGATTAGCTTCTGAAATCACTTGGACTCTCTCTCTAACCCGTACGAAATGGAACAAATCGATCTGGCCATTGCTTGCCCACCCAGGTAGGTATCTAAGACATAGTATACGACAACAGTGCTAACAAGACTAAACCAAAATACCAAATCACCCACCGGCTGGCCAGCCGTTTTGCCTCCATCGTCGCTCCCTTTCCAGCACAATGTGCGTCTTGCGGAGGGGGAGAAGCCATTCTCACAATTGAATCCACCTGGGTAATACACACGGCCTTGACATTAGTTACAGTATTGGCAAAGCAGAATGAGACGTAAATGAGCCTAGGGGGTGAAAATGACCATTTTCCCCAGTCTTCCTCCCTGTTCAGCAGCGGCGTCAAGCGCCTTCTTCCACTCCTCCAACTTGAAAGTTTCCACCACCTGCGCAATCTCCCGGACGTCCAGCACGCCGGTCGTTACCATGTTCAGGAGAGCCTGGCAATCGGCGCGCGAGTACATCCATTTCCCCCTCAGCGTGATATCGTTCCTCATCACGAACTGGTGGGGGATCGGCAAATCATTCAGGAGCCCTCCCATCATGCACACCCGTGCTTCGTTCCTTAGGCTCAGGATGGCCGACTTGAAGTGCGTCGAGTTCTGGGCCCCTGGGGGGGATATATCGAAGAAGGCGTCGATCTTGCCGAATCTCTTCAGGCTCGCCACGTCCGCTTCTACGTCGCCGGTCATCTGCACCGTCTCGACCCTCGGACCGAGAACCTTCAGCTGTGCCAGCGCCTCTGGATTCCGGCCCATCGCAATCACTCTCGCGCCCATGCCGAGAGCCACCACAACCGCGGCGGACCCAAAGCTTCCAGTGGCCGGGGCGACAATTACCGTCTCTCCAGCCTGCAATCCAATACTTCTCAACCCCCCGTATGGCACCATAGCCTGCAGGACCCAGGTCAGCTGCTCCGGCGCGTAACCTAGACCGCCATCCACAGGCGAGCCGCAGAGCCTCTTCTCATCCAGCCGGAGCAAGTTCTCCAACGGGGCCTTGACGAACTCAGCGTAAGTGCAGTCCCGCCACTCCCCTTCCATCAGCATCTTGCCGCCCTCTCCGCCGCCTTGGGTGATCCCCATGAGCATGATCGCGCTGCTATCGTCACGCCCGCGTACAGTGCAGTCAAAGTAGACCAGGTCCCCCACCTTCAGCAAAACGGCGTCAGGCCCAGGAGCCGCCACGCGGCCGATGGCGCTGGTCCCTGGGACAAAGGGGGTGGGGTATGGATATTTGCGTGTACCATTGTACACATCGCGCATATAAGATATGATAGGGGCGTAGAGAACCCTGACGATGGCCGCGCCTGGCGGCGGTTGAGGTGTGGGTACGGTTTTCACCACGAGGGGCTCGGCGTAGACCTCTTGGACTAAAGCCTTATGTGTTGGTGGCAGTATACCTGTCGACATGCTGAGTTGAAGCCAAAAGGAGGACCCGTATATGAATTCTAGTCTTAGCGGGCAAGCTACGGCAAGGTCAACAAGATAGGGTTACAGAGAACATTCCATCTTCCACCTCTCTTTTGTATATAGATATATATACTTATAGCATACCATCGACATTTCACTCATTACAGTATCTTTAATGTATGGACTTTACCACAACACTAACATTAGATGTCTTCCTTCGTTACCTTAGTTACCTCTTTTCAGATCGGAGTTAGTGGAAATTGGCGGGCTTAGGGGTGGTAGAAAGTGCGTTCCATAGTCCGGACTATCAAGGTTTAACGATCATGATCTTGAATGAGCCAAATGACGCGTCAATCATTTTACTATGCATTAGAAATCCAATCCTGAATCCTGTCTAACATTCCTACATAGATTTCGGATTTAAGCGTGAGTATGATTTGCCGGTAGGAGGCGACGAATCTAGATGGTAGATAGTGGCTTGTACGTAATAGCGGTCACCTGGACAAAGACAATGATTTTAAAGTTCCTAATGTGAGGATTCGATGTACGAAATCTAAAGGGTTACCTAAGTCATGGTTGATATAAACTTTTGTCCACTTCACCTAGATCTCTAAGAGGTTGTAAATATCACATCACGGCGCCATCAACACAATGCGGCCAGTCATGGTCAAACCTGGCCCAGCCACCGTCCGGTGCCTCGCTCATCTGTAGATTATGGACAACCATATCATACGTGCCGTCCCGGGGCGTTTTCCCCTGACACACGTTTCCGCCCATGGCTATATTAAGCAGAATCGTCCAATCCTCAATGGGCCGAGTGCCGGGAGGCATGAGGTTCTTCATGACAGGGCGCCCGTCAATATACCACATGAGCCTGCCCCCGCCCTCTGATTTCCCATCCCCTCGCACCCCGGTCCCACTACACTGCCACACGAAGTCGTAGCGAATTGGCCGGTGCGGCATATCCGGGATGCGCGTGCCACGAACCAAATGCTTCTGCGCGTCTTCGGCGTTGTAGAATCCCCAGTGCAGACAAGAGTGGTTCTCGCAGTCGCCGTTCCAGCTCTCGGCGATGTCGACCTCGCCTTCGTGCGGCCACACAAAAGGCTCGCGCGGCAGCAGCCAGAACGCCGGCCAGACCCCCTCGGCACAGGGGAGGCTGAGCCAGGCCGTCAGACAGCCGTCGCGACGGCCCAGCGTCGCTCTGCTTACGAGTCGCGCCGACGTGTACCGCGCCTCCTGATCCGGGTGCTGCGACTGTGAGACTGCGCGAAGAACTAACTTGCCGTCATGCGTGTGGAAGCTGTTTGAGTTGTCTGATGTGTAATTCTCGAGCTCGTTGTTACCCCAACCCCACGGGTCACCGTGCCCCTGTTTATGTTCAAACTCCTGAGACACCGGAATACCCGGGTTGAACGTTGGGCGCCAGTAGATCCTTGGGCCACTGAGTTCGGCGGACGGGCTAGCAGAGGGCCTGGAGTGCGAAGGGATGGGAGGTGGCCCACCCGGACGGGTGCTGTAGTTTGGCTGGGGAGGAGCCGGCTGTTGCCAATGCTGCCCTTGAGGAGGAGGAGGCGATTGCCAGTGTCCCTGAGGTTGTTGTTGCCATTGCCCTTGTCCTTGTGGCTGAGGTTGGGATTGATATGGCTGTTGCCCAGGGTAGTACTGTTGCTGATGGTACGACTGAGGAGGGGCACTGTTCTGGCCGATGGGCAGAATATTGTGCTTCCTATTTAGTCCCTCGGCCTTCTCCTTTAGTTGATTAAAAAACGACATTCTCTGGCACAACGATGAGCGCGGCGATATAGCCGTTTGTTGTTAAAAACTAACTTGCCAAGTCTCTGAAGTCATATCTTCGACGGAGGGGCCGGCTGGTGCGGCATGGCGCACATACAGTGCAATTAGTACCATATAAAGTAGCAATTATCCGGGATTTTACACTGTCTAGTACCGCTTGTTATCCGGCATTAGCATTACCTAGTACCCAGGTAGACAACGACATATAATGAATGCAATGCTCATGTACCATTGTTCCTATCGCTTCGGTATTCGGAAAGCGAGGAGGCAGTCCATGAAAGATTCAAGAGCACAGAATTGGATCGCCCTTATCGTACAGTGTTATTGTGTGATGTCGCATGGATGTCTTCGGTCATTTGATCCCCATGATTAAGACATCTACTACCTTGTTAGTCCTACAGTTGGTCATCGCATCAAAGCAGCAGAGACCCTTGATGCTGCTTTAACTGGCCTATCGGTTAGTATCCGACAAGTGGAAGCAGAGGATCGACGAGCTCCAGAGTCAATAGAAGGAGCAGGCTAACAGGCCAGCTCAATAAACCAGTCGCCGTTCCATACAAATGCCGACACTGAGGAATGCCTGCTGATAGTCCGGGAGAATATGAACCAAGTCAGGGATTGAAGATGGAAGGGAAGGGCTCCAGAACCTCTCGCTCGACGAGAACGCGGCGCACCGATCTAAATGGCCTACCTTTCCATACCTATCGGAAACCCAGGAGGGTGCGCCTCTTATATGCGTGCCTCCGCAATCGTTTGCCCACTTGAGGGTCGTACGCATATCCGCAACGCTTGTGGTTGTGATTGAAACATTGCGACTGCAGAAAGAGTCAACCCGTCCAAGAATGTTTGTGACTCTAGTAGTCGGTTACCGAAATATCCTGCTTGCTCCCTTGTTACCTGCCGCGCTCGGGCTCCATTTGTCCCTACATAAACCTGCCTGCGTGTCTTGTTAGGATATTCCGACCGAGCAAGTAGCCGGTTTCTACTGCTTGCTTCCCCGATGCGTGTCGTATGAGTGTTGCCGTAGCTCATGTGCGACGTCAGACTGAACTATGAATTTCCTCGTGGCAGGATCATCTGAGCGCGGACACAAGTGGTTCAGTCACAGGTTCAAACAAGGTGGCATCCAGCAAGTTCCAGCGCACCCTATTTACACGCTAGCTGCCCTGCGATAATTGTATGTTGTCCACTATCTAGACCACTACGAACTACCTATCTAGTCTAATTAGTAACATGGCGATCACTATGTTAACTCCGAACCTCAAGTCCTGGGCTCTCTCGGCTCTCTTGTCAATGGCTTCACTAAGCCTGCCCTCACAGGCAGCGCCTCAGGTGAGGCAACTCTACCAATTCACATATCCCACAGCCGTCGAAAACCTATTCCCTCTTCCGAACGGATGTCTTCTCCTCAGCACCTCAGTTGACGCCAATCTCTACTATATCGACCCCGAAGCCATATACCCGTCGGCCCAAAATGTGATTACACTGCCCGACGGCATATCATTAACGGGATTTGCCGCGCTCGGCGACGGACTCTACGCAGTCGCCGGTGGCGTATCCCCGTCATCCCACTCCGAGGGCTCCGTGCAAATCTACGTCATCAAAGTCGAGACGGAGGGAGATGTAAATGTTACAATGGACCACATTGTGGCGGTTCCGGATACAGTAAGCATAGATGGGATGGCCGCGCTACCAGCCCACCCGCGCACCATCCTCGGTGCCGATGCGGTTGGCGGCCGCATCCTGCGCGTCGACACAAGTGACGACACCGTCAGTGTCGCATTTGAACATGCAGCACTGAAACCGGGCAACCAAAGCAATGCGACCGCAAGGGGCATTAAAGGGCTTAGAATCCGTGATGACTACCTTTACTTCACCAACTCAGCACAAAGGACGTTCGGCCGTTTCCCTATCGATGCAAACGGAACCAACACGGGCGATGTTGAGATTTTGGCCCGTCTAAATGAAACATTTGGCGACGCAGCCTCCTCGTATGACGACTTCGGCTTCGACGGTGAGGGGAACGCCTTTGTTGCAGTGCATCCATCCTCCGTTCACAAAATTACGCCCGACGGGGCACAGTCAGTTTTCGCTGGAGGTTTGAATTCGACGTTACTGGAGCCTACGTCGGCCATTGTGTCAAACGACGGGAAGGCCATCTATGTCTCTACTGCCGGGAAAGACACAGGCTATCCCATCTCTGGGGGCCAAGTTCTTAGGGTACAAGTCGGGGCTACCTGCGGCGGATCAAAGCGAACATCTAAATTAGTTACCACGTAGAATACCACTACGTTGTTCTATACATACCTAAGTTATAAATAACCCTCAACACAAGACGGCTAAACACATGGTCGATGTCTACGTGAGCTAAGTTACGAGTGCCGCGATGCCTCTGCTGGTGTTGACACTTTCATGTCACCCCCAGCTCGTGCCATTCTTGACCATAGAAGCTCCGGCCCAACTAAGTGCCTAGGTAAGCTTCTGTCATCTGATAACCCATAAACCCTAAAGTCTCAGGGTCGGGTGTAAACTCTATTAAACTTAAGAGCAATAGAACAGAGGGATATAAATAAAAATAACTTGAAGTTCTAGTGGCCGGGTTGGTACGGTCTAGCGAAGCATAACATCATTACATAGCGGTAGCATCCTTACTCTGCATCGTTAGGCTCCGGGGGTTCGATTCCCTCGTTGGCCAAACTTTTGTATTTTTGGTTGTCTGCCTTGTCCTCTTTTCTCTTTCATTTCGTCGTCCTCTTCTTGTTTTAAAACAATAAGATATAATCAAAAGGACAGAGATATGAAATGACATACACTGAGCTCATAAAGCCATTGTAAATCGATGTGTCTAGTAACGGGCAGGCGGGCAAACTGATGTGTGAAGAGCAAGTCATCTATCTCACAAAGAGTTGTCCCCCTTTGACTCGGATCTTGAATTTTTTCTTCTTTCCTTAGATTCTATCTCATGAGCCAGGAGCGCCTAGCACCTAAAAAGCCGCCACTCTCAAAGAATGGGGCCCTCTATCATAGTAACAATAGAATGACATATATATAAGCACATTAGAACTAGGAAGATTGAACGAGAACACTACACGAAGTCAATTCGATATCACAATCCTAGAACAAACCCGAGCGTTAATTTATCAAACATACTCTTCCAATACCACGGAAACGCAACTAACTAAAGTTGAAGTCAGGGAACGTCAAGTATCCGGCATACAGCTGACAGAAGAGGACACGGAATCCCAGAACACGGGAGCTAAGCTTGGACAAATTGGACAAGTATACCCCGAAGCCACAGAGGTTGAGCTAATGGGTATTCCAGTTAAGACAGAAGCTTGGCCCGAAGAAGCCCTATTCGTGGATGCCGCAGGAGCAGAAACCGAACCAATGGATATCGACATTAAAATAGAACCTAAAGAAGCCAAGCCAACGGGCATCAAAGCCGCGGGGCCTAAGTCAGTCAAAGGCAAAGCGGTAAAAACAAAGCGGTCAGCTACGAAGAAGGCAAAGAACAAGAAAGCGGCGGCAGCAGCAGCCAAACCGAAGGGGGCCAAGCCAACGGGAGGCAAGCCGAAGGGGACGAAGAAACGAGGCAGCGCCACGTCGGCGAAGCGCGGCAAAGGGGGCGCCAAAACGTCACTCGAGGACACGCTCGCCAAGACGCGCAAGTGGACGAAGGCCCCGACGTCGTACACGATACGGAACCCGGAGACGGGGTGCCTCGGGCGGTCCAACCGGCGGGAGCAGGGCACGCGGCCGGAGCTCACGATCGTGCACACCATCGACTGCGCGTGCCGGGACGTGCGGCTGATGCACGTCTGCCAGCACGTCGACGCGCTGGTGAAGAGCGGCCAGCTCAAGCGGCGCGCGCGCGACCTCTTCGTCATCGCCATCAAGATCCGGCGGAAGCTCGCCGCGCGGCCGCCCCGGGCGATGCAGTTCCCGCCGCTGCAGAGGCAGCGCATCCGCCGGCGGAAGTCCGACGTCCTGTCCGACGCCGCCGTCATCAACGTCGTCGAGGTCCATAATCAGCAGAAACTCGTCGAGACGTGGAAGAATCTGGAGGCGTATAAAAAGCGGCCTATTTGGAAGGATTGGTGAGTGCGGTTTCGCTATGCATATTTGCATATTAGGTAGATAGACTAGGTTGTCCTGCCTGAGGAAACCTTCGTCTCTTCCCTCCCCCCCCCTCACCCCTTTTGTCCGCCGCTTATGGCGGCAGTAGAATATTTTCAATTAGTAGGCTAGCTAAACGTTAGCATTCGTGTAGGTAAGAAATAGGTCTATGTTTTCTGTTCACTAGTTTCGTTTTTGTGAAATTGTCTTGAATACGGTGGGAGTGGTGTGGTCGCCTATCTCCAGCCACCATCCTTTCGTCCCTTGCCATTACTACGCCGACGAGTCGCCTACGAATGCAGGTCTCTTCAGCGGGCGAGCCCCAATGTCACCTGGAGTTTCGGGTCCGGCGCGTTGGAGAGAAATAGGAATTAATCCGAGACATCAACCTTGTCCTCGAAGGATTCCTGGCTCCTCCTGTTGGCTTTAGACTGAATCATAAATTCCCGCTTTCTGCACCGGAAGGCATATACTTATGCCGCGTTTATTGCGGCCTATACGCCCCTGCCGTCCTGCAATCCGCGTAGCCCTGGCTTAGGACGCAGCAACTTTCTTCAATCGGAAAAGGCCTCAATGGAGGCCCATGGCTAGCTACAGCGGCAGCTTGCCGCCGATTTAGGAAAGCCTTGCGCGACTTAGGAAAGCCTTGCGCGACTTAGCGACATGGAACGGTCGCCTTAGGGTGCGCAGCAGCATGGCATGCCTCATACCAGTATAGTTCGTGAGGACGCTTTAGGAGGTGATGCGATACCAGCCGTTCCCAACCGGGCATGATGTACTGTAGTAGGCGCTTCGCAACACCCTATTCCGTCCATGGGTGCAGTAGTGTCGCCATCCATCTCGCAAGGATCGGGTAACCGACAAACAAAATGTTTACTCGCTTCCTGCGTATCCGTTCATGCGGCCTCGAATGAGGCGGACGAACCCCGAGGACCGTCTGACGGATAAGGGAGGGAGGGAAGGGCCAGCGCGGAACTACACCACACTAACGATGCATGCATGAAGCACGAAGACGCGTGGCCGTTTATCGGGATCCTGGCGACGCCCGCATAAGGAGTCAACAGCATTTACAGTAACGGGCGCATTCTTGGCTACACCAACACATGAAGCCTACATTAGTGATATGGATGATGAAACAAAAGGTTCCTTTAGCCATTTGACGATATGGGTCCCCTCATGCAGGGACTACCCCAGGGTTACTTGAGCCTCAGGGAGATTAAGGTCTGGAGTAGGCCCATCTTGGAGGTTGGCCACTCGCTTTCATTCGCTCGCATATTTGCGATGAGCTGATATAAAGTTTGCGCGTGCTCGGAGTACCTTTATCTATTTCCTATGAGAGGATAGCATCGGTGTGGTTAGTGCGAGAGCGAGGTTTAAAAAACAAAAGTACGTAGAAGAAGGAATAAGGAATAAGGGCTTTCTAAATGCCTATTCGAGATGCAGGACACCTTAATCTCTCGTGCAGGGTAACGTTCCCCATCCTTGAAGCCTCGTTGGGCTGGGACGTCGGATCTAGAACGCTGACCTCTCGGTCTAAGTTGGTGCATCTGCCTCCTCGGACCGTTCTAGAAATCCCTTCAGACATCCCTCGCATGCGATAGCGCTGCGGGATGGCTGACTTTGCACGCCACGTACGGAATCGATATTGGCCGAACTAAGCCATGCACATGAATATGAGTACCGTAGGTGCATCGTAGGTCCGGTGGTGATAGCTTATCTGGTCGTTTTGCAATCACATGGCCAATCACGGCCCGCCCGTCGCAGCGAACGGTCGCGATATGTCACGAGGATGCATCGTATATCTGGCGCCTGACATCACTTTTTGTGCTCATATACGGCCGAAACAGGCAGCCTTGGTCTTAAGAGCCTAGAGAAAACAAACACACGGGATGGCTGAGGCGGGCGCTACTAATGGGGTGGAAAGGGGTTGCGGCGGACACGTGGGTATTTGAGGGGATCGGAAAAGAAAGGAAAGGAAGCCTTCCATTAGGTTAGAGAATAGCGCAGTGGAAATGTTGCCGGATCTTCGTGCTATTGACGTTTTGTGCACGTCAAACGATGGTTGCAATCCATTTGACTAAAGTGCTATTGGTTAACGGTATACTTATCATAAACTACCTAGGTTAGGCATCTCGGACAGCGGCACGCACTTGTTGTACGCTCCAAGATTTGAAGGCAATGGAGGGTTTTTTTTTTTGTTCCCTGCAAGGATGACTGAACACAACCTTGAAGGCCCGTAGTTCTACCCATCTCACGGCAAGGTCGGTTAATCAAACTGGCCATTTTTGACGAATAAAGGGGAAGATAGGAGAGCACACAAGCACGATGGATTACTCTAATGACTAAATGATTAATCTCCATCTATGTCCTTTTCTGACGGTGGACCAAACCGCCCGTTCGAGACCCGGTCATGAATAATGATGAGGGCCTTGAGTGTGTGTGTACGTACCACCTATCTCCCAGCAGTACCAGTGCTTCCCAGAACGAGCATGCCCGGCATATCGCGCATTCCCGCCGGGTCTCGGCTAAGCGTAGGATTGTCTCAAATTGAAATCGCGATCGGGGAATTTAAAAAAATAAAAAATAAAATAAAATAAAAAACCATCTGTCTTGATCACTACACCACTTCATTGTTCTACTGTTACTGTTTTGTCCCGAGACCATGGTGGGTTCGAGAATGGATTCCAAAAGATGTTCTCGAACAGAAATCTTCTCCACAAATTTACCACCAGGCTGGGAAGAGAAGATTGAGTGCCGCCTGGGCGTTTCATCTTGCATTAGTTATGAACGATGATCAGAAACGATCATCCGTCGTTCACGGAATCTGGATCCTTCGGCAAACTTGGTGATTGGTTCAAGGGTCTAGACCTTTGCACAGAACTTGGAAGTCCAGACCAGCGTTGCCAAAGTGTTAAAGTGCTAAAAGTGCTAAAAGAGCTACTAAACAGCAGTCGGTATTCCGTCGGTACAAGTTGGGTAGGCTGATCTCACATCCAGGTATATGCCATGTGTCGATACTGCACATGGAGCCAAGGAGCGAGCCACGGAGCGCGAACAGTGTGAACGGAAAGCGAGGCGTAATTACCACGGACAGAACACGGAGGCTCTTCGTACCGAGCATAACGAATGAATGCCGCCGTGGAAATCGATCGATCTTGTGAGATTTCCCGCTTCAGCCCATTTGTAAGACGCTGGTGTGCGATCTCGATGATACCTAAGTAACCCGCGCGAAATGGTACGCAAATGGCAACGAATGGCGCGCGCGCCTCACTCTTGCGGCAACTTGATCGACAATCGCACGCCAGCACATGAGCACACACTCTCTGCGGGCCAACAGCGAGGTACTTTGTGGTTTGGGATTTGGCTGCATCATTGATTATGCAACGTAGTTCCTAAAGCTTCGAGAAAGACGCCATCGGTGTCTTTTCGGTCTTGGTGTCGCTTCATTGATTCTCATTTCCACAGGCATTCGTACCATGGGATTAAGTATGCCATTCGGAATAAATCTTAATAATAATATAAAAAAATCCAAAATGAATTGACCGATCTAGCACCGCGCTCCCCGCTGGCAATACTTAGGCAATAACCCGAGTGACCCCCTTACATGTAGGCAGATGCAGTGTACTGTAGTGTAGTACACTAGGCCTTCATTCCTCTTCTCCGCTTATCTCACAGTAGGGTAACAACACATCCCCCCGGCTGGATACTCGTGTACTAGAGGTATGCTGCGGCAACTTTATCGAATGGCGCGTGATGATCATCCGGGGAACATTTAGACTAGAAAATTAACTTTGGCAAGTGAAGGGTTCCGGGAAGAAATAGTTTTGCATCGCAGGATGGAACCAACATCATCACCGATGGCTTATGCCCATCGTGGGATAGACCGTGTGACCCAGCAGCCGTATAGAAGTCGCTGCATATGGGCAAACGACCTACATCCATTCTACTAGTATGCATACATACATACACTACATGGTGATTACACCAGACTCTGTCCGACCAGACTAGAGGCAGTCTGTGGAGGTGTTTGGGCAGCTCGGAGTTTCGCTTTCTGGATTGTTTGTTTAAGACTGTTTGTGGGATGAGTGATCATCACCGCATTCGGCCGGTTGCACAGTCTGGATCAACCTTTGGCTGACGCATCGGGATTCCCTCGATAGTGGGCAAATGGGAACCATAGTACCGCCAGTGGGCTAGGCCTAGCATGGGAGGTGCTCAAGCTTATATCAATTTTGCCAATTCTTATTCTACTATACTTACTACTTACCTACTGCTAGTGTACTATACCATTCCGGGCTGACGAGGCAGGACTGACCAGGTAGGGAAGAGGCCACGATGTGTGCATCTCGCCCGGCGCCGTCATCGCAACCGGGGCGAGTGAAGGACAGGATGAGCCGCCGAGCTACGCGCGTACCCGCTGTTGAGATCAGTTTCATCTTCATTAATCCTACCCGGCCGCAATCCTGCCGTGTGCTGCGAGCAATAGTTATTCTGTTGCCTATTTGACACAGGACACACGCGCCCCATAATGCAGTGCCTAGCATGTCGAATTGCCGATAGACTACTGGCATGTCTTGGCAAATTTGCTTTTCAAACCCCCCCTTTGCCGTTGTTGGGTACATTATACCACTATACCATCCACTATACCATAGACAAACATGGCTGCACTAGGCCGGGTGATATTTAGTGGCCATTGAGCTTCTTCGTGCGTTTAAATCGTGTCGAACAAGGACGGGCTGCAGAGAGATAAATTATCATGTAGGTGGTGTAGCATGGAGAGCGACCCGGACAGGGATAGAGAGCAGCTCAACCATGTATATGTAGGCATCTAGTTACTTAGTTAGCATTTGACACACACAGTGGGCGAAAGAAAGGCCTATGATACCTATGATACCTATGCGGATCTTGCTCTGCGTGTCGCTTTTACATGGGATTGATGAGAAGTCGATACGCAATCGTTTGGCCTGCTCTCCTCTTTTTTTATTAATTTTTTGGGTTTCATTTTGTTTTAGAGAATTGATAAGGCCCAGTGCCAAACGGCATCTCAACCAATAGGCCGTAGCATTCTCTCCGTCTGTTGAATTGAAGGTTGTGCTTGGACGGCTGATTAAGAATAGTGGCTCAACCACCATCGCCACCTGGGCCGTTTCCTCCAGGCTCGGGCAGTACTCGGGTGTTACTAGGGATCTGCTAGGAGAGGGAAATAGGCTTTAATTGGTCTTTGAGATCAAATATGTAGACCTCTCAGGATCTTCATGTCGATGCAGCTTGAGATACACGACGTTAAGATCTCGATACCATGAGTCAATGCCCACATAATCTTCCCTTAAGTAAAGGGTGGTGTGTTTTACTCTCCATGCGATAGGCAATTGCAACACTTTGAACAATACCTATTCTAAGACAGCTTACGACACCCTGTCCCGTTAAGTCGAGTCACCTTTTGCTGGCAGTCCATTTCTTCTTGACAACACTTTTATTAGTACGAGCCATCCCCTGGTCCCTTGTTGACAGCACCCGATCTAAGAGCCAGTACCCCGGGAAAAAACCTTTTGACAGGGCAATTGTATAGCTACGCAGGGCGGATAATATTACGTGGTTGCGTAGTGTATTTCGAGAAAAAGCTACACCGGTATTATCACATGGAATTTCTATCACAGAGGCGCAGTTCGAGCCCAACTAAGCAAACACCTTCGTCGTCCTGGTCACGTCGCCGAGAAAAACGGAAGCCTAATAGCCCGAAAGTACCTACCTTGGTAGGTCTACCTATCACGCTATTTTGGTACGACCTCAGCCTACTTTGTACCTGACCTGTGTACCTATCTTGGTGTCCTCCTGGGTTCTATTTTTCCATCGGACAGACAAAAGAAAGACAGCAAGACGACTGTTACCTGTTGCAGCTATTCTATTGGTGCTCGAGAATTGCCAATAGTTACGTTCCTACCAACAGCGTCGCATTCTACATCATCCTGCCTTCGCCCACGCTGCTTCCAGTTGGGGCATGACCTAGTCTACCTAACAAATCTATCCATCAATCAATCAACTCTTCACCACCTACCTAGTACCTACCTACCTACCTTAGAGGTACCTAACCATTAGGCAGTACTTGGGTACACTACAAGGCCCTGGAAGCCCTCTCTGCAAGCCCTGCAAGCCCTGCAAGCCCCTGCAAGCCCAGCCAGCCCAGTGCTATCCTAGCCTACTTAGTTACATTGACTTGGCACACTGGCCCCCACTGACTGGCCTCTCCCCCCCTACCCCGTTGCTGCCCAGACAGTACCCAGAGCAGTACCCAGAGCACTGCCAGAGTCCAGACAAAGTGCTACCTCTTTGGGTACATTGCACTAGTCTCCATCAGTACTAAGCTACGGAAAGGTTCACTGACCCATACCCTGACAGGGGAGTCCTGGTTCCGCCTGTGACACACTAGGTACGCTAGAATACTGGGCATCTGACATCCACTAGACGGTTCATAAAGGCAGCCAGATCCTTCTCATCCCAAGTTTACTGCGCTTTGTTTGTTCTCTACGATCAGCACAACAAAGAAGAGAGAGAGAGAAGGCATACTTCGACCTCCCCCACGAAAGCTTTCTGGCTTGCTCGCCTCCTAGCCTTGAACTCCTACCTCTTCGACACACAACCTTTGTCTCTTGAGACGTTAGATGCCGGCTCTCGTATCATCGAACCGCCCCGTCATGTCTACTACCACTCGCCCTGCTGCCACGCAGTATTCAAGCAACTCATCCACATCCTCGACCGACTCCGACTCCTCTTTCAGACTCAGTATGGATGTTCGGCCCGTAGCTTCGGTCGAAGTGCTACGTTGCCTTCGCTGCCACCGTCACGTGGAGACAACATCGACGGATGACCTCGCCTCGACCGGGATGATCCGTGTCGGCTTCAACCTTTACTACTGCACAAAGTGTGCAGCTGCGGTTGGCTACAAATGAGGTGTCACGCAAGTATCCAACATGGCTCGCTCATGACGGCTCACACTCTCAATTAGCGAGGACGGCTCGGACTCTAAAAGCAGATTATATTGACCTTGGCCGATCATGACCTGGATGGAGAGCTGGTGTTTAGGGAAGGGCCATATCCGATATGCGCTCGAGGATCGGAAACAGAGTTGCAGTCAATCCACGACAAGCAACCGACTAGACGATCACTGCATGCGAAGTAGCAGTGTGCTTATCCCTCCCACACAACACCACCACCACAATGGGAGCGATACAGATCCAGACCCAACACGATGGGAAAGTCTGGCAACATAAAGGGGCCGCAGCAATTTTCCCAACGGGTTGGATCTTGAACCGAGTGCTTGGAATTTTCGTTCCAGTCTCGGGGACTGACCCTGATCGTCGGTTGTACAAATTGTTTCTTCAGGGCAACGATCATCCATTTCCACATTCATCGCTAGGGGATCTACACCTTGTTTCACATGCCACCACACATAGTGACAAGGCCCGTAGCTACAGACACTACTGGGCACATCATCATGTGGACAGAGCTTCACATTGATTGGCTGCAATTGCAGCGAATGCAGGCTGTCTACCCATCAAGCACCTTGCTGGCGACACGGACCTCAATTGAGGCTTGGTACCATCCTACCAACTACCAACAACTACCCTACATTACATGGATCACGCCGACCTCATCACAATTAATACCAGCCCGCTATAGGGTGCCGAGGTCGACTATCATTCTCGCTCCCCTTTTGCCCTGATACCCTTTTTCTCGTTCCGTCCTCGATATCCAGCTGGCTGGGATTGATATTGCGGCTCACGAACATCCTATTTTCATTATCACTGCATAGAAAGCGCACACAAACGCCAGTGTCGTGTGCAACTTTCCCAGGCATCAGTCAATCCAATGGCAGGAAGTGGAGCAGTTTAGCGAGGTGCGCTTGGGAGTGTACAGCATATTATACAGTGTGTGTATGTGTGCGTATGCGCGCGCGCGCGCCTCTGAGTGTGTGTGTGTGTGTGTGTGCTGCGCCAAAGCCGTCTCGTCTCCACTATTTGCAGGATTTAGCGGACTGTCCGCATTCCTATATCCAGACTATGATGACGGGACCTTGCTTAGAGCTTGGTGGTGCGACAACGGGCGGCTGCGCCTTTCCCTCGGTTCCATTGGAAATTTTTTTCTGATTTTTCTCTTGTTGTTCGTCTACGTGTAATAATGAGTTACGTTGGAAAATACCCTACCTTGTCGATTATTTTTGATTTTTTTGACTTTTCCGTCAGCGTTGATTAGTTGAGATGATACCACAATCCAATTTACATGAATTCCCATTCCAACAATTTGCGTCCCTCTTATCTTGATGTGCGTGTGTGCGTGCGTGTGTGTGTTGTTGTTACATGGCGTCTTGGCCCCCAGATGTACGCTTGAACAGACACGAACTGCACGAAGCCGTAATAGTCGACCTAATCAAGCTGTTATGCCGCAACCCTTGTCGCTCACCAACGTCATTAGGCATATATTTATACCTACCCTGGACGTCTCCCGCCAATCAAGCCTCCCTGTCCCCTGCGGCCTCGACGGCCTCGACGGCCACAGTCAGTCAAGTACATAAGTCTAATTGGCGGTTTTGGGGATCCTTTTGGGGACCTTCCATCCATATCATCCAGTTGGTGAGAAGAGGGAACGACCAGGAGGACCATGCTGGCTGTTCTTCTATACTGTAGTAGTACATTCCGCCGTCTACGTGTACAGCATTGCCTAATATACCTCACTGCTTTTTTTTTATTTTTACAAATCACATGCGTGGATGGAAGTGTCGCTAGGTACGTAGATGGATAGATAATAGTATAGGGTAGGGTAGATGTAGGTCGTCATGGAGCGGGCAGGGCGCAAAGCGCTCAGATGCCTCTTTTTTTTTTATGGCCCCCGGGTTGCCATGTAGTAGAAATAGATAGATTAACCCGGGGCTGTCGGAGCGAGAGCTGGCCTTGGCCGGCAGGTGGGCTGGGCTGGGCTGGGCTGGGCTCTCTCTCTCTCTCTCTTCCCTTCATCGACCACGACGGAGGACGAAAGGGCAGGGCAGGGCAGGGCGCGCGGAGCCGTCGGAGAAGGGGGAAAATCCTCACGGCACTTTCGGCGGGGGTGAAAACGTTCCCGAAATTAGAAATAGCTGTGTTTTTCGCCGTAGCGTACCTAGTGTAGTGTACGAGGGGGGGCATGGCATGGCATGGATGGATACTACTGTATATCTATTTTATCTAACTAGGTATTGTACATGGTATGAAGAGAGCGCTGCAGCGCGGTGCAGCGCGGTGCAGTGCGCTCGGTACCTAGGGTTTCAGTCGGAATGCCTGGGGCAGGTAGCGCGGTGCATTTTTTTTACCAAGGTACCTGGCGAAGTTATGGAGAGCTTGCGAGGTGCATGGGAGGGCGCTACTGCATCGTAGACCCTGTCGGACGGACCGGTTGCGCTGGTTGAAGGGATGAACCCGCTCCACGCTACCTACCTAGGTATGTACGTAGTATGTACAGTTGCCGTATGTTCTTTTTAATTATTTTCCCCCAGCCATCATCACAATGGGGTGTCAGTCGCATTGTATCGTTTGTGTGTTATGTGTTGTACTGTCCTGTACAGTAGCCTCTGGCAGAGGTTGTCGTTGGCTAGTTAATATTCGGCTACGCGCCGCCGCAGCAAGTCAATATGCGAATATGCAAACCAACCCTGAAATCGAACCCTGAAGTTGCAGCGTTCCTTGCTCGTTCAGAGTGGTTTCCCGCCGCCGCCGGCTGCGTCGCGGCGGGGTGGCTTGCGCTTTGTAACGTTTCGTTATCGACTTGCTTTCCCTGATTCAAGATAGGGGGGGGAAGGGGAGGGGGAGGGGGAGGAGGAGGAGGAGCTTTACAGCGACAGCTAGCTAGACACACATGAATACATACATACTTACTTACTGTACGTATAGAAAAGACAGGATATCTTGTCTGAGCCTTGTCTTGGGTTTCGCAAATGGTTGCTATTTTGAATGGGGGCTGAGACGTGGCAACGACCGAGGTGCCTGACAGGTCACATCATCACATGCAGATTGACAAGACAAGACAAGACAAGACAACTTGTTGTCCACGTCGGCGTCTGTTTTTTTTCCTCGGTTCAAAAAGGTATCTATCTGCATGTAGAGAGGCCTATTGGAAATAGACCGAGGTATCCGTGAATTGAAATCGCATATTACTCATAAGTTGACAGGACATGCCGAAAGTCAAATATTTTTTCTTTCCTGGTAGGTATGTATCGCTTTCCGTGCCTGGCCCGACAGAACCAAACCGTCGGGTCTCCCGGTGTCTTTCTCGGGATTTCGTGCGAGCCGTGCTCTGTTTGGTCCCCGTAGGCTAAAATCGTGCCTAGCGTATTACACTATAAGCGAATAAGCTGGCTGTGAGAAAGCAATCTGTTAAGGTGTCATCACCGAAGGGGGAAAAAAAAAACCGAAAAAAAAAACAAAAAAAAAACTTGTATTTAGCCAGTAATCAGATTAATGTTACGAGTATACGGGTTACAGTATATTATTCCGGACACGCCGCGCTCGCTTCGTCCCGCCCTCTTTGTCACGCTACGTTAGAATCGCGATGTATGATTTTGTCTTGTTTTTTTATTGAAAGATTTTTTTTCCCTCGCTCTCCCCTTTTTTTCCCCTTCCCTCTTTCGGTTCGGAAGTCCCCGGGTCTTGTCAATATGCAGCCACGAAGCTACGTGCTTACCTTAGGTATGAATTAGACGTCTTCGGTGATCCTGATGTTGCTCCGGTGGGGGCGGACCTCGAGGTATCTGCGAATGCGCCATTAAGTCTACATTGTCTCGGAGGTACTTAGTAAGTGAATGAGACTATGAGGTTTATTTTTATTTTTTAATTTTATTTTATTTTATTTCATTTTATCTTAGTGAGTAACCATTGTATTTTATTTTCTAACTAATCATTATCACGGGTATTATCACTATTATTATTCTTTTCTTTTCTTTTTCTCCCTCCCCCCCTTTCCCCTCATATGCCGTGCTACCAGGATCGCGTCTGATCACCAAGATGGGCCTTGGCGCCGACTGGGCGTCGATGGGGAGGTATTCGGCAGGCGGATGACGTCGGGAGGCCTATCTATCATAGGTACTTAGGTTCTGCTTTTGGTACGTGGAAATGGAGACCAACGCGCGGCCTGAGGCGGAGGGCATCTTCATCCAGCCTATCATCCCCCACATGACGGAGTTCCTATGTGTGTAGGTCACGATAAAGCCCAACTGGATCCCTATGCGTTTTGATGAAGTCAGATCAGGTGACGGAATTCAACTTTGTATTACGTGCGGCGGCCTTACGAGGCTACATACATGTAATCTGGAGGCGGCGGAACCTGCAGCTCGTGACAATCGGTGCTAAGTGGTTGAGATCGGGAGTTTGGGGAGATTGGGCTCGGTACACGACTTAGGTAGTGATATCATTAAGAGCAATGCTGTACAACTACTCGCCCGGTTTAATATCAAGACAACTATACCCCCGTCCCAAGCCGTTGTCGTCAGAGCCCATCTACCAATCCCCAGAAAGGCATAGCCTCGATCGACGGAGAGCTCCCCGATTCAACGATAATTGACCGACGAATGGAAAAACGAGGACAGGGCTGTGAATAACCTCATTTTTTGTATTTATCATTTCTTATTCCCTTGGTTGGGCTTTAGCCCCCGCCTCGCATCATCGCATCATCGCATCCCCCTCCAGAACCCAACAGCTTCGACTAAGGATGGCTCCTCCGTCATAAGTCGTGATCTTGTGACACTTGTGCAAATCGCCCACCCGCGGCCTGACTAAACCGATGAACCACGTAGCAGAATTCGCGGGGTAGGCGGTTACGGAGAAAACGCCGATACGGGTGTTTCCAGGATGGAGGGCTGCTTTGTCGCTAAGCGAGAGCGGCTGCACACATACTTAGACCTGTCTCAGATTTAAACAAAGCTGGTTTAGCTAAACGGTTCGTGCAGGACCCTTTTGCTTTCGCAGAAGATGCTACTCTGCTGCTATCTGTGTCAATAAAATAAATGTGACTTTGGGTCCGTTTGCCCTCTTCCCCTCCCCCCCCCTTCTCCCCGCATACATTGCGTATATCGACTTTGAGGCCGCTAACCAGTAAAGGCGCCGTCTCCGCGGCTATACCCATTACTAATAATAAATCCCCCTCTACTACTCTAGTATAGTACGGTGCTGCTGCGGGAGATGGTGGTGCTATGAGTGATATACATAGGAAAGGGGGGGTAACGGGGGTAGTGACGCGATGAGAGAAATACCATACGTATACAGTACAGCAAGCATAAACAAGCCACGCCATGCATGTGCATACTGGATGCAGAGCAGCGGGAAGCACTATACAGTCGGCGCACGATGATGTCGTCGTGCAGTGCTGCTGGCGGGGGGACAACAACCCCCAGTCCCCCCCAGTCCAATACTTAACTCTACTTGCCTTACCTGCCATGCCGCAACACTGGAGCAGATCTTTTCGGACCCTGATCGCCCGATAGGGTCGCTGGTGGGAAACATTGGGGGCCGAGGTAAGCAGGTAATGTGGCATGTTAGACGGATGAATTGAGTCGCAAGGTTATGCCAAGACAGCAGCAAAGCAAGCAAGAACCCATCCCAATGTTTCAGTCTACGGCCGCCTATTGCATGTGATGCGAGACAAGAGAAGAAAAAAAGCCCTTCCTCGTATTTATCTGCCAGTGTGAAATGAGGCTATTCCGGGAAGAGACAATTCCAATTATTGTGCCTCAGCTCGCTTTACTAATACGCGGTAGACCCCGAAGCTACTGTATGCAGTAGACTAGTTAGGGTATTCGCTCAAGACAGTAAGTAGTGCTACTACTACCTTGAGTACGAACAGAAGTACGAAGGGCTCGGGACGGGTTTTCTAGCTTGTTCTTTGTGTTAGTTAGTTCAAGAGCTGACTCCGTGACAACTTTATGTTACTTACGCCGCAAAAGGTAACGCCTGTGGGACTCGTAGTAATGGGATATCTCTTTTGCTGTCGCTAGGGCTCACGGCAAATGCTTGCTGATCCTCCACTACGGCTGAGCTGACTCATTGTGGCGGTGCGGCTCCTACATCTACCTCTTCCCTGACCGCCGTCTCGTTGTAGCCGTCGGTGAGTGCTCCCTTTCGCGACTCAACTAAAGCGTCTTACTGGAGATAACCGAACCGTCGAAACCCCGGAACACCTCGTACTACTGTTTCTTTACATCATCTTTAAGCGTCACTGTTGAATCGAGAGTAATGCTGTATTGAGTACTCTTGTCGGTGGCCTATTGTACAACACAAATCAGTCAATAAAATTGAGCGCGGCAAGAGCAGCAGCGGTAGGGTTGCAAAGTAGGAGATGTGCGCGGCTCGAATCTGGACAGCCTCTGGTTCGATCGGTCCATTCTCCGCTTCTTCCTTATTGGGCCAACCTTCGAACCCGGGACAATCCCCGAGCTGTCAGGGTTGATTGATAAAACAACCGTCTTCAACCGTAGTTGGGTTTTGCGATTTAAAAAGAGACCTATCTACTCTGGCTGTAACCGAGAGAAATCCCTGAGACACCCAATGGACGTACGCTTGCGGTTTTCGACCTGGGTATCCAATGAGACTGTTATTTTTATAACTCGACTGGTAGTCTCATTCTCAGTGAGCCCTTAATCGGGTCCGGAGCTTGAAGCAACCTGACTGATGTCCTAGGAGAGAGGCGAAGAGAGCTTGCGTAAGATGCTTTACGAAACTCGGAACGGTTAATACACATTATCTGTGTTGACTGGACCTCATATGGGTCCATTTCAGGGTCCTTGGACAGCGACATCACCAGCTCTTCCCGTTCACGGGACTGACGCCTTGGATAGTTACGGGAACTGGGCTGAGCACGAGTAGAACGTGGGTGGCGCACGTCTCAAAGTAACGGCGAACCGAGTGCTCAAAAACGTGCGATTTGAATTAGCCTCCCAGCCGTCGTCACGCTGAGCTCATCAATGAATGAAGGACGGGATGGCGCAGGGGGCTTATTCTGCGGCGGCAAATGGCTATCGAGGCGCCTAGGCTCGAAGTGTGTTTACTTGCCACTCGTAGCTTTATCGTGCCGTAATAGCCTTAGTCGTGCATGAGCTATAGGTTACTCCCTCGATACTACACAGAGAGCATAGGCGAAGCCGTAGGTAGGTAGATGGTCCATTCATAATAGGTATGAAAGTGTGGTTGGTGTACGGTACTTGGATGTCGGGTATGTCGGCAAGTGAGCATAACTAAAACTACACTGATAGTCATCAATTTTACTATAAGAAACAGAAACTTACGAATTCCATATCAAAGCTAAGTAGTATCTTAGACGTATATTTTTAAAAAAAAAAAATTTTTTTTTACTATGCGAACTATCACCTGTGCTCAATTCTTCATCGGCTCGCCTGCCTGCTGCCCCTCTAGGATGCCGTGAGAGGGAGAGTGATTCATTCATTGTGTTTACAGCCACGTTGAGACTACGCTAGATAAAGATATTAACTACTCTGAACACTATCTTTTCTGTTCTGCTTTTCAAACTATATTAGAACACACGTTGGGAACTAAACATATTTACTTTACCTAAGTAGGTAAGTTCTATGCTTCTCACAAGAGCTTACGCTGACTGTACCGACGACATTACGACTGAACCTTAGCTCAATACAGAGCAGTGTTTCTTTGTCCCTATAGCAGCAAAGTGTACTCTTCCTCAAACTAGACAATACAACCATGTTCGAGCCCTCTACGGAAATTAACACCATTCATACCCTTTTCGCAAATATGATGAGTCAGTTTTTTGCCGCTACATTACCATATCATCGTACTACCTGATCCGATATAATAGCGTAATATTGGAGCTAAGGCATGATTTTTTTTTTCGGCTTATGCGTCTCGCGCCTTATTACTCAATGCAGAAGACGGGCACACACTAGTTCGTGACTCGGGACCAAACTCGAGATTTGATAGGGCGTACTATACACAAGTGATGACAGGCGACAAAACAAAGAGACCAAATTGGCCTGCATTTGAAGATCCTTCATCCGAATCCTCTATAGGCGATCCCAGCCGGGACGTTCGGACGTCCGAGAACCCAGATAGGAAACCTCGACAGTAGTCAGTGTCTCGGCCCTTGGTCCTTGCTGATTGATACCCTTCAGACCCAATGTGCTCGCGAGGATTTCGTAACTCCGCGATTACCCAACCAGACAGGCGGACAGGCGCACGAAATTCTCCGCCGGGTAAGCGAGGGGACGGTCGCCTCAGATGATCGGATAGTTCGGTACCATACTGAAAGACACGAGTGTAGTACTAGCGCCGGTCCTTGAATATATACCGAGAAGCGTCTGACAGGTCATAACCAGCCTCATAGGAATTACATGTAGACGTACATCCGGAACTGCCGGGTAAAGTGGAAGAACGGACAACCCGACCCGCTCTACCGGGCCACCACGGCGTTGCTGGTACCGATACTGAAGAGAATGGCACGGCGACATTGGGTTGAAATTTTCAATTCTTCCTTGTTGCGTGGACTTTTTTACCCCGTTCGTGTTCGCCGACCAAACTCCTGGACCCCGTACTGAGATCGTAAGACTTGCCCCCCACCCTAGCCCGATCTTCTCGATATTTCGTCCTGATTATTACTGGTTGTTCGGCACCCGTGCCCCTCTTGCGGAAAGTCCTAAAATACATACCTCCGGTGACTTGTCCGCTAACCAGGGGCCTCTAAGAATTCTCCATCTTTATGTCTTCGCTGTTCGCCTTGCCCAAATTTTTCAATAAATAACTACGCTTGAAGTACTCGTTGGGATGGACCATGGTTTCAAGCTGTGCAGAGGTCATGATGCTTTCCTCTTTGGCCTTCTTGATCTCGTTCTTATGAACGTGCTCAAAGACACTAAATTCCACATGTTAGCGTGGAACGCGATAGAGAAGGCTAAGTAGTCGTACCGGTTACAGGCCATATGGAATTTTTGGCTCTCTTTGTCTTCTTTGACACCATTTAGAACGGATCTATCCGTGATGCCTACACCTTGCAACAGTGCAGTGAGGTTTTCGAGGCTGAAATGGCGATATGGACATCCGTGCGCTTCGCCGGGGCCAGGTGGATGTTCTGTCAAAATCTTCTGGCATGAGAAAGGCGAGTAGCCACCTCCGCGTCGATTCGAGTCGCCGCCGACATCACCATACGAATGCCGTACATTATATCTGTATTCCTTGTTGAATGTATCTTCTGTGATCTTATGAAAGGAGCTACGCCAGAAGATCAAACATTCTTCTAAATTCAGGCCGATCCCCTTCAAGAATAATGTGTACTGCAAGCGGCCAAAATGCTTGAGATGTGCGTCTCGTCTCAGAGTTCTATGTAAGTTCTGCATGCACAAGGGAAATTGCGCTGAAAGAGTGTCGATATTCCGTGCTGAGATGTCGGCGCCGGGCACTGATGATGTAGAACTCGTGTAGGAGGCGTCGGGTGTAATGAAGTTTTTGGATAGATGATTCAGTATCGGCGTAAGTCGATCGTCTTCATCTAGCCGTGGTAAAGCGCGAGCCGTTAACTAGACACTAGTCAATCGAGAAAATCACTCTTCACAAACAGAGGGAGTATAGACATACCTCTAATGCGCGATCTAGTCGTTTGGTAAACTCGGCAACCACCATACTGGATTGTTCCTTGGAAGGCACATAGGCTTTACCGGCTTTCATGAACACCCGCCTTGATTCGACTAAATCAGGCACCCTTTCCCAATCTACTTTGATCCAGGTCGTCTCCTCCTCGTTACCCTTTTTGGAACCCATTACAGCTGCCAGCTCATCTCGGTACTTGTTTCGTTCGTCTTCAGTCACTTGTTCACAGTCTAGGTTGACAGATTGTATGAACGCATCCTTATCCCGCGGGCCCTCTTCGTTCAGCCGTAGGCGAAACAACATTGTTTCAACACGGCTAAACCTCCGGCGCAAGTCTTCGGTCGACGCAAATGCTAGCCGTAAAATGAAATGGCTGTAGTGGTCTTTCTGGCGCTCCTCAGAGAGCTTTACCGAGGACGAGGAATTTGGCTGCAAAAAGAGATACTTCTCAAGTAACGGCTTCATATGTGAGGCCGTTTCGGCCAGGGACTTGTTGCGAAAGGAACATGCTTCGAGTTCGGCGAGGACTTAAGACAATGAGGTTAGTAAAACGACGTGGCACCGTCTGGGGTAGCAATAGCAAGCCTACTTCTTAACCTGTCAATCGCCCATTGCTCAAACTGCTCGAGTGTGATATCTGCGGTCGGGGGCGTAGCGTAAAAATTCAAGCGATGATTGTATTCCGTCTCCTGGTACGTTGGGGTGGCAAACTGTTTCTTGCGGTGGTCGGCGAGAATTCGCCGCTTCGAGTCGGAGCGATTGAAATCCTGTCGAAGCATGCTGGCGGCGAGAATGGAATCAGATTCAGTCAGTGCTGCTTTACTGGTATCTGCCTGAAGTCGTAGTCATGCGATACGCTATACGTCGTAATGTGTAATGCGTAATGCGTTATGCGTTATTCGTCATGAAGGATGGATGAGCAAGCTGCTCCAAGGCGAGAAGTGTGCGACGCGATTTGCTGGAGAAAACACGCGTCGCAGGCCTCTGAGGCGAGGGGACGACGCGTTAATTGCTTTACACCATGTCTTACCGGTGTGGGGATGCTACCTTGCTGTAGGTACTCTAATAGGTACCAATGTGTTTTTTAGTGGGGATGTTAGGTGGACTGTGAGCCCTGTGACCTGACGTACAGCCACCAATGATAGCTACACTATTGGAGAATTGGAGAGAGGTTTACCCGTAAAGAAGCCCGTGTAGCTGCCCGAACCAGACGTGGACGCTGTCCAGTTCCTAATTTACGAGGTACAGAAGCCACGCCGAAGCCACAGAAGGTCCCCTAGCACCGCCCTAACCTACAGCAGGCTAGGTGGATGCAGTCAGTAAACTTGGCTCAACTGACTGCCTTCACACTAACTACACCACACTACAGTAGCGTACATCTCCGGCTCCGCCATCTTTGCCATCGTGCATCCTTGGATGGAGTTCCACTTCGTCTTCGTTTCTCGTCCACTCTGATCGCCCTCTAGCTAAACCGGCTGAGCAAGCGGCGACGAAGGAGAGAAAAAAAAATTACTAAGTCGCCGTACGCTGCGCACTCCGGTTGCCCGCCCAGAGCCCGCCCGAGCAGTACCCGAGCATAGCGTACGCTACAGCTCGAATGTGTCACGCCTCCCCGCTTTTAGAGGCAATAAAACGAATGTACTATGTATTGTGACGGGACCCGAGGCAATGTCTCTATTGAGAGATCTACGCTATCTGTCTGCCAGTTACCGATCACACGCTAAGCTGCCGCCGTCTAGCTAGTGTAGAGATCAGTGTGCAGGGCTTCTGTGCAGGGAAGGCGACACGAGACAAACAGGGACGGGAACCAGATTGCGAGGTCATAACCTGCGAACTATGCAGCCCCGTTATAGATACTAGTAGGATCGATCACGGGTGGCAGACGGCCTCGTCTTCCCTGGGTCTTCCCTGGAGGGGCTTCCTTGGGCTTCCTTGATGGGGGGGGGGGGGGGGCTTCCTCGGGGAGCTTCCTTTGGGGTTTCCAGAATGTCAGAATGTCAGAATGTCGGGATGACAACCCACCCGTGGCAATCATCAGACCACCCCCACAAGCACTTTGGCGGCCAAGGTGCGTCACTCTTTCTTACTCAAACACCTAAGGATTCTAAAGCAGTCCTAAGGAAGGATTCCTGCTAAGAGACTAGCCGGTGGTGTAGCCGGTGGTGTAGCAGGTGGTGTACTACTAAGTAGGTGGTGTCCTGCTAGCACGTACATCTGCGACCTGATCTGTACTCGGAACAGCATCTCCTAACACTACGCTAGAACAAGCGTCATTACCTGGTATTTACCTGGCATCTGCCTGGCATTTCCTGGTCGCCCCTCGGCAGCAGCCAATGGACACAATAGTCTTCTGCAGGTCTGCTGCTGCTTTCAGCTGCTTTAAAACCCTACCAACGTGGTTTTCAGCCCGCATGTTCACGCTAAAGGGGTCAGTGCAGCTGACTTATTCCCCTATTGGGCGACCCCCTGCCCACCGGGCCAATCACCACGAAAGTCGACATATCCTAGAGCGTCGTCCGCCTCCGCTTTTGTTGCTTTGTATCAAGTGTGCTTCAACTCTATAACCTGAAGTAGATAGCCTTCTGCTTCGTGGCTAGCTTACAAGATGGCAAACACACAGCCGCCCCGACTTTTAAATCATCTAAACCGGTCGCAAAAATACCAAGATGCTTCTGTTATTCGTGGTACCGTATCAATCAAGTCTGACCAGCCATTGTTGTCATGCACACCGAATCTGGAGAATCATCGTCTTCCAAACGATATGCGACTTCTGAGGACTGGCCTAAATTTCAGCACGTCATTGTGCGGCTCTACGTCGAGGAGAATAAGACACTAGAAGAGGTCAGGCAGTATATGGAAGAGGAACATGACTTTACCGCAACGTATGGTAGACCGCAAAGCTGGCCTGGCGATGGAGAGAACCCTGCTAACTCGTCAAAGCATCTCCATGTACAAGAGACAGCTTGCCTCTTGGAACGCTTTCAAGAATCTGCGTTTCGACGAAGTCTTACAGATCCTTCGCCTAAAGAGACAGCGCGAAGCAGAACACAATAAGGGCTCCGTTTTTTTCGTAAGAGATCGGAAAGTGGAGTTTGACAGTCTTCAGATATATATATCCCGAAACCCGTCACTCTATGCAAAGCTAGAGTCCGGAGAAGAGCCCCACTCAGATGCAGTCCGGGACGTCAGCTGTCGCACTCCGGCTCCGTTGGAACCCCCTTCAGACGCATCAGAACCATACAAGCGTGCCCAGGAGAAGGCCCCAGCAGTCATGCCTAAACCTACGGATGAGCTTCACGAGGAATTAATACAGTCTCTTCAAACTTATATGTCCCATGGCTTCGAATCGGGCACATGGGTTCGGTCTGGGGGTCACTACTGGAGTTCTAGAGGCCATCGAGGCCCCGCGGAGCTGCTCAAGTCTTTGCTGGACAGGTGTATGACAGCAGCACTATCCGTGGGTCGTCAGGTTGAACCCGCCTCTATACGACATGCGCTTGACGCTCCCTTTAGTCTACTGATTCGAGTCTTCAAAAATCCTCCACCGGACATGATACCCAGGATACTCTGCATTGCTGCTCGCCTAGAATCTATTGGTCGGAAGGAGATACAAGGCATTTTATTACAATTCTGTTCTGACCTCGCCAGAGCTCTATATGGCCGAGGCCATGCTCTTTCCAACTTCTGGCAAACTCTCTTTGACGTACCAGCTGCTGAAACAAACAGGGCCATCGTCGTTGTACTCACACACTGTGTATCTGAGTTCGAAGGGCGTCTCGGTATTAGCCATTCACTGTCAACAGAAGTATATCTCCTGTACTTCGATGCAGTCGAGAGACAGAACGATCCCAAGGTCCAAGCCGAGAATCTCGATTCCCGACTTTCTAAACTTGAGGAACAAAATATCGACCCTTTTGTCTTAGCAACGCTAAAATTTGAACATGCATTAGCAGCCTGCAAATCAGATCTTGCCGATGGCCAGCTAGATAGGGCAGATGACGTCTTAGCTCAAGTAGACGCTACGGCTCTCTCTCCCCGAGATAACTCGTTTCGGTGTGTTTGGCTCGGATACGTTCGGTGGATGAAGGGGGATATCACTGCTGCCGAAAAGGCATATAAAGATTCTGTCCAGGCGGCGAAGTTAACCGGGTCTCGGGATTGTGTGTGCGAGGCTCTTTTTCAGCTTGAAACATTCTACTTGCACAGACAAGAACCACTCCGAGCCGAGGGAATACGAGCGGAGAGGCTTAATACTCTTCGTAGGCTGGGCGCCATCACCTGGACGGACCGGGACAGCTCGTTGGGAAAGGACCCAGATAATGACTCGATGGTGACAATTATTCACATAGGCTCCGACGCGAGCAGTGAGGTGTGGGATCCATCGGCTGCGACTATTATGATAGAACATCACGATTTATTTAATGAGGTATCGACTGGCGTTTAGGGTATAGGGCAATCATGATTAGAAACTCCCATGTTTTACTTTCTTATTTATATTTTTGATTTACGCCGTCTACTCTTCTATGTATTCCTAGAAAGACTAGCTTACTAGAGCTCAAGGAACTCGAATTGACACCTCTGCCCTCTAGTTGTGTTTCTCTGTCAAGGCAACCCCTTATCAGCTGTGGCTCTTCACTTTTTCTTCTGCCGATTTCGCTTAGCTCGAGACTTTCTTTTGTTAGACTTATTTTTTCTCTTCCTTTTATCGTTTGCTTGCTTTTTATCGTCCGTTTTCCCATCGCCTTCGTCATCTTCCATCCCGTCACCTTTATCATCCTCTATCTCATCAATTTTGCCGTCTTCCGTCCCACCGATCTTTTCACCGTCTGTCTCATCGTCTTCGCTTCCTCCTTGCTTTTTATTGCCCGCTTCATTGTCGACATCGCCAAGTACGGAAGGGAGGGGAGGGAAAGAGAATGAACGATTTTGCAAGTCTTCGCACACGGGACATTCTTTTCCATCGTGGATCATGCAGGTCTTGGGTGTAATGTGGCTCGGCAGGCCGTATTTGGTAGTGAGTAAGTGGGAAAGGCCATCTGCCGCTTCTTGATTTTCGCCATTCGTGTCCGGCGCAAGGGGAACGGGCGATGCTAAGGGTGCCAGCTCTTCTTGACACCTTTGTTGAAGCTCTCGTAAATCCATTTGTATTTGCACACATTGAGCTTGCATCTTAACCGACTCAATCACTACAGGACTTGAGGTCAGGGGCTGTATGGTATGGATGACGCAGAAATGCTTCAGGTTCGTCGAATTTTTTTTTTCGTGTGTAGATACACACACAGCCTCTTGACCGTGCACTGTACTAACGCAAGAAAGGGATGGCTCTGGGAACCAACTTACTCAGGAAAGTATCGAAGCCGAAGAGCAATGCCTGGCTGCGCGTCCAAAGAGACTGACCCTTGCGAAATACCTTTTGGACCCCGGGACGTGGTGCATCAAGAGTGCCGTCGCTGTCGGTGAGCTCACGGCCCTCCGTGTCGTAGGCGAATTGCAGGAACCTGTCTTTGTCTTTACTCCGATAAACTTCTTTACACCTGAGATGCGCGAAGACCGCCGTTTCTGTGTAAAACTGGCCACTTTCGTCGAACAGGAGCAAAAAGATTTTCTTGACTTGCTCCGCCACCCGTCTCAGCTCGGTCGGCAGTTCGCCGATGTAGCCATTGGTGTCCTGCTGTGTTTGCTCGATAGATGTCATGGCGCAGAGATACGTATTGTGCGAGTTACTGTATTTCGATATCCGGGCCTAAGGCGGCTGGTCTGGAGGTGTTGCTTCCTTGCTAGTCGACCGACCACAGTCTACAGCTTCTAAGTATCGCGATTGAGCCTCTCATTAGTTACGAATGTAGAGGCAAGTTATTCTGGTCGGTAAAAATAAGGCCCCAAGAAACATAGAAGTGCTTTTGTAGTACTATTTTCGGGTGGTGTTTACTTAGACCGCATTATCAAAACTCGTACCACTACTACCTACAAGACAAAAGCCGTAGCGACCTTGGTGGCACCCTAGCACGTAAGGATCTGACCTGACGGAGGGCTCGTCATGACTACGGAATGTTCAACTAACATGCATGGCTTGAGGGCAAGAACACCTCGAAGTACAGTGAATGTTGAAGAGGGAGGGACTGTACATGACCAACAATGGGACGGATAGTACACAATCTCTAATAGTACATAAAGAGGCAGTGACAACTCCTGTTGGTTTTTGACTCTTGTGGCATTTAATTACGCGAAACTAACTCATTGTTGGCATAATGCTTATACTGAGCTCTCTCGATTAGAATCACTATCGTTAAGAAGCTCGAAAGATTCCCGTATGAAGGACAGGTAAGCCTCAGATGTCGTATTTTAGACGCAACAGAATAACGCGGTAGACGTTAGTATTTCCGTCACCCTGAGACACCGCCGTGCTAAGAGGTTGACTGCTCTCCAGGGTGATTCCTCAGACATTTGTCTACTGTTGTTATAACCCCTTATAGTACTAGAGAACTACGTTCACTCATCATCCACGATGACAGTAGATACAATACAGTTAGGATTTGGTCTTGTGGCTAATATGTAAATGTCTATTACCCAATAAGCGACTGACTCTATGCGCCCAAGGGTATGCTATGCTTGCGCATTCTCTCTATCTTAACATGAGAAATATCTATGTGCTTGAATACCTTGTGAGGGAGATCTATGACTCTATGTGTGAGAATTATGCTATCATAGGTAACCCTATGAAACTGGCCCTCTACCTGAAGGCATGTGTGAGTGACGATAATGATTCATATCGAGTCCATTTCCGATTTGTGGCAGTCTAGCGTGATAGGCTTCGCGCTGTACGTAGCTGACGATGGTCGCAAACCCTAGTCGCGACTCATGGGTAACAACCTTGTCCTCAAGGCTGCCGAAAGGAGAGTCATCACAGCTTTCAGCACAGCTTGAATGTGAATGGCTCTCAATTGCCTTATCGATGCCAAGTACGGGCTGAGCCATCTTCCATGGGCGTAGCCACCCGCAGCTTTGGTCGGATCGGAAGTAATTAAAGCAATAATATGCAGTCGGACGCAGTCGAAGTAACCATATCCGCCGATTTAGCACAGATCCAGCTCTGCCCTGCCAGATCGTTGGCATGGAGATCCACTGCGGGCAAGGTGCCCACGTCTAGAGCGGCGTCCTTGACATCGCCACCTCGTAAAAACGCGGCTCACGGGAACGTGGCGCTGTTCCAGGACTCGTCCGTAGTGTAACTTCTCATCAACATCGCCCAGCGACGTCGATGTAACCTCGGATCTTTCAACGATCAACTTCGAAAAGCCGACCAATTGACTCACTGCGGGAAACGCCACAACTTCAGCCTCTCCACTACGTTATATCCCAGCCCCAAGAAATCACATAGCGTGACCCAGGTCTGGGCCTGAGCATGCGACTCGTGAGAGAACACGTCGAGTTCGAGGAGCTGTGAAGCACCTGTCCCAGCGTCCTCCATACCAGCGAAGAAAGCGCGGATCGAGTCCGTGTCATCAGACCGTAAGTCCCTCCCCACCCGCCGTCCCTGGGAAAACACCCCCAGCCAAGAATACGAGTCTGCCGTGAAAGTCGGCAGGATGAACCTTGCCCCAGGGTTGTCCTGCGATATGTTCTTGTACGCGGCCCCTGGCTCCAGGATGGTGTATGTGCTGGGATCCAGGCCGAGGTCTACACCGCCGGCACCTGTGGACTCAGAGTAACTGTACCCGAGGGTGTTGAGTGCCGAGGACATCGCTGTCAGGGCGGGGTTACTCGGCATGAGGATGTAGACGGTGGGCGAGGAGGCTTGCGCGAGGACCAGACCCGCCAAGGCGGCGGGGAGTTGAAAGAAAGCCTTCATCCTGATCGAATATACCTATCGACTTTTTCCGATTTCACTTCTTTTTTTTTTTTTTTTTCGACTTTCGAGTAAAGCTTTAGCGGGTGCGCGAAGGTGCTTAGCAGACCAGATTCGGACACGAGGGAGAGAGAGACAGAGAGAGACAAGAAGAAGAAACGGGAAAGATTGTCGTTCGGGTTCTGCGAGAACGAGCTGAAACGAAAACCGGTCGAGAGTCTCGAACCCTTTTTATCACCGAACTTACTGCTTTTGCCCGTCACTAGATGCTTAGATCGCTTTAAATATGGCTGATCCAGGTCGATCAGGGGCTGGCCGCTACGCTAGCGTAGCTGAAATCGACAGGGGCCGTCTCGTCTCTTGGAGGGTATCATCCATCTCACCTCATCTTGATCTACCTACTACATCCACTACTTGTTGTATTACGTGGAAACTGTAAATAGCGAACTCCACGTTTATCGCGGTAGCGTAGCTGATCACTTGACCGAATCGGGAGCGTTTTCTACTCGCCTTGTGTCATACACTAGAATACCGACGTGCGGATCATCTATTACCACACACAGCCGCCCGTCCCCCAGAGAAACCATCCTAGCTATCAATAAGTCTACACTAGGTTATGGAGCGGTCAAGGAGATCACATACATAGCATCACCTAACCTGATGTAGAGTCAGTTCTAGACCCAGGACTCCAAAAAGAGGCCGCCCCCCTTTTTCTTGGCGTCTCTAGCGCCATATCCACATCACAGGCCGGCAAATGCTTCAGCTGCGCCTCATCCATCAATCATCTTTATGTAACATTATAGATCATACAATAGTGCAATTTAGGCAATTTAGTCCACGCTATTTTTGACGCATTTTCATGATCGAATGTGATACCTAGTTTTTCTCTCAAAGTTGCGGTTTCATACTATGTGCCTATTCACATCGACACATGATTGCTACGCTTTAAAGTACTTAAAAGGAATGTAGATAGAAATAGGTACTACCTAGCCACTTACCGCCCCATTTCGTGATACCAATCAATGTTAGACTACTTACACGTGTACGACGCAGATCCGACCCCACGTTTCCCTCCCTACACTAAAAGTAAGCTTAAGACTAGACTCTGGGACAGTAGGTAGTGTAGGCAACAGGATTCCTGAATCATGCGGCAATTGCTATGTTTTATTAACGTTGTTATGCGTTATCAACCGCGTCATCATGCGGCACAACGGCTATCTGGAAGCCGTCGTTCGGCTGTACAGCCGATTGTCGCGGATGAGCTAGTTACCTCATCCAAAAAGGGGTTGGTTCAACGCGCTACTCTGTAGCCCAAGCGGATTGCGCCCCTCAATGCGAATATGGTCGCATCTTGAACCGCCTGTCTTCCTCCGGTCGTTGCTCTAGAGGTACGTCTACAAATATAGGTTCAAGGTACCATGCGGGATCACCATGATATCCGTTCCCGTTGCCCTGCCCCTCGTTGGCCTCAGTTTGCGTGATGCTCCATCCATTGCCGAGCCATCGTAGCATGTTCGCTCGAGGCCCATCGCGGCTCTCCCAGTCGAAGTCCTCCCAACGAGGAGCACGTAGCGTCTCGATCGCATGCAGGGTGCTGCCAGGCCAAAGCCCGATGATCCTATCTCCATTGCCGCCGTCGCTCTTATACCAGCTCTTACACTTGTCGGTATAAACGGTGCCTTTGAAGTACACGTGGCAATATTCGCGCCAATCGCGCACTCTTGCCGGCTTGACCGTCATGGTCGCGTAATCCTCTTTCTGTAGCTTCCGGATACACTTCACAATGTAATCGCCCTCGGCCTCGAGCATCGCGGTTAGCGACCCGGCTCCGATCGCGGAGTTGGGTCCTAGCATCATGAAAAAGTTTGGGAAGGAGTCCACGGCTAGCGATAGATATGCTTCGGGGAATGGCGTGAAGCGCTCAGCAAGCGTAAGACCTCCCCTCCCCGTGATTGTGAAAGGTGGTGCCTTCGAGGTCTGGAACCCCGTTGCGCAGATGAGGACGTCAAGGGGCACCTCACGCCCAGACGCGAGCTTCGCGCCGTTCGACGTCACGGCTGCGATTTCGTCTGTGATAAAGTCTACGTTGCTTTGGGTCAGCGCTTCTAAATACCCCGGTCCAGGCGTCGCTCGTCGGCAGCCAATACCAAAAGACGGGATGAGGAATTCGGCAATCTCTGGCTTCGGCGCAAGACGCTGCTGCATCGCCTCGCGGAACAAGGCCATGCCATTACGCTGCATAGCAGAGCCTCGGAGAGAAACCGAGTGGGACGTGTTTGAGTCAAACTCAATCTCTTTCCGAAACTTGAAGAGCTTTTCCGAGTCCCGAGAAAATTCCCGGCGTTGTTCGAGCGAGACTGTAAGGACATTAGAGCTAATGCATACCTGAAGAATTCGACGAGACTTACAGTCCAATTCCTTGGGGTCTAGCCCGAGCTTTTTCATGGCGGCTCCGGAGTCCGTTAGTATGAGGCCGCGGAAAGTCACAACCATAGCTAAAGATTTGGCTTACCGTCACCAAGGGGGTTCAAAATCCAAGTTTTGCTTCTGACAAAACAGGAAAGCTGAGTCCCCTCAACCTTCTGCAACCTCGGCACGATCTGTATGGCGCTCGACCCGTTGCCTATAACTCCGATTCGCTTATCTCTAAAATCATAACTGTTCTACCCGTCAATTTACTTTTCGGGAGTAACTAGTAAGTATGAGGGGGGTTATTCATACTCGTTGTTCCAGGCCGCTGAGTGCATAACTTCTCCTGCAAAGTCTTTGAGGCCGGTGATATTAGGCCAAGATGGGTTGCTGAGGAGGCCTCGAGCTCCAATCAATACGTCGGCGTCATCTTGGAATATCTCTCCCGTCTCCGCTCTTTGCACGGCTAGAATCCTAGCATCGAGTCAACCATTCCCTCATTTCTTATTCATATCTATCTCATAGATACTACTCTTTTAAACTTACCATCTTTTGACCTCATCATTCCATGTACAGGACATAACCTCATGTGAGAGCTTAATAAATCTCGTGGCACCGAATCCCTCCGCCGTGTTCTGTAGGTAAGCACATATTTCGTCCCCAGGCGCGTAGAACGAAGACCAGTCTGGGTTTGGGTTAAACGTGTACTGATATGAGTGTGCCGGGACATCACAAGCAACGCCTAGTACGGGTAAGTACAACATCTATTGCACACAAGTCGACTAGGGCCCTGCTTTCGGATCAAAACAGAGGCAAACGAACGCGTACCTGGGTATCTGTTCGCCCACCACGTCCCCCCGGCGGCCTCGCTTTTCTCGTAAATCTGCAGGTCGATATTTCGGAGCCGCTGTGATATTCGGATTCCGAGATAGATCCCCGAAAAACCCGCCCCGACCACGCGAACCTTCATCCGACGGTGACCGTCCAATGGCTCATCCTTAAGGCCAAAGAGCAGGGTGTCTTTGGGAGAATCCAAATCCCGTTCACGCTTCTCGGGAATAGACATTTCGCGATCCCTCTGCTCGAAACAAACGGTGTGTGGTTCTTACTCAACACCTCGAGTACTTATTCACAAAATAAGACTGACGCCTAGAAAGAAGCGAATTGGGAGCGCTTGGTAGGAAGCTTGTGCTCGGCGATGTACGCCCTATTATAGACTAGAGTTGCAGAACATGTGTTTCACCTCAAAGACCATTTTGATTTTTCGGAATACAGGCAATGCCATACGGAGGCCTAGGAGACCGAGGTGTAGATGTGGGACGAGGAACCAGCATTCGGCTCTTCCCCGCACGTTCGAAACTCCGGCAATTAATGCTGACCCAAAGCACTGGACAAGAATATTTGTGGCGTGATGCTACGGCAAGAGGAGGAAGGTCTGTCACCGTCGAAATGCTTCTCCAAATCTGCCTATTTTTATTAGTGACCTAAAGCTCGCCGTGTCGGCGGGCCAGTAAATGGCCGGTTCGGATATCGCCATATACAAATTAGGGGCCCTAGCGAGGTTATTGGTAAGGAGCCGAGTTGACTTGAAATGGAACATGTAGTTTTGCCGATAGGGCGCTTGGAGTATCGGGATTCATATACGGCCGGGCAGCCCCTTGTAAAGTCATTCCGATTCCCGAAGTTTGAAGATCGGTAGACATCTATTCATACCTAGTAAGGATATACCACTTAAAAAACTATGGTTCCTACAACTCCTGACTTCATTTTCGTTACGAATCGAGCTGCCCGTGATAGAATTGGAAGCTCGCGAACGATCTTGACTTTGCTAGCGGTTCTATATTATAAAAGATTGCGGAAATACCATAACTCTTTTCGCGCTTGTTTGAGACCAGTATTTAGAAGAATTAAGAACGACGAGAATATTACCAGGTTGTGATAGTATAAATTGACCTCTTCGTGCCTTTAGATGGGCCGGTACTGGTTATGCGACTTTGACTTCCTACTGAGACGCGAAACTGCTAGCAATTGGGCAACTGAGCTACAGGTTTTGCAATCCCGAGTCACGCGACCTCGCAGTGTTTATCGAATGCCATTACGAGGATACGGGGGCGCCGCGTTGCATCACCTATCCAAAAATGGGCTATGAGAACGATGTTTGTCTCGGGTCTGCCAGAATAGGACCCAGGGCTGGTCCTCTGCGTCAGCCTGACTGGCTCTCTAGAGTTCAAGTGAAGTGATGCTCACGGGGTTATCCTCCGAACTCTCAATATTTTTCAAGTTTGGTCCGGTTGTCTTTTTTCGGTAGAGGCACAGCGGCCGGTGGCACTGGCAATACGAAGACACTGACGATACGGCATATGCCGTATCTGGCTGTGGTTTACGGGGTACCGTACCCTTGACGTACTTAGTACTAGTATGAGCGGGGAGGGAGGGGCAAAGATGGGGACAATGAAGCTTGGTCAGCCACCATCCAATGGACTTGGAGCAATCCAGACCGTGTGCTCGGAACTAGATCCAGTGGCTCGAAGCTCTCATGCGGCGAAGCAGAGCGACGCAGAACATGACATCAGCGTGTTCGTAAGAAGCTGGACGCTGCCGTAGTAATCACGGGGCCATACTGTACTTAGTAGTGGGCGATAACTGACGTCGTGTGTTTATCAGAGCTTTGTGGCGGGAGCCGATTCATGATTGGGCCGAGAAAAGGAAGTACATGATGCAGATGTAGCCCGGCAGTGCTGTGAGCAGTGCTTTCAAGGTAGGAGTATAGATATCGATATAAATTGGCCTTGGAGACGGAGCTGATAACGAGCGTCGTGTGGGGGTCCACCGAGAAATGAGGTTTGATTATATTAAGAAAAAGATCCCTTCCCATGGATGCACATGCGAGGATGAAGATATGAAGATAGAGTACCTAGGTACTGTAGAAGAGGTGCCTAGGTACTAACGTAGGTACCTCGAAAGCAGCCTAACGCAACCTGTGATAATTAAAATAGTACCTACCTAAGTACCTACACCTATCCACACCTGATGGGTTCTAGATGCCTAGGTATACTTATAGTAAGACAGGTAAGTACCTAAGGTAGTTCGAACTTCGTATTAGTTTTCTTCTCCTGGTTCATCATCATCTTCCCTCGGTATCGATCGTAGAGTACCTAGTCCTGGTCCATACCGCCAACTAAGATGTTTGAGGGCTGTTCTCATCCTTACCTACCTGGGTACTTACCTACTTTGTATCACTGTACAGGTTACCTACCTACATAGCCTAGAGGTACTATATTATATATACCTACATATGTAGGTATGCTTTGCCCCCCCCCCCCCCCCCCCCCCCGCGAACCCCCCCAAAATATGTACTCAGAACCCCAAATATCGGACCGGTGGTATCTTGCCGAGGCACAGCCTTCTATCGTATTCGACCATTGGCAGATTGTTTTATACTATGTATTATGTATCTACATTGTTTACCCAAGGCTACCTGTTGTCGTCTATCCCGTCGATTTATGTCCCTTCTTTATCTCAGTACTAAGTAGGCTTCTTGGACAGGCTCTGGACAGGCTCCGGCAGTACTGCTCCGGGACGCGCGAATTGATATCTAGTCCCTAATAGTGTACGACCGACGGTCTTGGCTCCAAAGGCTATCATCTATCAGGCAGAAGACAAGTACCTACCTAGACCAGGTACATAATAGCGGTACTCGTAGTATATACTACTTAGTATAGTAGCTCGCATAAACAACCCCCCGGTCGGTTTTTTGGTCCTTTGAGTGAGTGAGAACAAGAGTCTTTTGTTCCGTGCCTAGTCAGTACCTAGGTACCTACTAGTAGTACTGCCTGCTGCATGTTGCTGCTAGGTACTACCCAAGGTAGGCTGGTTACCTACGGCCTGTTTGCATCCACCCGGATTGTCCCATTCACCATTCATTCACCCAATTATCTGTCGGCAGGCATTGTACACTAAACGAGGTCAACGTTACAATACAATTCCCATGTTCATTGAAGGCGCGCACCACCATTCTTTTCTTATCGACTGACACCCAGCAGCAAGTTGGAACCCAGCATCTACCAGGCACAGGCACACTGGGTACCTTAAGTATACCAGTCTAACTGAATCGATCGTTACCTTTGTCACTCGCCCGCCTATCCTGAGTCATCGGCAACCATTCATTCTCTCAACTTAATTTCCCTGTCGCCAACCGCCTTATACGCATCTTTTGTACGTCGTTTGATATTGTCAGTAACACTACACTACACTACACTACAATACAATATAATACAATACAATACAACAATAGACACACTTGTAGGTCAGCTTGCTTGGCCAGACTTTAGCCTTAAGAAGCGGCTATCAGGTCCCTTAACATCATTGAGGGAGCCACTGGTTCGGTAGCCAACCATTGCGTGTGCCCTGGGCGGCCCGGTGGAGCCTACCAGGTACCTAAGCACAGTACCAGGTCGCTAAGTATTGCACTGAGTACTACCCACCTACTACTTAGTATACCTATAATAAATAATTACTTAACCTACATTACCTGGTATCAGCCATTCAACACCCCCCCAAGCCAGAACCCCCAGGTCACTACCTGCCACTACCACAACCCGCGAAGGGACGGACCACCACACCACCACCACCACCACCACCACCATCGTCAAAGGTCCGTGAGAAATCCAACCTGGGCCGCCCTGGTTTATCTACACTGCCTACCGCCTACCTACGCTAGCTGACGGGCTACTTCTCTGCCCGGCCATTGTCGGGTCTGCTTGCCTGTCTGTTATTATTAGGCAGGTGGCTTGGTCAGAAATTCAACGTTAACATTAATTGACATAATCGATATTTGTTCCAGGGGACAGGGACGCCTCTCCATCCCTTGCCCTTGGTTGGTTGCTTGCTTTCGGCGCAGCAGCATCCTACTCCCTAGTTCCCTGGACCTTGCGATCTGCCTACCTGTCTGGGTGATCTGATCCTCGAGAGAACCGTCGTCAGCAGTCGAAACCACCGAACTCGCCATTGCCGCTGTTAATCCACATCAACTGCCACTGTCCCGTGACTCCGGCCTTCTTCTAACCTCCCTGCGTCGTCCCACTTACTTGGCCGATCGCGCGTCCTCCCCCCCGGGAAGGGCCTGCTGTTCTCCCAATATGACAGCACATCCTCCTCGTAATCTTCCAGAAGATGTTTTCCTAGCAGGCGACGGCAGACCGGAATCCTGTCCTGCTCGAGCCTCACGCCAGCCTGACTCTCATACCTTGGCCGCCCTGCAAGAGTTGAACCGTCAAAGCGTAGACGCCAATCGCGCACTTTACCCTAGCCACGGTGCACCCTCAACACTCGACCGCGATCATGACATTGTGATAAAACCTCCGCCCGCTCATGGCCAGATCCATCTTGAAGCGCATACAATATCCCCTCCTCCACCTGTATCAGTGCATGCCTCTGAGGATACTTCCGGCCCGGTGAACGAATATTCTCCATCGCCACACGTATATAGCAGCGCTTCTCTAGCTATCTCAACCGATATAGCACCTGCGTTGCCTCAACGATCTGATAGTCTCAGAAGTCATAACGGCCGTCTTTCTACATCACAACAAAACCCCACCTTACAGCGCAAAACATCAAACTCTAATTTACAACCCGTTTCGCGAACTCCGAGTTGGAAGCAACATTTGACGAGGAGTATCAGCTCTGCTACGAGCTCCGCCTATCCGAGCCCTGTGATATCTGCTATGGGAGACGTTACGCCACTCCCCTCGCCTCTATTATCTAGCGACTCACCCGGGCCTTGGAAACGGCTGATTGCCCCCACGCCTTCGAGGGAGCTGACCGTACCAACGGTCATGCCTGATTCCGTCCTTATTACAAAAAGTGGCGAGTCTGTAGCTGCTGCTCTGGAGCATCAAACTAAGAGGAAGGCTTATGCAGGACTGCAAGTTGGACACGCGGCAGAACATAGCAGCGGTAAGAACGAGCATACTCGGAATCGGAGCATTAGCGAATATATACCGGATGCCAAAGGTATTATTAGAAGACAGAACACCGTTTCTACCGGCAAAGTGGACGAGAGGAATCGAGAGGATCCTGCAGGGCTACGAAGGGAGCCGCGCCTATCTGACGCTAGAGGGCTCACATTAGCCGCAAAACCCCCAACGCCTCCACCGAGCGAATCATCACTAAGTAACGACAACCCAGCTTCGAAGAGATCGTCGTACGAATTTTTCGAGGCGCGTGGTAGAAAAGACCAAAAATTAAGAAGATGGCGTGGCATCGAGGATCTGGGTGAAGGAACATTTAGTAGAGTAGTTCTCGCAACAAGCAAACTCGGCAAAGAAGATGCCAAACAAGAAGAGAAGGCTCGAACGAGTGTCAAGGGATCTTTGGCGCCTTCGATAGCCTCTCAACTGGACCGGAAAACACTTGTTGCTATTAAAATCTGTGAACATGGCCCGAAAGGCGGTGCCTCTGAAGACAGAATCGAAATGAGTCTGAAGCGAGAGCTCGATATTATGCAGTCGATCGATCATCCCTCCCTAGTACACCTAAAGGCTTTCAGTATTGAACCAACTAGAGCGTTATTGGTCTTGAATTATTCGTCAGGAGGTGACCTTTTCGACGTTGCGTCAAATTACCGGGATTCACTAAAAGCTCCAATTCTGCGGAGGATATTTTCGGAAATTGTGGGCGCAGTCGGATATCTACACGAACGCCGGATTGTTCACCGGGACATTAAGCTTGAGAGTACGTGATTGCACGAAACTTACATGAGAAGCTCAAGAGGCGTCTCTTTGATCCATTCCTCTATAAACTAACATCGTATAGATGTTCTTGTCAACATTTCACCAGCAGAGCTCATCAGTCATACTCAGGACTGGACCACGTATCCATATCCCGTGGTGACCTTGACAGACCTGGGGCTCTCGCGTCGTGTGGCTGATGACGAGAAACTGGAAACTCGCTGTGGCTCTGATGATTATGCGGCACCAGAAGTTATTCTAGGACAACCCTATGATGGCCGAGCCACTGATGCTTGGTCTTTGGGTGTGCTTCTATATGCCCTTATTGAATCACGGCTCCCATTTGACCCCCCACCCGGCGCCAATGACTATCAAAGAATGCGAAGCAGAACTAGCCATCGCATTGCTCGTGTTGAGTGGAATTGGGTTAAGTATGTAGGCGAAGATGGTGATCACGACGCAAATATCGCCTTATTTGAGAAAGATGGGCTTAAAGGGGCGATGGAGATTGCTGAAGGCCTGCTAAGACGCGCTCGAAGTCGCTGGCTAATGGGACGGGTCATAGAGCATGAATGGGTTCGCGATGCCATACAAGTAGATGACGGAATCAGGTTTCCGGAAGAGGAGGAAGGCCAAGAAGTTTTATGACACCAGTGGAAGTGAAACGACGGGATGAACAGGTTGCGTGGTGTATACTTTGGGAACTTGTGGCTCTGGGGACCCCATGATGGTACTCCAAAGCATTACAGCGTTTTTTTTTCCACATCCCCAAGCTCGTTTGAAGCAAAGGTTCTATTTCGAGACTATGGTCGGTTATATTATTATTTTTATCTTTTTCACCGCGGCGAACTCCATAAGACAGGCGTTAGACGAAGAACTTGGTAGGGCTTCTTGATCAAGCAACCGAGGCATCGATTACATGCTACACGCATCATTGAATGTAAAATGCATCTCTCAACGACAGTTCCATACTTCATCCGTGCTATTATCGGTAGTTCGCGAACCGAATATATAATTTAATTTACGACGTAAGCAGCAGGGTTCTTGACCTTTGACGTGAGTCCGACTGGGAGGATGACTATGATTGATTGGCCTAAGAACCCGGTCACTTCTAGACATACATAGTAGTATAAGCGACCCTTGTATTTCGCAGAGATAACATAGCATAGTCAACGCTATGAAAAGAGCCTCGAAAGTGTAGTCTGGGATAGACGACGCTAAAACTTCTTTCTTCTCATAGGCGTCACCTCTCTTGGGCTACTAATACAATACTATAAGGGCATTCTTCTAGTAGAGAGATGAAGGCTTACTTATACAAGAATAAGAATCGCAACGTAAGCTTATACAACGCTGTCGTATAACATCATGCCATAATGCACGACGAAACTGACAACCCTTGCACCACTTTCGGACCTTGGTTGGTGGATCGTTATCACTACGGTTTTGCCGAATTCCTTCTCGAAGGTCGTTGGCGCTAGTTATGCTAGGGTGGATGTGATTCTTATTAGAGCCCACAGAGATGATCCACCACCAGGGATATCTGCAAGACCTACACAGCCGAAAGGCCATTCTCGCCGATTAGGACGTGGTGTGTGTCATTTGATGCCATCTTGTTAGTAGTCTGGCTTAGAGGCTTGTGTCGTGTCACATAATCTTTTGCTTTATCGGTGGGACGCCTATCCTGCCGTCACCTGAAGACGGACATTCGACCCATACATACCTATTCCTCAGAAGGGTTGGCGGAGTTGTGAGAGTGAACGGTAAATTCCACTTTGTATGGGCCCGGCGACGAGTTTTCACAAATACAAAGCGCAACCATATTCACATCACCTCATCGAGAGAATAATATATATAAAGAGAACAGGATGGAGGATAATTCCCAAACACGCCCGTTCAGGGCAATCATTGTCGGCGGTGGCCTGCTCGGCCTGACGGCCGCACACATCTTCGCTAAGACGGACATGGACTACGTGGTACTAGAGCAGCACGACGACCTGATGCCGGATATCGGGTCGCTTCTCTCGCTGATGCCGCCGACTTTTCGCATGCTGGACCAGCTCGATCTCTTAGATGCCGTCGCGCCTGTCGTGACAGGTTGTGGTAGGAACGTCTTCATGTCTGCGTCCGACGGATCTGTCTGGAAACAGGAGACCTTGGGCCAGCTGGTCGAGACGAAGTGAGTTCGCGTCTTCGCATGAGCCTGAATGAGGAACAAGAGTGCTAATGTGCGGGATGTGAAAGCCACGGACACGGCATCCGGATCGTGCATCGTCCGGACTATGTCAAAGCGCTGTATAACAGCCTCCCTGAGTCGGCCCAGGCACGCATCCACGTGCGGAAGCGCGTCGTGCGCGTCGATGTCGCCGACGACGGGGTAGCGGTGCACTGCGCAGACGGGACGGTCGAGCACGGCTCGATAGTCATCGGGGCCGACGGCGTGCACAGCCGCACGCGACAGGTCATGCAGTCGCTGGCCGCCGGATCGCCAGCAGACGCGGAGCAGCCGAATCCGTACGTGACGACGTACCGTATGCTCTTCGGCAATCTCGCTCCGCCGCCGGGTCTATTTCTCAACACGAACTACGAAGGGGCGGGCAACGGCGTCTCGACGCAGATCCTGATCGGGAGGACGCAGGCCTGGCTCGCGGTTTACGAGAAGCTCGAGGCGCCGACCTCGAAGCGGCTGCGCTGGACCGAAGACGACAAGCAGGCGGTCGTGAAAAAATGGGGCCGTCTGTACGTGGCGCCCGGGTACACGCTCGACGACGCGTATCAGCGCTGCAGCGGCGCCATCGGCCTGATCAACCTGGAAGAAGGCCTCGTAGACAAGTGGGCGTGGAAGCGCATCGTGCTCGTCGGCGACGCCGTGCGCAAGCTCGAGCCGCACGCGGGGCTGGGGTACAACAGCGGCGCCATGGACCTCGTGGAGGTCGTCAACCGGCTGCGGCGGCTGACGCAGAAGACGGCGTCGCCGGCGACGCGGGACCTCGAGGACGTGTTCCGCGCGTACCAGGCGCGGCGCCTGGAGGACACGCCGGCCATCGTGGCGATGTCGGAGAGGCGGGCGCGGATGTGCGCGTGGCTGACGACGAAGGACTGGTTCATGGCGCGGTTCGTCGTCCCCTGGGTGCCCCTCGGCCCGTACAGCGTCAACCACATCTTCGGGCCCATCATCAGCCGCACGCCGGTGCTCGAGTGGCTCGACGAGAAGCACCTGCCCGCGCGCCACATCCCGTACGTGCACCACCCGCGGCAGGAGACGAAAGAGCACCTTATCTACAGCACCACGCCGCACGAGTCCAAGTCGAGGCTGCCTCTTTTCACGGCCACGCTGGTGCTGGCGACGCTGGCGACGGTCGGGTTCCGGTTTTACAGGAGGATGTGAGACGAGACGAGACGGGATGAGAGATGGGTTCATGAAGAAAAGGGAGCGCGAAGAGGAGAGGGGCGGTGAAGCTTCGGGTTCGGGGTTGTACCACACTGATCGGGGGGCTGACTGACTGTAGAAGTTCACGAGGCGCTCTGTATACTATATTTGGACATAGACTTAGACATAGACTTGGGCACAGCGCAACCGCAATATCTCCTAGTATCATATTCAATTTTCACTACGATATAATAACCTAGACCCCGCAGCTCCCTACCAAAAAACAAAGCGCTCGGATCAAAGATGCGCTGGTTCAATTTGTTTTCCTCCCTTCCTCGACATATAAAAAAAAAGGCCTCGGGCATTAGGCAGTTAACCCATGACGGTAATCGTGTGCACGAAGCGGATCTTGCCTTTCTCGACCCGGAACTCGTGGCTGTCGGGGACCGTGGCGAAGTCAATGAAGACGTCGACGGCCCCGATCGTCTCGTCGATCACGTAGCGACGATTTACCAGCTTGACGCCTAGATGACACTGTTAGTAAAGAACGTGAACAACGTCACACAGACCCCCCTTAGCCGATAGAAAAGGAGAGATGGAAACTCAGATCGCAAGATTGCGTACCATTCGGGATTCCCACGTCGCACCGGTCGTTAGCGGAGCCGCTGCCCGTATACGCGCCGCCCTCGAGGCGCGCGCAGGGCGTGCCCCACGGCACCGTGACGGACTTGTCGTTGAAGATGTCGGCGTAGGCGTCGGCAGCCGCCTGGATCGTGGCGCGGGAGTCGCGCTGGTCCTCGGGGATGACGTCCCACTTCTCGCGCGACGCCCAGTAGAGGGTGCCGGTGGCGTTGAACAGCCAGTCGCCCTGGTCCGTGACGAGGGAGCTGAGGTTCGTCAGCTTGCCCTCGGGCGTGAAGTGCATCTGGGTGCCGATGACGTAGGGGTGCGAGCCCTTGGCCGACACCATCTCCGTGTACGTGGCGCACTGCACCGTGTCGTGCAGGCTGCGGTTGAAGTCGAGGGCCAGCGGCGTCGTGAGGATGCCCTTGGCCACGTCCGCCGTCTTGAACTGCTCGAGGTACCCCACGCCCTCGAGCGCGCCCAGCGTGTCGGGCTTGCCCGCCGTCTGCGCCGCGATCAGCTTGTTGGTGGCTGCCACCAGCGTCTCCCGGGCGCATTGTGCCGCCCCGGAGGCCGAAAACAAGCCCGCGGCGAGCGCGGCGAGAGAGAGTAGGCCCTGCATATTGATGGTGGAATTCGTTGTTCACCCCTGGACTGTCTAGTCAACGTTGCGATTCAGATGCCGGCAGCGCGAAAACAGCAACTTCTTCAGCGATCGGCCGGTCCATTTTCATACTCGTCTGGCTGGGGCTGGTTCTTTAATAAACATGCTTCCGGAGCCTTGGAGGCGAACATTGTGTCGTGCCGGGGAGAATAGCCATATGAATGTCGAGGGGGTAAAACGGCACTTGTGCGGTTCTCAACATCGGGCGAATCCCTGGTTCGTGGCTATTATCGAGTACATGGGGTAAAGTGAGGAGACCTGGGTGATGGCATTTACTGGCGTTATTTAACCTACCTATCGGTCTACTTACTTTACTTACTGCCCTCAGTTTGGATGCTAGAAACTATGTTTTCCCGATCGGCTCTCTTTGGCCACTTTTGACCCAAGATCGGCGCCAAAGCCCCTCAATGTGGACAATGGCAATATCAATACCGATGCTTATCCTGGTGATGCCGTCTTCCTAGAACCATACACTATTTCTAGAACCGTAGTGTATTAAACACACCGCTCCGTCTGCTGTGCAGCAGTTATCGCACAGTGTTCGAAGAACGTGATCCCGATCTAGATAGCTTTTTGCTTTCTTTTTTTAGTAAGTGGGCAGCAGTACCGAGTTCAGCTGTTATGAAGATGCTGGGCGTCTCAGATCTCGGATCCCTCTCTCTAAGATTAGAGTAGTTTCAACGTATGTCCGTTGGTGAGGCCTACATAGTAAGAACAGACTCGTTAATTTCCTGGCTTGCCATCGCCCCCGCGACAATCGTCGACTCGAGGTGCTGTATTTTAGGCACAAGCGGAAGCACAAGCAAGGGGGATGCAAGTCGATGAGCGATGATGATCCGTGCCCCAGCCACCGTCAATGAAGAATGGGCGGAAAATGGGCTAGTCTAGGCACGTTAAGTCAGTGGCCGACCTGGCGTGCAACGGGGTATCTAGCAAGGGTTCAGAGCCACGTGTGATAGACCCCAAAGAGGCACCAAAAGAGGAGCTCGCCATGCTATGCCTTGCCCACCAACGGTCGTCAGTACTGCTTTCGCGAGATTGCGGTGATGCAATGACCGGGGTCCCCTACACAGTCCGGCGAACGTTGCGACTGGGTTACACCGCGACCGAATCCGTTGAGGGCTTTGTGCAAAGGCAGGGGGAATCCTCCGAATCCATCAAACCTTCACTCTGGCCATCTTCACTTCTTCACCGGTGTTTATCACACCCATCGTGACAGGTGCATCCGATCAATCACTGGCGCGCTCGTAGCCGCCGTCCGCTCTTTTTCTCAAGCTTAGTATCGCGGAACAGATAGAGCAATGACCGCCCGGCAATGAGCTTATCCCTAGATTAGAGATAGCTAGCTAGTAATGGCGACGGAGCAGCAGCAGCCCGCTACCACTGTCCGTCCTCCCCCGAGGGAACCACAGCCATCATCACCAACCCTCGGGGAGACAGCAGGAGGGGCAGGGCCTTCGCAGCCCGTCGAGTTTCGTGGCTTTGACTTCTTTGCCCAGCGCGACTTCAACGAATACAAAAATGCATCGCAGGCCTACTTTGCTGAGAAAAATGGCAATCCCTCATCGTGGCTCGGAGATGCAACCCCACCGGCATCTGCTCACCCTTCTCTCGACGAGCCACGGCCCGAGGAGTTTCCCCAACCGCCGAGTAACGCAGTACCAAAAGATGAAAAGAAGATATTAGGGCTTCGTAGGCCGTGGTTTTGGACATTATTGGCAATAATTGTAGTCGTGGTAATCGTAGCGATAGGCTTAGGCCTCGGGATAGGACTTACTCGGAAAAATAATGATTCGAAGAGCACGAGTGCTGTTGGCCCTGCGTACGTTGTCGTCTCTCAATTGATACTGATGCATATATACTTACGTGCGTATAGCTCCGACGGCGCCGGCACAACAACGGCGGACATAGACACACCAGTCACAAGTGGGATGGCGACGGCAACATCATCTCTATCCCCTACTTCAACTCACACGCCGACAACATCTACGCAGATGTCAGCGGCCACAGCAGGCGTTGAGACAAGCTGCCCAGAGATAAATGGGACTATATACAACGTACCGGGCTCAACTAAGAAGTTCCTACAGCTCTGTGGCGTTGACCACGGCGAGGAGGATGGGGCAGTTGACATACGGAACGTATATACCGATACCGCGGAAGATTGCATCGAAAATTGCGCGGGAACGAAGGGCTGTACGGGCTGCGGTTGGGGGTATATCGAAGGCGACGAGGGCCCTCCCTATCGATGTTGGTTAAAGAGCAACGTCAACGGAACATCACACAATGCGGACAAGACCTGGCATTTTGCTACGCTTCTCTAGCTAGGGGGTTTGTGATGGGATATAACGAGAATGAGAATGATGAAAACCGGACATATGGGCTACTTGTGTGCCTTTTGACATAGTTTTAATGCCTTCATCTATTGGATACCCTTTCTTTTTGACCGTCCCCCCAACTTTATGTTATTATTTTCCATGGCAACCGACTACCTTCTACCTAGCTGCCGCTGTTCACCTCCGATCCCTTCCTTAGTCCACTCTACACAACATCGCCCCGAGTTCTCTTCTTACTACAGCCATACTGAGCATTGTTAAACGAAGGTCTAGTCCTGATAATATGTATAAGTACCTTGTATCTCCTGAAATTCAGAAGCATCTCGATACAAAATATCATCTCACCCCATCATGCTTTAGCCCTAAACTCTCTTCTCTTCTGTCACCATCACACCGTTGCCAGAGCTACCAATATCAGATGGCCGAACCTATCACGCTGCTGCCTATGCACTACGGCAATACGTACAAACCTAGTGTACAATAGAATAAATAATAAACAAAGACAGAATATAATTCAACCCACAACATCACCCAAAACATCACCCACAACATCACAGAACACACAACATCGCCCACAGCACCACCCACAACACCACCCACAACACAACATACAACACATCACGCAATACAACATTTCGGGTTTGTGCATACCCAAACTGCCCAAGCAGCCTTCATTCACTCAGTCAGCTCCAAAGCCCACCCCTATCACTGACCCTTCACTCTACATCAACATGAGTCCCGGGCACAGCTTGTGTTCCAGTCCCGGAGGCTATGTGTCCCATCATGGCCTACCTACACCAACCCGGGCCTCCTCTTCCCCAGAGCGCAATACCAACCTTGGGGCTGAAATCGGACATCAGAACTTCGTACACGATCTAGGCCTCCTCACCCTTCCAGAAAACCCTAGAGAACTTCCACGCTTTCTCAACTCCATATATCTAAATAGCCATCAGAAAGCCGAATTTATAGACCGCGTACGTCTTATGATGGACGAGGCCACGATGGATCATCCGAGACAGATGGCCACTATGTCCGAGCTTGGTAGTAAGAGAAAGGCTACCAACGGGGACGCCGCCCGTGGAGAAACTAGCCAGGCGTCCCGAGATGGCGATCGCACAGGAAACGGCAACAGAAATCGCCCACAGGAAGGTGCTCTTTTGGGTCTTCAGCGCGGTTCAAGCGATTCCCAGATGCACTCGCTCAGTCAAGAACTCCAATCTTCCGCGTCGCACATACAAGAGCTGGAGCGCGAGAGAGCTTGCATTAACTCGAAACTGGTGCACGCACGAAAACGCCAGAAAATAGTACACGAAAAGGCCGAGGCACACAAAGACAGCGTGCAAACCGAGAGACGCGCTGCTGGCATCTCCGACGAGCTATGGCAGCTCTATCAGATTTTCTGCGAGGCCTTGCCGGCGCAGGGATACAGCGGACATCATTCGTTCGCGTGGAACAAAGACTATGGCGATTCGTATATCAAGTACGACCCGGCGATGGAGATCTTCGAATCGGTTGTGGACGACGCCCACAAATCACGCAACTGGCGATGCGAATGCGCCGTCATCTATTCGGAGAGCGGTGTTCCAACGACATACCAAGTACATTACTACCCTCTGCCCATGTTGAAAGGCGAGGCCTGGGAGACCCGATGGGTAAGTACGAGCCACGATTCATCCGCAAACTACAGCACGCTGACATGACTTTTCACTAGGCGAATCTCCACCGCCTTGCTGTCGATGCCGCAAAGCAAGGCTCGGCCGCGGCTCTGGACATGCTCGTGTCATTGCCGGACAAAAACACCTGGTTTGGCGAGGGGTGGCTCTTTGAGTTCGGGTTTAAGGAGCGCCGACGCTCTCGCCCTGCCCTGTCGCAGAGATGGACTTTCCGGGCTTCTCACAATGTTTTCTCGCCCGTTTCCGACAATACCAAGCGAGCTCGGCTCATCGCAGTCCATAGTCTGCCATTTACGGTCGAAAAGAAGCAGTAGAGTGGATGGATGGCTATTGACGCCGATACCCTCTGACGGAATTAGTTTGATACACTTTGATGGAATTAGATTGATACACTTTGATGGAATTAGTTTGATACACTTTGACGGAATTAGTTTGACACCCTTTGATGGAGTTCGTTTGATACCCTTGGACGGGATGGAGTTCTTTTGATACAGTTCATTTCATACAGCTCGATGTACTTTGATGGAGCTAGTTTAATACTCTAGATAGCTAGCTCAATAGACTGAATACCTGCGCTACTCGGCCTCACTTCATAGGCTCCAACTATACCTAGGTACCTACCCAAGAGAGGTCAGGGACCTTTTTGAACGGGCCGGACGCGACTCAAGTTGTTTTTTTTTTTTAGGTCGCTCTTTAATAATTCGCGACTAATTCGCGACTATGTTACATGTGTAGTACTTGCCCAAGCATTAGGGCAATGGCATGGCTACCTGCTCCTACCTGAAGTCGGGGCGGTCATATTATCTACGACCGCAACTATATTCTTTAGTGAGAATATTAAGTAGGATCTTCCTTTTCTATCCTTACAGCCTTCCTTCTAATCCTACAGCATATAGTTTTAAAGGGTTAGAGCTGATGTATTTTGACCGGGCAGTGTGAGAATAGCCACCTAGAATGAAGATGACAACACTACACCACTTATCCGTCATTATGTCTAACAACGGGCTCCTCTACAAGTAGGTGCCCACCGATTATATATTTGTTTAAATCAGACAACTATTTTCCGTACCGATACTTTGGTACTTACATATGTACTTCTTCAAGTGGGCAAGTGCTGTAGTGTTTGTGCTGACCCGCCCCCCAACTTAAGGACTCAACCGATCACTACGGTGATGCGCTATCTAGGTACAGAATGCAACAGAAGCCCTCGATAAACACTCAAGCTCTCAACTACGCACCCCACCTCCTATCCTGCTAACCTTGGTCCTGTCCTGTTAGGATCTTGAATACAGCGGTACGATTTAGGTAAATACTTGCGCTTACAGGGAGCGGGAAGAGCTTAACACTAACTATTCCAGGGCTCCCCACTCTACTCTATACATAAAGCCATCCCCATTCTGCCTTCTCTATTCTAGAAGGCCTTACGCGTTTATTGTTGTAATGCCTAAAAGTATCTCGACCGATAGTGAGCTGAGCTCGCCACCGGAATTGCTAGATGGCTCCGACAGTACGGATAAAAGGCGCGTTTCCGAAACAACCCTCTTAGATATTCAACAAGGCAAAAGGTGGGTCGACACTCTTACTAAGGAAGAAGAGGCGTTCGAACTCAACCGGGAGAGATTGGTGGAAAGGAGGGAGGCTATTAATGAGGAGTTGACGGCTCTTCAAAGCCGTCTAGTGCGTGAGAGAAACGCCATCGAGTCCAAATTGGATGCCCTTCGAAAACGCCGAAAAGACGCCAAGGAGAATTTAAGGGTAGCTGAGAAAGCTTTCAAAACTGGAAGAACTGAAGCCAAAATTTCCGATGAGCTTTGGTCTCTTTACGAAAAATTCTGCGCCGCCGCCTTTCTAAAACCGGATCCTAACGAGGAAGTGCTAGTGTTGGACAACATACCCCGAGAAGAGTTCAAGGATATGTTCATCAACTATGACCCTGAATTTGCAGATGCTCGAAGAATGGGGTTGTTCGGTATGGGCGGGCATTGGCGGTGTGACCGTATCACAACACATTCCCCGAGTGGTCGCCCATTTAAGTACACCTCCGAGTTTAAGAAGTTAAAGTACACTACGAGGAGCTTGAAGCGTTGGGACGAGCGGTTCGTAAGTATGAACAACATCTGTTCCGGCTATCATACATTGACATGCGTTCAACAGCCCAAGCTCTATGCTAGTGCCATAGAAGCTGCAAAGAACGGTTCGACCGCCGCCTTGGAGATGCTGGTCGCTTTGCCTGACGCGGATGACAGCGGTGCATCTGGGAAGCTTTTCGAATTCGCATACGTGGAACCGCTCGATCCTAACCTAAAACAAGAGGGACGGTGGGAGTTTCGAGCCTGCCACGACCTATATAGACCTATGAAGAGCGAAGAAAGGCGAGAATCGATCATCCGGCGGTATGACCTCTCATTTATGGTTACGGAATAGCCAAAGGCGAGTTATCCGCCGCCGGAGCCTTTGGTATAGGGGTACGGTGAGTACTTGCCCTTGCGCAAAGAGCTTATACTAACTACTCTAGGGTTCCCTGCTGCGTACATGACACCTTCTTTGCCCTAGAGGGCGTAACATTTATCGACACGAAGCGTCAGATGAGACACGTAGCGGGCTCAATGGGAGGAGGGAGGAGTATGAGCTACATTTAACTGTAGATACAACGCAGGAACCGACGCCCCGTTCTGGGCGCGTAGTTTAGTCTCCTTTAATAAATCCACTGTTGGGTTCAAAGAAAATACGCGGTAAAGGATACTGAACTTAGGCCTTTGGTTAGCTACCCCTTGTATCGTAGTAATAAAAGGCATTGTATCTCGTCTTCTTTATGCTATGATCACGATAGAGCCTGAGCTTCACGGCTGGTTCTCATATTTAGGTAAGCACAGGAATCCTTCCTAGAACACATTTTCCACTAAATCCCAGCCATACACACCTCATCTTGACATTACCCAGTCTAACTTATCGATACCAAACACACAAGACCATGAAGTTGTCTCCAGCCTTAGGCCTAGCCGCCTCACTAGCCGGCACAGCGCGAGCGCACGGCGTCTTCTCCACGATCTTCGTCGACGGCAAGAGCCAGGGCGACGGCAAATGCCTTCGAACCTCGTTCACCGCGGACAAGATCACAAGCCCCATCACGGACCTCGACAGCCCCGAGATGGCCTGCGGCGTCGTCGGGAAGACCCCGGCCCCGGACACGTGCAGCGTCGAAGCCGGCGCGAAGCTCTCCTTCGAGTTCCGCCTGTGGGCGAGCGGCTCGCCGCCGGGCACCATCGACGGAAGCCATCTCGGCCCTATGGCGATCTACGCGAAGCAGGTCCCGAGTGCGGCGCAAGACCCCACTGGCGCTGGCTGGTTCAAGCTGTGGGAATACGGGTACGACGAGGCGTCGCACACGTGGGCGACTGAGAAACTCATCGCTAACGATGGTATCGTGTCCGTCCAGATCCCGAGCGCGATGCCGGCGGGCCAGTACCTGATTCGTCCTGAGATCATCGCCCTGCATAACCTCGCCGCCGGCCCAGCACAGTTTTACACTGGGTGCGCTCAAATATCCGTCGAAGGCGGTCCTTCGGGGCCGCTTGATGTTCCTGCTAACCATATGGTGAGCATCCCGGGGTACATCAAAGCCAGCGACCCGGCGGTGAACTTCAATTCGCATCCCGACGCGGTCAAGCACTTCCCCTACATCCTCGGTGGTCCAGACGTGCATGAGTTCCCGGGGACCAAGGAAAGCGCCGAGATCGCTTTCAGTCCTCTCGATGGTGCTGTGCCGGCTGGTAGTGCGCCAACTCCCACTTCGGCAATGGATACTTCTACTGCGGTCTCGACTCCCCAGGCTAGTAGTCGTCCCTCGTATGGCGGTGTTAACAAAGGTTTGGCGGTCTCCTCTGACGGAACGTGTGGCGCTTCCTCTAGTGGCTTCACCTGCTTCACTTCCGTGTACGGTGATTGTTGCTCGTCAAAAGGTTGGTGTGGTTCTTCGCCCGCCTACTGTGGTGAAGGCTGCCAGATGCAGTTCGGAATTTGCAAATCATGAGGACGTAGGCAGCAGGCCGGAGCCCGCTAAAGTAGTAAGTAGTATAGTAACCTTACACATCTGTAGAGCTGCATATGTATAGAATGTATTTAGACCCTTTGATTAATTAATATTACCACAGATGGCCTCGCCGTGCCTCTTCCCCTGCAGTAAGCCTGTAGGTACGTACATACCTGACGCAGTCAGCGATTCCTTCTATACCTACAACTCTTTTCTCCACACAGGCACGTCTTATCTAGGCCTTTCCAATACTTGTCCGAGTAATCGACCGTGATCTCCGACCCGGCCTCGATGCCCTTGCTCACCAATATGATCCGCTGCGTATCGAGCCAGGTGAACCGCTGGTACTGAGCGTTCGCATTGCAGCTGTGGTTCACGAACCGAGTGAAGTTGCCCTGCCGCCCTTGCCAGATCTGATACTTGGCGGACCCTGTCGTGTCCTCCATGACGTCGACGTCCTGCAGACCCTTCGTGATGACGCCGACGAACTCGCCGACCGCCGCGCCCCTTTCGAAAGCGCACAGGGCCATAAGCCCGTTGTTGCGCCCGTCGGGCGTGCGGAACACCTGGACCGGCGGCGGCGTGAGCGTCGCGCACCCGAACAGCGACGGGAAGCAGTAGCAGCAGTTGAGTTTCGGGTCGTCCGACTGCTCGTTCAAGCAATCCTGGCACACGAACAGGCTCGAGACGCGCGTCAGCGCTTCCGAAGAAGGCGGCCGCCAGCGAGGATCGTCGCTGCCCCACGCCGCTTGGTCGATGACGGATTCCTCGAGGTGCTTGTATTCGAAATGGGGGTCCCACTGCAGATACGTCTTGCGCAGCTGGATCGGGGGCGAGCCGTCCAGACAGACGACCCAGTCGTGCGGGTGGCCGGCGTACACCCTCTCGGGCGGCTCGCCGACGATCGAGAGGAGCCGCCGCCAATTGGGATTCATCGTGTCCGCGGCAACCTCGAGCGCCAGGCGCAGGTGGCGCAGGCGCTGCATGCTCTCGTTGTCGAAGCCGATGCGGTACTTGCAGAACCGGTAGATCCCCATCCCCGCGAACACCAGCGACGCCCACCCGCCGGCGTCCTTGATCTCCTTGTAGCCGCGCCAGATGGCCATTTTGTTCCTCAGCTCTTTCTCCGACCAGCCGAAGCTGCTGGAGGCCTCCACCGAGGCCGCCTTGCGGTGCCGCGTGGTGGAGCTCTTCGGGTCGTTCGCCTTCAGATGCTCGACGTACGCGTCGAAGTGCTCGACCCATCGCGCCTGGACGATCACTTCGATCGACCTGCATGTGCGGCTCGCCTGTGTGACCTTGCGGCACAAGACGGTCGTGTCGTTGAACCGGCGGCCCGGCAGCGAAGCACTGACGAGGGCCGAAGAGGTCGAGAGGCTCGGTCCGGAGACGTCTTGGGAGGGGCTGATCGCGTCCCCGAGGAGTGGCGGCGCCATGAATTCCCCTAAGATCTGCACGGGGTCGACGCTCACGCCGCTGTGCAACTGCTCCCAGATGCCGATGATGAGCTTGTCCAGAGACGACGGCTTCAGCGCATACCCGACGGCCTCGGCCTTCCGACGCTTGGGGAAGTTCTCGTTCACGACTTGCATCTGCCGCTGCGTGTTGTCTTCGACGACCGGTATGCCGCGACGGCTGGGACGCAGGCCACTAATTGCTATGCGTGAGCTTGTCCCATCGTCTTCGCTGTCCGAGGTGCCGCTGTTTTCGTTCATAGCGGTATCTTCCCCTTGATGACCTGAGACTTGGTTAGGTGTGTCGTGTGACGCGACAGAGGGCACGATGACCCCGGATGTCGGCTCGGCATTCTGATTCCCAGCTGCACTAATACCGTTCCTGCTTAGAGCGGGAGCAGGAGCAAGAGCAGCAGGGGATCTAGGTGAGGTAACCTTTGTCAGATCGATTACTTGCTATTTAGTACTTCGCGTCAGCACGCTGTTGGCCTTTCCGGGAGGGCGCGGTCCGGACGTACCGAAATGGTGAGACCCGACAACAAGGGTCGCTGTTCCACAAACCCATCATCTACCGACCTATCCCGGAATTCGGCCTCAACACGGACACTCGGTTCGACGAGTTGATCGAAAGCGGCCCAGTCGATGTCGGCCCGTGTCAGCTCGTCGGCAATCGCGCCCGCCACTCGCTGGCGGAGCGCTGTGATCTGTTCCTCCGACAGCATGTCGGCATTGTGGTGACGAGGTCGTCGTTATTCTGGTTATTATGCGTGAGGGTCGTCTAGCTGTTCCACGACATACGTTGCGAAAGAATACTAAATATAGGTGTATCGTGCAGAATGAACCACGACTCAATAGCCCGGGGATGTCGGCCGAATCTGCCTGGGCAGCAAAGATTCTCGGCTGACCCCGGTATCAAATGGATCCCGCTCAGTCCTTTCTATCTCGGCGCTATGAAGGCGTCATTGCAGTATCGAAAGCTTGAGCCGCTTAATCAAGCTATATTTATATTGTCTCAGGCTTCAAATTGTAGCCTTATACATTGGGAATCATGATGATCATTTTATCGATTAGATATTTGTCTATATAATGTTGTAATAGGTTTGTTAGGGTCCGATGTGCGCTCTGACGACGCCACCAACAGCCTCTTTTACGGGGAGTGTGTCCGGTACGGCGCTAAAGCGGCATATACCTACAGTAGCGTCTACCGTACTGGGCGGTGCTTATAGGGAGGGGGTTTTAGATGCTTGCTCAAAGTGAAATGGATAGATTGGGAAGATGCTACGAACCTGTGATGCTGCTGCTCTTCTCGTGTACTACTCGGGGCGACTATAGCTTTTCTTTGATCATCGGTTCCTCGTACGTAGACAGAATTTGATATTGAGAGGTATACATATCATATCATCACACTACAGTACAGTAAATTAGGAACACTACCTATCTACATACATAGTACCAAGTAGGCATTATACTGAGAGCCGCCTAGCACCGCACGGACTTCAACCCAGCCAAATCCCAGTTAAAAACCGCAACTGTTGCTGCCAAGAGCTACTGTCCAGCCTCACTCTTGCGGTTTTTTTTTAGTAATTTGGTACACTAACCGTACCTGGCTAATGACACTGTTTTGTCCATGCAACCACTTTCCAGTAGCCGTAGCCACTGAAGGGGGAATGCAATGGCCGGTAGTTGTTCTCCCTCTGGCGTTTGTATTTATGCTCTAAAGTGGTTACCTAGGGTCTGGGAGCTCTCGACCTAAGGGACCTATTAAACTACCAAAACAAGCAGTATTGACACAATTGCTTACTTGGTCAGCCGACGTAGTAAACTATTTCCGTAAATCTTGATATTTTCGGGATTAATAGCAACTCATTTTTCGTATGTCCGTTTAAATCTAAGCACGTCTGATGATTTTTTGACCTCGTATGATGGCCATCGCTGATAATTCATGATAACTGACGTCATAGAGTACCTCGCGGGAGCCCCTATTTGTATAACCCTAATAGTATTGCATTACCGCAAATCTATACAACTGACGCTTGTGCAATAGAGCAGCCATTATGCGGAGTACGGGGCCATTCCCAGGTCTAACCTAGGTCTATACCCACCTAACTGACATGGGTTGTAGAAGTGCTGATACAAAAGAGAGGGGTCTTCATGTAACTCCCCTGCTTCCCCGCCCGACTGACTACCCGCCCAAACCCCCTCCGACTTTAATATAGAGACGTTCTTAAAAGACTGTTTGCAATAAGGAGTGCTTGAAGCCCTTTTTGACCGGATATATTTATATTACTCTACGATATTTTAGCTGGCACTCGGTAAGTATGAGCGCGACGGACAGGGAGAACTAAAACACGGCCTCCTTCGGCTTAGCGCCGTCAACTGCCCAGGAACGGACCTCTCCAAGGTCGTATGCTTGGCTCAATACAAATCTCCTTCGATCGGCTTCAGCATGCTCGTCAACTCCTTGTCCGCGATGATCTTATCCTTGCGCTGAATGAGTTCTTGCGCGTCCCAATTCGTCCATATGCTATAATATCCTAGGTCAGTAATTACTTTTTGCGCGCATCGTTTAGAGAGCTAGAGAGCTTCGAAATTGCGAGAGGCTTTCAAAACATGAATTTGGCTTGAAAGGGAGCCGATATAAACTAAAAGGGCTCTAGAACAAGGAGAAAATGACGCCGAAAATTACTCACAATCTGCCCGCCAGAAAATCAGCCTCTTCACTGGCCAGCCAGACACACATATCACTTGGCAGCTGCATGTCGGTCATGGCATAGTCCTCGGGCATATGGAACTTGGCGTACATGTCCGTGTCGACGCCACCGGGCTGCAGACTGACGAAGCGCACATCGGGCGACTCGGCCTGGAAGCACTCGGTCATGCGGAGGGCAGCCATTTTACTGGCCGCGTATGACGAGTAGGTTGGGAAGATGCCATAGTGCGCAACAGATGTGTTGATGTTGACCACGGTGGCCTTGTGGCCTTCCGGCTTGGTCCTGAGAAAGGCCTGCGTGACGGTGGCGGTACCGAGGACGTTGACTTCGAAAGCACGCCACCAATCTTTGAGATTGGCCTCCTTCAGCGTGCCGATGGCTGAAAGAAAGGCCGCATTGTTGACGACTACATCGATAGGTCCCAGAGACGAGGTAGCCGAGGCAAAAAGCTCTTCTACCGCCTCGGCATTCGTGATGTCCGCAGCGAAGACGTGAACCTTCGTTGCAGGGAACTCGGCCTCTAGCTTTCCCTTGGTATCATCGAGTATGGACTTAGTCCGCCCGACTAGGATGACGTTGTCCGCTTTGGCCATGGCAAAAGACCGTGCGATACCCTTGCCGATCCCGTAGCCACCACCTGTGACGAGCACATTCTTGCCTGCGCACGAAAGCTTTGGTTGGGTGGGGTCTATGTAAGGGTATGTCTTACGATGGTAAGTAACGTACGTTTCGGCGGATGGCATGTTGAAGGTAAAGCCGAAAGAAGAAAATAAACCGTTTAGTTGGACGAGTCTTCGTGAAGAACCGAGGCTGGCGGAAACTTTAGGAGAACCAAGGATTGTTTATATCTAAGAGAGACGAGTGGACGTATTCACAGCGCGCCAAAAATTACTAATATAGATGTTATATCGGCTGCTCAACGTATAAGCGCCTCTACGGCGCATGTTGTCGGACTTGTTGTCGTCGGACTTGTTGCCATCGGACTTAATATTCATTAGCTTCCCCAGGCTGATCGATCCGGCTTGACCCAAAGGGGGAAATTCCTCGACTTTGGAGTTTGGAGCCTCCCGGAACCGCTTGGCATGCGTGTTCGGCACTCTGCTCATCACTGCCGGCCGGGAACTAAACTAGCCGCCGATCAGCATTCCGGTCCCTTTAAGCTTTAGTATCTCATATTACTGTTGTCGCCGGTCAAATAGTTATGTAGTGGCCGCTACGTCAAGTCGATACTAGTGAAAGGAATATCGCGAAGTACAAAGCCAGTTCTTTAGGATGTATATATTGCAACAACCCCACTAAGTCTTTCCAATCTAGCTACTAAATGCTACCTCATGATCCCAGTATTATATGTTGAATCTTGATTGTATGAGGCTGACCCCCCAACTGCTCCGGTTACTCCATCCGGAAATTGGTTGCGCTTCCTTAGGTCATCCCTTTAGCTTCTCTGCAGCACGGGCAACGTATCATGATGATTGGACGTCTCCTTGCTTATTCATAGCTACATAATTTCGGTTTAGATTTCTAAAGTCCGAAGTGAACCGGCTAATTTACCCCAAGGAGGCTCGGAGCTCGTGTTACTCTTTCAAGGAATACAACCTATCTACTCCACGTTAGAGTGAGGCAAAGGCATCGACGTCGATGGTTATATATTAGCATCATTGACTTACCACGTTGTAGTACCCTCGACTTGTGAAACCAAAGTTGTGACAAATCAAACTGTTCAAATCATCGAAATGGCTTCCAAACCTTCCGCTGACCTCCCCATCATCGACCTGACCAGGCCTGATGCAGAGATCGCCAAGCAGATAACCGATGGCGCTATCAAATGGGGCTTCGTGTATGTTAGAAGCAAGGGCCTTGGCTTTCAGAAGAGTTACCTGGATGGCGCTTTCGACTTGGTAAGAAATGCCGGCGCGAATATCTGTACAAGCGGCTGATTAACCACGCAGGCCCGCAAATTCTTCCACAGTGATTATGAAGTGAAGCAAGAGGTGGCGTGCGGCAAGGAATACAACCCAGGTGGAAGTGGCTGGTCGGGCCCCGGCCGAGAGGTGCTGGACCCTGAGTTCCAAAAGAGAGGAGACTATAAGGAGGGCATGACCTTCAATGAGTTTCCGGGGGGTAACCCGGGCCAGAAAGTCCCCTCGACCCTCGATAACCCCGAAGACAAGGGAGCTCTAATCGGCTACCACGCCACGTTCCGTGAAGTGTGCATGAAGATCCTCGAGCTATTCGCCATTGGCCTCGAAATTCCAGAAGAGGAGGGTGGCAAGGACTGGTTCACGTCTCGCCACGACCCTAGCAAGGGTACCTCCGGCAGCAACCTTCGCTTCTGCTACTACCCGACCTTCAGCGACCAGCAGGCCAAGTCATTCGACCCAACCAGCGTCCGTGCCTCCTCCCACACCGACTTCGGCACCATCACGATCCTATTCCAGCTGCCCGGGCAGCCCGGCCTCGAAGTCCTCAACCCCCAGAACGAGTGGGAGCCCGTCGCCATCTACCCGCCCGGGACCGAAGAGGACGAGTTCCCCCCTATCGTCATGAACATCGGCGACCTGCTCAGCTACTGGACCGAGGGCGTCATGAAGAGCACCATCCACCGCGTGTCCATCGACCCGCACGCCAACCGAGACCGCTACTCCATCGTGTACTTCAGCCACCCCGTCGGCACCACCGAGCTGGTCACCGTCCCGAGCCCCGTCGTGCGCCAGGCCCTGATCGAGAAGGGACCCGTGAACAGGGCCAAGACGGCCAAGGACCACGTGCTGAGCCGCCTCGACGACGTCTTCGGAGCCGCCCATACGCGGCTGGGGGGCGCGAAACCGATGGACGCTATTAAGTCGTCCGCTATCGCGGTTTGAGATCACCAGCGGCGAGAAGTAAATTGAGAAAGAATTGTTTTAACCATACGTGTTCGTGCTAAGGCCACGTGTTATACATATTATATATTAATACAGGCCTTCATTTAAAGCTAGACAGTGATGGAACACGTTCGCTAGATGATAGCAAGTCGTTATATTATTACCGTAGAATGTTGTGACTGCTATGTGTTACACCCCTAGAACAAAGAAGAGTTCTGTATATTAGTAGTGAACATCAACATAGTTAGTATAGGCTCTCTGCGCAACAAGTGTTCCTTACACCCCTATACTAAGGATCATGACACTATGTTACTTTGGAAAGCTTTAGGATGTATGATGCTATCGCGGAGAAGACGTAATAAAGTGAGTGGCTATGGATTTACGTTGAGGGGCCGTCTTTTGTGGTATGTAATACCATACTCATCCTACGTTTAAACTAAACTACCGGAGGGAAAGACTAAACGTTTAACACCATCACACCTTGAACTAAACTATCTCTAGCAATTTAAATTTATCAATTCTATATCGTTTCATCCTTTATAATTATATATTGAAACGTCCACGTGGTCCCTTCTCTCTTCTAGAGTGAGTGGGAGGGCTCATATGGTCGTCATGTAGAGATAGTCCAAACACTACACTTCTACATGTTCAACAGGCAATATCGCTTGGGGAATCAATTGACCAGAGCGTAATAGAGTCAAAAATTCAATAAAATTTAATTCTCTGTATGTGTGTTGTTCTAATGATGCCTCCTTTCACACAATCTGCTGAGATATCCGCCCTGCCTTTCTCAGATCTAGCCAGCTCACTTAGTCGGCTTCAGTCCGATATGTATATATAATATCCATTAACATCAAACTAAGTTGACTGTGGCCTACGTAAAAGTGATGAAAACAGCCGCCGAGCATTTTATTTCTGTATCCCTTAGGCTACGCGTTACCAGGCCACAGTCCCAATTTATCCGCTCATAGAACTTTCTAGTTATAGAACTACGCAGTAGGAAGCTTTTTTATAGCAGTACACCAAATCTCCGTTGTTGCGCGAAGAGCCTAGGTGAAATCAGTCGCCTCTTACTCGCGATACACAAAGCATTAACTTTACTTTAGAATGTAGCAACTATGCCGGTCGCTTCAGGAGTTTTAAGGCTGCTAGCTATCACAAAGGTGATGAGCATATTAGAATGTAGATAGTTTTACTCCAAATACACCAAGTGAAATATGGCATATGAACTAGATATAACTAACATTAGATCCCCAAAAACCACTTTATAAGCTTTGACACCATGGATTTTCTATATACCTAACTTGCTTTTTAACTTGTCACATTTTATATTTAGCTAGACATTGTTTTATTCCTATGAACAGCTGTTGGATTATATTTTCGTTTTGTTTTAAACAACGGAATATCTTTGAGCTAGCACAGTAACAAAGGGGGAAGAAAAAGGAATCATGTAGAAAGGTAATATTTAGTATATCTTAATACATAGAACCAATTTTATATTCTAGGTGCAACTATATCGCTTGTTTAGTAGCCCCTTAGTTTACTTTATATAACTATTATTATATTCAAGTTCTTTATTGCCTTTATTAACAACAAACCTTACATCCCATTTCCTATTTACAGTGTAAATAGGCATAGTTAACTTTTATCTAATCATGTGGCAAACACCATGTATAACGGATGATAATATTCGATTAATATCCGCTCGCTTCTTTTCCTATTAAAAGTTCCAGGACCTTCACTATGGGGATATGATTACCAGCCGCCATAGGAGTGGCCAAAATCAAGAAATTGGCGATTTCTGCTGTTAACGCGAGATGGGGTTTGTCGCTCTGGAAGGTGCGATAGCTCGACACATCTACACCCCTGGAATAAAGGAGTGTCGTGCGTATAGCAGGGAACCCGAGTATAGTTCGTGTAGGCCCTCACCGCAACGAGTCTTCATCACGCCCCTTCACCGAAGGTCCTGGCGGATAAGAAGTAATAATGACTTAGAGCCTGACTATATTAGATACCCCGTGACTCACCGTATTTTCTAGACCCTGTGCCTTTGATGGTAACTATCAGAGAGTTATGAACGCATCGCGGCCTTTTGGACAAGGGAGGGGGAAAAAAGCAAAAAGTATTGACTTGGAGCCAGTCAAGGTTAGGCTTTTATTTTTAGTGTACAACCCAGCAAGTAACGAGAAACCCAGCCAAGCTAGCATTATATGCGATGTTACATGCCACGGAGTAACTTTCTTTCAGGTAGTTAATGCCTCTCCCGGTATGCCCGCATATAACCATGGATGCGCTGCGTCCTCTCCGTCGCGTGGACTTAATGATTAAGGGGAGGGATGAGACAAGGGGAGTACGGGGTAAGGACGAGTTGCGAGTAACAACCATGAAACAGCAAGTTTACTTCAGCGGAACCAACCGCCAGTCTCGTTATCTCTAACTCTTTGTATGGTGTATTCCGCTTGCCACGTTCAGGGGGAATATGCTGGAGGACTGTTGTTTACGGTATACGTAACCTGCCGTGGATCCAAGAATACCCCGAGACCAGCCGTGGTAGGCGGCCGGGGTCAGGGGCGGAACTGCATGGCCCGTTTGGCTGGACTCGGGAAAAACGGTTCTTCCAGCAAGAAGTTTAACGACTCATTAGTAAGGTAGTGAGGCCCTGTTCGGGTTTCACGTAGCCTATAGCAGAAAGTAGTGATCATATTCGCATGGCATCAGTAGCAGAGACTTCCTAGTATAAGCTCCATTTCCGATATGAATCGTTAGAATATTGTTCGGCTGCTAATTATCGGGGCTAGTAAGGAGTATTATTGTTCCGCGAAGGGTTAAGAGACCTGCTGACTGGTCTCACAAAATCGTTGACCCCATGGTTCTAACATCTATAGAGATCATATGCTGATGTAGTATTATCATGACACGAAAAAAGCATTGCAGTGATGTGGATGTGGTTATGTGAATCTTTATGTATATTCGGCACCTATCATCTCAGGACAAGATTCAAAGGGAGAAAGGACAATCTTTATCATTATTTAGCTTTATAGGGTCGATTGACTGGCCTATGATCAACAATGGTTACCTTACGTGGAAGTTTACATAGCTGGTCTCTAGTGCGGGGGGCCTGGCAGTCTCCTCTAGCCAAGGGGACTTTCCTAGTACTTCACGAGGCCCATCTTGGTATCGAGGGGGAATCTTGACTGTGTTGCGACTGTTTCAACTTTAAGCCCAGTTGAAGTTATGTTTTCCTTGGCAGCGGCGGTGTTCCCATGAACACCCTATCCTTTCCCATTTTGATCGAAATGCCAGCGACGTTTTCTTGAACCTACTTACCTGGGATACGGTGTAACTTGTTCGGAGGGCGAGGCCCCCGTCGGATACCAGATCGGGTCGATCACGGCGATGCTCTCCCCTCTTGGCAATCGGACTAAGATACTCTTACTCTGGTTGGTAGTCAACCACATCGCTTCACGTAATGCCATTTCGTAAAGAGGTAGGCGGTTCTAGAATACTATACACTAGGTTAGTATGTTGGCAACGAGCAGTGCCAGAGACCGGAATGGGGAAGGTGTTAGTCGGCCAAGACGACAGCGATGTGTACTCAGTAGATCGGGGTGGAGAAAGGAGAAACACTGCCTGTCCCGAATCGTATCATGACCATACCCAGTGTACATAGTATGGGTGGTTTTCGACCTCTTGTGGAATAGCATGAAGATGAGTCCCTCAAAACAGACCGAAAATCAAGATGAAATCAAGCTCTCAAGACCCTTCCCACTGCAACGTTAGTCGGAGAACAGCGGCTACCGGGAGAGGCAAGCTTCTTACTTTCGATATTACATGCGTACTATGCAGAAGGGTATGAGAATCTGGCCTATTCCAAGGTACAGGATTCTGCAGGCGACGTTAGTTCTCAGGCACGATGTCACCCTGCTTCTTCTTGAGATGCGCACGTGTGACGCAGAGGGCGCCTATGCGTAGACATAGCCATGCGCACACCGTAAAAACCATGTCTGGGTTAGGCGTATTATGTAAGACCTAAGTGCTCGTGCCTGCATGACTGCGGCATGACTGACCGGCTAATGTACCAATAGAGTATAGTGTACACGAAGGCTAGAAACGTCATGGCCCATCTGGGCATGGCGCAATGTTGGGCATCGTTTGTCTGTGCAGAAGTCTGGGTTCTGGTCTGGGTTCTGGTCTGGGTAGGGGAATAATACGGACCTTGTCAAAACCAGACCAGAATGCGGAGTTCCCTGGTCAGAAGCCTGTTCGGTAGCCTGGTCACTGCCTGCTTACTACTAGCAGTGTATCCAGAAGACTGCACGGACAGAACGCGGGCAGGATTGTAATGTACCTGCAGACTAGGCGACACTAAACTCTTGATACACAGTTAACGCCAAGATACTAGTATTAAACAGGGAGGTGAGTACTCTAAGCATCATTATAGTCAGGTACAGGAGGGTAGGAGAGTATTTATCAGAAGGTGAGTACAGCACGGCAGAACATGTGAAGGCCTGTTGCAGTATAGTAGACAACTCTATTCTGTAATACTACTGTAAACTCGGTACCGTACCATAGCCACGCCGTTGCATTGCATTATTACATTGCATTATGCTCTTTTACCCTATCCCGTTTGGCTACAACCTCGGCGAACCGTGCGCTGGGACATAGCGCAATGATGCTATATGGTGATGGTTTTCTATTTGAGTTTCGTACAATATCGTGGAATAGCATGTCGGCGTTTGGTTCTCTTGGCAATATTTATCCAAGTTTTGTAGTTTCTTCTTACCGAAACTGCTAGGAATAACCGCGGTGTAAATTTCGCAAAAGCCGCTTGGCTGTCCGCCTTCACTTGATACCAAGCTTCCTTCTCGACTTCTCGACTTCTCGGCGAACCTCGCTACTTTCTCGCGCGCGACGCTCTCCGCCACTATGACGTTCTATTGACTAAATTTACTTAGATCCTTCCTTTACCGACCTGCCGTACCTGTCAACGAATTAGTGGTTGATCATGGCATGCTTCTACGACTACCTAGTACGCACTGCGCTGGTGTTAAAAATCCTTTGACGGAATGGACGACTAATCCGGCTCTTGGGCCGAATTACCAAATACCCAGTTTGGCTTCTTGAATACCTGGGTAGGCGACGCGGCAATGCCCGTACTACCCTGGAATTTGGTTACGCTACACTGGGTATCTGGCTTGGTACGCTACTGTGTACAGTAGGCATCAGATAAAAACATGACCGAAAAGTTCGCACTAGCGCTGGGTCATAGTAACCGAACCTTGACCTATTTGACTGTGAACTAACATTATCCCTCTAGTGTGCACCTTATCTTAGTACACTAGATGAGCTAAAAGTAGATCAGGCCATTACGACGTGCCAAGATGGGCGCACTACCTGCGCGAAATTCCATAGATGTAGTCAGTGCACTGCGTCGCGACTTTGGGGCTGGTTAGACTGCGGGCTGGTTCATCTTTGTGAGCGTAAGAGGAAAACGAGGCAAATTTGAGATGTATACTTCTTCATTTCAGTAGTTAGGGAAATTGAGGACGTCAGAAATGGGAACAAAGCATTGTCAATTAATAAGGTGGGTTAGTTTACAATATGTGATGAATATGTGCACGATATACTCGTGATCTGCGCTCCAATAATCTCGTTGCTCTTCCGTCTCATGCTAGCTCACCTCTTAAAGTGAATCCGAGTCTCTCGCCTCAAAAGTCGTGGAAATGTCCGTACGTGCGAGAATCGTGCGGTTGTTTCTTGGCAATTCGTTGGTGCTCGAGTAACCTGCCGTGGCGACCGTCCCTTCTTGCCACAAGGTCTCCTTGTCAGATAGCCGTGAAAACTGTTTCCGTCTAAGTTTCGATGCGACCGATAGCTCTACATCCTCACTCGTCATGTGAGTCTTCTCCGTCGCGGTAGGGAGCCACTTGCCCAAGGGTGTGGTGCGCAGAGAAGCGGCGAATTTCCCTATCACGGGGGTCAAAGTCGGCAAGCAACAGACCATCATGGCGACATTAGCCTCGATCTCCGACCACAGAATACATAGAGTAAAGTCGGCGATGAAGTCTGGGTTGTTTTCCTTGTCGTATGAGGTGACCAGATACATATACGTTCGTGCGATACCAGCTCCGATAGTACTAGACAAGCGTATTAATACAACAGTAATGACAGCAAATCGCCGGGACTCTCGAGAAATAACCCGGTAGAGTATTTGAGTTGAACATACAATAAACCAATGAGGAACACGCTGTTGAGGGCGACCTTCTTTTTCGTAGGCAGATGAAGTCGCCAGATAAGCGGAACTGGCATGGCGATGATGATCAAATCGGAAACAATGTCGGTTGAAGCGAAGACAGTGAGCACGTCGAGAGTTGCGATACACTTCGTGAGGAAGATGCCAATAGGTGACCAGTTCAGCGGCCAGCGCGTACCGCACTGGAAAACCGTCGTGAAGAAAAAGGCAAATGTCCACGCTATGGTAATCCCTATCATGACCCAGCACAGGATCCGGAAGCGCTTGGAAGACCCAAAGAGTCGTTTCCAAAGCAGGAGAATCGATACTTTGATCAGTCCGAAGACTGGTTTCTCCGTAGTTTGAAACGCATATTTGTACTTTTGCGCAACTATTTCGAGCGGTATCGTTACTGGCCAGCCATCAACGACGGGAGAGTGACCCGTGATCGCTCCATCAATGGTGGCAGCTAAGAATATTCCATTGAGGGCCAAAGTAAAAATCTTGATACATGTCAGCAACTCCTTCTACGCAATCTGAGGCTTCAGACCCGGAAGATTCAAAGGCTCACCAGAGCAGCTAATGCGGTCCAATCATCCCACCCGTAGCCAGCTCGAGTGATATGTCTCGCATAGAACCGGAGAGCCACAACGGTTATGACGATGATAGTGAACAGAACGTTCATAACAATGATGCCATTGCGGTCGTTGGCCTGCTGCACGGTCGGCATCGTGGAGAACTGGCGGTGTCATGCAATCGGATTGATCTCACTGCATCGGAAGCTGGTGAATGAGAGTGGCGGAAGATAGGTGTATGGATGAAGCGATGAGCGACGAGTGGATAGAGAACCACTATTACCGATGGGATGGCGAGCCCAGTCTAGTTACTTTGAATCAACTGAGCGCCGTACATACAAGATGCGGATGTAGTGTAAGTACACTATTCAACGCATGGCATGGGTGCTCAGGCAAGGGGAATAATAACGTATCAGGGCATGGGCACGAGGTAGGCATCTCAAACGGCAGGCATTCGCATATCTGTGTTCCATCGCTGCGTTCCATCGGCACCCCCGCCTCCTTCTGGTACAACTCTGGGCGTGAAATTGTCAGCATCCCCTCCGACGCACGCACATGCATACTACACTAACCCAGGTAGTGCTTGATGAGTCGGGATGGGAGAGTACGTACAGAATACGTAGTAATGCTATCCACATTTCGAGGTATACTACTGGTATGTATGGTACTTAACCTGCCAAGGTCTGGTGTAGCACAGTATGCCGGCATATAGCAGATACTCCAGACTCCTCGTGACATACTCTTACCTACGGAGCACAAGCCATTCACGTAGTGGGAGTCGGTCTGGGTAACACATCACTCCCCCCCCCCCCCCCCAAAAGACTAAAATAAAACTACATACACTACGCTATATTCAAGAGTTCGCTCTATGGATCTAACTACTTCGGAGCCGAGGACAAGACTCCTACTAACTAGAAGCTCACTAGTGCACATAACGACAGATAACGATTCTAACCATTGTTTTCTGCTAAGATGGAAAGGGAATGTTCAACTCACTAGTACACTATTCATGGTGATTAAGCTTACATACTACACTGGTAGTAGTGGCACTAGTAGCAGTAGTAGTCTCCGATGGCTAGAGAATAGACTATTAAGACTGCCGTTTTCGAAGCCCCATAGTCGGAGGATTCATTCTTCTTAGCTTTCCAAGTTTTTCTCTCGGTTGCAACCTATACGTAGCAGGTAGTTAATTTCAAAGTAGTATAGTCCAATGTCAAGGTTACCCTTCTAAGTAGAGGCATGTTCTCCGCTTTAGCACGATATCAAAGCCCGCCTTTTGTTACCGCGGCGAAATAGTGTACAGGCTTCCTGGGACTCACCACTACAGTATGACGGGCGTTGTCCGCATTTCGTTGCTGAGTAGTTTGCCATAATTCCTCATCTGAAATTCAAGATGTCTAGCTCCATTGATAGCATTGAGCATCGTGGACTGCTCGGGGACGACAGTGAGAAAACTAGGCATAACGAGAAATCTCTTATTCAATCGTTCACTCGATATTACACCGATAGCCGCCTTCATAAGGTTATATTATTTTTACTCTCGATATCTATTGTCCTCAATGTCGTCCTCGCGATCCTATACCTCCGAACCCTTTCACCGTCCGAGACACCCACCAAATATGCCCAGATGAAACGCGTCCGGGAAGAGCCCTATGTCATAGTCACCCCATACAGCAGTGACAACGAGACACTCCAAGACGAGCTATGGTACAATATCAACGTCGACTCAGCCGTGGTCGCCCTTTCTGATGATTGGGCTGCCGAACACGGTCTCCGAAAGGCCCAGCGTTTCCCCTGGGATCAGTCCAAGGGGATCTATATCCTACACGGCTACCACAACCTACACTGCCTAAAAATCATCTACATCTCCATGAGCGAATCCCGCCGAGGCGTTCCTCAGACCCGTTCCTGGCACCACGTCAGTCATTGCCTCGACGCACTACGCCGCCAAATCATTTGTGATGCGGATGATACACCACGAGCCACAGACCGACGGGTCGAAGTCGTCAGTGGTCTGCTTCAGCACCGCCAGTGTCGCAGTTGGGATCAACTCGAGGCTTTCGCGAAACAGCATACCGCCTGCTACAAGCGCCCTGAGAATCCTGACGAGAAGAAGGCATCCAAGTTGGATAGGTTCAAGCATTGCCCCCCAGACAGTGGATATATCGTGACGGACAACTACGTCTCTACCGAACCGCTATTAGAGGGACTTCCGGAAGAGTCTATACAGGATCACATATAGAGACTTTGAGAGTTTATAGTTTTGCTATCAGCGTAATACTAGATAAAGACAAATGGATTTTTTTGTTCGCCATTGAGCTATACTCTAAATATCTTTATGCCTTGATATTGCACCACGGCGATGAATCTATCCATATATTCTTACAAGACTTACATACACACCAAAGACCTAAGTTTAAGTTGTTGTTTTTTCCATCATTTTAAAGAGGCCCCATTTTATGTGAAGCTTAAGGACATAATACATCACAATAGAAATTTGAGAGTCATTTTTTGGAGTATTAATGAATTTTATTTCGCTAAGCCAAGTTTCCGCATACGTTCCATTCCCCAGCCTCTCCATCCTTATCGGGCACGACAAATAATCGAGACTGCTTAAGCGAAATTAACTCCCCATACACTTTGACTTCGTCTTATCCATCCCATTGAGCTTAGAAAGCGTCGGCAACATCGATCTCGCTTTCAGCACGCTTGAAAGCGTCTGCGACATCGATATTCGCCTCGCCGCGCTTGAAGGCATCCGCAACGTCGATGTTAGCTTCAGCCCTCTTGAAGGCATCGGCTACGTCAATCTTGGTCTCGGCACGTTTGAAGGCGTCCGCGACGTCAACTTCGGTCTCATGACGTTTGAAGGCATCGGCAACGTCGATGTTAGCCTCGGCACGCTTGAAAGCGTCGGCAACATCAACTTCAGACTCGTGACGCTTGAAGGCATCAGCTACGTCAATCTTGGTCTCGGCACGCTTGAAGGCGTCGGCGACGTCGATGTCGGACTCATGGCGCTTGAAAGCGTCAGCGATATCGATCTCAGGCGAACCTATGATTAAATGTTAAGACGATTGTTGCGTAGCTTGGAAGGGCTTAGAACATACCCGTTGGAAGGGCACTTGTCAGGGCGGAGAGCCCGAAGAAAGCGAAGATGACTGAGGACCGCATGGTTACGTGTGGACTGGTAGTCTAGTGGAATATTTGATGTGATGATTTGATGCTGTTGTGAGAGATGACTGTAGAGCCCTTTCTCACTAGAACCTAGGATTCATGGTCTCCTTATTATCACGTCTGTAGACATCCTATGAGAAGTGATGGATACCCACTTGCTCGTTGATTGCTACGTCGGTGTAGAAGGAATCTTAGCCTGCATCACTAGCTGCAAGTGTCAATACCGAGCACTACTACTAGTGGTATAGGACGGCCAATTTACTTACCACTTCTGATCATCGTGAGCCTTGGTCTGTCCCTTCTATCGCTCTCCCACACACATAGTCCCGGCACTGAAGTATGGCACTTTTCTGCGCTAATCGTAAGTGGTGAGTGACATGGACCTTTAGTTTTCGGGCACCCCTAGCCTGGAATTACATGGTAGAGGCCAGGACCGGCGCCGAGTGCCCGAGATACAGCAGGGATCCGTGATCCTACGGACAAATAGTCACAACATCCTTCTAGGTTCTACCCAGGTAGTATAGTAGGATAGGTTCGCAATAGCTTTGCGGCTTTACGAGACATATACTAAGTACATCTAGGAATTCTCCGTGTGTCGATAGCATGCCAAAGTCTTACAGTGCTGTAATCACGTTACAATACTGTAAGCATCATACCCATAATGCGCGCTAATGACACTGGGATTAGGTATCAACAACTTTGGCATCCCGCACTAGTATTTAGCTACACTACTGTGGATTAGGCCATGAATGACAATATATTGGTACGGCAGGCAAGTCGTACTCTGGTCAATCGCCTCTCTTACTAGTAGACACACTACACGCTATTTATGCCATACCACCTCCACTACACTACTTTAGAGGTGCCCAGGTACCACGCCCCTGGACTGAGTGTCCCCAGAGCTTGTATCCCTACCTCTATCGTCATCCCATGCATTCATTCCACACTCTCCAAGCCGAAAACCTCTTAACCGCTCGCACCCCCTACCGATTGCTAGCCTGCGGTACTGAGTTACCGTCACACCAGTCCGGTCAAAATCGGTCGGGGCCGGTCTCGTAGATTTGTAATGAGCTAGGGAAGAATTGTGAATGTGATGTTGCTTCTTGGTTCAGACAACTTGAAGAAAAGCGACACACATACACCCTTATGATGGACTACATTCAGACCAAACCCACGTATCACCCGCTGGCGAAAGATGAGGAGGATCAGAGCTCTCTGCCAGTCAAAGAGCCAAACTGGCCGCTTTCCTCAAAGAAGCTCACCTACTTAGCGATAGCAGTATGCTTCATACTGACGGCAACGGGAGGTTTCGTCGCCGGAACTCTCTTCGGCTCAAGCCGTGATTCGCAGCGAGACTTTGGTGCGACTAATACAGCACCGCGAATTCCAGCTCCGCAGATCGCGGGGAATTTCGTGTTCTCTTCTGCCTTCTCTCAGGAGCCGCCGCAGGGCGATGGAGCAGGAGACAAATCAGAGCCAGTCTGGGATGCTCTGATCCCAAGTGAGTAATCATACCCCAGCGATGAATCCGACTTTCGTACCCGTCTGCCTGGACGCTGCTAACGAACGACAACAACCTATTAGACGGGCTGGGCTATTTCAGAGACGATAACCTCGCGCCCAAGATCTCTATACCAACCGTCTTTCATCAACTCCACTGCCTCTACGTCATAAGACGTGCCTACTATACACACTCGGCCGAGCTTCAAGGGTTTGATTTTGGAAAGAATCGGACTATTCACGCGGCCCATTGCTTCGATTATCTCCAGCAAAGCATCACCTGCGCGGCAGATAGTACAGTCGAGCCGGGTGAAGATGACCCAAACGGGTTCCTAGGTCCGTATTCCGAAGCCTGTTATGTCCCTTTGACGCGTCTCGGGACCACGAGTTGCCCCATGAAGCGCTTTACACTTCTGTTACTCCCGCAATCCCTCGAAAGCTCCCATATTCTCTACTCTGAACGGCCAATACTAACTCTACATCCGTGTGTAGGCAGCGGTTTCCCTCGACAGTGTCGAAGCTTCGAAGCTGTAAAAGAATACGTTGAAGAATGGAGGGTATTCAATGCCACGGGGTTTCTCGCGCACGGCCTAGAACATGGAAAAGCACATGTAGACCATATGTGATACTTATCTGGCTCATTATACATACAACATCGGCCTCAGCTGAGTTTCCGTTGAGAAACGCAACAAGGCGGCGGGGAAAGAGATCATGCAGAGAAACACGTGGTAGAAGAGCACGAGGGGACCGGGTTGCTGCTGAGTAAGAGACAAGATGATAAGGAGAGGCTCGAACGGCTGGGGTTATGCATAGTTGTAACCGACCAGGCTAGTCGAAAATACAACGCTAGCAGTAATGTAGGTAGGTAGAAGAGAGCATGACAAAGGCCCTCAGGCGTCCTCAGGCGTCCTCAGGCGTCCGGGCTCCCAAGTAACCGTTTAGACTATAATGTATATGTAAGCAGGAGATGGTTCATTAATCTTCGGGACGCACGGGGATTATGAAGGAGTCATGCAGTATTTATTCTGTTAGGTGGAGTGCCAAGCAGGCACTATGCACCATCTAGTAACTACAGCCGGTTTAGTCCCTCGAACAGGCTTGAGGCTAGCCATGTGCACAAGGATGTTTAAATCCTCCCGCTCGCTGAGCTTGTGTAACTTGGGTGAAGGAGGAGCATAATGCGCAGTGTCGCCATTCTCTGCAGCCCCTTTCTTATGTATTGGTGATTTGGATTCCATGTCTACTACGTATGTTAAAACAGCTGTGCCACCTCCAAATACCTATCTATCTATCAAGGTCTTCTTCCTCTTCCCGCCTGGCGTAGTACTAAGATGCTCGGCGCGGCGTAACTGCAACATTACTGCCGCAACCTTCGTAGCATCCATCCTGTCTGACACCGAATCATAGCCCTCATAATCCTCTCTTACCATAATCATGCGGTTCCTAAGCGGTGTTAGCGCCTTGTCGCTTCTCAACTTGCTGTCTCCCCTCCCCGTACTAGCCACGGACTGGTCGATAGCCACGGCCGACAATACCAGCGCCCTTGCTGACTTCCGGCCCCTCTTATCACCCGAAGCAACTATTGCCCTCCGGGGTAGTTGTTTATTCAACAACCTGACAAGTCGATGGAGAGAGTGGCATGCGCCCAACATCGCCGCTGTTGTGCAGGTTGCGACTGAGAATGACGTCCAGCAAGTAGTGAGTGTGCCGGTTTCACACAGGATCCATGCCGCCTTGATGCTAATTAATACAAGGTGCGACTGGCTTCGAAACTTAAAATCCCATTCGTCGCCAGAGCAGGTGGTCATGGAGCAACAGAGTCGCTATCAGACGCGAAAAATGCCATTCAGATCGACTTCCGCAAATTAAATCAAGTGAAGCTAAATAGCAATGGCAAGACTGCTAAGATCGGCGGCGGAGCAACCGTGAAGCAGGTCATAGATGGATTGGAAGCGGTGGGAAAGCGAGCAGGTGAGCTTACTAGCAAGACTACAGAGGCACCCTAACTAGTTGCTAACAAACCTTTAGTGACTGGTATCTGCGAATGCGTCGGATTGTCCGCGCCCATCTTGGGGGGTGGCCACGGCTGGCTCCAAGGCCAGTATGGCCTGGCTGCCGATCAAGTTGTATCGGCTCGGGTAGTGCTCTCGAACGGTGACCTCGTCACCGTCTCCGAAAAGTCAAACCCGGACCTTTTCTGGGCCATTAAAGGCGCGGGACACAACTTCGGCTTAGTAACAGGTTAGTACGCTAGAGTCTCATAGTTCCCGTTTTGATGTGTCTCGGGGGCATGAACCTACCTAATCTAGAGTTTTCTATCCCTTTTCCTCCCCCAAGCTCCCAAAGCCCCGAGCAATTTCCACTGTAAATGACAACCACTAACTCCTGGTACTTAAATAATAGAGTGGGAATATCGTGTTCATGATACCAAAGAACACCAATGGTCCTATGAGGTCTTTATCTACTCTCAGGATAAGCTTGAAGCCCTCTACGAGTTGGCAAATAAAATGCTCAAGGATCAGCCGGCGGAGGCAACCCACTGGGGATACATCGTCAAAGCCGCCGCGATCGATCCCGTCCATGTAAGTCCCTATAGCGATAACCCCGCGAGTGTCCACCGCTAAAGAGTCTCTCAGCCTATACTTTGGTTCGGCATCATCTATGACGGACCAACTGAAACGGCACGGGCATACGCCAAGCCATTTCACGACATTGAACCTATAACAGTCCAGGCCGGCGAGGGAACTTTGCACGATCTGGCCACCCTCACATTCCAGGACGCAGACGGTGCCGGCTGCGCTTACGGACTAACGTCTCTCCGCTACCCCATAGGGTTGAAATCATACAACGTAGCCGCCGTGCGAAAGGTCTACGACCACATCGACGAGACATTCCAGAAAGTTCCCGAGGTCTCCGGATCGTTCTTCTTACTCGAGGGATACTCGACCCAGGGCGTGCAAGCCGTCGACTCAGCGTCCACGGCCTTCCCGCACCGAGACGACGAGATCTTGGTAACGTCATACGTACAGTACACCCCCAACTCGACTATCGACCCCATCGCCGAGGAGTTCGGAAAGACGCTGCGGGGTTTCTTGCTGGAGGGAAGCGATGACCCGAAACACCTCCGGGCCTATGTTAACTACGCCAACGGCGACGAGCCCCTCGAGGCGGTGTACGGCTGGGACAAGTGGAGACTGCAGAAGCTGAGACAGCTTAAACGACAATGGGACCCGAAGAACACGATGAAGTATTATGTCCCTTTCGTGTAAAAGGAGGTGGCCAACCAGGTCGGGTACAAAGCACCTCAAAGGCGCGAGACTGAATATTCCGACTTGTTCAAAATTCATAACTCGAACAAACGAAGTATTGGAATCGATGTATAAAGTAGATATCTCATTAGAGAAACTGTATGTTGCCATATTAATCAATAAATAGCATATATACCGCTTTGTTCGTGATACGAATAACCAGGCGAGGTCCGATTATTGCTTGTCTAATCTAACCTTGCGCTTACTTCGGTGATCTTCATGAAGCATATGGTTTCGACCTGAATTGTATAGGATATGTGAAGGAGATAAATATGGCACCAAAGCGACCCAGAGTAGAAGTAAACGACGTAAGCCATGGTATTGCAAGCAAAAGTTACTATACCAAGCCTTCGAGAAAAAGGATGGTATATTATACATAAGGATTGCTACCCTAGTTAGTATAGAATTTTTATACTTTAAAATATTTAATATAAAGTATTGTACTAGGTTGTTGCGTACTTTTGTAGGTGCATTGGCTTTTTGATTTTTATACGGGAACGGATAGGTTAGGAATAATATTATAATGACCGAAAGAACACCGTATCTACTGAAGAAAAATGGATATCTTGAGTGGATAGATAAGGGCAAGATCTTCCATCCAGCCAGCTATTATAATATAAGAACACGAAAATGTTTCCCTTTACTAAGAGAAACCCTTGTATCTCTTTCTAATTCTAAAATGCACAGGATCTCGCGGCTTCTTAACTCCAAACCCAAACCGAGGGGAATCGAACGCCGATGTTTCCTCGCCAGATAAAACCTCGAGATCGAACATTGTGACCAACATTACCGTCGAAAGGAACATGATCCATTTAGTGAGGAGCCTTCCTGGACACGCACGCCGGCTGCTTATCGGTAACGAGATATTAGAAATTACCTCTATGGAACCGGTGAAAATCACAGAGATGACTGAAATCAAAGTTAGAAGTCGACGTTTTTTGCATGCAAATTTACCACCAAAGGGAATCTATGCTCCTTTCAGACCAGATGTTGAGATTTATGTGCTTCTAACGATAGCATTGCCGTGGTTTTCCAAATGCGTATTTCTAACTTTAATAAAACCGCTCGATGTATTATTAGTCGGATCAACAAGGAAACGCTCAGCCCAGAAGCTATCTAAGGGCTTTTTACGACCCTTCGTATTCCATATCGTCTCATTGGTATGTTGTACCCGGGTGTTGGCTATGATGGGCTTAGTCGGCGGCATCATGGTGCCATCGGCGAAAAAACTATGATATAGTGCGCTCTGGGGGATGTGAATCTGGACCCCGAACTGCAATGTCTCTGCGGACATAGATGCCAGCAGCGAAATATTCTCGAGATCTTTGACTATAGGGAACTCTGGAAGATGGGAAAGAGAGGGTCCCTGTGAAGATAGGTGTTTCTCAGACCGGAATAGATGGAGACAGAAAGTCAAAGAGGGGGCACAACATTAGTAATAGGCATAAGAGATTATGAGTAGAATGAAAAAAAAAAAAAAAAAGGTCCGGTAACAGCGGTTACTTACGCCTATATTAGTGCAAGGTCTGTCAATGAAACTGACGTTTCGTTCTGTCGTTGTGTGCGGGAGTATTGGATACCGCTCTCTTATTATCTTAGCCCCCAGACCTTATTGTTTATTTCGCAGTCATTCAGGCTACCCGTATGATCGTCCCGGTGATTGTTGTCTAGTGCCACTTCTTGATAGAGATGAGCAACGAATCTCTAGCCTTGTAAGTCTGCGGTATGCAAAACCGTGGCAAGCGTCTTTCTAGATCCATGACCCTTTCGTCGTACCACCGTAGGCCCACCATGAATCCTGTGTTCTGTATGGTGAGTTCGTCACCAAAAAAATGCGCGAATTAGGGAGGATTCAAGGTGGTGCTCGAAGAAAGAAGCTATATCAGGAAGTTCACGCCATTGAGAACCAACGTTTCTCATAAACGAGTGACTGAGCTAAAAAGAACCTCGAGACGGAATGCAATAGATCCGGTTCTGGGGGTCACGAACAGTTTCTTGGTGAAGAGGCTTGTTGCTGGAAAACCGAGCCTAGTCCCGATCCGCAAATAGGTACGTTCTTGATAGTTGTGTATTGATGTCAATAAGTTCCCGAAGCTGATGGGAATGCATGTACGCACGCATGATTACACCCAACGAAGAAGTTGGTGCAAGACTCAGTTGAGATGTGTTGGTCTATAGGATTTGTACACTGAGTACCCTATCGTGGCGCCCCGAGTCACAAAATTACTTACCTACTGCCTAGGAAGTATCTCATCTCTGTGGTAGTTCCGATCTCAGTCTCACGGGCTTCTATTCAATGCGGCCTGACCTACATGACGGACGAATGGTGCTCATATATATGAGATACAAATACGCCACGATCATTCATAAGAGGTTACATATCGCGACAATCCTCTCCCGCTCATCCCTGCTCAGTTAAAACGTTTCCGACGTTAAGCGCGGCTTACCTACATTGCCCTTGAAAATCCCTACATTGGCTGTAGAAACCCGCTTGGTTGCATTAATCCCCATATATATATTCTAGGTACGGGTATATACTATCGAGATTTTAAATACATTTACTATTGCAGTCCAAAGTGTATATAGATGGAGGCTGCGGGGCCGTTCATGCTGTACTGTGCGGTTCTACCCGCAATATTACCATCTGACCAATTGCTGCACTGCTAGCTTTGTTAAAAGTAGTGTAGCCTATATGCGTATATACTACTATCCGTGTGTGTTCTACCAGACTTACTGACCTGACATTGTCACCAGTCAGTGAATACTAGATTATCCCCGATTGATTAGATAATACCGATTGACTGAGCTTCAATATTGGTTCTATGCAAGTTATCTGCTACGGTAACCTCCGTGCTAGGTTTACGAGCAAGCTTACGGCTCCCTCTAGGGGGGCGGGATCATCTTAGCACCCGATTAAATCCGGACCTAGTGGCCGTATTGCAATATCTACGGACTGATCCGTCGCCGTGAATGGCTAGCACGTGGCGTTCGCTCGCACCAAAGGATCGGGGTGGCGGAGAGTAACCGGGTCACTCGGATGACTTCGCCGAGTCTTACGTGCGGCGCAGACGGATATCAAATTATTAAGTCCTATCCTTCGAACGACGTCGGAACGAAAAGCGATAATTACGCGCGAGTCGTGTAGATTGGAGGACGGCCTACATTTCGTGGTGTCAGTTTGGTGCTTTTGTGCGGAATGATTAAGATAGCTTACTAAATCCAGGTTCTGCGTATGTGCTGCGCCGCGCCCAGCGTTGTGCATCGGCTGATTTCCTATAGCGACCAGAGGACCTTCCTTTTCGACTCAAACTTAAAGCGCTCAACATGACTACTATACGGCTCTTCACGACCTTTTTAGAGTCAGCACAGCTTGCTAATAATAGTTTAACGTTACGGTGAATGGGACGTTGAAGAATTATATAAAGGCGGTTCACAGGTGTAACAAGAATAATTAGATAGAATCCATCAGCCTCGGGATTGTCAGCTTCTTCTAATCACACTTCGAAAATAAATAAAAATCCCATCTTCACTTCGCCTATCATGAGAGCTCAAATCGCTAGCGCCGTTGCGGCTCTGGCTGCTTGTGCGGCGGCGGTCCCTACTGCATCTGGTGCAGTTGCCCAGCTCGAGACTCGGGCAACCGGTACCTTTGACGGCGACCATCTCTGGAAAGAGATTTACCTTGGAAACCCGTTTTCTACCCCATACACAATCAGTTGGGTCTCCTTCGGAGTGTCTGGATATTCGAACGACAGCCCGTCTTTCTTTGTGTCGGTAAGAAATCAAATCGTAACCCCTGGCCTCCATGAGCCGTCTCTCCGATCGAGCACTAACGCGCTGGGATCGTAGTGTACTGCATTATATGATAGTCGAAAACCTGTCGCGGACGCCGCTTGGTACCCGTGCATAGGCTTCCCGTTCGACGGGGGTGTTGAGGCTCAGTACTACTTCAACGCTACTGCCGCCGTTATCAACGTCAAGCAGACATACGTTGAAGGTGGCGAACATCACGTTAAAATCGGATCTGCTAACATTTCAGGCGGGCTGTACCCCAATGAGACCTTCTCGCTTCCGACGCTGGTGGTGGTCTAAGGGTCGACGTGGGATGGGCTCGAGAGTTGTTTCGAACTATGATTGATAGCGACCTGTTACCATGGATGGGCATTCTACTTCTACTTTCCGCCGATTCATTATATACAAAAAGGAGTATATATTAGTTATGAGCTTTACTCCTAGCAGAGCAAATTGTAATCTATTCATTCTGCCACGCGGCACAGTTTTGATACCTTCATGTCTTGTTCTTCCCATCTTGTCCGCTGTAATATAGGGAGACTAGTATCCGACTCTTGCGAGTCGCAATAAGCTGTATGGTCCACACGTATGTTATGGTCGCGCATTTTCGTTTCATAGAAATAAACCCAAATCGCCGTAATCTATCTTGTAGGGGTTAGTTCAAATCTTCCAAATGACAAAGTGGACTTCAGCCGTATATGCGAAACGTCAACATTCCATTCACTACTCCCTCCTTCTATCCCTTTGCCAACCGTACATGGGAAACTAACATCAAAGGCCATCGGTTGGGTGTAGTTCCTAATAATGTCAAGCTGGTCTAAAATTCCTATTAATTATTAGGCGAAATGTCAGTCAGCTGTAGACTTTCATATCCATTTGATACACGAGTAACTACTATCTAGCCCAGCTGACTAGCCACACTGGTAGACGGGTGTTTCAGTGTGCCAATACGCATACAAATTTTTGTTCCCCTTCCGATCGATCTTGCCCTGCTGACGTCTCTCTCCCTTCTGCACTCGATCCTCGTGCCTCACCTGGGTCGCTAGTATCGATCGCTGCGCAGACACAGATAGGTGCATTAGGCTAGTCCGGTCATTCGCCCCCATGCTGGCCAATTGATGCGTCACTGTCGCCCTCTCCCGTTTCTCCCTCTTTGATAATAACCTCACGTCTTGAGTACTGGGTTCCTTACCAGAGCCTTCCGTCGCCTCCTCGTTATCGGGTTCCGCTAGAGAATATTCTAGTTGTGACGTTGTGGTCCGGGGTCGGCGACGTAACTGAGATATTAACGGCCCCGCTTGTGCTGAGGACGAATGCCTCGATATAATCTTCCCTGATGGCAAACGAATCGATTCTTCATCAGCCAACACGGGCTTTCTCTTTGAGTGTGTCGCCGTTTCCCGGTCATGCTCCCTCTCGCTCCCTCCCTCCTCTACATCACTCTCCGAGTCGTCACTGCCGTTATCTTCGGGCTCCGAGAAGTCGTAGAACTCGGCAAACTCGGAGTCTGGCGCTGCTATATCGAATCGGCAGTGACCCTTCCCGGTCATATGCTGTTGCACAGCTTGTACCGTGGTCCTTTCTGTTCTGCAGTGTATGCATTCTCTATATCCGAAGATGACAAGATGCAGATATTTGAAAAGAGCCTCGAGGTCGACTACGAGATGTTCCTGATGAGGGACGAACAGCCCATGTGACTTTTGCATGTGTATGACACTATCAGAGAAGGTTGGTGAGGAACTAGGGCAAAACAAGCACTGCCCGGGCGTAAAAGGTTGCATGGCAGGCAACTCTTCGAAGGATGTAGGTGTGTTGTGGGTTTCGGGACTTGATGATAGATGACTCATTGGAGTTGTAGTTGTAGTAGTTGTTGTTGTTGTTGTCACCACCACCATGGATTAAGTATTAAGTGCTTGGGTTGAGTTGTGTCCGGCTGAGTGAAGGGTGAGCTCAGTCAAGTAGGTAGGCCTTAATGTTTTCTTTGGCTTGTGTGATGCTTGTTATCGAATTATATCGCCCGAGTTCAATTGGCTTTATATATCTATTCTACACCTACTTACACAACTATTGTATGGATTTCATACAGCTTCATTTTGCTCTGTTCTCGGTCGGGTGAGATCAAATCGGGCGGTGCAAGCATCCATTCCCCTGTACTAGACCTATAAGAGCCTAGGAACATCGCTACTCCAGCATTGCTCCATTGCATCGCCACTGGAGCTCCCTATTACTACCAATCAGGTGCCAGCAGATGCTCTCACGAAGTATGAATCATAATGAATGAAGAATGAAAAATGAAACCCTTTCAACCCAAGCGCCTCCAATCACTCGTGCAGACGATAATACCCGTTCACCATGCGAAGGATCTAATCTCGAAGTCAAGAGACTGTGGATAGTGCCTACTGACGACTATGCCAAACTCTGGCATCTGTGCCACAGCATGCGACAGGGATGCTGGGCACAAAGCTCCCCAACCTGAAAGACACAGAACGCCAAGAGCACAAATAAAGCACAGCCGCCTCTCTTCTAAACTGCCTTACTATGTAGCTGATTAAATCACGCTTTGCTAATACATCGAGTCGGTCTTGAGTTGCTTAACAGCCGTAACAACCTGGTCTGTATCCCATCCCTTCTGCAAGCCTTCCCATAAGACATCGACCTCTGAAGGAGATGCTATGCCACTAAGTCCAGGCTGTCGCTTGCCTAGATTAGACAGGAAAAGTTATCCCTCTGCCAGCGCCCGAACGCATGCCCGAGCCGTGGCGTCGCGGTGCCGCTTCCCGTGAACACCATCCAGGCGGCGACAAAGAAGACCGGAGTAAGCGGCCCCCTAATACACATAATTAGATCACTGTATACGAATAGGCACTTTAGGTATTCGTCCCATTTGGAATCTAAAGAGCTCGTTGACGCTCTGGTTGCAATTTGAGAAGATGTCCGAGGAGATGTCGTCTTTGACCGTGAACGAAGCAAGTTGATTCCCCTTTATCGTTTGGGGCCTAGACGGTGGTAAAGGGCGTCGAACCCGGGCCGGGAACGTACTTGGATATCTTGGCCTAGGCTTATTGCCAGCCGTGCAACTCTTTTTTTGCCAGGCTAGCTGATATCATTCCGAGTTCCGGGGGTATACGAAGTCAACGTGAGTGTCACACCTCCAGAATAAAGAGGTATTAGTAATACCACCTAGCATAAATTAGGTAGCGTAGGCTCTCTACACACCAACAACCGTTCATAGCAGCCCTTTGCTAGCGATTATAATACAGTTCAATATCGAATCAGTACTCGTTATTGATGTGTTGGACTTCATCGCTGACGGGTTCGAAACATCAGCGGAAGTTGATATATGAAATAAATAAAATATAGCCGCCATTGCCACGACGTAGACGATGACCCAATCCTCTCTTGTAATAAATTCACTTCCCCTTTTGTTCATAGTCATAAGAGATGCACACTCTCACAAGACTAGTGGTCAGAGTAAATGATAATTTCGACAGATAGGTAATATATCTATTAGAGTGAAGCTAAGTAAGTGGGCTGACTGGATTGGCCGGAAACGGGGAAACTGGCATATATCTTAGCAAAAAGGGAAGAAATAGGGAGCAAGAAGGAAACAACGCACACTCGTTGAATTTTATTCTTATTGAGTTGCTGATTCCAATACACCTTGATAAATGGATCCCCTAAGACGGATTGGATGTAAACCGTGAAGTGTAGTATTCGGCCTATCTCTACATAGGCGGCCATAGGAGTCTATACACTTGTAGCAGCAGACCGTTTAGTCGTTTCATTATACAATCCTCTTGTCGTGTATCACACCTATCGCAATTTCTAGAGAAAATAAGATACTAAGCCCCTTAGTCAGTCCAACCCAAAAGGCTAGACCTGACCTAGCCCCATAACGGTCGGCAGGATTATCTCTCAGCTACTATATAAAACCTAACATAATCACAGTTGTCGTGGCCCCCAGCGCATACGTTGTCTAGACTGGTGTGGAAGGGCTGCGAATTGATAGGGAGAATCCACGAATAAGGGTAATATTTTGGGTGTGGACACGACACTCTCCTCCTCCGAGTTCTGTTATCTCCGCATACTTTTGTATATCCAATATGGAAGCGTTCGATGCCCTACCGAACCAAGCCTTGCGCCATTATGGCGATCGCCTAGTTTACCGCTTCCTTCCCGCATTATTCCCAGGCGCCAGTAAACCACATATAGAAGCGCTCCTAACTAGTGGGGCCCTATTAAGTATGCTTACCAAGAGCACGTGAGGAAAGATTCAGTCTATATCTCAGGTTTCTAAGTCCAGAACCGAGGAAGACGACAAAAGCCATCACTGAAAGCAATCCTCATGATCAGTTCTGTCGCCATCGATAGCCGGCTTCTCCTCGGTATCACTCCTCCAAAAGCTTCCTCATGTGAGAGTCAGACAGTTACACTCTATGCGATACGCTCCGTCCGTTTCCTCATTACGGCCCAATGTGGGAATATGAGCTCGGGAATAGAATTAAAATAACTGTGAAAGGGTCAAGTAATGATTCCGCCTGCAAGATTTCATCACCCGCACGGAACGCTGTGCCTGCGCTGTTACTGATTCTAGATGTCGGGAACTATAGTGAAAACTGAAAATGTTCTATAAGAGGACAAATATGCGCCGATCAGCGGGCGCGGCACAGCGCATATGCAGTTAATATAGGTAGTAAATTGTAAAGGAGGTCTGTCTACGACAGGCAACCGGGCTATTGGAGTCCGCCAACCACAACCTCCTTACAAGGCTATCCGCTTCTGTAACAAAGGCTAGCTAGCCTATGGCATGCAAGGCCAGGGAATTACGGTCAATAATAGCGAAGTTTCATCACGTGAGGAAAGGGATTACGCAAGGCTGCTGCGGGACGTTTTGACCTAGTTGCGAGTTTAGCCGGTGCTGGCATCTCCGTTTTGGGGAGACGGAACCACGGCGCGCCGCCGGGAACGCCAACACTCTTTCCGAAGAGTCGACGACGATCATCTTCGGAGTCGAAAGTCGTGTAGATCAATCCAAAACACGTAACAAATAAACAAATCGGACAAAGGGGGCCAATAAAACTACCTACGTCATACTACATCTGAAGCACGGCAGCCGATATTAGGCTGTGACGTCTTGTCGGTGCCCATGTCCGGGTTATGGGGTTCGTGTAAGGCGGCCAAGCTTTTCCGGTCATTTTGTGCAATATGAGAATATGCCAATACATTTCGAGCAATATATATGCCTGTGTCTTTCTCGGTCTCAGAGATCGTCTTGATCTTCGTTGATTTCTGCAAGGAACACTCAGGCAATACTCGTCGCCCTAGCACCCACCATGCCTTCTTTCTCTACCCTCGCCGCCGTCTCTCTGCCCCTTGTCCGGCTAGTTTCCGCCCACGGCTACGTGGCTGGAATCACGGTCAACGGAGGATCATGGGTTGAAGGCTCCAACCCGAACTGGTTTTACCAGCCCGAGGGTGACGTCCCCGAGACTCCTGGCTGGCAGGCGGAGAACCAGGACAACGGCTTCGTCGCTCCGGATTCCTTCGCTACTGCCGACATTGCCTGCCACAAGAGCGCAACACCAGGCCAAACATACGTCGAGGCTGCGAGCGGTGATACACTCACTCTGTACTGGAACACATGGCCCGACAGCCACAAGGGGCCCATTATCAACTATCTAGCTAAGTGCAGTGGTACGTAAAATGATGTAGTAGAAACATCGTCTCACCCTCTTTACCTCCTATTTTAAAAAGGTACCGCTACAACCGATTTCGGACTATATTCTAACGTATTACGCAGGGGAATGCACATCGGCTAGTGCCGGCGATCTATCATTTACTAAAGTCTCCGAAGGCGCCTGGCTCTCCGGCAGCGACCCCGGGGACTGGGTCACAGACACCCTGATCGCGCAGAACTTCACATCGGACTTCGAGGTTCCCTCCGGTCTCGCCCCGGGCAACTACGTCCTCCGGCACGAGATCATCGCGCTGCACAGCGCAGGCAGCGAGAACGGAGCCCAGGCCTACCCCCAGTGCATCAACATCAAAGTGGGCGGCAGCGGATCGACTTCGCTGCCCGCGGGTGTCCCCGCCACCAAATTCTACACCCCGACCGATCCCGGCATCCTCTTCAGCCTCTACAGTGCGTTTGACAGCTACGAGATCCCCGGCCCAGAGGTCTGGAGCGGCTAAGCCGATGTGCCCGGCTACGTTATTCTTAGATCCTTTCGTTGGTGGCTTAGACGTGGTCTAAATTTCGATTACCATATCTACTTCCACATTGCTTGCATTGCATTTTATACGGGTGGAGCATTGAGTGAGCGCGAGATAGATTCTGTATCATCCAGTTTCCATCATCAATATAGTTTATTCTATCACTACCTAGTTTCCAACCATGTGAATGTATTATCTAATCAAGCTAATTTACTTTTAAACATAAGTTAAACATAAGTGACATACCTGTGAGTCTGAGTTTGAGGGTCGTATATCAAGTTTTGGTGTCCCTGCCTGTAGGTAGGTAGTTGTTGTTGTTGTTGTTGTTGTTGTTGTTGTTGTTGTTGTTGTCGTCGTTGTATCAGGGGTTGGGCACTTTGAAATTGGGGGGCATAAGCCACGTTCGGCTGGGGGTTGTGAATCATGTTTGGCTGTCCGTGGGTGTACATCTGTGGCCCAGGTGGTATCACCCAGGCATTCTGGTTATGAGCACCGTAAGCCCAGTTTTGCCCTTGAGCACCACGAGCTACTGACCTTTGGGGGCCATAAGCCAAGCTTGGCTGGAAATTATTATAAGCTACATTTAGCTGCGTGTTGTTATAAGCTACATTTGGCTGTTGGCCGGCGTAAGTGGGTGGCGCAGGTGGCATAGCTCGGACCATCTGACTTCGAGGGCCGCCAGCCCGGTTAAGCGACTGCTTGTTGATATTGGTGGGTGGCGTGGGTGGGAGCAATGGCGTTAGTGGTGTGGGTGGCGTAGGTGGTGTAGGTGGTGTAGGTGGTAGAGGTTTGAACTTCACCGGCTTCTCCGCTGCTTCCTTAGCACTACCCATAAAGACATCTGGACTATGTGGGAAAACGAAAGGCCCAACGCCCCCTGAATCATTCTCGCCTTTGATCGCTTTATTCAGCCACTCCGTGTGAGGGTCTTCCTTTTGGCCTACAATAGGAACAAAGCCCAGGATAGCATTGTCGCCGATATACGCGCTACTAGAACCCGATGTATCTGACAGAGAAGCCTGCTCTAAGTCAAAAATATCCTCTATGTCGACCTCTTCGTCGTCTAACCCGGATGAGTTGAATAGTAGCTTACTATCGTCGGCTCCTGAGATTTCTATTTGGGGCACTGCATAATCGACCTCGGTGAATGGCTCCCGCGCAGATACCTCGTTGGCGGCTTCTAGTTCCCGTACGAGATCGTCAAGTTGACTCCAAATCATATCATCGGTATACATAATCTCCATCTCCTCATAGTCACCCGCCGGAGAAGACATTGTATTTATCATGAAAAAAGGTTGCGTCGAAGTTAGAATCATAAAAGCGGCGGGTGGGTAGGAGATTTGAGAGATATAATCCAGTTTCAGACTCAAACATTATCCAAGTTCTCGGCTTCTATTTAATATAAGCTGCTGGTAAAGAAGAATGACGCAGTCTTAAGTTCTTTATGTGCTGATAATAATGCCTTTTTCTCACAGCCAATGTGTCTTTGACTTATGAATAAAGAGAGACAAGGAAATTGTTCCCCTTATTTAGTTAGGGGGTTACAAGTCAACGAGTCACGAATAGTCTCCGGCCGGGGGCTTCCTTAGGGAAAACTCGATAGATTCGTGTGGCGTTGGGGCATAACAAAAAGATATACAGAAAGAGAAAGTATGTACAGCATCAAAAGTAAATATGTGCAACGAAAAAATAAACTGAAAAGGTGAACACTCTCCTAAGCTCCCGAATGAAATTACGCTTCCGGGCTGGCGATGCACCAGCTCTTACAACTCAAGCTCTCTCGAGCTATTACCAGTCAAGAGGTTGTTGATATCGACTATACCTCCAAGCTCAATTCTGTCGGCAATCTCGTCAGACGTAAGCGAAACCCGCGAGCTCTTCAACCACTCGTCCATGCTCTCCTGGTCCGGGTTCTTGTACTCCTCGGTTCGCGCCGGCAAGGCTTTGGTGCACTCGGTAAGCTGGTTGATGTTGTTGACGCCGAGCAAACTAAGACGGATATATGCTCTCGCATAGTCCTTTCTATTGCGTTAGCCGAGACCTCCTTCTGGCCATGATAAGAATGCACCCCAGTCACTCACTTCATTCCAATGAGTCTGTCCAGCCGTCCCAAGGAAGGAAACCCATTCCCGGGCTGTCACGGAATACTTGGCTAGAGCGACATCGCTCGGAAACTTGAAGACTCGCTCCGGCGTCTCGACGGAGCCGTATGTCTCCTCATAGTAGAGCACGTCCCAAACACCTGGGGTGCTATCTTGGGGATCACCTGCCCTAGTGACGTTCGTGAGTCGCTGCTGGCTCGTCGTATGGGCACCGAGAAGCGCGACGAGGGCATGAGGGCTAATAGTCTTGTCCCGGAATAGTCGGATAAGGTCTAAGGCGTCGGAAAAGGGGCTGGGTAGGAGCTCTACTTTATTCAGGACAGCGGAGTCCACACGGCCTACGAAAGACCGAATGCGGGGGCCGAGGGGACAGATGACGGTCGCCACATTGGCGCCCATCTCTAAGAGAGGTTAGAATTCGGTCTTAACGAGCCAGCAGTGTATTTAAATGTGTGAAAGACTCGAGCCGCTTAACAGTATGAGGCGAATAAATTCTGCTTACTATTAAAAAGTTAGTGCTGAGGTGCATACCATGCTATATTGAATAAGAGGTCTGAAAAGGGGTTGGTGTTCGTCATACATACCGGATCAAGTCAGCCATAGAGATATTAAAGCCCTTCTCGTTATGCCATTCATCGTACCACGTGAGCATTTGAAGGCACATGTCTTCTAGGCCACCGTTTTCCGGAAGGGTATACTCGTTGGTAAGGCAGATAGATCCATCAGCGCCGCCGCCTTGGTAGGCGGTAGACTTAGACCAGGCCCCAGCATCGTGAAAGCCGAGACGGACGGCCATCCGAGCCCATTTAGTGCATCGGCCTGATTCTCCTCGGTATAGGTCCGCCATCTGGTCCGCTATGTGCTTCCACACACAGCATGTATCCTGGGCACACGCCGTGGAGTTCAGCGCCGGGACATCGACGTAGGCGACGTCGCTCTCAGGGGAGCCGTAGTTCATGAGTAAATCTGTGACGTCGCGACCTACCTGTGTCAGATTCGAACGGCTTAAGGTGATGAGGTCCCCGAGAAGCTCAAAGGAATCGTCGCCGGCGTCTGAGCCGACATTGTTGAGGTCTGCTGGATTCAGGACATCGATTTTCATCAGCTGCTTCAGCCTGGGGAAGCCTGAGAAAGCGGCGACGGGAACCGATGTGACGATCGACCCGAGTATTACAACGAAGGTATATGAGAGCATGATTGTATATCTTGGCGCTACTATGGGCACTATAGATAGATTCAGAAGCACTCCAGTGATAGATGTTGCGAAGCACAACAAGCGACTGTGATAGATGCTTGAGAAGCCGGTTTTGTGCGATGAATTTCAGTAACCAGGCTCTCTAAGTAGTCAGATATTCAACGGGGTCTCCATGGTAGATAATACTAGAGTTCCGGTTCATTATTCCTAGCATGGCCTGGCCTGTTTAACCCATCACATCATGGCTGTCAAGGATAACGGTGCTACACTGTTCGCCAAGAAGGTCGACACGAGCACTCTAGAAAGAGTACGTCTTGGTCAACTACCTCCCATACCTTACTCAATCATCTGATAAGGCGCCAATCGCACATTATCACGCTAGCCCAACCTTAACACGGACGTTATAGCAAGGACCAAGGCTGCGCAACGGGTGAAGCGAGCCTCCTCTGTGCTGCGGGGCCCGTCGAGGTTCGCCTCGAGCCGCCTAGTTACGTTCTATGTTCGGCCTAATGGGCACCTGGTTAGAAGCGTTATTACGAGAGCACGTGTGCGCTGAGACAGGGCAAGGCACTTACGCTTGGAGAACTCACTTCGGAGCCAAGACCTCTCGAACGGATCGGCACACCCTTTCTCCTAAAGAGATGGGATTACCGACGGCGAAGGGCTTGCTTGATAATCCGCGAACGTCGAGTATAAGTGTCATGAGGTCAGGATTAATCAGGACAAGCTCCCTTGGAGCTGAATGCTACCATCTGCAGGGGGGTGAGGGAGGAAGCCAGGAACCGTGCGTACCACATATCACATACCATATTATCCCGAGCATTCCAGTACCCTGGGAAGGCATTCTGCGTACGCGAGGGTGTGATTATTGCGCATAGTTCTATTCTTGATCTCACTTCGCGACGTAAGCCTTCCCTATCGCTTATGACGAGCCCTTCTCATTACTATATTTCGGCGCGTCCCACGCGGGAGATCGACCATTGTATCTTGGATCTGATATACACCGGGTTAAGTTATATACTCCACTACCTCGCGGGTGTGCGTAAGCTGGGGCGGTTATGTACATTAGTACACTACTCATGGGAATCGGGCAATGCACCTATCCGGGGTTGGCATACACTAGACTAGCAAATATGTAAAATGTAGCTAAGCCCGTAGACGAAAAGTGCAGTGGTTTGTTCCGTGATCTTGGCGCCAATTCGGTATACTGGAGGGGACAGCTTTGTGAACAATGCCTCGTTGATCACTTTTATCGAGTTTCTCAGTCTTGTCTTATCTCTTTCCAAAGCGCACAACCAATGTGCGAGATATTCAATTGAGTTAACATTATCCCCTTTGGCCCCAATGTGTAAGACTTACTCACTCTCGTCGCACGCGGCTAGCCAAGGCGGAGATGCAAGTCGGAGCGATATTGGGCTAGGATGGTTTGTACCTTGCACAAGGGACGGGGGACTAGGGTGCATCGATCACATCATCATAGAGCAGGGCCTAGAGTGCTCACAAGCAAGTAGGTTGAATTCCTATCTGGCTATCTGGTGGGTATCACATGCTTTCTCGCCCTCAAAAAGGGGAGGGGGGAAATGTCAGATCATAGCGTCTTCAGACCGGTTTGCATCGCCTTGATGTAGGCGTAATCTGCCGAGTCCTCTCCCAAACTCCAGCCCACTAGGTACACGACATTAGCAATTATCAAACGACGTAACGGGGTTGAGGTGTATGTGGCAAGACTTACTGATACCACCCAGTCCCTTTGCCTTGACAATCTTCTCAAACTTCTCAGCGACGAATTCCGGTGTGTCCCAAGTCCAGAAGTAGGACGTCGAGGGATCCCAGTACCACTGTCCACCCTCAGTGTCATCCGCCTGGCCGCTTGCAAGCACTGGGACACCCTCTAAGAAAGTTTTAGCACCGGAGCGACCCGTATCGAGGCCGCTCGCGTCTTCGAGGACGGCAGTCTCACAGCCGATAGGCTCCGTGCACTCTTCAATAGTCTCGAAGTACTTGGCATAGAAAGCGATACCCAAGTTCATTTTGGCCGGGTCTAAGCCGAGCTCAATATACTTCTCAACAGTTTTGAGTGACCCTTGAACTGAGGAATGGTGTTGGGTTGTGTTATCGCGCCTTCGTCGCGTTAGGTTAGCCAACCAAATCACACGCAAGTAGCTAAAGCACCATACCTATTCATAAGATCGTAGGTCAAGAGCTAGTATGGACATTAGTCGCACACTTCATTTTCATCCGGGGTTCTTTTATCTTTACTCACATTGACGACGTCGACAGCATCGTTAATCGCGGGGACCTTGTCAGCGGTGAAAGCGATGAAATCTCTCTCGAGGCCAGGGACAGCAACACTGAGTTCCTTATCGCCAATGGCATCCTTGATCGCTTGCAAGAGCAAGGGGAAGTTATCTATCTCGTCCACCTTGCCCGAGTTGGGGTTCGATTTATAATCATCACCGTTACCACCTGGGTACTCCCAATCCACATCTACACAATGTTTCCCAAGGTCAGTAAAAACACAGAACAAACAAGCTAACAAATGCTTCCCAATACGTACCAATGCAGTCGTATCCATGAGTATCAAGAGTCGCCGCGACATTCTTAGCGAACAACGCTCTGGTCTCCTCGGTCTTCTGTCCAGCTGAGTAACCAGCAGTGTAGCCCCATCCACCGATAGCCAGGCACATCTTCGTGCCTTCGTCGAAGGACGCGCGTAGGCCACTGGGGTCTACGAATGGAGCGTAGGATCCCGCCGGATCAGTCGTGAACAGGAGGGGGTCGGCAAAGGCAGTGATTACGTGCGTGATACCGGCCGTGACATCTTTCGACGGAGACGCCGTATGCCACTGATCGTAGTACATAGCAAATCTGGGAGCGGCAGCAGCGACGCCAGCCATACTGGCCGCCGCTACGGATCGAGAAACATGCATGATTGGTGTAGTATCTGCTATGAAAGAAAAAAGGAAGGTGGCTGGGGTCAGAGGCTAGTCGTGACGGGCGAGGGTCTCGATGATTCAAGCCAACGGTGATAAACTCATAGACTCGAGAGGGCCATCTTGCTGAAATCGTTCCGCCGGCCGAATATATAGTTCGAACGAACTCTCTATCAAGAGCGGCATGTTTCTAAGTTTGCTTCGTTGGCGCTACAGCCCCCCACAGGCCGGCATGTGCCAACCACCATCCTCCCTGTCTCACGCAAAGGAATCCTATCTGAAAATAACGAGCATCATGCCTTGTGAGATGGTTTGTGGCAGTTGACTTCTAATTGCGCTCTACCACCTTCCAATTGTACCTAGGTAGCACTTAGTATAGTACCGGGATCCATCAACAGTTTGAGTAAATCCATCGCAGATCCTAACAATCGTCGCACAGTTGACACGCCCATCCGAATCACCAAGTCACAATACCGATCACAACACTGATCACGAAACCCCCTTCCGAACGGTTATTATACATGTGCTTTCGCTATATGAGTTGTCCATCATAACTTACCGTGGTTGAACGAACTCATCGACAATCCAAATCTAGAGGAGGCTCGCAAAGAGCTCTCGGGCCATGTAGTGGCGCAGTTAGCTTGGCAGCCACACAACTAACTACCTACCGCTCTACTTAAGGGATCAGGGGCAGTAAAGCTGGCGGCTAAGTGGATTGAGTGCACCCCTGAGCTGCCTATTCCAGTGGGCCAAGAATCCAACGTTACCCCAGTAGTGCAAACCGGTGTACGTATGCATTCATCCCTTCGAGTTGTAGTACAGTCCAATATACCAAGCTCTCGTAAAGGGAAGACTGGGGCGTAACGATTGGAGGATCCGAGGTTTGAAGATGGATGTACAAGTTCTGGTGCGAGTACATAACCTACCATGATCGCCGGTAGCATCCCATTGGAATGTGACATTTACCAAACTCACTTACAGCCAACCAACAATGTAATCGTCGGCGCCCCGAAACTGTAACACGGTCTACTATGCTCGGCGCTCCAGGAAACATTGCTGGGCGCCTCAGTAATAACAGCATGCAACAATCAGCTTTTCCCCTAACAGCATTAGGAGGGTCCTGATTTCACCGATGAAGTCTACTAGGTAGATCGAGCTATGGATTCGTCCCATGGAGATATTGACGATCTAGCTAAGGTCCAAAGTATATTTGTATGAAAGCACTTACTACATAGGCCATGGCACCGTGGCCATGAATGAGGCTCTTTTTGATAGCCTCGCCAGTGGACACTGCTGGAAACATATGAAATATTTAACGTACAAACATGTATCGCCCTTACTTGCACATTATGGGGTATCTAATTCAATCAGCCTAGCCCATATCTGAGAAAACCGTAACGCCCTAAACGCCATCATGGCCACATTTTCAGCAGCATGAAGTTCTATTTATCCATTCATCGATCTCGATCTTGAGTCTCTGGGTAATAACAACCGCCGACGAGGACAAGGTTCATTCGGGTACACTGAACCTTGAGGACTGGGGTTTTCTTTGTTGGAAAAGCACTGATCTGATCAGGAGTGATCATAACTTCCTTGCCTTTCTTCTTTCCTGAGCCTGGGTTGCTGGTGGGCTGAGTGACCGCCCCAGCTTGCTTGCCCTCGCCTTGTGCGCCTGCGGCCACTATCGTACCATCGCCATCCTGTTGGTTCTGGGGACGGCTGCCTTCGGCGGGCATTTCGACATCCCACACGCGCACTGTACTATCTTGACCACCCGATACAAGGATAGTGCTTTCAACACTGAAGCTGAGGGACCAGATGCCACCTCGCCCATGGCCTCGGCAGCGTTTGATCCGAGTTGCTTTTTCTATGTCCCATAGGAAGATATTACCACCAATATCGGCAGAGGCAAGAATCTTGCCATTCGGAGAACATTCAAGTGCCGATATATAGTCTGTATGACCGGTAAAAATTCGCACACAATCCCCCTTAGCCATAGCCCACATTCGAATTGATTTATCTGTCTCGTCTGAAGCGGAAAACACATAAGTACCATTAGGGTGCCATGCAACGGTAGAAATCGGGGTATCGTGGCCAACGAGCAGTCTGATGGCAGAAGCATGGTCTTGGGCCCAAATCCGAACAGTCTTGTCCCAGCCACCCGTAACAAAGTAGTGCCCATGGGGGCTCCATGATAGGCTAGTGACCGGGCCATCGTGGCCCTTATAGATGCAGAGACAGGTCCATATATCTAAAGACCATAACCGAACCTGGCCATCTGCCGAACACGAGAGCAATAATTTAGAGTCTGTTTCTGGCTTTGCCTCGCCTTCGTAGAGGTTGCGGTCTATATTACTAATGGCGTCCGAGAACGCAACAGCATATACCGGAGCAGAGTGGCCAATGAGTTTCCGATTATTCACCTTCATATCTTTCTCTGGTGGCAGGGTCGACTTGAGTGGTTTCCCGTCAAGAGACCATACGCGAATGTACGACTCTGTAGTCCCTACTGCCACAAGCTGCTGGTCTTTCGAAAAATCTATGCAAGAAAAGCTACCCACAAGGTCAGAAACAAGATCACGTCAGGGTGCCAACTCTCACTTACCTGCCAAGATGGTTGTGGAACGTGAACATGCAAACCGAAAGACCGGGTCCGGCGCCCCCCGTGCGGCCTTCAATTCGAAAACGGTCACGATTTTCACGCACTTTTTGCATCTCTACCACAACGTCTCTGGCGCGCGAAGGGGGGTATGGTATATCTGTTCGCTGAGGGGAATCCCCAGCCTCTTTCTTGATGGGGTGCATTGAATTGAACTCATCAACAAGCGTGGGTATACCATCTTTAGGTGGATGAAGGCGATCCTCCTCTTCCAATTCAGCAGCTATGTCATCCCGTAATTCACCGTCCAAAGGCAAGGGCCCTAATTTCAATGCCGCTTGATTCTCTAGGATATCGCGATTTGCCACGCCACTACGACTGGTAAGTCCGGGTATCCCTTCTTGGATGTCCACATCGTCGAGTTCCTGGTTTCGAGCGCGTCGATAGATAGCCTCAAAACTAAAAGGTTCGATAGGGCCACGATCAACGGAGTCCACGCGACAATGTTGTTGAATTATGTCGAGGACAACAGCCCCGCATTGATCTAGCTCCCGTTCCAAGAAATGAAAGAGATTGCCAGTCAGTGATTTGTTGATGGGGATAACATAGCGATTCTCGCGGTAGAGCTTCGCCATTGAATTTTCCTGGACATGAGGAGCCAAGGTGATTAGTTCTAGTACTCTCAGCTCATCGATGCGTGCAGTCTCAAAACGGGCACGGCCCTTTTGCATAAACTCCTTAGCGTGGGCAGTCGATCCTTGAGCAACGAGCCGGAGGTAGGAGTAGACAAACAGTGGCCACATAACCTTGCCCAGCTCGAACTAGAAACGGTGTGAGATGAGAAATCTATGCGAGGGGATATTGTAGCAGTACTTACCTTGTACAGGTCGAGGCCGTTGTCGACCCATCTCTCGAAATGCTTGAATGAGCTCAGGTACTTGCCCGCGGGAAATATTCTGTCCGATACCGAGACATCATTATGTTGCCGGGGACGTCCAGCTTCATCCAGATCCCTAACTTCTTGGCGGAAGATCTCCTCTGTACGTTTGTATCCTTTCTTAAGCAAATAGTCCGTAACCTGGTGACGACGCTGTCAGTATATTACGCTCCCCTCACCGAAAAGGTGAGACTAAAAGGACCACCGGACGGAGACAATAATGCCGGTGAAATGGCCAAGCCAAATCAGCTGGAAGTCATGGCACATCGAGTTGTATACGGGGAAAGGGCGTGTGCTTTGCTGGAGGTTCATAATTACAGTCTCCCTGCACGCCTTATCTATGATAGGCCGTACCACTCTCGCTATCGCTAGCACTAACGCCCTGTTGTTCATTTCTATCCTCTAGGTGATGGCGAGAAAGAGATCACAAATTCGACTGAGCTCCCCCCCCCAAAAAAGATGTGGTCGCCGCAAGTTCAGAAAACAAACTGCGCAATGAGGATGAGAACGACTGGAAATAAAAGGAATACCTACAATCTGGTTTAAGTTCTGAGGATTCGGTGGCGGAATATTCGGCGGCGGCACGGCTGTGGTTGATGTTGTTGGTGCTGCCGTTGAATTATTGGCGGGCGCAGTCGGACCAGGTGCTGTTGAGGCGGCCGCGGGTTGAGGTGTGAAGCCGGCACCTGACGTACCGCCAGCAGAAGGTGGTCCGGCGTTGGACATGGTAAGCGATGCCGTGTAGCCCCTAGGTGATGACCAATTTTCAATGGGATGAGAGTGAGACGTGTTACTGGCGCCTGCTGTTGTGGAGAGGGAGAGACAGAAGAATCGAATTAACCAGAAGCTCGCATCGATGGGGGTTGATGAAAGAAGAGAAGGTAGACCAGAGTGAAGTTTCAACCTTGACTTGTGTTATTTGAGGCTCAAAATGGAGGATGCAGTCTAATGCGCGACGCTAGCGTTGTTAGGGGGTGCGTTTAGGTAATAAGTAGGTAGGTAGTGGGTATACTGTACCTAGGGGAGGTGAGCGACAGCCCCGTAACTTACCTATGCCTTATATACCTTAGATACCACCAAACAACCCCGATATATATTTAGTCCATCTCGATAGGCGAACTCAGCGTGGAAATACCCATGCCATGCCGTCAATTACTTAAATTCATGTATTCCGTACATGATGCAACTTGTTACCATACATGAGTTGAATATACCTAAGTAGTTGCCGTACAGGCTGATAGCAGATGTACCCCCTTATATCAAAAGTGCGTCAAATAACACTTTGCCTAAGCCACTACCTCAGGTACAGGGCACAGACCACCTTATGCGTGAAGGCGACGGGAAGCTAAGGAAGTGGGGGCCGGGGAAAGCAAGCTATCACTCTTCTGCTGTATTAATACATTAATACCTAGTTAACTATACCTAACATTCTTTCCCTCTTTCCGGACCGTAACCTACGTCGATCGATTAGGAAAGTTCCTTGGCTGGCTCCCCAGACGATACGCTCTTATCCGAGGAAAGTTATACAACACTACTCGCATCGCGACTTCGCGCCAGCTCACAATGGAGACGAACGGGCAACAGCCACCTTTTGTTCCCTTCACCAAGGAAGAGCGGATTCAGCAGCTGGGCGATATTGACAAGGTTTGTACCGGGTGGCCCGTGCCATACAGTCTATCCTCGCTAACACCCGAAGAAAATTGTTAGCCTGTTAAGATCTACCGGCCAAGCTATTCAGTGCCTAGGGAAGAGAGTATCACAAGACGATGACGTTGCCATGGCCGACACCGACCCAAGCCAACAATTTAAAGACTCTATGGACGAATTTATGAGAACATTACGAACTGTAAACGTCGGCATAAAACGCCAGATTTGGGGCTTGGAAGAAGCCGGCATCATCTCGCTGGGCAAGAAGGAGCTCAATACCAGAGAAGAGGGAGGCGAGGTGCTGGCGAGTAGTACCCGTAATGGAACTCTCGAGCCAGACGGAAACGGAAAGATTGGCGGCCTGGACGTGGGCTGGCTCAATAGCCGAAGCAACCAAGTCGAGAAAGATATGGAGGCCGATCTATGGCAGGAGGCTGAGGATATTCTGCAACGGCTCATTACGCACCAGCGGCAACACGCGAATCAAGAAGTTAACAATAACATGGCGTCTTCAAAGCCATAGAACCACTGTACGGACATACGAGAGCCCCTGGCACGCTCTCGATTTTCGATTCTAACCCTTGACTATAAAAGGTCGCCGTGTAGCCACCAAGCCAACCTCATATTTCTTCTCTACCCGCGCACCCTTCCACTTCCAACCTCACTACACTCTCAGAGAGCTCGAGGGATCAGTCTCCGACCGATTACGCGGTTAAATCTATTAATTTCTCCTGTTCCATGCGGAAAGAGAGAACAACTTGTCAAAGGCTAATCGGGTGCTCTGAAACCAAAATGTCATCAGAATCATAGAACTATATGATCCCATAAGATGCATATCTATCGAGCGCGAGGGACTAGGTAGCACGGTACATTAAGCCCAAATCTCATGCGGTTATAAACGACGTATGGGAGATGATTAGCCCGGGGGGACCATACAGTCCTCAGCCGAATAAGTAAGTAAGGCTGTGAAGCCATATGCCAAGACCGAAATTTGTGGCATTGGCAAGAGTTGCAATTATTACCTCAAAGACCACGGATATCAACACTATACAGCCATATAGTGTACTGCAGCTCTCTTTAAATCGTAAGTGTTCAGTATCCCAATCCCAGCTACGGTCAAGCTAATACTTCCTATTTCTATTGAAGACCCCTCCTTCAGGACAAAAAATAAGACTCACAACAAGGCCATTTTCCTTCGCAGACACTGTTCTACAAACCTGCGGACAAGATATAGTATGTTGGTCTTAGAGAATCCCCCTCAAGCAGTCCCATATTTTCTGGGAGACAAACCTTCGTGGTAATCCAAACAGTCTGAGGATACATTTTTCGTGTCCCTTCGGGGGCTGTCGATTGGCACTAACGCTCGACTATGCCACATAACGATAACCCGTTTACAAAACAGCTAGGCAAAATACTTAGGTATTGCCTCATAGAATAGGATATAGCTTAAAATAAGAGCTTGCACCCGTACTACACTAAATTGTAATCGTAATTAACCTCGTGATCCCGAAGGAGCACACAAATTACCGTCGGAGTGGCAGCCGTATTTCTTCTAAAAAATCTCTAACTGCAAAACACAATGGAAGTTCTACATGATTAGAATGAAAATGTTTTATAAAGGCAGTACGGAAATAAGTATATTACTCGTTACTTTTAGTTATGGTTGCCACATCTCATGTGCAGCTTTCTTCGAGGTTAAATCTTAGGTCAACTCTAGGCTCTAGGCAGGAATAATTGAGGCCAGTTAAGACCCCGCTAAATGATTACCTAAGTACACCCCCATCCTACGCTGGTTCACAGGCACCTACCTTAGGTACCTACCTCCAAAGGGCAAAGGTGCGTCAGCTAGCATCAACGGCTGTCCGCGGTCCCCAACTACCTACTACTACCGATACGCAGTAGATATCTCGTCCCCTTCACCTTTAGTTCACCGACGATAACGGCGCTCAGCTTGACCTCCTCCCCGGATCATCGGCCGCCTAGAACTTTGCCAGCATGGATTTAGGAGAAGCAAGCGACTCGCCTTGGGGCGGTAATTGGCCCCTTGAGCATTCTTTACCCTGCCTAGCGAGCTAAATGTCCTTTAGATGTGCCTTCGCAGTCTAGCTCAAAGCCCGCCGCATCCGATTTTATTCAAGGTCTGTCACAACTACACTGTTTTCTGCTCGCTGAGGGCCTACCCTGACGTCAGTGGGTTATCTAGACGGCACTCCCAAATCTCAAGACGCCGAATCCTCGCAACAATCGCAAACTTCGATCAAGTCGCCGGCCGCCCGAGGATCGAGGGGCCCGGTGCGCCGACTAGTCGCGCAGCCTACAAGGCTTGAGGCTGTCGATGATCCTCTGGGGCCACTGGGCCCTCTGGGGGGAGGTGCCGGCCCCGGCGCAGACGCGCAGGCCGACGAACCCCCAGTGCCACCTTCAAAAGAGCAAGTTGTCATTCGAACCACGATGCCGCAATCCTCGCAACAGAAACGGCCCGTTCCAGGGGATCCCCATCGCGTCGACGATGATGACTATGACCGACCTTCCGGTCCTAGACCACCGCCCCCTGTGCAACCCGCGCAACCGAGCCCTGTGCGAGCGAGCGGTCAGCCAAGCGTTAGTATCGAACAAGCCGCAAAGCCCAGTTTCCAAATCACCGTGGGTGATCCTCACAAAGTTGGGGACTTGACGAGCTCCCACATCGTCTATTCGGTCCGGACAAAAGTATGAATAATTGGTATTCTATAGAGTAATTATATGCCGATGCTAACTATTTAGACCACATCCAAGGGCTATAAGCAGCCCGAATTCGAAGTGAAGCGAAGATACCGCGACTTTCTCTGGCTCTATAATACACTACATGGAAATAATCCCGGAGTTGTGGTGCCCCCACCTCCTGAGAAGCAGGCTCTCAACCGCTTTGAGAGCAATTTCGTCGAGTCTCGCCGAGCCGCCTTGGAGAAAATGCTGAACAAGACTGCCGCTCACTCGACGCTACAGCATGATTCAGATTTGAAGCTCTTCCTAGAAAGCGAAGCATTCAACGTCGATGTTAAACACAAGGAGAGGAAAGAGCCTATACCGAGCGAGAGTAAAGGCGTGCTCGGCTCTTTTGGCATTAATGTCGGAGGGGGTAGCAAGTTTGTCGAACAGGACGATGTGAGTTGATCAAAGCACGTCTATTTCGTTAATTCCTAACTCGCGCCATAGTGGTTCCACGACCGTCGCGTCTACCTAGATGCTCTAGAAAATCAATTGAAGGCCTTGATGAAATCGATGGACACGATGGTCAATCAGCGCAAAGCTATGGCAGAATCGGCGGCGGATTTTTCTGCATCCCTACATGCTCTCTCGACCGTAGAGCTGAGTCCCACGCTTTCCGGTCCCCTAGACGCTCTGTCTGATCTACAACTCACTATACGCGACGTATATGACCGGCAAGCCCAGCAGGATGTGCTCACTTTTGGTATCACGATTGATGAGTATATCCGATTGATTGGGAGTGTAAAAATGGCCTTTTCTCAACGTCAGAAGGCTTTCCATTCATGGCATAGTGCGGAGAATGAGTTGCAAAAACGCAAGACCAGCCAAGAGAAGCTGCTACGACAGGGCCGATCCCAACAAGATCGCCTCAATCAAGTTGGTGCCGAGGTGGCCGACGCCGAACGCAAGGTGCACCAGGCGCGATTACTCTTTGAGGATATGGGTAGGCTCATGCGGTCTGAGCTCGACCGGTTTGAACGTGAAAAGGTCGAGGATTTCAAGTCTTCCGTTGAGACTTTCTTAGAAAGTGCAGTAGAAGCACAGAAGGAGGCAAGTCACCTTTCCCCCCCCCCCCAAACCCCCATTATCCTATAAATCTAACGACAGGGTAGTTGATTGAAAAATGGGAGACTTTCCTGATGCAACTAGACGCCGAGGACGACGAAACTGTGTTCTACCGCCCACCTGTTATACGAACTGCCGACAAGGCCGCGGGTCGTGGGGATACCGCTGTGGATCGGGCCAGGGCCACAATCGATGAGGATTCAGACTAAAAACCTGTATTTATTGAGCGTCTGATTAATGTCCGGATGGAGTATTGGCGGTTCGCTAGTTGATGACAAGAGATAAGGTCTATACAGGGTTGTACATATAGCTACATAAAATGCCCAACACCCTTAATCAGTGGGCGAAAACCTCTAGTCCCCAGTCCCAATGTGTACAAGGGAAAGATTACGTTGGAGGATGGCATTTATCATGGGTTGCAGGCTCCATTATTCCATGACCCCGCCCCCTAGATGATAGGTGTGACTGACACTCGTCTTGTTCCGCTCAATCCAACCGGTTAACTTTGTCGTAGCCTCCTCACTTCTTCTTTCCGCCGCGCGATGGGGGCCCACTGGACGGAAGTTCAGGCTGGTTAGTCGCATAGCCAGCAATCAAATCCGCCAGAGCATCGCCGCTTCCCGCCTGCTCGGGCTTAGCAGCAGACGTGCCCTTCTTAGCCCCCCGGGACGCGTCACCGGGCGTCTCCTCGGCGGGCTCGGTAGCAGCGTCCCAGCCGCGGCCGAAGCGCCCTCGGAAGGCGGCCAGCTTACCGGCCTCGTCCACCTCGACGTTCTGCAGGCTCTTCTCGTGCGGGTTCCAGAGCGCGTGGTTCCGCGTGTCCTTGGTGCTCTTGTACACGCCCAGCGGCGACGCCGAGCGGATCGTGAACGTGCTGCCGTCGGACAGCTGCACGAGCTGCGTGAACGAGTAGGGGCGCCGCGGCCGCCGGATGAGTGTCGCCGCGCGGCTGGGTGTGTGGGAGAGAGGCGTGTGTGAGGGCGCTAGGTAGGCCGTTGATGTGTGTGTGGTTAAGGGCGAGAAGGGAAGGGCCGTCGTGGGACGCCGCGGGAGGGCGCTCGGGAGCCTCGTCGCCATTTTTATGTCGTGGGGTTGAAGATGAGGATGAGCCGTATCGGGTAGGTCGATTTAATAGAGTCAGGTGAGTAGTCGGATCGCGGTGCGCCGTGGAGAGGCCTATGCCACAGTAATCCGCAAATTTGGTACAGAGATTCGTATTGGAAGCCCGTGCCGTGTTTAGAAATCCGTATTTAGAGACCAATGCACCCTTTGCCCAGAGACAATGAAGCCGGTACTTATCCGGTAGAGCTAGCTAAATTTCGAGGCTTGGAGTTGAGAGCTTGGGAAATTTTGGACCGTCGGTCCGCTGACAGCCGACGGAAGCCAACCCGCCTAATACAGGTAGTACTTAGAGGTATTCCCTGCGACTCGGTGGAAGCAGGGGACCTTATCGCTATCCCGTATCCCCTGTAGGCTAGATAGTGTTCACATCCCTGTCCCGTAGGCCCTATAGCTCTCAAAAAGTTGCGAACTGTGAATATCTCTGACGGCATTGCGCTGATCTTCCCGGCGTCCCGCGGATGGCCTAGTTTGACACCAGGAGTCTGATTTTTGGCTTCTACTCTTCCCTTTGCCATTCATGGGCTGAGATGCAGAGTATCCGTGGTCTATGGCGGGCAATTCCGTCCACAGTTCCACGACATGCCTTGTTCCATTATCCATGTCGAAGCTTCACGAGCTCCGGCATTCGGCGCAGCATAAAACAGCCATCATATGAAGCCTTTGATGCTGAACGGCCGGCTGTGCTCCGGAATGAAAATAAGGACAGGCGAGAAAATACATCTCAAGAGCGGCGAACGTATGAGTCGAGCGAGGATGCCAAAGCCGTAGCCGAGTTCGGGGATTCTAGCACCCTCGAAGACTCAGCCAAAAGCAAGCACGATGCCCAAGACCTCTGCAGCTCCGTAACAGCCTCTATGGCAAAGCTCCCGCACCCCGCTGTCGTCATCACCACCCTCGACCGAACATACAATGCTCAAGCAGCCGCTGGTGTGCCGATCGAAGAAATGCGACACCCCATTGCGCGGGGTATCACCGTCTCCTCCTTGACGTCGTTATGCATCCGGCCGAGGCCCCACGTCATGTTCAATATGACGCTACCCAGCACCATGTACGAGGCGCTCGTCGCGTGTAAAGACTTCAACGTCCACATCCTGGCCCCGGATGAGCACGGTGCGCGTGTCGCGGGCGTTTTCGCGCGCGGTAATCGCCTGCCCCCGCCGCGCATCGGAAAAACCGAGTCCTCGAAATATGCATTCGATGCCGATGCTGACCTAGGCGTGTTCGCGGGGCTGAAAGAGGAGGGGTTCATCTATGCCGAGATCGCGAATCGGGATGCGTGGCATGAGCAATATCAAAATGCTAAAGAGAGCGGTCTTCGAGCCTCCAGATCTTCGCACAATATAAATTCTACCATACAAGACGCAGAACACGCCGACCCAACAAGACAAGTCCACCATGTCCCGTTCCTGCATTCTAGAGGGATCTTGGAGGTGCTTAATTGCCGTTTAATGCGCACGATACATCCCGAGCTACCAAATGCTGGGCAAAACGTCGTCATGATAGGCGAGGTTGTCGATGTTACATTCCCCGAGCAATTCAATCAAACGCCCGTTGCCTTAGGCTACGCCGACAGGAAATACAGGTTAATTGGCGATGCCATTCGACACGTATGAGGCATACTTGAGAAGACGAGCTGCGCCCTTCTCAAGGCGACAATCTGTACTACGTGACTAGCTACAATAGTCACGAGAATGAGACCGAAAATCTTATAAGGGATTGAAATACAGGACAGATATAAATAATATGAAAAGGATGGCTCGACAGAGATAGCGATGACCCATCATTTCCAAAACAATGGGGCCATAATGGCAACGTCTCGACGTGGTCGGTCTACATATTAATCATGTCTTCAAGATATTAAAGCATCCCGCCAAGACATCTAAGGACGGTCTTTTCAAGAGATCAAAGGATACGATTTCCCTGGTCGACCAAGAGGGGGCTTAGTTAGGATTGTGCATTTAATTATTAACGAACTCATAGATAAATACTGGGCATAGCGATAACCACTGTAAAAATTCACTGTAGCATACATGATAGACAACTTTATATAGAAGAGGAATATATTACTCCGCCAGCAAGGGAACAGCATAGTCCCTATTGGCCTCTAGATTGCGAGTCTAAAAGTGTAAGGAAGGTTTGCACACGATGGGGATGCAAAGCCAACTCAGGTAAGTCGTAGGGGAGTCAATCCCAAATTCAGTGATGATAATATATTCTCTCTCTCTTAACACACACGCACGGAGAGAGAGAGCGTGTGTGTTGGGGGTAGGGGGAGGACACCAGTGATTCGGCTCTATGTACTCAGCGCCTGTTATCATCCGCCCATCTAGACAGATTATCGGCATTCTCTAAGTAGGTTACTAGGCATTGAGCCGTTTATAAGTTGGCAGCCATGACATGTTGACATTGTAAGCAGAAATGCCAGCCAAGAGGTAGACACTAAGCCTCACACGGGGGCCTCCTCAACTCGATCATATCAGGTCACGTAGGCCGAAATACGGTCGACAGTATCCCACCCTGAAAGCACCAGCCCCCCCAAAAACATGATCAACGAGGCGAGAGTCTTTATCGTGACTGTCACAAAGGTCAAGCCCAGGATCGTGCTAATGACGACGACCATCCAGGCCCAGATCTCACACCGTGCCCTCGTACAGCAGTCAACTTCTTGTCCGGTAGACGGCATCGAACAACACATGTGTTCTTCGAGGTTGATAACCTCTGGATCTTGGCTTCGGTTCGGATTGTCTGCTAGTGCCATTGCGGATGTTGCTCGATACTTCTTCCGAACTCCTCGCAATGGATGTAAAGTGGATGACGGTGCTACACCCGTAGCTTCTCTGAAACGGCGATGTACGTCGGGGCTCCGTAGTAGTCGGCGGACGTATCGGGGCATTACACCGTGAAATCCAGGAAGGGACCACGAAAGAGGCGAATGCGACGGGTAGCTGTGTTCTGTGATAGTAAAGAGTACGCTGAATTTGTAACTTGGGAAACGGCACTTAGTTTTATACACACCTCCAAGCAGGCATACTCTTTCTTCCCTAAAGCCAGCACAATCATGCCTGTAAAATAGCAACAAAGTCATCAAAGACAGGTTGCTGTAGAACCGCTCAGGTGTTAGTGGTTGCCTATACGTGTAAAAGCTTTCACTCGCGTATTGGAGTAGACCACATCTCAACACCCACACAAAAGAGGCACACAGCCCATAAATACATGGGCAATTGTCACAGAGTTAAAGTAAAATTTCCTGTCCCAGTAACACAACTGCCATCCAGCCCCCAAAACTTAGCAGGTAACATTTGGATTCACCCCATAGCTCTTCTCCCCTACGTAGCCATCCGGTGTTATCTCATTAGCACATATGCCTACCGGAGAGAGTGCCCTAGGCATGTTGGCATAGAGGCGTAGATAGAGGTTTGTAAACAATTCTAAGCCGAAAACCCGTTGTTAGAAAGAATGATAAAGAGTTAACTAATCAACAGTAGTTAAATTCACACTTCTTTCAAGAACTCGAGTTTGTCCTGGACCTACCCCAGCCCGTAATTTCGCCGAGCGACCTAATATACTTATCGCCTAACTCACGTAGCAAACATAGATAGGCATAGAAATCATTAAATATACTAATAGTTTTTAGCAATGATATATAACCTACATTATATCGTAATTATTCGGCATAGTTTGTTGTGGTCGAGCAAATCCTGAGTTTCTACCTGGCAAAATACATACCCGACTTTCCAACACCTTACTACACTTACATCAGCGTACCTCACCACCCAACAGTCAAAGACAGGGTAAGCGAGGACTGCATTTGGGTATGGAGAGGACGTGCTAAATGCATGTGTCGTAGCCACTAGTAAGCTGCATATCGACGTAGCCTTCTATCAGATCAGCTTCATACTACCTCCCATGGGTATAGCAGTTGTGTGGCAAGGATAAGGGTAGAAGAAGAAAGGAGGAAGTGGTCAATCGAATAGAATAGCTTTGATTCCTACCGTTCCATTCATTCCCCGAGCTAACTGAATCATTATTCATCATCTTAATATTACTTGGATAACACTCACTTGCTTTGGCGGCTTTAAGTTAGATAGATGAATTCTTTGAGATACTAGGTAGATTGACCAATCTTGTACGTATGTAGCCATAGGCACCAAGAACACTCACTCCCTTACTATCTATCTATGTAAGTAAGCCTCTTTATTTTCACGCTTGGTCTTCTAAACCACTAAAAAAATTGGCTTTAAAGCAAAAAGTTGGCGGTGCCAGGAATCGAACCTGGGTCTATTCGGTACCATTGTAGTGGGCAGAGTGTGCACCGAGCCACAACGAATTGTACTTACCACTATACTACACCACCATTTGATGTATGATTTGCTGAAATGATCATCGGGTAAACCCTACTATAGCCCCTCTCGATACTTGCCATCTGCACCCCACCTTGGGTCACCCATGTACAACTTCACACTCTCTTTCATAACCGGAGTGTAACAGAAGTCAACTATGTTTGCTTATGTTTATTTATTTTTTGGTACTTTATTATCGGTCCCACGAGTGAAGCCGTAAAAATATTCAGATCAATAAGCTCGACCAACTATGTCTGAAGTTGCATTGAAGTACCGGCTCGTAGCAATGCTCACGTTTGATGCGACTCGCCTATTGTTTCCCCGTTGACTTATTTCCTAGTCAGATTGCAATACCGAAACGAAACAAGTGAGTCACAAACTACTCGCTGTTTGGACTATACCATCTACACACAAAGACAGGTAAGGGAGCTATTGGTTTCGCAAGCCGGAAATCAGCATCGCGGGTAAAAGGCTCGGACTTTCCCTAAACATCTACGTGTACCTGCGAATGTATTATAGACAGCGCGTTCATATACTTTGTTGGATGCGGCGGTTGTCGGATAGATAGTGAGTGTCGCATCCTTGAATTGCTAGAAGACCCATAAGCCCCTATCTGCAAACGTGACTATTCTAGCCCCCACCTCTGATCGGTTAGAAGGCTGTATCAATGTTTATACTCGCTGTTAGCGCTGGAGTTATGCTGATTCGTAAGGGTAGCGTGGAATCGACATAAAAATTGCTTATATAAAAAAAGGCTTCTTGGGTACTGGTACCGAGTGAGCCTGTAGAGCGTTGAAAATGACCGTACTGTGAAATCATACTATAGGCGGCGCGAGCTCTCCGGAAACACGCCCAGCTCATGCGCAAGTAGTGATTCAATGTACGTCTTCCTCGAACAGTAGCTAGAACAGCTCAGAAGCCGAGCCAGTCTGTTTGAGTACCTCCCATTCGGATTCATATCCCATTTGGGCGGCCGTACCAAGCGCATGACGTCGAGGCTACAATGTTGCGACGAACCACAATGCACACGTTGTGGTAGCCTAACTTCTTGGGATTACCTACCCTACCTACCTAGGTAGGAGAGGGGCCCTGTAAATGTACCCTACTGCCAAAATCTATAGGGGCGATACAGCGCATCCAGCGCATCCAGCGCCGAGGTACCGGAGCTACTGCCTGAGTACGGCACGGCCGGCGGCGAACTACGCGCATGGACTGAGCGCATTGCGCATAGGTTACGTCTTTAAATAAGTCCTAATTACATGAGCAAGTAGCCTTATTCTCGAGCTGATACTGTGTATGGTGGGCCACTACCACCTTTTACCGACAATAAAAAAAATCGACCAAAAGCATCCAGAAATAGACCAGAGGCAGGGTAACAAATTACAAAATAACTACCAAGCACCTCTACACCTTTAAATATTAAATATATATATAATTATATAGTTAGCTATTAGCTTAATATATTATATAAAAGTATTTAGTAGTTATTTTTGTAATTTGTTACCTTGCCTTTGGTTTATTTCTGGATGCTTTTGGTTGATTTTTTTTATTGTCGGTAAAAGGTGGTAGTGGCCCACCCCCGTACGTAGGCCACTACCACCTTCCACCGACAATAATCAAAAGCAAAATAGAAAAATAATAATAATAATTATATAATGCTGTATTAAATTAAATTAAGCTGTTTAAGTGTTTATTCGTTTATTAGGCTTTAGTTTGGCTGTAATATAGGTAATTGTAAGATATTTGGTGGTTGTTTTACCCCGCCCCTGTTGCTTTTAGTCGATTTTTTTTATTGTCGGTGGAGGGTGGTTGTGGCCCACCGTCACTGTGGCTTCTTTTGCCTCTTTTGCCTCTTTTGCCTCTGTAAACTAGAATAGTTCTGCTATCATTCGAATCTCGTTGCGCCTGCTTGCTCTATTCCTAGCCGTCCCAGCCGTTGTGTTACTACCTACTCTACTGGCTTAACTGTAAGTAAGGTTGATTTTTGTATCCGGCTGGATCCCTTCTCACCCCCACATTCGTCGCCGTTATTATCGTCACCCCCAACTGACGTACCACCCATACCTATTCATTCACCAACCTGATATGTCTCACACGCTCCCTAACGAACCCCACGACGGCCGTTAGAACCTCTCTTCTTCCCGCTTCTATTTTTACATTTCGTGTGTTTGTCTTTAAGCTGTTGGTCTCCCATTGGCTGCCCGAGCTTCAATGGTTTCAGGGTTATCACGCCACATTTGTTTTTCATAGTCGACTTTGCGATTCTGCCATTCCCGACCTCGCGTGACCGGCGACATAACGAACCCGCATTAGCGCTGCCACGACCGAGACCATGGCTTCGTCGACAAACATCGAGACTAACGGCGCTGCTCACGATCATATCTTGCGCCCCCGTCCGCGCAAACCCCAGCATTCGCAAGTTTCCGAGCTTGCCAGGCAACAAAGCAGTAGCTCCGTCGATGGTCTGCTCGACGCACCACACGAGCTGGCCTCGGGTGTGACGAGGTATATACGCACTACTGCCGCTCTGTGGAAAGAGACATTTCTGACTCTCTTCTAGTGGTCGTTCGACTCCCATCCCCGAAAACGCCCCAGCCTCGGCCAAAGCCTTGTCAAGCGCACGCAAGCAAGTCCGCGCCGAACAACGACGACGTCTCTTCCCGACTATCGAGTTTGCCTCGCGGGTCTCCCACTTCGATCCCAACTCCGACTATCGCGACTTCCATGGCTTCTTCAATCTCTTTTGGATCGGCCTGGCTATCATGGGCATTACCACCATGCTACGCAACTACAAGGATACCGGATATCCCTTGCGTGTCCAGATCTGGGGCCTGTTCACCATCAAGCCAGGGCACTTAGCCATTGCTGAATTCTTCATGGTCGGGAGTACTGCTGTTAGTTTACCCCTGCATAAGCTGTTCAGAAAGAGCCAGGGGTCGTGGACCTGGGGTAAGGGCGGCATGGCCGTGCAAAGTGTATACCAAGTCATATGGTTGGCATTTTGGATCGCCGTACCTTTTATCTTTCACTGGACATGGACGGCCCAAGTCTTCTTCGTGCTACACAGCATGGTGCTACTCATGAAGATGCACTCTTACGCCTTCTACAATGGTCACCTCTCGGATACCGAGAAGAGGCTACAAGCCCTTGACCAACCGGGTAGCGCCTCCAAAGAGCCCGCTTACTCGTATCCCACGGTTGAAAACCCCATGGGCACCCAAAGACACAGCGTTCCCAATGTGGATAACAGCGGCGATAGTGACGGCGAGGGCTTGTCCCAGTTGCGTGAAGATCTCGCTCGTGAGCTGACAAGTCCCATCGGGAACGTTACATATCCTCGTAACCTATCTTGGGGGAACTACTTGGATTATCTTCTATGCCCCACGTTGTGCTACGAGTTGGAATACCCGCGCACCAAGTTCATCGATTGGACGAATCTTATTGCCAAGATAATTGCGACCTTTGGTTGTATCTTCCTCTTGACGGTCATCTCGGAAGAGTTTATCCTGCCTGTGCTGCAAGATTCGGAAGCGCGGCTCAGCGATACCGAGTCGGCGACAGAGAAGCTGCTGATCCTCTTAGAGTCGATTTCGTGGCTACTGTTCCCCTTCATGCTAACCCTGCTGCTCGTGTTCCTGGTGATATTTGAGTACGTTCTAGGTGCCTTTGCCGAGATCACGCGATTCGCGGACCGCCATTTCTACAGCGACTGGTGGAACTGTTCGGACTGGATGGAGTTCAGCCGCGAGTGGAACGTGCCCGTGTACTCGTTCCTGCGACGCCACGTGTACGCGACCTCAAAACCTACTATCGGCCGCAGTAATGCCACATTCGTCACATTCCTCGTCTCCGCCATCGGTCACGAGATTGTCATGGCCTGTATTACCAAGAAGCTGCGCGGCTACGGCTTTGTCTGCCAGATGCTGCAGCTCCCGATTGTGATGTTACAGCACACGCGCTGGGTCCGCGCCCACAAGACGGCCAACAACGTGCTCTTCTGGATAAGCATGATCCTAGGCCTGAGCCTGGTAAGTCAGATTATAGTTATCCACGGATTTGTCACTTCTCATTATCGGTCCCCGGTCAATTGCATGTGATGTGTCACTCGAGCTAACTCGGAAAAAACCAATAGATCTGCTCTCTTTACGTTCTAGTATAAATCGATAAGAGCTATTCCCCGCGCTTTGGACCTTGAAACACGATAGATAGACATTAATCCTAAAAGACAAGGACGTCGGGTGCAAGTTGAAGATAAAAAAACAAAACACAAAAAACCACCGCCTAAAGACGAGACAGCAAAACCACACAGCTCGAGCTGTATATACTAGACATCCACATTGACCGTATTATATTTTATGCTTTCGGGCCTTGTCTTACATAACATCAGCACGCGCGAAGATACCACTTATGCCACGAACCTTCTCTCAGCTCTCTCAATTTCAATTAGTATTCGGCCAGCACGTCATTGCTTGTCTAGACACGCAAAAGATAAATAAGTAGATACCCAGATATTGATATTTGCGGAGTACATACATAGATAAAAATGCATACATACATACATACATACATACATACATACAATCCATATGCCAATCCCTTCGACACGTTCGATGACAAGAGTGATGACCCCGAAGATCCATCGCCACGACTAAGCTCAATAGACTTACTACCTAGCTTGCTACCTAGTCCGCGTAAGCAAAACAACTCTTCATCACTTCAGCAGCTCAATCTCACAGACGAATATCCAGGCTAGACCAATATAGACCCTAGCGATAAACGACCCGGGCCTGCTGGCAGGCATAGCCTATCTACGTATTCACGATCCATACCATACAGCCCGTAAAACAACGCAAACACCGACACCGTCAAAGGTCCCCGACGGGCTTTCCCCAGCGCGCATCGAGACTTGCCATGTGTACACCGCGCAGTCCCCGCGGCACATGACAAGGCGAGTCGGCCACCCGGTTCTGCCCGGGGAGGGGGGGGTGAAGAATGCGAGCCAGTGAGCGGCGGCGGCAAGTCAAGTCGTGTTACGTTGGTTCACGTCAAAAAAAAACGCACCGTCGTAAAACCCCGGGCTTCCGGCCGCCCTTCTCCCTTTTTTTTCTAGTTAGGGAAATGCCGAAGCCGGTAGATTAGCCTACTCTACTATACTCTACTGTGCTATACAGCCCAGTCTACGCATCTAGCAGCCACTGAGTACGTCACACATCATCACACCATACACCATCACATGATTCCAACAATCGCATAATCTACAGTGTCACATGGCAAGTTTCACGCTAGATCAAGAGACGACAACAAGAGAAACCGCTGTTGGTGCAGCAGTAGTAATAGTGTGCTTGGTTCATGACTTCCATTCATTCATAACAGGGGACCGCTTGGCGTCCGCAGAAGGGGTGGGTAACAGAAAAGCAACCCCCGTACCGCTATGTATGTAATGTTATGTACGTTATATCAAAACTCCAGTCAGTTGTGGACTTGGAGTGAGGCTTCCCAGATAGAGACAACTGGCAGCCATCAGAGTTGTTGTGTTCCATAGCCCGCCCGTCCCCCCTTGGCTTGTAACATCAAAACGAGTGTAACGGAGTAGAGAATGGCTCTTCCTCTTCCTTCTCTCCTCTGTTGGTGAAGGCGAAATGAATCCCCCCCATGTTCACAAGGAACGGCTTCTCAAGAAGGATAACGTCTTGAGGAATCGGTTCAGCCATGCCCACTAAATAGCCCGCCAATTATTGCGTCCCGAGCGAACCATCCCATAGTAAAAGGCCTTGTCCTCCCCATAGATGCAAATGTAATTGTATAATGTCGTATAGCGTGCGTTGCGTAACACGAGATAAAAAAAGAATAAATGATGAAAAAGGAACGAAAAAACACCGATACAGTGGAAAGGCCGAGAATGATAATTATGATTTCTCATAAGTGTCGTAGCTGTCGTCCGAATGCTGAGAAAATGAGAGCCGGATGCAAAGTGGCAGTAGTGGTGTGGCCTAGGAAACAACACTGATACTCTAAGGCGGATCTCCATCCATCGAATCCTTCCCTGTTGATCCTACGAGGAAAGGGATATCCCGTATTGTCAACCACTTTGCACTGTTGTCAAGCTCCAATGAGGAAGTCGTCAAATCGTTACTGCATTTCAACGAATTCTGTATGTGCAAATGATGTCAAGCAAGCTAATATGCCCAAAACGCCTAATTCAGATCTTCCCAAACCAAGGCATAAATCAACCCAAAAACGCCAGGTATTAGATGACAAAGATACGGCATCTCTAGAGTATTCCCTCTAAGCGTAAATATTGGTTTGATGGTAAGAAGATGATCCCCCGTAGGGAAGGTCGCTGTAACGAATATCATCCGCACCGAACTGCGTTGAATATTTGACTCCAGAAGGAGGGAAATGTTGACCTCGCTCCTCCTCATAGTAGTACGCTTTATGCCCTCGATGCACACGTGCAGAGGAATTTGGAACAGCAAAGCCACCCTTCACTTTATACGCGCCGCGCGGCGGTTGCTCGTGGTATTGTTTCTGGCGTATCGGAATACTCTTCGTGCCATTGCTATCCACGGCATACCGAACGTGTGCCGTCACGGGCTCGGGAGATTGAGTTCGTCGATTTCGTCGATGACGACGATCTCGCTCATCACCGGACTCCTCGGAATCCGTATACCCAGGCGTAGGGCGCGAGCGGCTTCGCTCATGGCGCTCGTGACTGTGACGCTCACGCTCACGCTCCGTCGCCGGATACCATGTTTCCGCACGGCTCATTCCCGGGACAGGGATAGGGCGAGCGTAACTTTCCGTATGCGAACGAGGGAGTGAAGGTACTGCTCGAACTGGGGGAGAGCCAGCCTCTACAATGATGGGTTGGTGGTCTCTAGAAGAGCTTGACTTTTTGTGTAAAGATGACTTCTCTCTGGACGACCTTGGCGTATCGTGCGACATGCGGCGAGACGGTCGCGCCGATGATCTTCTAGCTATATCATCGTCCGACATTTCTTCCGGCTCCTCTACCGGAGGAGGAGGAGGTGCGAAAGGTGTAGTTGCTGGCGGAGGTGTTGGAACCGGAACCATGGGAGTAGCGTACAACTTTGATGACGACCCTTCAGTGAATGTCTGCGCTCGAAGAAAGCTTGGCGGCTTGCCACTTGACCGAGCAAGATAACGAATTGCGGTTTCCATGTTCCCGGAGAGCTTCCTGGTGCGCTCTGACGAGGGAGGAGGAGGAGGAGGAGGATCTATGTCCTCCGGCTTCTGGCCACTGCTAGACTTCTTCCTCTCGGACTTGGACGGTATCGGTTGGTATTCAACATCCGAATTTGATGCCTCAGCCCCAGAATCTATTTCGTCGATTATGGGCGGCTGTCTTGAACGGTGTTTTTCGGCAGCAGCAGTCTTCCGTTCTTTCTCGCGCTCTCTCTCCCGGTCGCTTTGTGCCTTTTTCTTCTCATCCTTGCGCTTCTCCTTCTCTCGCTCTTCACGGTCTCGTGCACTCCGTTCCTTTTCTTCTTTACGCTCCTTGGCTTTTCGCGCTTCTCTTGCCTCTCTTTCTTTTGCCTTTGCCCTTTCGCGTTCCCACTCCTTGTTTTCTTCACGCCTACGGCGCTCTTCGTCTCGTTTAGAAGGCTTTTCTTTCTCATAGCTTGCAGTTTTTCTAGCGTGACGTGTTGCTTCTTCAAACATTCGTGCAGCTGTAGTCGTATCCTCCCAGGACCTAGGCGGCGTTCTTCCATATGGGCTCGATTTAAAGGTACTAGCTCGTGGAGAAGCCTCTTTGACATTGTAGAAGATAGCGGGCTCGCGTTTGGGGGTCGAAGACGTTGCCCTTGCAGCAGATGTCCTAGCCTTTTCCCACTCCCTTTCCCTTTCTCGCTCGTAAACCTCAGCTTTACGATCATATCTCTCACGCTCAATTTCATTGCTGAGTAACTCATAAGCCTGCTGTACTTGCTGAAACTCGATCTGTTTCGCCTCTTTCAAGGCCGGATCCTGGATCTTGTCGGGATGACATTTGAGGACAAGTCTGCGGTGGGCAGAGCGGATTTCAGGTATCTGAGCATCTTTGGCAACTCCAAGAACTCTGTACGGGTCGGGAGGAAGAACAGTCATGGTGATTAGAGGTGCGGTCGTCCAGCGAGGGCTCCAGTTACTGAAGATTCCGCTCTAGTAACTTGTTTAATTGTTACGAAAGCGATGACGAAGAAGGCATAAAAGAGGCGCGGCTGTGATCAAGCGGCTGGCGTTTGAAACACGTCACGAGAAACGAGTCGGCGTGAAGAAATGGTAAATAAAGTGGTACACAGCCCGTGCTCTCACAGGCCTTACGAAGACAATATGAAGCCAGATTCAGTGAAGAACTAGCCTTGGAAGAAAGATGGGACGGTAGAAACGACGGTCCCAGGGGCAGAAGCGCTAGTTGGAAAGTCAATCGCCGCGATCAACCTTGTTTTAGCACAACGCAAAGGTTCGATCAGGTCGATCGACGGGTGAAGTAGTAATTGCGAGATATTACTTGGGGATGGATAATTCGGATTCGGACAGATGGTTCGATAGGAAGGAATGAATAAGGCCTAGTAATGAGGTCACGAAAGAGGAACAAGAAGAAGGGGTTGGGCAGCCAGCAAGGACTGGAGAGAGAAGAACTCGAAAGAAGGAGGGGGGCATATGCAGTATTTGTTTGGGGATGGGCTTCCCAGAGGAGTTTGAGGCGTGATGGCCCTGATGGGGGGGGTGATGGGGGGTGAGAGACGGTCGACTGGAGGATGGGGGGTTCGCTCTGGGAGGGCTCTCGTAGGTACCTACTACTGCTGGTAGTGTACCTAGGTAGGTACCTAGGTAGTGCTGTTGTGCTACCTATCTGTGCATAGAATGCAGTATAGCGCAGGCGAGGTACTGGTGTACATATACATGTATACCTAAATAGGTTAAAGTCGAGTAGGTCATCCCGTGATTATGTATGTACCTAGCTACCAAGTTAGGTAGTATTAGGTACTGTAGAGGATACGGTAGGTAGATAGAAGAGAGAGTGGGCAGGGCAAGTGGTGCGGTCGCCCCCCTCCCCCTGGTGTGATAAATATCCAAGGTACCTTGGGTAGGGGAAAACGACAGGCAAAAAAAATCAAAAAAAAAATCACAGTTAATGCCAGTGGCCGGAACTGGCCATTGCTGGTGCCACAAGCTACTGGGTCTTGTAGCAATTCAAGCATGTGAATGGATAATTGATGGTCGTTATACCAGATGGAGGTATAGCGGATGGATGGAAGTACAAAATGTACGTACCTATCGAGGTACCTTGCCGCGTGTACCTACTTGCTCTACACTACACTATACTACACTTCACTACCTCAAGATAGGTCAATACCTACCTAGGTAGGTATGTACTGTATGCGCAAGCCGTACTAATTAATAGCACGGGTCCTTGCTTGTTCTGGCACATTCAACGGGGATCTCCAAAATCGCCTCTCGACAGCAGTAATAACCCGCCAGTCCGCGCCAGCCCGTACTTTTGCCCGTAGTTCGTTAGCGCCTGTAGTCGCTTGGACTGTCGCTATATTCGCCTCGCTTGACCACTACTAGGTCCGCTAAAAAAACGCCGTAGCTGCGTTCCTAGGTACTATACTACCTAGGCTGCCTAGGCACCTGGGCACGCAGAGAGAGACGGGCTTTGCTGCGGCGGAACCGCCTAGACTGGCTAAGACAAGGGGTCGGGTGACCTTGCTCGACACGACGACTCGCCGCGAGTCACAAGTACCCGTGGCAGACCCGTGGCCCAGTTCTCCTGTTAGTTGATAGAGGCAATCGAAAGCAATGGTCATAGTGCTTGGCGATACTTGTTATGACTACGGAGAGACGGCAACACGCAACCACGTATGTAAGGGTAGGATAACTAGGTAACCCGAGTCCGGGACCCGATGCTGGTCCTGGTCTTGATGCCGGGCTACTTGTTACTGCTTGTTTACTGCGTATATGTGGGTTATGGGGGCGAGACGGAAAGCTAAGGACCCGTACTCATCAACTCGGGCAGTGCACATGACGTGGATATTATCCAACGATTCCAATTCAACCCCAGCCCAGCCCAAAATAACAATAGTAGGGCAGCGCGGATAATAGATCATTGCTAAAAAGTTGGTTGTGATGAATAATGAATGATGATGGCTAACTATGTAACCAAGCGGAGGATCAAACTGCGGATTTGGACCCCGCCGAACAGCCATTCGTATTCTCTTTGACGAGGCCAAACTATACGGCTATACGGAGTGGTAGTATTGGTATTACATATGCACGGCGTCGGAAATGCCAGAAAACACACCCAAATCCCCTGTGGGATGAATTATCAAATCAAAGCACGGCTCTTAGGTAATACCACGACAATTATCGGCAGCAACTCTTTTTTAACGACACGAAAAGAAAATTCGTCCTACGGCGGGAACAATAATGCAATAGATGATTCATGTGTTAATAATACAATGTGCTCAGTCGGAAGCTCAGTGTCAATGCCAATTACTCTTCGCGCGCAAAGACGTCTGTCTGTCTCGTCCCTCGGCATGAGCGATTCGGGGCGGGCGGAGGGTGGTACTGTAGATGAGTAAGACAACGGGCGAGTGACAGGCACCGAAAGCGAAAGAATATTCCCCGGATTCTTAGACCGGCAGTTGAATTGTCGATCCTGGCAGGTATTTCATTGAGCGGTCCCCACGAGGGACTACCACAAGTTCAGGCAAAGGCAGTCAATCGCCATCGAGTTGAGAAGCAATAGGACATCAATTGTCGGCATTAAAACAGGTGCGTAGATACCACCTAGGGCAAGAGAGGCGAGTTGATGTGTACTGTACAACTGCGTTACGAGGATGCTGGAGGTCTGGTCCACGACAGGCCAATCAATGGGCGCGCAGGCCGGGTCGGCTGGGGCAGGCTAGGTGGTATTTAGAACCGTGGAGATGAAGCACAAGGGCGAGCTGTGGCGATTTGCTGGCGATTTGCGACTTGGTGGTCAAACACAGGCAATGCAGGGCCTAACCACGGAGCAATGGCGAATTGGGCTCCCTAGAAGCTAGTTAGGTAGTTGATGGGCAACTCGAAGCCGAATTCCAGATAATTGGATGCCTCTGGTTAGATACAATGGAAAACGAAAAGTCGGTCGAACATCTCCCTAGAAACAGGAGATGTTGTTGTGGAGTGGTCCCCGCTGCTTGTCCTGAATGGAGCAAAGGTGTAAGCCGGTGGATGTGTAACTGAGGCAGCTTGATGAACCAGCGGTGAAGCTGAGGGTTTTGAGATGATGCTACAAGAATCCCATCTCAGCCTTTTTTTTACTAGGGATCTAAGTCGTTGGCCGGTCAAAGAAAGAAAATAGCCCACTCATCGGGTGTCGTTGGCCCAACAGCAATTACAAGAAAGAGAGGCATTAAGTTAGTTAGTACACTATACCATACCATGTACTAAGTAGACTTTGAATGAAGCATGTACATGAAGTAGTGTAGGCCAACGACGATACACATCACGCATGCGAAAGGGTGATAGTGAATCCAGATAACCCTAGCACGACTATAGCACCAATAGCAACACCAACGACCATTTTAAAGGGGATACAAGGGCGTTAGTTCGCAGCCCACCTTGAATAGGTCATGATACTGGACAGAACGCTGTTTGGTGTTAGTTGATCAATTGTGTGATGTAGCACCGTAGAAGCAGTGAGGTATTTTCCAAATCCGACAATTCAACCGCTCGGTATGAGCGCGAAAGTTAATCGGCTATCTACGTACCAGTATAAGCGTCTCTCACTTCGTCAACCGTTACATGCGTCGACAGCTCAGGACTTCAACGAACAAAGAAGGTATGAAATAAATCTGGCATCCGGTGCCGACACCTGCAGGAGGCATCTGCGAGGTAATCTGTGCCCGCCCTACAAAGAGCTACACCATATACGCATTCAAAAGGGGAAGAACGAATTGCTATAGGGCTCTTATAAGAGGATGCCATGGTGTCCCTATTATCTATGGCTTCTACTCAACAATGGGCTGATGCCAGCGGGCGTGCGTTGGGCATCTAGCTCCAATGCTTTTTGCTCTTTGCTGTAGCAGTAGGGCGAGCTTGGAGCATTGCTCTCCTTCCCAGATCATGAGGCTCATCATTCACTGAGGCTTTGGTGTGAAGGACCCAGGACTGCGATCATCCGCACTGGTTGAATAGGGTGTTTAGTAGTGTATTATGTACGTGTGTCCATTCGTGATGAACGGCATCGTGGCACCTTCGTGGCGAATTGGCGTTGTATTCGATGGCTTCTACTGGACATTGTCGCGCGGAGAGTATGCCTCTTGCCCGTTTCGAACTTCTCCTGCAGCAGCTGATCTCCACAGTGTAGTCTCATGGGATGCATATAATCCTTGACAGTGCTTCTGATAGTGGTAACGGCATCTATAGCAGAATTCAACTATTGGAGTGATAGATCCCTGGCTGCACTCTTTACAGTAGTAGGCATAGCAGGCCGACCGACCTGCATAACCCCCTCAACCAACGATATCCGGATCGAAGGCTTCGATGCATCAGCTTATAAGCTCTCTTTGCGGACGGCCAGTCGCAGTTGCATCTAGGTGCAAGGCCGATTCTGAAAGGTCGGGCGAAACGGAGTGAGCCACTCAACCCGACATGAGAAGCAGGTACACATACTAGGTAGTCCACACACACACACACACACACATATAGTAGAGAGAGAGAGAGAGAAATGTACGGCTTTAGTGGATGGATGGCATGGGCATTATTACCAACAAAATCATTAGAGGGAGGACTACCCGATCACATTCCTCCTATCGCCGTCCTCACAGCTGTCCACCTCTTCTTCTTCTTCTTCTTCCTCATCCTCCTCCTCCTCCTTCTCTTCTCCTCGATCCGCTTTCTAAGCTTGCATGATGACGGTCGCACGAGGCCTCAGCATCTGGCCACGAAATGCGGCATGGTATGGGTGATCAGAAGGTGATGTGGACGCTCGCTCGAACGCAATGGGTTAGGTCAGCGTGCCTAAACGAAAAGGAGGGGAAGAAAAGAAGCTAAAGGGGATCTATCATTTAGGACAAGGTTGAAGCCAATGGGCGTTGAGCGGGTGGGTAAAAAGATCTGTGTTAACGGTGCCAAATTGTAAGCTACGTAGCCAAGCGTCGTCTCTGTTTCATTGAACCATTTAAGACCATTTAGTGTAGTGTATTTAGTGCAGTTCCTATCCTAGGTAGTGTCTGAACTCGTGTCTTCGTCGGCTATCTAGGTGGATTAGGTGGACTACCTGTCAGAGGACAAAACACCCCCGTTTTCCGTCCGTTCTCACATGAACGACGACAGATAACCATCGAACTAACGGGTCGAGCCGCCAAAACTGACTGACTGTTTAGTGCCCAGGTGTAGAACAATTCCTCATACTGAGCTCTCCACTAGTAGTGTGCTGTAGGGATGGCGGTTGTCTAAACTAAAGGACTAGTATTTAGAATGCGTATCGGAAGACCCCTATCCACAAAGATGATACATGCATGCATAGATATCTGGCCCTCATAGGCTGCAAATGTGAGTAGCGTACAACACCGCTGCTGGCCGGTCCAGACGAGCCAGATACGAGTGGTGGGCAAAGGAGGATGCGCATCCACTATCCCACATGAAATCAGTCTCACTAGGCCAGTATCAGCGGTCAACGTGTGAATTCAGGGATAATGCAGGACATCTGCGAGCGGGAGCGAATCGCGGTTATGCCACCGTTCCACGATTCCTCGAGTGCTTGTTTGATTACCAGTTGATCTCTGAGCAACTCCCGGTTACCGTTCTGGTCCCTGCTGTAGGCATTAGACAGAGAGGAGAGGAACATCACGATGAGTTCATAGACGACGATGATAGTCATGAGACGAGTCTATTTAATAGCCTGCACTCCGCTCGATCTTCGCCAGTTCTCCCTCGTGCTGGAATGATGTGCGTCTTCTCCAATTCCCTTCTCCACCTCAAATAGGTGCACCACAGCATAAATATTACCCGAAGCAATCCCCGCGGTCAGAAGCGGCTTTCCTAATGAGATACGTTGGTGGGGGCGGGGCTTTGTGTCTCTCCGTTGTTGGTCATACGGATTGACAAGAAGTCGACGAGTTGGAATCAACAGGCGAGCCCTACTTCGAAAATCAAAAATCAAAAATCAATTATCAATTGACCTTTGGCATCTCGAACTAAATCCAATCCGTCGATCACGTCCGACGCTACCAAAGACTATTTTTATTCTGACTTATTTCCTAGAGAGAGTTGGTGAAATCTTGAGATGGAGAGAAAAGATGATGGCCATGATGACCCGGCATGTTTTTGATCAGTGTGACTTATTACATTATACCGCACTAGGACAGCTCGCTAACTCGTCACCTCCTCCATTATCGTCACGCTTATTCAGATCTCAAACCCCCCTTCTCGTAGTGCACTTCACTCTTAGGCATCACGTGCTTCATCCTCTCGACTTATCTACCCAGCCCTAAGCACTTAGTAGGCACTTAGTAGCGGGCGATATAGCTGCGGACACTATTTGCGATGGGATCAAATCACCCTACCAATGCTACTGTAGCAAGGACCGTGCTTGTGCCGTAGCACCAAGATAAAGAACGGCCATTCGCAGGAGACGGAAAGAATATGTGCCTGGGACGGGACGGGTGCCTATTTGTGCCTTTCTCTCGACATGTCAGGATCTTGCAGGCTATCTATGCCATCTTGCTACCACAACCTAACAGTCCACACCTCGATGCATGGCGGTGAGAGGAAGCTGACCGTGCCAGCAACTGTACCAGCAGCCGTAGCTATTTGCTATTTGCTCTACCGGTATTTATCTTGCGACAGTGGCGATGCAACCAGCCAGTAACCAGTAACCGGCCAGTAAGCTGCCGCCGTCGTCTTCTCCTCGGTTCTAGCGCAGCTCACCTCACCAGGTTCTGACCAGGCTAGACTGGTCCTGTAAAAAGTCGTCTCTCTCTTTAGTAAACATGCCCCGTCCAGGGAAGAGCGCAGCCTATCCGGATCTACCCAGATCTACCGGACTCTACCCGCTAAGAATCCGCCTACCAATCACTCGCATAAGCTAGCCCGCTAAAGAATATTCACATGTACGTGATAGGTACTAAGTACCGTACATCCATTCGATGCTTACTTCCGGTGCCTCGACTCTAGCGAATAATTGCCCGGGGCCCTTATGAATTCTACCATTGGTTCAGGCCAAGCGCTGTATCCTACAGTATGCCACCCCCATCTGACCACCATCCACGTCTCCTGCTCACCTGAACGTCGTCTTCTGTCCGGTGTGCGTCCGATTCTTGTACCGAGAACGACCGTTTCCCGAATCATAAGATACATCAGAAGGTCATCAGCCCTACATGTCTTAACCAGCAGCGTTTGCCGCCTTTCTTTTTATATTACCCTCGGCTTCCATTTCCTCTCAGTTCATCACGCAAGCGGAGGTTGCCGCCCTTCCGCCCTTAATCTACGTAGTATCATAAAGAAGTATCTCTACCGTTAAGATCGATTAGTAGCAACTCGTAGAATTGGGTCACATGGAGGCGCCTCATCAAGTGTGATTAGATTAGAGGCCCTCCCCGAACCAGGGCCTACGAGGAGCGCAGAGCAGAGCAGCATAAGCCTCGCGCATCCCGATCCACGAGATGATATTCCGCCAGCTCGTACGAGGTCGAAACCATCTCTATACGCATAAAGGAGAGCAAATCTTACAACGCTAAGGCTAACCAGGCTCTGCGCGGAATCAGAGCGAAGTAAGTGTAGAGTTGGAGCCTAGGAAAGATCAGCATGGTATAAGCGTCGTAAAACTCTACTCAGCCGGATCTAACACCTGGACAGCCCGGGACGGGATGGGCAATTGTGATGGTCAATCGTGAGAGCCAATCCCGCAAATGCGACCCCAGGATTCAATATCTTACATCGCCCCTCAGCTTACGTACCTATCCAAAAAAAAAAAATCCCTATGACCGCTTTATTTACGTCCGTATAGTATGCACACCGCAAGCCCGCTCGGCTCGAGCACCGCCTGGTAACCAAATGCTATACTATATTAAAGAGATCGGCAGGTCGGCTGTGGTTATTGGCTGCACGTGTGTGACATCCGCGGGGTGCTGCTGCATATTCTACATACAGCAAACAGACGGCCGCGAAACTTCAGATGATCGCTGACATCATAAACTTGGTCAATTGACTCGACCGATTGTTTAGTTCAGACGGCATGCAATTTGCATGGCAGGAATTTGGACAACGCAAGCTATCCTCTTCTCCATCTTCTATGTCATCATAGTGTCCAGGTCCTAGGTTAGATAACCTCACGCAAGTGTGAGAATAGGACACCTAATTGCCCAAGCCACACTCAAGTAACACGCAAACAAGCTCGCGCCTCTGGGCGCCTCCCAGCGAGACGGAACGTCCTGCTAAGGCGGCTACGGATACTGCGGCGCACAAGGTGTTACGAATTGTCTAGATGCCTAACGTATACTCTGACGACGAGCCCAGATGAGGGTTCTACCCGCGAGGCGAATCAAATACCAGGAACAACCGCGATGATGTCAGTTATATTATCAGGATCTCGCCATTCTAGATCATACCCAGAGATCCAAGTACAACTATGTCACGAACAAGTACTATTACGCAAGCACGTCTAAATCCCTCGTTGTATGGTTCATCCCAGTCGCAAAGCGGCCATATGCTCAAAAGAGCTTTTTTTTTTATTTAAATTTCTATATCTTGTTATCTGGTGTGACGACGTTGTTTGCCATAATAAGGGGTGGCGGCTAACGGTGCCGCCATAACGAATTATCTACGGCGAAGTATCACATGGCTTCCTCGTGAATATCTGAAACATTGTGGCACCCCAATCGTGGTATCGTCAGTGCAGAAATGAGCTCATAATCGTAACAAACTACCTTAGATCAGCCCGCCACGATGCGTGTGTTGCACAAAGTCTGAGAGCTGAGTCACTATCGAGGCAAACCTCGTAACCTAGAATTGATTGGGGCTTCGTCCAAGCCATCAACAAGCCTCGTCTAATTGTAGCATAGCTATTGGGGGAGGCTGATAGGAAATTCTAGCGTGGTACAGCGCGCTACTATTAGGGGCCAGGAATATTCTGTATCATCCCACTATTCCACAGCTCCGGACCGCTCGAGTACTCATACCTAGCTGTGTGATTTGCCTACTTCTCGCCTTCCCTCTTCTATTGTATGATCCCTAGCCCTTAGATTAGATATAGAACCCACTAGCCGGAAAATGAGGAGAGCGAGCTAGTACGGCCGTTACATCACGGCCGCGCGTACCGTCGAAGGATGTGGCCGGTGTTGAGTTATGGATTAGTTAACCCGTAGTTAATGTGACTGCTGCTCCTTTGGCCGTTTATGCTTGTCAGTAACCAGAGCTCTGTTCGCCTAGTGCTTATGAAGGACTTGTTATCTCTTACAAGTGGTGGTGGTCACTAAGAGATGTAGCATCTCTCATTCTTAACTACTCTCGACGGCACTTTGCAACACACCTATCACGTTTTACTTACACAACTTGGATGGGTAGTGTAATGATTTCACTGATTAGATAGAGCTATATTACAGAGCTACATTATAACGAGAGTTTGATTTATTTTCTAAGTGGCCGCCGAAACTTTCTTTATCAAAGTTCCTCTCGGCCTAGGCATAGAGAACCCTGTGAGCGGCGGCATATGCGGCATATCGTAGGCTTGAAGAGATATATTGCACTAAATCAGTGAGACGAAAATGAAGTCGTTTATAAGGTATCTACGCCCGAGGGACTAGCTAACGTACCCCTAGCAAGAAGGTGATGAGCTCTCAGTTTATCGTGGGAAGCATCGAGTATCAAGGTAGTCAGCCCAGCCAACCATACCATCCAACAACGGTGCCGAGGATACGGCGGTTAATGCTATATTCCCCTAAACCTAACTCTTAATGCATGCACGTATGTACATCTGTTCGAGTACTGCTACTTCACCCAGCTAAGGGCTTAAGTATATGGAGGCTCTGTGGCTATTGCTCCTGTTTCATGCTTATTAACCCGCCGAAAAGGTTAATATGTTGATCCAATATGGTGCCCAAGACGGTGTGATGAAGGGTAGTTAGCCGCCGGGCTGTTCGCCCGGTCGACGTGAAGAGCCTCATCGGAAGATTTACCCCGCTCAGTGGCTTCTATGCCTCGAGGGATCGTCTTGTCTGATTCGCCGTATGCTTGCTTGGTCGTCAGCAGGCTGAACTTGCGTCTTACACCCCATACCTAGAACCCTGCCGCCCATGCCACTCCCCCTTCAACGGGGCACCTCGGATGAAAGATCTGCTCATGTATAAGCTAGCTGCTTTCGCGATACTTTAACCCCTCGCTATGTGCCAACGTGCATCTCCTCGTCCTCCCACACGGGAAGCTCCAGGTCCACAACGATAGGCTTGTTCAGTTTCCGTGGGCCCCGGCCTGAGTGCGGATAGCTAGAATATTGGATGGCGCAATTCACGACACACGTCTCCTTGCGTCCAAGTCGCCCGGCCAGCGCCTGCCCGTCGCTCCGCACTGAGTCCGGATCCTCACCAAGACCGAGGATGCCAACGCCCGGGTAGGCGATATTCCTGTCTTCTCCTTCGCCGGGCACACCTGAATTTCCCCTCTGCCTATCATACCATTCCCTACGGGATTTTTCATCGGAAAGACAGGGGCTCCCGTCATTGTCTAGCGGTATGCCGCCTTTCGCAGTGAGGTCTACGAGTGCGTTTTTCTCACTCTCTGGATCGGGGTCCTGCCAGATCGTCCGCCCCATCTCTGCGTACCGCGCGTTCTTGCTCTCGAGGTCCCAGCGCACCCGCTCGGCGCCCCGCGCTTCATGGATGTGCCCGCATAGCGCGAGACGCGGCCGCACTCGCCAGAGCTCCTGTCGGAGAATCTCACATCCCGAGGCTTCACGCGTACTCGACTCATCGCAGTGCGTATGTGCCGGGCCATGGGTGATTACGATATCTGTGTCGAGGGGTATCTCCTCCCAAAGTGATTTAGCGGCCATATTATCATCATCATTCCGCGGGTATTGGAACGCCCAAGCGCCACCCCAGGCCGGACTGTAGGGTGATCCAAAGACGGAGAACCTAGTCCGCGGGCCCGAGGGAGAAGTCAGCTTGATGGTGCGGCTCTCGTGGAGCAGATAAGTGAGGGTTTTGGCCTCCGTGAGCAAGGCCTGGCAGTCTTCTGGCACTTGGGGGTTCTGGTTATGCCTGTAAAGTCCGTAGGCCTCGTAGAACTCTGTGTCTAGTGTCAAGTCGTGATTCCCTGCTACCACAATCTTGCACTCGAAATCGGCCTGCTCGAGCCATTGGACTTGCTTTGAGAGCTCGCTAATACTCCCCGAATTCGTAAGGTCACCGCAGTGAATCAGCACGTCCCCCTTGGGCAGCTTCACGGTGCAGTTATGGGTGTCGGAAATGCAGACGATGCGCGTTCTTCGTGTGCGCTGAGTGGGCGTTAGGCCTGCCATGGTTTACCGTAGTTTGCGGGACGAAGGAGCTTGAACCCAGCTAACAGAACAATACATAAGACATGTGTATGAAGTGTTATAAGTTTGCAGAGACGGTGTTGTATATATAGGTAATCCGAAGTAGGTGCAGCCTAATAAAGCATGGATGCCTAGTGAAGAGGATCTTGGGCAAGGAGTCTAACGCTGTTGGATGTTCGGATTGAGAGTATAATCAGAGATCAAGAATGTTCTTCGTTGTGTTGAAGTAACACACAGTTGGTATTTGGACGATGACGTAGTTTTATGTTTTTTAGAGCTTCCCAGCTCTCTCGTCCATCCCTGCGACTAAGATAACCTCAGACCCTTACAATATATACAATTTGTATCCCCTCCTTTCCCCTCCCTTCACTTTCCTCTCTCTTTGGCTTATTTTTTTCTAGACTATAAACGAGAACCTTGTCGAGCTGCGGCCTTACCGCATTGGTATACAAGACAACGTGGATATCTGAGGTCTCGCTATGCTATTTAGACGAAGGCCCGGCCCGAATCTCACAGAGCTCCCTACTTCAAGTTGTCCTGTCGATGCAACTTCAATAACTACGCAGTATCCCTTGGAACTACGTGGACTCAGGCGCCCGCGCCTTATCTCACTTGATTGAGTCGCTCGGACCGCCATGTGAAACCAATAGAGAAAAGAATACCCTATCGTACGGCAACTTACTGTCTAATATAAGAACATTGGTCGTCAGCCTCACCAATGAAGTATACGTTGGCGCCCAAACACAGGTCATTCTAGCCCACAGTGAATGACTTGAACTGTTTCATGATGCATACCGTAGTGCGGGGGGTTACACTAGTCGCATCACAGCCATTTTAATGTTCATGCGCATCTGCCAGAATCCAATCCAGAGCATCTACACTGCTATAGTGCACAGAGCGCTATCAACGAATATCGGGAAGAGAAGCGCGAAGAGGCAACCATGCAGAAATTAATCAATGGTACCTAAATACTGAACTAGGTAAACACCGTTAGTCGTTCCCTGTCAATAGTTGGTAGAGTTAAGCACTAAGTCCGAATGCTATCTAGCCTATAGGCCAATGTACAGTATGTAAGTAATTGCAGTGAGGCCAAGGCAGAGTGGCCGGGTGGCCGGGACCCTGCATTGTCGGGTCTAATGTTGGATCTAATGTTGTCTAATGTTATGCTATGTTATGCTCTCCTCGTACTTACACTACTATAGTAAGTACACAGATAACAAGGTTAGCCATCTCCTGGCCATCTTCTGGCCATCTTCTGGCCATTTTCCGGCCGTCTACTATTCCAGTAACCGTAGAAGGTACCTCTCTGACTGACCAGGGGTTGGTTCCAGATTGTAGTACACGAGTCCGTTTGCGGGCCACTTTCATCGAGGTCTTCAATAACCCCCCCATGGAGCTCCGACACTATCGCATGACTACCTATACTTAGGTAGCTCATCACTGAAATTGATTACCCTCTAAACCCAACGATTGGCAGCGCGATTCGCAGCAGACGCATCACAGCCACGAACCACCAACCGGAAAGGCTCGTCTAAAAGCTATGGTCCAATTATGAGATAATAAACGACGATATAGGTCCAAGTGGGCCCGAGCTTGCTGGATTCTGATTAGTTTGATTGGACCGTCGGTCTTGCCTTGAAGCCCCACTCCCCTGTACTCCACCGCCCACTCAGTGGTGCACAGGTGGTGCACAGTAGCTACGCAGAAGGGACGCTACTGTAGATCACCCTGTATCGGCCCAAGTATCTGCCCCCAGTGCCCTGTGTAGTCCCAGTATAGTCCCTATATAGTCCCTGTACGCTGCCTGTAAGTACGCCAATTGAGTTAGTCGTGGTTAAGTAGGTAGGTACCTACCTAGTAGTTAGTCCGCTTTCATCTCTACAATCCCTGACTAGCCCAGAATTGCTTCTTTTCATTCGCCCGCCCTCCTTTCCCCAGCGAATGACTTCTCTCCAACGTCCGTCTGGTGTCTTGCCTCTTTTTCTCTTGCAGTTCTCCTCCGCCCATGTGCATCTTGGCTGGGTGTTTTCTGTTTCTATTTCCGTTCCCGTTCTTGTCTCATGGGCTTCTACTCAGTATAGCAAAACCGTAGGCACCTTCTTGTCGGCTTGTTGAGCTCAGCGAAACGTCGGTCCAGAGCGCCGCCGTCCTCGAATCCCAGTCTACATCTAGGGGGTAACGCGCGAAGACACGCGACTTACAGTATAAAAGAGGAGGATTGTATGCTATTAAGACTGATAGAATGATCAGTACTGTCATTCTCACCGGTTCATGGGCCATCACTTATTAATACTTTGCACGACTGCTCGCGCCAGTAGCCACTGGTAACACTATACGACCATAATTAAAAGAGTTCTAGCTCTGGCTCCAGCTCTACACGACCTTTATTAGCTTTTTCAATTCCCTTGTCGACCTCCAGCCGCGCGCAACCTTCCGTTCCTTCGTTCATATCACTTCCATCTTACATATCGAGTCGACCATCGCCGTACTAGCTGGCGACTACTTCATTCACTCGACCATTTTACGATTCCGCAACCACTTGCCCCTTTCCTTACCCTTTTACAGCCGAAGTCTATCGCCACTCGTGTTCTGTTTGAACTAATAGGCGAAATAATTGCCTACGATCTAGAAGCACCATCTCATTGTCCTTTCACCGCGCATCCTGGATTTTATAGCAAGTAGGATAGGCTCGACGGGCACGCTGCTATCCGTGGCCTAGGCTGACCGGCATGGCGGCTCTCTCGGCGGCCTCGGGACCTGCGTCCTTCAGCCACCCGAGCGATTTACAGGATGAATATGCGGAATGGAATCACGCTGCGAATAGTCATAATGAGGTGAGCTTGTGCCGGCTATGGTCCTCCCACTTTGTCGGGTATACGTACCATTCCAAGCCGAGAACGAGCTAGATTGTCGCAGAACTGCGCGTGCTAACAACTCCTGTCCCCTATAGACATCGCACCACTCTTTTGCGGATTATGACGGTCTCGGTTCACCCCAGAGTGCGCCGGTTTCACAAAATGGGGCCACCGACAGCTACTTTACCATTAGAGGTATGACCGGATCTCTATTGCTTCACTTTTCTGCGCCGAGGTGCTATTCTTTCGTCTAGCGGGGATGTCAAGTAATGTGTGACTGTTAGCACTAACACTCTACTAGAATCCCGCAGTAACAGCCGTGCTACAGCCCCACCTCAAACTAAGCGTGCGAATGACGGTACTATTTTGACATACGATGACGAGAATTCGAAATGGATTCACCGAGATAAACTAGCTAAGATCGAGAGTAAGGAGTTACAAGAGGCTGGGATAGTCCTCCCAAAGCCCAGAACACAGAGCAGATCGAGACGAGATCGTAGCCATAGCCGTCGAAGGGGCACCACGGATTCCTCTGAACAGCAATATCTGCCGGTATCTCGAAAAAATTCCGATCTAAGTCACGACAAATCGCCAGACCACGAGGTCATGAGCTGGGATCTACGCAGGCCGGAAGAGATTGCTGAGGACCCTGGCGAATATTGGGTCTCGAATGATTCCGGTAGAGGCACACGCATCCCCGTAGCGAAAGTCAGCCCAGCTCCGATACCTTCGGACTACATTGACCGAAACGCCCCTGTGCAACGAAAATCGAGTTTCTCGGTATTCGACGAGGAAGCTTCTATAGTGTATCCAAAAACTAGGTCACGAAGCAGCAGTAGCGCGAATGCTCTTGAAGATTCGCCCCCTAAGATGCAACCTGGAAAGCGTGCTGTAACCGATGGGTCTCCGAAAAAGACCACTACGACAGCGTCTCGTAAAACGTCGGCGCCAACGAAGTCAACTACGCAGGGCCGTCCTAAGACTCGATCTGGCCCTAATGCTAGAAGCAGTTCCGCCACACGGCCCACGACTCGCTCTGGTGAACTGTCCCCCAGGGCCCCCGAGGGTGACCCCCCGTGGATGATTTCTGCGTACCAGCCAGATCCGCGTTTGCCACCAGATCAACAACTTCTCCCCACGGTTGCAAAAAGATTACAACAGGAAAAATGGGAACAGGAAGGGGCATTTGGGAGTGTATATGACAAAGAATTCCGACCTTTGAATAAGGACACATTCGCAAAACCGCCCGAATTAGAAAAACTTCCAGATACTGAAGAACCCCAGGACGAATGGCCTTTGAAGCCTGACGCGAGGGTTCCAACCCCTAGCCGACCTGGGACAAGCTCATATTCCACCATGCCCAGGATTCAAGACACACCTGCCATGAACCCTCTGAGCAGCCCAAGACCAATGCAACAGCTACAGACCCAGACAAGTGCAGCCGTTAAGGTACCTGATCCTCCGGAGCAAACCGAGGAGAAAACCGAAAAGGCTGGCTGCGGGTGCTGTGCTGTGATGTGATATGTCTTGCACAGTCAACCTAGGGTTCTAATCATCTGGCCTCAGATGTCAGTCTGACGTCGGTTAAAAACGGCTAGACTTTCATCGGACGACTTTACGACCATCATCCATTGTGCTCCAACGTAGCACAGCATATATCTAATAGTTACTTTGGTCACATTGCACCTTTTCCCTTTGTGTCTGGGAACCCCATCTCTTTGATCATGCACGTAGGCCCATACTGGTATACACTAGTCCGTCAACTCTCACGCATCGATCTCGAGAATCCGCATCGATTGTGGGCTAGGAAGCCACGCCGGGAGATACACACGTTTCCCCGGTCTTTTCGGCCTGACAATAATATCGGCGTTAGAGGCTTGGACAGGGATCTGGAGTAGAGCGGCAAAATACATCATCGTCATTGTCACCATCATTGTTTATAACAGGCGTATGGACTGTCGCCCTCATTGCTGTATAATTTTTTTTTAGTGTTTGGCTCATTCTCGCTCCCGGGGGCTTGCTTTACGATTTTGCTCAACCATGCCCCTGATCTTGACAAAACAGATCCCGTGGTGCTCCTCACTTTGGGCTACTGATGAACCAGTGTTGTATTCCACTCCCCGAGATTTCACGTTTCGGGTCTTGTGGCGAGGGGAGGAGACGGCAGAGGTGTTCAGGTGCCGTTTTTGTTGTTGTTGCATTAGCCAGGTGATTTTAGATACCCCCACCTAGCGGAGGTGAGAACTTAGGTAGATAGTTAAGAACAACAATATGACTTGAAAATGACCATACTGTGACTGGTGTTGAAGTGATGTCAAGGCATAGTATAGTGTGTTTCCATATATCATACTCTTAAGGGAGTGGATTTAGGTAAATCGTTCTGAGGGATAGATACCTAGGTAGTCCATTGTACTTGCTAGGAGGGCACTACATGACATGGCATGGCATGGTTATCACTTCGCAAATGATTATGGGTAGTTACCTAGGTAGCGAAGCTACTGAGCTTTGGTTGTCTGCTTGACGAGCGCCAGTACCTCGAAAGGAAGACGGACACTTCAACTACTCCGATGCAAGTGCGTATTCGACGATACCTTACTACTTACACAACAACAACAACAACAACAACAACAATAAATATATCGCAAATCATAATTGCGCCTTGAGGCAGCTTCATCCCGACACTCGGATTCGACACTAAATCGCTTCTACTGCCCCAAACGAACTACGTCAATGACGATGGCCCCAACCGATACCTATGAGGGTGATCCTGACCGCGTGTATATTTGCCCGCATACTAGCGTGTGGGTTGCATTCAAGATCCCGCACTCAGTAAGCTAGCCAAGTCCGCATTTTCATTGTATTAGCGAGTTCCTCTAATCATAGATCAGCTTCTCGATGCGCCACGAGCCGTACAGCCATCAGCGGTTCTAACTCTTCCGACTGAGCTGCTGCTCAAAATATTTTCGTACAGTAAGCCAGTTGTTCAAGTGTGCTTCGCGCTCACATGCAAACGGCTCCTCGCCGTTTCCTCGATGATCATTATAAACATCCCTTCCCTGCTTCGGCATTATCACAATTTCGATATCAGCTGTGCGGGAGTGAGCCAGCTACACGATCTCGTATACCCATCAGCCTATTGCCGGAGCTGCTTTCAGTATCGGCCTCTTGACGGGAGGTTCTGGAAACGCAAAGCGATACACTGTCCTTCAACAGGGCGTCGCGTCTATGACAGCAGAATGGATCAATATTACGGCAATATCATTGAAACCTGGTGGTTGTGGGAGCATTCGTATTTCACCCTGGAGTGTCCGGAATGCTCGCTGAGGAGGCAATATGGAGTAGATCTCAGAAACCCGGCGTAACCTACCTAGGTGAGCCACACCGCACTAGTAGTGTGAAGGAAATACTGTCTCCATCGGAAGCCGCCTGATCGTGTTAAACAATCCGAAGAATACCTAGCACCCTCCACGAAGTCCGGGCGGCCTTTGTTGAAATGACAGGCTCGGAAATTGGCTCCTCACAATGGCGGGGCGATTAGATCGCGTATCGAGGTCGATGGAAAAGATACTGTACGGATGTTGAATCCATAATTAGACGACAGCAATCGAGTATAAGCTTAGGCTGCCCTGGGAATGACGGTCATACGATGCCTACCTAGCTCGCTGAGTCGGCAGAAGCCGAACCACAATGAGCAAGCTGTGGAAACAGATTATCTAGCGCAGACTGAGAGGGCCGGTGGTGACAAGGGGTCGAGAATGGAGATACCCGAGACGTAATGAGGACATACTTGCTCTCGAGCAGCGGGAGTTTGTTAAATACGATGCGGGAGGACTGCCTTCTAACCGACGATTATCTCTACACATGAAAGCGTGAGGCCTGTTTAAGTAGGTACGCGTCTACTCTAGATAGAGCAAATCGTCGCATCAGGAAAAGGGACTAACCTAATGATTTGATGCCAAGAATTGATCCCGAGACACTAGACCTACAGCAGCATAGTAGATTCCGCCAAGCCCATTCTGCTTTCAATGTTGACATAATCAACTTGACCGCAAAACAACTTCATCATAGAAGACGAGTACTGCGCCAGCATGGGGTGCCGGTGTAGCGTAGGCGCGTAGGCTTAGCTGGTTGCTTCCTGACGGCGCGCTAGGTGCCCAGGTATCGAAAGGGCATCATGCTTAAGATTGTGAGCCGTCTGATCGAAGTCCCTGTTGCGAAATCTTCATCTTATTTAACTATGATAGAAATAGCCGCCCGCCCGAGACACTCTGCAAATTCGATAGTCGCCCGTTAGCTCACTATTGCGAAGAAAGTTATCATTTCGGAGTTCACGGCGCCTCATCTGTGCGGTAGAAAATGTGGCCCTAGCTCTCTAGATTTCGCCCGGTCATGAAACAGGAGTTCGCATATACCGGCCCTTCTCCAAACACGTATAGCTCTCCGCAGAGGATTCATATCCTGAGGTGACTAATGCGATTATGGCGTCTATATCTAAGTAGCTCCATATTTATTCATTCCCTTGGTTTCCGACTATGTAACACCAACCGTCAACAACTCTATTGTCCGGGCCCTGTGCCTTTGGTCGTATACGAGGAGAGAGTCATAAAGGCAACGCGATTTTTCGATAAGGAGCAAAAAGTTGAAAATTTGTTCCTTGATTGATCCCGCAAACTGCCCACTAAGACGTTAGGTACAGCCGAGCTGTCCGTACTATACCAGGGAGTTGTGTCAGTCAAGCTTGAGGACCAGAGGTTCCGCGCCACGCCGAGCGTGGAGTTTGCATAACGAAGGATCAGCATATATACCATGCCAGCCGCTATACAGCTAATGATAAGATAGTACTAGTTACCTAGCCAGAAAAGCCATAGAATCATGGCCACGAGAGCCAATTCTATAAGTACCACGCATGCCAGAACGTAGACCTGCTCTAAGTGCCGGGACATCATCCTACTTGAGCCAACCCATTCCCCAAGGATTTATTCATAGAACACCTCTCCGGAGCCCACAGCACTCTAGCCAGACATTCGCATTAGGCCCATGCGCATCGCCCAGGGGCTGAGCATAGCGTTTCTCTTACTGCTAGCAAGGATCGCCCATTGGAGAACTCCGGGTTTCTTGCGCAATAGCACGTGTTCGTGATACACACACCTTGACTTCTGTAGAAAGATCCTGGCAGGATCGAGCACCCCGGTGGGGGTATCCTGTGCGGCGGCACGTACGGACTTGTATTCATCGCGTAGTGCTGAAAAGGGCAAATACGAATGCCGGGGCATAAATCTGTTTGGTTTCACCATCTTCACTGATGATTTGCACATGTCCAGACGTGGGCTCCATATTTGTCTGTATTTGCATCACAGAAGAGGACAGCACGCTACTTCTTATCAAGGCCAATGGGACATTGTATGACTAGATCTATTGTAATAATAAGACATACCTAGCTGTCCAAATGTAGATTGCGTCGATGGGTAGTCATATATATACACAATTCATCGTTCGCGTCGTTCGGCAAGCGAATCGTTATCGGCTGTTTGCTTCTCAAGAATTACTTCTTGCCATCCTCCGTGGCGAGGTGATTCATCATGACTGCTCACATACCCCTGTAATCTCCACATTTTTCCTTGAAGTTTGGCTGTGCGGCGACCTGCGAGCATAAACAAGGATCCGTCTGCCAGCATTGGAGATCTTTCTCTGACTTCTGCAGTGTTCTTGGTTCCTAGGAGCATGGGGATATTGTGTACTGCCACACTGGTAGTTATACCTTCCTTACCGACATTATAGGTAGCGAATGGCCCTGGCCCGGTTTCTGGTTTCGTGGCGTCATGCTCGGAAGCCTCCCCAAACCACAATACTGCGCCCCCATGCTTGTATTGCACATCGTCCCAACCATGGCACCTCTCCATGTAGTGCCGACTATCCTCAACGCAAAGTTTTGAGAGATAAACGAAATCCTCGACGATCTCTCGTTGCATCCGATCTAGAATAACGGAAGCCATATCTTCGCGCCACACAGCCTTGCCGGCAAGCCTTGCATAGTGGGAACTAGAACCGCCAAATAGGCGCTTGGGGTGTGATGTATAACCTGACGCGTTCACACCGAAGGCGGAAATGAGATCTTTCTTTGCGAGCGTGTATGCCGAAGGTCCGTACGGCTTTCCATGCTTTGCTTGGGTAGCGGTAGGCCGTTCTGCACCAGGGGTTTCCTCCGGAGCGCCTGGCTCTACTTGGACTACTTCGATATTAGCTTGCTGGTCACCGACCATATCTGCTTGTTGAGACTCGCCAGGCTCTTCCCATGCTAAACTACGTGGCACCCACCATGGGTGGCCGGATTTAGGGTGGCCAACAAGGTTGAAGTCTTGTAGGAAAAACGAAGGTAGTCGTGTTTTGGTAGCAGTGCACTGGCGTATAGGGGTAGCAAGAGCCTTTGCTGCATTACAATATTAGCAATTTCCGTGTTGCAAACGGTGGGTTGGGAGAAAAGACTGGTAAAGGTCCAAACTACACCCACCGAAGGGATTCTTCCGGAACTGTCGCTCGACCGAGTTTACCGCATTGCCCTTTTTCGGCTTTGGTATTTGATGGCGCATGGTGGCTTCCCAATAGGAGGGGTCCATCACGGGCGACAAGGGAAGATGGCCGACAGCGGTGGCTATTGTCTTGTTGTCTTGGTCGATATCGAATCTCGGATGACTCTCAGTGCTTTCGGCTATTATGGGAGAGGCATTGTTACGGCGCCTCTCGGTTGAAGAACAGCGCTTGATCTGCTTCCAATTAGTGTGTAAGCATTTCTGCTGGCCGATTCTGGCACTGCTCCACGGCAGTGCTGTGCATCGTTTCATAACCGCATTTGATTACGGCGATATTGCGCTGTAGGCTGTAGGCTGTAGGTACGTTATAAGATATAAACTTGTCAATGCCGAATCGGAGAAGAACCTTGGGAGCTGATAAAACGGCTAGGTATCGCAAAAGGTACCCGCTTAGGTAAGTATTCTGTAATGCTGCACGGTACCAGGTAGGTAGTCTAGGGAAGTATAGATAAGAGCTTACCTGGCAGATAAGGCACCTGCGGTAAAGTATGTAGGTACGCAAGATTCATAGCTCCCTCACCTCGACTTGCATGCTATTCTAATATTCTAATACGCCACCAATTGATCGTTGCACTAAAACAGTCACAGAATAGAGATCTCTCTTCGTCTTACTTCGTAGGAAAAGAGACGCGTTATCAACCGCCATGAACTGTCAACGCGCAGCTTGGCGCTTAGTTCGAACCTTACCCGTCAACCGTGTCAGATCCTTCTCGCACGCCTCAACAAGGCAATTTCAATTCCAGGCTCCTCAAGGCTCTATTCCCCTGCCATATATAACCGAAGTCACTGTAAGCGCTTCAATTGCATCTGCCGCATTGTTGGTGATAGACTGACCGTGTAGTCTGGTGGCTGGCGAACATGTTTGTAGTCAATTCGAGCATTCGGGCTGGACGAAGCTGATTTTCCACGCGCAGATGACATCTTCTCGAAGTTATTACAGGTAGGTTCAGCCCCAAGTCTCGCATGATGGCCGGACTAGTGTTGACGGACCACTAGGAGCGTATTGTTTGCCTCAATGGAGCAATCGACGATACCGTTTCTGCCTCCGTCGTAGCGCAACTGTTATGGCTCGAATCCGACAACCCAGAAAAGCCGATTACCATGTATATCCATTCACCCGGTGGCTCTGTCACGGCAGGGCTCGCCATATATGATACCATGGCCTACATTCGATCGCCGGTGTCGACAGTTTGTCTAGGCCAAGCGGCATCTATGGGTTCATTGCTACTTACCGGCGGCGAGAAAGGAAAACGATTCGCCTTGCCACACAGTAGTATTATGATACACCAACCGCTTGGTGGGACTCAAGGCCCAGCGAGCGACATCCTAATCTACGCGAGCCAAATCCAACGCACACGGGAGCAAGTCAACGAAATATATAGGAAACATCTGAATGATGCTATTGGGCATGAAAAATACTCGCTCAAAGAGATTGAGGACATGATGGAGCGTGACAAATACCTCACTGCACAGGAAGCTAAAGAAATTGGCATTATAGATGATATTCTCACGCGGAGAGATGATAAGAAGGCGGCACAAGACGATAGCGTCACGAAAAAGAGCTAGAGTCCGGACTCGTAGGGTTAGGAGGGCTTACCTCACCAAGCCAAAGAAATGCAAGGGGAAACAAGGTTTTAGCCCTCCCTAGCTATTATTTCCGGTTTATAAAATTCGACGATATAGCCGCAAATAGCAGCTTGGGGAAATGAAGAGGGACAGAAACAAGCGGCACTATTGGCGTCAAAGAAGCAATATAACGGCTTCTCGACAATCAGATTGTCCATCCACGATGAAGCTCAACTTCTCACACTATATCGTTACAGGTGACCCACAAATCTGACCAGAATCTTGGGTAGAATCAGGCACATGATAGCCGAGGAAGATGTTTCTAGTGTGGTGTGATTTATCAGATTGTTTATACTTAGTAGCTCCCCATGGCTGGTTGCTCTATACTACTAAGTACGTAAGCCCATACAGAACCCATAGTCTATAGACATATACCCAGCACACGTGTAGATGACAGGATACTGTGGAGCTCCAGTGTTTGCATGGACAGGTTAGTGTAGGTGGAACTGTGAGTGTTTCGGCTTTGGTTGTCGGGTGATCGATCGGATTTCTGATCGGACGTCCCTCGTGGCAGCAGGGAATCCCTTCCCACTACATCCCAGGCGCGTCATTCATTCTAGAAGGTGTATATACCGAACAAATCAGAGACTTCGGGTGCCTCTCGTGGCTCACGACATACCGAGATGAAGAGCGGCCTTAACGGCAGCACGGACGTGACAACGGACCGAGACATGATTGGCCCGTCACCATTCCCAATCCGGTAAGCAGGGACTTTTGTCAAGATGGGACGAGATCTGTCAGGGGATATGACTCTGGGATTCGCTGGACGCGATGTTAGCCTTTACGGGAGCTGTACCGCAGCACCGGATGGCGCTCTTAGGGGGGGCCACTCTGGGGCCTCTGGGGCCTCTGGGGCCAGCTAAAACCGATGCGAGAAGGATCAGTAAGGATCACGGCTTGACGGCTTCAAGCAAGGCCGTTGTGTAGCAGAACCCTTCTCGACCCTGCATCTTTATTTTATTTATTTTTTCGATTATTCTGCATGGAAGCTTTCTGAACCTTGTCAGAAAAGACCTGGTGTCTCTCTCGAACCAGCCATTTCCGGGGCACCCCTCACAAGCAAGGGAGAAGCTTCCTTTATTCCAACGTCATCTATCTACGCCCGGAGACCGATCAATCATTGGCGCCTCTTTGTCCTACAGTACGTACCTGTTGGCTGCGATAGGCAGTGCTGAGTACCTACCTGCCTCCTACTACTAAGTAGAGGAAGCAAGGGAGGGTGCAGTGTAACTCTGAGGGCGACTTCTGGGCGACACCTGTCCAGACGGGGCATTTCCTCCTCATGTACCAACCCAACTAGCGATTGTCCGTCCACTCTGTTGATTGGTGATCTGAAATGACGCCCTTACAGTAGTCGCCATAAGTGGTTGACCCAACAATTCACGACTCCAAGCAGGAGAAGGTGTCACTACTACGTCTATCACTGGCCAGGCGAAGTGATGGTAGATTGGTTACCCCACCGCGAGATTGAGCCCTTGTATGCCTGTCTCCTCGTACGACCCCCTTGATTCCCTGATCAATCAGTGACCCATCCCTAGATAGCTCCCCTGCTCGTCCATCCTGGTTGCGCAGTTGCGTTACCTACACGCTGCACAGGCTACACCACACGTGTACAGCTACGTGCTACTGCATAATATGATCTTTCACCCACCAGCGATCGATCCGTTATACTCACCCACTCCGAGCCCAGCTTCACATCCTTGCTCTTCTCCTTGAGAACGTCCCCTCAAAACCTTAGTTCCACATATCTTAGGATCCATCGAACACGATAGCTGGCAGTCGCATCACTTATCGAGTGTCTTTGCTTGGGGAGCAGCGAGCTCGCACTCTGTGCTCTCACGATGAACGAGTATATCTTCGTTGCCAACAACTATGTGCTAATGAGCACGCCTAGCCCTACCTTAGTGGTTTCGCATCGACCTCAGCGCAGTCCCGTTTTGCCCTCTCCTGTTCTCACGCCACCTTCGACTCTGTCGCCTCAGTCTACTCAATCACCGCCCGCTCAAACCCCTCCTAATGAATCAGCTATCACTCGTAGCCATGAGCTTGAACCAGTCAAGCCTACTCCAACACAAATGCAGTCGGTCTTCTCGTCCCAGACAGGCGAGGCGTACCGCTCGCAGCAGCACACGGCCCAAGTATGGGAGTCGCATAAATCAGAGATACGCAGATTGTATCTAGACGAAAACCGGCCACTCAAAGAGGTCATGGCCATCATGCGCCAAAGGGGGTTTCGGGCTACGTGAGTCACCTGTTCGACGGTGTAATTACTGCGACCTCCTAACATAGTAGTTAGTGTCAGGATGTATAAATCGCGTTTCGATAAGTGGGGCTTCAGCAAGAATAACAGCAAACGCGAAGTTGTGACGATGCTCCAAGTCCAGCGCCAACGAAATGCACTCGGCAAGCGGACGACTTTTCAACGAAACGGGCGCGAGATCGCTATTGATGCTTACCTCAAGCGCAAAGGGATCTCGCAGTACGACCTCGCGGAGCCCGGTATAGCCGAAAGCCTACCGGAACATCTTCGATGTGTTACGCCGCCGCCGGAAACACCGCTAATTATCCAGGCAGGAGGCGCGCTTTCATTACAGGAACTCGTGCTTCAGACTACTCGAGACCTAGCATGGAATCCGTACTGCCCTAGCGACTTTCCTCTTGTGACCCCCACCGCCGCCTATCGCGGTGACCCGTTGAGGTGCGCTATTACGGATATAACGAACGCGGACTGGCTGTTCCATGTTGGTCACTACGATAGAGGCGGCGTTATGTGTGAGCAAGGCTTCAAGTCGTTGCATTTAATGGTCATTAGGCCATCCATCTATGGATTACTCCATCTACTGTTGTTCCATCTCGACGCTTATAATAAGGGTATAATAAAGGAAGTATGGAGATATTTAGCTGCATATTCAGCGACCATCAAAGCCGACGGTCCGCTCGCCCGACTCTTTCAGGGAATATCTAAGTTTATCAATACCCATGATTTCGATGAATATTGGAATCTAATATTCGAATGTACGGAAAGGCTCCTCCTTATCGACGAGCAAAGTTCGGGTCTACCAGAGGGGACGATAGCCCGACTTTACCCCCTAATTTTTATCCCGCGAGCACATCAGTACAAGTCAGGGCCTTACCGTCGCCTACAGAACAGATGCGATTGGAATCGTATGACCCAAGGTACAAAACCACGAGTGCCAGAGGAATGGGCAATCTACGAGGCTAGCGAGCTTTTGATTATGGGCTCACAATGCAATTGGCAAGGGGAAAGGGTCCTCGAGCTCGCCGAGTCGGTGCTCGAAAAGACCAAGAAATTTGCCTACAACGTCGACTTTTTCGTCTACATTGCCCTGAACGCGCTTGCACATTACTACCGCGCGGACTTCAAACCGGGGGACTCGATGGCTAGCCCCAAACACAAACTCTCAGTACAATACATGGAACAAGTCTGCCGGTTGACAGAAGGCAAATGGGACCCCGACCTAGGATATTTCATGGGCCAGTTTGAAAAGTTGGAAAGTTGGTATCGTGAGGCAGGCGACACGGTAAGGGCCGATGGGGTACATAGGAGATGGAGAAACTCTCTCGAACTCATCCCAAAACAGTGGGAAAGGGTACGTTAGGGCTATTGCAATAAGAACTTGAAGTTTCGAGTCACTCATCTTACCCTTAAGAGGAGTTCAGAGAAGGTCACTTGGCAAAGAAAGTACGTCTATCACGATCGATTATCGTGCTAGCAATTCTCAATAATAATTGAAGGGTTATGCGGTCACTCCCAAACCGACGATCTGATGTGGGCATTCACATCGTGGAAAGGCGTCACGTCACAATCTATAACACAGGGCCACTCTAAAATCGAGCCTTCGGTCGGTGATTTCGTGGGACTACCTATACAAATGACACTACTCGGAAGCCCAAGCCTGCTTAAGCAGAGCGCCGTGGGCAAGTGAATGCGGGGGGGGGCCGGTAGCCCGCATTCCTCGATATACCAGAACGGCGACGCCACAAACAGACTAGATAGCTGAGGTGCGCGTCGCAGTAGAACCGGTCGTTCTAACCGGCTCTTATTGGAGACGGTTATCTATCTCGGGCATGATACCCAAGTTTCGAATGAGCCACTTATGTAAGACGAAATGCAAACGTCTTATGCATGATGCATACAGAGTACATACAGGTGAGGGTGGGAATGCAGTTGCCGAAGATATTCGGACCGTTATTTCTCCCATGGTTCTGTTACTACGGGTGGTATTTCGCGAACGGCGAAGCGAGAGAAGCCTCAATGCTACCACGGATACGTGATCCTAGGAAAGTGAGGGGTCGGTAATACAGTATTTGCTTGGTACACAGATGGGTCGGGCAGATTGCAACATTGTCTTCCAAATACTTACACTGCACTGTGTCTCTCCAGAACAAGATTAATCGTGCGCAATCACTGACCGTTGAGAATGGGTAACACGAGCATTCAAACTGCAACTACACTATATATGAGTCTGGCCAAGGCCATTATCTATCTCTGCTTGTGGCCCCCGAACAAAGCGATACACTACAGCGTCGCCCGGGTCGCGTAGCAGCCATCCTACTTACACTTCGGCACTATCCTGTTGTGTAGAGATACACATCGACAGGGATAAAGCCGGGGAATGCAGTGAGAATGCAGCCTGCCTAAGTTGACACGTCGGTATGCACCACCTCGACGCAATTTTTGCTTCTTGCTAGTTCGATTGGTGACCCGGCCGCAACCTGGCCTTCTGAATCGGTGGTTTGGTGGTCTAGCCTGTTCGTGCCACCATCAAACACCCTCCCCTGCCTGCATGCATGACCGTGCGGCAACCTGCGTGAAATAGGGGGTGTCAAGGGAAAAGAAGGTTCGTCTCGACCAGGGCGGCGAGTGCAACGTATAACGTAGCGTATTATGAGCTTCCCAAGCAAGCCGACCAAGCATTTCTGTAAGCATAAGTAGCTGCATAGTTGCGCAGCTGCATCAGTGCTGTCTCAACCCTGCGATCCCAGCTCATGCCACCGCAGCCGAGAATCGACTCTGAAGGGGGGCATGGCATTGATGGGAGGTATGCTCTGTGTAACACCACGCTCCTAATTATAGATAGATAGAGACTCGGTCGCCAGGCAGAGGACGGAGCAAGATACTTTAAGTAGTAAACTACTTGCCCCCAATGTTGGAGAAGGTGCTGCGTTACGCCCCAATCAAATCGCGGTTCGAGAAACGCCCCGCGGCGTCATCCCTTTCTTCAGCAAATGAGGGGGATGTATGGCGCAGCAGTGCCGAACCGAAGGACCAATGTCGGTCCCGAATGACCGGTTCAGCCGTTTCGTTCCCGCAAAGCCGTGAGGAGCTAGCTGGAGGGCTGGTGGCTGGCGGCGTTCAAGTTTTGTGCCGTTCGTAGCACGCCCAGAACACGCCATGACAGTTGCCTCTGCTGGTCTAGCCCTGACAGAAATAGTCAAGCCACTATTATGTACTAGTAGTGTACTGTATGCTCGCCGCGGCGGCGTTGGCACTCTAATAATACTCGGTCGGGGTAGTTCGCCTCAAACACCGCATTTGGATTAGGTGAGTATCATGAGCATTCAGCAGAGTTAACGACGCACTTGTGCCTCCGTTACAGAGGGCAGGAAATGTGGCGAATGATAAACTTGGTTTCATAAATGAGGTGGTATTTTTGCTATGAATAATCATATTGGTTATCGTGTCGGGGCTTGCATCATTGGACAGTCGGATGCCAGTTTTCTTGAATAAGAAATGTCGAATATAGTACATACATACAGATGGTTAGGTACCACGTACTAGTACCTTCAAATGCCGAAAGGCGAAGCCACAGCTCATCATCGATTGGCCTGCGCCAATATTTCCAGCTCTGCCGAACAGCCACCGCGGACCCTTTATCCACAGGCACATGTGGTCGCGGGAAAGATAGGAGACCTACACTGCACGAGAACGGCGAATTCATTACTTAGTATACTATGTAACAAAAGGTCCATCCCGCTGTGCCGATGCCTCGTGAAATAGCATCGGGGGGAGAGCAAGCCCATCTGCAGCCAGCTCCGTGCGAATGAAATTAATTACTCGTGGCCTACGCCGTCGATGACGCATCCAGGCGACTATCGTACAGTATCTAAATGGTGAAAACACGCTGTATAGATAGACCAATGAGGACTTGAAATACTAACGGAGCCTCTATACTCTATCATTGCAGTGTTAGCATCCTCGCTAGGTTGGTATATCAAAAGACGTAGTGAGCGCTTGGGGTCCCGAAGGCGAATTTCCCCGACGGATAAATAAATCATCGGAGCCATGGTTTTTGCTTCTTCCAGAAGTTAAACTGTACTTTGCAGTAATATGCCAATAGTTAATGTCGAGAGTCGCGCCTAGAGTGCCGTCGACATCCCTTTTTTTCCAACAGAAAGTCACGGCTCGACTGTAGGTTGCTTGCCCATTCCAAAGCCTGTTGCACAGGCGACTCCAAAGGGTATATAAGTGAGCCCGGAAGTGAGCCCGGATAATCCGGGATGCCTAAGTAAACGGACTACATGATAAGAGTACACAGTGCACCGGACCCTAACGGAGCTGATAGCAATCACCGCGCGTTAGGCTCTCTAGGTAATGCTAAGGGTTTAAGGGATGGCAAGTAGATTTTCTTGGATTTCTTGAACCGAGTAGTGACGACTTCTTAAGTCGTTGAGCAGGTGTCATAAGGGGCAGTGATACTCGATTCGCCCCTCTTTAGTCAAACACTGTCTTCTCCTACAAGAGACCCTGGTGTCCTACCCGAGAAAAGTACCACAAGGACAAGGCGTATGGGCAAGGTAGCCAAGGGAAACGAAAAGATAGCCCGCCGGTTCTATCCCATCATGAGAAGGCTGCTAGTGACCGGCCCAATCCTTAACCACCGTGTTCAAAACGAAAGAGGCAACGCACGAAGATCTCTCCTCCCGGCGGCAAACGAGTCCCCAGCGACACCGTACGTGACAGCATGCGAGACTGATATGTCTGCGCGCTGGGTGATTCTCGGGAAGAGCAGGAGGCCCAACGACGACCCGCAGTGGCGTGAGTTCGACGTTGGCACCCACGTAGAGCATAAGCATGCTGACGAGGACGGGAATACCCGCTGTACGACGAGGTACGCTACGCTGTCACTATCAAGCTTATCCTCCCCCATGGAGACGCTTATATCCGCTGTCCAACTACCAGAATCACCCCACGAGTATGACAGGGGCTACGACGCGTTTTAGCTGTCTAGTTGGGAACGCCGAGCAGGGTGGTGAGGGACCGGTCTTGATCAGGCCATTTTCTGTACGTGTGGGTTTATCCTCTCTTGGCCCGGCCTCCTGCTCCTTTGCCGTAAGCCGTTTGTGTGAGTTTTCATTCACGGCCTATGCTCAGCCGTATCCCAATAAATCTCTAGTATACGTATCGCATATGTAGATCCGAGGGTGTCTTACAGCATCTTCGTAAAATTGGTTATGCAGGGCTGACTTATGTGGCCTTATGCACACCGTCGACGATTACGAGGAACAGGATGTAGAGTAATCGTAAAACAGAATTTAGCTTTGCTGCTCCCCATGATATTACGCCGCTGTCGCTTGCCCATCCTTCCCCAGGGATGAGGAAAGCCCTTTAAATATCATATTACTTCACAAACTTGTCGATTAAGTAATACGTACCTATCACCTAACGCCTGAACATGGGCTTTAGATCCTGGGACGCGGTCTGAATACACGACTGCTTCCCCAACACCACATAGGCGATTGCGGTTGTCATAATCCTCCCCTACCTCGTCGAGTTGAAAGAATTTGACGTGCTCATCTCGGTACTCCTCCTTATGTAACCTACTTGCTACACCCTGAGGGTCGTTTCGTAGTAGCCCACACGAATCGAATATGTAGACTTCCCCGGTGAGCGGATTGGTCCCAATTTCACTGTCCTAGATATCGCCATGGATAAGACATGGTTTCTCTGACTTTCCATCCTACTCAAGGAGAGCCTAAAAACCTGTGAATAACCTTTTCTAGTGTAGCTATTATCACGCCATCAAGCTCCTTCTAAGACTTGTTGATCTGGACGCCAAGTTCACACGTGCCGCGCAGAAGCTTGGTATAGAACGACACCCAACTACTATCCAAACCGACCTACGACGGGAATTTGCAGTCGTATGGAGGCACGTGGAAGCCGAATTGACCTGTTGGCGATAGATTCCTTTGATGAAGCTCGGATATCGCCCGTGGCAGTTCTACGGGACCTAGCCGGCGATGGTCGATAAGGAGATGGCCACGAAGAAAGAGATGGCTGCCGGAGCCTAAACATGGACCGAACTCTTGTGGTTTTGGAAAAATTGACGGCATGATCTTATTTAGTTCCAACACGCAACTGTATTTACAGAGAGCGTGCTCGCTAACAAGGCTACCCTCAACTGCCTACCGGCGCGTGTTAAGTTTAGGAGTCACTTCTCATATATGGCGTCGTGGTGGTGGATTATTGACTCTAATGAAGTAATCTTGAACTGTGGCGTGACAGCTTTTCGTTGTAATTTACACACCGTTGAGGTCAATCAAGCTGAGCCGCCATATCACTCAATCAACACAACCTCAGTGCAGCGAGGGACGGCTACACCCCAAAAGCATCAGCTCAATCTTACCATGGCTTTCAGGTGATTGTCATACCTGCCGTAGCAGCACTATCCAAAGTCAAGCCGCCTTCTAGTGCCAGTAAGGTAGTCAGTTTACGAGCTGGAGCTACGGCGTCGCTTTTCCAGCATCCCTATAACAAAAATTCCAGAGTCCCCCAGCCTTCTGCGCCCTCTCCATGATCTACACAGGTCACGTTTGGATAATGCCCGTATTCTTCTCGAGTAATGCCATCTCAGAGAAGGGACGCACAAGATATTTTTATTCCGGTTCTGTTAGTGTGTATGTACTAACAGCGATACAATCTGAGGACATAGTACAGATACATCCGTTAGGTGTAGGGATTGGTAATGACTTGACACAGGGTTTGGGGATGCACTATTTCAGCCTACCTATCTGAATCCTACGACAGCAATATAGTGATGGGGTGTTCCTCTTAGAGCCGCTATTCGTGACTATGGGCGGCGCTTGCGGGAGTTGTGGTGACGTACTGCCCACGCTTGGTGCCCGGAAGATGTAGCCCGACTGATCGTGAATTTGCCTTTGTGGTGACGTATATAGACTGTTGATATTGAGACAAAATTAAAATGGGCGAGCCTTCAGGAAAGAATGCCACGAATCTGCGAAGCTAATACATTGAAATAATGTTACATCGTGATTAGCATCAAAGCGTCAAATGAAGATTTATGGCCATGAAGCGCAGACCGACCGCGGACTCGACTAAGGCACATCAAGCCCATTCGAAGTTGGATCACTCCACGGGCGACTTAATAGTTTAAGAAGTGTAACCACTATCGATCATAACGTCTCTTCGACGACTAGTGAACATTAACACGCAGCACATTTCGGAATTAGAAGGGCGTGGGAGCAGCTGCTCTCTAGATCGTCGAGAAGATCCTCTTGGTCTCACAGCCCCCTAATGTTTAGAGGAAGGACATCGTGTAGTAGATATCCTATCTGTTCACTGACTTGGCGGAACTAGTCTGCGCAACTAGTTTAGTGTTCACGGGTCACTATTCCGTTGAGTCCAGTCCCCTATCCTAAACACCTTTCACTTCTTCATCTTCTCCATTTCATTTCATTCTGAGGCTAAGTTTTCTTATTATCAAAATAATTCACACGATCATCCAAAGGCAAGTAGGCAGGAGTATCGGCATTTAGTATCAAATCTCGGGTTTATCTTTTACTCGCTACACCGCACCGAGGGACAAATCTTCGCCCAGTCGCCTTTTATCGAGCTCCGTGTTTGGTTACACATCTAGGAAAGAAAGAAAATCGCCCACTCTCGATGAAATAAACCCCCTTAGAACCTCGACGGCTCATAAAGTGGCGCAGAAAAAGAATGGGACATTCAGCAGATATGGCTCCGTGCTGTAGACACACAAGATGATGAGGTGTCAGCACATCGGCCAACGCGCAAGGCGGGCACTTGTGAGGGCCTCGTCCAGATACCCAGGTTCGAAGATTACCGAACCATCCTCATATCCTATGGGCTCATGCACCCCTAGGATACGGTAAGTTTACACCGTGCTCTTTCATTATTGACTTGATCCTTCGCACCAGAAAGTAGGTGCGCGTCACGGAGATTGACTTACGCCATAGTCTCAAGGGTATCCGTGCAGCTGCCACTGAGGGGTTAGAAGAGATCCTAGCGGACGATGAGCTCAAGGAATAAATACGTAATAAATGAGGCCGTGGAATAATCCTGAAGAAAATTCCTTCGGGCTGGCTTAGTTCCGAAACGTATTCTCCTCCGATTTCGTCTGGAAGACGTGAGACAGGTACACGAGAATATGCCGGGTGGCATAGACGGGCTGTATAACTGAATGGCTGGAACCATATACAAAACTGACTTAGAGGGAAATGGGCACCCTTCTAGAATTCTCTCACCTTGGGCTATTTATTTACTGCGTTAGATCTATTACTATCGATGAACTCAAGAGTCGGTATGTGACAGAATTAGACACAGTTTTAGATCTAAACCATCTCATTAGTTACATCTGCGGAAAGTTTACAACGGTAAATTAGAATAGCCAGCGAGTCTGAGTTCAGCAAACCACGCGAGAACATTTTCGAGCTACGGCTAAACCTGGATTTGCCCTTGGGCCTTCTCTGGTTAACAAGGGACTGCGTGCCACTTGTTAGGATTCCGCTCAACGGGTTGTCTCCGAACATGATACTATATTAGAAAGAACACATTGCTTTTTATCTACTAGTCTTAGCGTTCTGTTCTTCTCATTTTGGATTGCCACTCGGTTAACTCGGATGAGGCTCCTGACATCTTCAATAGTAGCCTTCTGCTATCATAGATTCATCATGTATTGGCACTCGCCGACCACAAGCATCTGCGTCACTCCTTTGTTTCGTACTAAAGAGACGGAAATCAAAGGTTACTAATGCGTCGCCCTCCCAACGTGCGCCTGCGCCCAAAATAGTCGGGCGTTGGGCTGTTGATCTTGTACACACAACGGCGAAGCCTGGGAGCTATTCAACTCATTATCTTGGGGCGATACATACGTGTATACCACCCATGAATCTTCAGATCTCGATAATTCTTCTGGGAGTTATCCGAATATCCGGAATTGGCATTGCCCATATCAAGCTTATTTACCTTAGACGAGGATGGTACTCTCGCTAGAGTCTGGCTCGCTACGACTGTTTGACACATCCATATGGAACGAAGCTGACGGTTCTAGTGTTGCTAAGTTGAAAAGCCCCGACAAAGAACGCGCTACGGTCCTGAAGTTCGCGCCGGACGATCGTCCATTATAACCGCAACTCACCGGCGCCGCGTTCTGGTAATTAAATTAGAAAAGAAAGACTTCTTGTCGGTTGGATTTCAAGGAGGATAACCCGTCGCAGATGATCTTCGATGTAGCTTCACCTGATGATTTAAATGTATTCTAGCTAGCCTATTCGCCCGCCTTCAACGAGGACTATACCCAGCTTGTAATAGGTTGTTATTGATACTCGCCGTTGGCTGTCTAGGCCTGAGAGCAGATTAAAATGGCACCTTTTTTTGCCGCGGTGCTGGATGACTAGGTTAGGCCTATTACTCTGCCCGCTTCGGGCGGATAGGACGCTTCTATGCCCTAGTAGAGATGAGATTATACAAGTAGACGGCATTAGGTAGCTATACGTATCTAAATAGGTAGACGGACCAAGTCCATATAATCCTTGTCATTCACTCAGTGTAGTCAGCAACTATCTTAACTTGAACTCCTACTTAAGTGTGTTCGAGATAACTGCCGATACCTAGGTATGAAATCCATTTGGTGGTCGTGTCACCTACTTTAGGAATGCATCATAACTGTGAGATGACATTACCTAATCCCGCCCGGCTAGTACAGGAATTAAGAACCCAATAATTCACATGTGAGATGGGCCAGCAAGGTGATATTACACAGCATTGCCTTTTGCCTGATTGGTACTTTGTACCTCTGCTCATTTATGCATGAGCCTAATCATGCACTTACTCAGGTAGTCAGGTAGTCAGTCGTAGGTGGCAATCAGCCTTGCAGCCTGAGGGGGAGGCGGCGGGAAAAAAAAGAAGAGAGAAGGGTTTTACATAGCAAGTATAGTATAGTATAAAGGGACTGCAGATAGATGATAAGTAGATGGTGCTGTTGCCTTCTCGAAAATTGGAGAACACCGCCACCCCACACAGCTTCGTACTGAGTAGCCTAGCTCCTGCCCGCACCTTTGATTTTTACATCCCCTGATATAGAAGGCGCGTACCTACATGTACTTACTTACCTATAGTACTTACTATGAGAGGAGTGCTCGGCGGTGTACACCTTAACCGTTGTTGGTACCTAGGTACGCCTGCCTAAGTACTCACCTAATGTATACCAACTATATAGGTACCTACCTAAGTAACTTAAAACGTCCATAGCTAGAACCTGGACTAGAGTACATACCCAGGTTAGGTACCTGTAGATAGGAGGTATTGCCTGGGAAATTTAATACAAGAGCATGTATTGACATGACTAGAAATCAATCTAAAATCTTCTTGCTACCTCAAGTACATCTCTCATCTCGGCCTAGCATGAATAAAGTAACTTAGGCACCCTTAGGTCGAAGGAATTGGCCTTGGTTGAGACATGAACAGCAGAAACAGCAGCAACTGTTAGGCAACGCTTGCGGCAACAGGCGCTTTTGGAGGGGGTAGGTGAGGCAACGAGGGGCAATGCAGCGGCTAGTGGCCAGGGACCCCCCCTACTGGCCCCCCATCCGGTGGGCTTAGGTGGGCTGGTATGCAGCGACGCAGCGGCTTAGTGCTGTTTTCGGCCAATCAGTGGGGCAGGGAAGGAGATCGATAGCGGTCGATGCCTGGGCGGAACCTGGGTGGAAAGTTGGGGAGCGGTACTTCTGGTACTTCTTCTGGTACTTCTGGTACTTCTTCTGGTACTTCTGGTACTTCTTCTGGTACTTCTGGGTTCTGGCACGTTCTGGTTGCCATGGGACTGCCACAGGAGATGCCCTTTGCAACCAATCACAGCCCGATCACACAGCTCTCTGAGCTGCAGGCTGTCGCTGCCAGTCCGTAGAATTCGATAGAATCCAAAGCCTGAAAAATTGGTCCGTGCTTGCGTCCCAAATCGCTAGAGCGACCTCTTCGACTTTCAGATATTTCTCTGCCCTCGCCCTTCACCTTCGACTTCTTCCTCCATCTTTTCTTCCATCTTCAATCAAACCAAACACAATCCTCTCTCCCTTTCCGTACGCTCACTTCGACAGAAGGAGTCATTCCTCTAGATACCCCTCAACAGCTTTCCCTTATTTGATATCCGGTAAGTCAGACTGGCACCTGCCTCCCAACTTATACAATCTCCAAACTCCCCGCCATCGTCAGCCTCGCCTCGCCTCACCCCTCTTCACCACTAAATCCCAAAGCCAATACAAAACAAAACAAAACACATACTGTCTGCGGTCATTGCACTGCTCAGCTTGAACTTGGCCTCTCGTCGATGAGACGAAACTTCCAATCCCTATTGCTACACAGATAATCAGACACCTTCTCCGCTTCTCGGGGGACGGTGTATTACAATTTGTGCCCCACCTCGATTTCCACATAACTTTCTATGACCTTCCAACAAATCTCGGCCTTCTAACCCCTCCATTGGCCCCCGAATATTCATCACAGCTTTACACCCAGCAGTCTGTGCTAACACTACATCTACAGAATTCCCTTCGTTCCTCCTCCCAGATATTCAAGATGTCTGAAACCTTCGAGTTCCAGGCTGAGATTTCTCAGCTGCTCTCCCTCATCATCAACACCGTCTACTCCAACAAGGAAATCTTCCTACGAGAACTGGTGTCGAACGCATCCGATGCTTTGGACAAGATCAGATATGAAGCTCTGTCCGACCCCAGCAAGCTCGATTCCGAGAAGGACCTCCGCATCGACATCATTCCTGACAAGGAGAACAAGACCTTGACCATCAAGGATACCGGTATCGGTATGACCAAGGCTGTAAGTATTCACATTTGGTGACTGCAACCCCAGTACAAAAACACTAAGGCTGACCACGAAACCAACAGGACCTTGTCAACAACCTCGGAACAATTGCCCGCTCCGGTACTAAGCAATTCATGGAAGCCCTCACCGCCGGTGCTGATGTTTCCATGATTGGTCAATTCGGTGTTGGTTTCTATTCGGCGTACCTTGTCGCCGACCGCGTTGTCGTCATCTCCAAGCACAATGATGATGAGCAGTACATCTGGGAGTCGTCTGCTGGTGGCACCTTCAGCGTTCGCCCTGATACCGAGGGCGAGCCTCTGAAGCGTGGTACTAAGATGATCCTCCACCTCAAGGATGAGCAGGCTGAGTACCTCAATGAGAGCAAGATCAAGGAGGTCATCAAGAAGCACTCCGAGTTCATCTCCTACCCTATCTACCTCCACGTCACCAAGGAGACTGAGAAGGAGGTTCCCGATGAGGAGGCCGAGGAGGTTGAGGCTGATGATGACAAGAAGCCCAAGATCGAGGAGGTCGATGATGAGGACGAGGAGAAGGAGAAGAAAGCCAAGACTAAGAAGATCAAGGAAACATCCATTGAGGAGGAGGAGCTCAACAAGCAGAAGCCCATCTGGACTCGTAACCCCCAGGACATTACTCAGGAGGAGTATGCCGCTTTCTACAAGTCGCTCTCCAACGACTGGGAGGACCACCTTGGTGTCAAGCACTTCTCCGTTGAGGGTCAGCTCGAGTTCCGTGCTATCCTCTTTGTCCCTAAGCGTGCTCCCTTCGATCTCTTCGAGACCAAGAAGACCAAGAACAACATCAAGCTCTACGTCCGCCGTGTTTTCATCACTGACGACGCCACTGACCTCATCCCTGAGTGGCTCAGCTTTATCAAGGGTGTTGTCGACTCTGAGGATCTGCCCCTTAACCTGTCCCGTGAGACTCTCCAGCAGAACAAGATCATGAAGGTTATCAAGAAGAACATCGTGAAGAAGGCTCTCGAGCTCTTCAACGAGATTGCCGAGGACAAGGAGCAGTTCGACAAGTTCTACAGCGCTTTCTCCAAGAACTTGAAGCTCGGTATCCACGAGGACTCGCAGAACCGCGCCATTCTGGCTAAGCTGCTGAGATTCAACTCTACCAAGTCTGGAGATGAGCTTACCTCGCTCTCTGACTACGTCACTCGTATGGCTGAGCACCAGAAGAACATCTACTACATCACCGGCGAGTCCCTCAAGGCCGTCCAGAAGTCTCCCTTCTTGGATGCCCTCAAGGAGAAGAACTTCGAAGTTCTCTTCCTTGTCGACCCCATTGATGAGTATGCCATGACTCAGCTCAAGGAGTTCGAGAGCAAGAAGCTTGTTGATATTACCAAGGACTTCGATCTCGAGGAGACCGAGGAGGAGAAGAAGACCCGCGAGGCCGAGGAGAAGGAGTACGAGGAGCTGACCAAGTCGCTAAAGAACGTCCTCGGCGACAAGGTTGAGAAGGTTGTCGTTTCCCACAAGCTGGTCGGATCGCCTTGCGCCATCCGCACTGGTCAGTTCGGTTGGTCGGCCAACATGGAGCGTATTATGAAGGCCCAGGCCCTGCGGGACACCTCCATGAGCAGCTACATGAGCTCGAAGAAGACCTTCGAGATCTCGCCCAAGTCTGCTATCATCCAGGAGCTCAAGAAGAAGGTCGAGGCTGATGGCGAGAATGACAAGACAGTCAAGTCTATTGTCCAGCTTCTGTTTGAGACATCGCTCTTGGTCTCTGGCTTCACCATTGACGAGCCTGCTGGCTTCGCCGAGCGCATCCACAAGCTTGTGTCTCTCGGTCTGAACCTCGAGGAGGAGGCCGAGGCTGTTGAGGAGGTGCCATCGGCTGAGACTGCCGCCGCCGAGACCGGTGACAGCGCCATGGAGGAGGTTGACTAAACATATTACGAGCGCACGGAAATGGGAATCATAAAAAGTTCATTGGCGTTAGGATGGGTTTGGCCCTCGGTGTTCCTGGCACTTGGTCGATTTGGCGCGAGAAATCTTTGTCTGTTTAGTCCTTCATACCCTCATGGATCTGGAAGCCTCAGGCCGGTTTGGTCCACTTCTCCCTGTGGTCAAGCATGCTTGGCACAGGACTCATGTATTCTACATTGATGCCCCTTTTATGAGATAGAGGCCAGAATAATCAGTAGATGAAAGAAAATCATAAAGTTCCTAAAAAAAACCCTAAAGTTCCCGCCATCGTTCAAACGTGTAAATACCCATCGTTTAGCTTTCCCTTATGTTCTTATCTAACGTCCATAGCTGATGACTGCACTCATCCTCCTTAGTTTCCGTTAGTGAGATAAGAAGTACTCGAGTAATGAATGTCATTAAGAAAATGAAACATCACCGCAAACGTATAGGGCTATAAACCTACGCGGAACTGGATGGGGAATTCGACTTATAACACCATTGCTAAGTTTCAAGTCATCTTTTAATTTTCACTGCAAAAATAGTACATACAAGGGGGGCCATCATCTGCAATTGAGCTCATCGCTCTAAGCATTTATTAATAAATAGCCTTTTCCCACGTATTTCCGCAACCACTGTTCGTCCTTGATACGGTTTCTTGCCTGCCGTGTGTTTGCATACGCATTCCCTCTCGTTTGTGTATGACCTCCATATACATGACCAACGCCTTGATCCCGTTATACGAAATACGGGATGTCGGGCGTGGCAGACGGCTGACTAGGTAGGCGATTCCTCATCATGTCGTCTTCTTCTTGCAAATGGCGTTCCAGGCCCCGACGAGGGTTTGGTTGTTGGTTATGAAGGTTTCGGGGTCCATGCTAGAGGGTGTGCGTGTGGTTAGCTTTTAGGAAGTTTTCTTCTTTCCCCTTTCCCCCTTGGCGTTTTCGCCGGAAGAGGCAAAAAGGACTTCGGGTAGGTAGGTAGTGTTCATGGGGGGCACAGAGAGAGAGACACAGAGAGAGAGAGACTCACAGCTCGTCGTAGCAGTCGCAGTAGGACCCGACCTTGCTGTCGGCGCGCACGAAGAAGCTGCCGCCTTGGCTGAGGCGGTTCGCGCAGTAGTACTCGCACTTGAACTGGGCGTAGGCGAAACCTGTCTCAATCGGTTCTGGAACACCAAAGGTCTGTTTTTGAAAAAGTTTTCTCCGTTAGTTAATGGTCTTCTCTTGTGCTTGTATCGTTGTTTTCTCCCTCTTCCTTTCCGTGGGCGCTGTCACCTCCATTCCAATGTTCTTTTCCTGCCATCTTTACTCGCTAGACTTTTATTCGTTTCGCCCCATTCCAATCTTGGTTTTTTTGTTTTTTTCTCGTCATTTATGAGTACTCTTTCCCTCAAGTGATATGTATGCCCTCAACGAGCAGCCCGAATTTGACAGTAAACGGCGAATCACACAGACCGAGAATGAGTAAAATAGAAGAAATGAAAGACTTACGTAGCTGCCGACAAGATGCTGTTGGGCCCATCTAGGCTCCGGCCCATACCCGCCGATGGAACCGCTGGCACCCGGCGTCGCCTGGGCAAAGTACCGAATCGGGTACCCGGCTGTCGTGACGGGTGTTCCCGTCGTGCAGGCCGTTGCTGGTCCAGCCGCCGTGGGGTTAGGGAGCGCTCCGCCGAGGACGGCCGCGCTTGAGGTGAGAAGGACGAGGATGGCTTTCAAGGATGGCATTTCGCAATTTAGAAAGGAAGTTATTTTAGGTAAAAGAGATGATAGTGAATGACCTCCCTAGAGTGCGGGAGAGTAGAGCTGGATAGTGGGTAGTTATGTGTGCCAATGTCCTGAGTACGTAGTGAGGAAGATGGAGGGCTCTTTCCAATCTTCAGATTTATGTCTATTAAGGAAGTGTTAGTGCAATGCCGTGCCTGCCGCAATAACCTTTCAATTGAGAAATAGGAAATAGGAAAGAGGGAACCATACAGATTAAAAACCAAACTTACTAAAGGCCATAAAAGACTTGTGATGATGGATTCCATACACGGAAGGAAAGGTTATTTGTATAAAGATAGGTATGTATAAAAGTGTGTTATATCGATTGGGAGTCGCTCCCTGATAGGAAATTAGCTGAACGTGAAGCTCGCACACACAAACACCGACACAAACACACATCTTAGATTAAGCAGGACTGGCGATATACACCTACCTACCTACCTCCAGGTACCTAGTCATATAGCGAGAGGATAATATACCAACCACCATGTCCCATGCCGCCCCGTCCTTTAGGTACCATCCATAGCCTCTCTCTATTCTTCCCGCTCGGCTCTCGACAGAAATACGACACAATGCTACATCACCACACCCCCCGGAGCGCCGCTCAACGTGGCGTTTTCCGCGAGCGTTTGCGCGAACCCCATATACTATGCGCACGCACGCACGCACTGCACTGCACTGCACCTCGCGTAAATCGCTGCATATTCCTGACGATCACGACGATCGCGGCGCAGGAACTAAGACATGTAAGAAAGAAACAAAGAAAAAAAAGCCCCACGGTACAAGGCATAATAAGTAGCGGGGCCGAAGCCGACTCGGTGCGCGGTGGACTAAGACAGTGAGAAGGGTGAAAAAAGGTGTGTAGTGTGTGTGTGTGTGTGTCAGGACAAAAAACATACGCGAGGGCCGAGCCGGCAGTGGTATTTTGCGGCGGGTGGCTACACAAAAGCTTAGTTAGATTAAGGACGGTCCGCATACATCGCCAACGGCTTACCCGTAAGACGCGCCTGTCTCAACGAACGGAAATAGGCATTACCTCTGTCTAGACTGGGGCCGAGCTAGGTTTCATACGGTCATACATAAGTAGGTACGGAGTACGCACGTCGATATTACCAGCCAGCATATATTTCATGTACGACCAGTGAATGTATATCTCCGGTGGATAAGACTGGTGTAATTGGTCCGATGCACGGTACCAATGTCTAAATAGCAGAACAGACAGTTCCAGGGTGAAACTAGTCTGGTAACCAGCCCATGTGCGGGCTGGTTATGACAGAATGGGATCATAGCAGGAGGAGGGAAGGGGGGGTGATGAGCATTTGGCTTTTCGTCCCTCTGCTTTCCAAAATAGAAGACTTGCTCCGAAACAACATCCGCATCCGCATCAAAACAATAAGTATGTACGCATGTAAGTAACTAAGTGAGCGAGTGAGTGAAGCAGCGAAGCCAGACACGGCCTCATGCGTCCGTAGATCAACCAACCAACCGGGTATTTCGAGAGGCAAGATTTGCCGGTGAAAGTCGGCTATCTGCGAGCCTCCCTCTCTCTCTCTCTCTCTCTACCGTATACCCAGTCCACCAACCAACCAATCAAGGCAACCAACATCCACCTCCACGCCCGATGCCAACACCGCTTACGATCGATCGGTCCATCGCAGTGCACGCGCTACAGTATATATAATGTATTCCAATTCCCGATCAGGGGTGGGGATGGGGAGTAAGCACCTAAAAGCAACACGCGCGAGGTCGCAACCCCGTAACCCTCTTCGACGCAAGCATCGTAACAAGCGCACAACGATGACGGACAGACGGACGGGCGGGCAGGCGGGCAGCCCAAACCCCCTGCGCCGCGCGGGGCCCAGCAAGGCAGAAGCGAAACGCCGGGTCCACGAATGAACGTGACGGGACGACTGACAGGGAACCATCATGGACGTCGGTATCCGGCTGCAAACAATATAGATATTTTTTCGGAGGCTCTCCAAAACGAGGTAGGATCGACACTGGCAATCTACACAGCGATCCGTCTAGGCCTGGTTTCTGTCCCGGTCTACTGTAGGTTGCTAGGCTAGACCAGACTGCCTATACACTTCAGTTTATTGCTTTAATCAGATCCGGGTTGAATTTCGAGAACCGTGTTATATACGTCGCCTCGTGTATAAGAAGAACAGCCCAAGCGCGCTTTCCACGGGCGACGATGATCGAGGGATAAACGGAAATACAATTTAACGCCAATTATGCGAGGTATCAATACACGAAACGAACCAAACTCAGCCCTATGATATATCCGTTCCACATCCAGACGACCAGTCTGTTGGAGAAGCCCCCACACGCGGTTAGCGCAATTAATGCTTCCCCAGATACCTCAGTCACGCCCACTCAGCTCCCCTCGGCGATCGATTGACGGAAAAAGAAGCATAGTACAAGTCCCCATCGCGTGCCAGCGAAATATGGCTTGGCCAACGCTCACGCCTTGAATGCCTTGCTTCCCTCTAGCAAACCGGTGGACAACTTTGTAAAGGCTACCCATGGTGGACCATACTGTACTGCCTCGTCGTATGCGGGGATTGTGCCCGGCGTATTGGCGTCATCCCAGCTACACACAACTCGTCCATCCAAGCTGGTGTTCCTGTCTCCACCTTGCTCCCATTCAACATGAACGATCCATGGCGTGCTCCAATCCCTACGATAAAGCTTGATCTTTTCCAGGCCCTTATCTGGTATTCCACCAAAACGTTCATCGGGGTCTGTCCCACCTTCGACTCTGAACGTGGAAATTGGCTCCTTGAAGGTGATTGCGCAGGACCGTGTTTCCTCCCCATTGATTTCAAATGTAGCTTTACTCTCACCCTCATTGCGAGTAATCTTGTATGTTAACCACTTGTCGTAGCCCTGCTGAGGCGGAACTCCTGGCGGCGCGGTCTCCACAACATTTGGAGGTACGGCAGAGCTATCGTAGGTACATTCATGGAGGTTATAACGAGCACTGTTCGTCAAGCCGCAGGTTACCTCCCTTCCCATGGCAGAAGGCAGATCCGCGATGACATTCTCAACATATTCCCTCCACCCGACATAATGCACACGCGATGAACCGGTATCGAGATCAACGGTTTGCTGGAAGTAGATCTTGTACCGATTGGCTGCGGAGAAGGGAAAGGCGGCCAGGTTATAAATTAAAGTGGCGACAAAAATAGCTAGCAAAAATAATGGGACGTGATGGGTAACCCGATGGATGTACGGTGTTATTGGCAACAACAATAAAATGCTGAAGCATGCCGTGATCAAGTAAGGTACTAAGAGGCTCCCCCCATCGGAGCCGGTCTGAGCGACGGATGAGACTAAAAGGAGACCATTTTGGGCAATTAGGATGATGAGGAAAGGCCCAAATATTAAGAATTGTAGGATCCAGGCCCAACTCGGAAATTTTGAAGACCATAGTTGCTCGGATCCGTACGGGCCTTTTTTATCTTCTGTAAACCTTCGATCAAGTACCGCACTTGCTCGCCTGTAGGCGGCTCCAAAGGTAGTGTTACTGGCCCCTATTAAAGGCGTTGTTTCCGAAGCGGTCGGCGCATGCTCATCACTAGCTCCGTCCTCTTCAGCGTCGCCCGAGCCATCTGTATGAGGTATCGATTCGATATGCTCTACTATATGCTCTTCGCCATGGTCTGTCACGTCATGCGCCGTATGAACACGCCGTGCGAACGACATTTTCGACGGGAGTGCGAACAACTCGCACAGCGTTATTACTGTTGCGAGGAAAGTAGCCGCATGGAAGAAGACAAACGTGTACCCTGCAGCAATTCGAAAACGGTCCTCGAAGACAGTGTTGGCAACTTCAACGAGCCAAGAAATGACGAAGAGCCAGATGATAGAGTAACCTCGGTGCAAAGCACTGGGCCTTGCGAAGTTTGCGCCTGCCATGATAGTCCAAAACACGAAATAGAATAATGATAACATCATGGCCCATCTGTCCACACTGTCAGCCATAACTCTATACATTGCGCTCACAGGAGAGCACCGGTATATGTACAGATATACACGACTTACACGGCATATTCACTACTATAAATAATAAGCGGGTTAATCTTGGTGACTAGGTAAGCAGACCCGATCACCAGAGCTCCTGCTACAACTAGAGCAAAGGGGAATCTGAAGATCCCTTTTCGACCGCCGAGCCTAATGGGATCAAGAACGGCTCCTTCATAAGGTGACACCGTTGATGAGAAGAAGTAATATTTCCCTTGTCGCACTATCAGGTAAGTTATTGCGGCTAGTATAATCGGTGTGGCAATGAGCAGTGTCAGTGACCATGCGAAGAATGTCCGTAGTTCGAAGACGGCGAGTGTTTTCCCAAAAAGGTCGAACCAAACGCCGGAATTCCCGCGACCGCTGGAAACTTTGTTGTGATCTTGGCCGTCTCGACCTCCAATGAAAGTCTTGCCGGTATTACCCGACAGAGTTTTCATCGTGTGCAAAGAATTGCTTAGCATATGCCACAAGCTCGCCCTGGATGCATGTTTCGCATCGTCTTGGTTTGTGTGATACCTGGCGCGAGGACGATAGAACGCCATGTCAAGTCCTCTCATGCCGTAGACGCCATTAAAGACAATGTAGTCGGTGTTACTCCGGATTGCCCCGAGACCAAAAGCGTCGGATGATACAACGGTACCAAATGGGTTCGGACTTCCACGGTAAGCAGCAGTGACCTCGGCATCCGTAGTTCGAAAGAGGGTCGCGCGCCCTCCGGCTCCGGCTCCTTCGAGGTTTAAGAAAGTATGACAGAAAGGCATGAATGGACTGTTGCCGAAAGCTTGAGCCCCCCAAAGGAAATCTTCCTCGTTGTTGTTGAGCAGAGCAACGATGCCTCTCTGAGGTTGATTTTCGGGGCGGGAGAAGTAGTCAACCATGGCCATCACGGTGATACAGCCCATTCCGTCGTCTGTCGCGCCGTAACCAGTAGACACGCTACACCAATGTCAACATCTTCCCGGAGATACGATAGGATTCGGGCACCCACGAATCATAGTGAGCGTTCAGCAAAACTCCGCCTTTACCAATCACCTTGTCTACTCTCTGGCGTGGCGAGACATCTTCCCACCAACGGCCGGGAGGATCATCTTTGCCCCTGATATAAACGACAATGTTTTTCCCTTCGAAATAGGCGGCGTTTTTAGTGTTTGGGCCCCATATAGAGTCAGATGTTGTTAGGTTAGAGACGACGTCCTCGAGAACCACGACGTCAGACTCGTCGGCCGAATTTCTTTTCCTAATCTCGTTCAATTCAAGCAAGAGCCAATTGTGAATTTCGTCATTCTCCCGGCTGTTGAAAGGGTGATAAGAGCGCGACAGTATAGTTAGGTCTTGCCATGACTTTGTCAGATTTAAGCCGTGGTAGACAGTCGCGTTACCAGGCGCGGGAACTGTCTCGTGAATGATGACTAGCGGGATGAGCAGGGCCAGGTAGGTGACAGTGGTCCAGAAGGATACAGAGAAGGGTTTGAAGGCGACGGGGTTCGACAGGGCCATGTTGACAGACGATGTATGCAAAATGAGAACCGGTCGGCCTATGAGAAGGCGAAGCAAGTTACGCGCGATGAAACAAAGAATCCAGTTGCGACAGCCGGTCGAGCTCTAGGTCTGGCTCTAGGTCTGGAGGTGGGGAAGCAAGCCTCCCAATGACGAGGGATAAAATGATAGCTGTAGGTAGCTGTACTAGGTTAGAGAGCTCGGTAGGACATGTATAGTATATTCAGTATATTCAGCTGGGCTGCAAGGATCCGGTGATTGGTCTGGGCAGAACCTGGGCAGAACCTGGGCAGGTGGACAAAACGATGCACGCTAGATCTTAGGTAGTCTAGGTATCTTGATGAACATTTGGGGTATCGTGGTATCGTGGTATTGTAGGTAGGATATGAAGTGACGTGGTGGTATGTACTGAGATGGGTAAGAGTTCATCGTATCTGGTCCCTTATCTCTGGGATGGAGCGAAACAAATCATATCTGTCTCGGTAATTTTCCCGACTCGAATGGAATTCTGAGTCGAGGCTTCCTCCATCAAGTACCAAGTACAATTGTATCGAAGGCGAGAAACCCAAGTCCGGTTGCCTGTTGGAGAGGCGAGATCAGTAGGGGAATTTCTGGGGGGATGACGCCTAAAATTGGAGTAAGATGGGCGCTCTTGGCACCCGTGCGGGGTTCTAGTGTTAGCGTACTTTAGTGTCTCCTCTTACACTGCTACGCCTAGACAATACCTAGGTACAACATCATCCAAATTCTGATCCGGGGAGAATGAAAAAAAAAAAAGAAAATAACGTCTTATTACTATTGGTGTCACATGTCACCCTATGTCTCTATATAGGTTACGCTTTAATGTCTCGACAATGAATCCTGCTAGTGGTAGTGTGTCAAGCTACCGCCATACCTAGATAGTGATGCGATGCTCTTCAAGATGATGAAATCAGCCACAGACGCCCTCCCAACGAAAGAGAGAACAGATCGAGACGGACGACTTGTCTTGTATGACAAGCTTTATCACCGGGGCTGAGTATCGCTTGATAGCTACTGAAGCAAGCTGGCAGGAATGATATCTGCTAATTCCCATGAACCAATACCTACGTTACCTACGCAGCCAAGGTAGTAATGGGGAACGGCGCCAGAGAGGAGCACTTAGGGGTGTTTTCTCACAGACAAGTGGAAGTCCCTCCTACTCCCGGATGCTGAAATCCGCTTGAGCTATTCCACTCATTTTGGCACGTCATTATATCAGCTTAGTGAGCCTGGATCTTCTGTACAACTACTCGCTCCGAGCAAAGCCCCATCGCCAACTACATATATATCACTTATACATCTGCCCACAGGCTCCCCCGGTTCTCGACAGCGTCCCATCATACATGCCTACCCACCTAGATCTTCCTGTTGTCACAGGTCCGCGGGGCGTACTATATCATTCCGAACCCTATTCCACCGTCTTCTACCACCTATGTCAACGCCGCCACAAAGTTCACTCTCCCGGAGCTTATTCACGGCAGACCGGGCCAATGAAGCCTCGGACAGGTAAACCTTGTCCCCAGCACTATCTAGGGACAAAGGTATATCAGAAGATTTAACCTGAGGTCCCAGTGGCCGAGTTGGTACGGCCTAGCGAAGCAAAATATCATTACCCAGCGTTAACATCCTTACTCCGCATCGTTAGGCGCGGGGGTTCGATTCCCCCGTTGGTCGTTTTTATTGCCTCCTCCCTTTTATTGTTTTTCACCCTCCTCCACTTCCTGTCTTTATATATATATATACTCCCACCGAAACGCCCAAGTATATTTCTTTTTGATATTCTTTCTTTTGCCCTTCAAATCACACATTAGTCAGCCGTCTAGTTCTTGGTGATCCAGGCGGATCTCACCGGCTTTAAGCAGGCAAGCGAAAGGAAGCAACCCACACCACTCTACGCCGATACATCAAACTCTTGATAGAAAAGATGAGGATGGCCGGTTAGTCTGGCCACAGAATCAGCTTCTTGACTAAAGTGGCTGTATGTTAACATATCTATAATTTTCGGCCATTCACCCAGGGCCCTCCAGCTTAGATAGGCGAAGAAATCGCATAGTCTCGAAGTAGACTGTTCCTGCCAGGCTTCCAGGGAGGTTCGATCTTCAACTGTCCCGGTGGGGAATAGGAGTATGCGAATGCATCTAGATTAGGTGTATGGGTGAGATTTGTCCCAGTCACGAAGGAGGGAGGGGCGTAGCCATGCGATTAAATATGACTGCTTCGTGAGAACTGATGTCGCCACTCTTTTCTTTTCTTAACGTGTAACCCACCTCTACTTAGGATTTCTTCTAACCAAATCTACGACCAAAATATGCCATGGAATTAAATAGAACAAGGGACTGCCTGATTGAAATAGAATGTCTGGTGAGCTAGAAGGGGTAAAGCCGGTTGCAACCTACAGATAGATAGCTTGCTATTAAATTCGAAGTTTTAGCTGGCTTCGCCCCTTTTACGCTCAACACGATGTTGGTATAGTACATCATTACATGGTTACACTCCTGGCAGTGAATTTCAATTCGTTTTCCATGTTTTGTTTCCTCAATTTAGTATCTACAGGTTAGTCCTAGTTGCCTAATCGTACATCGGGGGCCTCTTATTCCCTTTGTGTTTTCGAGGAATAAACCTCAACATATAACTACGATGTGATGCGACGCCCACAGGCGTTTCCTAAATGTCAAGTTGCTTGAGTAAACGCAGTCCTTGCGGGCGCAGTTAGTGAGCAGTATCGAAATGATTAGTGTGCCAAATGTCGACGGATTCGTCACCAGGTGTACAGGTTAGTATCCGGAAGTCCAGGCGGTCCAATTTGCGGCACGCTAAGCACCAGGAGGAGGTGGGGGGGGCTGGTCACTCGGAGGGGGTGGAGGAGCACCATCGGATGGCGGCGGAGGTGGAGCAGCACCACCAGCGTACTGCTGGATCAAGGCATTAAGGTTGCCAGGGAGCCCCGGAGGTGCACCCAAAGGGTTTGCGGGAAGACCAGGGGGCGGCCCCATTCCCGGAGCTGCACCGCCATAGCCAGAGTAGCCGGGATAGCCGCCATAGCCTGACTGACCATTACCCTGACTGGGTTGATGCCAAGGCGCGGCGGCGCCAGGAGCAGGAGCAGATGAGCCATTATTATTGTAATTCTGGCCACCATAATAATCGCCTGCTTGACTATCGCCACCACGATTACCGCGGTCACGCCAAGGAGCTGTGCCTCCGCTACCACCGCCGCCGCCACCTTCGTGGCCACGGTCGTCATTGCGGGAGCGCCAGGGAGCAGCGGCACCAGTTGGGCCACGCTGCCAAGGCTTGCTGTCGCCGTTCCCGTTATTATTGTTGTATGAACCTGGTCCTGCTTCAATGCGAGCGGGAGGTCCACCCGATCCGCCACCAAGCTCTTGCATCAATTGCTAAACGCGGGCAGTTAGTCACTGTGGTGGAAAATTTTCATTACACAATCGGTGGAAGCTTACCTCGTATTCACGGTCAACACCATCCCCTCCACCAACGCGGCCCGCAGGACGAGGACCATCATTACGCCAGCTAGCACCCTTTTGCCGATCAGGGCAATCGCGAGCCATGTGGCCTGCATTTCCACAGACACGGCAAATGATGTTGGCTGTGAAATTCTGCTTTTCTGGGCAATCATACTTTCTGTGGCCAATTTGACCACAGTTCTGGCATGCTTGGTTTTCGTCGTCGCGGAGAGTACCGTTCAACGCTGCGAGCTCACGAAGCTGGTTCCGCTTGAGTTCATTTTGTCCCTCGGGAATCGAGGCAGCCTAATGACGAGTTAGCATTTCGTACCAAGGGTCACAGATGGGTGGATTCATCTCATGAACTTACAGTTTCAATGACGTTGTGGATCAATTTTTTGGCCTTATTGACCTTTTCTTCGGTATCTGCCATGATCAAGCAATGGAGATCCTCCTCCTGGTTGCTTGCGTGTGCAGCATCAGACCGGCCTTTACCTTCCTTTACGGAACCCTTTCCGCGGATTGCAATCTTGGCACCGGATTCAGTTTCCATCTTCTTTAGAGTATTGCCACGAGGGCCAATAAGTAAACCGACTTTAGTAAGAAGAGCTAGTGTTAGTACGGGTCGCAAGTCAAGTACATAGGAATGTAGTTAGATGCAGCCAGGGCTTGCACGTTACGAATGGAGGTGAGACGGCACTCCTGACAAGATCCTGAACAAGAAGGGGAAAAGACATGGTTAGAAAGGTTAGAGGGTTAGCAATCTCACTGAAGTTAATTTCCGGATAATCGTTGACCGGCACGTAGACTTTCTCTTGAGTCTTGGTCGGCCGGCGATAGTCCTGTGGTGGGTGATAGTTAGGAATGGTCTTCATGGCCTTCTCAATCAGTTTATGCCGCTCGTCTTCTAGACGCTTGCGGTAACGGTATTCTCTCGTGTTAACACGGCGACCGTGATTGTCGTACTGCGGTGGGGGAGAGGGAGATCTGGATAGCGCGCGAGTTAGCAAATAAACACGATACTCCAGTTGAAGGATGCAACAGGAGCAAGAGCATTTACCTGTCACCGTCAGCAGGAACGACATCGTCAATCCTCAGTTTCTGGCTAATCTCTTCGATTCGTAGATGTAGGGTGTAGGCTTCGAGCTGTTCGCTCGTCATGTTGGCTACGATAGCGGTGGGAAGGCCCATAAGGCCGGCGGCTTTGTTCTCGGAGGCATCGCCCCATCGGTTGCGCTTTTTGCGACGGCGAGGACCGTCCGATTCGGATCCTATCGATTGACGGTTAGATTTCATCCAGTTTGGTCGAATACATCAAACAAAGAGACTCAAAGGTATGCCACTCACTAGGCTCTGGACTGCGACCGCGCTTTAGATCGCGATCGCCGTTGAAGGCACCGTCAAGACCATCTCTACTGTCTTCGTGCCTAGGCTCAATACCATCGGATTCGCCACCGAATCGACGGCGAGTTCCCAGAGGGATATTGTTAGAACCTGTAATGCCTTGGTTTCTCCACGACATAATGAAGGAAGCGACTGCTACGCAACTCTTGTAAGTAGGGTCGCGTTTCGAGTTCGCGGTAAGGATAGAATGGACGGATTAGTGTGTGAAGAAAGTTTAAAGTACAGGCTGGATTGTACTGCGCGTCGTTGCTTTGGGGCGAAAGTTTTAGGTCCAAACTTGAGAACACTTGGACCCATTTCGGCGATGCAGATCACGTGAACTACAAGGATATGCTGCGCGACTCGAACGCACAGGCTTCTGCAGGCAGGTACCTGAGCTAGTGGACGTCTCCTCCTCCCTTTAGTTGCATAACCACCAAAAAGGGAGTAGCTCAACCGTACATTCTGGCGTTGCGGGGAGGTTCTATACAGCATAATAGGCCATTTGCACTCGATCCAATGATTGATTTGTTTATTGAAAAATGAACAATTAATTCACGCTTGATAAGCATTATTTGACTATTGGTTAATAAATAATTAATGTCCAGTTTTTTCTAGATATGTTCAATGTTCTTGCAATGTCTAAAAAGAACAATACGTAAAAGATTGTTATTAAACCTAGGTAGGTAGGTAGCTGGGTAGCCCAGGTGTGCTGAACTTGAAGCATTCCTTCAGGTTTACAAGTGCACCTCTGACAACATATACCGCCACCGAAACTAGGTATATTATGGCGATCATACCAACTTGAAACCTTTTTCGCATAGATGAAGAATCGCCAATCATGATAGCTTTGAAGACCCTTGTAATCAATCAATCACCTCTTCCCTCACGCCCTCCCTCAGTTACCGAATTTTACCACAAGCAGCCATCTGTTTATTTTTTGCTCCTTTCAAGTGCTAGGCATCGCTGACACTAGCATCATCATGGTCTATTCGATCACACACATTTTGCCCATAGTGTCTGACGCCTTGAAAACACTCCGATGAGACCGCCTTAAGCCCCTATATATCGATAGAGAGACGAGGCATGAACATGTCTTCTCTGGTAACTCACCCGGCTCTGATAGCTGAATGCTATTACATACATCTTAGGGGCGAGGTTAGAAAGTCCCGGCAAGCCATCGTATTGCCCTTTCAAAAAGTGATCCCGATGTAAATACTTCAGCAAAAGCATTGCATCTAACTCCATACCAACCATCATCGCCTGGCGGCTTCTGTCTACATGTGTTCGACATAATGCTAGCAGGGTCGCCGAAATCAAGGCTGTTTGATTTGGTTTCCGATGTCGCTTAACATGTAAGGGCCTTGGAATATTTAGCTGTACAGCTGGACACCGACCTTCATAACCCGAATTCATATGAGTGCAGTCTTTTTAGATCAACATGCCTGCAGTTTCTTCTAATGCCTTATTCAATAGTTCTGTTGCGATTGGATCTTGTGGGTGTATCGCAAGTGCTTGATGCAGTACTTCGACTGCTACGTCCCACTTTCCTCCCTGCTCCATGTATATCAACCCTTTTGCGGCAAATATGGTGGCATTCTTGCCGCCCTGTCGTAGCACCTCATCGAACTGGTCCAGCGCATCGTCGTACTTCTTCCCACGTCTGTAGGCATGCGCGAGGTTTGTCCGAGCAGAGAGCCAAGCCTGCGGCTCCGCATCAATATCTTCGGCTATCTCTAACGCCTTCAAAAATAGTGTGGCAGCATCTTGCGGTCGATCTTGATGATAGTATACGATTCCCATCTCATTCAGCAGTAAAGGATCCGTCTTGCAAAGGCCATAGGCAGTTTTCAGAAATTCGTCGGCAAGTGTCATATTGTTCAAGGCATGATTTTGCATTCCTAAGAACACCTGAGGCAGGTGCGTGCCCATGAACAGCCGAGCGGCTGTTGAGTATGCTGATATGGCTTGATCATGCTCACCCTCGGCCGCGAAGGTATGGGCAAAGCCGATCCAAGCTGGACCAAAGTGTGCGTCCATCATGCTAGCTTTGCTAAAATAGCGCCGTGCTTCAGCAATCTTGTCAATCGCAAAGTAATAAATCCCCACAGCAAGCCAAGCACAGGGCTCCTCAGGGTGGTTGTCAGCAAGGTCGTGGGCTATCAAGAATAAGGCATTCTTCATCCTGAGTTCAAACAAGCAAGCAAGGTGTAACGGGTATATGCTAAAGTTGTATTTGTCCTCTTCGAGAACAGCTTCCGTTATAGCTAAGGCATCCTTGTATCTACACTGAGTGTATAGAAGATCCGCTCGGGCTAGCAAGAGATCTGGATTCGAGGAGAGATTATAGTGGGTCGACAAGGTCTCACAAGCAGTGGTAAATGATTCGGGGTTCCGGTATTTTGAAAGTCGCGTGGTGTAAAGCATTTTGGTGAACTCGGCAGCTTCTTGCGAGGAATCAGGATCTCCAGGGACCAATATGGAGTCGAAGTTGAGAGATTCCAGGAATTGCCATTCTTCATCCGGCGACATCAGAGAGTTCTTCATCAACTGTTGGAAGGCCTCAAAACATTGCACATCGATTCGAACCGCGTCCTTATAGCACTCTTTGGCGCGATCGAAGGCATTCTGCTTAGCATAGCAGATACCCCTTAGATAGCACATGGCGGCCCCAAACCGCCTGTTCGCCGTTTCCTCATCGGATGGCTCGTCCCGCCTATCTTGGGCTCTAGACATGCCACGCCCTACGCCGGCCGCAGAGCGACCATTGGTGTGGTGTGTTCTACGTTTAGTCGTAGGATTTAACAGGAGATGTGTTGGTTTTGCCTCCCCAAGCACTGTTAGAGCCTCATCATAGCGAGACTGCTTGATGAAGCAGTGAGCAGCTAAGTACTGGCATGACGGATTCCGAGCAATGAGATCCTGTTTCGAGAGGAATGCCTGTGCCCTGGTGTAGTTGCCGGTGGCAAAGTGCACTTGAGCTAGCCAAAAGGCATCATTATCATCGTCTATACACAAGGGTTAGCATTCCACAAACGCTCAACAGTAGACAGATAGCGGAAAGCATACTAGTGAGGGCTAACAGCTTATCTCCGATGAAGATGGCTGATTCATATTGAGCTTTGTTTAGGGCGTCTTGCCTCCATTCGCGAAGGAAACTCTCCATGATGGTGCAGACATGGGCTTTGAGGAAGGTCGAGTGTTTACAGTGGTTTACGCCGTTCGTTATGCGGGGCGCGGGGCTCGGGGCTCGGGGCTCGAGACGCGTTCCAGTCTCTGGGAGCCTGGGAGCCTGGGAGCAGCTTAGGTAGGTACCTATCTACCTCTACCTGCTCCCCTAAGGGATTATACCTGGCTTAGGTACCACCTACCTACCTAATCTACTTACCTAGGTAGGTAGGTAATCTAGGTAGGTACAGGAGGCTCGATAGAGTGCCTAGGTAGCACTTACAAGGTAAACGTCAATGCAGTAGGCAGAATCGAAATTGTCAGCTACACATGACCCTGTTTGCAGTCGAACCGAAACTCAATATCAATCAAATTAGCTTTATTGGAGGTCCTCCCACATGCATGTTTTGATTTTCGTGAAGTCAGCGTGAGAAGGCGAGCTTTTCTTGGAATTATCGATACCTAAGGTAGAGGACAGGGTACCTAATTAAAAGTAAAAACACGCATGCATATATCAGAGGTAATATCTCTAGCCCAACGTATGCAATAAATAAAAAGAGTCAACTTTCTAACCAGCACAGAGTACATACCAGGTACCTACCTACCTAAGGTAGATAGGTAGGCAAAGTATATGCATTGAGCTGCCTTCTCGAATTGAAGCTAAATAAAGATATAACTATAGGTAGCTGTCTTTTTCTGTCGTCGTCGTCGACTTGCTCGATGGCTGTCTTCGTCTACCTCTGTAACTCCGGCCGTTTCCCTTATTTCCCTCAGCAGCTTAGCTCTTAGCTATAGGAGATATCTGTTTGTATTCGACTTAGTATCGTCCAGAGGCCCACGCCCCGAATGTCGCCACAGAGATACAATCCTATTGTCTTGCATTCCTACGCCCACTAACGGCTTCGTCAAGCTGTTTGGCATCTTGCATCTGTGTTCCAGTTTCCCAACGTCCAGGAATTTGTCGTCGTGCAATAAAAGAGTACAATACTTCAGGCCCTTGAAATTCTGCGTCTATTGTGGAAGCCCCAGCCAGCTATTTGAGATATAAGTACGCAAATCGGTAAGAGTCAGCTCCTTGATGTTATCAAGTGCTACCCGACGAACCTCACAGTCTCGAAAAAACGCTAGAGTGCTGTTTTAAACTGCCAGGATCTGTGTACGGCTCGTACAGATTGATTTTCCTCTAAAAAAAGGCTTCTCTGCCCACCTTGCGCACGCGGTGGCTTATCGAGTTGATGAGGATCCAGTCATCAACATGGACCGTTTGTAAAGAATGCATGTTTGATTTATTCTCTTCGCTCGATACCTAGCTCGGAATAAACATCTAACTTGAGAAAGAGGTCCGGCCTAGCGATCCCTGGTTATGTCCGATGCTTCGCCCTTTGGTGCCTTCATCTTCAAGATCTGGGGAGGACGTCAAGCTGTTGTTAATTACAAAAATCGTGCTACGTGCTATAACGAACTCGAGGATTATTTGGAGGTGATCCGGCAGCCCCTCGAAGGACAGCGTCTGTCTATGGAAGGGTGTAAGGCAGGCATAAAATACGGCATGTCATCGTACGCTTAACGAGAAACTGGTAATAAGCGTATGTTGATGGATATGAAACAGAAAACAAAACGTATACCGAATGAGCTAAAGATATTGTATTCAAAATATCTGGCTTCGGAGTTTCCCATTGTTACTACTTCAAAGTAATCAATAAGGTAGCTTAGTAAACTTTGAGGTAGCTCTCACCCATTTAAACTGCCTCGGGTCGTTGAATATTTCCTTCAGGGGTTCTGACGGGTACCGGCACGGTTCTTTTTGGGTGGCACGCCCGGCTCCCCGGGAGGATCGCGGCCCGGCGTCAACGAATATGAGCAAGGCGTTATCGAGTCACCCGTGCGGACGTTCAAATTCGGGAGACTGTCGAAATATCCAATCCAAACTACCATACTAATTCCCATCAAAGCACACCAATGGGGTTCAGCTCAATAGGAAGGCCGGTAATAGTAATTAGGTAGCAGCGTCCATTCTAGTAGCGGGCGGCATCGTCCCTAAGGTGGCTCGTGGTATCTAGTCGCGAAGCTTCCGAACGTAAAAGCTGGAGGTGAGAACCCTTGCCTCTTTAATTTCAACATTTTCTCGTCCATGTGACAATAAAAGAACGTTCTCCTAGAGGCGTACTTAGAAGCTAAAGTGGATGCTATTGTAGGTACGTCTTCATGTTTTATACTGACGAAGCTGGGTCTCCTAACGGAGTAATCGAGGTCTACGTACGGAGTAGAATGGAATGCCCTGCTATCTTGCGCTGCTTAAATTGTGATGACCAAAGACTAGGTAGCTTGTTCGTTATGATCTCATGGTGTTTAATAAGATAAGTAGTGCTTCAATATATCCTCTTTCGCTTTACTTTCACATAATCACTTCAATTAATATTCCAATTCACTCTAGAAATAACGGGCACACGTCAATCCCAACGCATCCCGATTGAGGAACTACGAATCCGCCCGGCCATAAGATATCAGATTGAGACAGGATTCGCCCCATATCTAAAACTTCCGCCAAAACGTAGCCAAGAACGCCGAGACCTTCTCGCTCATCGACCGTCTCTTGGCAGGTAGTATCCAACCGATGCGACCGCAAGGCTTGCCGAAAACTACGTAGGTATTTATTATTAGAGTAAAAAACTTTGCCGCACACTAGAGCACGTAAATCTGCATGTTGGCGGCATGAAATGACGGTTTGGCAAAAGACCACGGAAGCGACTTCTGTTTCCCCCGTCATTAATGGCGGGTAACTGTGTATCCTCCTACCGACGGATAATATGAAATGAAATCGCGACATCGTCGGCAAAGTGGTAAATAATGCGACTGCACATGTGTTCCCTGGACGCGTAATGTATAAATTGCGAGACGTACAGAACATTTCCCTTCTTATCTGGCTGTCTCCTCTCCTATAGTGTGTGCTGGGGCCGAATGACGTGCGCCGAGACAGCCGGTCTGACGGATCACCAGGGAATGTTTCCCCCGTCTGCCTTCACGACGGCCCGTTTAGCCCAATCAATCGACGGGATCAGACTGTTGGATCGGCACCCGATAGCGGTTGTCTAGAGCTCGGGGGCGAAGCATAAAATATGACCTTGCCGAGTTCCGACCTGGCTCTATCTATAATTTGCCAAGGGAGGGCTGAGGAGAGGAGCGGATGACACGCATAATGATTTCTTATAAGGCTTTCCCTAGCCTCGTGCTGGCTTGGAATGACGGTGCTTGTTGACTGATCCAACAATGAGGAACCGTCAATATGATATCCCCCGGCTGGCCGAAGGTACTGACAGTACTCACATTGATCCTCGCTTTGGTCGGTAAGTCTCTCACTGTTGTCGTATGGGCTTCTCTCAACGGTTAACTGTCGGCTGGGTAGGTGTTTTCACGTATAATGTTGTCAGTTACGAACAAAACCAGCGTCGGCTCGCCCAGTTGGCAGACGACTATCGGAACAGTGATGATGATAGCCCCGTCGCAGAGAACATACCCCTTCGTTTGATGTTCATCGGTGCTTCGATAACACGAGGAGAAACATCCACGGGCGATCGGGGTTATAGGAAGTACATTCGCGAAACGCTTATGTCCTATGGAAACGCGGTGAACTGCGTCGGGTTCAACCGCTTCGGCGACTGGGATGATAATGATGTCGAAGGATGGGGTGCCTATCGGATCCGAACGATTACCAAGAATGCCGCACAATCCATACCGGCGCTTCAACCCAACCTAATCCTCACGCAAGTGGGCACTAGCGACTGTTTCCAGGAGGACGATACCGGCAATATCGGCCAGCGGATGCGGCTGCTAGCGGACACCATGCTAGAGGCAGAGCCACGAGCAACGGTGATCCTGTCGACCCTACCCACGACACCGGACCCAGACTACGAACAATGCATCCTCAGCGCTAACAACCAAATCCGCAAAGTAGCCGACGATCTAGTGCGCGAAAACAGGACGGTCGCTCTAGCCGAAATGCATTACAATCAGGGACTACCCGGCCGCCCGAAGCCGGAGGATATCGGGCCTGACAAGATTCACCCCACCGACGAGGGCTACATCATGATGGGTAACGCCTTTCTGGAGGTGATTAGGGAAATCGAAGGCAAAGGATTCCTGCAACGGGCTGCGAACAACAGCATCCCGGACAACGGCGACGACGGGCGGGAGGTGGAAGACCAGATAAAAGAAAAGACAGAGGCGGAACATCCTATAGACAAGAACTCAAGAAGAGCAGCCCGGAAGGCGATATGATCCAATGATCATATGTCTCAACCTATGGGCCTCGTAACATGCCCATTTGCTATCGCAAACTCAATGCCCAATCGAGTTCGGCGGTGCACTTTTAAGGTACTTTGGAAGGGAGTGAAATACTACTTTGTCCACGTTTCTCTCCAAACTGAGAGAGGGAGGGGGAATACACGCCGGCCATTATATAGACGCCTAGCCAGCCATGCAACGAATATTAATGTTAGAATATAAATCACGATTTCTCGATTCCGGAAACACATGCGCCGGCTTTCATGGTTGGGGATGCCTCAAAACACTTTCCGCCGTACTGAAGTATCGACATAGACTTCAACGTCCAACCGTCCCCGCGCCCTTCAGATTAGCCTTTGACGATGGCTGCCCGCCTCGAGATATCCGCCATCAGGGTCTAAGCGATGGTAAGCCGAATTACGGCAAACAGGCGACGCTGCGAATCGATATTTGCATGTTTGACCTAGTCAGTACACATTAGCAATCTGACTGGTCTACTCATTGGGATTAGGCGAACTCTCTACCTAGGTACTCTTGAGCATCCAAGCCGGTAAGAGCATCGCCGTCTGTCTCTTCACACGATATAATCTCAAAATCTATGAATATCAGAAGCTCGCTTATTGTTAATAACAGACTTCCGTATCGAACGGCACATCTCATTACTTGTAGGTACTCTAGGTAGACAAGCATCTAGACATCTATCTATTCAGTTGGAAGATTCGTTTTTCTCCTCCAGATTCGCCAAAGTCGGAACCCGAGGAGAAAAGAATAAAAGAAAACAAAAGGGGAAAACCCTCCATCGCATTCCTTTATTTCTGGAATCACCATCCCCGTATACGAGAGGAGGAAAAGAAACAAGAAGAAAAGGGATAATAAACACCTGATAATGCACACTTGGATGGGAAGAGACCGAGACCGCAACTGGTAGCGGACACTAGCATGGCCTTCCCATCTCATCCTGAAACCAAATTAGACCGGACAAAACACCTTATTCGCAGGACCCAGAGTCACACGCGAGATAGAGCACCAAAACCCTCCCAAAACGCCCTTCATAAGCAATGATAGAACATCGTAATCTGACAATTGGAACACATGTGGTTGCGATACCCCATGTGGCTGACTCCCCTGTAACGTACATGTTGTACATAAAATTTTTTGACTTGAATGGAAAAAACATTTGAGTCAATCTTAAGAATCCCACAGGCGTTTGGCTACGCGCTTTAGAGTATACCCCTAGGCATGAAATAAGGATATATGAGCTGAACTGCTCATGCACCAGGCCAACGTAGACGTAAGCCGTCAATCCATCGACTATAGAGGACGTCGGAAAGCTGCTTGCAATGTTCCATACCGGGTTGAGGTTCACGTCCGGGGAACTTAGCTTGCAGCGCTGCCTTCTCAGCGTCTCGGTCTTGCTTGGTAGCCTTGTCGGGGCTACCAGGGCCGGTATTCAACAGAGCAGCACTCTGACGCCTTCTATGGCTCTTCAGGTGCGGATTATTGGCGGCGAGAACAAGCTTTGTCGGGCTCGGGGGCGGGTTGGCCGGTGCATTCTTAATGATCACCGTTCCATGTGGCTTTTCCGAGTCGACTGGCTCCTTTGGAGAATCTGGGGTGTTCAGGAATGCATGGAATAGTTTGTTATCCTGCGCCATGCTAGAGTTTAAGTTGCGGAAAAGGTGGTACGCTCCCTCGGGGTCAACGGCATCAAGCGCGGCAAAGGCATCGGAAAGCTTTGCCAAAGCTTCTCTCTTGGCTAAGCTGGATGTCTGTGCGTGAAGTTCTGCGAGAGTGGGATCCAGGGCTTTCGAGTACAAGCGCCGACCCAATATGGCCTCTTTGCTAGTTACCTCGACCGCATTGGGATGCTTATTCTCATCCGCGATGTCGTCAAAGGGATTAGGAGAAGAAGCACGCCCGGAATTGGAACCGTCAGACGGTACTCTTCGAAACAAGCGTTGTGAGGAGCCCGAGTTACCAAATGACATGTCCGGTTGCAGCGGACGTCGCAAGGCCGGAGCAGGTGGGCCACGTACGGACCTAGCACTAGCTCCGGACGGCTGCCTTAAAACGGTAGATTTGCGCATAGTTGGAGGTGCTGGGGAAGTTGGCTGCAAGGGTGCGTCCTTGATGTCCATTCGTCGCAGTGCCTCTTCAGTAGAGAAGATGGATGATGGTTTCCGTGATCTAACGGTTGTTTTCCGAGGCACAACCGATCTCACCGTGTCAAATACCCACTCATCCTGTTCAGTTTTAGGGGAAAGGTCTTGCAGTGTTTCCTGATAGAAGGGTCGGTTCCTCTTTTTGGTCTTAGTCGCCTCGTAGGTCCGTCTCCTCTCAATCAGTTCTTGCAAGGCCTCACTCTTGCCAGAAGATTTGACGAATCGGTGTCTTAAAAGCTCTTTGGCTGAAGGCCTGCGGTCTGGGTCCTTCATAAGACATTGGGTGATGAAATCTTTAAATTCCTTGGAAAAATTGCCTTCGAGCCTCGGCGAAGGGTTCTTCGGAATATGGAACAGAGCTTTCATAGGATGTAGGCTCGCATGAGGAGGCTCTCCGTTTGCCATTTCTAGGGCCGTGATGCCCAATGACCAAATGTCTGCCTTGAAATCATAGCCAGACTGCTGAATTACCTCTGGTGCCATCCAGAAAGGGGTGCCAACGAATGTGTTGCGCTGGGACTTGATGTTGGTGAGCTGAGCAGCTACACCAAAGTCAGCCAGCTTAACTTTCCCGGACTCTGACAGCAGGACATTCGCGGCTTTTATGTCTCGGTGAATCTTCCCTTCAGCGTGGAGGTACTCAAGACCACGGAGGAGTTCGCGACATATAATGGCAATATGCTGTTCGCTGAAACAACAGGGATCAGGCTTCAGCTGCAAAGAACATTAATATCAGAAAGGGGAGCACAGAAATTACTTCAGGGGGATAATACCAGGTCGAGACATGATCCACCACCCAGGTACTCCATGACAATCCATAGCTTACTCCCGCGTAGAAAGCTCGCCTTGTATTGTGTGACGTAAGAACTAGCGCATGTGCTCAGAACAGATATCTCGGCTTGGATATCTTGAATATCATCATCAGTCGATTCGAGATCGATCTAAATGGGCCTCCGTCAGTTTGGAGCAGTTGCTTGGGGTACCCTCGAATGGGTAGCGGACTGTAATGACTAACATGTTTGATGGCGACGACCTCCCCAGTCGCTTTTTCGATGCCTTTATATACTACACCAAAACTACCGCCTAAATCCGTTGGAAAAGAGTAAGCATTCCGCCCTTGATGAGTGCCAAGCTCAGTACGTATTGCAACGGAGGGTTACTCACGGCCCAGTTCCTCAAGGACCTGGTAGTGGCCAGCAATTGCCTCGTCCGCCATGTTGCTAAGAATTCGTGATTATGATGATACTACAATGATGCGCGCGATCAATCGAACCAGGCGACGGAACCAGGCGACACAATTCAGGCCAGAGCTTGGTGGTTGCCGGAGCTAGCCAGGCGCTGAGCAGCGCGGTAACAACTGCACGCGTGCACCAAGATGCGCGCCGATGCCTATCTAGATCCGAGACGACAATTATACTTGGTGAAACAATACGGCTGTGCGATAACGAATTGAGAAGTAGGGGGAATTCTAGGTACGCGGAATTGATTAATAGCGACGGACGGGTAACGAAAATGAGACTCTAAGGTAGTGTGCGTCCCGAGGTTCTTTGACAACAGAACAGGGCAAACCGCGAAATCGATGCGGCGAGCCTATGTGGTTGTCGGGGGACTGCTGTCGGGGGGTGCTGTCGGGGGGGAACAGAGGGGAAAGACAGAGGGCCCCCCGGGGAGACGAGAGCTAGCGTAGGGCCAACGGCCCAACAACAACAATTTACCTGTCTAGGTGTAGCGTGTTTTCCCGATTCAGAAGTCGTCTACGCCTTTAGACCAATAGTGTTGCTGGGCTGTCCTGGGCTGTCCTGGGCTGTACGACTGCCGTAATTACTTATTATTATTAGCAACTACTAAGCCTTTTCTCTTGCGACGGCTCGGGAAGATCTGGTGCTGCGAATCGATGGCGCTTCTCATGATGTGTATACATATACTAAGTAGGTGTGTGACCGGTACTGTGTGCGTCTAGGGGCCGCCGAGAGACGAGGGAGAAAGGGAAGTCCGCAAAGGTGCATGCGACGGGTTGCCTTTCCTAGATAAACCAATACGGGTTGAGAGACACCGATAGTCGTACCGTAGAACTGTCTCGTCTCACTGCACATGTTTACACATGCCTACATAGTACGCATGCCAGCTGGCTAATGCATCAACCTGCAAATGCCTGCGAATGCCTGCGAATGCCCGCAAGCGCATCGTGAATGGCAGATTACCTTGTTGCGGTTGGTTGGGTGATGTGGGTTTTCTCCCTATCCGTCGACATGATGTGTCTAGCGGCTTTACAGGGCCAGTGAGGGCGCCTATACTCCCTAGGCGGTACTGGGCCCCCCTGGCAACAATAGCTTTACTATAGGTTCGAACATGTACACGACAATTGGTAGCGAGACTACGCACACCGTCTACTCTTACAAAAATTCTAGTTCGTTTTGCAATTTCGTATGACCTTTTTTCCTTTCCTCCTTTTACTCCTTTTTTTTTTGGCTCGTAAATTAAAAGGACGCATCGTAACTTACCTCGGTAATCGAGAGTGAAGTCGGACAGAGAGGACTCTAGTATAAAAGCCTGTGGAGTAGCTAGACCTCGATCGGCCGGTGATTGGCTGCTTTTACGAAACGGCAGACCCACGTTCAGCTGTGCGGTCAGTACGGTTACTGGGCAACGGCGAGCAGCACCCCTCTGTTTGGAAAGGTACGAAGTGACATAGCGCCGCGAAGTCTCGCAAACTCCCCTCTACCCCATGTACTGTCCATGCTCCGCGCATCTTTACTGGCAGTTAGCTTCACTACCTAGGTAGATAGCTCATGGGGCCAAACCCTGTTCCTGTCCTTGTTCCTGTCCTTGTCCTGTCCGCCGCCGCTGAACGCATCGCATCCATGGAGCTGACAGCAAGCTAGCGTACGCACCGCATCTCGAGTATCTACCTACATATGCTTAATTTTGCTTCCAGGCCAATTCCTCTATCATAACTGCGTCTGTTATTTCTCCTGGGAAACCATAATATCGCGGCATATTACCTATCACCACGCTCCACAAGTCTGCTGCCCAGCTGTTTCTCTCCCCCTCCAGCTGTCTCTCACCGCCCTCTGTCGTCTTGTTGTCTACCTATTCCATTCGAAGACCACAAAGCTGCAAGACCTGTTGTCCTACCGGATGACGAAGCTGCATCATTCATAGCTAGCGCTTAGCATCTCTGGCACATAGTCCACGATCGATCCCGATTTTGCGCTTCGAAGTGGGAAGTCGAACGTGACGACACCTGTTGCGCTTGGACTCCATCGCCTGCGCATAAACGCCGTGCGCAATGGTCCCAGCACCACCGCCCTTGCCCACACGGTTTCCGTGCTGGTGCAGAGCAGTCTATTCATGGGGAGGAGAGGTTAGTATCTCTGCATATAATTAAAGGGTACTATGCTAATAGGATGTGTGTGATAGTCGTCGCGAGACTTGGGATTTATCGAAGGGGACTTGATCGAATGTCTGAATGCAGGCGACGGCTCTTGGTGGACGGGGAGGTTACGGCGCAACAAGACCGTCGGCGTCTTCCCATCTAATTTTGTCGAGGTGTTACCCGATAGTTTTCGCCCCATCAGCAGATCGATAAGTCCGTTAACCTCGAGCAACACGCCGAGCCCGACCAGCAGCCTACAGAAAACAAAATCGAAGCCTTTTCGCAAACCATTTGAAGCATATGCAAAGGCCCCCCATTACACAACAGCAAAACAACCCGAAATAATACGGCAGCCTTCCTTTACACCGCCTAGAAAAAACTCTGTTACTTCACCGCCAAGGAAAAACTCTACTACTTCATTTCGAAAGAGTCTGCATAGAAAGCCTGGCCATGCTCCTACGCCTCCAGAGACACGGGAGTATATCCCGAGGGCTCCTTCACCGGCACCTCCTCCTCACCATGCATACCAGCGCGCTGCGTCACCGGCGCCTCCCGTTAGTCCCTATCACGCTCGAATTGCGTCGCCAGCGGTTCCTATCAGTCCTTATCGCACTCGAATTGCCTCCCCAGCACCTCCTATTAGTTCCTATCATGCTCGAGCTCCGTCCCCAGCTCCGCCGCCCATGTCCGATTATGATCATAGAGCCCCCTCGCCGGGGCCTATAGTAGGTTCTTATCATTCTCGAGCTCCCTCTCCAGCCCCACCACATATCTCTAGCTACAGCCAGAGAACTCCTTCGCCCGCTCCACCACAAGTGCCTAGCCATCACCATAGAGCACCCTCGCCCGCACCACCGTCCATGCAGCACTATGAAGATCGAACTCCGTCACCCGCACCTTCACCGTCGCATACATACGATTCACGAGCACCGTCTCCCGCCCCTTCATTTAATTTTAAGCCCTATCGGCCAGGAGCAGAGCGCGAGTCACCTCCACCACCCGCTCCCCCTCCACACCGTAGCCTTATTACTCTTGCCAGAGGAAATTCGAATGCTTCCTATGATGATAGATCTCATCAGCAAGGATACCTTACGCCGCGCGCAGCTTCGCCGGTACCACCATCTCCTGTAGGTGCAGGATTCACACCTTCACCGCTACGTGAGGCTATGGATGGTGTAATTGAACAATTGGATGCATTGGGCGTGCCGCGGCAGAGCGGATCTCCTGAGCCTTCTTTCGATCCATGGTCCCCAGAGTCCTTTGATCTAGTCCATCACCGGTCCCGAAGGAAGCAGCTAAGGCCTCAGACGTCGATGGGTCTTGCGCACCAGGATTCCGGCTATGAGTCGTATGGTGGTGGTGAGTCCTCGCGAGAGAACACGGTTCACAATACGCAGAAAGACGAGAATCCACTTCCTCAGCTGGATAATTATGTAGATCGGATGGAGAACCGGTTCCGAAAGATGCACCAACATAGCTCCAGCATGAGTGCTCTCGGGCGCGACGCAGATCCACCACCTCCTCCGCCACTCAAAAGTCACCAGATAAGCCGGCCAAAATCATCGATGGGTGATGGCAAAGAGCGCAGTCTGCGAAAACAGAAGTCATCTTACGAGGTTGGGCTTATCGGCAGAACAGCGACTACGAAGACAAACTCAACAAACGCTTCGACCGGTAATCAGAGTAGCACGACGACTACTAGCACAAACACGGAAAGTACAAGCCGTAGTCTAATGAGCGGTGTCTCTGCCGGAGGAATAAGTTCTACAAGTGCAGGCAGCTTGGCTAGGAAGAATCGCCATCGGGCGAGAAGTGTCTTGGACTTCAGGGATGGCGATGAAGATTGGGACCCGAATCGGCCTACAACACCATTCACCGGTGTCTCTTACCACCCAAGCCACTCTACATCAGCGTTGAGGCCTAAATCACAAGTCGGCTTTAATGAAGCAGGCATTGCTGCGGTCGGGGGTCTGGTGCAGCCAGTGGAAATGAAACCGAAAAAGGCGAATTTCATCAAAAGAATATTGGATGCCACAAGAACCGGCGTCGCTTCTGGTCGGAGTAGTATAGCGACTGGTTCCGCATCATTACAATCATCTCCTACTAAGCGCTCGGGGCCTGACGGTATCACAGCTATTGCGGGTGGTCTTAGCACGACAAACTTGGGCCGAGATGCCGCTCGCGATATGGGCCTTGACAGTGGCGTGGATTGGGTCCAGGTCCGGCGCGATGTGAATAGGTCTAACACTTTGAGCAAGAATGAACGCAGCGAGCGACGTGACCGTTGCCAGATGATGGACTATCCCGCGATAGACCCTGTCGATGAACTTTATGAGAGTATCGAAGGGGACGAGGGCGCAGATGGACATCCAGTTCGGGAGCCCATAAACTACCAAGGCTTAAATCTTAGTCAAGTCGACAAGAACTCACGGTTCATCAGCAACTTACCGCCCATGACAACCGCAGTAACCCTCGCCACAACCTATGTTTGCCGCCCATATAGAAGCGATGTACAGCGCCTTCGTGCCATTTTCGTCTGGGTTGCGGAACAAGTTAATTGGGAAGAAGATTTCGAAGGCGAAGTCGATACACGGCGCGTTATACAGACCCGGCGAGCATGCGCTGAGGAGTACGCTGTTCTAGTGCATGAGATGTGCGCCGCTGTTGGCATTCACTCTGAGATAGTTCGGGGCTACCTTAAGACACCCGGTGAAGTGCCTGAGACTAGTATTATGCCCCGACCAAATCACTGGTGGAACGCCGTGCTAGTCGATGACGAATGGCGTATCATGGATTGTTGTCTTGCGAGCCCTTCTAACCCTCGTCGTGGTCTCTATTCAGACGCTGGCAGCGGAACTGCCGAGTTTTGGTGGTTTCTAACCAGACCTACAGAGCTTTGCTGGACACATATTCCCGAGCACCACGCGCAACAGCATATCTGTCCACCTGTTGCCTACGAGACCCTGCTGAATTTGCCCGGTGCTTGCCCGCCCTACTTCAGAAACGCCATCGCCATGGTCGACTTCAATACGTCGCTCATTCGAATTGAGGACTTGGAAATGCTGCATCTAAAATTCAACGTGCCGGAGGATGTTGAGGTGGCTGCAGAAGTTGAGGTTCGAGCCTATTCCCGTGATTCGGACGGAGATTTCTTCGAAAGTGGCGATGTGGTCAAAAAGCGAGCTCTAGCCCAAGCAGAATGGTACAATGGTGTAAAACGTTACACGGTAAAAGCACTCCTACCAGGAGATGAAGGCACAGGTATCTTAAAGGTTTATGCTGGCAAGAGAGGCCTTATGCATAGCATCAAGGACATCCCACACCCTCTCGCCTTCGCCCTTCCAATCATTCACACCGGCGAGAATCCGCCTTATGAGTTCGTGACACGTCACCCGACGCCTCACGCTCAACGTCACGACATATATGTTGTGCAGCCACAATGCCAGCGCCTGGCTTTGAACAATACGTTTGTCTTCGCCATACGGCAACACCCCTCGAGCCCGGGCAACGGCAGCGGGTCTAGCAACCCCGGCGGCATGAGCCCAATTCCCTTCGCACGGCCAGCTAGCGCTATGAGCATGACCAGTAGTGCTGCGGCATCGGCCCCTAGTTCAGCGACTGGAAGCATCGCAGGCAAAAAACCGGCCAAATTGGCAATCCAAACCCCGGGCGGCAAGATTCTGAGGCTCATGAGAAAAGAGGAGCGAAGAGGGATCGGAGTCGGAGGACGCAGCTTCGGCGAAGACGAGGTGAGCGATGGAGGCACGTGGGAGACGATCATCAAATGCTCGGAGCGCGGCGTTTGGCGCGGCCTCGTGCTTGCGGACCGCACCGCCCGATGGTGTGTTTTCGCAGAGTGGGTGTGTGTGGGTTGAGCTGTCTTGCGCCGACGTGAGATTTTCAGTAGTGCCTTGAGCACGCCTCTTTGGCTCGGCACCCGACTGGTTTCGGTGATGATTTGATATGGGAGCGAGAATTGTGTATCTCGTGCATTTTGCTCGGCGTTCCTGGTAGCCAAACTCGGGATTCTCTGATTTATATCCAAATGGCGTTTCTAATTCTCATGAGGGCACCGTAGGGTATGTCATATTAAGGCTCTTGCTAGCATGTTCGGAGTTTGAACGCGACTCGATGTACACATAATTGTAGTGCTGCGGCACAATGCTCATGAGTGAGACCCTCTATCTTAGTTGACTGCTCTTCTTTCTTTCTCCCACGACCACACACGCTTGTATCGCCTCTTAATTGTAACACTGTAGAACTAAACAAACGACTCACTTCGTTAATTTCTGGTAGGGTTACCTAGTACATGTTTGTAATGCAAGATGAATAGAAAACTTATCCCGATGACTCGTCTATATGATTACATACTATCTCCCCCGGTGCTTGCTACATCAAGTCAGTTTACTACTGCCCTTTTGGATCCCTTGCGCCCCCGTGCAAAGTCAAGTGCTCTCGCAGAGACAACTGATCTTTCCTCCACTCACGCGTGGCCGGGCGATTCTACGCACCTGCCGTGACCGTCTACAACAAATCTCAAACGAGCCTCGAAACTTTGATTTTACTCGGGATATATTTCCGCGACTCGTGCTGCCACCCGGGCACCAAGAGTCATTCATATATATTGATCCTATTATCAAAACCTAACATACCTCTCCACGCACGCATTCCCTACTCCCTACGAATCAAGCATTAATCTATCCAGATTGTTTAGCGTTAAGACTCGGAGAAATCAGGTACTGCCATGTTCCATTCGCGCGGCATTGACAACCATAGCACTACCAGACCCAGCAAGTCGAGCTCCCAATGTCCGGCCGTGCCGTCGTCGTCGCGGGTTCGGCCGATCTAGCCCGGGTCGAGGCCCCCGTCACCATCAAGGCCTACCTCATGTGCGCCTTCTCCGCCTTCGGCGGCATCTTCTTCGGCTACGATAGCGGGTACATCAACGGCGTCATGGCCATGCCGTACTTCATCGAGCAGATCGAGGGCCCTGGCGCTACTAGTCTGACTGGGCCTTCCAAGGCCATCATCACGTCGGTTCTATCGCTCGGTACCTTCGTTGGTGGGTTCTTCCTGCTTCTTGTTCCCCCCGTTCCTGTGCCTTGTTATCATGTGCTGATGGTGCGCTCTCAAGGGGCTCTGGCGGCTGGCGACTTTGCCGACGCAGTCGGCCGGCGATCTACGATCCTCGGAAGCTGCGCGGTTTTCCTCGTAGGAGTCATCCTACAGGTAGCTTCTGCTGGTCTGCCTCTTCTTGTCATCGGCCGTGTTATCGCCGGCCTAGGTGTTGGAGGCGTGAGCGCAATACTCGTCCTCTACATGTCTGAAATCGCGCCTCGCAAAGTTCGCGGGGCTATCGTGTCGGGTTACCAGTTCTGTATTACCGTTGGTAAGCCTCCTCATCGCTATCCCTCTTCAATGAGTCTTGTCCTCCCTAACTTTCCTCTCTCCGCAAGGCCTATTGCTCGCTTCCGCGATCGACTACGCAACCCAGAGCCGCCACGACAGCAGCTCCTACCGGATCCCCATCTCCATCCAGATGATATGGGCACTAGTTCTTTTCATCGGTCTGTCTTTCCTTCCCGAGTCGCCGAGGTTCTACGTCCGCAAGGGAGAACTCGAGCGCGCCGCTGATTCCTTGGCTCGACTCCGCGGCCAAGATGCCACGAGCGATTTCATCAAGAATGAGCTTGCGGAAATCGTGGCTAACCATGAGCACGAGCGTTCACTTGTTCCCGCCAATGGTTACTGGAGTACTTGGCGCATTTGCGGTCGCGGCTCGTTGAAGGACGGATCCAGTAATCTTCGACGAACGATCCTCGGAACTTCTCTTCAGATGATGTCCCAGTGGACTGGAGTCAACTTCGTCTTCTACTTTGGCACAACTTTGGTACGTAGAAGCGGCTCACGTTACGACCTGCTGTGATCATGTCGTCCTCAAGGAGATAGACCATGGAAAGCTAACTCTTCATAGTAGGTCCCAAAACATTGATTCTAGATATGTTTATTCTATTTGCCGTCGCTCTCAGGCGACGGCCTTTGCAAAAGGTACGCCCTAGAGAATAGAAGCTCAAGCTAATACAAAAGCAGTTTCCAAGACCTAGGAACTATCCAAGACCCATTCCTAATCTCTCTCATCACAACCCTCGTTAACGTACTCTCGACCCCTATATCCTTCTTGACCATTGAGAAAATCGGGCGCCGACCACTCTTCCTCTGGGGGGCGCTCGGCATGACGATCTGCCAGTTCATCGTCGCCATCGTCGGCACGATCACGCATTCCGCCACGGCGCTCTCGGCAATGATTGTATTCATCTGCATCTTCATATTCTTCTTTGCGAGCACCTGGGGCCCCGGTTCCTGGGTTCTCGTCGGCGAGATCTTCCCGCTTCCCATGAGAGCGCGAGGGGTTGCGCTGTCAACCGCAAGCAATTGTGAGTAGCAGTCAATGACATACATGGGCTTTCGGGAATATCCTAGGCTGTCATGAGCTCAGCGGCGTCTCGCTAACTGTATAAAACTCTTCTAGGGCTCTGGAATTTCATCATTGGCCTGATCACACCTTACATGGTAGACAAGGATAAGGGAAACCTCGGCGCCAAAGTATTCTATATATGGGGCAGCCTGTGCGCCGTCGCGTTCGTCTACACTTGGTTCCTCGTCCCCGAAACCAAGGGCCTCACGCTCGAGCAGGTCGACAAGATGCTCGAGGAGACGACACCCCGTACCTCAGCCACGTGGAAGCCTCATAATACCTACGCTGCGGAGATGGGCTTTGCGGAACCTCAGGAACTAGAGCCGCTTGGCGGAGACGTGGATGATAAAGCAGCTGGTGGTAAAGAAAGGGAGGAAGAAGACGTCCAAGGCACCAGTACAAGCCCCTTTTTACGGATTCTATAGGCCGTTTTGGGTGGTTGTTGGATTTGCTGTCACGATTCCTCCATGTTTGAAGCGAGGAGCTGTTCAAGGGCTGCAAGAATAGGGATTCGAATGGCGGCGACGCTACGCTATGGTGTACAATGCATACTGTACGCCGAATAAATACGCAGTATCAAGTCAACAGATCAATTATACAAGTATAGGAGAATTCTAGTTTCAATTTGACTTTTTGGGGGTTGTTTTGAAGCATTGTAGGGTCTCTTAGTACAGGTAAGCAAGAGCTTCGAAAGACAAATGGTTGTATTCTACCCGTCATTTATCCTAAGGAAACTAAGAAGTATACATACCTGATGCTCTGAATTAGATACGGTGTTTGATTAAATCTATTTTCATTTCGTATCAGGGCATATAACTGTGCCATTTCTTTGTTTACCAGAACCCAGCTCATGAAGTGCTGAGCGAGCGAGTCCAGGCACATCTGCAACAAGACTACGGATAGGGGAGGCGGATTTCTTGTCGTTCCATTCCTAGAGTAGCGTTTGAACAAGAGCTTGTAGCGATCCGTGTTTTCCGGGAAGATGCACAACGCATGGACCCTTAGATTACTGTCAGAGGAAAAGTATCCTCCCCCAGTACTGAGTCCACACACGAACGTCTGCCTAGGGAAAACTACTGTCCTAACAGCAGGAATCAAATGAGGCCTCCTATAACCTTTCCAGAGCGCGTTTTAGCACAAGCCGCCTTATTCACCGTTTTGAAACCGCGAGTCTTTACTTGTGACTCGAGCAGGTGCGCGTGCACGGCTGACTCACCGCTTACATGAAGATCAAGTGACTCGGTCGACTTCGACTTCCAGACGCGTAGACGGCCGCGGCCCAACTCGAGCGCGACCGACGCCTGACCCTTCGAAACGCGCTTCGAGATTTCGGAGACACGCGAGCCGAAGAGCGCCCGCCGCTGATTCGAGCTGAGGTGCCTCTTCATCTAGTTCGCTATGCTTTCGCATCAGCCAGCCCGTCCGAGGTTGATGGGGAGCGAGCCATTTCCAAGTTTCTTTCCCTTCCCGGGCACCTGATGACTCCCTATTACGGAAGTTAATAGCTGGCGTGAGAATATAATGGCTAGGCATTGGACGCTGTGACGGGTCGCGAAGTTGTACGCGCAAGTTTGTTGGCCCTTTAACTATGATCTTATAATATGTGCGTATATAATACACGGAAAGATATTAACGTAATTATCAGCACGACAGAGAAACGGTTGCTTGGAGACTGTTACCACGCGTGTCGGCAAGGTGGTTATAGCACTGCGCTACAAGTTCATCCGGTAGTTTTATTCCGCACCCGAACAGGCGGCAGAGCTGATAACAGGGGAAAGCAGCTGCTCGCACAAGCCACAGAGTGAAGCCTCGAACATGAGGTACAAAAAAAAACGACAATCGGGCTATTAGCTGACATATTCTCTACGGATCGCTAATACTCTTGTGGTATTCATGCCTTACGTAGTGGCGATGCACTGGCCCGCATGAACTGTACTACAGCGTGCCTCAATTATCGTTGCATTTTATCGCGGAAACGTAGATCTCCCAAGACGCGGGGAAAGCTGACGCTCTCTAGACGAAGAGAGAGAGGCGCTATATCCGAGTATGCCGCCGAGAGAAAATCCATGGAGGTCGGCTGGGAGCAGCGGAGCATCTACCCCCACATTCTGTTGTGCCGCTCACCTTCCGTTCCAGGAGCATGTCAGGAACAGGAACAGGAACAGGAACAGGAACAGGAACAGGAAAAGGTAGGCTGTCTAGACCCTGTAGGGTGGTGTATAGAATGTGTGCATGTATGTATGTATGGCGCTTTTGAATTAGTTCGACTACGTGATGTGTGAAACTTGAAGTGGCGAATAGGAAGCCGACAGCGCGTAACCGTCAGTGTTGCTGTTCCAGACGCTGGATTCAGAGTCACCCGACTTAACTGCGGAGGCCTTCCCAAAACGCGTTCTCGAGTATCTAGGTAGTGGAATTAACCGCCGGTGCGCTGAGCGCATCCCGCGTCCGCCTTGTTCCCAAACGGGGAGCACTTCTTCCGCAGTGGCACGAGCAGGCTGCCAATTTGGCGTGTGATTAGAGCGAGCTAGGTTTAGAGATCAATCGCATGAACGCGAGAACCAACAAAAGTTGACATGATATTTCGTCTGTGGCCCTACCTAGGTAGGTTGTTACATTGCACCCAGGCCATGGCCATCGGAGAAGCAATTCAAGCTTTGTGTTGTATTAACGCCAAGCTCCCTAAGGAAATGCGTCAGGCCCCAAGGACTGTCATCGGCCCGATACTTTCTATAGCAGCAGTGGACGAAGACTCCTCGCATCTACCGACATGCAAACAAGGTAAAGTACCGTGGAGATCCACGTGAGGGCTCCGTGTTTTCTTTCCGAAGGAGTTTGTTGGTTGCTAGTATAACCGACCCCTGTTTATGATAGCCGTGGAAAATGGGAAGCGACGTACTAATGACATAGGTAAGAAGAGCACGAGCTGGGATCACATTGGAACAACAGCACGAGATAGCCGCAATGCGATATCCCAGACCATAGTACGGCGGATAACGAGTCGACGAGGCACACGTGCCGAAATTATATGCAGGTCATTTGATTGTCGTTCATGTCGGCGGCAGGAAGTAGGACAAAGCCCAGTATACCGGTCCAACAGCTACAGTCGATCAGGAGGCGGCCTAACTGAATATTTGGCTTGCTTCTGCGAACTGTTAGATTAGTGGAAACCATAAGCAAATGCACGGCTGAAGTACGCGAGAATCTCGACATACAACCAAACAGCGCCAGAAGCGATCTCTCGCTGGTGGCCACAAGAGCCTATACCAAGGATAAAGCCAACCGGTCGTAGCATATGCTAGTCATCCTCGAGATATGAAGAGACTCGCAAGCTCAACAACGGATATCGGCCTGGTATAGCGAGGCGCACACGTCGCTCCTAGAGGAAATAGAGCTGATAACGGCTCCTTATCCCCCTTCTTGCATCAACGTAACATTGAGCCTGAAGATGCTGAAGATATCTTAATGTCATGCGGGTGTCCGCACCGGGGCGCGGCAGCCATTCCAGAGTGGCTGGCTGTAATATGAACTTAGTATATAGTCCGGTAAGATCGGTCGCGTAGGTAAATGGTTGGTGTATATGGAATATTAGATATTACTAGATCTTGGGTAGAATCCCGCCTGCCAGATCGGATCAGTTTGGGAGGCGTTCTATCAGACCATATTTCTCACCGGGCAGGATTTCACGTTGAGGTCTATGCTGTGTTAATTCCATTGTCTGAGCCCCCTCCAGAGGGAACCGGTAGAAATCTAGCCCAAGGCGTCATGAATACCGGAGTCTGAAGGTGTACTAGCAAGTCTTTGATGTAGCGTACGATGTACTGCGTGTACGTACTCACATCTTGTAGGGTTGTATTGTGGCTGGCGACGATCCCGCTTAACCGTTGAGCCCTGGTAATTTCTCGCATAATGCCTGCCAGGGATGTGCAACTTGTCTGGAGAACCCATGGCTATGAAAACCCGATCGGCCACGATCAGTCTGTCAGCTTGGATGGGCCCGCCCCTGCTTGGGAGGCTGCAGTTTCTGCGACAAGCCCATGTGCACGACACGTAGGTAGTCCACCCAGGACACCTGACTCAGGATAAACATGCGCGACAAATATACCGACGCGTCAATACGTAGCTGTGGGTGAACGCACGGCTATAGAGTTATGTTACGAAAGGAGGACAAGAGCTTTTCGGCTATTGAAGGGGTGTAGAGATGTGAAGGCTTAAGATCGTAGCGGAAGACCGAGTTTAGTACTCTGTTCTCGTGATGGGGCGGAGTTGAGTCATTTGGAAGCCGCTTTATGCAGCGAATGTGGTGTGTGAGGCTGCTTTCCTTACATGAGAACAGCGGCGAAACAACCCATGTACACTACACTACACTACACTACACTACACACTTACTCTCGGCGGTGGCGCATTGCCCACATACCTACCTACCTGGTACCTACCTACTAAATACGTACCCTGACGCTTCTCATCGGTACTTGGTACGTGTAAGGTAAGAAGTGCAGAAACCGCCTGGCGGAAGACAAGGCCTCTAAGCAGCAAGAAGCAAGAAGCAAGAACCTGAGCAAGCGGCGAACAGCCAACAGCCTGGCCACCCGCCTAGGATCCGGTACAGGGAGGGCATACCTAACACCGTGTATCTGGGGTCTGAGAACAAAAAAAAACAAAAAAACGAATGGGTCCTTCCGCTGTCATATCCACTGTTGCTGCTGCTGCTGCTGCTGCTCGTCAGTTAGGATGCTTACTCGTCGTGCAACTTGCTTGCGCATGCGCTGCACATTGGAAACAAAGAAGAAGAAGAAGAAAAAAACAAAGCGACTAAAAAGTGGCCGTGGCACGACAGTGCACGGCACACACGGGCAAGTCATGGTACGGTATGTGTGTTTTTACTATAGTATAAGTCCTGCTAGGTATACACACACCAGTTAGTTTATGACGACGACGACGATGACGAGTGCGAAGACAAAAAGGAAGCAATCCGGCCAGGGTGATGAGATGATGAGTGTATTTTAGGCTGGTGATCGAATGTTGTCGCACGGCGTCGGGGGAATCTGAAGCACGGAAGCTGGGATGGTGCTCTTGAGAGAGAGAGGATTTCTCGACTGGCTGATACACTGATACAGAGGAATGCGTGTTCTGGTTACTGTTCTGGTGTTGAAATCGATATTGGAGGGGGGGAAATGGGGGAAATTCCCACACACATGGTACGCCTACTTTGTTGGGCTAGCCTACCTATCTACCCAGGTAGGTTAGTATGCCGAAGCCCGCATGTCGCGTACCTACTTGTACTCCAGAGTGTTAGTAGTGATGGTGTACTACCTAGTAGATACTTGTGTACTCCGTCCGGTTCAGTATACCTACCTACCTACCTAGGCAAGTAGCTGCGCGGGCAGTACGCGGGGCACAGATATAGATACTTACCGGGCTCATTATAGTTAGTACCGGTACTAAGGTTGGTAGATAGGTAAGGTATTACAGGTACACGCTCTATTCAGAGTACCTACCTCTACTTAAGGTAGCCTATGTATTCTAGCATACCTACCTACTTATACAACCTACCTAGAGGTATGGTAGTAGGTAGTAGGTAGTCAATTCATGTAATGGCGCCTATTAAGCGCATTTTATCTTAAGTCCTCGTACTATACACCTGGATGCTTCCTTTATGTTGAATAAGGTAGATGAGAATAAGGCCGTGGTTACACCCAAGTCCCCTTGTTATTACGAAAATACCTTGCGAGTTTTGTTGTTTGCCTCGTTATTGGTAGTATTTGCCGCCGTTAGGGTGAGATCTGCGCTTGGCGTAATATACAACAAGAGGGTAAGCGACTTGACGCTCGTAGCCCAATCAGAGAAGAGGAAGAGGAAAAAGGAAAAGGGAAAGGGGGAAAAATAGAAAGAAAAAAAAGAAAAGAAATCTGATTGCTTGCCTCTTTGCTCCGTCCGTGGGCCATCCGTGGGACTGGCTGACTTTCCCTCCCTACTGTAAAAGTTCCGTAATGGTTTTGCACTTTGAACCCACCCATTCGACACAATCGCCGCAAGAGTAATCTACCTAGTCCTTGCAGCTCATCATTTCCATGACCTTGAAATGCTTCAGCTCCCCGAGGCGAGTTAGAAGTGGCTATTTATAATTATATGAGAAGGCATGCCACCTAGGTGCTTCTAGATTTATTTGCGTTAGCCGAAGTGTGACAATTCACCGCGGTTAACGTGGTCGCCGAGCCATCTGTGTCGAATATTCCGAATATTCCCTACCTCCAAGTCGATTCGATTCGTCTCAGTGATGGGAATGGGGATGTTACTCCATACCATACCATACCATACCATACTATACCATGCCATGCCATACAGAGATTTTATCTACTGTACACTAGGTACACTACTACTTATCAGAGACGGGGGTCTCCAGCATATCGGCACCACCGGCGACTGTTCCGGCTGAGGGTCCTCCGCACCATTGACTGTACTGTAATGATAAATTCCCCTTAGTTTTGCGACCCGTGGACCTGTCCGTGTTTTACATTCCAATATTCTGTAGTATACATTGCAGTATACATTAACTTAGTAGGTAGAGACAGGAGCCTAGAATACACTAGTGTAGTCTTGTTGACTACATTTACATGGGATATCCTAGAGCAATGCATTCCAAACAGACTTCTGCGGTAGTAGCTGAGAATGCACCATCGGCAGTTGAAAATGACAACCATGTTCAGTTCCTCTCCCCGCCAATAACGAGTGATCTTGCTGTCGCCATGGGTGGGTAATAGGGTGCCAGCCGAGATAGCAGTAACCACTTACTGACCACTGGCCGGTTCCTGAAGCCTCGTTGGAGATCTTGGTTGTTCCCATTGGGCCGCTTTCGAAAGACTCCGTCTGGGCCAACTTGCTGTAGTGTAGCCAACAGACGCCACACGGCATATCAACTACAACCACAGCTAGCCTGGGCAGTGTACTGTCTACATACTATAGTATTGGTACGCGAGTCTTGTTATTAGCTACGCAAATCTGGGGAAGCGAGTGGCGATGAGTATTTCATAAATTGCCCCTCCTCTCTATACTAGTATTAGTACTATGTACAATATGTGATCACTGATAGGGGATTGGTTTCCAGCCCTATAAATATTAACGATTACTGCGTTCTAAAGATATCCTTAGCGATTGTATGAGAGCTGTACGGCTTAATCCAGCTGGAGGCGGTCTGCTCTACTAGTACAAGACGTGTGAGAAAGCCATGGGTTATGTTATTGAAGGGGAAAACCCCCCAACGTTACATTCAACGAAAAGGTTTTCTCATCAAGATCTCTATCCATGATTTACTCGTACCTTTCTTGGTTGAGACCGCGCACTGTGCAAACCCCGAGAGATATCTGGGTATATTCTCAAATCTCACCGTATGTGTCTACAGTGTAAGCCGGGCCCGGCAAAGAAGTCTGCCGATACTGTAAGTACACCACCTAAAGTCCTAAAGTACGCTACCGTGGCACTTAGTCGGGGGACGGCCCGTTCTATCCCCCGACAGCTGAAACGCAGCTGTCGGTACTTGTAGGTCGAAGTACACCAGTAGTAATAAATCGGTGACATTGCCCAGGGTAATCTGGCGGTTCCGAAGATGCGATGTGCTATATACCACGAGATTATGCTGAAACCTTAATACTGGTGCCTGTCAGCATTTATTATAGGTATGTGTGAACGAACAACAGGCCAAATATTTCCACACTTCTCATAGTGCACCCGCGCGGTTCGACATATTGCCCTGTTCTCCCTCCGGAGAAGCCAGCCGATACACCGATATGCAGGTACCGCAATAGGGATCCACTCGACGCCGATCTACCTAGTACCTCAAAAACCACACCCCCTCTCATGATTTTTTGAGGTAACAAGGTACCAATAATACTTACCTATTCGGCATACAATTATATAGGTGGCTTCAAAAGCACGACCATGGCGGCAGACATCAAATTAGAAGGGGATCGCTGGGTGCATAGGGCGGTACTTATGTATGTAACCTACCTAAGGTGGGTGGGTAGATAAATGAGCATAACCGCGTAGGATGTAACCTCCTACATGACTTTAAGAGGTAGGAGGTTGTTACCTCTGAGCTTAAAATGTCGCTTAACTGCATCAGTGAGGTAACTGTCTTTGCGTGTGCTTACCTGCTAAGTACCTGTCCACGCCAATGCTGTATTGGGGTACATCTATACGTACGTGCTGTAAGCACTCGATACGTTCATTCTACCGTCTACCTAGGTACTTTGCCTAGAGATATGGTAGAGGCAAGCTCGAGCTCTCGCGGCGGCGATGGCGGCGTATGTTCCGAAATAGGATGATTACCCATACTGTCGATCAAGTAGACTAGGTAGTTGATCGACGGCTTCCCACAGGTGTTTTTACACCACGATGTAGGTACAGCATTGTAATAAGCAAGTACCGCGTTCGTGTTATCCATGCAGGCCATTTGCCTTCAATTGACTTACCTGCGCCTGCTGTGCCCCTCTGTTATCTCTATTATTAACAGTGCAAGTTGATATTGATTGGGATCAAGCCACACACCACCGCTGGAGGTCGATTCGGAAGATAGAGCCCTGCCAGGTATGCCATTTCGCCTCCTCAGACGCTGACTCTGATGTGATGATGACAATAACAATGACAATGATGGCGATGCTGCTGATGCTGCTGATGGCGATGATGCTGATGCTGATGGTGGTCTCAGCACGTCGACCACCTTCAGTCCTAGCTTGTTCCCTCGTACTAGTAGTCTAGTGTACTGACCTTGAGGCAGTCTATGGCGGTCGTACTCGAAGGCTTCTATCTCCCATTTCCCATACACGGCCCCCATACTAGGTAGCCGAACCCAACCCTCCGCACTTCCGGTACCTGGTACAATGTGTACAACGTGTATACTTAGTACAATGTCAGGTCCCAAAATTGGGGGGCTATCTTCGCGTAATTCTTGGCACGATGAAAGGTGCGATCTTACAAGCGCGCAAGACGACCGACCGTCGACACCATCTCCCGCTTGTTCAAGCTCTACAGAGTGTAGTACAGTAGTGTACACTACTAGGCCGGTAGGAATCGATCTGGTCTTGACAGTGGCCTACCGTATCATAATACCGATGGTGTGTCTCCATTCAGACCCATGTCAGTTGAGCCTGCAAATCGCCCTAGGCCCCTGATGAAACCGCAGCGGGCTGATGATACCCTTGCTGCAGAGGTATATTCCGCCGGCACTCTCTTGGCACCATGCCCACCTACCGAAATTTTCATTCTAGGCCATGTATGGACTTCTCGCAGTCGGCCGTTGAAGCCCCTTTGCGTCTTTGGGAGCGTCCTGATGGTGCTGCGCTGCTACTTGCTGTCGGCGCCGATAAACCACCAAGGCGGTGGTGCTCATCTCCCACAAAAGGCCTGGTCCTTGTCGTGAGCTCCATCATCGAAACATCTCACCACCCAAACATCTTGATCAGAGTGCTACTCCATCCGCAATCCCTCTTCTTTCCCTTCCCTCCACGCGGCTCGTACTGGCAGGCCATGGGGCCAGAGACCCGGACGCGTGCTTCTATGATACAAGTATGTATACGGTATACCGACTTACATGCTAAGTACAAATGATGAAGGAGTTGGCTATTTGATGCCGTCACACCATGCCCCACCAAGCTCCGCTGGTAACACATCATATCAGGCTACGGCTCTTCGGAGCAACTTGCCACAGACCCTCCAGTACTTGGCTTTATGGCCATAGCCCTACCAAAACTTCTTGTCCTTCTAGTGTACTACTGGGAAAGTCGAATACCTTGCAGATGGCTTCCCGTCACTCTCACGTTAAACCTTGTATTATTCCTGTTCTGTGATGTCAGCATCGTTTCTCTTTCGATCAATGGACTCGCATGATCTGTTGGCCTGGAACGGACCTCTGTTTCCTATCATTGTGCATAGGCAAGGACACTCGCTGACTGTCGAACCCCCCGGCTTGGAGCAGACCAACTGAACGCATCTAGGGCTTGGATGCTGTAGACCTGCCAGTAAGCATAGGTAGACATTACGGCCTTGTTCCATGATCAGGCGCATACCGGCCTTTTGACAAGGAAGATCTCTGATCTCCTCATGGTTGAGTCCCTGCGGCCGCTTCTGGGCTTCATGGTTGACCATCACAAATCAACCAACACCCCTTGCGCATTTCGCGGCCCACTCCACTCACATACCATGTCTGCTTCGCTACCGATTCGGATGTGATCCTATAGTAAAAGTATCGAGGCCGTCCCCGCAGATTCAGATGTGCACACCCACCTGGATGTCCATATCCCTATTGGCTTATGTCCTCAGCACTCCCAACTACAGTTATGCGTTCATCCGCCATCTCTCTGCCCACCTCATATCATGGCCAGCCAATCAGTGGGACTTCTATGACCCGGCCCATTTGTTCTACTTGCCTTCGTGTGCCGTTAGATGTATCTTTGTCTAGTCTCTCTTCCTGGCGTGAGGTGGATATAGAACCATTGCCTCATCGTGCAGACGTGTCAGAGTTACAGGAGTATAGTCGTGCCAATTTGGGGAACCTTCTCATTGGGTTTAGGTAGGTTCCACGTCTGAAGGTACCTTCTTCCTCTTATGCAGTGCTTCCTAGTTGCTGTTGACGTCCCGGTCGCTTGGGGGCCGTGACGGCAAGGGTCTTTCTGCTGGCCCTTAGGCACACCACCATGGCACGGCATTAGCCATTCAGCCGAGAACCAGACACCTCATGTTGCTCGAATTCGGAGGCTGTCGCTCATGCTGTCGTCCAAGACACAGGGCGTGTGGCTCAGCTGTCTCCATACACGGTTTCTTCACTGCGACCTTGGCTAGGCCGAATACCGTGCATTTCTCTCCAGGAAACCTGGCCTTAGAACGTTACTCCAGTCTTTTCTCAATACCGCTACCGTTTCTGGTCAATACCGTATCAAGCAGTCTAGGCTTACCCAAAAGGAACCACCGCGGCGTTTGGCCGTTCTCCAACGTAGTGGCAGCGCGTGGCGCCCCTGTTCTGTGTCCGGGCCTTCTCAAGGCATTTCTCCGTGAGGATAGGCGGTACTGTTCGGTATTAATCCCACCTCCTGTCGTCCTCAAAGAGCAAGGGCCTCCCTCGTAAGAGTCCCTTTGCTGCAACCACGGGTAACCAATCCTCCAAGGCCCCATCCGTACATAACGTTGGGTCTGCCACTGCTTGGACATTTTGAGGCGATCGACCCCACTAGCCCAAGCATCGTTCGAGGTCTACATTTTATACACAACCCGACCCGAACCTAGCAACAGGCTTCACCAACTTCCTTCTTTTTTATTTTGGCCATATATCTATCGTTTACCCTGTCCGTAGCCTCGTCGTCGTCTTTGATCTTTTAGACTGGTCAGACCCTCGCTCGACAATAGTTGGCCACATTTGACGAAAATCCTGCCTTTGCTCAACCCATTTTTGGCATCACCCTCTTTCACGAGAGCATATTAATGTGCACGGAATAGTGGCTTTAAATATCACTCTTAGGAGGGCATCTGCTTGGGCCGTACTGCTAGTTCATATCGAAGGACTCTGAATACAAGGCAACTCTTCAACTTAGCAAAACCACGGAGACGAGAAGGCGTGGCATCATCCAGGCCCAACCGCTATCGACACAGCAGTGATATAGTACGCCAACTCGGAGACAATACTTGACACACACAAGACAGTCGGGCTTCCTTTCGGCAAAGCCCATACCTCGAATCATATCCTGCAGCTACCTAGCTTCTTCTTGTTGCCGCAACGCTTTCCTGAGAAGCCGTCAAACAAGATAGTAAACCTCTATATCGTACCAAGTCAAGACCCCATCGCAAAATATTTCCCAATGCTCCTTACTAGGCTCCCCGAAACGGAACAAAGCCACTGGTCTAGAAAATTTGAGACCACCTTTCACAAGCCCACCAGTCCACGCATGTCCAGCTACGACGGGTCGCTTTCCACACAGCCTGATTGGCAAGGGCATTATTCTTTTCTTCCGCCGGGGGAGAGCAGTATTTTTGTACAGCCATTTGAACAGGTTTCAAGCTCCAATAACGATGCCGATGTTGCATCCCAGCAACGTTCTTCGAGTATCCAGAATAATAGTAATCTCGATGCGCATGGCCAGACAAGTTCAAGCACCTTGAGTTCTCCAACGAACCACAGTCGTGTTCTTGATCCCCTAGGCTTGCGACAGCCTAAAACCGAGCCCACGGCTCAAGAGCAGCCAGGCGTTTCGGGGACCTCTTACACAATCAAGTCCGAACCCGTCCACGAGGAACCACTCACATCTACCGAAAGCACACAGCTCACGATTGAATCGAATCCGCCAGCCTCTATAGCATCGGCGAAGCAGGATACTCACAGTAGCCTCAATGTGGGTGGTAATGAAGACACTATTGTAGGCAAGGAGGAGGAGGAGGAGGTCGTAGATGATGACGATATGATAGAAGGGGATGGGGATGGAGAAGGTGACGGTGAAGAAGAAACACCGAACCAGCCCCAGACTGCGGCTGAACGGACGGCTGCTCGGAGGAAGATGAAGCGATTTCGGTAGGGGAAATGCTCAATTCTTCTAGACCCAACTAACGTCTCACAGACTTACGCATCAGCAGACGCGATTCCTCATGAGCGAGTTTGCGAAACAACCCCACCCGGATGCGGCCCATCGAGAACGGCTGTCTCGTGAAATCCCAGGCTTGAGTCCCAGGCAGGTTCAGGTCTGGTTCCAGAATCGGTGAGGGTACTACGGCGATCTCTAGACATTGTGATTCTAACCTTTTGCAGGAGAGCCAAGATCAAGAGAATGACGGCTGATGATCGAGACCGAATGGTGAAAATGCGCGCTGTACCCGATGATTTCGACAATGTTCAAGCGTTGCACTCCCCTTATGGCGCAGTGCATGCTCTAGGGGCCCCCATCACACCTCCTGTAGATTTTGGGTCATCTTCTTTTCCGGATCACATCATACGGCCGTTACTGGTAGACACGATGAGGCGCGATAGCGACGACCATCTTTCGCCAACGGGACTCAGTCCTGCGTTCGGTAGCATTGGTTTCACACCTTCTGGAACGATGACAAGCTCTGACATTCTTTCTCCCCTTTCTCCCTCGTCTAATGACCGGGGATACTACTCGGGCCATTTAGCAAGCCCACTTGGGGGTTCTTCTAGATCCTCAAACCCATTTGCAAGGCAAAACAGCCTAGATACAGGCACCCAGTTACACTCTCAGCCGCGGCAACAGATCCGGCCCCTTCAGCCACTTTCTCTCCGAGAGACGATGTCACGGTCAAGATCGGATAATCTGCAATCACCGCTGCGATCAAGCATGTCATGGAAAGGCGACTCCATCGATTACGCAAGTTATTCGGGTGGTGGTAGTAGTAGCAGCCCCGGAGGAGCTGGGAGGCACACGTCCATCTACCAATCAGACCCAATTGGGAGCAGCGCTGGGAGCACGTTAAGTTATGATACGGGCTCTTATACAAGTGAGAGATTCCCGCAATTCGTGATGTCTGTTTAGCAACTAACTGTGTGGCAGCCTCGGGGTTGCAGTCGTCAACAAATATCAACTATTCAAGCCTTCAACAACCATCGCAAGCCCGGTCTCGTCTACGCGCAGCTTCGGCTACCCTGCCGCTTGGTCTCGATTTGAGGCATCAATACCGTCCTTTCTCATCGAGCCATGGCCTTCAGCCTCCTAGTCATTCTTCAACGCCTCGAGCGGCTAGTACTACGCCGTACGGTGCTTCATCAGGTTACTCTACAAGTTTCCCCTCGGCTCCTCTAACCGCGCCCATTGATTTTTCTCTTCCGAGGACGCCGGGCATAAGGAGTTCTATTCAGGATTATTCCATTCCGCAAATGAGCGCGCCAATCGCGCCTCCGAACGACTTCACTCAGGCGTTGCATGGAAATATAGCTGGCTCGAGTTCTAGGACGCCCATGCGGGATAGTTTTAGTGGCGGGTCTTTGACGATCGGCCAAGGTCAGGGGCATAACGATAAAAGCGAGGAGCATTCACAAGATGGGCTAGGCGGGCCAAGTAGCTTGAAGCGCAAACGCAGCTCGTTCAGCTTGTCTCAAGTCCCCCACACGTCTAGTTCATCACAAAGCTCTCAGCCGTACGGACACACGAATTAGCAACGACGAAAAGCCTAGATGAAAAAAAAAAAAATCAAAAAACCGAAACCAAAATCAAAAAAACCGATCCACCGTTGACTCGGCATTTAAAACATTTAGCTAGCCCCTATCAAATGCGGCTCGATGGTTTCTTCGACTATTTTACCCGAAACACTGGCCATATCAGCTTGCAATGTTATATATTTCATGGAATCTACGTTATTTATGAATCGATTCGTTGCTATTACGTATTTTCGAGTTGACCTCCGGATAGCGATTTGTTCGGGCGCAGGGTATGACAGTTGGAGGGTTGTGCAAATAGGGGTAATCACGGGTATTGGCTAAACGGAAAACGTCCAAGGCGAATAGGGATGAGTAATGAGACACACGGAATGAAATCACCTATACCCGAGCTGGCCGGACGAACAGCTTGCTAAGGCAAAATCCCACAACGTTACTGGCGGTATATAGAAAGCTTCGATGGAGATGCGTCCAGGGTTCCCATTGCTATTAGATGAGGGCTGTAATCCACCACCAAGCTTTAGTTCCTGTATAAATCTATACAATATATGATGCACATGAGGATACCGGCAATGATTAATAATGTGTTAGTCCGCCGGGTTGGGTACTGCCCACTGGCTCAATGCTGGATATGCATCACACTATAATAATTCCTTTATCACCATTGGCTCAAGCCAACTGTAGTAGTTAGGCCGTTATTGCGATCAAGTGAGTCCTGAGGGACACATTGGGCACAATCACCATTTGATTCACCGTTTGATTCCAACTTAGGGCCAAGGAACCCCAATGTAGACGCTTTGTCAAGGCCTTGTAATGGCATGAATGTGTCCGTCCCCCGCCAAGTACTACCACCAGTACTTGAAACCTGCGGTTGGAACAGCTTACTACTAACTACAAGACTCGATTCTTGCCTGTGAGGAAACGCCGGGATGGACGTTTGATAGAAGCTAACCTTGTTTCAAGATCTCGTCCTACCTAGAAATCTCCGAGTGCTATCTATAGTCAGAGAGAACAGCGTCACAAGCACCCTTCGGCCCTAGATACGCTATGAGCGCAATTCCAAATTCTACTCGGGCTCCTGAGGCTCGGCGTCCCATGTTCAGGGGAACAGGTAATATCTGATACTCCTGAAGCAGCTGGGCGTGCCTCATTACATCAGCGTGCTGCCGCCTTCGCGATGTGTGTTTTCTGTGAAGTTTGACGTTTCTAAGTCGGTGCCGAGTGCGAATGTTGTTACTCCGTTTCGTTACGCCGTGCCACGCAGCGACCTCGGATTGTGCAAGCATATTCCCAGCAGAACCTACAGTAGACCGAAGGGGTGGCCCTAAACGAGGTAAAAGATGGCAGGGCAGATAGAGATCAGATCCAATAAACGATCCATAGATGTACTAGTATTGACACGCTGCACTCGGTACGTCTACATGTCAAAAAGTAACGTGGTATTGCGTTCACGACGATATAGTCCGCTGCTAGAAGACGTCTAACCAGAGCCCGCCGCCGAACACCATGAGAAAATACTCAGGCCGACTATCGCAGACGGGATACGGAAGGACAAAAAGGGAGAGTCTCTGTGTTTCGCGCCGCGCATTTTCCATGTTCTTGGTACAACGCTCTGCTGGGGACTCTCGAGGGGAAACACAAACGCTGTGCGACACCTCGGAGGGAGTCGTCTGGGTCCATTGAATGCGGCACATTCTAGCTGTGGTCCACGCGATACACTTAACCCTAATCCCCAGATGCTACCCAAGGACTACACTAGGCATAGAGACAGGCGGACAGACAGGCAGATAGATAGACAGACAGACATAGGCCCGAAGTCCTTTCCTAGAGGGACGCCGGCCTCAGTGACACTACCTTAATTTGCCGCGCCGTCAGACAGGCTCTACAATTACCGCCGCCGTGCACCTCTCCACAACGTTACTACGTCCCACCCCAATTGTAAAGTCCGACTTGCACACGCAAGCTCGTCACATAGCACGACAGGCAGTCGGCCAGTCGATCAGGTCAGAAAGTCTTGGCCTCTCCTCCTTTCCTCGGAGCGACTAAATACATTTCCGGCAGAGCAGCAGTAGCGCAAGGAGGAGGATGGCACGACATCCTAGAAGATTGGGAGACAGCTGCGATGCGACGCTTGGAAGTTCTGGCATTTCTGGCGGGAGACTGGATACTTGGATACTTAGATAGTGCAGCAAAGCAGCAAAGCAGCAAAGCAGCAGCAGCAACTATGCTGGGCCTCGTAATCCTCGAGTGGCGAGTGGATCACCACGCATCTTCTGGCCTGTTTCTCTACTGCCGGCAGACTGGCCTCGACCCCATACTCACTGCACCATCGTTACCCCATGTCGGGAACTTGGCGGTACGGTACCTGACAACCAAGCTATCCAGGATCGAGGCTAAGGGCTGGGACATGAGGGCCCAAAGGGCCATGTTTCGTCGTGGCCTATTACACTGCTTTCTGGCCTACCTTACTCATGCATACTGGGAGGCACGTATGCTACGTTCTGCGAAGTGTGCAGGTCGCACTCCAGCGTCGCACCCCACGAGCTTCAGCGGGCATCGTACAGCACCAGCATGCAGCCACCCCTTCTGCCGTTCAGGCACCGTCGCCGCCCCTCGGAAGCCCTCTCACTCGAACCTGGTTTGGCATAGCCCAAGGGGTAGCCGTGGGACTGTTCCTGTTCAGCCACGGTTGGTGCTCCCGTCTTTGCGAAACCGGTTCCTCGTAGGCGCATTGTACATCGTCATTCAGGTCGGACGGTGATACCCTTCCTCGCGCTAACCTTCGCATTCGTACCTCACGGTGCGTTCGTTCATGCAGTCATGTGTATGTGTGGTATTTGTAGTATATGTGAGCGTGTACGTATGTGTGCGTGTGTGTGTATGTGTGTATGTGCACGAGAATGTATGTTTCACAACCTCCAGGAGTAAGGTAGTTGAACTGAGACCTGATCTTGTTTTTTCCCAGATTCAGGTTGGGTTCGAACAAACGCCAACGCCGCCAATAACAAGGGGATGAGTCTGGGACTTCCTGAATCGGCTCAGCCCAACCACGCACCTAACCATGTCCATGCTTCCCAGACGGGACTGGCTCGACTGGCTCGACTGGCTCGGGTGGCTCAGAGTCAAGTCAGATATCTACACATACTACTAGTACATACATACACACATACACATACATACACATATACATACAGAGTACGGTGCTACGAGTGGTACTGGCGTATGTATGTATGTACGGACATGGTGGCGGTGGATCCCATTGAAACAAAGTTTGGCTGTTTTCTGCAAGTCACCGTCGAGAGCCGAACCAGGGTTATAATATGAGGCTTTATAGCTGCCCCATATTCTGCCCATACTCCAATGAGTCCAATCGAGTCACCGTGGAGCTTCCAACTTCCCCTCTTTGGGGTTTGACGTTCCCGGATCCCCCATGCACGTCTGCAAGTACTGTACTAGTTCAGCAAGTAAGCGTGCCCCTTCTTGTATCACGGATTGCCCTAGTGAGCCTGCGCTACCTATGCTACCTATGTATCTGTACACGCAAGGGTAGCACTGAGCTTCTTTCCGGCCCCTTGCCAACCATGCCAGATCTCTGATCTAGACTTAGCTAACCCGGCTTTCCTGCTCCTTGTTGACGAATACCTACTGGACGAAGCACTTGTCTGGTACACTAGACCAACTCAGCAAAGTCGTGATGGCCCAACTCGGTTCGACTTTCCGGATGTGCGCCCGAAACCGCTGGAATAACTGGCCATATCGGCCCTAGACATCAGAGATCGGTTACCTAAGATAGGCCCTCCATGACCTGAAGTGGGTTCAATTCCGCGCTATCATATTCGCTATCGGCCGATGCGTTGTCAATTTTCAGGGCCAACAACCAGCCTAGAACTGAGCCCTTATGAGTTGTGTTGTGTGAGCTTGTAAACCCCACGACTTTATGCGCACTGGAGAGCAATGAGAATACTCAAAGACTACCGCGTCGGTTCTTCCCCATACATGTTATGCTCGGTTCGAGAGCGTAGTGACGATGCTACGAGATTGAAGGATTACTAGCGATTTAGGCAAAAGGTCGGAGGCCCGCGACTGCACCGCACCGTTTCCAGTCGCCGGGGAAAAAAAGGCCTCTGGGACTAGACCCGCGAGAGGCTTCGCTTGTTCCTCGGTACTTCAATTCGCGAGAGGAATTTCCGACGAGGGTCTCTGTGTAATCCGGGCTTTAGACATTCTGTTCGTAGGCAGTGCGTATTTGGTCATCATATCGCGAAGTCTTGAGACACCGCCACTTTAGCCCGTATCGCTCAGCAGGTGCGGCACATTCCGGTCATGAGATAGCACGTAAGTTGATCAGATTCGGAAGCACTTGATCCAGGCCGGCGGCTTGGCCAAAACTCGGTACTTGCGAGCTGGGTGGTCAAAAGCAGTTGCTTCACGTCTGCACCATTGATGCAATCAGGGCCGTGTACAACCGTCAACATCGTATAGCATAAGATCGTAGCTAGTTTTCGAGTCGAAGATAGTCTATGCAATTATAATAGGCCCGTAGACACTGTATCAAAGATGGACGTCACGCGATCACCGAGGCAATAGATAGTCTGGCCAAATAACATGCTGCATCGTGCAAGTCTCATCCATGGCTCAGCAGCTTGTCGAATCCGCCCAGCGATCATGTATTTCTCTGGTATCGCTACATGACATCACAACACGGAAAGTAACCTATTCACAGGGGCGATAGACGGTTTCGTATTAACCTCAAAGGGATACCGGCTATCAAAGCCCGGTTTTCCTCGAGTCGCTGCAGCTGATGGCTCTCGCCGGGGTTACCCCCATACCGGCTGTATCGGATAACATGTCCAGGTCCTTTAGCTAATGGGTCTCCACGACCAGTGGATGCAGGGCAAATTTATTACACCGAGAGCGTACAGGTACCAAGCTTTCCAATGCCCGGGGAGGCACGGCACGTACAGTGTATCGAAAGAAATAGTATGTAAGCAGGCTCGCGCCTCTCCTAACTATCCCGGGTGTGTGCTACAGGCCTGATATCTTCAACGAAACAATAGTCTTGGAGAAAGGGCAATAGCGTACAGCAACCGTAGGCCCAGGTGATTTTTTATTCGCTCCCGCGACTGACATATCATAAGACTCGGGGGTCCTGATACGGGTTCAAGATCATATCAACAGAGCACTGTATGCGAAGGACTTCGAGGCTGAAGGTCTGTAGTACGGGTAGTCTCACATATCCGTCTGTCCTGAGTCACGCCTGGGCGGGTGATTATCTTACACGCATGGCAGCCTGCAGCACGGGTGATTGCTCCGTCCGTCTTGTAGCAATAGATCCATAGGCCTTACCAGGCTATTCCCAGGTAAAGAAAGGAAATAGGGAGCACACGGGCAGATACGGCTACAGAGTGCCGAAGAGGTCTGTTGTCCCGTTCTCACGATAGATTCCCAAGCACCCAATCCAATGTCACACCGATATACCAAAGGAGATAACGCAAGGCGTCATTTTGATATTGGAAGGTCAAGTGATGACTAGCTCAGGGGGTTTGCCCCTTGCACCCGTCCCTAACTCCCTGGTGGGGGGGCGATTAATCAGAAGATTTACTGCACAAACAAGCGACACAGGCGCTATCTAGGGACAGGTAAATGATAATCCTCCGTTCCTACCCACATTGTCTATCCTCGTTCTCCGCGTCTAATCGTGCAGTCACCTTCTGTTTTCGCCATCATATGCGGCGGCTGATATGGGGATCGGGGGGCTGGGCTGTTGACGAAGCACGGCAGTCGTCTGCCCACTAAGTCGCTCGTTCAGTCTGCAGAGGCCTAACGGTAGCTAAACGTACAATAGACATCACGGAACTTGGGGAAACGGTCGTTGGGACTGAGACTGGGGAGATGCCTCTATTATGCGAGCCAAGTAGATGTTTTACCCGACCGTCGCGATGAGCCACCTCAGTGACTCGCCAGAGGGGGAGCGCTGTCGATTTTTGACGAACATCAAAAAACTTCCCTTCTACAACATCAAAGTAAGACCTTATGCCGAGGACTAGAATACTAAAGGTCCTATATACTGAATGTAGTCTGATGCCTAGCCTCGAGTAAATAGACATCATCTATCGCCATATGAAGTAGACTTTGTAACTCGTCTAAGCGTCAAGGTCTCCAAGTATGTACACTCTCTGCCTTAATGAATTGAAATTGCTCTTTATATCAAGCGAGCCTGTAGTAGGCAGAATAGCGACTCGAGCGGATGAAGTCAAGCCATACAGAACACGACAGCGACCCGACATGATGGATCATATTTTAAATACAGCGCATAGAGTGACGGGATCGGATGTACAGATGTTAATAAAAGTAATTTCATGTCTCTTGTAGTAATAAAGTGCTTTTTGAAACTGTTTCTATTCTTTTCACGGTGGAGTTGAAACATGATATGTTTGGCTCGCAGCGATCGCCCAGCTCAGGGGTTGAAGCTATCACCACCAGCCTCGATGTACTTTTGACTGTCAGCTACTCACAAAGAGTCCATCATAGGAAACGTGCCTGTAGACCCTGATAAATTCGAGGACGCTCTTTCGCCATTCATCTTTTACGACCAGGACGTACGAATGCCCTTGCCTATACCGCAAGAGTGTCCTTGCTATTCCAGACTATGCAACTCTACCGGTAGTCAACACCCTAAAGACTACTACTTCTACCTGTATGCGTTCTCCCACACGTAATAACGTAGTCGCTAAGAACTTATAGAATACCATCCGTCTTATACATCTCCCGGCGTCTCCATTTCCCCCCCTCCAACCCTTCGTCGCCATATAAACGAACATCAAAGTGAAGATTACAAGTTACAAGACCCAGGCCACAAGAGCGGGCCGCTCATACACCAATAGCGATACATATGTCCACCGAAGATGCACCACTAAGCTGAGATTTTGTCGTGTCTTCTCGACGTGGTAGCCCGTTCCTCCCGACCGTCACGCCTCGACAATATCGCAAAGGGATAAAGAGCGCGACTTAATTCCATCTCTACCGCAGTATTGAAGACGAAGAGAATTTATGTTCGAGCCTATTACGTAGTCTCTACTACCAGAGACCCGGAATAAAACTATGACGATTACCACCTTCCTATCCCCAGTGCATAAGACCATTGCTTTCAAGTACTTGTTTAGTTCTTCGTCGTGGAAATCCTAATACTACCTACACCACGAGCGGGGCCCTGTACCACTCGTTGAGGCCCGCGCCAAACAGGTAGCACGCATTCGCGAGACGAATTTACAAAGAATCTTGGGCCGTCTAATGCCCCGAGTATAGCCATAGACGCTCAGTACGCTGTGGATTTCTTCATACCATACATTTTGAGGCTGCTCAATACTTAGATACGGTAAGTATTGCCCTCCAAAGCTCACGCGTGGTACTGCTTAAAGGCTACACATTATGCAGAAAAACAGTTCAGGACGCCATCCAGGCTCACAGCCAGCCATCTATAAGAAAACCAAAATGCCATCAAGCCTCCGAAAGCCCTGAAACTGCGCTGAAGGAGCTTCTCTCTGTCCTAGCCACCGAAAGCGACTTCCGCACGCCCATCCAACCCGTTTTCTCGGATCTTGTTCGTATCGCCAACTTCCTCAGCCGTGCTGGCGGCGGTGCCGCCCATTGCACCTTCACAATACTACCCAGGGGGCTATCCGCCGCAAGGGCGGCAAGATTATCGCAGCTGCTCAGCGCTAAGAGCCTGGTGTCCGACGTATCCGTACGGCATTCGCGAAGTAGTCGTTCAAAGAAAGTGATTATTTCTCTAGGCGCTTCATTCTCAGTGTCGGTAGTTACGCTATCGCCGTCGATGACGAAGAAGCATTGAGGCAGTCGCCGCGCAAAGTGTCCGAGTGCTTCTATCAGTTCGTCCTCCCCGGGAGAACCCCTTAACTTCTCGATATCGAGGGGTTTAGATTCCTGCACGGGGTCGCCCTCGTGGCCACAGCTCGCCTTCATCGCCTGAAATACCAAATCCCTCAAGATGCGTTTTCGGTATGCCGCTCCGTCTTCTTTCGCTTCCGTCGGCAGCGACCAGTACACATGTGCGTCGCCAGGCTTGAGGACGCCGATTAGCTCGGTCACTATATCTCTCGCCTGTGTTTGCGCCCGCGGGCCGGCATGTAATATTAATAAGGGCGGACTACTGGAAGACACCCAATCGTCTAGCCGACTAAAGAGCTCATTCTGCTTCTGATATTTATCGTAGCCTCTTCCGGCTCGCTTGATGATTGATTCTTGTTTTGACAAGGCGGCCTCCGGCGACGTCTCGGGCGCTAGATTTTGTATGATCTCTTCGTACTGGATAATCCGGGCTCTAGTATCTAAAACTGTCGCTTGAACGTCCGTAATCTTGTATCTGATATCCTGTGTGTCGCCTTGTACATCCTCTAATCTTGTGTTGCTAGCTGATAACCTTGACATTAGTCATGCTTAGGTACCCAACCACAAGGGTTGTAGGATGTGTCTCACCGTCTAGTTTTTGGATCGTGACGCAGGAGTTAGTCTGAACTTCAATAATACGCTGATCTAGCGTCTCCCATCTCTGTGTCTGAACCAAGTCAGTCGTATCGATTTTCCTCTCGATCTCGTCTAGACGGCGCCCGTGGCGTAATATCTCGACATGAATGTCCCGTATCTCAGCTTGTGACGACACCGAAGCCTCGTCCTCGATAGTCTTGACACAGGCACAGATCTGATTGATAATGCTTTCACATTTCAATGGTGATGTGAAAAGGGCAGAAACCGCGCGCCCGGCTGAGCTACGAGCATACCATTTCACTGCCTGTCGTAGAAATAGCAGAACGTAGGCGTAGATTCTTGACAATGCGGCTCTCGTTCGATCCGTGACGTATAGGTTGGCGATAAATTCAGCTCGAGGCAGGACGTCTGTAATCTCGCTCAATGCGATGGAAAACTGATGGACGAGCTTCTCATGGCTTTGGATACCCTATCTATCGGTTAACAGTCTAGTCTAGTATTGGCGAATTGAGCTGCACTGGGCGCTGCTCCATGTACAAACCATTAGAACGAATTTCAATGTGCCCCAAACTAGTGAGACGTATTCCGGGTGATGTTGCGATAATGTATCAAAAACCTGCCCGTATACCATAATAAAAGAGGACGTTTTCCTGAGAAATGGCATAATTATTTGATCTTCGCGGTGGCTTCGGTACATGGACTCGGTTTTCTCGACTTCGGTTAAGACTTCGGCTAGCGATGTCTGCGTCCCAAGCCAGCTAATGACTTCTGGCTTGCTAGCAAATTCGCGCTTGAGATATTGAATCGCATCTTCGTACGCCTCTTTCGTGACGTCGACTCTACGAACGAGTTTAGTTAAATCCGTGCAGTCGAACGGTAGCTCTCTTACTGTGTATTGGTCGGCGAACAATACCAAGAACTAACGAAATCAAGGTCGCCGTTAAGGAGCAGCTCTTGATGAGTCGCCATCATGATATTCTACCCATTTTCTTGCCGATGCGAACTCGGAAGAGACATCGCGAGCGGGATTTTCTAAAAAGTCGGATTCAAAAAAGGTATCCAGGAGGCTGAGTCTGCTCTGACGCCGCTGTGCATATACACTGCCCTGAAAGGGACTAATTCTCATTACGTTACATTCAGCTCTGTCTGCACATGACAGTGGCTGTGCTTCATAAGTTGTTACTTAGCGCATACCTAACATTGTCAATTCCTTGGACGGTTGACGATCTTAACCTAGGGACTCAATTGTCGACTAAATTCACCTTCAATCGTAGTTCTTACCCAAATGTGCCTCTTGATCCGGCGAATCTTCCAGAGACGACACTTTAGCTGATGGAAGCATCGCATACTTGCGGCTTTGCTAGCTAAAATGTTCTCACACCGAAATCCTTTTAGTCGAGGTCTCGAAAGTATTAGTACCCCACCGAGCCTAAGGCAGCAATTAAAGATTCTCAATTCAGATGCCAAAGGCCCGAGTTATCTCGCCCTTCAGAAAGGGCCAAGTGCGCCGGCTATGAGAAGCTGGACTAGGCGCAAACCGGATTCAATTTTGATTAGGAGAGAAGACACTGGTGGTTCACTTGGGAAGCGCACGTATTTTGAATTTGGGCATGACTTGGGTCACGCTAAGGGAAACGAGCGTAATTCCCAACGCCCTACCCCAAGTAGCAACCACACAAGCGTTGTTGAAGACGGTCAAGGATCCGGCAGTGATGCTGTTACATACCCGCAGACTATTGCTTCCCCCGGACCACTAGATCCCCTCGGTCGTTTGCACGAGAGCCCCGACCCACCGTGGTCGTGTTTGCCTCTCCCAAAGCACCTTCGCAATTCTACTCCCAGGGCCTCAGTCAATCACTATAAGAACCAAGTTATCGGGAGTACATCTACCGCTCCCACTACCTTCGAATCTGTAGCCTCACAGATATCCTCTAGCGACGACGTAATAAAGAGGTTCGCAGAGATAATAGGAGATGTTGGTGGCCCCGGCATGGTCAGCCGCTCTGGGCCCGAAACTTTATTTCGTAACGATCACAGTGGGCCTCAGGTCACTTATGGAGCACCCCGCGGCGTCGATGAATCGTCATTGCACGAGAGGCATGAATCACGACGGAAGCGGCATCTATATGCAGCTCGCACAATATCGGAAGACCTAAGTGATGAAAAGAGGCTACACAAGCGGAGACTCTGTGCCATTCAAGACAGGCACCTGAGGCACAATATTCCGAACGTAGTTCAAAACAAGATGCAAACCAAAAACTCGGCGCCGGCCCCCATCACAGAGATAGTCGAGTTACCTCCCCCTCCAATCCCCAAAGCATCCGTACGCGTTAATAATCGGGCAACCATAATGCTTGAGCCCACCCCCGAGTGGCAACAATTCTACAACCAAACTCGGCGTGAAATAGATAGGCAAAGCAAGCCTGAACCGCCCCAGATAGCAGCCATGCGGCGGAGGTCCACGGATAATGGCCCTCCTAGCGATAGCATTACGCCTTTCTCTCTTGATCCTACGATGGAGGAGGTAAAATCAAGGCCATCCCGTGGTAGAAGGCGAGGCCCATTAAACATGGAAACACGGTGTAAATCTGCATTCAAAAGAAAGTTCAAGCTTAGTTGCGAGTACCACCGAGCAAGAAAGACTGCTGTAAGCCACAAACCGCCCCAGAGAATATCAAACAACATATGTGATGCTGACAAGTCGCAGTGTAACTGCCACGACTTCTCCAAATTAGAAGAAGGCTATCTCATGTCTTTGGCAGCTGAAGCTTGGAATTAGTCGATAAGATCAATAGGCGGTCTTGGGACATTCGGCACCGGCGCTATCAAAAGCTTCGAATAAACTGCCCGATTCACCTATTAGTCGCGCATGAGACAATATATACGGCAGCAAGATGCCTACTATACTATATTTCACTAAGCGAAACCTATGCGCCGTAGTATTTATGGCACTCCGAGGAGACCAATGGGCCTCACACCGCTTCCAGCTTGCAGTGTCAGACTTTGAAGCACACTATCATGCCCCTCCACAAATGGCCCCGCCAGAAACAATCACAGCAGTCTTCGCTGACCTCATGCTGGAACCGGAGCTTGTTGTAGTCTAGAAGCACAAGAGTTAGGGTAGGATATTCTTCTTCTACCTTCAAGACTACAAATAAGAAGCTAATTAACTCGCGGCATTAGAGCGGGTTTTAGAATCAAGGAACTTAGACAAAACAAAAGAGTATGCAGAAATACGATTCGATTAAAGATGAAAATTCAACAGCGAACAATCTATCTATCCTATGATAAATAGTTAGAGCTCTCATACATGTTAGAACGAGAATTGGCAACATAGATAGTTCTTAGACCTGTCGGCTTACACACACCAGTTGAAGTTATTGCCGACTTTTTCTATACATTATTCCTATTAAGTTTGTGCGGTCGCTGATTAGTAGATTCCACCTCGAATTTAGATTCCAAGATTCAGGCGGGTGTTATTAGGATGGTCAACACATGTTCACTTGTGAGTCCCGTCTCGTTCTCCGCAGGGCCACTGGGTATTATTAGCAATATTTAGAAACAGAAAAAAAGAATTCTCACAGGAACAAGGGTCTCTCGCCAGAAGAGTCTGAGGGGTCATCCTCTAGCGAATTCCCCGCACTTATTTCGACTGGCGACTAAATACGTCGGTGACTAACCTAGGTTAGTATGAAATACCGGCAAGTATTCCAGGCGCAGCCCGCCGTACGTTTTTATCATATCCTTTAGTTATACTCGCCGATTTCAAACTAGAATTAAGTCACGATTATGTCGGAGAGGGCGGCTTCGTAAAAACTACTTCTACTTAAGAGGTAGCTGCTTTCATACGCTCGAGCAGGGTTTGTTACTTAGGTACTAGCTGCATCTGCAATATCCTATCCTAGGTTAGTAGGCTTTTGGTTGGGGTTCAGCTTTAATCTGAACGAGTCTAGGCAACCAGGCAAGAGGCCTCAGAGCCTTATAGCTCTCATCTCGAGTAACGGTGCGTCTACATCCTTTTATGTTATCCTGACAAGTTTCGAATAAAGGCCAACATAATGAACCCGTCTCAAAGCCTATCGACGCCCGCGGGAAGTAAGCGCACAGCAGGAGCTCCTGAGATTAGCCAACACCCTGCCAAGCGACACGCCAAGACCTTGGGAAGTCCGATAACTCATCTCATCATCCATGAGGTAACATGCTCTCGAAATTCACCGGGTCACAAGACACATGAACCAAATAGCAGATTCCTCGACGTACCATGCCTTTTCGAAAACGATTGTAAGGCGTCTGCATTGAGGGGTTTGACCCCCTTCTCGCACCATGACGAGTATCTTGAGGATCACCCAGAGGTTTCCTTCACCGTCATCAAGCAGTATGACTGTGAGCAGTATCATACCAAAATCGAGAGAGCCTTTGAAAAACGGAGACTACCAAATGTCGGGATTCGTGACGCAAGTATGATCCGCCCATACTTCTACGTGTTAGAAAAGACCGGTCCCATTGCTGAACCTGTGAGCGCTCGCCTAAGGATCACGTCCAAAAGTCTAATACGCTCTTTGAATATCCTCGAATCACAGAGAACTGGGAGGCCGAGAGCGACTATCTTCAGCGACACCATAAATGCGCCATATATCCCACTCTATCACATCCGTGAATTCTTGGACAGCGCTACTCAGCTTTTGGACCAGGCCGATGTTGCAAGCGTTCAGACACTGTTTGGCTACCTTGACGACGACTTTCATAATGACTATACCGAAGCGAACGATCTACTCAAATCCGGCCGTGTTTCTAAGAAACATTTTCCAAAATTATTCCAGTCCAAAGAGTTGATTGTAACACACGAGGATGACCATCCGGTCGCCATGATGTCGGAAAATTGTCTTTATTCTACGAGTGGTGATACTGTAGAACTAAGCTGCACTCGGCTGTCCTTCGACGGCTAGTTCATACGAAAGAACGCCAAACTGAGAGTGTTCTGGCCTTCCCACTCCGACATCATAGACATTAACTCGCTGATTGCCTATCCTCTGAGGCTCGATACCAACGGGACGAAAGACCGCCTGTTTCAGCGGGGGTTGACTTTCTGGTCTTGTAGACAGAGGCGGTTTGTTAGCTACACAGCACCGAAACGAACTTTCGAGATTCAAGTTGTACGACATACATTCCCCCTGGAAATCATAACGTAGCACAGGGGAACGCTGACACAGATACAGGTAAATCCGAGATACATGATTGATATGGAGACCTATCACCAGAGCATCCAGAAGGACGACGATGCCCTTAATCAACAGGGAACCATAGAAACAGTAGACATTGACCAAGATGCCCCCCCAACCGAAGAATTCACTATTATGCTCCCGCCAAGAATACTAGGGTTTGGGCTGCACGACAAGAAATGGAGTGAGTACTATTTATATGTGATAAGTCTTGTAACCGACATACGACACCAATATACTAACGTCGGGGACAGAGACTCTCCTAGTAGAACACATTCACGACATACAGTGGAACAAGAAAGCATTCGACAGGCTAGTCTTGGCCAAAGAGAAAGAGCGTCTCATCACCGCTATAGTCAAAGAGCATGTTCTAATGGATACATCAACCGACATCATTGAGGGCAAGGGCAATGGGCTCATTATACGTAAAACTACCCACCGAGTTTCCGGGTTCACCACTAATTCCTCTTATTCAGTTCTCCACGGCGCTCCGGGAACCGGAAAGACGCTCACCGCCGAAAGCGTTGCCGAAGTGGCAGAGAAGCCGCTATATAGGGTTACGTGCGGGGATATCGGAACAGATCCCGAAGGCATAGAGAAGTATCTAGAGTCTGTGCTTTACATTGCAACCATGTGGAAAGCGGGTAAGTCGTCCATACCGTCCCACGTTTACATCAATCGAGCTCAAAATACTCTTACTAATGATTATTCATCTATCCAGTTGTTTTATTTGACGAGAGCGACGTCTTCCTCGAGGAGAGGACACAATTCGACCTCCAGAGAAACGCCCTTGTCTCCGCATTCCTCCGCGTGCTAGAATACTACGACGGGATCCTGATCCTAACAACCAACAGAGGTACGTCGCAGCTCTTGATACAAAATACCACACCATACGAGCAGCCCAGTCCGCTAACCTAGTATCACGGACCAGTGGGGACCTTCGACGAGGCCTTTAAATCAAGGGTGCAGCTCGCGCTTCATTATCCGAAGCTGGACAAAGACGGACGTCTCGAAATATGGAACGACTTCATCTATGAGCTGGAGAAGACGAATCACATCTCGGGAAGCAACGGTGTGAATTCCGAACAGCTACGCACCAAGGTCGACGTGCTCGCACGAGAGGAGCTGAACGGGCGCCAGATCAGAAACGCGATCAGGACGGGCAGGCATCTGGCGTCTCAGGAACGGGTGCCTCTGGCGTACGATCATCTGCGTACGGCGATTGAGGTCACTAGGGAGTTCGATCGGTACATTGTCAAGACGCACGGGCACACAGATGATGAGTTTGCGAAAGACCAGAAGATAAGAGCATGAGATCAGATGGAAAAGGGGGCTTTTCTTCTTCTTCTTCTTCTTCTTTCTTTTAGTAAAAAAAAAGAAAGAAAAAAATTCACAACTTGCTTATCTTAATACAAGAGGCAACTTTCATCCGGATCGCTGAGTTGGTAATGAATACTACACCGGATTCATCTCGTGGAACTAAAGATTGAGACAAACTAAAACACATTCACATTCGACACATTGCCCTTCAGCTATACTCTTAAATTAACAGACTTTTTGATCATGATTTATCTAGGCATAGTATATTTATGTTCAACAGGCGATGCCCACGTATTACCCCCCCCCACGGTGCCTGCACGTCGTACATATATATATCTCCAATACCCCTATAACATCATTGGCCCACGCTATTGCTTAACAGATACCAAATAAGGCCCTACGCCCAGCCAAAGTCGAGCGCGAGTTTAATCCCACACACGCAGAGACCCCGCTACAATCTACTTCTCACCACCCCCGGCGCCCGGCCTCCGGCGATTCAGCCCATCGCTCTCCTCATTCTCCAGCACCCCTTTCCTCCCCTCCTCCGCAAGCCGCTCCTCGCTCTTCCCCGCCTCCGTGCCACAGCCCAGGATCCCACTACTCGCATTCGCGCCATCATCCGAGGCGCCATCAGCAGCAGCAGCGGCACCGTAGCTGCCGCCCGCGCTCTCCATGGTGAAGGGGCTGGCGGTCGGCGCGTCGAGGAGGCCGAGCTCGTGCGCCGTGAAGAAGCGCGGCATGAGCAGCGCGCGCACGGGGATCAGCGCGAAGATGAAGACGGGGAAGCCCACGGCGGCGATGGTCTGCGTGATGGCGAAGGTGGCGCCGAAGCCGGCGAGCTCGACGAGCACGAAGGCCCAGACGGCGCCGCGCCGCGGGATGCGGCCGAGCGGGTGGTTCGTGGGCGTCAGGTTCTTGTCGCGGAGCAGGAACAGCAGCTTCGCCGTGATGCCGTTGGCCTCGAGCGCCTGGTAGCCCATGATGAAGAACAGGCCGGCCAGCACGGCCTGCGGGATGAGGTGGAGGACGATGAGCAAGGGCCCCGTCGCCGTGCCGAGGGTCAGCAGCCCCTGCGCGAGATTCGACACCCGCTGCTCGACGACGTGCGTGCGTTTATACGTGTGGTGGCCCTTGGCGTCTGGGTTGTTCTCGTCCGCGTCGACTTCCACGGCCGTCACGCAGAGTGATTCGGTGTGGAAAGGGGCCTGCGGGATCAAGCCGTTGGGGAACGGCAGGCCGAGGATCCCGGCGACGCCGGTCGTCAGGCCTAAGAGGAAGATGTCCCAGTGAAAGCCCGCCGGCTTGCGGAGGGGGAACTCGGTGCCCTGGGCGATGAGGGAGGAGACGTTGTGATCGAACCAGAACAGGACCGTGAGCAGGATCGCGAACGGGAGCGCCAGGAAGACCTCCCTGACCTCGATGTCCCAGAGCGGCACGAGCCACGGGCGGTCCGCGGTGGGGAAAAAGGGGCGCGTCGTCGGCAGCCGCTCGAGCTCGACGGACCGCATGCGGCCGAGGTGCACGAACCCGGTGAAGAAGACGATGGTGAGCGGCGTGCCGTAGTCCTTGAGGAAGATGCGCACGGGGTGCCGGAACAGCGCCGCCTTGCCCAGCTCGCCGCAGATGTACGCGATGGCGAACACGAGGAGGGCCACGGACAGCGAGAGGTAGAACGGCGCGCCGTACCCGAACCGCTCGAGCACCTGGATCCCCTTCTGCAGGTAGATGAAGGCCACGTAGAACCCGAAGATGTCGCAGGGGAACCGCGTCACGTATTTCAGCCAGTTGCACGAGTTGGTGACGGCCAAGATCCAGTGCAGGAGTACGGCCCAGAGCCCGATCCAGCACATGAAGGCGAGATAGTTCGTCCCCAGGGGCGTGATGATGTCGTAGACAGTGCTGGGGTTTCTGGTTAACGCAATGCGAGGAGAAGCAGGGGGGTTATTGATATCATGGAGAATCGTACTAGTTGAATACGGTGATGGGACCCGTCACGCCCACAATGACAAGCGGTTGGCAGGCAATAAGGGAGAAGACGACGGCGCCGAGCACGGACGCCAGCAGCACCTCATTGACGCCGTATTCCATGTTCGTCTTGGTGAACATGTCCAAGCTGAACGCTAACGCAGGCAAGATGCTATCAGTCAAGTCAGCTACTGCTCCCGAGTGAGCTATTACCTAAACACAGACACTGGAGGTACTAAGATTTAATAGAGCGAGGGAAAATCGCAGCTTGGGGAAAGCAATTGAGTGAATAGGAAAGAGACCAGGCTACATACTTCGCGAAATACATGTATACTGTAGCGGGAACAACACGGTAGTCCCAGGCATCGATCCAATCGCTCCAGTAGTAGGGAGCGCGGCGGCGCACATCGTTGATCATGCCACGGAAGAGGTGGATCTTCCACCACCTCGGTGCTGGCCGAGTTTTCCTAGAATTCGCCGTGCTGCGGCGATCCGCTGCGCCAGTGCCGCCAGGCCTGGGGATAGAGCCGGGGCCCGACTCCGTGTCGGCGGCGGCCATATTTTAGCAATGCTCGGGGGCGGACGCTATAGTGCCTTTTTTTAATTTTAATTTGTGCAGGGCCGGCCGATTGGTCGGCTTGCCGAGGTGTGCTTGGACCGACGGCGAAAGGGTTTCTGGGGTTGGCTTTCAGCTTTCAGCTTTCAGGGTCGAGAAGATTATATAAGGAAGATACGACACGTATGAGACCTATAAATCGGCAACAAGTAAAAATTAAAAAAAAAAGGACCCAAGATAGAACTAGCGGAAGCGGCGCCTCAAACAGTTATTAGTACGGCATATTTACCAAGTATACAGCACGTCCACAACTTGTCAGATGATTTCTCTCTTACAGTAAGTATAACTCCGCTATGATCGGCTAAGCGGGCAGGTACATAAAGGTATAATGTCGCTGAGAAGAAAGCCGGTGAAGATAGTATTTACGATATCGAGAGTCTACTAGCGCGAGACGGGGGGGACCATCGGCACCTTATTTAAATCTCAGGAATTTAGACCCGAAATACCTACCGTCAAAGACCCACGGAAGCCCACGGCGCGAATCTCGTGTGTCGGGCATCCTAGTCGAGAAACTGGTCAGGATGAGTGTTGGTGGGTGGATAACGCCGCACCGTCCCCCACAAGATGTGAACGATAGGCATAGCGGTATAGGTACCGGCCGTATAGGACACCCATGGGAAGAAGAAGGGAAAAGGGAAAAAAAAAAAAAAAGGACGAAAGCCCAGTCAAAAAAAGCTCTACGCCGCTATATACAACGAGTAGTTTGTTCGAGACATCGTATACAGGTCAGCTTATGTGCAAGCAGATGCAACCTTCGCTTGAAGATCGTGCATACAAGCAAGGTCCTTCACCGCAATCAACAAAAGAACGGACGAAAACAGTCGGGAACCAAATAGATGAATAATGAAATACCCGAGCGTAAAGCGGTAATGAGCGCCATAGCGTTAATCCCCACGAATGCATCGTCGGCAGCACCCGGTGGAATCAATCTATCAACCGAGCCCTCCCCTCCCGCTTATGAAAAGGAATAACGGACAAGAACGAAATTCCGGCATCTATTGGGTGATATAGAGCGCCACTTTCTTGACATCATCATCCACCTCGATACCAATTGGCCCCCTCTTGAATGACCTGGTTAGCTCTACAGCGCCCGCCCTATATGTCGTCAATTAAAAAAAATGAAAAAATAAAAATAAAAAAATGATGGCGGATAACTGTGTAACTGTGACTCGTCGGCAGAAGCCGTCTCTCCATGGACAGGCGCGGTCGGTTTAACTTGCGCTAAACCAAAGTTGGGGCTCGAAAAGGATCCCGGGCAGAATTTTTGAAGCCTAACGTACATAGCTCTACTTACTCACCGAGGTTGCATGAGGTACCCCCATGCAGCTACACTTGACGAGACGTTCTGCTTTCTCATCTTGACCTAAGAAGATGGTGGTGAGCAACATAGGAATGGAATCACCTTGTAGAGGCACCATGTTCCCTTGAGAACCGTCTAATCTATTAGTATAGAGGTCCCTACGTGGTATATGTTGGTGTACTATTCACTTTTCTCCCCCCTTCCCCGCCCCATTCCTTCTCGCTTCACTCTCGTATCCGTTGGCAGCCTTCGAAACTAATGTAACATAAAATAAATATACATAGGTGCTGTAGGTGTGTGGTGCTTCAGTTGAGTTGAGAGCTTTGCGACCAGTCATATCGGTCGTCTATGGCGCTGAATGGCAGAGTACAAGCCCTCGAGCCCGGCCCTGAGCCTAAGCGCCGTCTAGCTAAAGCCAAGCGATTTCACGTGATGCCCTGCGTACGCCAAAATCATGCTTCCTTATATACAGTGCGGTGTGTCCTTTACATAATACTATCACAACTATCACCTCGTATCCTTGCTTTCGAGCTGTTGAAATGTGGTTGGAGTAGGTGGTGACGGCTCTGATGACCCTGTCGGTGGTGGTGGTGGTTTAGCTTCCTCGCCAAAGTACTTCGCGAAATCTTTCCGGTCATCGAAAGGCCGTGGGCCAAGCAGGCGAACCATGTCGTCGCGTACGAGAACCTCCTTTTTCAACAACTCCTCAGCGATGATGCCCACTTCCTTCTTCTTTTCAATCAGTAAATCCTTGCACTGCTTATAAGCATTCTCCACAATTCTCTTGACTTCCGCATCAATCGTTTGGCCTGTTGTCTCCGAGAAGGGTTTATGGACACTGCCTTCGTCGTTCCTAAAATGAAGAGGGCCGACCTTATCCGACATGCCCCACTTCGTCACCATGGATGTAGCCATCTTCGTGACTTTATCGAAATCGTCGCTAGCACCTGTTGTAACGGTGGGGAAGTGAAGCTCTTCCGATATACGACCACCCAAAGTCATGGCCATTCGGTCCATGAGCTGATTGTAGGTCATAAGATAAGCATCACCAGGTAGATATTGGGCATACCCTAAGCCCTTGCCACGGGGAATAATAGACACCTTTAGTAGAGGATCGGCATAACGGAAGTACCAGCCACAAATAGCATGTCCGGCCTCATGATATGCAACTGTCTTCTTTTCGACAGGGTCAAGAACTAGGGATTTGTTCTCAAGGCCGCCAATGACACGCTCAATGGCTTGCTCAAAGTGCTTTAAGGTAATGGAAGCAGCGTTGGTCCGCGCGGCTGTGATTTGTTAGTTCATGTTCCTTTGGGTTCATATACTGAATGCTCACCAATTAGCGCGGCTTCGTTGACACAGTTGGCGATGTCAGCACCGGCGAAGCCTGGTGTCAGTGAGGCAAGCCGACCACTCAAATATTCGATATCTTCGTTAGTCACGATCTTTTTGAGGTAGACCTGGAAGATGTCCTGGCGACCAGCCATGGTTGGCGCATCAATATTGATATGTCGGTCAAAACGGCCAGGTCGCATTAGAGCCTTATCGAGGATATCTACTCTGTTAGTACCAGCGAGAACAACGATCTGCTCGGTCGTATTGAAACCATCCATCTCCGTAAGAATTTGGTTGAGGGTAGCCTCTCGTTCGTCGTTGCCGCCGAATCTCTGACTCTCACCACGCGATCTGCCGATGGCGTCGATTTCATCGATAAAAATGATGCATGGCGCATTCTTACGCGCATTGGCGAAAAGGTCGCGCACTCTCGAGGCACCTACACCGACAAACATCTCCACAAATTCGGAGCCGCTGACGGAAAAGAAGGGCACACCAGACTCGCCGGCAGTAGCTTTTGCGAGTAGAGTCTTACCGGTACCGGGTGGGCCGGCAAGAATAGCACCACGAGGGATCTTGGCACCTAGCCTCTGGAATCTCTCGGGTTTCTTCAAGAAGCTGACGAACTCCATGATTTCCTGCTTTGCTTCGTCCATGCCGGCAACGTCAGAAAACTTCACCTTGATAGCGGTTTCGTGACTAAAACGTTTGGCTTTGCTCTTGCCGAAACCAAAAACGCCACCACCGCCGCCGGCACCAGGCCCACGGCGGCTTGCATACACTAGCAGACCAACAAGCAGAACTGTAGGGCCAAATGCCAGGAGAAGGTTCATAAAATTGCTCTCTCCAGAAAAGCTCACTGGAATTCTGTCGCTGCTCGGGATGCCAAGTTCATTCTGAGCATCTTCAAGTCGCCTCTCAAACCCGTCAACCGAGGCGATAGAGAAGTAATAATTGAAGCCCGGACGTGTAGCAGCGGATTCGGGATACACAGACCGAGTGGCTTCTCGGTCGAGCTCCACGATGACCCTGTGGCCAACAACCACCATCTTTTCGACGAGGCCTTTATCGAGAAAATTCCTCTTGAGCTCTTGCCAAGTGATCTCCCTACCGGACTCTCCATAAATAGATGCATAAAGATACCAAGTGAGGAGCGCGGCACCAAGGGTGACCCACCAGTCGTTGCCCTTGAGTGGGTTGTTTGGACTAAACGGATTGAACGGATTAGGCGGGGGATTTGATTTGAAGTCTTTTCTCTCAGGCTTAGGGCTCTGCTTATCGTCCCGTGGCTTTTCACTCTCCGGATTAGTCCTGTATGCAGGCTTCTTGCCGGTCCGGTCCGCAGACAAGTCTTGGTAGCTTCGAGATGGCCGGGATGATGTCTTACGTTTCTCCTCTGACTCAATCTGAGCTAAGTTCCAAGCTAAATCATTGATACCTTTCATGACTTTTGGAAAGTCGGCGATCCCAAAAGACCCAGTCCGCTGTTTCTCAGCCATGTCTAATATAACTCGCGGCACTCCAGTTTTACGAATGTTGCCGAACATAGTCAAGTCGTACTCCGAAGGCTTAAAAGGCCCCCGGTTTAAGAGGTCTATTATCAGTTGAATCTGGTCTTCAGACAGGTGGACCCAGCCCTCGGGCAGTGGGTGCCTGCCACCCCTGCCACCCCCGGAAGAATCACCCTGCGTGTCTGCTTCGGCGGGACCGGGAGAATGAGTGCTCTGAACTTTTGGTTTGTCGGCGTGATCTCCTGCTTTCTTGTCACCACCGTCTGGTGTGGGCTCGGGCGGCTTCTGATCGGCCGAGTAAAATCGAGGAGCCCGAATGGACCATGCCGCAGCAGTTGTGCGTAGGAGACGTGGCGTTCGGAGGCTCGTACGCGAAGCGACGTTAATGGATCGGCTAGCGACCCGCGCGAAGCTAGTCGACCGCCGTACTATGCTTGACATGCCGGGCGATTGGGCAACTCGGCGACCCGACCGGAACAGGCGGAGGTTTGTGTTGAGAGGTCGAGAGGTCGAGAGGCTGCGAGCGAGAGTGCGAGTCAATCGGGTGTGTGCGTGCTATTTCATGTGGACAGCAATTCAATGAAATAGCTAGCCACACGGTAGATGAGGTTGACTTGTTTATCGTGTGTTCTAGAGAACACAGCTCCTGTCAGCGTTAGTGTCAGTGTTAGAGTCACTGACCTAATTTGAAAGTTTCGCCTCAAGTTCGCTATGTCAACGGCTCATGTGGTTCGAAGCAGGTGGTGATGATTAGAAAGCTTTCCCTCAATCGCACTAGTGCAATAGTAGCTTAGCGTATCTTATCAGAAGGCAACAGCCTCTGGTTGGCTGATTACGCCATCATGCCTCGGACGTATCGGATATAAAATTTCCGTCTGGGGCCGCGGGACTACCTTATTCAACTCATCTCATGCAGTTGAAGAGGTGAGACTCGGTGGTAACTTAGTATTTCTTTACCTCCATTGCATCGCCCAATCGCCTCCTAAGTAAAATCGGCTATATCGTTGACGTTCCCACTAACATACCCGTAGTTATGCTTCTAGGGAGAGAAAACCCGGTCACAATGTGCAACCAATAGAATTTCGAAACGTCAAAGCTCCCGTCTTCTCATAAAAGACCCTGTATCGTAAGCATAAATCGATCTTAAATAATCTGTACTATATTTGAATATATAATATATATACTGCTACAATCATTCTCAATGATGCCTTGGTGATAACGTACATGCCAAAATAAATATAATCATGAAATTAAATTGAGATTTGTCATCCCGGGTACCCCCAACTTTGCACCATACATAAATACAAAAATAAACGCCCTTTCCTTTTAGAAAAGCAAAAAGGAAGGCCGAAACCATACAAAACTCCATCTTTAAATCATCCTATCCTCCAGGCTAGAAATATGTAGGTATCAAGACAACGTTTCGAGAAAGAAGAAAAAAAGGAATAGGGCTTGTATGCACCTTTCAAAATGCACTCGCTCATGCCGTCGTATCAATGCTCTGCCGTGTCATCGTAGGTTTCGTTCTTTACTTCGAGCCCTCAGTCTTCGCTTGGATTGCTTTTCTTTTTGAGCAAGTGCTCCTTCGCTCGGCTCCCGTCTCGGCTCCCGTCCCGTCATTAATCCTACATCGTACTTCCATTTTCGAACCCAGGGTACGGGCCGCCCGTAAACTCAGCCCAGTCCCAGTCAAGCGTCATAGGTAACTGCCAGAGATCCTGCGGCAAAGTCGGCTGAAATCCGGTCGCACCGTTTGCTCCTCCCGCTAATCCTGGTCCGACCCCATTCGTACCCATGCCACCCATCATCGTCGACGGCGACCCTATCGGTTGTCCGAACCCTGTCAACTCTGCAAACGATCCCATATCCGCCGGATCAAACTGTTCCGACGGCCAGCCACCTGTGTCACCACGCGGCGCCGACCCGTTGGACGATGTTGCAGTGTTTATCGGGCTATATCCGTTGGTATTGGCCTGGGAAGTACTATTCGGGGTTGTCGCAGCACTCGCATTGTTTTGCCGATTTTGTTCGCCGTTGAACTTCGGCGAAAGCTGTGCCACTCCTGGATTGCCGTTACCATTGCTGCTATACATATTTGACGTCGGAGTCGCGGCAGATGACGATGGACGAAGTGTCGCGCTAGATACTAAACCGTGACTGGTATTGTCTCTGGAGTGTCTGTTCAGATCGGCTGGTTTCCGTTTCTTCCGTGACGCCGCATCCTTTTCGGCCTTCTCTATCACCACTTTGGCAATACGCTCGAATTCCGCGCAAACGCCAAGCATACGGTACACACCTCCCGTTTCCGCCTCTTGGCCCAGCGTCGACAGGAATGTCACCACTAGGTTCATGAGTCGTGTGTCTGAGCGTGCGCGTGGGTCATTCGGGTTTTGCAGGATGTTCCCGAATAGTGTTACTAATGCTGAAACCGGGAAATAGAGCGCCATCCTATATTCATGAGTTAGCGTAAGAATCTAAAAGTAAAAAGGCATACGTACCAGACACATGAGAAATCACCCTGCGGGATGTACTTCAATAAAGATATCGTGGCTCTGGCAGCGGATGCACATAGTGCAGCTGAAGCGAACACTCTTGGGTTTAAGGGTCTCGCATTTAAGCCTTGTATGGCGTAATTTGCCAATCGACTTGTCCAGAGACCATGATGTATGGACATCCGGTGAATGGTTGTAAGGGCGTTGTAGTAGGAAAAGTGAAGCATAGCAATGTGCAATATTAATGGTGTATGCGACGCTTTTATCTCGTTTTCCGGGCGGTAGTCAATGTCGATACTATCCTTCCAAGTCTCAAGGTCCTTATCAAGTTCTCCTATTGTCTGTAATAATTCACCGTCTGAAAGCTTCGTCGCCTTTGTCGAGTACAGCCTCTTGTAAATTCTGCTCTCGATCACCGCTAATTCGCACATAACACGAAACAGATTCATTTTCCCCTTGCCGTTAGCAAGGGGAATATTGCCTATGTGGTCGGCCGGATCGGCTTCTGGAAGTTCAACGTTCATGTCGTCATCGTCTTGCGCAGGCGGCCGACCTGACCGAAGGCACAGGTCTTTGTCTAGCATGTAAGCAATCCAAAATACTCGTTTCCTCTGCTCGATCTCAATGGGATTCAGGTTGAAGCCGGTGCCACGTTTGTGGAGCCCAATGCTATGTGATGACCTAATAGCAGCTGCAACGAGTAAGAAAGATGGTTGAGGGTTGGGCGTTCCTTGCATAAATAAAGCCATGCCAAGCAAAGCTTGTACACTCAAAAGATCCGTGTTGCGCATAGCTAACTCGCTGAAGACGCCCATCGCGTTTTTTATATATCCCCAGGCTTTTTCATCCTCTTCTTGCGGTACAAGATTACTCATAACGCGAAGACGATGCGCGATGGCGAAAACGCAGTTCAAACTCGCCCACCAGCCGGATCCTTCGTACGGATTGGCCGAGTACTGCCTTTCCACTAAGTGCATGAAAGTGGGTTGATGAAACAGCGGGAAGATGCAGTTAAAGTTCTCAAAATAGTCTTTCAACAGAGACAATGCTTCAGGTTTAGGCGGTAACGGTCGGAAGACAGGGCGGTGAAAGAGATCGGAAAAGACTTCTTGCTTCCACTGAGTCCATTTATGATCGTCGAGCGAGACCTCCGATATCATTCGTTGAAAAGATGTATCGCCTATCCTTTCGTTCACCCACTGAATACCTTTAGGTGAAAATATAGAAAAACCAGAAGAAGATCCTACCAGTCAATTAGCAGCGTTGCTTAACATCGTGCTTTCTTAACTCACCGATATATCTTGTCTCACCGTCCTGGTTTGTCACCAACGAACACATCATTTCTGACAGCGCCTCAACTTCCTCCTCGTTTTTCTCATCTAATAATGGTGGGGAATGGTCCCTCCCAAACTCCCGCTCTCTTATCGGTTCAGGTGATGTTAATGCGCTCTGGGGGGCAGAGTCCAAACCGTCAGCACCAGATGTGGCCTGTGATGGCGAGGTCGGGTTTGAATGCGATGCTTGTGAGGCAATGGATGCATTTTTCTGTTGTTGCTTCTCAGCGAGGCGCCTTTCTAACGTCGCAAGATCTGTCGCTTCGTCGTCTTCTCCTAGGAGGCCTTAAATAGGTCCGTTAGCCTAACTCAGCATTACAGGGTCTATACAGCGCCTGGTAGAACAAGATCCACGCGTCGCTAGAAAGGGGTTCGCGTACCGGATAACCTAAGCAGACTTTCCATACGCCCAAGGCGATTTTCCAGGCCCTCTATGTATTTAGCGCTATAGTGTTCACATGTTAGTCCGTGGTCGTAGAACGGAGAGGCATGATTAGGCCGCAGGAGCATCATACCCTTTCGGGGGACTTCGCTTCTTCTCGACCTGCGTGAAGACGCAATCCGTTTTATAATTTATACAGTGAGTGCAAGCTGGCAGCTTTCCATCGCATTTGATCTTTTTCTTCCGGCACATATCGCATGCCTATGATACACATCACTATCATGTTAGTCACCTAACCAACTCGCCACGTTCAATGCTACCCGTCACGGAGGGCCGCTTGGAAATGGCCGGGAAGCTCACCCTTGCAATTCTCCTCCTCTTTGCCTCATTGACGTCGTCGAGTAATGCGGAGGGATCGAATCCCATCTGAGCCGCGAGCTCCGGGGGCAGTACGGGAAGGCCATCGTGACTATAGGCTCCAAAGATCGGGGGCGGCTGGTTCATCAGCGGCGGAGGGTGCATGCCCGGAATCTGGAAGTTCCCGGGATCAACCCTAATGCGGTCCATGATGTATCGCGAGCACTCGTGTCTTTCTTTGATGCTCTATCTTGTGCCCTATTCAGTGCAGTTCTTATCGTGGCCAGTCGCAGCCGTAGGAGTCCAGTCGTAGTTGTAGGAAAGAGAGGGTAGATTAGGTGAAGCAAAAGTTCTGGGCGAAGGAAGCAAACGATGACATATGCGAGGGGCTTCGATTGATTGCCGTCTGTCAGGGAAATCAAGGAGCTAAGCTAGCATGGAACAAGTGTGGAGGACTGAAAATGAATTCAAAGGGGAAAAAGAGGTACACTACAGCAGACAGCGGCACATCAAAAAATATTGTGACGGCACACCTGACATCGGAATCGGCTTGGGCTACGAGAAGATAGATAGATACTTAGGCTAGAAGAAGTAGGTAGCTAGCCAGACTAAACCGTCTGCCTGTTGATATGTACATACTATAATTGTTGATACCATCTTTAGATCCCGCATGTGCATGGAAAGTACCTAAGTACCTAGGTTAGGCAGTGTACCTACCTACCTAGGTAGGTAGAGTAGACCAATTGCGCCATAGGACTGCTAGTACCCGGGTCGTCACACTACGGTAAAGGTGACAGGTACAACTATAGTGTATACTATCATAGTACTTTTTTATTTTTTTCCCTTCCATTGACCATATTAGAAATCAAACGTGGGTTGGCTGCTCATACCTGCCCTGCCTATTCGTTCGGTAACATGTGCGAAGGGGGGGCTGAGCCGGTTAGACGCCGAGACGAGACAGTACCTAGGTAGTACATACATGTATCCTGTACAGGTAGGTGTAAGCAGGCAGGCTTAGATGGATGGATGGAATGTTTCTTGCGGTCTCGTACTCGGATCGGAGTAGTGTACTATTAGTCTATTAGTCTAGGTATCATTGATAACCCGAACAGCCCGAGAACTTGGCAACTATTAAAAGACCCATGTTGGCGTACTGTAGGTGGTGTATCGGTATCGGTAGCACTACGGCGCCAATTCACGCGACCAGAAAAAGCTACCGGTATTATAGTAATTGTTTCCTACTATAGTATCAACCTACTTGAGTTGCCTACCTCTAGGTACTTTTTATGTCCGGACTGCTATCGGCGCCTACCTACTACCTGTAGACGGGTCTTTGTCGTGAAGCGGCATCTGAGGTACCTAGGTAGTACATGTAGTGTGGGCACCGGTCGAGTGAATGGGAGACCCTGCAGGTTGGGATATTCTCCGATTTTCTGTTCTTGCGAGTGACGACTTCGAAACCCCTTATCCAGACACTGAATGATACCGTCACACGCACAGACCCAGCGAATCAAACTCGGATTACAGGCATGTGTGTATGTACCTATCCTCAGAGTCCACCCCCTCAATATAGGTGAAAAGAGGTCATCCTAAGCACAAATGTGACTAACTACCTGGGTAACTACATAGTATACTATAAAACTGCTACGTAGGGTATCGTGGGGACATAAACACCGACTTGAAATGTTTGAAGTAGTGTGCGAATAAATGAATGAGTGGTAGTGGATATTCGGTTCGGCTGTGGAGGTTATAGTGAGTTTCTTTTCTGTTACCTCTACACATGTACGTTAGGTGCTCTAGTGCAGACTACCTGTAGGTACCTTACCTAGGTAGGTAACCCTTACCCAATTAGCTGGATGGAAGATTCAACCCTTGGAAGTTCGAATTAGGTACCTAGGTAGCTTAGACAATACATACAGGTATGTACTATAGTACCTGGGTAGTGGTGGTTAGCTGCACGTGTACTATGTATATGATATAGGCACCTTGACAAATTATTCGAGAATCGTCTAAGCCACGCGAGATACTCCGTACTCGTCACCAAAATTCCGTTCTCCCTCTGCTTCATTTTCTTCAACATCCGGCGCCAGGAGAAGGAGGCAGGGGCTAATTCAACCAGTAACGTACTAAGGCTGCTGTGGATGTGGTGTGTTGTTTCAATGGACGAAAGATGTCCAGGGATCCCAGCCGCTCCCGGATTCCAGCATGCGCTCAGCACACTACTTATCTAGAACTAGTAAGTCCTGTGCGCGCGCTCAACGGCTGCCCGCCAGGTACACACTGCTCAAAGCGGGTCGCGGCCGTTGGCTAGACTTGGCGATTTGTGAAGCACTGACCGATTACCCAGTTGCGGCATTGAGAGAACAAGAACACGATGAGTGATGGCTCGCTTGATCGCCATCCCTCCGCACAGCGCGCACAGCGGTACCGTGGTGACTGGCGCCCTCGCTTATTCAATGCGGTGCTGTCTGTATGCGGCAAGGACACCGCATAAAGCAGTACAGGGTATCTCTACCATGCACGAGAAATCCTCATGGCAGGATTATCGATTAAGTATTGGGGTACTTTTTTTGGGATTGATTGCAGCCCGAAGGCATTGCATGCACGTTGGCGGCGTTTAGGATCTGCCGCCCGTGCATGTACCTCAATGTACTACGCCCTGTTGCTATGAAAAGAAGACTGCTACCTACCTACATATGTAGCTTTGCTCAGCCTTCCGAATGGCCTCGATGAAAATCATATGATCCTCTATAGTACGAACATTTTGGCGCGGACTTCCCTCTAGTCTCCCTATTGGGCTTATCGAAGTATAATGGGGTTCTGCAACATATTCTGTAGCTAAGTTAGAATCTAGTTGCGCATTGGCAACTATAGTATGAGGCATTCCCATGTCCATATGAAGCGCCGAACTCAACAGCAAAGCTCCGCGTTTCAGGTATCGCGCGGATTGTCATGGGGTTGAATAAAAGCAGGGGAGCCCAAAGCCTCAGATGCTCGGCCTCAGATACCGAGCATCTACACGACCACGCACAAGAGGCCTCAATTTGAGAAGCCAATCAAAATTTAATATGATGTGAATCACCTAATCTGGGAAATTCCATTATTGCTGGCAGAGCCATGTATTAGTACTGTACTATGTATGTCGTGCGGCAGGGATTTGTCACGCCAGGCCAGAGCGATTAGAGATCGGGGGGCTATGTAAGGAAGGTCGGCCAATGTCACCTCGGGTTTCACGACCGTCTCATACTACCCTTCTACCCGGCACTCTATTATGATATGATTTTTAACCGTGGGCGAATGATAACGCCTTTTCAAGCCTGTAAAATTAAGCCTTCACGACATGTCTTAAAGCTACTCGAGTCATCCCAAATGGAACCATGTTTGAATAGTATGCCGATGAAGTTCTGTAGGACGATATGGTGTGCTCTCTGCTTTCGCATAAGATACCCCGGCAACGATCGAGGTATGATAAATTCAGCATGCGGAAACGGAGACACGGCTCGGTCAGTGAGACAGTGGATAATCAAAGCATTACTCCCTTCAATAGATTATGAGGCCTGTAGACCATGCCGTCTCAAATGGCGGATCTTTCACGCTTTGTCGGTTCGAAGCTTCATTATATACAAGAAATTGATCTTTAAAACCAGATCTGGAGTGCAAAGCTTGCCTCCAAATTCTCGCTCCTTTACGACCGAATCCATTCCCATAGAAGCGCCAGATTGCATGCGAAGTAGGAGCATACAGGCAGCGCCCAGAGGATATGCTAATCTCAAATGTCTTCCGTAAATCTAGAGAAGGATACGTGAGATCGTGTCGATCTGTCATGAGGTAGGTGGGAACGGCCCACCGGGTCCGGAGCGAGCGTCGGAGGGTCCAGGGCATGGTCGTCGGAAAACGGGTCGCTGAAAGGACCCCGTGTCTCGACAGCAGTTCGGGCCGGACTCGCATGGAAAACTGGAATGCTGGTCTCTTGCAACATGGGGGCGCCGAGAGCTAATCTTGAGAGGGGCGCTTCACCAAAGAAATTTTGTGAGGCTCGATAGTCGATCGATTGATCGCTTATCCTGGTTGCTCTCGGATCTGTGTAGCCATCACCACCAAACTGTATGACCGGAGGTAATTTTCGGCCAGAGATCTTCGCAAATCCTCGCTCTCCCCCATCCGTTGAAACCGTACTCCTTGAGAAGCGGCCATGGCCCGATAGATTGGCCAACGCTGCAGGAATAGCGAATGGGACCGACCGCCGCCGTTGGGACATATCACCATCACCAGTGGGGGGGCCCCCGCTTCCTCCAGTCGTCATAGCGCCATACCCTCTGTCATTTCCAGACCCTTGTATGAGTTTGGTGCTAGACTGGCGCTTCTTCCATCTAAGAATAACGGCAGCAAGGATCAAGATAATCGCAAGCCCAGATATCGCCCCAACTACGCTCCCAGCAATAGTCGCAGCCGATGCATTGCCCGAATCCGAACCGGAAGCGGAAGCGGAGGTCGAGACAGAATCACCCCCGCTGCCTGTGTCGGTAGGCGAGCCTATTCCATCGCCGCCGTTGGCTGGGGTAGCGTCGGGCTTGGCGGTGCTAGTAGAGTAGGTTACACTAGAAGATGATTCGGACGTCGACGTCTCGAGTGCTGAATGTGTAAATACCGAAGATGAAGAAGACGAAGAAAAAAAAGATGATGAAGAAGACGAAAAAGCCGGAGAAGAAGTAAGTGATGCTTTAGAGCGAGTGCTACTTGTGCTTTCGCCAAATACTGTTACATTTCCGTCGCTTGCAGTAGTAGTAAATGAATGAAGAGAAACGGTCGAGTTGCTAGAAGCCGAAGATGAAGATGAAAGAGCTACAGATGTGTTAGAATAGACTATAATGTGTTGAGGTGCACTGATTATACGGACTGGAATTGGATAGGCCACTTATTGAGGGAAAGACTGGGGCCGCAGACAAATGAGTGGACGTAATAGGCGCATAAGATAACGTGGGAAACGTGGTAGGCATAGAAGATCCCGAAGGTGTTACAGTCGATTCTTCTACGACTGACGAGGAGGATGATGACGGGCCTGCAACACCATTTCCGTCGTCGCTAGCACTGCTGGTCGAAGTTGTATCCTGGAGATATGTGGATGATGAAGGTTGGTCGGTGGTACCGGCGACAATTGACTCTGTGGAACTGCTGGTGACTCCTACGGGCGTAGCCGAGTAATCGTGCGGCAGGGTCCTAATTATAGTCGAACCGCTCACATCAGTTACTTGAAGAACGGAGATGGTTTCGACGATGACGACGACGTCTGAGGCGTTCTGCAAACCATCATCCGAAGTATCGCGCCTGTCAACCTTCCTGTCTCTCTGAGAACGAACGTGGTGGATGTGCTGGTGGTTGTGCTGATGCGAAGAATGGACGTTGCGATAATGAAGGTGAGTGTGTCGTCGTGGCTGTTCTTGTGGTTGTTCTTGGTGTTGCCGACCGAGGTCCCGGGCCTGAGGGAGTGAAGACCCAGAAACCTGATCGGTCATCGCGCTGCGTGGCGGTGTGAAATGGGGAATACGAGGTGCTCTCTCGATAGATATGCTCGATAATCTGGGCGGCGTCTGCTGACTCGCTGGAAGTTGGTATAACGAATGCGCTAGGTTGTCGATCGTGCGGGGACTTCCATTATCATTACCACCCTCTCAGTCTGAATTTTCGTCTCTTCTCTTTGTTCGCGGTCGCGTCGTCTCTACCTGTTCCTCATCGTTGATGTTGTCGGCGAGAGTCTGGTACCGGACATCCACACCTGGAGGTCGACGGGGCTAGAAAGGGAGAAAGAAGGAAGCAAAAGGGATTAAGCTTTGGTAAAGGACCATGTCTATAATAATAACACGGCACTAATACGACACTACCCTATCGAGACCACCCAGAACCACATCCCTATACCACTACGCCCGATATAGAACCAATTTTTAAAATGAGCAAACGCCCCTTCGGCCCCTTCCAAACAGTGGGACATACGTCGTGTCCAAGCCTTAGTGTAGGTAGTGTGTTGTGTGTGTGGTGCGTGGTGTGTGTGTGTGCGTGTGTCCGCCCTTTGACTTACCTACCTACCTAGACCCTCCCCGGCGGGCTGTACTGGGCAGGCAACTGGACAACCTATAAGTCAGGGCTGTCCAGGGCCAAGTTAGCTACCCAGGGCAGAAGCCAGGGCTAATGCCAGGGAGACCTAGTAGCTCCCGAAATCTACCCATACTAAGCACACTATTCCGTACACTAGTGGTGCGCAAACAGGCCCTGGAAAAGGCCTGAACAGAGCCTGGAATGGTTGTAATTGGTATTCCGGGCCGCGATCGCTATCTTGCAACTCATCTCGCTTGTTCTGAACGTCCGTACATCTGGGGATAATTCCTACAGGGGGCGGGATACGCACGTCCAATCAGAGAACATCACCTTGCCCGTTTTATCAACTCGGTGCAACCATGACCAGGACCACCTTGTTTCCTTCTCCCATGTACAAGAATGAATAGCGTGTGAATTGCGTGTTGTTTCGCAAGATCTCTCTCGTCTTGAACACAACTCCTCCAACGTCTCTACCCCCTATTTCCCCTTTACGAGGCGTTAAAAAAAAAAACCAAAAAAAAACTATACGCATATCACTGCTACCCATCTGTTTGTCTGTTCTCGTCGCTCTCTTCAACCCGCTACGTCTACACTCCCAGGTAAGTATCAAGGCACCATGCAGGAACGTCCGCCAGCGCCAGCGGCGTAGTAAGACTTGGCGTGGGGGATAATTGCATGCGCAGCAGGCTTATACGAGACATGACGATCTCGTATTTCTCCAGGCAGAGATGACTTGTGAGAGTCCAGCCACGATAACACAAACGCATTTCTCCGTCGGCCACGTGAATTCGTAGTACACGAACATGCTCAACTCATCAATTCGAGACTTAAAAAATATCGTGTCTGGTCGTGGGTTGGGTATATGTGGAACTCGAGGCACTAGATGTGAGCCGGATATTTTTCCTGAAACGCCTGAACAACCGGCCCTAATGAACATCGCGCACAGGCCCCAGAGCATGTGGATTCGCTCATTTACCATCGCTGTTCTCACAGTCTTGGCCATCTTCATTTAGGTTGATCGTCGGCTACACGTGCGTCATGATCAGCAGTCGAAACCAAACTACACTATGAATGCGCCGTTCAGAGATTTAGTAGGAATATCTCCGGCTTACAACGCCTGTACATAAATGCTAGAGTTAACACTGGTTGGTGGAAGTATTCTTGGCATTACCATGGTAATTATATTGTGGTATTCAGATGGTGCATCTCCACAACCAGCCAACCAGCCAACCAACACGTCAAGACCTCCAGTCTTGATGGAGGGAGACTAAACAGCTTCTTGAAACTCCGATTGAAGCTGGCAACTAATGCACTAGCGTACATGAATCAAGTTCAATCAGCCAGTAATAATTCCAAAGTGTCTAGCCCTTGCAGCCGTCCAAATCGAGTGCATGTTTTTAATAAGCTAAAAGCAAACAACTTCTTAGGACTCGGGAATTATAGTAAGGCTGATTAGAAGCGTCTATGTATCTTCGGGCCGTATTTCAGTCGTCGCTATACAAGTAAAAAGCCGGAACTTGATTGGGAGACACCGATGCATAGAATTAGGCAATGGTAGGTCACACGCTCTCTCGTACAAAATACCACCCACGGACAAGATGGACGTCAGTATGTTGTAACTCTGGCAAATATCCTCCTGGATTGTGGAGAAAGAGCTCAGGAATGATAATTGAGTCGACAGCCTTTGTTGGGTATCATAAGATATCGTAAAGCAACAGCCTCCCACACTTCCCATTCCACTCAAGAAGAAGATATAAACATAAACACCAGTAACTCCAATTAATGCCCAGATATAACAGAGTCTCACGCGAAGGCCACCCTCTTCTTCTTAGCCTTTGCATTCGTACCCGCCAATACGGCGTCCGAGATGCCGTCTTTGTCATCATCGCCAGGCGTCTTATTCCGCTTCCTCTTTTTACGTAGCGAATCTTTCGTTTCATCAAGCCTAGCCTTCTTCTCCTCTTCTTTCTTCTCGGCCTCGACACGGCGCGCCTCCCGGATCTCCTCCATCTGTCGCGCCTTGATCATCTTAGACTCGATCTGGCCTTCTTTCTCGGCTTGTACCATGGCGAGGATTGTGGACATGCTCTCCTATTGTACAATTGTAAGCTTCTGTACCAATTTCGTTGGGGGCCCCGTGAGGCCGCGGCATGATCGTAAATGTTGCAACGTACCTTGTCGTCGACAAAGACCTTGCCCTTCTTTTTACCCTTCGGCTTTGTGACGCCGACGGGCGTGATCATATTCAACTGGGGGATTCCCAGCTCCTTCTCAGTGTAAATCTTCTTCTTTTTCTTTTTCAGTAAATCGGCCATCGTTCGGCCTTTCACCTGCTTTCCCAAGGGCGCGGACGTGGGTTTCTTCGACTTGGAGACGCCATCTGAAGGGCCGGACTTAGACGACTTGCTCGAGGCTGTTCCGGACTTGTTTACGGCATGTTTATTCTTAATCGTTCTGGTTCTTTGCTGCGCCATCGTGTATGCGTATAAGTATCCACTGGCGTGGAAATGTAAGCAATGATCGTTGTCGCGGTTGTTGAGAGATTGAAGCTCTAGAAAATATTTTGGGACAGAGAGCACTTATCGATAACATTAGCACTCCACTACCATCGTACTAAATAGCTTGGCAGGTAGGCGGGGCTATAGTGGATACAGGCGATAACCAAGCAGAAAGATCCGGAGCCCAGATAGAGCAACTCAACTCGGCACCTAAACAAGGGACTATATTCTCAATTACAGAAATGCCCGTTTGCTGGTTGGTCAATTGTCGTCTAGCCTGGTTTGCCGCCTGGTCATTAAGACCGATACTCGGAATAGAAACCTAAAAAGTGAAGAGGTTCACAGAGGCAACAAACCGCCGACTTTGTATTGTAGACGACTTACCTATCTTTACCCAGTGAACCCCCCAACGCTCACTAAAGGTACCTACTTAGGTAGTTTTGGCCCTCCATTTCAAATTTAAAGGAAATATTGAAAAACGCAATGGGATCCACGACAAACCCTCGCTGGGCCGCCCTCGCTCGGGACACCAACGAGACCAAGATCCAGCTGGCGCTGAACCTGGACGGAGGTGCATTCCCACCTGATACAGATGTGAGGCTCAAGGCTGCGACAGAGGAAGGCCATGCCAGCCAAGCCAGCAAATCCCAGACCATCAGTATCAACACTGGCATCGGCTTCCTAGACCACATGCTGCATGCCCTGGCGAAGCACTCCGGCTGGAGTCTGGTGCTGGCGTGCAAGGGCGATTTACATAGTACGTTTACAACTGTCATTTTTCACTTTTAAAGGACGAGCTCTTCCCGCGTTTTACCACATTCCGTTGGCTGCTAGGAGCAGAGCCTTGAGACCTAAAGCAGTAGTAAGAAAGGACAAGCGAAAATCCGACAAGAATAACCTAAACAAGCAGGCAACCAATGCTAACAAAACCCCAATAGTCGATGATCACCACACAGCCGAAGACGTCTGTCTAGCACTAGGATACGCATTCGCATCAGCGCTAGGCTCAGCGTCAGGCCTGGCGCGCTTCGGGTTCGCCTATGCGCCCCTTGACGAAGCCCTTTCGAGGGCCGTCGTGGACCTTTCCAACCGGCCCTACTGCGTGACGGACCTCGGCCTCAAGCGCGAGAAGATCGGTGACCTCAGCACCGAGATGATACCGCACTGCTTCCAGAGTTTCGCGCAGGCCGCGCGGATCACGTTGCACGTTGACTGTCTCCGGGGTGAGAATGATCACCACCGCGCCGAGAGCGCCTTCAAGGCCCTCGCTGTCGCCGTTCGCAATGCGACGGCACGGGTCCCCGGTAAGGAGGGAGAGGTCCCGAGTACGAAGGGCACATTAAGTGTATAATAACGAAAAACAAAATCGAGTCGTTAAGTATAGAGGCCAAAAAAATAGAAATCTTGAAACAGAAAAGAGGGAACATATCCATTCAATGTCTGGGTCAAATGATGTTATTCGGCGAACACAACTTGCGAATTACACAGGCGCTAAGGCCGTAATGAGCACATATCTAAGTATTACAACCGACGAAAACCAACGTAATATGGATCATATTTTATATCGTTGAACATTATTACTAGCATTAATTAGACCGATATTGTATTCTGTATATACAATTTTTTGCAGCCATACATTTCTCATTTACAAGTCATAACAAGCCGTATATAACAGCTATCCAAATATTTGTGCGAGGTATCAACGTTATCCAATCTCCCACACTGTTATCCTACACGAGTCATGCAAAGGTAATATCGCCATTCATTCAACCGCCCTCCGATTTTCTTAGCGGGTGTACGTGCCATCGCCGTAGTGTTGTTGTTGCTGCCCAGCAGCTGGGTAGGAGGTTCTCTCGGGATAAGCGGTTTGGCCGTCATGTTGGAAGCCAGACTCGCCGTACTTGTTGTACTGGGGGCCAGCAGCGGTGCTCTCAGTATTATAGCTGGGCCGAAGCTGATCAGGCTGGGTGTCTGTATGATGTAAGTGTTAATTGCTATTCTCACAAACGAATATACGTATACGCGCGCAGAGGTTGGGCAAACCCGCCCGTACAATTTGATCCGAAAATTGCTACTTTCAAGTAAGAAAAGAATGCTAAGGATTACATACGTTCAGGTAGAGTATTAGGGTTAATTGCTTCCTCCTCGGAACCCTTGCTTCGGCGGAATCGGCTGAAGAAGCCCCGCTTAGCATAGCCAGAGGTGTAGCCGTTGGCAGGGCTAGGGCCGAAGCGGCGCTCCTTGCGACGATGGCGGACAAGGGCTATCTCGAGGAAGGCCGAGATCAGGAAGAAGACACTGGTAATTGGGTAAGTCTCAAGTCTCAGAATCGGTAGTAATTTTAAAGGCTAAAGGGGTTGAATTATCGTACTCACATTGCAATAATTGAAACTGCTAGGACAGCGCTGTGCATTTGGCAGATCTGGTGATAACTGGGCAATCCGGACCCAAGGCGATCGGATGCTGAGTGTCTGCCGAAGATAGTACTGACGGTACCCCTGCATGAACTAGCACCTCCTCGGTTGGCTTGCGCAACGTAGATAAAGGCACCTATGAAGGCAACGTCGAGAACGAGTGCGATGCCCGATGCAAACGGATGGCCGGCGACACAGCAAAGCAGCAGCAGGCCGGCTAGTGTGTATAGAACGCCTATGCCCGCTATGCCTTCAACCGCTTTTGACCATGTCGGGATATTGTAATTGTGTCGCGAGGCGACGGCGAGGAAGTATGAGAAGAGGGCTAACGCCACTGCGCAACTGAGGAACTGTATGCCGCGGACAAACCACTGTACGGCCTTTAGGGCCAACCCTGATTTGGCTCCCATGTTGCGGTGTTTGTGCAATGTGATTGTACTCGTATAATGGGAGGTACAGTGATCGTTGTGTTCGATTCGGGATGTTGTGGGATGGTGATAGACCGGATCCTACGAGAATCAAAGCTTGGAAATGTAACAACTAGATATGAGATGGTGTAGGGGAGGGCGGCGATGGGGGAGTACGTGGAAGATGTATTAAAAGCCGGAAGAACGGCAGAGGAGTGGGCGTTCAAAACAGTCGATCATAGACCACATACACAGTAGCGCAAATCAGGGATCATAATTTTATTTGCCGTAAGCCATGTCTGGCCATGGTGACTTTGCGGACTACTTTGCAGCGGTCCAATATTTCTGTTATTAGCACAGCAGAAAAGCTCAGGGAGCCGAGGGAGCCCAGCTGTTCGTCTACGGTTGGCCTCGGAAGATAGACTTCGATCGGCTTCGTCGATGACGAACGATCAGGCTCAAAGCCACCCTCCAACTCGCTAGCTTCGAGGGCGTCTGTGAGCGTCTGTCGAGTGTCAGACGCAATGGTGGCTTTGCTTCTGCACCCGGCTACCCGCAAGCGGCCATCCCATGACATCAAAGTACCGACACTAACGAGTCAGCCAGCCCCCCGATTTGCTAGGCTTGGGGCAAAGCCACACGCCCACGTCACTCCTTATATAGCTCCTACAGGCAGCCAAGCCAGAGCGCCAAGAGACCCTGGATTTTGTTTGCTTAAGCCACAGTGTAGGAGGTAGCTAGGAGGAAGCTTCCGGAGGAGGTAGGTAGGGTACCTAGGTAGTTAAATGGACAGTTCAGCATGTGAACCATGCATAAGCGCGTGTGTACCAAAGAGCGGAAAACAGAGGTCGTCTTGGCATATACAGAATGCCCTCCTAGATAGTCATCTACAGTTTATGTTGAAACGTGGGTCTTGGTTGGCCCTGGTTGACTCTAGAGCGTGCAGACTGTGCTTAAGGTTTAACTCCTGAAGTGAAATGCTAGCGAATACAGAGCGACAAGCATATGTATGATATAATAGATGCTTGATGTTGGCTTGAAATAGATTACCTATAAAGTTTACATCATAGCATGATGAATGTCGGCCGATTGGACTGTGTGTTGTGTCTCTAATTATGCGTAGGTCCGACTTCCCTCCACATCGTTGTCGCGCACGCTATCTCCGGGCATTTTGTCTGGTCGTTGTTGTCCGTGAAGGTAGTTTGCAACTAAACTACCTAGGTAGCCCGCGCCCTCTCGAATGCCCTAAGCAGTTTTCACGGTGCTTCTGGGGATATAGACTGCTCTGGAAAACAATGTCATATTCCCGGCTCAAGCTTCGTACCAATCGCATGCTAGTCATATTCTTGGTTGGGGATGGGTGAGCTAAGGGGATCTTGCATGATGGCTTAAAGCGCAGTATTAGTGGATCTGGGCATTTTCGCGGAGTTGACTAGGTATCGGTCCTGAAGGATACTCTTTTCTAGGCCCCTATACCGTTGCTTGAGGAGAAATTGGCAAGTGAGTTGTGGGCAACAAAGCCTTATCGTTTCGATTTCCCCTTTGCCTTTGCGGCCTTTTCTTTGTCTACAGACGTTTTAATAATGTCGTGCAGATCCCCATTCCTCCTGGCAAGTAGTAGGACATCGTCGGTGGTGATAGTCGACCGCCCTGCATGACGACTGAAGCTTTCCAGGTCGTTTGCAACGTTTTCTGACCATTCATTAATCATCGGAAGACACGTTGGTGAGCATCAAGACAGTATACCAATTTGAGTCCACACCATTTCTGTCAAAGCACCAATGAATTGGGGAGTTACGTTGCGGTTTCTGCGCAGTGTCTCCTCATCCACCATTTTGCCCACTGCGAACCACAATGCAGCCTTCAGCCTCTGATGACACAGGACGCACCGTCAGTGCGAAAACTCTCACTTGTGATGTGGGCTGTTGCCATTTTTTGCTTACTTACCTCCTGAACATCTTCATCAGACTGATCGGCCATTGGTGGGGGGTTCACTTTGTTTCTACAAAGTATAGGACTCGCCGTATTACTAGTAGTTGGTGAAAGCTGGTCAGAGCTAGGTAATCCGTGAATGACACGCGACGAACGCGTCGAGATAGAAATGGTGGGGTCAATGATTTAGTCAGGTAGACTAGATACTGCCCGATGAGCTCGAGCTTTCAGGTAAGCTGAGCGCTGAAGGCACGCGCTGAAGCTACCTAAGGTATCTACCTATGATACCTCTACCTACCTAAGTCTAGGTAGGTAGATAAGAATACCTACCTACCTAACCTAGGTAGAAAGAAGCTGGGCCTAGCCTCTGTTGCGGGGCCGCAGTGCCGACCGGTTTTTGTTTTATCCCTCGTTCTCGTTCGCAAAACTCAAAGCTTACAACATCTCGCCAGCATCCCATTTTACCTCTCACCCTATCATTCTTCTTGTATTCTGTTTCTATAACTGCCCGATACTAATTTCCCTAATATCCTACATATTTATCTATATTTACCACACGGTAAAACCTTGACTATCAATTCGTAATAACAAGTACCACTACGCGACAAATCACCTATTCGCCTCTTCCAATCACTGTCTCCCGACTTTCCGGGAAAAAAAAAGGAAAAAATTGGCCAACGCAACCATGGCGGATGAACTCACCGACCTCTTCACTCACTTGGGTGAGTCAGTATGGAGCTTGGTCACCTTAATCTCGAACCGCATGACCACCAATGTTAGCTCCTCTATCACCAACATGACGGCGCAGCAGTGGATTCGTCTTATCGCCATTGTTGGTGCTTATGCGCTCTTACGCCCCTATATCATAAAGCTGGGCGCGAAACACCAAGAGAAGCAATTTGAGAAGGCCCAACAAGAGGTTGCCGAGATCTCTCCCAACGAGCTACGCGGCGAACTTGGCATCCCTGACGAGAGCGATGACGATGACGAGGTACAAGGCGAGACGACAGCGGCCGATTGGGGCAAGAAGGCACGAAAACGACAACGGAACATGATCAAACAGCTTCTCGATGCCGAGGAACAGCGGTTACAAGAGACGTTCGACGAACAGGAGGACAAGGATATAGAAGAGTTTCTCGTCGAATAGCGTTCCTTTAAGGACTAAAAGAAAAGGTCTTGGCCAACCATATCAAAACAACATTGCCAACTTCGGTCAGCAACGGCATATACCGAATGCCTGCACTGATTTTCCACTAGCATCATGTGTCCCGGTGGTTTGGTGAGCTGCAGGGTTAGAAAAGTACTGTCCTGCCATTCATGCGTCGGTGAGATGAGACCCGTTGTGTTTAAAATACGCCAGCGTGACAAGTCATAAGAGCGAAATTCGGTGCCTCCGGAGTTGCTCGGAGTGCGTGTTGTGTCATCTCGTATGCGCCGTCTTTAACCGTCTCTTGCTTGGTATTTGCTGCTGACCTGGCACCCGACAGGTGAATTTCGAGTTTTATGCGGACGTACACGTTACGGTGGCAAGATGCGTACGATTCATACGTATTAATAACCTTAGGGCGCATCTCGACATATTCTTTTTTCGACCTTGGCGTGATACGTGTAGACTTACCTACCTGCCTACTGAAGCAAGTATGTCGATGGTTTAATATTGAGTAGACACGGTCGAGAATGATGCTTATCGTTACACCCTTGCCCCCCCCCCCCCCCCCCCCCACAAATGAAGAAGGTCTGCACTGTCCAAAGCCGTAGCCCACCCACACCAAATTAAGTATGGGTCTGACTAGGATTCCAACGACCACATCGAAAATCTAGGAAATCGCAGCCGCTCTCTTGATACACGTATAGGTTTCGGGGGTGACTTGGACGTTCCAGAATCCTGTAACTGGGCTAGCTGTACGACTCCCGGCTATTTTAACATATCTCTATTCTCCTAATGAGGCTGTTGACGCAGTAGCTTGTACAAACGGATGACCCTGCAATGGTCTGCTCTGCTGGCATGTTAGGGGCTGGGACTAGTGCACAACTACCTGGAGATGCCCCCGAAGGCTGTGGGATCGATGAACAGGTAACCGTTCGTTCTGCACTTCTTCGCGGATCGGAGATTGGCGGCGAACTTCGACCGCGGCGCAAGGGACCGACCCTTACTCGACTAAACTGCCTAGCGCTAATCATAGGTCTGCAAGTTGGGTCTGGTATTTTCTCAGCACCCAGTCTGATTGCCCAGCAGGTCCGTTCCCCTGCAGAGGCCGTAGGTGTTTTTGTCGTGGCAGGTTTGCTTGTTTGGACCGGTGCGGCCTCGTTTGTCGAGCTGGGACTGCTTGTTCCTTCCAATGGAGGGATCCAGGACTATTTACGAGCCAGCTGGGGTGATTATCCAGGTTACTTGTTTTCTTGGATATGGGTTGGTGTAGCAAGGCCCGCCGGTAACGCGGTCATATCTACCATCTTTGCAGATTACCTGCTCAAAGCTTTACGACCGGCCGATCCGATTTCGTCATGGCCCTCCAAGATTGTAGCGCTCGGTTGTGTAGCCTCACTAACGGCCATCAACTGTCTCGGTGCGACAGCAGGAGCAAAGGCCGCTAACATATTTATGATACTTAAACTTGCTACTCTTGGAAGTATTATTGCCATTGGGTTCACAACCTACGTGTTCGGGTACGGGGACGGGGTACCGGCTTCGCATGCCGGTTGGTTTGGATGGGATCAAGCAGGTCACGATGAGCCAGATTTATGGGGTTACCTCGGCAACATCTCCGCGGCCGTGTTTACGGCTCTTTTCTGCTATGGGGGCTGGGAGAATGCGAGTTTCGTCGCAGGAGATATGGATAATCCTGTCAAGGACCTTCCGATAGCCATCAATGGGGCGATGGCGCTGGTGATAATCGGATTCTTCTTGATGAATGCAAGCCTATACATCTGTCTACCTTTTGATGTGATTAGAGAAAGCAAAACAGTGGCGGTGGTGAGTTGCTGACTTGGGTCGGCAGGGACCGATGTGTACAGCTAAGCTAATGGGGCGACAGGAGTTTGCAAATCGAACAATCGGAGCATGGGGTGGCCTCATATTCACCATTGGGGTGGCTATATCAGCTATGGGTGCTTCTAATGCGAATATATTTGCCGTTGCGAAGGTCACTGTTGCAGCCTCGCAGCGTGCTTATTTTCCTCCGATATTAGCAAATCTGCACTGCCGTACCGCCCAAGAAGAGACATCCTACTTTCGCCGGGCGTTAGCTTGGCCGTTTCGGTTGCCTGTTCTGGCCTGGGTAAGGCTGACACGTAGACTACGATGGGAGTACTCCACGCCCGTGTACGTTTCACCCAGGGCCTCGACGTCGCGCCTAGAGATGACTCACTTATTTTCCGTCCTAATCCATCGACAGATTTGCACTACTTTTAAACGGCGCCCTCACATCGTTCTTTATCCTGGTTGGTAACCTTACCGGACTAATTGCTCTAATAGGTGATATACCCCCTTCCCCTCTCCTCTGGGCTCGTGATATGTATGTTGCGACTAATATAGTACTAGAGATGATGAAGTATTTTTGTTACATGATGTCAGTTCTAGGCATATTCATCCTCAGGCAAAGAGTGGACAAACAGTTACCAACCGGATCTCATCCTACGTACAGGACGTACAAGACATGGGTGGGAAACCCAATCATATTCTCGTCCGTCAGCAGCTTGTTGATTATCAGAGGAGCACTCTCTGTACTGCCTCTCACACCCGTGATTTTTTCTATTAGCATTCTCATCTTAGCTATGCTCTATAGAAGGGTTGCTTCCCACGCTAGCGAGTCACCTCTTCTCGCCTAGAAAGGAAGCTAGGGTATTTCTCCTATTTCTCCTATTCTCCGGTAGTTACACAAGTTACTTACCATCGAGGCAACACTAACACGCACTTTGTGAACCCAACTTGGAGGTTGCCTAGCTGCGGCTTAGGATGAGAAATGCCACAAGGAGAATTTCCCACCGCGCATTTCCAGGCCCCCCGAGCCCGTCAGTGGTCCCAATGCTGTGGTAGTCCATAGTATGTTGTACATCGTAGGCTTCCGCACGCGGCGGACTACCTCCCCATTGACGAAGGAAACATCCTGTACGGTGATCAAGGGCCCATTCCTCCGAGGCTCTTGATATGCTTATCTGTAAATATGATGCCGTGCCACTTTGGGTACCAAGACGGTCCCACCAGAGTTGAGTTGCACCTTTAGCGTGCAAAGCTGTCCTACCGGTCTGTTCGCGAGGTCTAGCTTCTAGAGCTTGAGTCTAGACCGGCTTGAACGTGGAAATTCGTTAGGATATCCACAACCTTGCGGCACGCGAGAGTCAGCGTTCCCTCTTTGATCTTATGTGACAACGCATCAAGTTCGTCATGATGCGGTATCTCCGATTGCTAAGCCTACCCCTTCATGTGAGTTCGATAACGGATATTTGAATCCGGGCGCACACTCGGCTTGACACTGTTCCCCAACGCCATTAGACCCTCATTATTGCGTCGATAAGATGGGAAACTGCATGTAGCATATGCCTACTGCAGAGGTTTCCTCGTTCGTGGTGTGATCGTCGTCTCTATGGCAAGATTCTGGACCGTGGCTACTAGTATCGATAAACTGGCACTGCGCCTAGCAACGGTGGGCCACGTTGTCTTTTAGTACCAGTTAATAAACGGCATCGACGGCGAGTTGTCAAGACAAGGGATAGTCATGCATGCAACGGGTAGCCGCGCATGCTGCGCAACGCATCATTTCCCTTGAACTAACATCACGGGCGCCAAAGTCACACCAAGAGCTACGAGAAAGCATGGCGCTCTGTCGTACTTAAGCTCCAATTTGCAATTCGGACCACACCATACTAGCATGTTTGCGGTAGACACCGCCCAATTTGTATTCGGATGGGGGCCCCGATGCTTAACATGGTGACATGGTGACAGCGGCACCAACGCCAACACCAGGGGTGCGAGATAAGAAACAATCTGCAGCGAAGTCGCCTATGCAATATCGGGCGTCACAAACATCGATGATCCTAGGACGAAGCCGAGCACACGAGGCTAGAGGCAAAACAGCACTCGAGCTCCAAGAAGGGGTACATGTGATACGTACATAAGCTCGTAATGCGATGACACGCGTATCTATGTCGATGGGCTTTGACAACAGCTCGCAGATGGACCCTGGTTTGGGTGGTTCAGCTCGCAGCTCCTCCGCATACTCCTCACACAAGAGGTGCGGCCATTAATGCAGACCCCTCTTTGCCTCGTCAACGTGTAAAAGGCATTAATAATAAGCATCGGCTCAAGGACTGGCCACTTTGCTGGGTGATGGAGGAGGGAAGGAGGAGATTCTTGCTCATCATGGACATGGTGGGCGCCATGCTCCGATCGCACAACTGATAAAAGCATCTATCCAGAATGTGTAACAACAACAACAATAACAGCCAGTTGGCCCGGATTCGTGCAAAGGTCGAAGCTAATAGGTTGGTTAGTGGCTACAGCCGTGAACAGGCTTGACTTTTATCAGCCTACCTGATAGCTATGTGTATTTGTGAATCTAATTACTCAGAACACTTCAAAAAAACGTCATCTCCTGTTTCATTTACGTTTATATTTCTACGTAAGAAGAGTATTTGACTCTCGGATGCCTTCATTCTCTTCTTGTACTTCTATTATATACCTTTATGATCATATCATTCATACATACATTTAGTTGTTTTGTTTAGAGAACAGGTCCATCCCAATACAAAAAGTCAAGCAAAGACCAAAGACCTTGCGGATCCGGACGGCGTGGACTTTTGGGTGGGCACTTCCAGCCCTGCTACGACACTACTTCATGCCCCTGTCCCTGCATCCCCCACTCCAGCCAAGAATTGTCCACGGTACCTAGGTACGTATTCGTCGTACCAGATACCTACGTCAAGGCAGGCCCCGCGATCAGGATAAATCTCCCTACTACCTTCTAAGTAGGTAAACAGGAACCGTCTCGGCGAGCTTTCTACGTAGTTCTATAAAGCCGCCTTTTGCTGATTTCACTTCTTTCGCTTCCTCGCAGTCGGGCAAAAGACATTCGTCGCCTCTTTCTCTCCTGCGCCTCTGTTTCGCCTCGCTGCAATTTGCACTTCTATTGGATAATAGCATTGGCGGCTTAGCCGTTACTAGAGAATAGTTATTGAGGCTGTGTATGAAGAACGAGAAGCTGAGCGCCTAAGCGGCACATATCCTCCGGCGCCCAGATGCGATGCCCTGATCCCGTTCTTCAATCCCCATCTGTAAACTGCGCGAATATGGGCGACTTTGATGTCGAGACCTTGTTGCAAAAGGGCTACTGGCCAAATTCGAGGGCCAGAAGCCCAGATCCAAGAAGGTGAGTACTCGACGTCGGACAACTCTGGATCGGGCGCGCGCGATCTGTCCGGGCATCAGGCGGGGCTGACATGTCTTTTTTGCATTTTACAGCATCTCAGATACACAACCCAGATCGACCTACTTCTTTCAAGACGAGCAAGCGATTCCAAGAAGAATGCCTTACCATATTAACCCCCGGAAACCTCCACCACCAAGCGTTGAGGATGAAAACGATGCGCTTGCGAAGGAGGCCGGGTCAGTTGTCTCTAGTGTGCCGTCTGAAGAACCACCAAATCGGGGTGACCCCGACCAATACCCAATACTACTACCAGTGGATGAGCAGATACACCAACACAACCCCGAGAGGCGGTTCGTGCTTGTGTCTAATCCTCAAGACACCTCATCCGACGTGTCTGGCTCGGAAAAGAAATCAGACCGGAGTCGCAGGTCACCCGAACGATTGGTAGAGCAAGTGTCAGAGCCGGACTTCTATGAAGCCAACACTTGCCGCAAGTATGTGTCGCCTCATTCTCGTGAGGAGAAGACTAGCAGAAAGAAGGAGGCGCGGCTAGAAGGCGACCATCGCCGTAGTCGGCCCGGAGACCTCCCTCCTATAATAACCGATGGTGGGGGTGAAGGGCGGCCACATGATACTCGACGAGCGAAGCCGACGCCGCGAACTGATGGTCGCGGTGAGGAATACTTCTCTCCTCGTGTCTCCTCGGCAAGCTCTCGAACCCCCCGTGAGCGGTTGTTGACACCCGAGGTCATCGAACATGCGACGAATGGGCGTGATAGGTCATATTACAGAGGCGGATCGAGCCCAGATCCCCAGAGCCGCAATCGTCCAGCTCCACAGAGTGATCAATATAGCCGGAATTTTGCGAACGACCGCAAGTATAAGGATAGAGAATCTAAATCCGCTCATTCGTCTAGCCCTACAACCCAGAGACGGCGCACATCAGAACTTCCAAAGTACACGAGGCGTGATTCAAAAGAGAGTTACGTGCCGCCGCGTCAGTTTGCCGACCAGCCATCTTCCAGGTCCGATGTGGAGGTCCCGTTTTCAACACCTTCTCAGTCAGACCGCGACTCTAGTTCGCAGCACTCCTCGAGTTCCAAGCCCCCACAAGTTCCACCACACCTAAATGATACGTTCTACTCTAGTGAAGATGAGTCGCTACCACATACTGATCCTCGCCGAAGAAAATCAGCTCTGCCGGCGGGCAAGACCGAGTACCTGACCACACCTATGGAATCACGGGGCTCAAGTCGACGGAAATCCAGGGGCCAATCACCATTACCATCGCCGCAGCCATCTCAGACCTCCCTTTCAGATCCATACTCAAGCTCTTCAAGTTCTCGTAGCTCAACATTTCCAAGAGAATCGGTATCTTCTCGCGATGGAGACGGCGTAGGACGGCCCCCGCCTCGCACCTCCTCTTCGAGAGGATCCTTTACTACACCTCGGAACGCCATACCGGCAGCAGCGGCGGCAGCGGGTGCGGCGGCGGCAGCAACAGTAAGATCGTCTGCCTCAAATCCAAATGTACCAGTCGAGCCCCGTATATCCCCAATCGCCCCTCCGCCTCCACCAAGGGCAAGCTTCATCGTAGACCCGAGGGTGCAACCTCCAACTCCATCCACTTCCATCCCAACTCAACCAACATGGCCACCACCCAGGTTCGAGCCCCCTCCTCAGAATAGCGCGAGCTTCACTCCACCTATCAGCTCCTATAGACGCTATTCAACCGAAGTGCAAACTGGCGAGCTCCCAGATATCCCGCACTGTCCCCGCACGCGTGAAGAGGCGGGGCACATGGACTGGTTAACGCTGCCGCGATGCGATAACTTCAATATCTGTCCGTCGTGCTACAACGCCAACTTCGCATCAACCGAGTTTGCGCACAACTTCGTGCTGATGCCGTTCCGCCCGCGTGAGCGACCACTAGCTTGTGACTTCGGCAAGTCAGAGTTCTACCGCATCGCATGGCTTTTCACACGCAAATACGGGAAAAACGATCTCAACTTTTTGCATAACTTAACCAAGATTGCAGCCCAGACCAAGCCGTGCACAGGACATCGCGAGGTATCGCGCATCTGGTACTCGATCATGGACCCGAGCACCAGGCGGCTCATTGAGGAGTTCACGGTGTGCCCTGCGTGCGCCAAAGCCGTCGAGACGCTGCTGCCGAGCTTAACGGGGCTGTTCGTACCCCTCGACTCGCCTGCTGAGCCGGTGCGCGGTGTTTGCGCGATGCACCACGACCGTGGGCATGATCGCGGTCGCTTCCTTTTGTACTTTGACACGTTCGAGGGCGCGGCCGATCGAGCGCTCGAGACGCGGTCTGTGCCGAATGTTCAAGCGCTCGCAACTCGCGTCCGCCAACTCGCAGCCATCCCGCCATGCCCTGAAGACCGCACCTTGTATAACGCGCCCTGGCACACGATGCGCGCCGTGCAGAACATGACCGTATGTCCCGAATGTTTCATAATGGTCGTGCAGCCGCTACTCGTCGGCCACGAAGATCTCACGGTCGCCGGAGATTTCCACCACGGCACCGGGTTCAAGAACAAGGCTTCATGTACGCTGTTCTCAGACCGTATGCGCAATGTATTCCATCACGCCGTTAGGAAGAGAGATCTGATGTACCTCGCGACCAAGGTCGATGAGCGCGAGGACAAGAAGGACGAGTGCGACGCTCGTCTCGAAGCGCTCCAGCGCCAGGGCATCAGGGATGCCTGGGCCGCAGCCGAGAGTGAGCGTATTCTTAGAGAATGGAAGAGATACGAATGATACCCATAGGCCACTAGCTCCGGTTATAGTATGGCATCGTTGATGGTGAAGAATGGTAGAATAAGAAAAGAACAATGAGGTTAACCGAACCCTCAAGTACGATAATAAACTGGTTATGACAGGATATGATATGTTGGGGGAGGGAAGGCATCGGAAGGTTTGGGTCTATCGGACAAGGTTTCGGCTAGGAGGTTTTGGTTTGACGGTGGCGATACGGGACGTTTGCGGACGTTTACTACTAACGACGTATGCATTCATGTACCTAATGGATCGAAGAACGCTGCCTAGGTTTGGGAAAGGGAACCGGGGAAGAGGGAAGGGGGCAAGGTTGGGGATGAGGTTACGAATTTATGAGCTACGGCTAACAATAACATTCATTCAGATAGACATATATCATAGGCATCGCTTCGTTCTTAGGACGAGGTATGACGCAAGAGATCCATCTTGGGGGATGGATGCTTAATTCAGCAGGAATGTTTTGCATTGCCTACTACCTATGAGTTTTGACTTCAACTGCCCTTACTATATAGATAGCTAACCACCTCCTTCTCCCTACCTACCTATTTACGTATGTATATACGGACTGAGGCGACCGACCGGCTGGCTAGCCTAGCTGTCCCCGCTCAACTGCTGCGGCCAGCTAGCAGGACAGGTCCCCGTGCAGGGGATGCCGGACTGCGCCTGGTTCGCGATGTTGGAGCAGAGGAACTTGGTCGACTTGCCGTCTTTGTTCTTGATGTCCACGTTCTCGAAGTGGAAGCCGTCGCACTACAGATAAGAGACCGGGAACCAGTTAATCAATGCAATATTGCTACTAGTATTTTGGGGGGGGCGTTTTGTGTTCCGGGATCGGATGGAAGGTTTCTAGGGTAGGAGGCTTTTTTTTGTGTGTGTGTGTGTCTTGAGAGGGTGGCTTCGATAAGGCGGGAAGTTCCCCCCCACCGAAAAAGAAAAGGAAAAAAAAATTCGAGTGTAGGTAGGTATCTTATTGCTTACGGGGGCGCTGCCTGAGCAGTGGATCGCGCTCGCGATGTTGTACCGGCTGGTCCCTGTTACGTTGATCCAGCGGATGTCGCTTATCTTCAGCCGCGAGGAGTCGCAGCCCGAGGAGCCGTAGATACACTTTTTGGCAGCGCGCGGCGTTAGCAGATGTTGCATTACATAACATTACATTACTTTTTCTTGTTCTGTCCTTCCTTTTTCTATCCGCGGATGCGATTGGCCGCGAGCGCAAATCTGGCTTGTTGGCTCGCTAGGGATGGGATGGGATGGGATGCTCACCGGCGTTACGTAGATGGGCTGGTTGACGTCGGTGAACTTGAAATTGGCAAAGGTCACGTTCCGCACGTACCCGGTGCCCGCGTACGTCTTGATCCAGGCCGCGTTCGAGCTGTGCGTGCACGTGAAGTTGTCGTAGTAGATGTTGGACACGTAGTCGGGCTGCGCCGCGTTCGAGCCCATCGACCCTATCACCGCGCACCCGGACTCGTAGCAGTGGACGTTGGAGATGTGGACGTTGCTGCTGTTGCCTTTCATGCTGATGCAGTCCTAGAACAAATAAACGGTCAGTCGGTCAGCGTGCCTGGTTATCCTTGTAAAGTCACCTTGGTGTGAAGATGAATCGAGCGAATTGGGCGGAGCGGGCTGGGTGAGAAAGGTGTGTCCTTACATCGCCGCAGGTGACTGTCCAGTTTTGGAGAAAGATGTTGTTGGAATTCCACTAATTTCAATGAGAGAATTAGCATGTTTTTCTTTTCTTTTTCTTTTTTTTTTCGGTTACAGGAGAACCGGAATACGGTAGATTTTGAAGCGCTTTAGGAAGTACAACTGACCGTGTCTATGCCGTCTGTGTTCACCGTGCTCCACTGGCTATTACTCGTTGAGCTCATATCCAGGTTCGTCATTGTAACATTCTCGCTGTAAGCGACAAAAGTGTCTATAGATGGACAACCGATGTTAGCTCATGATATCTAAGGAGCGCTATGGTCCGTCGCCAAAGCCAGCCATCTTCATGGCGGCTTTCCGTTGCGTTTCTCTACGAGCTCTTTGCCGGCTTATAAAACATTCCCTACATCTTCGCTTGCCCTTATATTTTTACACTTCTATATAACAACCAGATGGAAGGGTCGCAAAAGAAACAGAGACTCACGCCAAAACTGGCTCTGACGCCACGTAATCCCATCAACGAGGACGTTCTTCGCATGCCAGAGCGTGAAGCTGATAGGCCTTCCGTTCTGGTTGCTTTGCCCCCGGTTCTGGTCATACCACAGCTGCCCCTGGCCATCGAACAGAGCCGTGCCAAAGCCGCGGATGCGAATATCCGTGCCTCCCACACGCCAGGCGGCGCTGCGCCCGGCGTACGTGACGGGAAGACTGCTGCGCAGCCAGTACTGGATGTCCGACGACCACCGCATCGTTCCGTGGATCTCGATGTCGACGTTGTTGAACGTCAGCGTGTCCATCACCTGGCCGATGTGGAACAGGCCCTCCGTCAGCACGATCTTGCCGTTCGTGCCGCATTGCTTGAAAGCCTGCAGGATCTGTGGCGTGTCGTCGGGTTCCTTTCCTGTGCCGGTGGAGGGGAGGGGTGTCACGGTGCATGTTGACCCTGTGACGTTCAGGGCGGCTTGCGCGAGCGCCGGGAGAAGGCCGGCGAGGAGGGCGAGAGCTTTCATTATCGATCGCCTTGCTTGCTAACTAGAATCGGATTGGTATTACGTCCTCCGAAAAGTGTATGATTCTCCGTCTGTAGGAATACTTTTTTGCTTACCTATCTTGTGTACGTTAAGGAATAGGAAATCTCAGGGCCGGACAAGGGGATGTTGTCACAACTTAACGAGGCATAGTCGCTCTCGGATGCGATCTCCGCAGGCTCGCGGGTACTTTATGTACGTATATAGGAATTTACACAACCCGTAAGAAGGCTCCCCAGGTAGGTACTCGAGCGAAAGCGGAGATTGGTGCTCTACGCTTAGGATGGCTCTGCGACTCTAGGGAGCCCATAGGTACGGAGTTTGAAAAACTCGCGACGCTACATCATTCGAGGATAAACTAGACCCAAGGTATGGACAACGGCCCATTATTGCAGGACATAATTAGTCGAATGGCAAGTAAAAGTGGTAGGAGGCCCAGCAGGTGTAGGTTGAGCCGCTCGGCTAATCTTGAGGTTGACGGGTTCTACAGATTAAATATAGATGAGAAATTCTTGGGGGGATCGGATTCCAATGGGGCACGAGTGCTTTCATTCACCCCAACGACTAATCTAGTACCGATGGCCATTCTTGGCCTGGGCTCGCCTGCGAGCCAAGATGCACCGCTTTACCATTGGCCGAATCCTCTCATGTCGGACATTTTAGGAAATCTGGGGAAGCGGAGCATGGAGGTTCGTGGGGGCCACCTACGTTGGCCGCCCATGCTGCCTACGGTGGCCGCCCACCCACTTAGTTTTATTACAAGTAGCCCTACCACCAAAAATAAGTGCAGCTTTAACAGTAGGTCAAATCTACACGATGTACCTTCTCTACTCGGTACATTTCTGTTTAGAATAGCTGTTTATAAGGCTTAAAACAGCAGAATATCTTTTATATTAGCTATTTTTTAGTGTTATAATAGTAACTAAAACTTTTAAATTATTTAAAATTAACTAAATTAATTAAATTAACTTTAAATTAATTAAATTTATTTTAAATTGCTTAAATTTACTTTTAATTAGTTAAATATATTATAATAATAATTAAAGCTTTTAAATTATTTAAAATTAATTAAATTAACCTTAAATTAACTAAATTTACTTTAAATTGCTTAAATTTACCTTTAATTAGTTAAATATATAATTATATTATAATAATAATTAAAGCTTTTAAATTATTTAAAATTAATTAAATTTATTTTAAATTAATTAAATATATAAATAATAACTTTATATAAAACGTTTTATTTTATTTAATAAAATCTTTATTTTTATAACTAAGCTTTAAATCTTAGCTTTTTATTTTATATGTTTGCTACTTTTAAAAGACTTTAAAAGCTATTTGCTTTATTATTTATTAAGTTTTAAATTTTAGCTTTTATTTAATATTATTATTTGCTTAATAAAAGCTTTTTTTTTATTATGCTTTTTATTATAAGCATAAAAAAGCTTTTTTTTTATTATGCTTTTTATAGCAAACATAAAAAAGCTTTTTTTTTATTATTTTTTTTATTGCTAAGTTATAAACTAGGTTATAAACTAGTAAATAATAATAAAGTTAATAATATAAGCTTTTAAAAACTTTTTAAAGACTTTTTTTATTATTATTTTTTATATATTTATTATTATAAAAAGTTAAAAAGCAAGTAAATAATATTATTATAAAGCTAAATAAAATAAAAAAAATTATTAATATAAAAAATGTTTAGCTAGTTTTTTTTTAAAGCTTATATTTATATGCTAACTTATATTATTAAATATAAGCTTTATATTAAATTGCTATAAAAACTAATAATATTATTATAAAAAAGCTAATATTTAGCTAGTTTTAATTTTTTTTTAAAGCTTATATTTATATGCTAACTTATATTATTAAATATAAACTTTATATTAAATTGCTATAAAAGCTAATAATAATAAGTTTAAAACTTTATTATTATTTAAAATATTTATTAAATAAAGCTATTATAAAAAAATAAAGTAATAATAAGTTTAAAAAAAGCTATTATTTAAAGTTTATATTAAATAAAGCTATTATAAAAAGTGTTAATAAAGCTATTATAAAAAAGCTGCTTTATATAATATTAAGCTATAAAAGTAATAAATATTATTTATTAAGCTTTTTTTTAGCTTTTTTTTTAGCTTGCTTTTTAGCTTGCTTTTTAAGTATATTTTTAAGTAGCTTTAAAAAGTATTACTATTTTAAGGCAAAATAAAGCTAGTTTTTTTTATTATCTTTATTTTTATTTATATATAGCTTTAATAGTTTATTTATAAAGGTTAAAAAGTAACCTATTATATTATTATCTGCTTTTTTAAAGTTTAAACTTAAAGTCTTTAATAAATAAGCTAATAAGCTAATAAAAAGCTAAAAAAAAAAAAGCAGTAGTCACGGGCATGGCATGTGGCTACGCTTTATGCCTTAGCCACTAGTAAAGCCACATGTGGAAATTAGTGCTTATTTTGACTGCGCTTTGCGCAGCCGTTTGTAAATAGCTTTTTCTTTTTCTCATGCGTAGATTACTACAAAATTAGACTGTTATTAAAGCCTTAACTTTTAAAGGAGCCTAGCCGTGACAGCAGTTTAAAAGGTAGTAGTTTAAAAAGCAGTAGTTTAAAAAGTAGCAGTTTAAAAAGCAGCAGTAAAAAAAGCAGCAAAAAAAAAAGCAGCAAAAAAAGCATTAATAAAAAAAAAAAAGCTTTTTTTAACTAACTTAGTTTTAAGAAAAGCTAAAGCTATATATTAATGTTTTTTAGCTTTAAAAACGTTTTTTTTTTTTTATATATATAAAAAAAGGCAGCTATAATAACTATTATAGCAAAAAATAAGCAAATAGTAATAATTTTATAATTTTTTATTTTAAAAGCTAAAAATAATAAAAAAAAATAAAAAGTAAAAGCTTTTAAAAGTAAACAAATAAATAAAGCTTAAAAACATAATATAAAGGTATTAAAAAAAATAAGTATAAAAAAATAAATAGGTAAAAAAAAATAGATAAAAAAGTTAATATAAGTGCTAACAATTAAAAAAAAAAGCAAAAAAAAAGTAGCTGCTTATATAATATATTATATATATTAAGTTTATTAATAAATTTATATATAAATAAAATATTTGCTATTTTTATAAAAGCTATACTTTTTTTTTAGCTTTTTAAGTTAATTATAGCAATTATAATAGCTTAAATAATATATATTATTATTATTTATATTTTTTTTTTTATATGCTTACTATTTACTTTAACTATAATATAACCTATATATATATTTATATTAAAAAAATTATACTTTAAGATTTGCTTTACTTTTAGCTTTTTTTTAGTTATTTTTTTATATAAAATAATATAAGCTATAAATTTTGCTAATATAATACTTTTTATACTTTTAAAACTTTATATTTACTTTTTATAGCATAAGTATATAACTAGTATATAATAATATGCTATTATTTATAGCTATATTATTTAAGCTAAATTAAAGAAAAAAAATATTAAAAAAAAAATATATATAATATAAGATTTTTTGTAATTAATTTAAAACATTTATTTTAAAAGCTGTTATAAAAAAAAAAATATTAAATTAAAGAAAATAAACTGCTAGTTTTAAGCATATGCTTAACTATATAATAAATGCTATTATTTTTAAGTTATTAATAGTAAATATAACTATTAGCTATTTAGCTACTAAAAAAATTATAAGGTATTTTATATAAAAAATAAGTTATATTATAAAATTATTAAATAAAATATAAAGTATATCTTTAAAAACCTTTAAATTATTAACTTTAACTGCTTTTTTACTTATAAAGATATTAATAATTATATTATTAAATATTAATAATTTTTAAAACAAGCTACTAGCAATATTTTTAACCTTTTTATAATACTTTAAAATTGCTTTAATATATAATATTAAGTTATATTATATAATAAGGTTTTAAAAAGCTTAATTTAAGCAACTAAATAGTTTTAACATATATAATAGCAATATTTTTAGGTTATAATAATTAACTTTATATATATTATAAATAAATATAAGCTGCTGCTTTTTTAAATTATTAGCATAATAAAAGTAAATATTTATTTTAATATAGTATATATAATAATATTAAATAAAAAAACTAAAATAATAACTTAAGTGTTAAAATGTTATAAAAAGCTTTATAAGCGCTTTTATATATTATAAATGCTTTTTATAATAGTTATAAACTTTTAAACTTTTAAAAAAAATGCTATTAATACTATTTAGCTGCTAACTTAGCAATAGCTTTATATTTAATATATTATAAAAAACATTAAATATAATATATATAATAAATAATAAAAAAAGCTTAATTTAAAGTTTAAGCCTTTTTTAATTTAATTTTTATTATTATTTATTAATATAGCTTTTATTATATATAATATAGCTAAAAAAACTACTATTATATTAAATTTAAACTTTTATAAAAATAATGCTATTATTTATACCTTTAAAAAAATTAAGCATATTAAATGCTGTTTTTATAAAAGCAAGCTAGCTGTTAATAATAATTTTAATAATATTTTAACGCTTTAAAAGCATATAATATATACAAAATATATAAATAAAATTAAAAAATATTAAAAAGATTTTTAGCAAAAGTTTTTTAACTAGCTAAAAATTATTAATTATTTTAAGTTAATATATATAAAGTTTTAAAGCAAGTAATATTTTATATATATAAAAAATAATTATAACTTTAAAGTATATGCTTTTTTAGCATTAAAATTAGCGTATGCTTAAGTTTAAAGCTATTTTAATAATATAAAATTAAACTTTTTAATGCTAATTAAAGCTATTATAAAGCTAAGCAAAAATAAATAAAAAAACTATAAGATTAAGCTAAGCAAATAGTAATAATAAATAAACTTATAAAAATTTATAAAAAGCATATTTAAAAACCTTTAGCTATATTATAAAATAAGCTAAAAAGCTTTTAATAAAGTATATTAGTAATATAACCTTATTATTAATACTTTTAAAAAAAAAGTAATAATAAAAATTATAAACTATATAAAAAGCTTTATATAATAAAAAAGTATTTTATATTAGCATTTTATATATAATTAAATAACTTGCTAAGTTAAAAGCTTTTAAAGCAAGCTTTATTTTTATATTATTAAAAGCAAAAAGCTAAAAAAGCAAAATTTTAACTATTATTAATAGCTTAATAATAAAGTAAAAATTAATGCTTTATTATTAATATATAACTTTATATTTTATAATAAGTATTATTTTTAGCTTTAAAATTATAAATTATATATAAAAGCATATATTAATAATAGTAAAATATATAAATATTTAAAGTTTATTTAAAATAAAAGCTATTAAATATTTTATTGTAACGTACGCAGCTGTAAGCCAGCCAACTGCGCCACGGCCCCTTTGGCCCTGCCAACCAAAAGGATACAGGATACCAAGCTGGCAACCAGCTTGGAACCTTGGCTTATATTGACAGGTCTAGTCTGCCTGTGACGGTCGTCACACTACCCCACGCCTACAGCTGACTTTTCGTACTTGTTCAAAAGGCAGCTTCGAATCTAGGCCGTGTCTGTCTGTCTTAGGGGCGTCTTATGCCCATGGGGTACCTACCCACTTACGTACACACGTGTGGGGCTCGGCTGTCAATAGGTATGGGGGGATGTCCGTCTCCCCTCCGCCGCGATTCGAAACGCAGCCCTTAAGGTAGCTTGGTATAGTGTAACGTACGCAGCTGTAAGCCAGCCAACTGCGCCACGGCCCCTTTGGCCCTGCCAACCAAAAGGATACAGGATACCAAGCTGGCAACCAGCTTGGAACCTTGGCTTATATTGACAGGTCTAGTCTGCCTGTGACGGTCGTCACATTTATTATAAAAAGATTTATTTATAAAAAAAAGCGCTATTTATAAGCTTTAAATAGCTATTAACCTTAATAGATTATTTTATTATAAAATAAATATTAAAAATGCTTATAATATTAAAAGTTGCTAAAATATTATAAAAATATAAAAAAAAGTTAATAAAAGCATAATATTATTTTATATAATATTAGCGTTAAAAATAGCTTTATTAGCAATAGTATAGCTATAAAATATACTTAAAAACTTTTAAATAATATTAATATTATATTTAAACTAATTATAAAAAAGCTTAAAAAAAAAGTTTAAAAAAAAAATTTAAAAAGTTAAAAAAAAATTTATAATATAATATAAATATAAGTTACTTATTTAAAAAAGCTAAAAATAATATTAATACTTATTTTTTTAAGTTAAATATATTTGCTATATAAATTAAATGCTATTTATATTATAATATAAAGTTTTAAACTTAAAAAATTAACTAATTTAATAGTTTTTTAAAGTTAATATTTAAGTTTATATTATTATATAAAATATTTTAAAATACTTTAAAATATAATAAAACCTTTTAAATAATTACTTTTATAATACTTAAAAAAGCTATAATAATTATTAACTAGCTAAAAAAAATGCTTTAATTATATAGCTGCTATTAGTTTTTTAAAATATACTAAGTAAAAAAGGTATATTATATAGATTTAACCTACCGTTAAAGCTGCACCTATTTTTAGTAGTAGGGCTACTTGTAATAAAACTAAGTAAGTAGGCGGCCCCCGTAGGCAGCATGGGCAGCCAACATAGGTGGCCCTGGTTCGTGGTGTAGATAGTGCGTTGGGGTTTAGAACATCGATCGGGTTCGACGGTTCGCCACACTAAGACTGTTAGAATCTCCGCTCCGACTGTGTGAGAAAAAAAAAAAAAGAGAAATACTGATATCACGAAATGTTGTTGTATCGATTGAAATACGGTCAAAATAAGAGACGATTTATCGAAGTGGTTAAGGAATGCATTGTTTTGTAACCGGGGCTTTATAGTGCCTCTCGTCTAATACCGTCTATCGACATTTTTCCTTGATCCACATCTAGTATGTACTCTTCATGTCGTTCATCCTTCCCTCGTCTTCTTCCGTCTCAATCGACAAGCTAGGCTTCGGCCGCTTGTGCGTTGTTGCTGCCGTTGTTGTTTTGCTATAGGTTGGCGGGAACGAGTTCCTCGAGTGGCCTTTGGGCACAAAAGTCAATCATTATGATCGAATCGAAGCGGTATTAAGAAATCATATGTAACCATTATCCAACCCAAGAACGCCGACAACGATGATGATGATTATTAAATCACGATGGATGGGTATTGGCTTCCGAATCAAATGCAACGCAGGTGCGCAATGCACGATAGATAGCTTACTTGAGAGGATCGTAGATCCTGTCCTTGATGAATTTCGTCAAGGCCACATCACCCCATTCTTCCCACTCGACCCACTGCTCTTCAGGGAGCTGGCTGACGCCTTCTCTGCGGGCGGCCTTCATCACTTCACGAGCGACGACGATGCTAGCATCACGGACCCGTTCGATGTGTGGGTAGATCAGGCCCTTGTGGAGTTCCTCTGCATTGAGGCATTCCGCAAGCGATGCTGCTGACATGTAAACCATCTCGTCGGTAACCTTGGAGGCCTTGGCGAGGATGGCACCTAGACCGAGGCCAGGGAACACGTAGACGTTGTTGCCTTGGTTAGGCCAGTAGGTGACGGCTTGGTCACCGGACTTGACGGCAAAAGGCGCGAAAGGAGAGCCCGAGGCGAAGATGACGGTGCCCTCTGTCCACTGAATGGCTTGTTCAAATGTGCACTCGGCCTTGGTGAGAGGGTTGCTGAGGGGAAATAGGATGGGTCGTCGACCGGAGCCGCCCGCATCGACTGATGCCTTGAGAGCACGGACGACTGATTCGGTGAAGACGCCGAAAGTGGCGGTTAAACCGACAAGGGCCGATGGTCGGACGTATTCGATGACTTCCTCTAGGGTGCGGAATTGGTGGCCATTGTTGTCCGACCGAGCGAAATACTTCTTGTGTTCCGGCAGCTTGTCACCTCTGTCCCACGTCACGAGACCCTTGGTGTCAACAAGCCAGAACTTGTCCTTGGCGGCCTGCTCCGATAGTCCGCGGCGAGTGTAGTACTCGACCATCTGCTTTGCGACACCCACACCAGCGGAACCAGCGCCCATGAAAACGAGACGCTGGTCCTCCAGGGGCACGCCAGACAGGTTCACGGCACCGATGTAACTGTAAGGTAGGCATTAGCGGGTCCACCATCTTCAAAACCTCTCCAGGTGGGACTTACCCGCCAAGCACGACGGCACCAGTTCCCTGGATATCGTCGTTGAAGCACTTGTAATCGTTCCTGTAGCGGGCGAGGTAGTTGAAGGCCTTCTCGGTCTCGAAGTCTTCAAACTGCACAAGCATCTCAGGGAAGACGTCTTTAACCGCTTCCATGAATTCGTCCACGAACTCCTGCATCACCTCGGGAGAGGGACGCTTGGCCCGGAGGCCAAGGTAGAGCGGGTCCTTGAGGTTGTCCTCGTTAGCAGTACCAGCATCTAACACGATGGGGAGGGTCTTTTCGGGATGAATGCCAGCTGCTCCGGTATAGAGAGCGAGTTTTCCGATCTAGATCGCATGTGTTAATACCTTGGTACGTGGGGGCGGCTTTCGGTTCAGATAGAGTTAAGACCGGGGGACTCACCGAAATTCCCACACCGTTGACACCCAGGTCACCCAAACCTAAAATACGTGATCCGTCTGTTACGACGCAGATCTCGGGGTTGGGGTGAGGCCAATTCCGAAGAATCGTCCGAATTGACTTTCGCTGTTTGATTGAGATGTACAGGGCTTCTGGGCGGGTGTAGAGGGTAGAGTACTGCAAACAAACATCGCCAATAGTAGGTGTGTAGACCAAGGGCATCAGATCGCGGACATTGTCAATGAGCACTCGGAAAAAGAGATCGGTATTCTGGCTCTTGAGGGAAGACAAGTACAAATATTTGTCGATGGGAGTGGGTCGTGAACGGATCATCTTCATACACCTTTCGACTTGGGTGTCGGTGTTCTCCATGGCGTGTGGTATTAAACCCGTGAGGTTCTTAGTTACCCGCTCCTCAGGGGTGAAAGAAAGGCCTTCACGAAGAAAGAATCAGTCAATAGGTTGCACGGCGCTATATTTACATCTAGACTTTGATAATAGAAGGCTTCAGGCGGCGAAGGGCCTAGTAGATGCGCACCTTTATTCCAAAGAGGCTCTCGTAGTACCTGGTAGCCGCCCGCGGCAGACTTGGGCACGTAGTCTGTTTTGCTGTATTGTTTGACCTCGCCATAGTGGTCTTGGGCGTAGCCTCTCAGTCCGTCAAGGGAAGCCATTTTCATTCGCTGTTCAATAGAAGCGATATCAACCGAGGACATAGGATTAAAGGCGGATTGTCTTCGCTGTAAGGACAATGACAGTCGTTTACTAGCAACGGAGGTATGGGATGAGCGCCCGGAAAAGACAGACGAGGGAGACGATGAGCGAGGGGTCGATATGTCTGAGCTGGCTGTGCTGTATGTATTATACGCCATTGGTCGTCTGGGTCGCCGAAGTAAAAGACCGGCTGTTGGGTTCGGACTTAATGTCAAGCTACTGGGACTAGAACTAGTGGCACTAATCTGGCCGGTGGCTGCAGGCGCTGCAGCGTGGGCGGCGTGGGAGATGGGGGTTGCTGAGGGTTTCCACTTTCGGACTGGAGTGGTGCTAGAGAAAGGTCCGGAAGGAGACAGACAAGGTTCGGAAAGATGCTGGGCGTGGTGGTGGTAGTAGTAGCGTGCAATGTGACCTGACGACGGATAATAGCTATGAACGAGAGTGAGATTTGCGCTGCATCGGCCGGTCTTATGAGCGGCGACTCCAGGTGCAGGTGGGCTTCTTAATAACAGGAACCCAGTTGCAGTACGAGGTGGCGGACCGAGGACCCTTGTTTTGGATGTCCTAGATGTGAGACCATGAAGTTTCGCCATGTCCTTGAATCCTACGACAGGGGCGCCGCAATAAGCGGAGGCAAAAGACACTCCGTGGTTTCGTAGGGGTTTCAGAGAACTTCAAACACAAGCTGAGTACCTGTGATAAAAAAAATAATAAAAAAACCTGTGATAAAAAACGAGGAATATGACCGGTGATGGGTACCTGGGCGGCGATCTTGTTGCAAGTAGGGCGTAATGTGTGATGAGGATGGTCTAGACCAGGTACCATACCATCCCAAGCCAACTCGACTCAAGACTTCAGACGACAGTACGACAGTCAACAACACTCAACACCCAGCATCCAACACCGACAACGACAACGGCGATAACACCAAACAAACAGAAATGTTTACCTTGGACACACCCAAAATAGGTACCTACTTACAGAGCAATCCGTAGTAGTAACAGCAGCAGGGGATGGGTGCCCCGAAACTCCAAGCGGCCAAGGTCCCGGAATGGTAACAGGCACTCGCCAGTATGGAGAAATTTGGGGTCACGGATGGAATCAGGAATTGGAGAAACTGTCAAATGATCAAGTTTGAGAAGGTCTGAACATGCCAATCTCCGAATATTCCTCTTCGTCTAATTCCAATTGATGCCCAAAGGCCCTCTGGCAACGCGGCACAGTCATCACAATGTCTTTCGTGAGGATCTCTTGACTAATAAGTGACCAGCCGACTGAGATTTCGTTGGGGCCGGTCGCCGGCGTCGGGAACTAAGGAGATTGTATTTCCAGGTCACAGCCAGGTATTAGCGGTCACGGCACACCGTCCCAGTAGCCTGCATCCATCATCCTTGTAGGAATCGAAGTTAGAATGATTAGTCCAATAGGACCGGCCGAATTACATTTGTACACGGTTGGGAAATGTCCCCCGTGGAGTGTGGAGGATAACAGGATAACAGGATAACCCGACTGTACACCCACTTACACTCGACTAGACCACACGAGACCACACGAGACTACACGAGACTACACGAGACAAGGCACTGATCTGAGCGGTAATGGAATAGTGGTGTGATGCTGTTGTAAGATGACTGGTGCTATGTAAGCACACCGAGAAGAGTACCTAGGTAGTACTAGTAGACATGTCCGGTGAAGTTGAATGGCTTTGGGCGTTCGGTGGCCCCCTACGTTCACGACGTACTAAGTAGATGCTGAAGAATGATCCCAAAGGGCGGGAAGTCTATTGGATTACGCGCACTATTGTTGTAGGTTGTAGTTGTTGAACACATGCGGGTCGATGCAAGTCCCGGTCCGTTGGGTATGCGGTACCTGCAAAATGCAAGGTGACAGACTATGTGTACGGTCAAGAGCCGGTACCACTGCAGATTGTGACAGACACCAGATCAAATCAAGGGTACCTCTAGCAGAGCAATAACGTAGCGTACCTAGGTAGTGTAAAAAGGTTAGACTGAAGAAGAACAAAGGGCGATATAGTTGGTACGCCAGTTACTGCTGCACCACGCGACAGAGTCCCCTGAGTCCCCTAAAAGAAAAAATATCCAAGCAGCTGACGACGACGACGACGGATCACAACCCTTGTGGCGAATTACGTTTTTTTTGTTTGTTTTTTTAAATGCTTTTCTTATACTTAGTATACACTACCTAGCATTAATTTCGCTGACCACTTCGTGTAATTATTAGTGTACATCATGGGTAATGCAACGGTCCTAAGTTCAATGTTAGGAATAATACCCCGTTGCACTGCCCATCGTGACCATCAGCCATCAGTTAGTTGTGTTCACTTACTGTAAATACGACCTACCCCAATCAGTGCCCAGTTATAAGTATAGTGTATCTACCTAGGTAGGTCAGGTAGGCTGTAGCGTAGCGTAGCGTACCTAGGTAGACGGTAGCTGGTAAATAAATGTTTTGTCCCCAAATCACCGGGAAGATAACCGTGTGGGCAGACCGTGGGGAGTACACCACACTCACTACCTCTAGATCCACTAACCTACCCACATCCACCCTGCAGGGAGAGCTACTGCACCACCGCGGCCCACTATAGAGGATACCAAAATGTCCTTTTCAGGTACCGGAGTTCACGCTAGATAACTACACTGCAAGTCAACTTCCCGTTAGTTCTGGTTATGGCAGCTTGATGTTCTAAATTGTGAGCTCCATACGAGTCTTCTCCGGAACAAGATTTACCAGGTCCTACTCCAGGCTACCGTCCAGGTACTACTCCAGGTAACTATTTCCGGACCTGGACGACAACTCCGTGATACCGGTGATACCGTGATATCGATCGCACATCCATGTCGCAGAATCGTGCAGCACACAGCGGCACGGCCGAGCATACTTCGCTGAGTGTGCAAGTCTTTCTTCTCCTTCGTAAGTACTAAGTAGATAGTACAGGCCATTCAGTACATAGTAGGGTTCTCCATTGAGGAAGGCCTTCAGTGCCTACATGTACTTACACCAGACCAGGTAGCGCGCGACCCCTCACGCTAGAATTAAAGAAGGAAGGATTCTAGAACTGCATCAACTAAGTACACCAGAATTGAAAGATCCAAAATCAGCCATGAAGAGCAACCCCACTGGACTGCTCGTTGATGGGGGTCCCATCTAGTCTACACTAGTCGATGTACACGCGAGCGATCCTTGGACCCCCGTCAGCCCGTCCGGACTGAACATGCAAGCCCCCGATTTCTTCCGATCATCGTCCGCCGTTGTGTGGGACTGTAGTATTCCTAGGTAAGTACCTGGGAGTGTACTACATCAAGGGACGAAACAATGGGCAGAAGAACAATGGGCAGAAGAACATGGGCCCTGCCAGCTTTGGGGGTTCGACGCTGGGGATTCGACACATGGGATGAATCGCTTGAAGCCTTGGATTCTTGGCATTCTCCAAACGACAAGCTCCGACAGCACTTACTAGTATAGCATCTAATCTACCTACTGGAGCAGCGCAACCATTCGGACCTCATGATGATGATGCTACCGTAGGAATGGGGGTCTCCTTAGTTTGGCCCTGTTAAAATTCCTATTGGGCACGATACTGTATACATAGTATCGCATGCGCCGTACAGAAGGAGGCCATCCCTCCAGACTTTTTCCCCTGAAATCCACCACACATCGAGATGTCGATAACCGCTTTACAAGGCCTTGTTGAGCAAGGGAACCAACGGGAACACCCTCGTCCCCACTTGTCCTCAAACACCTGCCTCCCTACTAGTAGCTTCATGGCTGCTTCATCGGGATATCAAGCTTATGCAGCCTTACTCTGTTTTGCAGGATTACAGCCGCCTCCACTAATTTTCTCTTCTCCATGACAATACAGTACTGCCACAGCACGCACATAGCTACTAGGCCGGGATCGGGGCCCGCGCTTCACGATTCATCCATCGGCGGCTTGCTTCCAGATCGGGCAGTCTATTTTCGCGCATAAGGAGCTTCTCCTTACAGTAGGGGCACTGATATGTTATGCTGTCTCACATTCGCCCCGGAACGACTCAAACGGCTTGTACTCTTCTCGACGTGAGGCCCTGCACAGAACACTTGGAACAACACCTGCACCAAAGCTATCTCATATCAATCTTATCCCAGAGGAGCATCACAAGGTCCGCCATGTGAGAACAGCCTTAACCAAATGCTCGATTCTTTATCGTCTCCATATCAGATTATCAGCTGCTTTGCTATCATCAACCCTTAATCTCGTGGACTGGATCCATTTCTTTTACCTACCGGTATTCAAGCGTACGCCGCCTTGTCCACGGAGCATTGAGCATATCGTCTTGTTCCTAGACTAGGCAGAGTAGAGCTTTGCTCATCATACTCGTTTAACCATTCCTATCCCGATCATCGTCTAACCATAATTGTTACTCTTAACGGCACATCCCTCTGCGGGGCAATGTGGTACGGCTAAATATACCATACAGAAACGGTTGATTGTCTTAAAGCGCCACTTATTGACTCTCTGGCAACCACACTGTCGAGCAGGCGTGTCGGCTGATCTACGCTTTTTCACCTACCCTCACTCGCCCTCCCAAGGTTATAGAAGTTCGGAGAGGCATTGTCACATTGATGCAATGCCGGCTCCGAGAGGCCTAAAACAGTAATTTCGTCGCTCCACTCACTGCCGCTTTGACGTACGTGATGGATTTCCCAAAGCTTTTAGAGTCCGTGATAAACTGTTGAGTTTTGGGGAGACTACTTGTAAAATGCCGTGCTGCGTAAGCTGCATTGTGTAAGTACAACCCCGGTATAGTAATCAGTCGGTCATCTGCACTTCAACGAATATAATTGACGGTCAATATTTCGGGAAGAACCGCCGTCATTCTATTGCTGACGCCGGGGCCACGAAATCTGGCCAAGGTAACTGAAAAAGAAACGTCGTTATAGGCCCAGGGTAATCGACCTAGGTGTAAATATCGCGAATGATAAGCATCTGCACGTCGCATCACAATACAAGCCGACTATTCTCGGGTCTCTCATGAAGTAACTTCAGGCATGCAAAGATTTAAGAACATCGTTGGATTGGATGTTAGACTAACTACCCACCCAGTATGCGTTTCCAGACTTTGGGTCACATCTGAAAACATGGTGTGGTACAAAGCACCCTTTCTCTCTCTCTCAATATACGAAGTTAATCGAACCTTAAAGTTAGCATTTACACACTCCTACATGATATCCTATACATCGAGATTGCATTGCTAGTTGGCCCGCTAGAGTACAGATGACTCAATTTTAGTGGTGAGCGGCGCGCTACCGGCTCCGATCTAGTAGGTACGGCAGCATGCCTCGACGGCATCGGTACCGCCCCGTCTCCTGCAGGATATAGAGGCACCCCAGCACAATGGACGTCCACGAGTATAGTCTCTCCCCACACGACACGTCTAAGAGGCCGCCGCCTTAAGATAGGAATGAGAATCATGAGAATTTCGTGCGCCGAGAGCCGAGGCACGATAGGTCGCAAAAAAGGAATCGGTCAACACGGGATTTCCCGCGCCCCCACCTCCCCGAGTGCTCACCCCGTGGAGGTTTCCAGGTCTCCGAGAGCGGCGATGACTCAAAGGAGTTCCCCTCCGCATGAGACCCCAAGCATGATGGTCGAATTGGGTCGGCCCCGATCCATGCAAAGGTATTACATGCATCCATTGTGATGCCGGGAACCTTCACTTAGCTAAGCAATATCGTCCCAGGTCTGGACCAAGATCAGCCCAGGCCTTTCCCAATAATCGTACCCGGGGTTGCAGACTGTATGTCGTGATCCCGTCCGCCCGCCCGCCTTCCATTGGAAATTGAACTCAGACGGTACTCGTCGGCCGAGCTACTACACCTAGTCAAATAGTGATAACCTGCTGAGCCGTTTTCGATCAGCGTAGGCCCTATTCGAGGCAATCACATGACTTAGAGCCGAACAGATTGTGCTACCAAGTCACTACGCTACTGAGTCTTCTACTTTCATTGTCAAACCTCATATGACTGACATTTGTATTAGCGACTGTGCGAAAGGGCTTGTTCTGATTATGGAAAATCATACCAGCGAGGTGACACACCCATCTGCCGAACACCGTAAGCACTACGATGCTTGTAAGATTTCAGGTAATACCACCCATCCCATGTCCGTCCTTTTCGTCATCGAGGTTTATCGCCTAGACGTGCTCTTGAGATCAAGTCACCCGTTCAATTGCTGTCTGAACGAAGACCAACCGATTAGATGTAGTAGCACGTCCTCTTAGACCCCCCTCCTCTGATCTCTTCCTCGCATAGAGAAACAGAATTATCCTAGACTGTTGAAGATCCGCCGTCGCATAGCCCAATATTTTCTTCTTACTCACATAGCCAATCATTGCCTCAATATTTGTAGGACCCCTAAAAGTCATGTGAGCGCTGTACCTCTTGGGTCATCTCCTTTTGATCCTCAACTTGTATGCCCGCAGCCAACAGTTGTGTGTATGTGCGTGTGCCTCCGCGGGTAACAAGGCCTAAACCAATTGTCCGTGTCATCTTTTCTACTCGTGTCGCTTTTGAGAAGGCTTCCGATATCACGGTCAAGTAGCCCAGTTAGCAACTGATATCACACGGCACCGGAACTCAGAAGTGACAAGGGGGTCAAGGCGAAAAGAGTATCACCAGCTTTGAGACCGGAACATTGCCGAGGCGAGATTCCCCCGAGACACAGTTATGAACATCCTGTGTAACGGCCGGGAGGCAACGGTTCCGCAGCGCGATTCACAGTTGATGCGTACTCGTTTAATGCCTGGTATTCACCGCATATCTATATCAGCAGCTCCGGCAGCTGTTGGATATAGCGGGCGAGCAGGGTCCTTGACTCTAGAGCGACGGTGATGGCACGGGATGACGTCCGTGTCGGTGATGAGGAGTGGCCTACCTAGGTAGTATCGTCGTGACCATATATAAGACAATGTTAATGAACAGTTTCACGGTCGTCGTTCCGCGGATCTAGCTTCGGTTCTCAATCTTTGGGGACGGTGCCGGTCGGCTGTCGCACTGGACAATCATCACGAGCACTTACTTCTTAGTGACTGCATAGTCGATGGCCTCCAATTGGCTCGTTACTTCGACAATGGTCCGTATTAAGTTGGAAGATATCAAGCTCTCTGAGGCAGCTGGACATATTGCGCTTGCTGTTGGATGTGCCAGCTAGGATGTTAAAAGACGAAGAGAGGATGAATGACGAGGTTGGAAGGGGGTTCAAGCATTATGTACATTTATATGAGAGTTGTTGTGTTGAAAGCTTATTAACGTAGTATCGAAGCCCAGACCAAGCAGTCGCATGGTATACGTTAGTCGGAGGAATTAGTAATTACGTCCTGAGTGGCCCCGATTATGAAAGGTTGGTCGAAACACCGTCGCTCGCTAACCTCTCACCATTACCTATAAGCCGCGGGGTAGAGTGATGTTGGTTGTATTTTCCCGTTCTACTAGTACTTAGTAATCATTAAGATGGCTATAGAAGGAACGAGAGGGGGTTGTGAATTAGTCAAGTGTGGGGTTGTGCCAGTGATATCATCGCAAACATAGTGTGAGGGTTGCATGGAAACGGCTTCATTGTTTGGTGTATATAAATCGACATAAGCAGGAAATTAATTGTAGCTCCCTCTTTTCTCGATCCCATATCTTATCACATAAACAACCTAAAGTCCTCCTCCCATTGATAGGTATCTACCATTCCCGAGCAAAATGGCTACCAAGATCTTCCTGTGAGTTCTGTCTAACCACGTGCGTGTCGATCGCCAAGCCCGGACGCTAACCCCTCTCTCAGAACTGGTGCTACCGGTCAGTACCCACGTCCACGCCTATACACAGCTCTTGACGTGTTACGCATATTCCGGGGTACTCTAAGCAGAATGATTTGTGTCGGCTACTGACGATTAGAACTCGCCAGGCTACATTGGCGGTGAAGCACTCTACTCTCTCTATCAAGCTCACCCAGATTTCGAATACACCCTGCTAGTGCGCAATGAGGAGAAGGCGAAGCTGGTCTCCGGCCAGTACCCGAATGCTAAATTCATCTACGGTTCCCTAGATGATACGGAGGCCATCGAGAAAGCTGCTGCTGCTGCCGACATCGTAGTTCGTATGTGTTTTCAGAAGTGCTAAGCTTCGAAATACGTAATCCTATTGGACTAACCGGGATTTCAGATACGGCCGATTCTTCAGACAACCTCCCTTCCGCTAGGGCTATTGCCAAAGGCCTCTCCGAGGGACACACTGACGAGAAGCCCGGTTACTGGATTCATTTGTGCGGAACAGGCATGTTGCAGTTCTATGACTGGGACAATAACCGATATGGCCAGTCGCCATTGCCGGAACAGAAGTAGTGAGTAAACCCTTCTTCTGAAAGTGTTTCTGAAGGCGCTCAAACACTAGTCCTCTTAAAAGCTAGTGCTGATTCTGGCAGCCACGATATCGATGATATCGAGCGGGTTATAAACCTTCCGCACCATGCGCTCCATCGAGACTGCGATGAGATCGTGTTGGCCGCCAACGAGACTAGCGGGGTCAAGACGCTCATCGTAGGTCCACCCCTGATCTACGGCCCGGGCCGGGGGCCAGTGAACCAGCGCAGCATCCAGGCCTATAACATGGCCAAGTTCACGCTCGAGAACGGCTTCGCGCCCATCATGTCTGGCGGAGGCTCGCCCGAATGGGACAATGTTCACATCCACGACCTCGGGACGTTCTTCGTCCTCGCGGTAGACGCCGCTCTCGACCCGGAGAAGAAGAACAACCCTGAAATCTTCGGCCCGCGCGCATACTTCTTCCTCGAGAACGGAACGCACAGCTGGCGTGGGTTGGCTACGCAGATTGCGGAGGAAGCCAAGGAGCAAGGGTTCATCCCGGAGGCTAAGACGCAGGAGGGTGATTACAAGAGGTACGGAGCTAACTCCGCGAGCGTCGCGGCTCGCGCGAAGAAATATCTCGGCTGGGAGCCTCATGGTAGAAGTCTTAAGGATGAGGTTCCGTACATCGTGGCTTCCGAAGCCAAGGCCCTGGGGAAATAAGGCGTGGTACTTTTCCGTTTATCTTGAGGGACGGCGATATGGCGTAGGGAACCAGAACTATTGCTTATCCGGTATCCCGCAACTAGTCATGTTTAAGGTCTAGGTAGCTATACGAATTTATGACCCTCTTATTCCTAAAATGATTTTTAAGGAAACTAATCTTGATTAATTAAGATATATATAACCCAAACGGATGCCTAGCAAGAAGCCAAGTTGCTTAAAAGTTAGGAAATGAATGGTGTTGTGAATTCGCCGATGGGCATCGGAACAAGCTTTAACTAATTTGGCTAATGCACACGGAACGGTCGGTCATGATTGGTTGACCGACTCAAAGCTGAACTGACATGGTTGTCTACAACTCGCCGAGAGGGTTCGGAATTGTGATGAGGGGGAGAAGAATGGCGGCTGTAGATAAAAGTCAGGCCATCCCAACTGTACGATCTCGTCAATATGTGATCCAATTCTTGAATTATCGGGATACAATTCAAGAATCCGTCTTTTCACCTCTTTTGAATTGCTCTCTCTCAGTTGACCACGTCATCGTACAGTTCACCATATAATCGGCCATGACTAAATCACCAGTGAAGATAGGGGTATTCGTCCCCAGCGGAAGCCAGCTGCTAGACCTAGCATGCATCGACGTATTCCACATGATGAGCAAGGAATACCTCTCGCTCCTCCCCATGCTGCCCCAGCACATCCTCGACATCGCGCCCAGCGTCGAGATATCCTACATCACCTCCCCCGAGACCAAGCCGCAGACGGTCGAGCTCTCCGCCAACGTAAACATGCGCGCAACACACGATATCGCGGACGCAGAGATGCAGCCCGGGAAATTGGACATCGTGCTCGTCCCCGGCCCAGCGCCGGGGACGAACTGGGCGAAACCCGTCCTCGACTTCCTACGTGCGCACGCCGAGTGCGAGACCACGGATGTCCTGAGCGTCTGCACCGGCATCTTCCTGTGTGGCGCCGCGGGCCTGCTGGAGGGCCGGACGGCGTGCGGGCCGAGGGGCCTGCAGGACCAGATCCGAAAGCAGCATCCCACCGCGAAGCTCGTCGGCGAGAAGTATAGGTGGATCCAGGACGGCAATTTCTGGTCGAGCGGTGAGTACTCCCTCCCGTCTTCACTTGTATAAACCCGGTTTATGGAAATGAAGGCGACTGACGGTGTGTTAGGGGGCATCACGAACGGGAACGACCTCGTCGCTGCGTACGCCCGTGCGGGGAAGCACTTCCCGTCCGCGATCGTCGAGCTGGCGTGTAAGATGGCGGATGTGGGGGACCGTAGTCAGGTGTACTCTGAAAGCCCGGCTGTATTCACGCTCGGCGTGGTATGGTTGTTCGTAAAGGGGCTGTTTGCTAGGCGTCGGTGATACCCTAAACGTGGTGTGGATGTAATGCAAGGGGGAATGAAACTTGGTGACAGTGAGGGCAAGTGATCATCAGTCTGACACGGGGATATAATTCGTATTCGCGTTTATTGATCTAGTATATTATCAATACACGGACACCGAACACATATTGTAGATATAAGGGATTTAGGAATCAATCGATTTGACACCTACCGAGCACTAACCAGCTAACTCGCGTGAATACACTTTTATTAACTCCGCAACTGCAAAATGCCGAAGAGAATATCTTTGACATATGCGGTGACTCCATATCATATACCAACCAATACCTCCATGTTTATATCATAGGCAAGCGAAAACCATCTTCTCCCAGGGACTGCGAAGTCTCGACGATGTCCGAAGAATCGGGAATGATCATGAGATAGGCTGCGTATAGTACAACACGCAGTTTTAAAAAGTCGGCTATTTGATCAATTTGCTCTCGACTCGCGGTGTTAATTGCGTCGTCTTTAATGAGTTGGCTGAGAAGGACTTCATTCAAGTTCTGAAATGGTTCGGAGTCCCCATCGACCCTCCGTGTGCCTGCTTTGAAGATAGCTGTCATAACATGGGAGATGAACGTGTCTGGGGCAGCCAGTCGTGCGTGATAACTACCCGTGGCGCCCATGAATGGTATTTCAGGCGAGTATGTTTTCCACGCAGTATGTAGGAGGTGCTGAATCGATAGATCTAAAAGAATGATCTGTGTCTTCAATAGGGGGAGTGCGTAACTCACGCTTCCGCGAGGCCGAAGCTCTTCGTTGGAGAAAGGCTGCATCCAGGATCGAGGGTCGAAGTCCTTAACAAGGCTGGTAACTCGGGGCAAAACCACTCGCCACTGCCGGAATGTTCCACCTTCTTGCTCCTCTGTGGGCTCCAATCCACTCATCCGTTCAAAGTATTCCCGGATCACTGACCGCCACCAGCGAGATTCCTCGAGAGATTCGGTCTTCTCAAATGCCCAATGGGAGAGCCCGAGATTAGTTAGGTACGGAATGCCCTCATCCAGTCCTATCAATCCAGCTGGGTCTAGGTCTCGAACAAGTCTATCAATATGATAACGCTCTTCCAGCTCCAACGGGGCTTTCTCGCATCGATTGAAGACAGTGTGCCCGATTTGGCGAAATTGGCCGAAAAATGGTATCAAAAACAAGCGTGCAGGAAATCCAGCATTGGCATAAGGCAGCCCTGCCACTGCGAGTGTGACAAGTATATTCGGGTACATAGTATCATTCGATACCAGCGCCGAAGAACTCTGCCATCGATTGAATGCAGCCTGTGTACTTGCACTCGACATAGCCTTAACACCTTCGTAAATGTCATCGAGCCGTATTTGACTACCTTCTTCTTCAATCTAGCTAGTAGTGAGTAACGACCACTTGTTGACCTTTTTTTCTTTCCTTATTTGCTGGAAGAAGACTACCTACTGTCTTATTCAACGACAACACCATGCGGTTCGCTCGACTCGTGCTGTCACGGTTCCACATAACTGAATCCGAATACCCCGTAGAGATCGCGTCCCTTAGTCTGCTACACCAGTAAGCCAGACCATATCTTCATAAAGATATGCAGTTGTGAGTGTGCAATCTCACCTCGAATCCTTCCCAAGAGGGTAGACATGGATGTCAAACCTGCCCCGAATAAGCTCCAAGGCAGCCCCAGTCCACTCCCGGGGCGTATCGATTTCCGGACGCCACCTGGCACCGTTATTTTGAAACCTGACTGCTTTCCCAAAACCAGGGACTTCCTCTGTTGTCACGGACCCAAACGAGGCGAATGCCCGAAAGTCTCTTTCTTGGACGTTGATTTTCACGCTCTTAAAACCGATGCAAATTAGTAGCGTACCTAATTTAACTAGATCGACCGGCTGCGGAGGCACGTCGAGAGATCCGGGTATGCTATCCACATCGATGTAGGTCCGGGTTGTCATGTGCCCAATATCGTCGATACGGGGTGGTGAAAGCAGTTGGGCCCAAGTTGCTCGTGGACCGGAGTGTAGAGATTTAGGCCACGGATTTGATGGACCTAGGCGGAGACCTGAGAAGAGCCCCATCGTGCAGCGTTTGGGCCGAGGGCGCTCAACCCAATAGTGGTCAGGATTCAGGTACGTGCTGATTTCCGGATAGTAGAACTTGCGGCGCAAATGACGGAATGACCACTTCGTCAATACCTTCTTCGAGAAGGGGCCTATGGCCACCGAGTCGCACTTGTGCCGAGCCGACGAATGCGGGTATTCGAAAATGGCCTGGAGAGCCGCGATGAGAAACGCGACAGCGGCGATGATGACGGCCGACAGAGCCAGGCGGTTTGCGCCGGACGCTAATACATCCGAGTAATCCCCAGAGGCGTTCGTTCTGGTGGTATTATTCACCGCCGCAGAAATCTTGGCGGTGATTTGAACGAGCTCGGCGAGCATTTGCTCGATATCAGCAGTAATGTTAGCCATCCCAACTTGTAAACATATCAAAAATGAGGGCAGGGAGTGTGGCGCTGGGCGGAGATAATTCAGTCGGAAGATGGGGTGCCATAGTAGATAAGCAGAAATACTTCGCCTGGCCATAGCGTGGTACTAGACAGCAAGACCACAAGTAACGTGTCTGCCTTGCCGGTCCAGGCAGGATTGTATTGTGCAGCGCACTGAGACTTTGAAAGGAAGCCGGTCAGCCGTGCCACCGGAATAGCAACTCGCTTAAAATAACGTTCACGTACCACTTTAGTGTATTTGTTCAACAGGCGTTATTATGATCCCCTATTACATGCCGTCAGCCATTGGTTGCGCGGGTGTCTTGGCTGGCATACTAGGTATGCAACAGCAGAGCAGCGCTTCACGACCCTTGATGAAATTTGGGGGCCGAGGTTTAGGTCGCAGGGTAGCATGCCGCTTGATCCTTAGCCGACCAGATCACAGAGCGGCTTGCTCTCAAGAATAAAGCGGCGCATGAAATGGACTAGACTACGACTAGGACAATATATCTCTTCACGCTGCGCCTCCCATCTCGTTTCTAACTCTCACCCTCGTCGGTAGGCCATCTTTAATGCGCCCGACGTCACTTCCACACTGATAACCGCGCTCACCAAAAACCATTGCAGGACGGCCTGTGCGACCTCTACTCACTGTCAGATGTGATTACCAAAGGATGACAGGACATAAAATCTCGGCAGCTCCTCTAATACATACCGAAGCTTGTCCCACCCGTCCCAGTCAAACTGAAAGTCTAGCTCTCGCACTACGTACAGTAGCACAAGGCTCATTTCGACTAATGCTAGTTCATCACCGATGCACCGCATGTTTCCCATCTCAAAAGGCCTGTAGGCGTTTTTCGGCGGGTGCAGCGGATGGTCCTCTGGAACTAGAAACCGCTCAGGCAGGAACTCTGTGGGCCGTGGGAATATGTCTTCGCGTCTATGAATCGAACCTGCACTTGTCTGCATCACGCAGCCACTGGTTGGAAAGGTGATCCCATCGATCACTATGTTAAAGCCCGGGCTACCTTGCCGAAGTGTCGAGCTGGAACTATGAAGCCGAAGAGCCTCCTTAACTACCGCCTTAGTATATCGCAGCTCGTTTACCTTGTACGGCTGTTTTCTCAACACCTCACCCACTACTGCGGGGTCGGTTCCAAAGACCTCGTTGTGTTCGGCTCTGAGTTCGGCCATGACGGCAGGATACTTGACGATTTCGTATAGCACCCAAGCCCTGAGAGTAGGTTAGCAAGCTAAGCTGCCACCTTTGACCGTCACTTAACTGGTCTCAGGAGTTCGTTTGCCCGTACTTACAGGGTCAGGCCAACTACATCGCCCCCGGCGAAGAAGATGAACTTAGTCTGAGAAACGAGTGTGTCGAGGAACTCTTTATCAATCGGCAGCTCTCTGCTATCCCGTGATGAGCTAAACAGGTCATCAAGAGCTAAGTCGATCACGGTGGTCTTCCTAGTATTAGGAGACGAGGCAAGACGTTTTTCGACGCTCCGTAGTATCGTGTCGCGCAGTACTTTGGAGTTAGCGGCAACGGTCCGTCGATATTGCGGAGTAAGCCGTATAAGCTGATTCTTCAAACTATTGAATTTGGCTAAGGGCGTAAGCTTATAAAAGGCTCTCATGAAATCGCTTCGCCCTTTTGTTTGTTCGTGAAGGCAAAGGTCCCTTTCCGACGTTGTCAGCAAAACATTCCTCGCCGGTTATGCCCTCTCGTGACAACTGACAAAGTGACTCGCGCGATTACGTCGTATGTCAGACTCATCGTCTTATCATATACCGGAAATATTTGACCCCATTGCCCGTTGTGGTCGGCCAGAGCTTTCAGACTGTGCACAAATATCTCGACCTCCTCTAGGATCGGAGTAATGTCGGAAAGGAGTCCTCGCAGAGACAGACCCGGCCTCAATCGCGAACGCCATAGTTTGTATGTGTCCAAGTTTTCAGATGACATACTGATAAGATCTTTCCCGTCGGTAACGGGTGTCAGTCCCCATTTAAGTATGGGATGCCTCGGTTGGGGAGTTCCTTGGATTACTTGATAACAAGACTCAGGGGCGACGAGTATTATAAAAGGCTGAGGGAAAACTGGCCAGAGATCAAGATACACAACAGGCGGACAACTCGATTCGGTGGGGAAGTACTTTTTCCAGTCTCGAACTATCAGGAGATTGATGTACGATGATTGCGCATCTTTTGGCAGGCTATCCTTGAGCCTCTTTATTGCTCCGAGATGGCCAAGGAACTGTAGTGTCACATGACCTACGTTTACGTAATCAGGACCTGGTAAGGGCACATACTTCCCTTCTATGCTAGCTTAGCTTTTCCAAGATAGCTAGATATACAACAACAGTTATAGGTCTTTAATAATATACTAAATTGCATTCTTGCAACCTAATTATATTATAGTGCATAATATTTTAACTAAATATAATATTATTATATAATAGCTAGTAATTTATTTTAAAGTTTTATTATAAAATTATTATTATTATTAATTATAAGCTTTTTTAATTATTTAGCTAACTAGCTATAATACTAAAAAATTTGCTAATACTAACTAAATATAATATTTATATTATTAAATTATTATTATATAACTAAATTAAATTAATACTTTAGTTAAAATAGTTATTTTTTAACTTAAAAAATCTTTTTTAACTATAAAAGTAAAATATAATATAATTTAAAAATAAATTTACTAAAAAACCTTTAAAAGTAATTTTTAAGTTTATATAATTATAATATATTTATTATAATTTATATATAAAAAAATAAAAAATAATTAGACTATAAAATATAAAAAGAAAATTTTTGCTTAAAATTATTATAAAAGCTTTTATTAAATTATTTTTTACTTAAAAGCTAAATTGCTTACTTTTATTATTTAATAATTTATTTTGCTTAGTAATTTTTATATATTATAGTTTAGCTAAGCTATTTTTTTTGTTAATACTAAATCTTTTAGCTTTTATTAGCTTAATAAAATGCTTGCTATTTTTGCTATTAAAACATTTTATTATTTAATTAGTTATAAACTTTATATAATTATTTAAAATATATTTTAAAAAAAATAAAGCAAGCAAATATTTATTTTAATTATTAAAAAAAAATATATTAAAAATAAATACTTTAGCTATATTTTATAATTAATATTTTTAATATTTATTACTAATAAATAATAATTAATATTTTTAATATTTATTATTAGTAAATAATAATTAATATAATAAAATTTAGTTTATAATATATTATAAACTTTTATAGTTAATATTTTTTACTTTTATAAGTAATACTAATAAAAATATTGCTTTAATTTTTTTATTAATTATTAAATTAAGCTTAAGCTTTAACTATATATTATTTTTTATTTTAATAATATTTTTATTAGTATAGCTAAAAGTTATAAATAATTAAGCTAAAATTAGTTATTAAAAAGCTTAATATAATAAATAAAACTTTACTAAAGTTTTTAGTAAAAATATTTATAGTATTATATATTTAATAATATTAAAACTATACTTAAAACTTTTATAAAAATTAAGTTTTTAAAAACTGCTTTAATAATTTATTTAGTTTATATTTAGTTATATTATTTTAAACTACTTTTATAATATAGCTTTATTATTAAAAATAGCAAATAAAATAAAAATAAATAAATATTTAGATTTTATTTAATATTTAATTAATAAATATATAATTTAAGCAAAAAAGTTATTATTGCAATTTTTATTTATTAAAATTAAAAGTTAATAAACTTAATAATAAATATGCTTTAAGGTATAAGTAGAAAGTAGTATATTAATAAAAGATATAAATATAAAAAAGAAAAAGCTAAGATTTAAAATCTTAATAAAAGCATGCCTTTATAGGCTTATATAGCAGCTGCTTAGCAGATGCTAAGATTTTAGCTGTATATGTGCCTGTGCAGGCAATCTAGATACTCCCCCTGCAAGATCGTATTAAATTACCGCCTACGTAAAAAGCCTACTATTTTTAGCAGTTATTTAATTTTATTTAATTATATATTTTATCTTAATTATATATTTTATTTTAAGCATTTTTTTGCGGTTTTTTATAACTTTTTTTATAAGGCTTAAATTTTAACTTAATTAGTTAAGTTTAAGTCCTTTTTTTAGTTTTAGTCTTTTAAAGTTTTCCTTTTTAAAAAGTTATCTAAGTGTTAAGATTAATCTTTAAACAAAATCTATGCTTATCTTAATATTTTATAATTAAGTCTTTATTATAGCATAGCTGCTATTTTGTTTTTTATTTGTTATACTTATATTTTTATTTTTTTTATTTAATTAAGTAGTTAAAGCTAATATGCTTTTAGTTAAGTTAGTGTTAAAGTATAGTTTTAATTTTATATACTTTGCTTTTTTTATTAGAGTTGCTTTGTTTAGCCTTTATTAGCCTTAAAGGCAGCGTAAAACAAGCAAAAAGGTTTTTACTTTTAAGTGCTAGGCTAAAATATTAAATTAATATAACGAAATAAATAATAAAATCGTTAGGAAAGTTTAATTTATATGCTAAGTTGCTAACTTTTTGTTTAACTGTTTAAGGCTTAAATTGCTATTGCAAGTATTTTTATAAAGGTTTTTTTAATAAGTAGTATCTTTTATAAAAACGCAAGTATATTTAGTTGCTAAAGTTAAACTTAATTTTATAGTGCTTAGCATTATATTATTATTTTATAGCTACTTTAGCAAAATCTATAGCTAAGTAAGCATTTTGCTTTAAATAATTCTTAAGAAACTAAATATCTTTAAACTTTTTAAGTTATGCATTAAATAGCACTTCTATTGCCTTTAATAGTTTAAATTTAAATAGCTGCTTATATAGTATAAATAAAGTTATTTTAAAATAAGCTGCGTTTAAGTTTTATTATAAAGATAGTATAATGTCTACTTAAATAGCGTTAGGTTTTATAAAGTTATAAAATTAAAAAGCAATTTTAACTGTTTAATTTTTGCGTTTAAAAAGGCTGTTCTTTTGCAGGTAATATGCTATAGTTATTAAGAGTTTTATGCTTAATGTCTGCTATATGCCCTGCTAAAACTTTAATATAAACTTTTTATTTTAATTAGAAATAATATCTTTAGGTATGCTTTAATTACTTAATAGCAACTGCTTTGTTATTATAGTTGCTTATTTTGCTGCTATATATTGCTTGTTTTTAGGTAGCAAAAAGGTTTATTTTAAAGCAAAGCAAATAACTGTTATTATTATATCGTAGGTATTAAAGTAAGGTTTTAAACTGCTTAATTGCTATAAGGTACTAATAAATAAAACTAAGAAAAGCTTAAAAATAAAGTTAATAGCTATTATTTATATAAAAAAGTGGTTTTTAGGACGTATTAAACGCATGCTACTAATTAATTGCTGCTTATTTATTTAGTTAAAGTTATATATGCTATAATATTTAATATACTTTTTTGCTAGCTATGTTTTATTAGTAATTATATATAGTTTTAAGGCTTTAAGCATATGCTTAATTTTATAATAATATTTTTTATTATAAGCTTGCGCTAGTATAGTTCTTGTTATATTATAAGGCATATAAAGCTATTATACTTTATTATAAATATTATAAATTAGCCTGTTAAAAGTAAGCTTAAATAGGTAGCCTTATTTAAAAAAGGTAGTAATATTCCTTTTAGCTTTACCTATAGCATCTTTTATATCTTTTAAAATGTAAGCATATTTAGTGTTTTCTTTATATGCTTAATAAAAGCCTTATAACATAAAATCGTTTATTATTGCCTTTATAATATTACCTATTAAATCTACTTTATCTTAAATAGTGTTTAAAGTAGCTAGTTTATTTAATTTAGTTACTTTATTGTTTAGCTTTACTATATTAATAACTGTTTGCAAGCAACTAAAAGCATTTAGTATATAATTTAGTTGCTTAAAGAGGTAATAGATACGCAACTTATACTTAAATAAATAAATAAAAGAGCTAATTAGGCATTTATTATATTTATTAGTTGCAGATGTGTTTAAGGTAGTTTAATTAACTATTCCTTTTATTATAAAATAGTTTGTTAATATAATTGCTAGTTGCTTATTAAAGTAAATAACTGTTTATAGCTTTTTTATAGTTTAGACTAAACATGCGACTTTTAATTTAAAAGGCCTATATTATATCTCTGCTTTAAATAAAAAACAACTAAAATATATTATAGGTAAAACGTTTGCATAGCGTATAGGTTTATTAGGTGTTTAATTGTACCCTAGCTTAAAGTAAAACATTATTATACTAAAGCCTTTTTTTAAAAAGCTATTTACTTAAATAAACAATTCCTATGTAGGGTTGTAATAGTGCACTGTTGTTTTTTTATATATTACGTCTTGTATAGCTTTAAAAAAAGCTATCTTAGCTACTATTAGCATATAGTATGTAGATTAAATATATGCCTAACGCTTGTTTAGCTTTTTATTTTCTATTTAACTTTGCTTTTAGCTTTTAGTAAAAAGCGCTAACTTTTGCTGTTAAAAAGGTTTAATTAGCTTAGCATAATAAAAAATAAGATTATAAAAAAAGCTAAAAGCACTTATAAATTGTTTAAAGGACTTAAGCTAGTTAGAAAATAATAGCTTATAAAAGGCTTTAATATAACTTTCTATAATAGCTAAACTAAATATGTTTATATAAAAGCCTAACAAGTTAATAAATAAGTAGCTAATAAATGATTTAGTTAAAGATATTATAATATTACATTTTTTAAAAAGCTTAAATATAGCACGCAAGTATTTTTTATGTTGCTTTTTATTATTAAAGAAAATTATAATATTATTAATAAAAGCGTAATAATAATTTTTATAATCTTAAAGCAGTTTGTTTATAAATCTTTATATATAAGCTAGGGTATTATAAAATCTTATTATAGCTACTTAGTATTTTTTTATGCTGCAAGGTAATATAATTGTAAATCTGTTATAATAATTAAGGTGTACTAAGAATTAATAAAAAAAAAGCGTAGCATTAACTATAGTTATATAGTACTTTTTTTATAGTAATATAATTACTTTTGCCTGCAAAAGTAAAAAGTAATTGTTTAGTATTATAACTTTATTAATGTTATATATATTTATAACTATTTAGCCTTTTTATTTTATTGCTTTTAAGGTTTTAAATATGCAGTTAAAAATACTATGCTAGGCAATAAATACTAAATACGCAAATAAAGTTAGGTTGTCTACCTAATTTATTTTTTTTTATTTATATAATGTATTATTTTAGTTATTAAAGATAACTATATTTTTATAACTAAAAGGGTATATATAACTGCTTAGCTTAGCGCTTTAGTTTTGCTAGCTATTTACTAAGGGGATTTTTATTTGCTAGTTAACCGGTATATCTACTATATTTTTATCCTTTTAAATGTTAAATGACTTAGCTATCTCCTAGAATTTTTTAGCTAGAGACGCTTGTTTTATATATATATAGATACTTAATCCGGTAATAATTTTAAGGAGGTCTTATAGCTTTTTAATGCTTAAAGCTGATTAAACGTTAGAAATCTTAAGTTAAAGCTTCTTTTTAAGCAATAAAAGCTTAATATAACTAGTTTTATTTGCTTTATTAATTATTTCTTTTATTTAGTTAGTAAGTAACATTTTAAATAAAAATATAGCTAGGTTTTTTATAGCTAAATTAGCGATCTTATTAAAAGTTAGCATATTTATAAGCAGGGTTAAGTTTATTGCTATAGCTATAGCTGCTAAAGTTAAGTTAAATTTACTGCTTATATATACAAACATTATTACTTTGCTTAGCAGTTTGTAATTTTTAGGCAACTTATGCGCCTTAAAAACTTTTAATTAAAGTAAAGCACTTTTAGTAAAGGTTAATATTACGTTAGTAAAAGGGTTAATGCCTAAAGTAGCTAAAGTTAAAAGACTACTTATAAAACTAGTAAATATTACAAAGAAAAATGCTTTAAGCGCTCCTTTTAAAAAGATATTAAAATGTTTAAAGTCTTTATTCTTTTAGATCTAGCTTAATTTAGTATTTTTTTTAATTATAACTTAATTAGGTGTAACATTTTAAAGTAATACTATGCGCAGTATTTTTGCATTAACTAAAGTATTTATTACTAAAGGAATACTTTTTAACGCTATAAAGTAAAAGTTGTAGTTTATTAGTAAAGCTTTATAGTCTACTTTTATAAAGGCTAACTTACTGCTTTTAAGGCTAATCTTCTTTTAGCTTATTATTTTCTAAACATATTTATATCCTTGTGTTAATGCTAGGAATTCTACTTAAAAGTTTTTTAAAGTAAAAAATATAATAATGCTTATATTAAAATTAATGTTAGCTTTATATAGCACTAGGAAGTTATTAGCTAAAATAGCGCTAGCTACTAATTTGTTAATAATATATACTTTTTTTTTAAATATTTATAGTGTTAGGTTGCTAAAAGCATTAGTTTTTTTGCAATAAAACTTAAATGTGGCTTTTTTTTTGCAGTTAACTATTTTAGGGCCTAGTTTTTTAGCTTAATAGTTACATTTTTTAATAGTATGCTCTAGCTTGCTAAAAACGCTTTTAAAGATATATAAATTCTTTAACCTTAGGTTGCTATATACTTTTATATTTTCTTTTGTTTTAAAGCCTTTAATCTAAAATTAAAGGTATAAATACTAAAAGTATTTAAAGTTTTTTTTAGTGTTGCATAAAAGTGCTGTCTTAACTTTAAGTTTAGCATCTAATACTTTACTTTGTTTAGATTAGGTTTTTTTAAGCTTTTAAGACTTTTTAAGGTCTGCTTTTTATGTTTAGCAAAATACTATTGCTGCTTTTTTTACGGTTTCTTTTAACGCAAGGGAGCACTGCGCTAAATGCTTAAATAGCTAATTGCAAAAAGCAAACAAGGTATTATAATAACCGCAAGTTCTTTTTCTAGCATCTAAGGGAGATTAAGTTGTAAAAGCTATAAAGCTAATTAACTTCTTTAGCTTTATGCTTAACTTATATTTATAAAAGTAAATATCTTAAGCTTTTTATAAGTTAAAGGTACTATAGCACTAATAGCAGGTATAGTTAAAATTAAGTATATAGTATGTTTTAGCTATATAGTATGCTTGCTTATTTCCTAATAAATAGTAGTTAGATTTTGCAGCCGTAAAATAAACGTTTAGCATGCGATTATCTTTTTTATTACAACTATTATTTTAATGATTATTATTGCTGCGATTGCGACTTACGTTTTATTTATTAAAGCTGCGTTAGTTTTATTAATAATCCCTATTTCTGTTATCTTGCCTGTTTTAGCTATTATTTTATTAGAAATAATTAGATGCTTTATTTTAACTATTGTTCTTATTTTAGTTTTAGTTGTTTAAGCAGTTATAAAATAAGCAATAATTATTATATAAAAGGCAGTATATATTGCTTGTTTGCTAATTATAGTTGCCTTGCTAATTGTTTTAATAGCTATGTTAATTGCTTTAGTAGCTATACTAATTGCTTTAATAGTTGCAATTAAACGATTAGTTTTTAGACTTGTTCTTTTAATAATTACTTTAGTAGCTTTTTTTATAGTTACTTTAATAGCTGCAATTATTGTATTAATTTTCTAACGGCAAATTATATAGCCTAAAAGAATATGCAAAGCATATAAATAGGCTTAAGGTATTAAAGTGCTTAGTAGTTAACTTGTTATTTAAACACTTGTTAGCTAGGTCTTAAAAGTTTTTGCAAATTTGTTTAATTCCTTGCATATATAACTTTAATGTCTGTTTAAATTAAAGTAGCTTTAAAAACTGCTTAAGTTTAAGTTTTATGCTATTTTTAATTTAAGTTATTATGCCTTGCTAATTCTTGTTATCTTTTCTAAGAATCTTTATAGCTTGCGCGTATTTAAGCTTCTTTTAAACGTACTAAGGCATAATATGCTTATTATAGTAAATATTAAACAATGTAAGCTTTTTTTTGCTAAAGCGTCTAGTAGCTATACCTATGTTTATAGCAAACTATTTCTTAAATACTTTTATAATGCCTTGCAATCCTTGTTTATTTATTTTTGCCTTTTTTATTAAGGTGACTTTGTTATTTTACTATAACAAGGCTAGCCTTGTTAAAAGGGTTAAAAACATAAAGACTATTTGTTTTTTATTTGCATATTTTATCTTTAAATTAAATCTAAAAAAGTCTAGTTAGTTTAAAAACAAGTATATATTAGTAAATATTATATTTTTTCCTTTAGTAATAATACCTAAGTCTTTTAAGTTATTATAAAAAGGGTTAAAAGTGCTAACTTTTTTATATTTTAGTCTGTTAGGTTTGCTATGTTTAATATAATTGTTTAAAGTATTACGTTTTAAGGATCTACTGCAAGACTTGCTATTAAAATCTAATAAGCTGCTTAAACTAAAACTATTGCTTAAGCTAAAGCAACATAATTATTTTTATATACTTTAAGGTTATATTAGTTTGCTACTACCTTATAGCTATATGCTATGTTATAATGCTAGTCGTTTTATATTAGTTTAGTTTTTGTTGTTAGTTATATTTCTACTAGTCTTAAATACTTGCATGTTTTTAACTGCTTTTAAAATAAAGTTTATTTATTAGTTACATTTACTTGTCTGCTTAATTTGCTTTTGCAATAAGTTAGTAATATTAGTTATATTGCTATCTATTTTAGTAACCTTGTTATTTACGTGCTTAATAGCTGCTTTAGTTTTCTTGTTTTAGTGATATAAAAATTTAATAGTTTTTTAATTAGCGCTAAATTTCTTAGGTAAGTTGCTTTTTAGCTTTATTATAAAGCTTTTATGTTTAAAAGGTAAGCTAGCTTGCAATCTAGTTATTATATGCCTTTTTAATAGTAGCAAAAGTTAAGTAAAAAGGTACTAAAACCTAAATACTTTTACGTTAGCTATTATAAGGTATACCTATTAATATAAAGTACGCCTGCTAATACACGTTAAAAGTAGTATAAGGTAAACTATAAATAAAAAGTAAAGTAAAATAAGTTAAGTATTTACGCTAAATATATAGCTAAAAAAGTAATTTATAATATTTGCAACGTAAAATATAAAGGTATTTTATTTAGCTTACTTTACGCTAAAGGTTACCTTTTAACATAAGCTAATATATTTTTACATTTACACTAATAACAATAAGCTAGCTAAAGCTTACACCTTTATTATTTAGCTAATGTAAAAGATATATTATGCTATAGCTTTAGATTAATTTGCAACTGTTTTAAACTAAACAGGGAGTATAAAGTATATTTAAAGTTTTTAAAAGAAAAGATAGTTTTTTAAGGAAAAGTTTTGCAACAAAAAAGTTTTTATAACAAAATAATAGTTTAGTTTAAAAGACTAAAATAAAATAATAATATAATCTTTATAATAAAACTTAAATAAATAATACCACTTTAATAAGTACGCCTTAAGGTATAGGTAAAAAGTAGTATATTAGTAAAAGATATAAATGTAGAAAAGAAAAAGCTAAGATCTAAAATCTTAGCAGGAGCATGCCTTTGTAGGCTTGTATAGCAGCTGCCTAGCAGATGCTAAGATTTTAGCTGCGCACATACCTATGCAAGCAATCTAAATACTCCCCCTATAAGGTTATATCATTTAAGTAGTACTATAAATTAATAAAGTTATTAAAATAATTAAAAGTTTTAATAGCTTTTTAATATATTTTTTTGCTAGCTTTATATATAAATTATTAATTAAACTAACTAATAAAGTTAGTTATAATAAATTAAAGTAATAATATAATAATATTACTTTTATAAATGTAAATATTTTATAATAGTTTTTTAAATAGCTATATATTAAACTAGGTTATAAATAAGTTAGTTAGTTAAGTTTTTATTAATTTAGCTAGTAACTTATAGCATAGCTTGTTAAAACTAATCTAGGTTTTTAAGTTTATAATTAAAGTTAAAACAAAAACTTTAAAAAATATTAACTTAATTATTATGCTAATACTTTATAATTAAAAATTAAGCACTAGATTTTTATTTATAACAATTTAAAACTAGTTTTAGCATATATTTTAAAACTAAATTATTTAGCATAATAAGTTAATATTACTTAAGTTTTTAATTATTTAAGCATAAGTATTTTTTTAAATAGAAAATTAACTAAAGCTAAATAATTTATAGCTTTATTAACTAAAAAAAAAAGCTAAATTTTTTTTAACTATAAAAAGTTTAAAAAACTAATAAAAAAAAAATTTAGTAAAAATAAAAATACTATAATAATTAAAAGTAATAATTTAAAGCATTTATTTAAAAATAAAAATAAATTTTTAGCTAACAATTATATTAATAAAAAAGTTAAATAATATAATAAAGCTAATTTTTTATTAAAAAACTAGCAAGCTTTATATATTTATAATAGCTTAAATAATTATTTTAAAGTTTAAATTATAATATACTAAAATAAAACTAATATTATTAGCAACTTAAAAAATTAAATAGTAAAATATTAAAAGGTAGCATATAAAAATTTTTGTTAAAAATAAAAATAATAGCATACTTAAAAAAAAATATTAAAAAACTATTTATAATAAATTTAAAAAATAAAATCTATAATATTGCAATAACAATTAGTTTATTAACTATATAAGCTAAACAATAATATAAAAGCTATTATAGCAACTTTAATATTTATTTTTTTTTAGCTATTTAACTTATTAAAGAAAATTTTGCTTAAAATTAATATTATTAAATATAAAAGCTAAATAAATCTAAAAACTAAATAAAATAATTATAATAATAAAAACTATAACAAATAAACTAATAATAATAATAAAAACTATAATAATACTAATAATAATATTAGCAAATAGATTTTTTAAATAGTAATATAAACTAATTTTAAAAAAGCTTAATTAATGCTAATAGTAGCTAATAGCTTAAAAGCAAAAGTTTTTTTAGTTTAAGGTTAAAATTTTCTTATTAATAAAAATAATATATATTAAATTTCTAATAAAAATTTAAATAATATATTAAACTAAATTAATAAATTTTAAAAAAAGTATAACTACCTTTTAAACCTTTTATTTTTTATTACTTTAAAAGTAAATAAAAATAACATTAATAATAACGCTATTCTACTAAAAAGAAAATAGCAAAAATATAATAAAAAAGCGTTTTATAAACTTAATAAAAGTTATTACTAGTTTTTTAAATAAATGCTATTTAATATTATATTTTTTTTTTAATATTTTAGCATAAAAAAAGTATTACTAATAAAATAGAAAAAAATATAAAAAAAAGCAATAAACTAATAAAAAATAAAAATGCTATATATTTTTTAAAGTAACTAAATAGTATTATAGCAAGATATTATAAAAATAAAGCAAAAAAGTTAGTTTTATTTACTAACTTATTAGTTATTTAATTTTATTTTTTTATATTATTTATTAAATATATTAAAAAAGATAATGTTTAACTAATGTTAATTAAAAAAGCTATTAATAATATAAAAGTTAAAAAAGCTTTACTTTTAAAAAATAATAAAAAAAGTATATAGTTTTATATAATTAATAATAAAAAATATATATAAACTAGTTTTAATTATTTTTAAGTATTAAATTATATTATTATTAGCATATTAAAAGTTTTTATAAATATTTGTTTTTTTATAAATATTATAATTTATTAATTTTATAAACAATATTATTTAACTTGTTTTATTAATACTATATTTAAAAATTTTTACTTTAAAAGCATTAGCAAATAAAAACTAACTATTATTTATATATCTACTGTTTTTATTATATTATTAAATATATTAAAAAAACCTTAAACTTAATTAACTTTTATTTATTTAGTTAATAAGCTATAACTAGGCTATATTTTTAATATTAAATTTTTTAAGCAATATAAATTATATATATACTAAAGTAAACTATTATAAAATAATTAACTTTAAATTAGCAACTTAAATTAAAATATTTAAGCTTTTAGTTTTTTTTAAAGTAAGCTTAAGCTATATAAACATAAAGTATTTATAATATAAGCTAGCAAAGATTATATAATACTAGCAAATAATAAAATAATAGTAGCTATTTTTTACTTTTACTTATTATTTAAAGCAAATAAATATTTTATTTTTTTATAAATTATTATTAATTTTATAAGTAATATTTTTAGTTTATTAATATATTATATTTTAAATAGTTAAAACTTTAGCTTTTTTTTTTTAAATTTTAAAAAATAGCTAATTTATATTTGCAAAAGTAATAAATTAGCAACTATAAAAGCATTAATAGAAAATAAAACTTAAAATATATAGTTAAACTATTAGTTAAATAATATACTATATTTTATAAGCTTAGCTAATATTTTTAATATATTAAAAATATTTAATAAAAAAAACCTTAGTAATAAAGCTAATAACTATTATAGCTATAAATATTTATTTAACTTATTAAACCTAAATAATAAATAAAACAAGCAGCTAATACTAATTAATATATTTAAAGTTAATATGCTATTAAATTAGCCTTTTAAAGTTATTTAAAAACTAAAGCATATTTTTAATAAATTAGCATACCTTTTTTAAAATAAAGTTAGTTATTTTAATAATAGTATATTAATGCTAATTAAATTTAAAAAAAATGCTAACTTTAAAAGATTAAATTAACATTTTTATTAGTATTTTTAGTCTAATAAAAAAGCAATAGATTTTATGCTTAATTTTTTACGTAATGCTAGCATAATTAAACTAATTTCTTTTAGCTAACTAGTTTTAATTACTTTTTTTACGTTTATTATATAATATAAGCAAAAACTAAAAGTAATAGTAAATTTATAGAAAGTTAATATATAAATAATTAAAAATGCTTACTTATTACCTAAGTAAAATAAAATATTAAGCTTTTTATATAGCGCTATAGTTTTTATAGTTATTAATATTATAAAAAAATACTTTAATTAAAGTATTTTTAAAAAAAATAAATAGAAAATAGCATTTATTATATTATATTAAAGTTATAAGCAGTTTATTATTATAACTATAAGCCTAAAAATATTACTAGCATTTTTTTAATATTATATAAAATAACTTTTTTAAAAATACTTATAATAGTTTATATTAGTTTATATTAATAATATTATTATATTTTTTTATAATATTTAAGATTACTTTAAGCACTTTAACATTATTTTTATAATATTTATAGCATTTAAATATATATTATTATTAAAGAAATATTATTTTATGTAATATAGCTTTAAAGCTTTAAAAGTATATATTTTTAAGCTAGGATTAACAATAATAAAAAAAAAAATAGCTACTATAAAAAAGCTTAAAATGTCTTAAAATCTTAAAAAACTAAAATATAGTTTAAAGCTAATAAGATTTTAGCAAAGCTAAATATTTTAATATGTTATAATAGCTTAGCTTTTTAATAAAATAAAAATAATTATATTTTAAGATTGTTTAGCTAAAGCAAACCTAGTATAAATATAATATGCTAGAAAATATATTTTACTATTAATATTAAAAGATCTTAAATTAAATAAAGCAGGCAAAATTACTGCTAAAATAAAAAAAAAGCATAAAAAATTGCTTTAGCAAATTTTTTTTTTTTAAAAACAAGTAAAATAAGCATAAGAAAAGCTTAAAAAACAATTATATGTAAGCATTAAATTAGCTTATCTAAATTTTAAAAAGCTTTTTATTTTTTAAGTAAATTTTTTGCAAATATATAGCATTAATGCTAGTTTTTACTAAGTATAAAAAAATAAAAAACTTTGCTTTATTTTATTTATATTTTATATATTTAAACTAGCAGAATTTTATTATAATATTTATAAAATTAAAACGTGCAGATTAGTTTAAACACTTAAAAAATTAATATATATTTTTAACTATAATAAAATATATATTTTTACTAACTATAATGCTATTATTTAATTTTTTATAAATATAAATAAGCAATTAAAAGTTTTTAATTAGCTTATTTTATAGCAACTATTTTTTGTATAGTTTATAGATTTATTAAAATTTAAATATATGCTAAGCTATAAATTAGTTAATGCAAACGCCTTGTTTTATTTGCTTTAAGAATAATTAGCAGGAAATTCCTAGGTAATTAATATTATAGTAATAACTTAAGCGCAATCTAAAGTTGCAAATAAAAAAAACGGCTAGGTTATAAAGCAAACTGCCTAAATCTTTAACTAACTAATAAAGCAAACCGCCTAACAAAATAATAAAGTTATATTAAAGTCTAAAATAAACAATAAAATAAAACTAAAAGACTTAGTTATAGCAACAAAAAATATATAGGCTTAAATAAATATATAAAGCAATAAAAAACTTATAATAGCATTGCTTTAAATTTTAGATAAGCTATATAAAGCATTTATAATAAGTTATTGCAAAAATAAAGCCTTTAAAACAATATACTTTAAGTTGTATAGCTAACTTAAAAAAGCTAAAAATATAAAATTTATTTTAGTTTTTACTTATTATTTATTTAAAATAAATTTATATATTAAACTAATATATTTTATAAACCTTTATAGCAATAAGTTAGCAGTTTTATTAGCTTAGCATATAGCTATTTTTTATATAGCTTATAATATTTAAGCTTACGTAAAAATTTAAAAGATATACTAATTTTTAAGGTTAGTTACTTTTTTTTTAAATATAAAAGCTATAGTTTATAATTATATTTGCTATGCTTATTTATAATATAATACTATTAAACTTAATATTTTTATATTATATAAAGATTTTATATTAATAAAAATGCTTATTATTTTAATTTTTATTTTATACCTAGATTTTATTATTAGTTTTTTAGTTTTAATTAACTAAAATAATATAATACTAGCTATAGTTAATAAAACCTTTAAGTTTATAAAAATCTTTATAAGCAAAACTATATATATAATAAACAATTAAACGTGCTTTTATATTAAATATATATACTTAAATTAAAGCCTTTTTAATAAATTTATATTTAATATAAATTATAAATTTGTTAGCAGTTTTTAGATTAGCTTATATTAAGCTATAAATATTAATGCAAAAGTAATAATAGCATATTATTATTTAGCAAATAAGCAAATTAAACATATAATTTAAACGTTTATAACTAGTATAATAGCTTTATTAAGTGCTAAATTTAACTTTAATATATAAAAAAAAGTTATACTTTATGTTATATATTGCTTTAATATATTTATATTAGCTATAATAACGTAATTATTATATAAAATCCTTTATAAATAAAAAGTAAAAACATTTCTATTAATAAATTATTTATTAAAAAAGGATTTTAGTGTTATATAATAAACCTTATAACAAAAAGCAGTAAATGCTATAGCTTTTACTTAAACTAAAATAAAAATACATTATAATTGCTAATATTTTAATTTATTAATATTAATTAAAAAGGATATAGTTTATATTAAGCTTAATAAACTAAGCTATTTTAAATATTATTTAAATTATTAAACTAAGCTTAATTTTTATAAAGCAGGTCTTTTCTTTATTAAAAAGGTTTTTAATTATAAAATATATTACATTAAACTTTTTTAATAGCTTAAATAAAAATAAAATATATTAATAAATAACTTAATTTTAGCTTACTTAAATAAATATAATTGCTTTTTACTTATACTAGGTAGCATTACATAAAAAAATATTAAAAAGTTTATTATTAAAAACATTAAAGATTATGCTAAAATAAAGCAACTAAAAAAATTAAAACCTTAAACTTATTATAAAGTTAAATAAATAAACTATAATAAGCGTATATAAAAACCTGCTTTAATGCTAAAATAAAATGTTTTGCGTATAATTAAAAAATACTATTCTTAAACAAAAACTATAGTTAATTTTATTTTACTATTAATTACTAAATTTTTCTAAGCGTTAGTTAAAAAATTATAAATATTTATATAGCAATATTTATATAAAAAGTAAAAGTATATAGCTAAAAAATATATGCATATAAATAAACTAAAGGAAGCAATTAAACTACTTTATATTAATAATATCTATTTAACTTACTTTTACTTTTAACCTTTTAACTATAACTTTTTTCCTTAAACTTTAAGCTATTATTATTACTATACGTTTTTTTAAACGTTTTTTTTTTATATAACCTAACTAGTTATTTGTTATAACAGGTTAAGCATAAAGTTTTGCCTAACAAACATTTTTAAAAAATAAAACATTATTTTTTTACTTTTAATATCTTAAATTTTTAATTAAAGTAGTTGCTATTTAATACTAACTTAAATAACTTTTTTTTTTAATTTTTAAGTTATTACTACTATAACATGTTTTTTTAAACGTTTTTTTTTTATACGACCTAATTAGTTGTTTGTTATAATAGGCCGGGCATAAGGTTTTGCTTAATAAACATTTTTAAAAATACTACTTTTATATAGCTTTATTTTTTTAATTAACTAATTAAAAAACTTATAATATATAAGTAATATATATATATAACTTAAAAAGTATAAAGTACTTTAGCATAAAAAGTAATTGCTGTTAATAAAGTAAAGGTATTAAAGTATATTAATATAATTGCTAATTATTTATACCTTTTAATACTTGCAAAAACTTTTCTACGTATAATTTGATTTTTTTAAACATTTAATATAATTTTACGCATATTATAATATTTACTTATACTAGTTTATCTTTTTATAATTATAATCTATACCTTTATTTTTTATAACTATAAATTGCACCTTTAGTAAATATTACTTTTTTTAATCTTATATGTAATTTTTATTGTTATAATAGCAGATAATAAAGTTAGTTAAACAAACAAGTAGAAAAAAAAGATAAAGCTTGCTAAAAAGGCTAAAAACTAATGCTGCAAGGCAAATAAGCATGTTATTAAAAATGCTGCTGCTACTACTGCTAAAAATTTAGCTTTTAATAATCCTTTTAGTTTAAAGAATTTAAAAGACTTTACTACTATTGCTTTATTAACTAATATTATAACTTTTTAAAAGTTTTTTTAAGGTAATAATAATATAGTCTCTTTAGTTACTAATTTTATCTTTAAGCTATTATTTAATAATATTACTTTTAATAATATAGTTCTTTTAGTTATTAATTTTATTTTTAAGCTATTATTTAATAATATTACTTTTAATAATATAGTTTTTTTAGTTATTAATTTTATTTTTAAGCTATTATTTAATAATATTACTTTTAATAATATAGTCTTTTTAGTTACTAATTTTATCTTTAAGCTATTATTTAATAATGCTATTTTTTAAGGTAGTAATAATATAGTTTTTTTAGTTATAAATCTTACCTTTAATTAATTAGCTAATATTGCTTTAAAAGCTTTATCTTTAGCATTAAGCATAACTAAAAATTTAAATAAAAAGTCTACTTTACTTTCCTTTAAAGTTAAATTTATAGTAGCATATAAAAATAAATAGCTTATATTTAAAGCTATATATTAAAAACTAATTTATTTAAAATATAACTTTAAGTAAGCTTTTTTTATTATATAAAAATTATAGCAAAAAAACGAAATTAATATTATTTAATTTTCTATTAATTTTAAGGGCAAGATTATAAACTATAAGGATTTATATTTAAAACTAAACGAGCAGGGCTGATTTTTAATGTCTAACCTTTAAGGCATAACTAATAAAGTTTAAGCAGTTTTAAATGTTATTATAGTTAAGGCAAAATTTTAAGCAAAAGCATTTAGTTAACTTGTAGTGCAATGCTATAAGGTTATATATAACCTATAAAAGCTTTAATTAAAAACTAGTTAACTAAAAGAAAATTAGCAAGATAATTTAAGCTAAGGCTAGCTAAATAATTAAGGTTAAAAAGATAACAAAAATTTTATAAATCTTATAATTAAAAATGTATACATTTATAATAGTTAAAATGTTTATATAAGCATTTTAAAAGATAATAAAAAATATATTATATTAGGACATATAAATAATATATATTTATATTATTTATGCTAGATTTATTTTTTAATTAAATATAATTTATTTTATTATTTCTAAAAAGATCTTACTATGTATTACTGTTTAAACTATAGCTATTTTTATATAGAAAATAATTATAATCTAGCGCTAGTTAAAAAATATATAGTCTGCTTATAAACTAGCTACTAAAGATTATAATGCTTATTTATTATTTATTAATTACGCTTAATTATACGTTACTTTTAAAGGCTTGTTAAATATAAACTATAATATTATTTTTATAATAAAAAAAAAGACCTTGTAAGCATTAAAGCATTTATTTAAAATAAAGAAAATCTAAAGTTAAATTAATATAAATACTACCTTATAAACTATAGCGTAGTTAAAGCATATTATATATTTATATTTTTTATAGTAGTAATAACATTTTTATTAGCTAATGTAGCAATTTTAAATAACTAAAACCTAAAATAAAAACTAGCTAAATTTATAAGAAACTATGTAAAAGATTACGTTTTATTAATAGCATAAAGCTTTGCCTTAAGATTACGTACTAAAGTTAAAATAAATAATATAGCAAAAAAAGTTAGCTTTATTAAACTTATATATAATTACTACCCTATAACCTAAAAAAAAAGTATTATTTTTGCTAAAATATAAATTAACATATTAGCTATAGTTAATTTTTTATTATTTAGTGAATTTTAGCTAGATGCATTTTATAATAAAATTAAAGTGCTAAACAATAAAACTTATTTACTTTTAAAATTACTAGTATAAAAGCTTACTTTAATGTTTTAACATATAGCATTTTATAAAAGCATATATTATATTAAGCGTTTAAAAAAAATTAAAGAATTAACTAGCTATTATAAAGAAAAGTTTCTATTAGTTGTTAAGTAGCTTTAAATAGCTTTTAAATAGACTATACAGATTATATTACTATTAATTTTTATTTTAAGCCTATATTTAAAGCTAAAACAAGCATAGATCTTACTATTTAAAAAGTATAAAGTTAAAAACGTTAATCTTTATTTTAACTGTTAAAACAAATGCTTAATGCTAGCAAAATATACTAATGCTAACTAAATTTCTTTTAATATTAAGCTTAAAGTATTTAAATAAAAAAATGCATAGCTATAAATAATAGTTAAAAAAAAAGCTATATATTTTGCAATTATAGCATAATAAGATTATATAAAAGCAAAAAAAACTATAAGCATTATAAAGTAAAGCAATTATTTAGCAGTATATATTAAAATTTTAAATATAAGTAAATATACTATAATATACCTAACTAATTAGCTGCTTATTTTAAAAAATAATAATAATTTTAAAGCTATACTTTAATTAAAAAATAAAGTAAGTATTAAGTTTTTAAACGTTAAATAAAGTTTATACTTATAATAACTACTTTAAACCTTAGATAATAAAGTTAAGATTATCTGCAAATATATTTTTGTAGCAGAAAATAAAGTAAAAGATTTTAGCAAATAAAACATAAGCTATGTAGTTTTTTATTAAATATTAAATAAAATCTATATAAAAAAACATGTTGTTAAGAAATTATAAAATAAATTTATTCTGTAAAAATCTAAAAGTTTATTGCTATGCTAAAGCAAAAAAAATAAAAAATCTATTAAAAATTAAAAAAAGCATATAAACAAGTTTATAAAAACATATATTAATAGATTATTATAGATTTTAAAGCATTATAAGCTTAAATTAATACTTTGCTTAGCAACTTATATCTTAATTTTATAGATTTAAAAATAAATTAGCGCTATAAGATTTAAGGTTTTAGCTTTAAAAACTTTAAGTTAAAAACTAAAAATAAGTAAAAATTTATACTTGCAAATTAAGTTGCTAATAATTATAGTTAGCAAATAATATAATTTAAAAAAGTATATAAAGCAAATAATTAAAAAAGCAAATAATAAAAAATTTATAATTTATATAGCAATATATTAAAAGGTAACAAAAGATATACTTAAAGCATAACTAGCAAGTTTAGCAGAATTTATTATTAAACTAAAAAATTTATTAAGCTTTATTAAACTTATACGCTAGTTAGCAAATTTTTATTTAGCAAAATTAAAAGTAGCTAATTTTACTTAATTTTTAATTTTTAACTATATTATTTAAAAACTAAAAAAAATTAAATTTAATAAATATATTATAGCTTATAAGTTACTGCTTAAACATGTAAACTTATTTATAAATAATTAGCCTTAAGTTATTAAGGTTATAGATTAGCTAAAAATATAAAAAGATACTAAATTAGCTATAATTAATATAAATATAATAATAATAGCTTAAGCATAAAACTTAAAACAAAATAATTTAAAATCTTTTATAAAGCTATAATAAAAAATTATAAAAGCATAATTAAAAGTACTGCTTTGCTATTTAAAAGCAGCTAATAAGCACTAACGTATAGCAATTATTAATAATAATAAGAATTTTCTATATAGTTTTAAACTAATTATAAGCGTTTTAAGTAGCAGAAAAACTTAGGTTATATTTTTTATACTTACTTTATGTTTTTAAAAAGCATAGATAAATCTATAGCCTTTAAAAGAAAACGCTAGCTTTAAGCCTAAAAACTTTAACTATACTGTTAATAAGTTTGCAAAAGCACTTTAAAAAAAGCAGCCTAAACAAAAAAACGCAAAAGTACTAATTAATATAGCACTTATTATAGCCGCAAGTAATAAGTAGCTTAATAATATAGCAGCAAAAATTTTTAATATATTATAGTAACTTAACTTAAATAAAAACTATTTAGTTATTAAAGCAGTACTTCTTACTTATATAACTAAGTTTATATTTAAAAACAAAATAAAATAGTTACTTAATAAGTTAAAACATTTACTTAATTTAAAATAGCTTATAACTAAAATAACTATATAGTATAATATTACTTTAATAGTGTTTTAAAAGCTTTAGTTTATTACTAATATAATTGCTAATATAATTAAATATAACTGTATTAATATAAATATTGCTTAAGTTAAATTAAACCTTAAAACATAAAAGATAAATATAATATATTAGCTTAATTAAAGTAAAAAAAGCTATAAAATAGCAATAACTAAAGTTATTAAAGCAGTTTTACAAAAAGCAAATATAGTTATATATACTTTATTTATAGCTTTAACTATATTTAACTTTATCTAGTTATTTTTTCTATAAATAAATAAAATATTTTATATATTTAAAGCTAATATAATAATAGTTTTTTTATTATTTTTATTTATTAAGTTTAAGTTTTTATTAGGCAACTTTAAGCAATTAAATATTAAAGTTTTATTAGCAAATATATATATAACTAAGGATAAAAACTACTATTTTTTAAATGTTTTTACTTTTTAATTAAAAATATCGTTAGTAATATATATGCTAAAAACTAATATAATAAACTAATATAAGCTTAAAAAAAATTACTAAGCAGTAAGTTTTATATTAGCTATTATATCTACTGTTTTTTATAGTAAAGTAATAAAAAAAGCCTTAGTTATTTTTAAGAATAAATATAATAATTATTTAGTTAGCGTTTAAGTAAAGCAAATATAAAAGTTTTTGCAAAGCTTAGCAACTACTAAAATGTAAGGCTTATCTATTTAAATTAACATAATAAGTAAAATAAAGCTTAACTATAATACTAGTTTTTATAATAAAAAAAAAGCTTAAATAATTATTAAAATAGTTAAGTCGATTTTTAAGTCTAATTTATATTATTAAGCTTTAACAAATAATAGTATAGGCAAAAAAGCTTTAATTGCTATAGTTTTGCTATATTTTATATAAGTTAACTATATTAAGCAACTTTTAAAACAACTTTATTTAACTAAATAAGTTTTAAAGCTTATTATAGTTTAAATAGCTTAAGGTATATAAAGTAATAAAGTAGATATAGCTATTATTTTTTTAGTTAAATTAAGCAGTATTAGATTTTTTTATAATGCAAAACTTTTAAATTTAATAATTATTTAATGCTTAATAGCTAATATTATTATAAGCAACTTTAATATATAAAATTAAAAAAGCATATATTTTATATTTATTAAAACATAAGCTATTAAAAAGATTTTTAATTAATATATATAGCATGCTATTATTTATGTTTATAAAGATAAAATAGCGCTTTTTTAAAGACTATATTATACTAAGTACAGTTTTTTTTATAATATTAAAAAAATCTATAAACCTGTTTGCATTAACTATAGGCTTTCTTACTATATTTAAAACTATATAGCAAATTTTTAACTATTTATAATTAAAATTTAATTACTTTGCTTAATTTATAAATAGCATAGTAATAATAAATAAAAAACTACTTATATTTTAAGTTATAGTAAGCAAATATTTTATAAGATTTAAAGCTTAAAAAATAATTTTAAACTTTAAAAAAGATTGTTTTATATTAACCTTAATACTAACAAAATAAATAAACAAATTAATATGTTTGTATAAATTAAAAATAAAAAAAAAAAAGCAAAAGCAAACAAATAAAGCAAAAAAAAAAAAAGGAAAAAATTAAAGATTTTTTGCTTTTAATTAAAAAATATAGCAATAAAGCTATTTAACTTACTTTTTATTAACAAGTTATTATTATTAAAAAAAACAAAAATGTTATATTTATAGCTTATTTTATTAATATAGCATAAGCATTTTAACTTGTTAGCTAGCATAATTTTAAAATAGTTTAAAAATATACTTTAATAGTTTTAATAATGCTAGCATTAAAAATTAAAAAACTAAATCTTAAAGCTAAAAAGTGCTAATAAATTAAAGATTATATTATTTATAAACATATAATACTTTTTTTTACTTATTATATTATATTTTTTAAAGCTTACTAAGATTTATATTTTATAAGTAATAATATAGCATTTATTAATTATAAAAAAAAATTAGCAATAATTTATTAAGACTTTTAGGTTATACTAAACAACTTATTATTTATTAAAAGTTATTTTAGCAAATTTTCTAACTAAATTATATAGTTTATTAAGTAAAAGCTAAAAAGTATAAAGCATTTTAATAATATAGCTAAAATAATATACATTTTAATTAATAAATTTTTATAAAAACGTTTTAAAAACAATTTATAGCAAAAATTAAGCAAGGCAATAAAATTAAATAAAAAAACTAAATTTACTAATAACTATAAAAAAAAGCTTAATTATATTAACATTATTTTAAAATATAAAAATAGCATAGCAATTAAGCTAAAAGATTTTAATAATATAACTATAAATAATAAAAGCATTTATATAATAAATAATAAAAAATACTATTTTTATTACTATTTTAAATTAACTATTTTAATTAAGCTAAAAACTAAAATTAATACTTTTTTTTATTAAAGTAAAATATAGCCTTTAATTAACTTTAATGCTATTTTAATTAACTTTAATTTATTATTTGTTTTAGTAAAGCCTAGATTTAATATTAAGACTTTTTAAATTAAACTTAAAACTTTTTAGGTTAAACTAAAAACTTTTTAAATTAAACTTAAAACCTTTTTAATTAAACTTAAAACTATTTTGTTTAAGCTTAACTAGTTTACTTATAATAAAATATTGCAAAATAAAGCTAACTAGTCTACTTATAATAAAACATTATAAAATAAGGCTAACTAGTTTACTTATAATAAAATATTATAAAATAAAGCATTATAGCTTAAATAGTTTACTTATAATAAAGCATTACAAAATAATAAATAAAATAATATAAAATAATAAAAAAAAAATAACAAAAATTTAAAAAAAATATAAATTAGCTTAATACTTGCTTTAATAGTTAACTTTAAAAAAAATAACTATATATAATTAAATTATTAATGTTATAAAAATGCAACTTAATTTTATTAAAAGGGGCATATAGTATTATATAACCTACGTTTATATAATTAAGACCTAGTAAAAGCACATATTTTCTTTTTATGCTAGCTTAGCTTCTTTAAAATAGCTAGATATATAACAACAGTTACAGGTCTCTAATAATACACTAAATTGCACCCTTGCAACCCAATTGCATTGCAGTGCGTGGTATTCTGACCAAGTGTGATACTACTACAGGAACATAGAGTGTGGCTCCATTATGGGCTGTGACGTATGAGCTGGGATCGGTAGCAATACTCAAGAAATGTAGCCTGTTGTGCTCTGAGCGTGATAGAGGCAGGGTAATAGCAAACGAGAAACACTCACGATGCCCTGTGCTTTCATCCTGTAGAATAGCCTTCTACTGCAATAGCCTTGGTGCAGAAATCGACCAAGTAACAAAAGCAACAGTGAGAACACCGCGGTAGTGGCTAGGGAGTATGCATCAACCTGGCTCAACAGCCTTGATGAAGCCATTTTTTTTGTTTTGTTTTCAATTAGCGAGTAGACCGTAAGAGTCGTCGTGATAAAGCCAGTAAATCCCGTGGCCCCAAGCGCCGGGATCCCACGACGGAAGTTTAGATATCGGTCTGCCGTGAGTGTGCAAATTCCTAACCTAGGGTTCTCCAAATATGGTCTTTGCTAATAGCTTACAAATCACTTGCCCTGTTCTAGAGAACAATCACATGATGCTGAGATTACGAGGTTAGAAAAGGATATACTGCAGATATGAAAGGAGTAATCAAGGTTTTCGGGAGTTAATCTTCTCACAGCACAACTCGAATTGATAGCTTTTTTGATTTCAAAATGTTGCGTGGCGAGAGATATGCTAAATACAAGCCCCCTTTCTCAACGCGGGGGTGGCTAGGGTGAAATGCTAGCCGAATTAGTATGTTTGACCATCGTACGATAATCTACTAGAAGAGAAGCCAGAGTGAGTTGTACAATTCGCAAGATATTGCCAAACTGTTTGATTCGCATCCATAGGCAATTCCCTCTGGCCACATCCCTAAATATTACTCATGTTACCATTTTAGCATGTTGAAGCTATCTAGAAGCATCCCCCCACTCCATAGATTCCCCTGACATATTCCTGTCCGCCGGATGTAATTTGTGAGAAATGCACGGTATTGCTAATACCACGGTAACCCTTTTTTACCAGGCCGCGAAGTGATACGATGTTTAATACTGTCGCCGGGAACGAGAAAATCTTCAAGTCGAGCATTTCGCTCCCGATCATAGTCCCTTTTCATGGTCCAAATGGCTACGTGCCAACGCCTTCTAACAAGAAGCACATTTGGTATATAGTGAAGCGGAGATCAACAGTTTAGTCAATCTAAGCCCTTTTCGTAAGAAATACCTATTGCACTTCATACTTAGGACTATGTATGATATCGCTAGATAATTATATATCGAGTATAAAATTGAACATGGTAGAAGCTGTCCAGCATGTACCATCGACAATTGAATTTTTTTAGGCCCCAAACCTTGGATTGCATCTCAGGAGAGGGTCATGAAGGCCGTATGGCGTTTAACGAGGGAAAAGAAAGCTTAATATATAGTTTAATACCGAAGATTAAGTTGTGTAAAAACAACAAGGCGAAGCGAAAAGTGACACTACGAAGAATGGCACAACACGAAGCATTGCTCTTTTCACGAACGGGCGACAAAGCATAGTTATAATATAGTTTCTTTCCTAGGTAGTAAAGGTCGCCGGCCTTGATACAAACCATAGCGAGTAATTAACATATCGTAGCTATACCTATAATCCCCGCTTATAATACGTAGAAACACTTTCTTGCTTCCAGAAAGCGTTTATAAGGAGATATACTGAAGTGAAATTATATGGGTGTGAGTAGGATTATGTATAAAAATAACGTATATAAAGCCACCCCCCACTGAATAAGAAAAAGGGGGTTTAGTACTTTCGCTCCTTCAACGATTAGAAAATGTTAGAAAATTTGAGAAAAGGTGATAGAAAAATTATAATATTCATTTCAATTCGGCGACGATCAATCAATTGATTCCCCTCGGCTTCGCGCACCTAAGCCATGCAGAAGCGTAGGTATTGGCCTATATCTCTGCATGCATGGATACCTAGGTATCTAGTGATCACTTAGGGAGACCAGGTAATCCATTTCAATACCTACATATATAAAAAGATACACACTCGAGGCAGTCGACGGAATCTTTCTAGCGTGTTACTAATTGCTTTCGGCACGTTCAAATTTTGAATTTAGGCTCGCCCGTCTGATCGCGGCTCGCTCGAGACTACCTCAACGCACAGGAGCCCTTTCGCCATAAGCAATATGACATTTGATATTCTTCCGTGAGAGTAGTTGAAATATTCAAGCAATCTGTCATATCCCACTCTAAAGCAACCGGTAAGCCGTGACCTATTTAGAGTAAACTCGTGGAATAACAGAATTGGGTCCTAATTAATCATCTAGTGGGAGACAGAAATCGATAGGCTTTGATTTCTAATTTAGTTGCCGGATAGAGACATAACAGCTATCCCGTGTGCTCATGAGAGTATTAACGCGATGTTCTATAAAGGAGAAGCGAGAATGAGGCTGGAGCGGGTAATGTTTGAAACATCCATTCTGAAGTAGCCGGGTTCCGACCTCTAGCTTACTCATGATGAATTGGTAGTCTCAATCTGCTGATGTTCCGAGTCACAATCACCTGATCTTATCCGTGCCTTGCAATAAAGCAACAGTCATTCGAGCGCTATTTCTCGAAAGTATTCATGAGTCTACGGTAAGCTCGTTTCGATATCGTGTATAAGACATACCTTGCTATCTCACTCCTTTATCGGAAGTTCGCTTAGTATACAGACCGCTTTCGAAGCATATGACCAAAAAGGATTAAGATCTTCGTTATTCGCTAGACCGAAATTCGTACGTAAGCATCCTTGATTGGGAGTTGGAAGAAGCTTCTGCGTTATATGTACACGTGAGACGACATATGAGGATGATATTAGGCAATCGATTTGCCTGGGTATAACGCATAACCATCACCACTGCACTAATTAATTACCGTAAGAGACACCGCTATTGCTTGTGATCGTTATTGACAGCTGCAGGCATCGTATAGGGTTTGGTGCTTACTTATGCGGGAGTAGGCTATGTGCCGGTCTGCCAAGTATCACTTTAGGAATTGTTCTGGGCAACCAATCTCTTATAGGCAAGAGGGAATCCATCTCAAGGCCCAGCAGCCTATTGAGATTGAAAGAAAATACTTAGTAAGTCCCTGCATGCGACGAACGACATGGCATTGTGTAAGAGTAGAACGTCGTATCTGCGCCTCCAAAACATCAGGAGCGGAACTTTTCCTCGTGTTCAGTATGATTATTCTGGTTCTTTGAACACCAGTGAGGCCGGCAGGGCTAGCCAAGGATGATGTCGAAATGAATCACCGCTCCTCGTGAAAAAACATAAGGTATTTAACGGCTCCGACCCCCCGTTAACCAAGGTAGATCTACAATTCAACATTGACCGCCACAAGATCCTCTTCTCAGCCACGTCTGATCAATCTTAACAACGCCCATCTTAAAACACTCTCATATTACTAACGACAAATCAAACCACCCAAGATGCGCGCCTCAGCTCTAGCTCTCCTCTCCGCCGCCGCTCTCGCTAGCGCTCAGGACGGCCCGTACGGAATCATCGTTGTTGAGAAGGTGGACCCAGAGGCCTTCAATGGCCGCTCTAACTCGACCGTCAACGTCTATCTGACTGAGGCGTACGAAAACCCAGAGATCCTTGGCGAGGTATCGACGCTCTACCAGATCTACCCCTGGTACCCCTACTTCTGCTTCGCGTACAAGCCGGACGGCACCGCTTACAGCGACGATTGGTTTGGCACCGGCAAGCCTCTTCACCTGAGCTCGGAGAATGTCCCCGTTTCCTCCATCCAGTGCAACGCCGAATGAGTTTTGAGGCCGTGACCAGGGGGGCGTGGTGAGTTTTCAACTCCCGATTTAATGCCGACTACAATCTTGGATTATCGCCACTCGGATGGCTAGGTTTTGGAGTTGGGATTCTCGACGACATCTCAACACGACGTGTGTTGTTGTTAATTACTACGCGCGTGGAGGTAAAGCTGCGATGATGTGGATGGGAAACAATGTGGAGGGGATTAAAATACAGAGCTTTCATGCTCTATACAGGCACTACCCTATCCGCGCCAGGCTATGCCTAGAGTTAGCAATTAATTCTATCACTTATACATTGTACCTATACAGGAGAATTTGTATACTGCGTGTCCAAGTGAGACGAGCTTAAGATGAGTGAGCATCACTATAACGCTAATAATATAGCTGAGGGGATCACGTGCTATAGGCCAGAATCAACAACCTATGGCAGATTGCTTTTTTTTACTCTCTATGAAAGAAATACGTCTAGATGTCGTTCTGTTCGCTGATGCAAGATAGGCGATATCACTGTCCTAGAAAGAGTTTAAGCATCTTCGTAGCTTCTTCATTAGCCGTGAATAATATACCACCAGACATTACAGTGCGTCCGAGGCGCATGACTGTGCCACGCCAGAACCCACGCACTCCATCTTCAGCCATGATCGCGCGGATAGAATCCATGGTGCCCGTCCGCTTAGCCTGCTGAGCCTTCGTCTTCACCGTGTCGAACGGCTGCGTGGCAAGCGTAGTAACGGTGCCCGCGACGGCGCCGTTCGCAAAGCTCGTCAGGACTCCGTCGACCGGGACACCCTTTGAGCGCTCCCAGTCCTTGATCGCCGAGTACGTCCCCAGCCGGAACCCCGTCGTGCCGATCTGCTTGAGCGTCGTGGTCACGTAGCCCGAGTACAGGGCGCCGCGGAAGCCCTGCTCGCGATACAGCACGGTGACGCAGTGCCATGGCGAGCGGAACCGCCGAGTCGTCCGCGCGTCATCGATCAGCGCGGTCTTTATCCGCTCGGAGGGCGTGACCGCCAATGTCGAGGCGAACACGCCTGCTATCATGCCTGATGCGATGGACTGTACGGTGCCGAGACGGTGCGTCACCGGGTCTTCGAAGAATGACCGGATGCTGTCGAACATAACGAATCGCACGGCATCTTTGCCGATTGAGCCCTGGATATGTGATCAGCGGCCATTTTCGGGAAGCCATATCGCGAGCTCAAGCAGCAGGCCAAGAGAAATCGGTAAATCATGTCATCTTCAGGCTACATATATCCAACTACAGCCTTAAAAACCATGCATGACTCTTTCTTCGCCCTGCCTAGCATAGGGCACCCCCATCTAAAAGGAATTATACCACCAGAGTAAATCAACAACAGAGGAAATAGGAGGGCGCCAAGGTAACCTCGCGCCGTCAGGAGACAGGAAAACGACCTACCAAAATCATAGTAGAACACCCCTTATACAAAGCCCTGGGCCCCTCCTGGCGCGCGACCCGAGCGACGACCGCAAACGGGTTGCGGGCGCCCTCATGCCCATAAAGCTGGACGCGCGTCTTCGCGAACTCAAAAGGGTACGTACAGGCGGCCTCGACGCCTCCCGCGATGCCGCCCGCGAGCAGCGCCACCAGCGGCGATGCCTTCTTGCCGTCCGCGTCCGCCGCTACCATCCTTACTACCCTGTAATCCTCTTTCTTCCTTTCTTCCGGCCCCCCTTCTACCGATCTATCGGCGAACCCAGGCGAATAAGTACCAATTCGTTTCCCCTGGTCAGCTCGCCGCTGTTTTCGTACCTATATTATACCCGAAGGAATAGCGATGTGAGATGCGACGACGTGAGCGCCGTGAAGCAAAATGTAATAAGCCCTCCTCAAACAAGCCCGAGCCCGTCTATTTATCTAAGCGGATCAAAGAAGAGAGCGTCGCGGGAGAAGAGCAGCATTTCTTTCTTTCTGTCTTGCTCGCTCGCCCGTCGGTCTATAAATAAAGGTAGATAGATGATCTAAGTCCTCCCCCAAAACCTAGGTAGATAATGAGTCGAGCCGGCTTGTGGTCGATCTACACGATAACCTACGTAATTGCGAGTCCGAGGATTCACAATAGGCGTTTCCCTCGAAGCTTAGAAGCGGGTCTCATCTCCATCTCTGGCTTACCGCCGCCCCGGTTCGAACCCTCATGGCCGAGGCTTTCGATCAACTTCCACTAGTATAGCCTAGTGTGGGAATGTAGAGATATCGTCTCCACTTCATCTCATCTTTGGGGGTCTCTTCGAAGGGCGGTCGTTGACACGAATGCTTTCATTTAACTAGGTTGGTTGATGAGGAATAAGTATTGACACTTTGCGTAGCACATTTTGAGAGAGTGCTAGCTGAGAATGCATTCTTATCGTGCCCTTCTATGTCTATTGAAGGCCGTCTATTGAAAGCTCAAAAACCTATTGAGCAATGGGGTATTTTGTCGTTTATCCGTTCATCCGCCGGACTATGTACTATATTCACACCATATTCCCAACACTAGTCTAGTCCCACCGGTCTAGAGTCCCCCTGTTTATGCAGGGGTGCTGGCTGAACTACTCCCTAGTTGACTTGAGACACCCCCACCTATATAGAACGTCGTGATCCCAGTGTAAACTGAGGGTTGATCGCGAAAGGCTCAGTTTGAATGTACGCACTGACGTTCTCGCACCGACTGCATTCATTCAAGTAGTCTTGGACCTGTAGTAATATGGAACCAGGCTCCCGCCCGTCGCCCTTAAACTCCGGTGTTTGAATGAGGTTGTAAGGCTCACTCCTCGCCTTGTTGAGAGAGTCATCCACTAACACAGTATTTGTCTGGTTCCATTTCTTCCCATATGCAGCCTCCGGGTGGCTCCCAGCAATGGTAAGATCGTTCCATAACGTGGTCAGCCGCTTGTAACAAAGCACTCTCTGGTTGTAGTCGCTTTCACTGAGCCCAAAGCGATCTCTACCCCAGGTGGCGACGACCTTGTGACGGTCTCTGGGTTCCAACAGCTGCATGCACATGCTCTCTACGCTCCGAGGCCGCGCCGACGACCATATGACAACCATAAATGTATTGACACAATAGGACAGAAATTGTCGCGCATGAGGGCGTTGGATAAAGCGAGTGGGATTGCGAGGGCTGGGCCGGTGAAGAAGCGTGCCGTTTAAGTCGATGACTACTAATAGGTCCTGAGGCCGTGGGAGCATGAAAGGCGGATGCGACGCAAGCTGAAGATAATCGGGCGTAGGGTCGGGAACACCGCCGGATTCTAGGGAGGGTTGGACGATGTTATCACGATGCCCCGTTCTCTTAATTGATCGTTTGCGTCGCGACCTGTTTACACAACCGAAATGATTAGCGCATAAATTTTACTAGGTGCGACATGAAGTGTAGAGCTTACGGCTTAGCTTGGCCAGGAAAGAGTACAGGCTCATAAACAGGAGCGGGTTTCCGGGTTGATGGAACATCGTCGTAGGGCGACTGATCCCGTTGAGGTAAAGGAGCGGCGTAAAAAAAGGGTGACTGATTCTGTTGAGGTGGGTTGAAGTCGGGCGCAGAGGGATTTAAAGGAGCGGCGTAAAGGGGTTCGTGCCCATCAGCACGACGAGTACCCCATAAATCCATAATAGAGATTTTGCGGGCTGCGCGACCGCGGGGCAGTTGGGTGGTTTGTGACGTGGTTTGTGATGTGGTTTGTGATGTGGTTTGTGATGTGGTTTGTGATGCGGTTTGTGATGCGGTTTGTGATGCGGTTTGTGGTGTGGTCGTCGCATTCGGGCAGCTGAGATTTTGGACAAGGGGGGGTTCAGGTAGCTGCTTATGACGTTGGCGACGGACAACACCGTGGGAGAACCCGCGCTTATATACAAGATTTAATCTGCTCAACATCGGCGCGACTGCTTGTCAAAAGTAGGAAGAATGGCGGCTTATACGTAGTAGAAATCTAAGGGACAAAGACATTGTATAAAAAAAAACATCTGATAGATAGATGACACCACCGTCTATCCCCGGTCTTGGATTAGATCGCTTGTCTCTTATCTAAATAGACCCACGCTAATAGGTTATCGATAACGCATGTGCAAGCGGGACCTGCCTTTATCGCCGCCGCTTTTTTGGTCGCGGCTCGGTTACTTGGAAATAAGTACCTACGTATTTCACGATGCGGCAAGCTTAATGTACCCATCACCTCGGCAGTTTGACATTCCAAGACGCAATGCCGCCCACATCATACAACAAACGGAAACTACCTCTTAGTGGCTTACAGAGACGGGTACGCGCTCGGAGGGAGGAGCTAGAGCCCGAAGTAGAGGACTACAGTGAAGACTCTCAAGAAGAGGGGAGCAAAGATGACGACTCGGACGACGTGAGCGACAGAGAAGGGCAAAGTTCTGATAGGGTAAGTGGTACCCTGCCGACTGAATTCAATATTCAACAGGCTAAATTCAATCAACAGTCAGATTCAGCATCCGGAAGCGACGATGACGACGAAGAGGACGGGGAGGAAGAGGACCCCTCATCAGCGGTGGCGCAAGTCTCTTTCGGTGCCCTCGCAAAAGCACAGGCATCAATGCCAGGCATACGGCGGAAGAAAGGACGGAAAGGGGCAGATGGCGAAGATGGAGCAGAAAAGGAAGAACGCCGCCCCGCGAAGCCCGACCCGAGACCTTCGAAACCACCCAAACCCCAACGATCCTCCAAACACGCACCGACGGAGATGTCCAGCAAGCGGCAAGTATCGCGGAAGCGCGAGGTAGTCAGCGTGCCGACGGTCGCCGCCCGCGACCCGCGGTTCTCAGCGGCGTCGGGCGCAGTAGACGAGGCGCGGGCGCGCAAGGCCTACGCCTTCCTGGACGAGTACCGCGACTCCGAGATGGCGCAGCTCAGGGCCGCGATCAAGAAGACCAAGTCGGCCGCCGAGAAGGAGGAGCTGGCACGGACGCTGAAGTCGATGCAGAGCCGCAAGGAGGCGCAGGCGAGGCAGGACGCCGAGCGCGAGCTCATCGCCCAGCACCGGCGGCAGGAGAAGGAGCTCGTGGCGCAGGGCAAGAAGCCCTTCTATCTGAAGAAGAGCGAGCAGAAGAAGCAGCTGCTCCTGGAGCGCTTCGCGGGCATGAAGAAGAAGCAGGTCGATCGCACCATCGAGCGCAGGAGGAAAAAGCTTACGTCGAGGGAGCGGAGGAATATGCCCGTTGCGAGACGGGACGCCACATGATCGTGGTTCTGAGGAAGGAGGAGAGGGCCGTGGTTATGCTATAATTGTGCGGGCTAGCTATTAATCTATGCCAATGACGAAATTCAATGCTGTGAAGATTGTCTTAGTCTTCAGCGGTTTTAACAGGAAGACGTTGCTAAAACGCGTACGACATACAAGGATAAATGTTCCTTTCACACTATGCCGGGACACCGAATTAGACACTGTATTAATGACGGGGTTGAAGGGTTTGTGATACACAATACCATGCCATATCATACAATTAATCTACACTTCCAAGCGGCGAATTCCCTAAATGCTAGTACAGTAGATATATATACACATTAAGTGTGGATTAAAATGCTCATTCCTTGACACCTTCAAAATCCGCCTTTTTAAGTGCAGCGTCGAATAGCTCACGGCACGGCACGCGGCTGCCGAGCCGAGCGCAAAGCAAGAACGCCCCGCTGAGTTTCCGGTGTAGGCTGTACGTCTCCTCGGGAGGCGGGCTGAGGCGCTCGCGCACCATGACGGGGATGAGGTCCCGCACGCGCTCCGTAATGGTCTGGTCCGAGAAGTCGTAGACCTCAGGCGCGGACTGCAAGAACGGCTCCGCGAGCGTCAGGATGCTGGCGACGTGGGCGTCCAACATGGTGCGGCTCTCGTGGCCCGTGAGGTAACCCAAGCGCTGCGAGTAGTCGATGACGGCGTCACGGTCCTGGCGCGCGGCCGCCGCAAGCAGGGACACGTACTGCGCGACGAAGAGCGGGGGGAACTCGCGCGAGGCGCCGAAGTCGAGCAGCTCGAGCTTGTTGGTCGCGGCATTGTACAGGAAGTTGGTCCAGTTAGGGTCCGTTTGCATGAAGCGGAACTCGACGATCTCGCGCAGACAGAGCCGCAGAATCTGCGTGCCGATCCAGTCGCGCTGCTCCTGCGTAAACGATTTGACGCGCGTCACGCCCACGCCCTCCATAAATTGCATTGTCAGAACGTGTTTTCCAGAGGCATGTGCGTAGATTTCTGGTACGGCGAATACATCGCCTTCGTCCGTGAGGAGCTCCTTGTACCGCTTGCCGCACTCAAGCTCGCGCTCATAGTCGCATTCCCAGCCCAGCTCGGTGCGCATATTGTCGATCGTTTTGTTCAGATATAGACCCTTTGGTAGCATTCCAGACGCCATTAGGAGCATGGAGATATTGTCCAGATCTGAATGGATTGAGTCTGCGACCCCGGGAAATTGGATCTTGACGGCTACCTTTTCGCCAGATTTCAGCGTGGCACGGTGTACCTGTCCAATAGATGCTGCGGCGATAGGAGTCTCCTCGAAGTCTTCGAACATGTCGCGCCACTCGGGGCCCAAGCTCGCCACAAGCACACGGTCCCGCTGCCGGGCAGGCATATAGTCCGCTCGGTCCTGGACACGTTGCAGGACTTCTCGTATGGGTTCCGGCAACATCTTAGAGTCCTGAAAACTCATCATCTGACCCAGCTTCAGAGCTGCTCCTCTCATCCTTGACAGCTTCGCTACTAATCTTTCCATGTTACCAGCACTGAACATGATGGAGCCCTGTCCGCCGCCACCGAAACCTCTGCTGAGGCCTTCAGTGAGCGCCCCTCCTAACATACCGGCTGCTAAGCCGCCGTAATTCCATATGCGACCTAGACGAGTCGCTGGTACTTTAGATTCCCGCAGAGAATATACCGGTGAAGAAAATTCGTCAAGTGAGGACTCTATGGGTTTTTGTTGTTCCTTGATACCGTGTCCCTCTCTTGAAAGAACGTCCTGAACCATTTGAGTGTGTTCTCTTTCTATTCGCCGAGCATCAGCTTCTTGAGTATTTGATAATTTAGTTCCCGAGGGCTGAGTGGGTGCTTCTTGTCCAGAAATCTCTGGGCGTGCCTCCGCTTTTGGCGCAAGTGAAGGAGCAGGCTCCTCCTCTTCACTCTGTGATTTCGAGAATTCTCCTAATGCCGGGCTTGCGATAGCTACATCCGCAGCCGCAGCACTTTCCTCAAGAGGAGACCTTCCCTGTCCTAAGGCTTTCGAAATAGGCGGAAGGGGTTTCGCCCCTTTATGTTCGTCACGCGTTTTCAGCTTATCATGTCCAAAATCTTTGAACCAGCTAGGCTTCGGAGGCGACACCTTTGGTCGCAACTGTCCTAAGGCATCTTGTCCCTCAAGCATCTGTGAACCCCGGTTCGTATGGAAAACGTTAATATTAATGCCAGGAGGGACATCTTCCTGTGGATCGTTTACTGATCCTAAGTTTCTCCCCGCCTCGTCTTGCTTTTGACCCGGATTCGTCTTCTCCTTCAACTGCGCAAGAATAGCACTCTGATCGGGCTGAGGTGGTGTAGGTCGATAAGCCACAGCATCCTCGAGGGGAGAACCGCGTCGAGACAGATTCCGGTAAACACCATTTACCTGGACGCTAGAAGCATCTTCAGCCGCGATGGGCTCTTTAACCCTTGATTCCGTGCGGCTGACTAAGTCGGGCTGCATCGGGGCATTGGTATGCGACGGTTGCTGCCGGTCTTCATTCGCCGCATCTCTAGTAGCTTTTGTTGATGCCGAACCCCCATTTTGTTGTGACCTATTCTGGCCACCCTGGAACGACTTAATAATGCTGGAGGGTCGGCTATAGCGATCAATTTGTCTTGCGCGCAGCTCTAAGTGCCTCGAAGCTACGGATCTGGAGGCTTTGGCCACGGCCGCCAGATCCAGGATAATATCCGCGAATCTCATCGGAACGGTTAATTACACCATCCTTTTTGTCCGCAACGACCGTAATATCTTAAAGTGAAAAGGCAAGGACTATTCAAATTATCCCGATATGCAACGAGTGTGATTATGGATTTTTGCACCAAAAATTCATCCATAGTCAATTCGATAAGCTCGCGCCACAGTGTGGCTAGTGTTCCGGAGCCGCCTCTTGGACGTCACCATTTCCACTCGCAGATTGCGCCAGATCAAACACTTTTCAAGGCAACCGGCCCGTATTTATAAAGATAGTAAAATAGTAAAATAGGACAACGGTTTAATTTATAGTGAGAATCTACACATTATGTCATTATCACATCTGTATCCACGCTCTCCGTCAACTTCATGTTGTCCAAACTCGGCGCCAGAGTGTCCATTTCTCTCAGGGTATATTCCACCAGATAACTCTCATCAACCAACTCTTCCATCCGCTTATAGTGCCTTTCTGTGTAGACTCTGAGCGCATTAAGTACTTCTTTAACACTCTTCTGCCCCTTGGCTCCCTTCACGGACAAGCCTGATAGGCGACTGACTGGATAGCTTTTCACAACTGTCCACAGGATACGTTGCGCCATCGGCGCTGTTCTCGCATTGGTATTCCAGTCTCGGAGTCTTAGTAAAAGTAGGAATAGTTGTTCGTCTGATAAGGTAGCTAGGACCTCGTCAACAGCCCTTAGGCCCGATAGGCTGCCGGCGTCAGGTGTTTTCGAATTGACCACCTTTTCGAAGAGCCCCTGGAGTTTGCGGGGATGGTTAAGTTGAAGAGCTAACGTGATAGCTTCGCGGTAAGCTCCCGCATATTCATAGTTGTCAAGTTCTTGTTCCTGTTCGATAAGCTTAAGAGCTGCCTCGTTTGATGCTGTTTGTGTTTCTGCTGACGTATCTTCCCAAAACGTCACAGTTGAGTCACCACTTCCGGAAACAATCATATTAGTATCCGGGTGAACAGCCAAAGCCCAAACCCGATCTTCATGATTGTCAAGGGTGCACTCGTTTTCGCCCGAGTTAACATCCCACACTTTTACTAGACCATCACCACCAGCACTAGCGATGAGTATGGGCTTCTTGGAACGCTCCTCCGGTGGTGGTATGTTCAGCCAGGTTACTTTGAGGACACTGTTAGAATGTCCTTCAAAGGTCCTGAGACATGTGTAATCCGTAAGGCTCCAAAGCTTGACGGTCTTATCACCACTTCCGGTCACTACCACGCCTTTGCCAGATACTGAGCCTTGTTCGCCCTGTAATACAGGTGTATTAAGGGGGGCAAAGGAGACAGACCAAACACCTCGGCGATGACCTCGCAGGATCCCCTGAACTTCGCCTTCTTCTATTGACCAGATCTTGACGACCTTATCTTGAGAGGCAGAAGCGAACAATTGTGCATTGTTGCTGACATCAATAGCGTTGATGTCCTTGTCGTGGGCTTTTCGTGTATACGAGGCTCGAATGCCTGATTTTCCACGTTGTTGTTCTTTGGGTATCTCCCACCTCTTGATGGTCTGGTCGGAAGAGCCCGTTACTAAGAACTGCGGTGGGTGATTCAGAGGGTCGGCGTAAGCTTTTGACCCATCCACAGGCCGAACACGAGGTAATGCTACCGCACTAACAGATTCAGCATGGCCCTGGAACGTGGCCCAGCAAATATAAGAGTCATTTATAGGATCCACGCGCCAGATCTTAGCTGTGTTATCTTTCGCACCCGTAGCGACCCAATGGCCGGACCAGTCAACATCAAGTGTAATGATAATATCATCGTGTCCCTTAAGTAGAGCGACGTCCTGGCCGAAATATTCGGATGGTACCAGGGCAGTGCTATTACTCGGTTCTGATACAGAAACAATACGAATATCTTCTGAATTTGTAGCAAGGGCCATTACGGAATGGTCAGGGAAAAGGTACCGAAGATCGATAATATCATCGTGCGTTCCCGAAATGCGGCGGAATGGCTCAGGCGGCGCGACTACAGACGTGGTTCCTCCTGTAGGAATTTTGAAGAGGGCTATTGTATGGTCCATCTGGACACAGGCGATGAATGGGAAGCCTGACTGGTATACCGCAGAAACAAAAGCCTCAGCTTCAGGTTTGGCCTTTTGCTCTGCGGTCAGTTCGCGACCGGTCTCTGTTTGCCATATTCGCAGGCATCCATTTGATCCCGCGGTATAGGTCAATTGGCCGTCTCCAATGAATCCTACTGCCTCAACCAACTCGAAACAAGGGATTACTTTCCGCGGTTTCCACGACCTCGTATCCCACCACCGAATCGTTTTGTCTCTACCAGCAGTCACTAGCGTATTCTGGGCGGGAGAGTAGTCGAGGCCTCGAACGTCGGACACATGAGAGTCGAGATTAGCAACGACGTTCCTTTTGTGTAAGTCCCACACGCGCACTTTGCCATCCTGGCTGCCCGAAGCAAGCCTGAATCTCGCTGTGGCTGGGACTCCTTCTTCCTCCTCTTCCTCCTCCCCGGCATTTGCAGACTTGGAATGCCTCCGTTTCTTTTTATCCGCGTCTTTGGTGTCTGACTGTTTCTTTGGGCCGGTAGCTAGCTCGAAGAACAAGAGCGCAGATACAAGAACACTCGGACCGCGGAAAGTATGGGTGACATAACCACCATTGATATCCCAGACCTTGATCGATCCATCGGTGCCACCAGTCGCAAGCAAGGTACTCGTCCTATCGACGGCTAGGACAACGACAGGCGTGGCATGGGGCCGTACTGTCCTCACAAGCTGAGGGTCTATTGAATCGGTCGTCGGCGCCTTCTGCAGAGAGTAAATTCGCATAGACAAGGACCTGGAGCAGATTATGAGGTGAGAGCCCGAAGGTGTTACTGTTGAGCGACGGTATGTTAGCGTCACGGGCGCATTGCGTCACGGAATAGTGTAGCCTACAAGTTAGTGTTGATATAAGCTCGCCATCCTATTGAATCTGTTGTTAGTAACGAGATTGAGGGAGCATGGTCATTCAGAAGAACCAACCCCTTCAACTTTTGCCAAGTGCTTCCCAGTCTTAATGTCGGTTAGGATCGCATCCTCTCCTAGAGTCGTAGCTAATATGCGAGCATCGTTCTCGATGGCAATAGCGCCCCCGGTGAAGACAGGCCGAATAACTTCACTCGCCGCAAAGGTTGTCTTGAACGGAGCTTTGGCGGCCATCTCTGGAAATGTCCGGCGTAAGTAGGCAGCCGAATCACGCTCGGGTTTTGTCTAAGTAGCTGCGAGACAGAGCATAGTAACGGCGCGCTGATGAAAGTTGAAGTGGGATGGCCTGGAAATTTTTGGAGGCGATAAAGGAATCACGATAACGATAAGGGACCAGGATATTAGGTGTTTGCTACTTTTGCCATCGAAGTACGTGCCAGATTTTATCAGCACAGTTAGCCAGCTCAATTCAATAATCACCCTAGTCCCTTAAACCATAATGATGTCGAGCTAAATAAGACTTTTTTGAATAGATTGTTCGCAGATCGAAATAATGTACTTGAAATGGCGGCATTACGTTAAGTGTACAAAGTACCCAATTGTTTAGTACACGAACGAGCTCTCCGTCCAGCACTAGATCGATCTACAGTAGATCTACAGTAGATACCTGTCCCTACCTACCTACCTACATACCTATGCTAAGTAAGTACGTGTGCCTTAGAGGTAGGAGGTAGTGTACTGCCTTAGGTACCCTGTTCTACTAACAGAGGCTTCAAGTCCCTTAAGACTTCCAAGGTTAGGTAAAGTAAGTAGGTAATCATGACAGAAGTCACAAAGTTCCAATTATATGCCAACCACAAAGTGAGCGACACAGCCCGAGTCGATGACTTCCGTCTTCAACATAAAATACATATACATCGATCCATCAATATAATCGAATCGAGCTCTTTCAAATGAGCCGAGATCCGTGTGACTGGTATTATAACCATCATTCATTCCCTTATATTATCCATGCCAAGTCTTCATTTACATCAACCACTTTCACTTGAAGTCCGTATATCTCAACTGTTTCGCCTTCTCAATTTCTTCGGTTGAGCAACCCGTCAACAAAGCAGTATATTTGGGCAATCAGGCAAATTTTTGGAGGAATATTGTCGACCGCCTCGTGCAAATGTAACACGAGACCCCCAACTCGGCGTCGGACTCTCAAGCCGTCGGGAATTCACACAATGGGACGTCATGAGCCATTGACGTCCTTGGCATTGGTTAGCTCTTCTCACTCTCTCTCGAGCATCTCGTTGTCACAATCTCGCTAATAACCTGATAGGGGAGGTCACCCTACGACGATGTTGTCGAGGGCGAAGGCGAGGCCGATCCTCAAGAGCCTGATCGGGAGTACGACGAGCATGGCCGAGTTTTCAATCAAGAGAGTAAGAGGCTTAACAAGGACATCATTCGTGCTCACAATGAGGTTATGCTTGTAATTGGCGTCGCAGAGCCGGATCCCGGCGGCTCAAGTAGCTCCTCGAGTGATCCTGCGAGACTGCATAACGAGTACGAGAACAGCACGGGCAGGCATTTCCTTCGACTCGGGCGTGTCCTCGTTGTCGCCGGCATATGGGGCGTCCACGGCGTACGACAGCGCATATTAGTAAGCCCTTCTTCCCGTGCATCATGCATATCAACCATATTCACATCATGCCAGGTGTACAAAGAAACCGCGAGGTTTCCATTTTTAGAGATGATGCAAAGAGAACGCAAAACACATGGAGTATCGCAACTGCTGTTTTCCGGAATGCCCTCATTCTTCGGCGCATGGTCCTTGCAGTGGTACTCGAGAACATCAGAAATCGCCCGAGATAATCTTTGGTGAGCTCATGTCACTCTTTCATGACTTGCATATTCTAACGATTCGCAGGCTCCGGGCAATCGTAGGCCACGTCAGGTTTCATCTTCAAATATATGTCGCTATGCAGCGTCTGGACTTGATACCTGGTTCCCGTTGGTTTCCTAGCCTAAATTTCTTCGTTCCGTTTTCTAGCTCTTCTCCTTTTATGGCACCACCACCACTAGGCTCGCCGGGCGCTCAGAATTTATCGGAATGGGCTGGGAAGGTTGCCATGAGTCTTGCTCCATTTGCAGGTTACTACTTGATTGGCTGTGCCTGGGATGTCTTCAGCTATTTTATACGGCGGCAGATACACAAAAGTCTCCCACACCCTGCCATTACAAACCACCGGGCTTTAGCTCCTACCAGTATACCACGGAGGTCATCGTTTCCAGAGTCCCCGACACTAGGGGATGCTGACCGGGAAATTAGGCACGTCCCAGGTCCAGAGGCAGACGGCGACTCTTTGGCAATGAACGGTGAAGGTGTTGGTGAACCCCTCCCCGTTGGGACAATCCGTAGACAGGGCACATTCTCGAGCCGTGGAGGGGATGGTTACGCTACGGACGAGGAAGAGCCGGAGATGGCGAATCCAACCTTGATCAGTTTTGATGTGGACATGAGCGATTCGACTGAACCGCCCGTAGGGGGGTGGTCTGCGGAACTCCGTCCCAGCAACAGCGGAGACTCAAGGAACCAAGAAAAAGAGGCACCCAAATATATGGTTAACACTCTAACGAGTCTGCCTTCACTCCTTGCTAGTGATATCGTCACAAGTTCTCTCACGCACGCACTCCTAACGCCTTTCGATATCCTTGCATTTCGGTCTATGGCCCGAGCATTTTCTCTCAAGTTTGGTTTACCCATGGGCGACATGTTCGAGGTTAACCTAGCCGACGGCTTGGTGGCCCGAATGATGTTCAATCTCTGCCAGGCCGAGGTACTCAAGTTTGTCATATGTTTCGGGACCTGGGCTATGATTACTGGCGTGGCGCAACGATTTCACGTTACTGATGAAGAGTGGAAAGAATTTCAATATCAATTGGAACACGCACCAGGACCAGAGGAGGCGTTGGAAGAGGAAGATGGCTAGTTGTTGTGGTTGATGAAATGGAGTTTCGTTCGGCCGTTCCTCGCGAACTTTTTCCATGGGGTCTTCCCTGTACTATTATACGAAGAAGTTGAACCCAATCACCTTTGTTAGGCCCTTGTACGAGTATGACAGCTAAAAAGACACGTCCATTACGCCCCCGGCAAACCATTTACCGTGGGCTGTCCCGATAAGGTTTGTTGCGTACCGTCCTATATGGCGAGCCTCCGAGTAGGCGACTTGATATTCAGACATCCAGTACGATGTCACGTCGTATACATCAATCATAGTAAAGTATTAACCACGTGGTCACCACACCGTCCGACACAGCCTGCAGTGACCGACATATTAGTATACAGCACACGTGCTTTAAACGTGCGCTAGGCGGGAGTTCATTTCTAATTCCGGGACTCTTATTCCGGAAGCTCCCTTAGCCGTCTAACCCCGGTCACCTTGGTTGTTACTCTGTATGTTGCGTTCGGGACCGGGTTACAATTAAACGAAGCAAAACTGTCTAGAAGGATGATCAGAGGATGGCAAAGGGGATCCCGGCACAGCGAATGCGATTCTAGCGCCAAGGGTTCAGGATGCTGCCCATACTACGCTAATCGTACACCACCACTACCATCACACAATCCAGTCGCCCAGCTGTACGCTTCATTGACGCGAAACGTGCAGCCGTTCCTTCAAGATAACCTGTTTCAGAACTTCGCGTTTCACGTTCAAGCAAACTAGATGCCTCGAGATTCCGAGTTGGGAGCTTCGAATCGAACTTCATAGTCTGAACTCGCTTAGGTAGCTTTTCCAGAATCTCAGAGTCTTGAGCAGAACGTTAATAAACGCTGAGTCTGAGACGATTACCTGGCACGACAATTGATTATCAGCCCTACTCAACCTGACGGCGATTGCCGTTGAGATACCGTACACGCACACGCACACACGCTAAAGTAAAGCGGCGCTTAGGTACTCATGCAGTGTGGAGTGCAGTGGTTGCTACTAGTACACGAATGATTGTACGCAGATGCACAGCACAGCTCACCATCGCTCATGGGAAATTCCTTTTATTTAGTAGTGTAGCTCTCAGGATCCGAGCAGAATCCGAGGGCTAGGACACTGCTAGGAGACTAGGTACATAACGCCATACGTACACGGCGCCTATATGATCCCAAGCGAATGGGGCCAGACCGTTAAGCTACACCAGATTAGTCAAGCGTCCGAAGCAAAAGCAGTAATTGCTGAGCATCAACTCCAGTGCGGCCCATATATTACAGTGCCAGATATGAATCCTTCCATCTTGGCCGACGGCCGACCCTACATATTTACTATATACGCTTGTTCCGTATACTGGTAAGCGCAGCTTGCAGGGTCCCCAAATCCCCCCTGAGCCCCGGCTATCGTTTCCCATTGTGGAATTCTGGAACATGGCCCCCCCAGCCAGATACACAGGATCATGCCGTTAATAGAGTCCTAGCAGTATCCTAGTACATAGTATACACGCCGGTCACTCGTCGTCGGATACGATGGGCAGACTTAATCTTACTTCTGATGGTTGTCTTTTTCCTCACACTCTCATGCTTGGTTGGTATGTCCAACATCAACCATAACGATCAGTAACGGCACGCCGGCAGGATGGCTGCTCCATCCGATAGAGATCAGTATAGTACGCTCGAGGTAGCTACTAATGCGGATGTTATGAGAGAGGGTAAATATCCGGAGGTTGTGTCACATTCTGTGCCCGATGCCTACGGTTACTACGGCCCCCCGAAACTCGATCAGACGACACCACAGTCACAGAGCGCCCATATTGCACCCTCTCCAGCATCAGCCTATATACCCCAAACGGCACATTCGTATTCGACATACCCCGAGGTAGTAGGCACTGGCGCAGCCGCGGCCGCAGCGGGCGCGGGCGCGGACGGGGACGGCTCGAAAGGAGCGAAGATATGCGGTATCCCTCGGAAATTCTTCTGGCTCGCAGTCGTCGCGGCCATTTTGGTTATCGTCGGTGTTGTAGTCGGTGCCGTAGTGGGCACGATGAGTAATGGCGACACCGCCGCATCAGAAAACAACGACGCGGAAGGGAATACGGGAGATGAAGGGGGGACCACAAGTAATGATACCAGTAGTTCAACGAAGCTGACGTTATTTAACGAGACGCGGCTCGCTTCCGCTAATTTCACCGACGCGTATGGAAACGACAACTTCCTATTAGTATACCAGCTGAGCGACGCCTCCATCCGCATGTCTGCTTACAACTCGTCGGACGATAAGTGGGTTGTGTCAGATGTTATCAATGGGACGAATGGTGTGAAGCTCGGGTGTTCTCTGGCGATCGATACCTTCTTTCAGGGCACCAACGTAAGTTACCTTCGTCCCTTCTTCTCACGCGGCTCTTTTTAAAGAGTGGACGGTATATGCTCACATGATTTTACACATTAAAGAGTCCCGACGTGAACCTCTACTACCAAGGTGATGGTTCAGTAACTACCATCGAGGCTCTGTCCTACAGCACCGACGACAATATATCGACGACATCAGCGACGCCATCTAATAAGTGGCAGGCCGTGGATACCGTCAGTGAATTCAATTCGATGCCGGGGTCTTCACTTGTCGCCTACGGCAAACAGTGCGATTTTTGCAATCAGTACGCGTATTTATTTTGGCAAGGGTCGTCAGGCCTATATATGGCCGAGAACTCCGGTGATGGAATCAAGGACGCAGATCTCATAGACGTGACCACATCACCATCGACCAATACGTCCATGGCGCTCACGTATTCAGGAACACTGATAGGGGACGACGGCGCGGTTTTGCGTCGCAGCATCAACATCTTCTACCGGTCGACGACCAGCGGGTTGACACAGCTGCGGATCGGCAACGGCCAGAACGTCCCCAAGTACGTGGGCCGAGACATCGGGCCGCAGACCAACTTCGCGGTCTTCTCGACCGGCTTCAACGAGAGCGACTCGGACAACCCGACGCCCCTCGGCTTCCAGGTGCTCAGCATCGACCCGGAAGGCGGAGACGGCGTCCAATTGACGTATATGAAAGACGGCGAGTGGGCAACCGCCACCAGCGAGATCAAGGACCTCGCGGATTGCCAGGCGAAGGCTATGATGGCCGCGCACACGGGCCGGAGATTGTATTGCCTAGTGGACTCAGGAGATGATGCTGGCGTCGAAATAATTGAGTGGGCTTGGCAAGGGGACCCGAGTGATACGACTAGTTATCTAAATTGGGAGAAAATAGGTGCCGTGAATGTAGGAGTATGACATAGGTCATCTTATATGTAATTACATAACTATTATTAGAGTATAGCCTTACCTAGCATAACTTATTTGTTCTTTTTTTTTTTTTTAAGAAAAGGGGAAAAAAATTATTCCCCGACATTGACTCTGTACATCAGGGTTGGATCAGCCTCATTGAAAGTTTGATTACATCCTAAACTGCCGTCACGACTTGACAATACACGATATCTAATATTGTCCGAACCCCCTATACCAAAGGGCTTGTGCCCAACGTTCTCATAAACGTGCTTTACCCAACTACAACTTAGTGAGAAAAAGAATTATATACGGAGGAGCAGACAACGGGAACGAAATACAATCACTTGGGCGCCCGCCGCCCGCTCTCCCCCCATTCCAGTAGATAACGGGGGGGGCTGTTCATCGGGGCTAGTACTCGTTATGCTTTACCGTTATGTTGCCTAACTGGTGATAAGTCGACAAGGTACTCTTCCACTTCCTGCTCTCGTCAGCTTTAGAGCGTAGCACCGGGCTAATGTTAATCCCCGCGTGGCAACTGCGTGACCAACTTACAGACTGTGTACAAGCATGCGGGTTATCTTTTCCCGTAAGGCTTGGACGTTATACATTTTGCTCAAGCCATAGGAGGGGATTGCCCTGTTACTTCTGTGGTTAGAATATAGGTAAAGTTTACATCACACGTGAAGAGGCGTTGAACACGAAATACGAGTCGTATTACGGACTGCCTTCAAAGACAGAAATCAGGATGGGAGAACACATGTGTATATATATCTAATATAAAATGCGCAGGCCGTAATAGTGTTTCAATTAGGTCGCTCTAGAAGACCACCCTCATCCACGCGTCTCTAGAAAACTCCTCAAATTACCAAATTTATACCATCATCGCTAATCGTTTGTCCTCATTATGCCAGACAACGTGTGGTTCATCGCAGGCGCAAGCAGCGGTTTCGGGCGAGCCATCGCCCTCGAAGCACTAGCCCGAGGCGACAAAGTCGCAGCAGCATCGCGAGACCCGCCAAAGATGTCAAGCCTAGAAGACGCCGGCGCCATGATCCTAAAACTCGACGTCACAAGCGACGAAACGGTCATCATGAACACAATGCAGAAGGTCGTAGATGCTTACGGGAGGATTACTCACGCTGTAAACGCCGCTGGATACCTGCTCGAGGGCGTCATAGAGGCTGCTTCGTAAGACATTTATAATCATTCCTCTTCCTCTCTAAGGCGTCTTACGCGGAACATTGATTCCCCTCTCAGCCTCTCGATATCACAGCCGCCGGCATACCAGAGAGGGCATAGAGACTGACAAATACGCTTATCAGACAGGACGAGGTCCATCGTATAATCGCAACAAATGTTTTGGGCACAGCCACCGTGACACGCTGCGCGCTGCGATTCCTACGTCCGCAGGGCTTTGGCGTCATCGCCAACTTCGGCAGTCTCGCCAGCTGGGAGGGTGGGCTGGCATATGGCTACTACGTACGAGATTTCCATCATCTTCTTCGCCCATGCTCCACCTAAATAGGGTCTTCACATTTCAACGACATCGCTAACCCCAACTCGTGAAGTCGGCTACCAAATGGGCCGTCTCAGGGTTCACCGAGTCACTGAACTTAGAGTGTCGACCGCTAGGGATTGCGGCGGTGGTAATCGAGCCGGGATACTTCCGGACCGAGGTCTTGAATGAAGGCGGCGGTCATCGCCTCGTTACGAGAGAGCAGCTACTCGCCGAGTACGCGGATGCCGGGCTCGCGAGACAGAAAGAGCTCGTCGTACAAATGGACAACAACCAACCTGGCGATGTGAATAAAGGCGCTCGCGTCATTGTCGACGTCTTGACACGAACGGGCGTTGCTTCCGGCCGGGAAATCCCCGTGCGGCTTGTACTAGGTAGCGACGCAATGCAGGGCATCAAAAACAAGATCAAGGCGACGGAGACGCTGTTGAAGGAGTGGGAGGATGTCATCGTTAGTACGGATCATGATGATGCGACACTGAAGGTATAGATATATACGCCTAGTAAAAGCTTCATTTAGCAACCCTTTATCAAGCTTAGAAGCTTAGAAGGTGCCGACCTCTTCTCCAAGTGCTAGGTATGTAACTTAGGATGAAGGCCAAACTTAGAGACACACTCTTATGAGAGATCTCGGTTCTCACTATGCCTACCATACGATGTGTGTGTGTGTACTTTAGTTGATGTTGTTATGGACTTTGCACTGCCTATCTCCTTTGGCACGGCCTACCAACGTGTGGCTGCGATGTGGGACGAAAGGACCACCTGCCCTAGAGAGTATGGGGGTCGAACCCATTCTCACTGTATCTACTCCGTACAGTCACCCGGTGTATTCTAGGTACCCCTTAGATGACTCATAATATCATAATATATGTCTTTCCACACCAAGGCCAGAGCATATCTATACAGGGAATTAGAAATTCCGTGAAACCAGCCAGGGCAACCGACTTAATTGTTGGCGCTATAATCTTCCGTTATTAAGCTACGGTGGAATATCCCTCCGAATTGGAATCTTCAGGTATGGGGTGGTAGTCGGGCTAACCATCTTCGTCCGAGCGATTCGAGCGCTTCGGCGGAGTTAGGCAACCCAACCCCTACGATCCCGTCATTGCGTGCGCCATCTTCCTCCACATTCTCGAGCACGCCCGTTTGTCAGGCGGCTTGATTATCTCGGCTCAGCCGGACGTGCAAAGAATAACGGGCATGGGAGATAGCCAAAGTAGGTGGTATGGGTCTAGTAACGACAAGATGGAAACGACCGACATCAGGACATTGCGTAGATAGATAAAATGCGCGGTCCCGACTTCAAAAGTGAGGAACAAATAGTAGTAGCATCAAGTCTTCGTCCTAATCTATTATATCACGATCAACTCTAATAAAAGCAAGATGTCGGAACATACCGTCTCTCGTTGGCCCTCTACAAACAGCGACACGCGGCGTCTCGCTGAGCCCATAACCTTTCCTTTCTCGGGACGTACGGCGTCGAACCGATTCCTCAAGGCTGCCACATCTGAACGGTTGGCAAGCTTCGACGAAGCGAACCTCGAAGCGCGCGGAATCCCCTCGCCTGAGTTGACGACTTTCTACGCCCGCTTCGGCCGAGGTGGCTGGGGCCAGATCCTCACCGGGAATATCCAAATCAGCTATACCCATCTCGAAGCACCCGGCAATGCCATCATACCACCCGGTTCCGAGTTCTCTGGCCCGCGTTTCGAGGCCTTTGCCGCTATCGCGGCGGCAGGGAAAAGCCATGGCAGCTTGATCGTGGGACAGGTCTCTCACCCTGGAAGACAGGCCCCAGAAGCTGTAGAGCCTCACCCCATTAGTGCCAGTGCCGTCCATCTCGTCACAGAAGGGAATGGCCCGTTCGGCGTTCCCCGTGCAGCAACTCGGGAAGATATCGACAGCGTCATCGAAGGCTTCGCACATGCGGCAGAGTACTTAGAGCGTGCCGGGTTCGACGGTATAGAGCTTCACGGGGCTCACGGTTATCTTCTTGCGCAGTTCCTGAGCCCGACCACGAATCAAAGAACAGACGAGTACGGAGGCAGCCTCGAGAACCGAATGAGGCTTGTGCTGGAGGTCGCGGCTGCAATCAAGAAGCGTATCAGCAAGAGCTTCATCTTGGGCATAAAGGTCAACTCGGTGGAATTTCAAGAGAAGGGGTTCACTCCCGAAGAGGCTATTGTATTGTGCCAGGCTCTTGAGAAAGCCGGATTCGACTACGTTGAGACTTCCGGCGGCACGTATGAGGTCATGGGACTCGAGCATAAGAAGGAGAGTACTAAGAAGCGCGAGAACTACTTTATCGAATTTGCAGAGCGGATTTCGAAGGCCGTAAGTCAAACAAAAGTCTACACTACTGGTGGCCTTAAGACTGTGGACGGAAGTAAGCATTCTCAGAGTTATCCCCTCTTCTCCTCCCCCTCCTACTCTTCCTTCTTCTAGTCTCAAATGGCTGGATTCCCATTCCGCTTATAAAATTGCCTTGACAACTTTGTCTACTCCCAAAATTTGCCCATTGCCCTCATGGTGACATTTACTAACGTCGAGTGCTATAGTGCTTTCGACTCTCGAGGGTGTGGACGGCCTAGGCTTCGGGCGCGCCGCTATACAGGAGCCCTCACTCCCCAGCGATATCTTGTCAGGTAAAATCACGGGTGCTATGAAGCCGGCAATCCCCGAGACCAATTTTTTCGGCCAGTTGGTGGCGATCAGCCAGTGAGTAAAACCATTCATGTCCTCTCCTTATTATCACCGTAGATGAAAGTAGACCGCTCCTATGATATCTCGGTCTATTGATGGAGAGTTCTCAGGGACCCGGAACCCTTGTCGAAACCTTTTCTAGGAGACCAATTACTAACTCATCATGTCGTAGTCTACTTCAACAGGTGGCTCGTGGTGAAGAACCTGCTGACTTGACCGATCCAAAAGTCGTCGAGAAGATTATTGGGGGTGGCGTGGCCTAAAATCCCATTAAGAGCGCACTGGATGTGAGGGGGCTATGTGAATATAGGCAGACCGAATATAGATATAACACATGATATTCTAAAAACTTTGCCTTACAGACACCCCCTATCCATGTCAACACGCGACGAAGCGGGGTTATTACCGACAGCATTGATAATCACGCGGCTATATCTACATTCGCCGTCAAACTACCGGTGTGTACTTCAATATGATCAAATCCTGATTATACTAATATCGTAGATCGAACCAAAAACGGACGCCTCACCTGAAAGTTGAGCCCAAACGTAAGACCCAAGCCAAATCGTGACTCTTCCAGCCTTACATGGGCGCTCGATATCTTGGGATTAGGAATCTTTATTTCCCTGCTGGTTTGGAGACTTCGGAACGAGCCAATGATACGAATAGACCCTGATTAGTGAACCGCGCTGTTGCCTGGGTGCTTAGAAATAGAAGCATTGGAGACCCCTGTGGCAGTCATGCTGTAAGTTTATCACCATGATATTAACGGCATGGAGGGCGATAATGCCATACAGTTTGACTAATATAAAACCCAAGAGTCTCCTCTCGCTTTTGCGTTTTAGTGAATACGGGTGAAGCCAAACAGATTAGGAACCGCTAGTATCTGACTTATTCATCGATATGCACAGCTTACATAGCTTAGCGCTGCTTTCGCTGGCCTCGACGGTGTGCTCGAATACTAGCTCGGTATCGACCAAATCCCTTGTCACCGCCGATGGATACACCTATGTCTATGACCATGTTTCTCCTCACAATGCCTCGATGCCTACATTTCTCCTCATTCACGGCTACCCCGCGTCGCGCTACTACTGGCATCATCAGATTCAGCCCCTCGCGGAGGCTGGGTTCGGTATCATAGCCCCTGACAGCCTAGGCTATGGAGACAGTTCAAAGCCGACGGCAATTGAAGAATACAATCTCAGGGCGATGGCAGATCACATGGCTCAGATACTCGATGCAGAAGGTTTGCAAGATGTCGTAGGTGTTGGACATGATTGGGGAGCACCGGTTCTTTCCAGGTCTGTGGTATTTCATCCCCAGCGCTTCAGCAAATTAGTTTTCATGGCAGTCGGGTACTCGCCGCCCGGAATTTTCTTCGACGTCGACGAAACGAACGAGCAGGGCCTGGAGAACTTCGGCTATACTCCATTCGGGTACTGGTACTTCTTCAACTCGTACGATTCCGCCGGGATAATTGGCCAGAACGTAAGTGACTTCCATGCCCAGAACTGCGTCCTATGCCATCTGTACGCCAGTAAGGAACTGACAATAAGACATCATAGCTTGAGTCGTACTTCCATCTCGTGTACCCCACCAATTCATCTGCATGGGACACGAATTTCGCCCAGATCACAGCAGCGCGTGCCTGGCTAGCAGCCAATAAAACAACCGAACTCCCGTCGTGGCTATCAACCGATGACAAGGACAACTGGCTGCGAACATACAGCCAGCCAGACACTGTCACTGCCACACTCAACTACTACAAGGGCCTGATGCGGGGTGTGCAGGCGGAGAGCGAGGCATCGCTTACGGACGAAGACCGCGAACTAAAAGTGCCGGTGCTGGGACTCGGTGGCGCAGGAGATCTCGTCACGCTGTCAAGCACTCTTACAGCGGCCACCAAGCCATGGGCTAAGGCCGGATATGAGGAGCGGATTATAAACTCCGGGCACTGGCTGATGCTAGAGAAACCAGACGAAGTCAACCAAATACTGATCGACTTTGCTAAACCAACAAGGGGAGGCGCACAAGATGGAGGGTTGTAGGTACGCCGCGGCGTGCCGGTATAGAGAGGGCATTTGCGAGTTTATTGGCTCCTGTTGATGACACACGGGTCGACCTGCGCATAGCTGGATAAGTGTTACATGAGGTAGGATAATATGCTAGTTTATATTGCGTGTGGGCTTACGCCAGATCGCTAAGTCGAACCCAAAATCCTGGAGGGATTTCCGTTCCAAGCATCTGCTGTAAGTGATTACATACAGATATCAATCCCACTCATTGGAACTTCGTATTCCTCAATGTTAAATGAGCAAGTAGACATTAGATCGCGTCATCTATTGTGCTACTTGTTACTGCGTTGGTTGTTAATCCGACGTCGAGCAAGACAGGTACGAAGTGTGCAGCACGCAATAGGCTATCGCCGGCGTTATAGCCTTCATTACTGAGCTATGATAGTCGTGAACATCGTAATTCTTGAAGTTGGGTGACATAGGTGCGTAGATATCAATTCAGTAGATGGCAGTGACATGCTACCTAGGGGAGACTTGGCAATGCCCGCATTGACGAAGCATAGTTTAAAAGAAGTGTAACCAGCCGCCTCGGCCATACCGTTGATATTGTGTCTAGACGCCGGTATTTTACCCGCCGCAAACCCGCATCTGTTATCTTTGGACGGAATACTAGTCTAGGCATGCGCTCCTAGTTGAGTATCCATGAATAGCTAGGCTTTGTGTTGCTCTAAGGATTGAACCTCATCCATGGCTACCGGCGGAACCGAAACTCGCGACACTGTCCGCCCGTTTTACGGGTTTGGGTGAGGATGGCTGTGTATATTTGTAGTCTCTCAATGGTGGAATTTTGTTCTCATCAGGTCTAGTGGGCTGGGGAATGCTGTTGGCCCACGAAGAAAGGCCCTGATCAGCGGCGTATTTGCTAAGTTCAACTCCTCGAGGCACATCTTCCCGGAGTGTGACCCAACGGGCCCAGCTTCCCTGCTGCATAAGGCGATTAATGATGGGAGTCGGATCTGCGCCTCTTTCCTCGGCTAGTCGAGCGTGGGTAAAAAATGCGGAGGTGGTATACGAGAGAAGAGCAGGGTAGTCTTCTAACACTTGAGACTGGCCTGTGACGGAGGGAGCCGTAGGAGAGTTGCGTGCAGATTCATTGCCGGGGATTGGGTCAACAACACAGTCGCCTGTTGGTAACGTTTCCAACCATCGAATCATATCTATGGGCTTAGGATCGGATGACTCCTTGAGGACCTCGAAAACAGAAGCCTGTTCTATTTTTCTTCTTATTCGCCTACTAGATGGTGACGGTGTTCTTTTGCGCTTCACGTCGCGATGAAGGGGACTAGGGGTTCGCCACGAACTCCATGGTGTAGGGCTTGGAGTTCTGTCTACAAGGTGCGGTTCTGGGCCCCGTAGCGGAGAGGCTTCGTCAAGAGAGCCCTCGCTTCTCTTATCCGTAGCCTTTGGAATTATCGAGGTATCAATAATACACCGTGTATCGTTAGGCTTATGCGCAGGTAGACCTTCTGTTAATCGACATTCCTCACGTTTCTCTACTAGATCCCGCGCCTGGACGAGAGCATCCAATTCCTTAATATTTATATAGGTCAAACAAGTAGTCATTATCGTAAGATGACCATAGCCGATAGGATCTAATGCATATCCGGGATCCACGGCAAAAAAACCGGTTTTTTGCAAGAAGAATTCACGTACCGACTCGTGTATAACTTGAACAACTCGGGTCTCTCCGTATTCGAGGTTAAGGGATCCCGCTCCTGCGCATACGGATATTGCTTCCAAGCCTTCGTCTTGTACCTCATCTTTGTTGGTCTTCACTTCAACAAGGCCCTTCGAAAGGCTCCTTATCTGCTTCTCAAGCTGATCGTCGTCCTCAGTAAAGTTATCTGATCTGCGCCATTCAAACAGGGACGGCAGGATAGGTTGCCTGATGAATGCCATTATATGGTGCCATTCGTGAAGACGGAGGGGTTTAACTGCTAGAATAGCCCACTGGAAGAACCGAAGAGCAAAGAATCTAGCCCTTTCGTCGAGAGAGCTGAACATCTGAGAATATAAGGCCTCAAGCTCGTCCGGTACGACATCAAGCTGATTTAGCAAGGAGTGCACACCATCCCCATCATCCCACTTCCTCAGCACATCATCCACCACTAGAACAACCCAGAGGAAAACGCCGGCGGATTTGCGCAGAATCTTGTCGTTTAAAAGTTCCCATTGTGGCTCCTTAGCCGCAATGCTAAGCGTAAATTTCTGCTTCACGTATGTTGCGATATCATGGCTATTGTAGTCCTCCACGAATATTTTTGGACAGTTGGGGATGGTGACATGAGGAAAGTCTCTGATGGAAAGGCAGACACTTAGATGCGCTTTGGCTGACTTCGTAATTTCCCTCCAAAAGGAAACTTGAGACCGAATCCTCTTAGGATCACACTCATCTAGGGCATCAATGAAAATGATCGTTCGCTTGGATCTTTGATGGGCAAACATTGACTGGAAGAAGGACCTTAGTTCCGGTTCCAGCCAAAGGCAGCTTTTTGATTCCTGTTCAGACAACCCAATTTCTTTTTCACGCCAGAGTCTGCGGAAATGTTGGAAATACTCTAAGTCTCTAGACAGAAGTTGATGTAGCAAGGACCGAAATAGACCAAGTGGCGAACTTTCTAGTTCATCTCCTTTGGCATTGAAGAAGAACGCGGCAGTCCAGTAATCAGATTCATCTTGCCCTAGCACAGCTCGGCGGAAAGCCTCTTTCATCAAGATTGATTTCCCTGTGCCTGGTTTCCCTTTTAGGCAAATAAGGCCGTAATGTTTGCCTCGATCTCGGCCAAGGAACCAATCTCGATAGACCCCATGCTCAAAAAGCCAGAGGCAGGTCTGCTCGGCGGGCTTCTCAAGGTTCAGACGGCGGTTATTCATGTTTGGAAACCATAACGATTGGAGGCAAGTCTCCTTAGATTGGCTGAGGCTTGGTGGCACCGCTGGGCAGGGATCGAGCTTCAGTGGTTGGTGGACTAAACGGGTTCGGTCAGTAAATACGACTAAAAGTTATGCCTACACATACCCTGTGGCTGGCCACGCTCGAACGCCGCCTGTTTATCAATTTCCTCTTCAAGCCGTCTAAACGCATTTTTCACACCTTCGCCATATATTAGCGGTAAATGGACCTCGAAGATCCCTAGCAGGGAGTAAGCCCTGTCTTCTTCGAACTTTGTTATGCGGCCTTCCGCCCATAGCATCCGCTCCCTTCGGCTGAACTCAGACAGGGGAATTCCACGGAGAGCTTCCGTTGGAATTCCCGTTATTTCATGAATTACTCTCTCAAGTGACCTCTTATCCCCAATTCGTCGGCCTTTAGCCGAGAAGAATTCGACTGTATATGGAGCGATAAGCTCCTGAAGTGTCCAGCCGCGCTTGAACCATCTGCTGCTCCGAAATGTCTGCCATTGATACATCCCGCCACGGTCGGTCGAGACATCTGGTAAGTATACGTAGCACCTAGCAGCTAACCAATACCAGCGAAACATGGAATTGATCGCTTCAGAAAGTTCGGTGTTATTCGATTTATCAATACAACAACTATCCACCCAGAAGTACCGAAGGTGATCAGAAGTGGCCTGCTCCCCACAGAACTGTATCTTTTTGTAGCCATTCTTGCGGTTCCATGTGCATTTGATGATGTCCTCGTAAGTAACCTCTTCATCCTCGGGGCCCCATGTATGCGAAAGTATCGCATAAGGCGGGATTCTGTCAGGATGAAACTGGGTCAGAGTCGGGTTGCCATCATTTTGGATTCTAAGAAGCCGCATGATTGGGCGCAAATAATAAATGGCATCAAGTGACGCCCGGGAAACAACGCACAACCTGGGCAAAGAGAAGTGAAGTCGAAAGGAACGAGGCTCTACCTGATGTTAATCGCCTAGGCGGGGTTCGTGGCGGTGCCGGTCCCCTGTGAGGGTGGCAAGCACACGACACCAATCGCAGTTATTCAGAGCTGAGTGGCGGAGCCAGAAGCTCCACCGCAGCCCGCATGTTAGGAATGCAATGCTTCCTATATCCTATATCATCATTTGTTTGCCTTGTTTTCTCTGCTTATCATCAAGTAAGGCATACTGCTGCGAACGAAACGCAAAGCGGACGACGCTTCAGGGGTTCATCCCATCCGGTGCGCGATTAGTACCGTGATCAAAGGACCTTCAATCTCTCCTTCTCCTTCCGCCTTTCTATCAGGTACTAGCGAGGCTTGGTGCTCACCTCCGATCGTGGGTCACGGCACTTGTGAATTGATTTGGCATTGATCTAATTGCAAAAACCAATTGAGCATGTGCTTCGGGCTCTTAGAGCTCTGTAAGGAATATTTGCCGCTTCGTCAATAAAGTGAGCAATAATTGCCATTATCGACCCAATATGGTTAAGTGTTAAGTGAGGCATAGATGTCAGGTAGCAGAGAAGCCGGAGCTGACGAGCTCCCATCAGGTGATGTCTCCCACCCACCAACCACCCCAGGATTACATAGTACCTGGGTACTAGGTACCTACCTAGTTGCGGAACTCCCCGTCGTCCCCAGGTGTGGAGTACTGGCCCACAATCAGATAGGTACACAGCGCCTAGGTACCTAACTCACTAAGTACCTAGGCAGATCTACCTACATGTAGGTAGGTACTACTGCTCAGTACGAAGTATAGGTTAGGTGGTATATCTACAAGCTCTAGTCTAGGCTGTTAGCGCTCTTGCGTGCATTCGCGCGATGCATCCTTTATCTATCTTCCCTTTGGTCCGTGTTACCAGATCAATGACGCCCTCCAACCTTCTAACACTCCTTTCATCCGCAAAATAGTCAAGTAGTAAAGCTATATCAAAACGGTCGATCTTTACCAAGCCTTTTTCATACTGAAGAATGTCCAAGCTGGAGAACATAGGCTACTAATTCCACGAAGTCTCGTGAGCGGTCCAAATACCCACAGTAAATCAATAATAAGACCTTATCCAGCAAGTGATCGAAGACGCCACTAGCCGAACGCTGCGTTCCTCGAAACAGCATACGGCCGGGGCGCGCGGGACTTCGATGACAGAGCTGCAGGGGCAGGATACTTCCGACGAGACCCGGCCGACAGGAGAAGAGACGCCGTGTTTCGGCCGTGGTGTCCAAGCCGGGGTCTCCATCCCGTCCGCCGACTCCGGACCGGAGCCACGACTCGCTCTTCAAGGCGGCCGACGTCCAGTCGCTAGTACCGCCGGGGCCAAGGCTTCTTCTCATCCTTCAGCACGGAATGCGGAAGTGGTCATAGTGGGAGATGACGGCATCTTCACAGAGCCGCCATCACATTCCCAACCGCCCACATTACTCAACCTACCACTCGAGATCCGCCTCGAGATATACACACATCTTCTCACCACTCCATCAGACCCATCAGACCCCCTCCCTTCTCCACCAGCCTCTTCATCTCCCTCTTCCTCCCCAGCCCCATTCTTCACCCAACAATCCCGTCCCGCCCCGCTATACCCCAGCATCCTGCGCACATGCCGCCAGCTGCACGCCGAATGCGTCCCCGTGCTCTACAGCAGCAACACCTTCCTAGCGCACACCTCGCTGCTGACCGCGTTCCCGTCCTTCTTCAGCCCGACCCAGCCGCGCAGGGCCTACGCGCCGGTCCGCAGCGCCTCGCTGGCGTCGCTCGTGACCCGCTTCCGCGTGCGCCTGCGCCTCGACGCCGAGCCGCAGTTCGAGCGGGCCGACGTCACCGCCCAGTTCTCGGGGAAGAGCGAGGTCGTCATCGAGGCCTGGCAAGCCGAGTGGCGCGGCGCGGGGCCCGACGCCCTGCGCCTCTTCGAGGGCGTGAGGGGCGTCAGGTCCGCCAGGGTCACCGGCAGCACGAGCGGGTTCGAGGACTACGCTCGCTGGCTTGAGCGCGCCATGATGGCTAGGATCGGGGACCGCATAAAGCCCTTTGCGTGGGAGAATGGGCATGTGAAGGGATCGATTCGGCGTTGAATCTGGTTTGGGGGGGATGGGCTTAGACACGTGGCGTTTAGGTAGTAATGGCCATAAGACCGACCACCTTGTGAATCAAGTTTCATCGCTGTATCGTTTATAGCGTACAATGGGTCCTACTTGCGTGGTGTGGCGGTTCAGCCCGAGACCACATTTATGTAATTAGACTATAAAATATGACGACGGCTCTACCACCATGCTGGTCATTGGGTAGTTACTCTAGGACCAACGGGATGGGGGGATTAGGGGACATGGGGTATTCTGAAACCCCTTTTTAGGGCGGGCTGGGGAGGGTTCTGCTATACCATGTCACATTAGCCTTGATGCACGGTTTTGGAGGATAATACTCGTCATTTTTTTAGACTTTTTTTTTCTCTTGGACTAGAGTAGTCATGTACAGACAGCAAGATGTAGGCAATCCGTCCACTTTTCAGATAGTTGTTGCTTCCACCGTACATCCCCCTCTTCTCCCCATAAGCCCTCAGGACGAGGTTCTCGCCACTGATGGTCGTTGGCGTGACGGGGTTGCATCTAGTTTATGCGAATCTCAAGTAAATCCAGGGCAAGGGTTTATCTGAAAACAAAACCAACTCATGTGGGGTTTATCGAACCCATCGCATTCGCGAACCGAGGGGTATGAACAAACCAAATCGTGAAATACCGACGGTGCCATCTAATCTACAGAAGAAGTCCAACACAGAATCTTTTTAATTCGCTTACCAAATCTCAAACGCCAGTCTTATGCAGGTCTTTATCCCTCTACTAGGTCTATAAAGACAGAGGAAAACGTAACGGGATCGACAGGAATCTCATTAGTGTCCGCCCATGAGTCGCGGCATCGCCTTCCAGGCGTTCGAATCTCCGACCTGGACTCGGCCGAAGTTCTCATCGATGTCAAGGATGATCTTTAGAGCGTTACGGCTGCGGGCGTGTGGCGAGGCGACGTCTTTTTCTCGCATAGTTGAGACAACCTCGGCAACACCGGTATGCACTTGCTGCTCCTTAGCCTTGCCAGGGAATGGCAGCACGCTTTGGAGCACTTCGTATGCTGCGAGGGTGAACCCAAACTGAGGCGAAGATCGAAGAATACGAGCAGGGCCACCCTTGAAGAAGGCCTTGAATCCTTCTTCTTTCAAGATAGTCTGGGCTGCATGGCGGAGACCGGTGTAATTGGTGTCACCCTTGCGCGCCTCCACTTGTAAACGGGTCTTGATAACGTCGCATGGTGTCGTCAGATAGGCTGCGGGCATACCAGCAATAGCGCCAGCCGTGAGCAACTGCAGAACGCCCAGTTTCTTGGTAGGCGACTCCCCAAACATGTCTTTCTTTAGATGGCTGTATGTTGGGAAGTAGATAGCGGAGAATGGGACATCACGAAGAAGACAAGCTGAAGCGCCCTTATAGAGCCCCTTAAGACCTAGGTTCTTCACAATCCACATAGCCGAACGCTTCTGGGCTCCCTCTGTAGCTTTGACCATCTCACCCTGAACTTGGAGTCGGATCTTGACAATCTCCAGGGGATTCGTGAAGACCTAAAGTGGTTATTAGCCGAGGGGGAGGATACATATATAAATGAGGTGCTTCGTAACATTACTTACAACTTGACACGCTCCGGCCGTACCACCGGCCAGCATCTCATATGGGAGAGCAATATGTCCAGACTTCTTATCGGTGAAGATACCACGGACAATGTCGTTCACAGTAAGTTTGATAGCCTTCTCTGGAGCGACACCAACGAGCTGAGGCAAAACACCCGAGTATAGACCACGAACACCCTCGTTGGCCACCACCTTTCTGAAACAGTCAACCGAGTTCTTGTATAGCCGTTGTCCCGGGTCAGCTCCACGCTGATTCTGCATACGCGTCTTGACCAAGTCGATAGGATACACCATGAAGGCACCAAAAGCACCAGCCACACTACCGAGGAGAAAGCTGTACGCAGACTCGGCAACTTTCATTAGAGCTGACTGTGTGGTCGACTTGCTTTCCCGGAGAAGCCTGAGGCGTTTCTGCGACTCCTCCGAGATGCCACGGCTGACCCACTGAGGGTCAAGCACCTTGGCAAAGTCATGTAGTCCAAGTCTACCGGAGGGTTCATCTAGACTAGCAAAGTGGAACAGAATATCGGCTTCCATTGGCGTAAACAACGAGAATCGAGTGATCTTAGCGGCCTCGTTAAGAAACTCGTTGCGTGTGATCTTTCCATCGGAACTCTGGCTGATTGCTTTGCGGATGATGAGTTCAACTAGGTCCATCTCCTTGATCATATTCTGGAAAGCACGGACGTTGGCATAGGATATTTTGCTGCTTGTTGAGATATTGCAGAGAGTGGATAGATTCTGCAAGAGATGGTCGGATAGCTTATGTTTGGCGGTCTCAATGATGATCTTAGCGAACTGTTCAGGCTCAATATACCCATCCTTGTTGTTATCAAAGCGTTGGAATGCCTGCCGAATACGTTCTCCTTGAAGGCCTCGCAACATCTGCGAGAACTCTGGGTACGAGAGATTGTGTCGCTTGCTCTTGTCACCAATGTACAGCTTAGCCCATTCACAATCCCAGTCAAAGGGAATGCTGCCTTCACCCTTGTTCAGTTCATATAGTCGTCGGAAATCTTCGTATTTGACGGTGCCGGTGCGATCAACATCGAACAGACGGAATGCAATTTCGTACTCGGCATCAGACTTGTTGAGCAGATTCAGAAAGGCGGCCCAATCGCCTAATGTGACCTGACCAGCTCCAGAACGGTCGGCAACGCGGAACAGGATGCCATACTGGTTGCGGTGGATTTTGGACTGTGGAATCAAAGAGGCGTTGTTAGCAATGGGTCAATTTGAGTCCATTAGCGTTTGTAGAAGAACGCTTACGTAGTCCTCATCCGCAGGCGCAATGGCTTCAATGAATTCCACAGGGCCCATCACCGGCTCGCCGGTCTTCTCATCCTTCTTTGCATTGCTGAGGAAGGTAGCACGATAGGAAGCAGACAAGTTAGCCGGCTCCTCGGAGCCTAGGAGGCTACTCTTGACGGCTTCCTTTACTGTCGTGGGACTCGACATATTTGCGCAATTGTGCACTGGAAGGGTCGGGGTTCGTAATTCGCGCGCGACAAATGTGAGTGCTATAGCCTGTGAGAGAGGGCAGATGACTGGAAAGGGACTAGACACGTGGTTCGAGCGTTCACCTGACGCCACCAAGTAGAAATGGCAGAACCAGGGATCACAACCGCCAGAAGGACCCTCACGATATCCGTCACCCAACTACTTGCCCTACTTACCTAGGTAGCGTGTGGAGCTCCGATTATAGGAGTGGGTTCTTGTGCTAGAGCGTACTACCTAGTCCAGATCGTATGTGTGGGGGAGCCTTCAAAATTCAAGCCCTCAAAAGACTAGAGAAAGGGAAATGGTGCAAAGGAGGAGAAGATATAGGGTAGAAAAATACACCTGTAGGCCACGGTGACGGTGACGGTGACGATGAGGGATTTCACAGAGGCCCGATGCCACTGAACAAAATAGTAAGACTTTCCAAATTGTTGATGTTCCTGTCACCCGAATTTTCCAGCATGCGCTAAGACGCCATTGCAGCTGAACCAGGTTTGGCATGGCAGTGCGTCCAATTAGGAAAGCCGGGCGGCAGCTGGACCCATCAGCTATCGATTAGCGTAGAATGATTGCAGCGATTGCCCGGGGATCTACGTTACTCCGATATCCGGATAAGATGATAAGTCGTTATCGTATATCGCCATACCGGTGGAAGGGAGGCTAGCAGGGCGCTAGTCCCTATCGGGTCTAAGGAGAAGGCCTATATCTGGGGCCGGGCCTCCACATTCTGCACGCAAGAGGATCGTTAGAAGCTGACGGCCTGTGAATTGGGTTCGCGTGTACCTGACAATCCCCCAATCACAAATTTCCAAAGTCACCCATTGTGGAAATTCCCACAGACTAGGCATAGGCCGGAGCCTTGCCAAAGTTGGATGGTGGTTTGCAGGATCCGGTGTTCCATCAAGGACGTTAGAATCGATCGTCTGGGATAAATGATGGCGCAACATAAAACTCGTTGTAATCAAGGGTTCGCGATGGCTTGGTGGCAAAAGAAACAACCTTGGAAGGCTTGGGCAGTTCCGTCTCGTTCTGGATGTGCCCATAGTCACGAAAAGGTGACAAGGAGGACGGGAGCACCGCGGCTGTTGTGTAGACAACTATTCCTCAAGAACACCATAATGATCTGAGACATACCTGACCTGTGTACCACAAACAAACGACCGGAAGGGCATAGTGGCAGCACAAATCGCTGAATCGGTTTGAACTTTAGGCTTGACTTGGCCCAGATTTCAAACAAAAGTATCAAATGATAAAGGAAATAGTTTTCAGCACAGACGTGATTTGTCTCTTGGATATAAGATCCTTTCCGAGCCCTCGGCCAAAGTTGGAGACCGGTTGTTCCCGGCAGATGTCACCTACCCCAGTGGCTTTTGGGGGGTAAGGAGGATAATAGCCACTAGATTTTACGCGTCGCACCACTCCATCATACGAGTTCCACGCAATATGCTACGACGAGGTGGCCCAACAGTGAAGGTTCGGCTTTATACTTTGTGGCTACCTCCATGGCAGCTTCATGCCAGGGCAGGGCCAGCCGATTACTGGGGGGTAAGCAGGGATAAGCCAGTGTATGAGGTATGTACCTAATATAGAAAGAGCAGGGTTGGAGATATAAAGTTTGGTTATCAATATTAAATCTTATTCTTCAAGTACGTTCTAGTATCATCTCCAAGTAACGGCTGTGTAGAGAGACAAACCCAAGACTAGGTATTTTGGGAGGCCAGTGTCCTTTTTATAGCTTCACATCGAAATCGCCCTAGCATACATCATAAGGTAGTGCATATGGCATGGCTGCTTTCTCGGGATAGCAATAGAGATCTTAGAGTAATCAGTCTATTGTTAGAAGGGCCTGCACTATTTCCAGTCCCTAGTATTCGGATATATGCTTGACTATAAAACAAAGCTAAAGAGACGATGTTAAGAGATAACTTGCCAGAAAGGTAATCACTGAGTAGCTCAAATTATAAGAATGTTTTTAATGCTAAATAGGCCATCTATTGATTGCAGGCCATATCACGTTAGGCAAAATTAAAATAAAATAAAAACCAAAACCCAAAAACTAAAAGAACCAAAAAAGAGCCTCGGTTTTAGAACTCAAATGAAACATGATATCGAAAGTAAAAGCCCTATCCTTATGTACGTCGACGGTGTTCACAATAATGTAGCTGTGGCTTGGTACGATAGAATAAATCTCAAGTGAACCACACCCACGTAACTGTAGCACACAAGGTAGATAGATAGATACAGTTATGATGTAGTAAGTCAAGTAGTTATCCCACAGCAAATTATCACATAAATTTACAGCAATTAAAAATCACATCTAAGCATAAGAAGGGGTCAACCAATAAATAGTAGAGACGAAAGAAGAGGCTCTTGTCTAAAGCTTTATGTACAGGCTGCATTTGTCTGGCTTCAAATGCTTTGACAAACAAAATAGCAACAACACAGTTGGCTTTCTTCCCCTCAAAATTATATACACAGACAAAGCCATAACTTATGTCTCTTGCATGGTGAACTAGTAACTTGGCAAGCCTCGAGGATCTCTGTCCCCTTGCACGCCAGAGGTGAAAATGTTGATCGCTGCGGACAGTTCCGCACTAGGCCTCCTGCGTCCATTACCGAATGAACGCCTTGTTCCTTGCCTGAACCACCTGTAATGCCAGTACCGCCTTTATACCGCAAAATTTTCCGAAACGCCTTGAGGGATGAATGCTAGACACTTAGGGAAAGGTCTCGCAGGAAAAAGAAGGAAATTAGGGTCATGTAATTCGTGATTCTCGTAACACCTCATCAGCTGGCATACCGATGCCAAATTAGGGATATTGGGAACATTAGTGGAGAAGATGCACGAGCCATAACCGCCAGCTCTATCTGAAAATTCGTTTATCCGTGTGTTGAGATGGGCATCTTCAGAGTCTGAGGCTGGGGGTGGGTACCGGGGAGGCCGGCGTAGGAGGCCCGTGTGGCCTCATTGTTGAAGAGGTCAACAGAGAACGGCATCGAGACACGCCGTTCGAATGGAAGGATGTAACCTCTCATGATCTCCTCTTCGACATAGGTAGATGCGTGTCTATATCGTTTATCGGAATACTTCTCGAAGACAGCGCTATGATGTTTGCGAGCGTGCCGGCAACAGTCCAAGAGCATGGCTACCAGGGGCTTTAGTTGTTGATATGTGTAGCCGGAGTAATGGACATGTGGAGGGGCCTAGGGTCACGAGTCAGCATAGGAAACGTGTGTCGGTAAATATCAATGCTTACCCATTCGCCCTTATGTAATATGAGGCGTGAGAGACAGTGGGCGCCAGCCGCAATGTAGCTGGGAGGACTTGCTACAAAGCGCTCGTCCATGATTACAACCTCAAGGAAGTACTTGGATAGAGTACGGGTCTCTAGATCGTAGTCGTCTGCCTTGCTGATGCGCCGCAAGAAACTCATTGGGCCAGGCCAACCGAGCTCAAAATCGAGCATACTGAGCATGAAACGCTCGGCTTTCAATATCTCTTCAACTGTGTAGCCGCTATCCACCATATAGACAATCTCTGTGACCGAAGGACAGTTGATCTCTTCATACTTGGCCGCAATAAAGATAGCTGTGGCCCCGACAAGCTGTAGCTTCCCTAGCGACACAATTTTACGAGAGAGGAACCGATCAATATAGTTGACGGTCAAGAACAACGTCTCAGGGAGAAGCCCAAAGCGAGCGTGGACCTGAACTACCCAGTCCATCAAGACAGAGCGCATCGACCATTGGATTTCGCCCTGATCGTCCATATAATGAGGGTTTGGTAAGAGGGCCGACTAGTCAGGAAATATTAGTAAATAATCAAGGTGTTCCGGCGAGTCTCTAAATCTCACCTCTTGTTCCTTCATGTAGCTAAAGATTTCGTCACCGTATTCAGCAACCATGCTGATATCCCAGGAATCCTCTTGAATTTCTTCAGCAGTTCGTCTGCTTTCGACGATCTGTTTAGCAGCCTCGATCTCTGCTTGGCCTTTCTTTGTTATCTTTGGGGGAAACATGACGGTTGTCACGCCACAGGTGGTATTATCGCGGTATGAATGAGCGGTGGTATAATCTCTCTCGTCGTAGTAGTGGTCTTCCTCGTCGTCAGATATATAGGATGGATAAGGTCGATCGTTAAAAGATGGAGGGTAGGGGTCGCCGCCGTAGTTGGTCAAATCAACCTCAGGTTGGGCATTGGACGTTTGAATTGGGCCGATACGCTCGGGAATAGAACGGATGGCCGGCTGTTGTGATTGAGGTGGATCTGCAAACCGGGCCGGTGCCTTTGTGGGATATTCGAACTGCTCCTGAGGAAGGCCCTCAACGGCATCTACGTAGAGAGGTTCGGTAGTGTCGTCGTCGTCATCAGTACGAGGAGAGTTTAGAGGTAGTGCGTCGCCAAGGGAGAATAGGACTGAGAGGTTTGTAGAGGAAGAGGTTTGCTTCTGAAGCTGAACCTCGCCGTGATTAGGATAGCGAGAGGGTTGCTGCTCATCTGGGATTTTGTGGTGTGATTGTAGAGCTTCTAGCCCCAGGGAAGCCAGATCAACTGGTAGCTCCTGCTTGATAACTGATTTCGTGGTGGACTTCGCGGTGGAAGGCTGCACCCTAGATGGAAGCCTAGCGGGCTCTGCAGGTGCGGGTTTTGATTCTTCTCTCTGTGGGTCTTGGTACACAAAGCTTAGCTTGCTGAGAGCCCTTCGCGGGCCGTTGTCATTAGCAATAGGTTTGAGTTGGCTCATCGAGGCGGATGGAGCAATTGTTTTGAATGGGCGTTGCGCTGGCTGGAAGAAAGCTCCATTGGGCGCGTCCTTCGAGCCCTTGGGTCGTTGGACGTTTTGTGTACGGTTTTCCTGTGCTTTGGAGGCCACGATAGTTGATGTGGCGTTGTAGTTGTGTGTGGTTCCCAATTTACTAGGGTACGGCGCGTCGCTCGCGTCTCGGTAAGCTACGTTGCGATCTCCTAGAGCTGTGCGCTTCGCCGCAGCATTGAAATTGCCGTTCGCAGACATATTCACAAGCGTCCCGGTCGACTTGTGGCGTTGATGAAGCGTTTTTCCTGTGGGAAGAAGATGGTTTTCGTTTCCCAGACTGGGAAGATGGCGATTAGGCCTGTAGGGCTGTCGGAAAACAATGATGAGTCAGAAGTTGCCCAATGATGCAAGATGTGAGTGAAAAAATAAAGTTGGATATTCCCCCCATACGCGAATCTATAGGTAGAGTTGGGTTGGGCAAAGTATCGTTATTTGCGCCGCGGTTCCAAGGGTTCGGAGGAATGGAATGTAGGTCGCGTTAAAATAGCTCTCGAGCTGCTGAGCAGCGCGCAAGTGGGCAACCAAACTGGGCAACAGTGCTGGGGAAACCTAGACAATTCTAATACTTACTCTAGCGTCCATATTCCCCTCGTCGGCTTTTTTTTTTCCTGGTGTTTTGATGCAAGATGCGAGATACTGATGCTTAGGAAGCAGTGCTGCAAGGCGCGCGCAACTAGTCGAGGTATATGTAGGAAGGCGAGAAAGGGATGAATGATCCACAACGGATGGGAGAAGAGGTAGAGGTGGAAACAATACAACCAGGCTTGCAATGCTGATATCTGGCACCAAATGTGCGCTGCTGCGTCTAAAGATTCATTGACGAGGCGAAATGATGAAGGTGAAGGGGTGTGTGTGCTGCAATAGGTACCTATTGACTGCGAATGGAAGCAATGGTTAGATAGTAGTTTGCACCTTGTTTTCTTGCTGCATGGTAAGCTAATTTAAAAGAGTGCCATTTTGGGATATATCTGGAGACTTAAGCGCCAGGTACGTACCTTGCTAACCCAGTGTAGTTACCGTCTGAAGCGCTTAGCTGTTCAGCAACAGTGCGATCTCCTGGAAGAAGGGATGGCAATGGTGTTTCCAATCTTGATGGCGAAGAGATGCGTGGAGATGTTAGATCGCACCCAGGGCATCAAGATATTGTGAGGAAGAAAGAGGTCAATGTGTCGTCGTCTTGAGGTGGGGCAGAGGTAGAGCTACCTTATGTTGTTTTGAGTCCCCTAATGCACGGGGTTGCGTTTGTTGATGCCCGTTGTCTGGGCTCCCGGTTTGGCTCCTAGTCTCCACCGAGGAAGGCATTTACTAAGTAACTGCTAAAGCCAGGCCCGTAGATACATCACATTGAGAGCTGAAGAGGAGGGTGTGTTATGTACTTGTAGATTATGCACTATCATTGAGCTAGCTATTGTACCTATTGCAGCTCAGTGCTCCAATGGAGGGCAGACTTATGGTCTGTGCATTTTGTGCAGCAATGGTGTAAGAATGGCTCAATGGGGTAAGGCTTCTATCTAAATTAGGAAAGAAAATAAACAAACCAGCCAAACAGAATTCGCTGCTCAATCCCTGTCGGAATATACAGCAGAGCCGTTGCCGGGCCGCATATTCTGTGCCGCGAACTGCAACCTCCTAGTATTTGGCCATGCAGGCACTCTACTAAGTACGGCCCTCAAGACAGCGGGAATTGGCTTCTAGTAAAGAGGGTGCTATACATACATTTAAAGTACTCCTTGACTACCTATAGGTGCAGTCTAACCCACTACCTAAGGTAGGTACTTACTAGTAGTATCGGATTGCGCTTATCTTGGAGATTATTTGTCTATACCTAATTTGGACGGTACACAAAATACCTCTCGGGTACGTTCTGAGGTCTCTGCAACGAGGTGGCTTACCTAATAACCGGAGAACAAAGTTGGTATCCGCTTATTCAGCCTCAATTGAAGGCGCCACATTTATTAGTCAATTCCCCACATGTGCTGCGAACTCATTTCCCTCATATGACGTAGTTGAAACAGCCAGTCGCGTCTTTCATCAGGGTAGGAAACTCGAACAATTTCAATTGAAATAAAAGCCACACGCAATTAATTACCGTAAAGTGAGCTTCTGTACATACAATATTCTCAAAAACTACAGAAAACATATATAATCTTAAAACAAGCAATTCTAACATTCTAATTTGCTATTGCTGGTCCCGCATAGATTCCGGCCTTGCAACGCGAAAAGTCAAGAAGCTCAATCACGAGTAAGACTCGAAACCACGTGACCTTCCATCCTACCCATTTAGTGTTCTCAACAACGAAGACCTGTTGCTCTTCCTCTTGCGCAACAGGCACAATTAGCTTGTGAGCTTGCAAATTGTAATAAGCAAATTCGCTATAGCTTTGCGATAACACACGATTAATTTTGAAGTGTTGCGAGATCTTATATCGGTTGCGCTGGCTGTCACCATACTGAGCTGGATCTCCCAGGTGGTGACTAGGGTAGCTATACTCACCGAAGTTTGCGACCAAGCCTGGTGCGTGGTTATGGTCCAGAATAAATAAGTTAAACGGGCCTGGATTTACATGTATACTTGCAACAGAATTGATGATTGATGGGACAAAAAATTTTGTATATACCCTGCTCCTATATCATTTTAGCCAGTGACAAGATGCGACCTTGCGGCCTGTATCAAGCTGTTGCGATATAGGTTTTAGGGAGAATCGGCATAATTCGCTTTACAAAGGGAGCACACCTCCAGACCAATGTGACCGTTTGGGGAAGCTAGGGCCCGGAATTGGCGACTAGACACATCACAGTGCCACGAAAATGAGTCAATGAGACCATTCTGATAATGACCATCAAGCGATAACAACCCAGCCCTGAGTGCTCTCGGCACTCTCCGTCCGGGATCACGGGGTTAGATGGCGGGTGCGCATTGCGACAATTGGCCCTGGAAGCGTGGAGCCATAGCCCTTCATGATTATACACGGGAAGGTATGCGCGCGCAAAACACAAGAAATCGGCGCAAGGCGGGTTGCTAGCATGCGCTACTCTTGTGGCAAAGGAGGTTTAAGACTTAGGTACCGGGTGCCGCGATCGATGTTGTAATAAATACCTCCCGGTCAAGGGGTCGCCCGCCACGGTCCCGTGTTTTATCCAAACGATTGGTTGCGCAATCTCGCGAAATAAGGTAGTGGCAGAGACATCCATCCATCTTGCATGCCGGCGACCAGATAGTCGTAGCGACAAGCAGAGACTTGGTAACCAAAAATCATCATATTACCGGATACCTCATTACTTAGTATTAACCATCTATCTGCCTAGTACAGCACTGCTAGTAGTCTAGGCTGACTGGAAATGACGAGTAATTTCACACCTAGACTAATCACCTCAGGCATACTTTACTATGCTAGTAGGTAGGCAGTAGGCAATTCTTAGCCCTCGCGACTACGGAACAGACAGTTAGTCGGCTAACCTTTGATATTTTCCATTTTTCATTTTCCATTTCCCACGATAAGATACTAAGAGATAAAGTCGAACAACATGATGGCCTGAAGGAGCTAAGTAGTGTAGTGCATTGTTGGTGCGGTGTAGATTAGCGCAGGCGAATAGTGTAGTGTACCTAAGAATTTACACAGTTCGAGGATGAAGCGCTTTCTATTGGACGAAGGCTCCTTGCTATGTGAGTGAGCGGTCAAGAGAGGCGAGCAATTCCTCCGTGACCTACCACAAAGGGCGTTTCGAAACAAGACTGTTGGCCGCGGCCGTTCCCAGGTAGCCCTTGTTTCTGTCTGTTTGTTGTTGTTGTTTTGTTGTTGCCGTTGAACTGACTATGTAAGGTCGCTCGCGTGTATAGACGCCTGATCTGACGAGATGTTTACGAGGGACACACTATTAGTCTTATTCAGTCGCGCATACGAAAACAAACAAATAGTGCATGGAGGGATATGATTCGTGGAGCGCAATCCAGGATGCTGCACTTGGCTGCACGAACAAGAGCTATGCGCTCGCCAGCTCGCCAGCCCTTCTGACAGCGTGTTCGAGAGTATGGGGCTTGCGCTGTTAGAACAGGGCCTTTCCGGGGGGTTGATTTGATGCAAGTCAAACTCGGCCAGCGCATCTTACATCCATCTTCTATGCCTTTCCCTCAATAAGAATGTTTCCGCCGGTTCCTTACTCCACACTCACACGACCTTATCCTACGAAGGGCTTGGCTCTCTTTCATGGCCTCCGTCTTGAGCGTCAGAATTATGACCTGCCATAACCCATCTCTCAAGCTCGGTCCAGAATTGCAGGGTCCCATTCTACTAAGTAAACCTAACGCCTGTTGGGCTCTTCATCCTGATGTTCAATTCATCGTGATTCCTTATTGCCGAGATGGTGTGGCCCTAAGGATACAATGAAACACAAGGTACATGGAGGCATGAATGCCGATCTTCTTGTGTATATTTGGATACCTAGTTAGGTTAAAGTTCCATCCCACGATGACGCTGCTAGTTTTCGGTGACAGCCATCAGAGAGACCCCCCCTCTCACCCCTCTCAAGGCAGCTGGCATATGTAATCCTAGCATATTTGGAAAACTATTTTAGATGCGACAGTCAATATCTAGACACACTGTTGTTCACCTGTATATTCCGTGATCTAAACGGGAGTCCGTCCCTGTATTTCTCCAGTTTGTTGCGTCGCTCACACCAACCTACCCATCTGCAGACACATGCAGACACACGGTGAGGGCAGTACCCCTGCTCTGACAAGTTGGCGCATACCGGCGCCATTGGCTGGATCGGCCGTTGGCTTGGCCACTTGACTGACCTGAGATCCCCGTCCACGAACTTCGTTGTGACCACCGCAAGCTACATTAGCAGACTAGAAAAGCGGCACCTGATAACCCAAGATTTGCGAATTTACTTGGCATTAGCAGCGAGCGACACGCTTCCCAATGCGAGAATCACAACGGGAGAGCCGCCCGTCACTGATATGATAGGCGTCACGCAGGATTTGCCCTCTAACGTTAGGTGCTGTAAGATAGTAGTGTCGTGTACATAATAATAGTACCTAGTATAAGCATGTTGTAGTGTGGGTAACTAGCGTCCTGCTCAGCCCGCAATCGCAAGTCCCCTTGTCGCATCCTTTCTCCACAATGACGGCGGCGCAAAGAGATGGCGTGTTCATCGTCGTATTGCGCAAACTGCGCAGGATATTCTTTTGCTGAGTCGCTAACCAAAGGGGCCCTCCAGTTCGGGATAGGAAGTTATAACGGCCTATAACTTGTGACATGAAGTGATAGGGCATGTGCCTGGAGCTGGACGTGTTTATTTCCGTATGTAACTGCGCCGGGATCTGTTCCACTAGACAGGCTGGTCACAACCAAACGCTTCGACTGTACAAAGTACTAAGTAATGTGGTGGTGTACAGGGATTAATTAACTATCTACACTAGACACTAGAGCCCTGGGAGGGCCAGGTTCCAACCCAGCTTGATGTCGCAACGGGTGAGTTTGAGAGTGGCCAGGTCAGTCGCTAACTGCCTAGACGCCGGTCAACTCGGTCCTGAAAGGTTCCTAAAGCGAGCAGCGAAGAAGACCCGAAAGGGGACCGTCGGATCACTCGAGCATACAGTAAGTTCCAGTCAGTCGCAAATCCAATTCGTCTAGACGCATTCCACTACAGCAGCAGAGTCGCTTGGGCCTCCATTCTGAACGCAACCAAGCGGACATTTCTTCCAGACTTGACTGGTGGTTGCCAGTGAACAACACACCACACGGACGGAGTAGGCCTTTTCGCACGGGTTAGGACAAATAGGCGGACGTTTTCACTGTTTTAAGGGCACACAATGCGATACGAACCATCTCTACCCAGGTTGCATATCTTTAGGTAAGTTAGGTAGGTAGACAGGCGGTGGTAGATAGATAGATACCTTGAAGGTATGGTATGTCAAGTAGGTACTGTAGGCAGGTAACTGCTTACATACCATCAGGTACCGTACCGTACAATGGACCAGTCTTTTCCGAGGCCCTCTTATCAAGACATGTGTGGTTTTCACTACAACTTTCATGGTTTCCTACTTGGTAGCCCGAAGTCAAATGTCGCATATGTCTGACAGCAACACAACCATGCATGAGGTACTTATTTCCCGAGATAGATACATGATAATGAAGCAACACAAATGTAGACATTCTCCTCTCCTAGGTACATGAAGTGTGGCGATTTTGACTTTCGCTTAGGAGGATGTAGGTGTAATTATTTCCTTGCTGGTATCGAGACTTGAACCATCCATCATGCATGTTTGCAAGCTTAACGTGTACACTATGTGTTACCCAGGCAAAAGAGGAGAGAGGTTACAGGCAGGTATGTGTGAAATCCCCCCCAGCCATTCATGGGTTAATTACCTAGGGATGTTTAAATGAAAAAGAATAGTTCAACATCTCATTAAAACCCACGAATTGACCCTTTCCACATGCTCATTTCGTGGGTTGATTTGGCAATTTGTGCACTGGTACTGTGGTACCTCCCGGCCAAACAGTAGGTACCTATGTGACGCCGTGCTAGTCGCTTCTTTAGCGGTTGTGATTTGCGCAGTATCTCCTGTAGGGGGGGGAGCTACAGGCGGGTTAGGTGCTACCTGTAGACTATTACGTTAGGTACCTACAAGCGGTAGGAATGGCACATTTGGCACGGGTACTTGCACCCACCACTTCCCAACTTAACTAACTGTGTGGGAAAGCATTTTTGAGACTCACCCGGTACTGTGCAGCAAAACCTCGCTCTCTTCTCTACCTCCTCTTTCACACGAACCCCAATCCCTCGACCAAACCACCCATCGAACCTCTTCCATTCATACCGGTAGGCCCTTCTAGTTTATCTCTGCCCTCATCGTCGTCTATCTCGCTAGTACTTCTGCCCAAACCGCTCGGTTTCGCAACCCCGACGCTGAACCGCTGCTCTTGTAGACCGATTCGGGACACCAGGGCTCAAGCTCGAGTTCATGCATCTCTAACACCACAACACCATCCGCTCTGTGTCTCGGTAAGTTTTTCAGAGTCAGTCGCCATATGCGATCCTATGTTCGTCCTAAACCGGGCTGTATTTGTCCCCATCGTCCCGAAAATTCGCCTCGGCACAATGGTATTTTCGGTGTGCTACAGAATGCTACTTCCTACTGGCAGCCATGGTCGGCGCCGACAAGCAGCACCGTCTACGCTCAATACCCACCCCTTTCCTTCCTTTCCACTCTCATTACAGCCATCAAGCTAACCTGGGCCATGATTAGTTATACGAGGCGACATCCCCGAGTCTTCGAATACCTCTGCCCTCCTTACCTGTCTTGCGATCGGGGTTTGACCGCCCTCACCCTCACCCTCACCCTCACTCTTCACCTTTTGACGTAACCCGTCGGTGTATTCGGTCGCTATCGAAAACGCCTAGATTTAACGACCAATAAATACCACGAAGGCAGTGACCGAAGGTCTATGCGAGAGGGTAATGGACTTGTCCAACCTCCTAGCGGCAAAACCCTCCTCTTCCCTTCTGCAATTGACCAACACCCAACCTGCTGCGGGCGCTTTCCATCACGGTCTCCAGCAGACCTACCCTACTACCAAACTTTCTCTCGACACATCATTAATACGTCAGGGAAATAATATGGCATCTATGTCGCCGATTGAGCCATATGCTGGCGCCTCTACGGGTTCCCATAGTGGAAGCGTCTCCCCTCGCCAACCTGTTGCCCCCAAGCATGTTCAATTCGAACTACTCTTCCCACAATCCCCCCAATATCGGGCACGGCTCCCTCTGCGTGTACAAATATATCCTCATGATGACACGGAATCTATAATCTCTACTGTCAAGAACTTTTACGGCTTGTACCACGGTGTTGCGGGTATTAGTTTCGAGGATGATCGGAACAACACATTGATCGCAAGGTACGAGAACTTTAGCAACAATATGGTAGTTCATGTCAGAGTCATTGAGGAGTCTACTCCGGCTGGTCCGTTCAATTCGACTGCTTTCCAACCGGCGTCCCTAGAATACTCGGCCCATCAACTAGGTCATCACATCTCTAGACCAGGCTCAAGGACATCCCGCCGGCGCAGCCCTTCTCCCAACGAAAACGGCGGGCGGCGCAGTACATCTGTCAGCACAAACCCAGCTGGGAAGAAGGGGCGCTCTCGTTCTACCAAGAACCATGGGTCCAACTATGACGATAGCGTCAATGGCTATAGTAGCGGTGATGGCGCTGCTGGGTCCGTATCTAGCAAAGCAAAGGATCACATTGGCAACACCGATATTAGTGTAGAAAATATCGTTGAGGGTGGTCGTCGCAAGCGCGCTAAGTTTGAGAGCTCGGTAAGCATATGGCACGCTCACTCCCTCTCAAATCCGATTCCTAATTAATTCTTCTATCATGTAGGAACTGCCATTATTTGCTCCACCACAAATGCCCGCGGCCACATCAAACCCTTCCGTGTCACCTGCTCGTCGTGTAGAACACCAGAGACCGTCGATACCCTTCCCCCATCCGGGTCAGAACCCTTTCACAAATCCCCAGCCGCTTCAATCTCCCCAAAATTACAATGGTTATAGCCAGCAAGGTATATTTGCGACTCCGGTGACCGATTCAAGGCGCCATCGGGGTAGTATAGGCTACCCAAACAATGGATCAGCCATCCTCCCAACCCCCGATCCTACTATTGGTAGTTGTGTGTCTGAGGAGGATAAGGATGTCGCAATCCAGCTTATGAGACTGGGTGAAATGTCAAACATTTCCCATGGTAGGACCTCTGCTTCGACCCTGGATGATACCTTCAGCGGTAAGGCAGAGGTCGCTTCCTCAACCGGAGCTACAAGTGATAGTGGTAGTGATAACGAGGACGAACTCCCACCGGCTCGCCGTCAGAAGGTCGATAAGAATGGGTCCGCACACAAGATTCATCCAACTACGGATAGCCATTTTGTCCCACCTCGCGACAATGGAGAAGCAGGTGCGGACGACGCTGATCTAGAAGATGGCGCTGGGGAGGGTGCTCAGGGGCTACAACCCGGTGATGCCAAAGCAAAGGCTCAGAATCTTGGGAAGCCTCGAGCACCCGGTGCCAAACCCAGTAAACCAAAGGCTCCCAAGATACCTAAGGCCAGTGCTGCGAAGCCGAAAAAATCGAACAGCGTGGCTGCCGGTCCGATGTCACCTGCGTCTCTACCTAATCAGTCGCGCAAGCCCTCTATCGCTTCGGCAATGTCAGGCCAGCCTGGCGACGAGGAACAACCTGATTTGTCAACCAAGCCCCGTTGCCAGCGATGTCGAAAGAGCAAAAAAGGCTGTGATCGCCAACGGCCTTGCGGTCGTTGCCGAGATGCTGGTCTCAGCGCCGATCAATGTATCAGCGAAGACGAAGGCAACGGACGGAAGGGACGATATGGGCGCCATATGGGTGTACCACTCAAGTCACTCGATATTCAAGCACCACCGACTCTTTTGCCCGCCGCTCCCATTGCTGTGCCTACGGTTGCGACCGATAAGAATAAGAAACGGAAGCGGTAAACCAACGACACACTCACTGCCAGGGTGCAACGAGTAGAGGGTCAATTCTTACATTATAGTCAATATTCTATAGTGTTGTCTCTTCGCCGCGCATCTCTTGAGACTATTGTCGCAGCGATCGGCGCATTAGCGAGCGAATCGGTTCTGGGCCTAAGACTCCGGCGCCCATCATTTGTGCCCATGCGCGGTTTATATTCGATGGCATTGGGGAATCATCTCGATAGCAGGAGCGGGATAGACTTTTCCTTGGGCAACGGAGTTACATACTTGGGTTTTGGAAGGCGCAAAATGGAACCGAGGTTTAATAGTGAGGCTTTGTGGCCGTTACATTCCTTTTCTACAAAATGCTGGTCTGGGAATGAATGTTTCTACCACGGCGTCTCTACAACTTGGCGTTGGATTCACGCCTACACTTTTGCTTTTCACGGTCCCGTTTCCGAATCACCTACTTTTGCCTCATACGGTCAGACCGTGGTCTCCAAAATGACAAGTGCGCGTTGGAAATGAGGAAAATTGTTGAAGAAGGTGAAATACACGGTAGGGCGGTGGTCAGAAAACCGACGGTTCCAGGTAAATTTGGGTGTACCGCGAGGTTGGGGCGTCGGGGGTGGAGGTTCCGACCGATGCGCCGAACCTGTCGTGCCGAACATCAAGGTAGTCTCCGGGCACGGCGTGTGTGGAGTTAAGCTGAATGGCGGCGGCGTCGCTTGCTCTCAGCTTTCCCGTTGATGGTGCTTTGAAAGTGGTTCGCATCGTGGTTGTCTGTCTTTTCCCGTCTATTAGATTCTATCTTCCCCCAACTATTATGTTACATCATACTAGTTAGGCGGAGAAAGATATCTAGGTATGATAAAAATTTCTATACTTTAGCTGCTAAAATACATAAGAGGACCTTAGCATAGCATGGTCTTGCTATTTACAAAATTTGCATTGTCCTATATATCAGGTTCAGATGGTCCGTTTCCTGTCGGATTTGAGCGACAACACCTTTGTCCTCCTAGACCTGGGTCTAAGGATGGAGGCAGCTGGAAAGCGCAATTGATTGAAGGAATGCGATGCGATGCGATGCGATTGAAGAGATGCGCGCGCATAGTCATACTTAGCGCAGAGTTATCTAAACCTACCTTCCTTACTTGATAACGTTTTCAATTACCTAGGTTAGGTACCTTATCTCACCTTTCCTTTATCTTCGCAGGCACAGGGACCATCGACGATCAGACAACGGTTCGTCGTATTAACGCAGGGAGAGTCGCATTGGACAGAACAATCGCGCGCTTACAAACACCCACCTACCTATACTCCTTACATACTAGTAGTAGAATAAGCGCAGCGCATTGCCGGAAAAAACCATCCTCCTGTAGAACTTCTTTCGTCTTAGGTTTTTTTTTTTTTTTGGAGAGGTGAGGTGAGGGGAATGGAAGGGGGGGTTCGGCTTTTAACCGCCAGGCGCAGACCGGGCGCATAGCGTAGCGGGCGCAAAAGCGGCTCGCCAATTACGAGATGCGAGGGCTTGACGTTGAGTTAGACTTGCGATGATGGTTCCTGCGCTAGTACGGAACGGGGACTGAGCGGGCCCCGTTCGATAGCGCGCTAGGTAGGGTTGGATGGGATGGGCAGAAAGGATGGGCAGGGCGAAGGGCAGGGCACATGGGCTCGTTAGTGTGGAGCCTTGCCTGCTATACTACCTGCTAGTACCTGTAGTAGTAGTACTCTACTATGTAGGTATACTTATTACCTAGGTAGTAGGCATTTCAGTTTTTGTCTTGTCGGGCGCAATGCGATGATGGCTTGCTCCTTGTGTTCTTTAGCGTAGAGTAGGTTCTGGATTGTACTGGTGGAGATTACCTCTGCCAACTACGTACGTACCTCTATAGGTAGTACCTAGGTATACTTTACTACTATACCATGCTAGTATACGCTCGGTATGTACTAGGTTAGTACACTACTCTCACACTATCAGTTGGCGGGCATGGGTGCACACTCAGGGGTGTGGGGCTCAACCAATTTGTTGCCCCTCAGTTCGGCTTACATACACTAGGTACCTACCTAGGTACCTAACCTACGTAGTAGGTACTATAGACACTTCCCAGACACTACCTAGGTTAGTTTGTTCTGCCCCGCTTCTCCCTGACGTGTTTCGATGCCGATCTGCGCAATTGCGCTGCTGGTGGCTGGTGGGGCTGTTGATTGGTGTTGCCCGTTGCCCCGTGCCGTGCCGGTGGAGAGCAAGCTGGAAGGTGGTGACGGTGCTGGTGCTGGTATATGTACTGGTGCTGCTTGCTGGTTCTCCCTTGCCCACCCTACCTAACCTAACCTAACCTTCATCCCCATCCTATGCAATGCGGATGCGGCACCGCGTGGCTGGCAGCTAGTGTGTAATAGTACGGAGTACTGTAGTGTAGTGTACGTAGTAGACGTCCGCAAGGCGCATACGGCATACGTACATATGAGGTAGGAGTGTAAGGGCGCATTGAGATCGAGGGTGGACGATCGCCTCGGATAATTTTTTCGGGCGATTCAGGTTATCCGTCCATCTTCTGTCTGTCTTGTTTTACAAAGCGCTAAAGTCTGACGTTGGCGGCATTTTTCAAGCTGCGCATGCTGTGGTGGGTGCGTGTATATGTGTGTGTGTGTGCACTCTATATATGTGTGTGTGTGCGTGTGTGCTGTGTGCGGTGTGCGGTGTGCCGGTGGCGCGTCGTGTGAGACCCGGGGGTCCGGCCGCGGCGGGAGGACCGGTCGCACATGGTCGCAATTTGCGATCTATTTAATCGCCTAGACTACTTTTGTCGACCTGGTGTATTATCCGGCGGCACCCATTATGGGCTGGAAGAAAGAAAAGCGGAAATTGGAACACCCCGAGATCTCTCTCTGGTATGCGCTTTTGTTCTCCCGACGCATCTTCGCTGATGCAATCACCGTATACAAAGCCCCCCGGTGCACTTGTTACGTCGTGTTTCCGAGGGCGCGAGTCCCTTCTGTTAGCGCGGCACAGACCGGGTAGGGAGTTCTACCGTGAATTGGAGTCCAATATCTCTCCTTGTTTATAATTCATCTATTAGGTTTAGTGTAAGACCACCCAGGTAGGTAAGAGGTATCTACCTTGGCATTTACTTAGTACTAGGTAGAACCCTACATCTATTATACTTAGTATGTATGTAGGTATTAGTAGTATGGAGATACCTGGTAGGTAGGTTGTACGACACTGTGTCTATGGAGTTCTACCCATGAGATTAGGTACCCCCGTACATGTATAATCCCCACCAGAAAAAAAAGCCTGCTTGCACAACTCTATACCGTTACAAAAATCACGGTATGCCAGTGCGTATAGTTTTATACAGCTTGAAGTGGTCGCAAACAAAGATACGGGAAAGAAACATTGTACCTACTTCAGCTAGGATCGCCTCAACTGATCACTGCTAAGGATAGCTATTACCTACCTAAGGTAATTTCTATGCCCGCAGCCACTCACATCGCCACACCCTGAATTTCCGCCACAATACCTAAGTAGGCTAGAACAACTTCGAGGCCCTAGTTCAGTATTAGGTACCTTAATAAGAAGCTTGGTGCGAGTGGTCTTCATCTGGCTAGAAACTGTAGCCGGATCGGAGCGCATCCGCCTCGACGTTCGTAGTCCCCGTCGCCCAGAATCTCTCTCCCCCCCAACCACAGCGATCATTTCATCGATGCTCAATCTTCTCGGAACATGTACCTGCACATCATCGGCCATATTTCGGCGCCGTTTGTGTTCCGTCCCGAGGCTTCGATGCTCTACTCTGCGAGGCTTCCACGTACGGGAAGATGTATCCCTTAGAGCGTCGGGCAAGCCCTCAGCCGACGCTTTCGCCTATACATCCTCAACCAATCACATCTCAGCTGACCCCAGAGCCAGAGGATCACAGCCTTTAATATCCTCTCACAATGGAGAAACGCCAACGAAGGAAATTGAAACCGATACGTCCCAACCGGTGACTACAGCCCTAGCTACAATAGCGCCAGGTCTCAAGGCGGATGCTGTTACCACGACAGCTGCCTCTGTAGTGGTGGACAAGTGCCCACTAAGGGAGATGCGAAAAATTCGGCACCTTTTTGGCTACTCCAATGCAAGTCGGCAACCATCGAGAACGAAAGTCTCTGGCTTTGGGCAGACATTGTCAAACTCTATGATGAAAGATGTGCTTCTAGTAGCAATCGACGTCGATACTTGGCAAGGTTATGGGAGCCTTGCTACTAAACCGGAGCTCCATATTGGTATATCAATACTTGACACTCGATTATTACATACTCTAGCGCTCGAAGCGGCATGCGGACTTAAGCCTATAAAGTCGTATCAATTTGTTGTTGGAAACTCTCACTATTGCAGAAGGGCATCCCGAAGATTCCTATTTGGAAAATCGCAAACAATTTCAGTACCAAAGTTAAATATACAGTTTGAGTCCTTGATTCACTCAAAAAATCGAGACATTGTCCTGGTTTTGCATGGAGGTGTTTCTGATCTCAAGGCACTCCGGCATTTAAGCATTGACCTACAGCCTTTATACATAATTGACACTGCCCTAGCCGCCCAATATTCTCTCGGCTTACAGAGTCGCGCAGCGCTCCAGCTCGCACTCCGGACTTTCAACATCCCGCATAACAATTTGCATGCCGCCGGGAACGATGCCCACTATGCACTACGCTCTTTGCTAATGATTGCGGCTGCCGATGCCGAGCGCATGGGACTCCATCTCACCTATAAAACAGTTTTGACCGACATTGCTCGGAAGAGTTGGGTGGCTCCTACATGGAAGGATCGGGTAGCAAAACAACGGCGGGCAGTAGAACAAAGACGGGTAGCAAGAAGAGAACAGACAGCAGAAAGACAACGGATAAACGAACAAGAATATGCAGCGAGAGCAAGACGAGCAGCAGTGAAAAAATTATTGTCGGAAAAAGAAGCAAGAGAGAAAAAAGAACGGCGGGCAGAAAAGGCGGAAGCAAAAAAACAGGCAGCAAAAAAACAGGCAGCAAAAAAACGAGCAGCGGAAAAAAATTGGGCAGAAAGGAAACGAACAGGAGAAACGGAACAAGCAGCGGAAATGGAACCAGCGGCGGAAAATGAACAAGCTGCGGGAAATGAACAAGCTGCAGAAATGGAACGAGCTGCAGAAAAGGAAAAGGCGGCAGGAAAGGAAGGGAACGGGCAGCAGAGAAGGGACAAGCCGCAGAAAAGGTCAGCGCATCAGAAAATGAGAAGGGGTTTGAAAAGGCAAAGGGTTGAGAGATGGAAAAAGCAGATAAGAAGGAAACGGCTGTTGAAAAGGAGCAACGACTACCATCTCAAGAAGAATTGAGAACGAGAAAGCAGCGCGCAGCAGAAAAAAATTGCGTAGCAAAAAAGAAAAGGGGATGAAGACAGAAGAGACGGAGAAGACGAAAGATAGCGCACCGAAAGAATTAAGAATGGGCATAATAAAGAGCAGAAGAAGCCTTCTAAATCGACAGTGCCCGCTGACCAGAATTAGAATCCTTATGTAGTCCGTATCAGGTGCTCACGTCTTCGGGTCACTATGTGCTGCTTCCCCTAACTGCTCGGCGGCGGACAGCAGTAGACAACGTCGGATCCCTTCAGATCTGCGATGGGGTATACCGAGAGGCCAACCTCTAAGGAACGGGGTCTGGTCAGGGTTGGCTTGTGCGAAGGGTCCAATGCTCTGTTGGGAGGTCTATATCGTGCTAGCGTGGTGATGTCGAGGCTGCAACGATAGTGAGTGATGCCGGTACCAAGACAACAGACATCCCAAAGTTCTGGGCTAGGTACTAAGCCTCATACTTCGAACATCGCTCGCTGTTTTACATTTACAGCAAGGCCCCGGACCGTTTCACTTTGCATGAATTCTTCATAAATATTGGATAATTTCCTTAGCTAACCCAGTCCTTAAAGTGCCTGGGGATGCAATACCTACCTA